>JARWGP010000007.1:2695754-4043632 GCA_030710325.1 Penicillium sp. 91 TS-2023
AGCTCAAGATTATGCAAATCTCAGCATGTGGATCATTGATTTACTGTACAACGTAGATTATGACAGTGCAAGAGTGTACACGAACTATAACCTTGAAATGTGGAGTACCTGTCCCGCACTTACAGGTACGTGTATTTATTGATTTGGGGGGAGGTTGGGCAGAAGCGCACCCATCATGAAAACGACCAATTATACCAACCTTCCCGTTGAAACGAAAACGAAGAATAAGTAAAACCACAAAATTGAGATACGAAAGCCAACGCATCCTGTTCCTCATACGCGCCCGAAGGTGCGCCACCCCACTCCTTTACATGGACAAAGCTCCTGATAAGCACAAAGTTGTGACAACTCCACTCGAACGGACGAATGAGACTTCATACTTGACTCCGCAGAGACGATCCCCATCACCCAACCCGTCTTCTGAGAGCAAATCACTAGGATGACTTGCTCTGTCCGGTATAGTTCCGGATCTTAGCGGCACACCGTCTCACCCGTGGTCCCTGACGAGTCAAAGCTGGCGAGCGCACGGGCAGAGGAATATCCTGTCGTACGAGCCCTTTGTTTTTGAGTCGAGAGGTTTCTTCTTTCCCTCTCTCGAGCTGCGAGTCCTTCCTTTGTACCCGCATCCCCTCCCTTTTATTCCATCCCACCTTCAGGAAAGGTGATGGATTAACTTCGTCGAAGCGCTGGTCGCCATGACAGCTTTCGAGCAAGCGGGGTCGCTATTCACCGGTTGGATGCGATCGTGCTGGTCATGTTTGTCACCAGGAGAAAAGGGTCAGGATGCCTTGCCAAGTGAGGATCATGGTAAGTAATTCATCAAATGGCATCGTGAATATATTTGGAACTGGAATTAACTTTTATGCTTGAATCTACAGGTGTCAAACGGGAGATGGAAGTATGCCATGCTCAACCGCATCTTGTACCCCCTATGAAGCTGAAGGTGTACGATGATCTTCCCAATCCGAAGATAAATCACACTCGGAACTCGCACTCCTTGTCTTCATGGCTAGAGGAGGGCCGGAACCTGGCTTCAAGGGCATCGAACCGGGCAAGTTTGACTACGTCTCGAAGGAGACATCCAACCACGCCGTTGAAAATCAGTGGCCCTTCGGATTTCCGCCGAGTGGAATCCTTTCATGACTCTGTTGCTGTTGTTAGCAGATATCAACCACTTGATCTCAGCATTCATCGGTCGGGTAACCGATTGTCAGATCTACCCTCGTTTGAGTCCTTCCGGCTAGATGAAGATTCTCAGTTCCCGATGCTGGCAGTGCCACCCCGGGCTCTTTCACATCACAGTATTCGTCATCGACGATGCGTGTCAACTGCTTCTGTGTTCACTGTATCTCGAAAGCCCATTGGCTCAGGGGATCGTCGCTCTCTCGGAAGCATGCATCTAACAATCGGACTCGAATCCCAGAAGCCGGTTCACATTGCGAGTCCTTTGGTGCCCCATTTCTCGGTCGTCACCCCTGTCAAAGTGAAAGCAGACGAAATCCTATTTCCAAAAGGACCTTTGCCGGCGTCTGCTTTACGACACAACAGGACCAACTCGGAAGAGAGCAAGCTCACCCTGGATACCGATATCTTATCCGACAACTCCAGTGATGCACAAACACCACGAGCAGTTCAGGACCTTCCCCAGACCCCAGTGAGATGGAGAGATCCAGAGAGCACATCAAGCCAGCACTCGCCGAACGAATCCTCATTCTCATTCCTCAGAGATTCTCCTTCAGCATCTAGTTCTGTCACATTCCCATCCCGACTATCATCATTGCGCCGTCCCTCCTTCACACCTAGCGACTACCGCAAGACCGTCGCATCCGTACCTCTTCCGGACCGTGTCTCACAATGGTTCTCCCGAGAGCAAGACAGCCCGCCCAAACCAATCTCGCTCGATGGTGAGAATAAATTTGAGTGGGAACGAACTCGCACGTTGAGTGGGACTACCGTTGGCTCGACCATTACCACCATTACTGGTGGAGACAAGTCACGTCCACCCAACTTCTCTATCTCCAGCTCGTTCACGAATAGTTCTACTCCGCGAGCGTCGCTACATAGGCCATCTATAAGCAAGGAAAAAGAGCTCGAGTCGGAGATTTACAATCCAACGATCTACAAAGGTCGGCCGCAACATCACGGGCTCCCTTCTCGCCATGGCGAGCCTGTTTTGCTAACGGAGGCTACTATCGGTGTCGCTTTCTAGTCATCATGGCCCCTGAACCTAGGATCTCCCGGATATCTCTGGGTCAACACGGATATCAGGCCTAGTCGGTCATTTCGATTTATTTACACATACGTCTCTTTCTTTCATTCGAGTCATCTCTTAAATACCCTATGCTGAAATACCCCTTTTTATCGCGATTCTTACTTGTTCTTTGTTCATTTTTGCTCAAATTTGCGGGGAGGTAATAATGAGCTTGTGGGTGGTCCATTGTTATGAATGGGTGGATTGATTTGGAAAATCGCTTGTTGTCTGTCGATTTGATATATTCAAGATAATGCATTGACATCTTCAGTCAAATTCTCCTACTCTTAGCATCTATGCCTTATGAAGTCTCGCATTAAATGATCTTGGACCTCCCGAGCTCGGATACCTTAGTGAGTATGGGCAATGATGTCTATTAAATGCCCTCCCTTTTGACTGACATGCGATGTTCTCCACCGTCCCAAGCCTTATACTCAGGCGGCGGGATAAAACTTGTGGTAACCAGGGGCCCGCCTGGGATTTGATAGTCAAGGCAACCAAGGAGATTTAAAATAAAATGATCTTCGATCTCCAAGGCAATGGAGGTGGGGATGTTTCTGCAGGCTGGAAATTATTCCGACTCTTCTTCCCCGATCGAGAGGGCTACTCAGCGACCCGTTTCCGTGCCCATGAAGGCATCGATTTCATCGAAGAAGCTGTCGCACGTCTACCTATCAATAATTCAGATATCTTGGATAGTATCCCTAAATGGAAAGAAAATGACTCACATCAATCAAAAGGAAGATATCTCCTTATAGCAGATCTTTACGGACTTCACGAAGTCCTGGGAGTAAACTCTTTCAGCCTATCCGCATTCAACTTGACTATGATTTCTACTGATGGCTTGGAACCCGTCAATGGAACATGGCGAAGAGCCCCTCAATCTAAAGACTCAGAGTTTCGGGGCCGGGGACATCGTCATAATCGGTGATGGCTACTGCGCCTCAATCTGCGCGTTATTCACGGCATTGATGAAGGCCCAAGGCGTCCACAGTATCGCTTTCGGTAGACGACCGCAAGCTGGTCCTATGCCAGCTATAGGTGGTATCAATGGTGCAGAGGTAATGAATCTCGCCGATATGGCTGATATCTTATCTGATGCTATATTTGATGGTGGTGGGTATGTAGAGGATGAATGATGGTATTGGACGCCTTTTTCCGGTATCAGTGTAGATGATGTCCTTTTCGACGAACTACCAGACAGAACTCGTAGGCAAAACAAGGAATGAGAACGTACGAGATCTGTTTATGTCCGAGTACGTTTGTCATAACCTTCACCTTCATGTTCTCAAGGGGATGGGCTACATTCTTTATTAGTCAGATGAGCGGATAAGCCTGTACTGTATATATAACCTATAGTATTTGCATAAGGCGTTGTTGACGTGACGAAACTAATGTCACGCGAATGAGATATCATGTATCCCTTAATGAAACAAGATTACACCATAATAATGTCATAGGCACGGCGTAACATCCCTCGATGAGACATTTACGAACTAGGCACCATGTGGTGGTATCGAGATCTACCGAGTAGATCGCGAACTATTCACATATTTCGGTAATTATCGTTTTGTTTCGCGCCAGTTTAAGGTTTTCCGTGTTGTCATGAGCCGTGGGATCGAATTTCACTTCCGGTCCCAAGGTTTCCTAACATTCCTAGGCGTTGCGCCACTAATGCCTTGTTTTCGACGCGGTTGGATTTCCCCGAGCTAACTACCTGACGTCAATCGCGTCAAATGAATAAAATAAACTCCAAGATCTACACGACTGTTGAACGTTAATACCGCAGGATTGCAAGGGAGCTTCAAGGCGGGCGTTCTAGCCCTAATTATGCAAAGTAAATTCCACTCTAATGCTACCAAGTGCAGTGCAAACCACCAAGAATACAATAAATGTGGTACGTAGATGCTCATAGTGAAAGGACAGACCAAATGCAAAACGAAAGAAGCAAAAAAGGGACAGGAACGTTGACTAGTCGTGTACAGGACGTCTCAACCAATATAGTAACACTGTATCTCACAGCTCAGACTTAACAGCAAAAGAAGTCTTCTCAAAAGACCTTTCAGACTCACCCTCACCTTCGGAATCAATAGGCGACATCACCTGAAGAATCTTGCCGTCTTCGAAAATCCTTGCCACGTCTTCCAGAGACCGTCCCTGTGTTTCAGGGAAGAGGAAGTAGACCACACCAAGGAAGACGACCAGACACCCAACATAGAGAAGAAAATATTTCCATTGCAGTGCCGCAAATGCCACTGGATTGACGTACTGATTGAAGAAGCAGGCAAGCGAGTCAGTGGTCAATGTAATAGCGAGACCCTTTGCGCGCAGCTGGAACGGCAAAATCTCGGCTGGATATGCGATGAAGAGGGGCATATATGCAAAGTCGTATGCTGCGCAGAAGAGAAAGAGCATAGGGATCACGGCGATTCCTGCTTCCATTATGTGTAGCTCGGAGAACAAGGCTGTCATAACTGTTGATGTAGAGAGGAAAATCATCATGAGGGTTGTTGCGCTGAGCCAGAGGACGCGACGACCGTATCGGTCTGAGGTACTGGCTCCGCCGACGGCGAAAATCAAGTTCCAGACTTGAAGACTGATGTTCACTGCTGCTTGGTGAGCGGCATTTTTGATTCCAATTGAGGCTAAGATAGGAGGGAGGTAGTAAGAGGTAACGCCTGGACCCTGGTTAGCAATTGACTGTATATCGCCCGTAGGCCAGGTGCGTAACATACCATTTCCTGTCCACTCCTGCATGAATCCCATAAGAATACAGATCGACAAGCGATGCACATCTCCCCGACTGCTGAGGAAAGCACTCCATCCAGAGCAGGCCTTCAGATCCGCCTCGGCACTGATACTACTGCAAATCTGATCGTACTCCTCCTGCACAAGCGCACTACTCACGTCTCCATTTCCATGGTACCGCACAAGCATAGCTCTCGCCTCACCCTTCCGATCCTTAGAAACCAGCCACCTAGGGCTCTCGGGTATGATGAATAGTCCCACCAATTGGAGGATCGGGAACAAAACTTGCAGCATGCAAGGAACCCGCCATGACCAGCTGTCTTGGATAGCAAGAGTAGAAAAGGCGATGCCAGCCGCGGTGATCGAACCACAGAACCAAATTGCGTTGTATAGACCGGTTAGGACGCTTCGTTGGCGAGGATGTGCCGCTTCGGCAATAAGTAGCGGTGCAGCTGTTTGTGAGAAGCCTACGCCTGCTCCTGTGACGATGCGGGCACCGAAAAATACCCATGGCTGTTCGACTGCTACCTGGATTACTGAGGCCAGGATAACAAGTGTAGCACCGATAGCAATGCAAGGTCGACGGCCTAGTCTGTCGGCAACGTATGAAGCAGGAATGAAGGCTAAAAAGGCACCTAACGAAACGGCGGCGATGATAAGGCCTTCGGCATTGGCGCTGAGATCTTTCAAGAAAGCCGCAACTGTCAAACTCATTAGCAACTGCTTATCAGAACACGTAGATTGCCGGAGCACTCACACTCAGGTAAAACCAACAAACTATTGATCTGACTAGCATTATACCCCGATGTAGCAGAAGCAGCCAACATAAAAGCAATGCCCAGATTCAATCTCCGCAAACCTCCATCCACATCCTTAGCCATATTGATGAACAACACTGTGATGAAGTATAAAATAAATTTTATACTCTGAGTCGAATCCAACTTCCTAAGTTAGGAGCTACCTACGCGGAGACTTTATCTACCAAAAATGACGGAGCTTTTATCGGATAATTCTTTACATTACATTCCTGACAGCTTCGCGTGCGCCGATCTTACCAACTAAGGCTGAAATTTTTCACCGTCCTGTGGAATGCTGGAAGGGGGGGAACATTTAACAGAGCGAATGGCCAGTTGAGCTTTCTACACTGATGCCATTAAAGAGTGTCCGAGGTCTTATGATATGCAAGGATTGTCCAAGCTCCCAGGCTATTTGTATCAGGAATTTAGTAACGTCAAGCTGACAGCGCCAATCGGATCGATCCGCTGGTTAAATTGGTCAGAGGATTAGGGTACAGCTCAGCTGATCATTGGAAGGATCTCAAGGGGCTGGTTTGAAAGGGACTTTTGTCGCTTTTTCGGCTCTAGCGGTTATTTCCTAGAGCTTGTGTGGGGATGTGAGTTCAGTTTTGGGATCTGCGTAAGCTTGCCTAGCAGATGTGTACGCGTTCTCCTTAAGGCTATTGGGTCTCCTTGGAGAGTTGTATAGACTATAGTGTAACCCTGGATAGATGGGAATTGTGATTGGGTGTAGATGGACCTAAGTTGAGATGAGAGTACAATTTCATTGTGATGCTTTGATTTCATAGGCGGGTCTCTGGCGCTGTGGAGCTATACCAGCAATTTGTAGTCTAAATGTTCAATCTTTCAATAGTGTGCATTCAAGATCCATTCTGGATTCTCGAGTCCTTGGGGGTTGCTAGTCAGGTGAGATCTTCTAGTCAGGAACCGGCTCCTTGCTAGGTCGTAGGATTCGCCTGGTCACAGGTAGGTAGACGCATAGCCGCGGGAACCGATATGACATGCATATATATTACAGAGGCAAAAATACTGAAAAAGCCAATATTTGGACATGTCAACCGGTAGAATAAGCATTAAACTGTTCGAAGGTTATAACAATGACTCAGGCCAAATATATAAGGTTCCAGGGCCGACAATCATTGGAGGAAATATATATGAACGCCTCATCCGGCTATACTAACTTCAATCGAATTTTAGCATGCATGTGACAAGCGCCATCAAAAATGCAAGAAAAAGGAGAAAAGAGGACCTGTAGAACTCAACAGTTGTGTATCCTCATTCCCATTATTCACAAGATGAAAGAAGCCCTTGCAGAAAACCGATAACTCCTCTAGGATAAGATGATCCTCGCTGAACCACCCACGAAAATGAAAAGAGAAACCATTCCATCAAACATTATCATCTTCGTAGACGAAGTTGATGTCCCGAATCCGCCGACGATTATGCATTACGAACTCATGGTCACCCGGTGGCCGCTCGTCTTTGGTATTGGCGGTCAACATACTCTGGAGGCTCATGCAAACACTTTCCACAGTCTGTACAGGAGACCAACCCGATTGACCCAGTAGATCGAGGCAGATGATACCGTTACTGTAGATGTGTGGGTGCATAGGGATAGCTCGGGGTGTTTCGGAAGATGGTGGGAGTGTGATGAATTGGACTTCGGGGGGCTCTACAAGAAACATAAGCCAATTAGAATTAGGACTCCGCTCTTCTCAAAGGTGTGATTCGGGTGATCCCTTACCAATGGGGTATTTGGCCGAAAAAGTAAACTTGAGTCGGTATGTCTGGTCTTTGTAGAGAGGGTTGTCATCAAGGACCTTAATGTCCATCTGCCATTCTTCTAAACTGTCGGATTTCACAACCGCAATGCCGGGCGGAACGTGGTCTTTGATCTACCAACAGATGAAATGTTAGATCCACCTTCCAAATTTCCAAAATATAAAGTTCATAGTCGGTGTGTGACGTGGGCGGAATGTTTGTGGAACGTATAGCGGGACAAGGATGTCGATCATGCAATCAATGGAGGGTAAAGTACCTTGATAAGCTCCTACATGTAAAGGGATTGTAAGCCAGGATACTTTCGGGTAAAGGGTGAAAAGGCATGTACTGCAATTCTTTGTCTCAGGAAGAACTTGCCTTGCTTAAACGCTTGTTTGCGAAAGAACGCGACATGGTTCCGAGCTTCTGGAGCTATGACAAAGACTTGTCGATCACAAATCCTGGCCAGTGTAGTCCAGTCTGGAGGCGCCAGATAGAGTGTCGGTTTGGCGGGATACCCGGACAGCCTACAGAGTAAACAAGGCTGTCACAGTGCGCGGAAGAAAATAAATGACGACTCAAAAGTACATAAGGAGAGGCAAAGTGGTCCGAAACCGAAACGGCCGGGTGATGCACGCGGGGCAAGATAAGATCGTCGCACGTGACAGTGGGGATTGTTGCCTCAGTCAGGGCTGAGGCTCTGACACATACTAATGTCACTGGCTGTCCAAACCAGCCTCATGGTCCAAAATATTGCGCAGTCGGTGTATCTGAGCACCAAAATTTGGGGGAGGCTTGAAAAATATATTCATTTTCTCAGGACGTGAAGGGTGGGAGCAGGAAGCTCGAGCAATATCACGGTGCGTGGGCGTGATGAACGCAGATGCGTGGATAATAGAAAGCGGAAGGCGGTGAGAGGATCGTTCCACATTGAAATAACCGTTTTTGTCCCGCTTGTAAACGGGGCACGCAGCAAGCATACATTTCGACACGCCATTCCAGCCTACTTGACATGGTCTGAGTACATCCACTACTCCATAGTCGAACTCTGACTACAACAAGAAATGATTTATACAAAAAAGTCAAATTCATGCAAGCGATCTCACTAGTGGACCGCCTTATGTGCAAACTGTATTGAATATGGGGAATCAAATAACTATATCCAAATCCAGGCAAATTACAGACATGAAACAGCATCAAGAGAAAAAAAAGTATGAGCAGTAAAAAAATGCAATCAACCATCAACTTAGGCATGCGACGCTTTCTCACGTGCTTCACGTTCAACCTTCTCGCGCTCTTCATTGTCCTTCGCCTCACGCACCTTGGCCAGAACAACCTCACGGAAAATAGCACCACGAGCAATCTTGCCAAGACTCCGCTTCTTAGTGTGACCGGGGGACGCATCACCGTTCGAGCCTGAAGCTGCCTCGCCGTCCTCGGGAGCCAGGGCCATGGGGCTAGGAATATCGCCCTCCTCCTCATCTTCATCGTGCATCTTGAGGGCCTCAATGCGGTTGGCGAGCTTGACGATCTCGATACCACGGCGGAGACGGGCCTTCGCAATGTAGGCACGGATCTCGGGCAGCAGATCGCGGTCGCTGGCGGATTCTCCGGTGAGCCATTCGTGCTTGAGGGCATCCTCAGATGTCACTCGCTTGCTGGGGTCGGTCTGGAGCATGGTCATGATGAAGTCCTTGGCGTCTTGGGATACATCCTTCCAGTAGCGTTCGTGGAAGATGATTCGGCCTGAGCGACATTCTTCGATAAGGTCGCTAAGGTTCTCGGCCCGGAAGGGGGAGTAACCACACAGCAGGGTGTAGGTAATCACACCCAAAGACCACATGTCAACGGCCTTTCCATGGCCCTGCTTGAGCATAACCTCAGGTGCGGCATAGCCGAAGGAGCCCGCCATGCTGGTCAGAACTTCCGATGGGTTGTCCAGCATCTTGGCAATACCGAAATCGGCCAGGACTAGCTCGGAGTCGGTAGAACGAGTGAGATAGAGCAGGTTCTCGGGTTTCAAGTCTATTGAGTGTCAGCTTCACGCCCATTTACAAAAGTATTTTGCCGGGACTTACCACGGTGGACAATGTTACGCTTGTGCAGATAATTGACTGCATCAAGCACCTGTCGAATGGTCTGCGACGCATCCTTCTCTGTGAACTTGCCATACTCGCAAATCCGGTCGAACAGCTCACCCCCAGTGGCCAATTGCGTCACAATATAGAATTTGTCCTAGCTTCTCGTTAGATGGTACAGTTCCCATGCTGGCGGATACCCACAAACCTTAGACTCAAACCAGTCTACGAATGAGACGATGTGAGGGTGTTGGAGCTTTTGAAGCATCTTCAGCTCGTCGTAGACCATCTCCTCATTTCCCCGAACATTTTTCTTCAAGATGATCTTGATTGCGACTTTCTTTCCGTCATGCGTGTCAGCCTCGCGGACAATGCCGTAGGTGCCAGCACCAAGGGTCCGTCCGAACTTGTACAGAGACCTGATATCAAATAGAACGGTCAGCGGATGCGGCATTTCGTAGTATCGCAAAGCACATACTTCTTCTCATAGCTCTCCGGCTGCCCAGACAGCTTGTTGAACATATTTGCGACTAAAATAGACAATGGTTAGCGAATTGTCTCCTCGTCCAAAGCCACAGCGCGGATCAACCGGCATAAACAACCAGCCGCAAAACGACTCGAACAGGGGATATGCATTGAGCAGACCATTACACCAAAGGGTAAACAGGGCCAGAGCACAATCTGCCAGGTAGCATGTGGCATAAAAAAACAGCATTGACAAAGACATGATCGGTTGGTTGCAAGCTCGAAATAGCTTGCGAATTGCGGGCTCAAACGCGACGCGCTAAAGCAAGAGCGACCGGAGCAGGCACGGCGCAGGCCGGGCGCAATATGATCCAAAAAGCGCTGTCTATTGAATTGACTCACAACTCATGATGTGGGAATGGGGCTGTAGGCACCCTCGACTGAACTTGGTATGCGGTCCGGTCAGGTAGCAAAAGCGGGCTGGTGAACCCCGCAGCGGAGGAGAGGGCGGGGCGAGAAGATGAGGGCTGGTATGCGGCGACGCGAAGATTTCGGAAGTTCGGAAGGCGTGGAGGGGCCGGTGGAATTTGAGGATCTATAATGCAAGTTTTAGCACTCGAACGAAGGGAAAAAATCAGATTGCACCCTTAAGGGACTAGGCGGGGCTTGAGTGGGCTCATGCCACGACGCTCTTGCGCGCTGAAATCAGGGGAAACACGGAGATATTTACCGTCCCAAGAGATGTCGCGACGAACTCGAACTCGAAGATTGATTTCTAGGTAAAGAGAAACCAAAAACAGAACCAGGGAAACGAAGATCTTAAAGGAACAGGGAAAAGAAAGGATCAGGAGTTCTAGACGCGCGATAAGGATGAATTGGGGCTGTAGGGTTTAGTGGATCTTGGCGTGCGTGTTCTCGACATTTGCACCGCCACGAGCTGATCTCCACGCAAATTTCGGGGGCTGAATTCCCGCTTACTATATTGTTGCTGCCTTGGAATTACTCGTAAAAAAAGGGGTCTCTCATCGGGTACTGTACTCTAGTGGATAAACTTCCGGAGTTTCCAAGGGGTCAACTTTATGATATTTACATGGGGAGGTTCACCCCTGGGATGCTGGCGCTCAACTCCAACAAGTTACTCGTCGCGACCAAACAGCCACATCTCCACTGTAGCCAAAAGTAGGTAATTAGGCCGCCAAGGCACGCTGCGCTAATGTACAGTATCCCCCGCAGCAGCGAGTGCTATCCAACCAGTACAAATGTTCGATCTTATGCAAGAAACGAGGCACAATGCAAAGCACCATGCGGCTATGACAAGAGTATGCAATGTATCTAAAACTAAGCATGCAGAAGGCATAGTATATGACATATGAGCACTCCTTGGACTGAGATAATGCAAGAGTGCAAATTTTAAAATCTGAAGAGTCACTATGCAGCTACAAGTGCCTGTTCTCTGTGATTGTTAGAAGCTCACGCTGAAACATTATGTGTTTTAGAGTAAGCCCCAGAAGCGCGCCTTCAATCTTCTCCACATAATTTTCATTGACACCTCGAAATCCATTTCGAAAACATCAACGAAATAACCGAAAGTATTCGAGAAAGGGACTCGAGTTCAGGGAAGATGATGCGGAAAATCAACTAGTCCATGCAAGTGTTGTAAAAGAGAGGCCAGAGGCTTCACGTCAAATTTGTGGTGAGCGTACTCGAACTCAAAGAGAGCTCACATATTTCTCATTTTTTCTAAACACGAGAGTAAATGGAATATCACGCAATAAATAAATCGCTGCAAAAGAACGAAAAGATTTGTTAATAGATGTTTCCCAAAAACTTCAATAAAAAAAAGTGTTATTGTTGTGGAACCAAAATTATTACATCTACCTCAGAGCCTCAAAAATGAAAGTGGGGATAGAGAATTACGGACTCATAGACAAACAAATGGTTGATTTAAACGGGCAACGTAGTAGTAAAGAGTCAAGAGAAATAAAATAGTACGGGAGTCACGATTAAAAAGTTAAAGGCAGGGGGATACCGTAGATTAGCAATCTTCCCTTATGTAGGACTTACGGGTACTCCTGGTATCAATTGACATCCGTGTGGTCGAGTGGCAAGACCCTCCCATATCAGCGAGCCCATTCTGTGGGGACAGCTCAGGCCATCCAGAGGGACCTGAGCTGGTCGGTGTCAATAATCCGGGTAAACATCAGGCGCTGAAGAGTCGCTTGGTAGCAGTGCGTACGCCTGCTATCAAGGGGCTCGACAGCGTCGGGTGTTTTGTAATTTTTTTTATAATTAATAGCTAGATATTCACACGCTGAATCCAGAAATGAGATATTTTCCCTTGATTTCCAAGCAAGTAGTGTGTTATGTGGAAAAGAAGCTTTGATGAAGTTTTGGCGGAGTTTTTCGGCGATGTTAGTGATACTATTCGCACACTCCCGTTGAGGGGAGGCAGAATCGATAAGACCCGGGTTCGATTCCCCCATAGTTCGATCCTTTTTGTTATCTTTTTTATCATGTTCTTTGAACCAAATGTTCAAGACAATTAAGTGTATCGCATAGCTGGTGGAGGTTTTTTTTTTTTTTAAAAAAAAGTGGAGTTTTGATACTAAGATGTAACGCTGATTGGTAGAGTATTTTGTGGGCCCCACTTCCGCCTTAAATGTGGTGCTGTGAGATCGAGTAAGTTGATTGAACTCAAAAACTGTGAGTTTAAAAAAAATTGGCATACGAGTACTTTTTCGACCCTTTGAAGACTGACTGACGTGTTGATGTTATGGAATCGTTATTATTGTATCAATTTAGAGTCTCGAAAAGAAGTAGTGATGGAGAACCACGGACTCGAAAACAGGTAAACAGACGTGAGAAGGGAGCATCTTGGCTGTCAAGAGTCGAAAAGGTATTACTGAATTCAAAGGGGGTTAAGGAATGTTAAGCATTTAACTCAGGCATCGAATGGGAAAAACTGATTACAGTGTTGTGGATAGCCTCGAAGTGGTGATGGAGTACCATGGGCTCGAAAACAACAGACCATTCCATCGAACGGGCGAGGGGACTGTTGCAATTGAAAAGATGCAAAATGGTATTACGGCAGTCAAGGGGTATCATAATATCAACCTAAGTATCGAAGGGGAAAGACTGATTTGTAGTGTTGCTGAGAGCTTCGAAGTGGCGATGGAGACACGGACTCAAAAACAATAAAACAATAAAACAATGATTCAAACGGGTGATATAGTTCAAAAGAGTCGTAAAGGTAAGGAATATCGAAGCATCAAAAGCATTACGAGGGAACCGAAGGAGATGCCCATAACCAAAAAGTGGCAGGTTAGCAATCTTCCCTTATATTTTAGTTCCAAGGCCCCCGATTAACAATTCAATCCGCATGGTCGAGTTGGCTAGGCCCTCCCTAGTACAAACTAGCCACTGACGGGTGGTGCACACAGAGTTAGCCGTTGGGACTTGTGTTATACGGATTGAATAGACCGGGAAACATCCTCAGCTAACCCCCCTTAGATAGCAGCCGTCAGGGGGGGGTGACCCTGGGGGGGGGGGGGGGGTGACCCTAGGTTGAATGTTTGCTGATTTTTAAAAATCCAACAGATAGATATTGACCTGTTGAATCTAAAAATCAAGTTAGATCTTTCGAATTTCATGTATGTGGTGAGTTATAGGGGAAAGAGGTTTTGGTCGAGTTTCTGGTCGATGTTGATGATACTATTCACACGGTACATCGTAAGTACTGGGTGAGAGGAGGCAGAAACATGAAAGATCCCGGGTTCGATTCCTCGGTCGATGTGTGTGTGTTTTCTTGTTTATGACGTTCTTGCAATAAATCATCAAGTATATCGAATTGCTGGTAGGGGTTATTCAAAAATGGATTTAATATCGAGGTGGAATGTTGATTGGTAGGAGGTTTTGTGGGCTCCACTTCCATATTAAATGTGGCACGGCAGCGTCATATCGTAGCGCCAGGACGTCATAGCCTGCAGGGCCCGCGCGTGCACAATGCATATAAAACTGGTATGATGGACTTGAAAAAGAAAGAATTCATTTTACAATATCGATCAAATCTACCATATCAACTCCAAAGCTTCATCTTATCAAACTATGTTTTATTTCGTTCTTTACGTCGTCACGCAGGTCATTCTGCTTGGTGCCTGGGTTTCGGGTACCTTGGACCCATACCAGAAAAGACTGCAGGAGATTGTCCTTTACATGATGGGCGAGACAAAGGCCTCTTATGGGCTTAAGAGTAAGTTTGGCCATTTAACACACTACTATTCGACTTCTTCGTGCCAGAGCGCTAATTCGAGATAACAGAGAGTCTGACTGCCAAGATAATCGCCGAAGACACAAATTTGAGCAAGCTCCAAGATCAGCTGGGCAACGGCATTGGGGGAGCATTTGGCAAGGGTGGCGCTGGTGAAGGAGTTGGATCGGTGTTGAGCAAGGGACTGTAAAGCAGTCGATCTACTGATCATGAATAACTCGGGGGTACTCGAGGACGCATTTAAATGATATTCCATTGCATAAGCATGAAGAATTACTTATGAGTTAGATAACCTCACATACATCATTGGCTCGGAGTCCCATATTCATCAACATCAGCAAAAAAAAATGATCAGTATTCAGTATCATCAGACGAACATTCAACACTTCTTAACCATGCATCCATAATTTCAAAAGATCGATCGCCTCCAGATCATATCATCACAGGATCTCACCTATATCATCAGATCAATCAATTTCCATTTCGCACGAGTCCAGATTTTGCTCCGTCAAGACCATAGCGCAAAGTTCCTGGTAGTATCGCGACCCCTTCCACGTGCTCCGCGGCGACCGCAATCCAACTGTATCCCATCCCTCAGCCCGGAGACGCATAATGCGCTCATCCATTGTTTCCTTAACACGCATATTTCCAAACTCATCCACCACCGGCCAGGGCTCATGGTATGTCTCGTTATCCCCAGTCTCGGGGAGGACGGGATCAAAAGTCCAGAAGGAGGAGGTACGTTTGAAATTGCGTTTGCGCCGGAGATCCTGAACCTGTTTGACTTTTCGGACCTGTTGTTGGATTTGGAAGATGCTGTTGGCAACTTGTTCGCGGAGGAAAGCAAGTCCACGGTTTGAACGGACGATTTGGGCTGCGCGGGTGGGTGTCAGGCTCTCGATGGGGATTGTGGTTACGGTTGCGCTAGGTTGTGTTGAAGGCGGCGTGGGGTAGGGCGCGGGAGTAACGGGGGAGAAAATAGCGGTTGTAGCTGTGCTTGGACTGGACATCTCGGGCTTGGGCGAGGAAAGACCGGACATGCGGGCATTGAGCTGGGAAGATGGAATAACCTTGAGTGGTAGTCGTGGAGGGCGGAATCTGCTGTTGCGCTTGTTGTTACGCTTGCTCTGGCCGCTGTTCTCGTCACCATAAATTGGAGATCTGGTATGCTTTTCCGGGTGCTTCTCAATAGTGACCTTCTCAACAGAAGCCTTACGAATCAAGAGAGGACAGGGTTTGAGTACTTCAGTATTGATCATCGTCTGGAACGGTCCGAGGATGCGTGATGGGGAGGAAAAGGGGGACTCCAACCCATCATCAGACTCGTCAAAAGTGTCCAGGAAAGGATCATCAAGCCTCGAAATAGACGCATCAATCATGCGGGTGATACTCAACATCATAGAGTCACGCCCCGAAGGCACCCCCTCGACAGGCTCAAACGCAGCCAGATATTCCTCCGCACTGACTGGAGTAGGTGGGCTTGGGAAGTCATCCTTAACCTTTGGAAGTCTGGGGAGATTCACAAGGGGAGGAAGAGCAGCAGCGCAATTGACAAAGCTCTCCAAAGCCAGACGCAGAAGATTCACCTTTTTCGCAGAGTAGATATGGGCGGCCCGGCCCAAAAGTTCGTAGCAGATTGCAGCGTAAAATGTCAAAAAGGTTTTGTGTACAGGTTCAAGCTTTTTCGAATTGTTAGCAGTGCATGTTGAATAAATTGGAAAGTACGAACCGGTCCCTTTGCATTGGCCAGAAGCTTCATGCAGTGAGCTGCACACTGCTTGTACTGCTTCAGCAGGTACAGGCGCTTCACCTCCACCAACGCAATTTTCCAGTCTTTCATTGTAACTGGGAATAAAGATGGAGAGGGGAAGGAGAAGGATGCTGGGCCATTCTTGCTCGAAAATCCACCGAACATGGCGATGGAGAGGAATGTTGGTAGATGGAAGGAATGGCTGGAAGATAGTTGAGGATATGAAATCGCCGTGGCGATGTGTGTGAAAACTCCGACGTGCTGGAAAAGGAATTTCGTTGACGTAGGCGTGAATGTACGTGAATGTACGTGGACGTGTAGGGGACGTGTAGAGGACGTGATCGTTTCGTTTACGTTCAAGTCGCCCGTATTAAAAATGGTGCAGGACGAGACCAGGACGAAACCAGAACGACCCCCAGAGTCAACTGAGAGTCAGTCTTCGGGCCTTTGGAATCGCTAATGGAAGTGGGCTATTGCTGAAATATCATCGTCCTTACAAGTCAACTATGGTATACATACCCAGACACCTACTACTTACTCAGACTGTCCTGAAATGCGAATGCTCGATAATATTTTACTTTCTATAGTGGAGGACGAATCTGCAGACCCCGGGAACAATACATAGAAGAATATACTACTGGAAAAATGAGAGGCACACACTAGTTGTGGAATTGATTCCGGCTAAACTCAGACATAAGACATATAAGCCGACCACAAACATAGAGGCTCAGACATGAAGGCGGAAATGACATCGCTTGCAAATCATACAGTAGGTGAATAAAAGCATACAGAAAACTGTTGATCGAACACAGACATAGAGCTCAGCCATGAAGGCGGAATTAACATCGCTCGCAAATCATACAGAATGTGGATAAAGCATGCAAAAAAGCTGTTGATCGAAGATGTCTCTTGGTCTAAAAATCAGGTGGGTCGTTGGCCGCACCGTACCGAAAAAGTGCTTGTCCAGTAGCAGCCAGGCCATCGAGGAAGTCATCAAGAAGCCGCTCAAGCTCAGCAGTAACAACAGCATCGTCGGCGCCTTCCATCAAGCTTTCCGCACTTGGTGGCATAAGAACGGGGAATGGAATCACTCCCGAGTCAGGTCTTTTGATGGTATTATCCCGAGAAATGGCAGGCTGTCGGACAGTGGGTGGATCATCATAGACAGGAGAACCAGGCTCGGAGACCGGGGTTGAGACCTTTTCTGCATCATCACGAGGCAAGGGAAGGTCAAGCGGTGGGATGTTGTTGGGGTCGATAATTTCGGAGTTTTCGTTCCACAGAGGGTGTGGTTCCTCCTCGTCAGGACCGGGTCCATCAAGAGAAACAGAGCTGTCGTCGGGGAATTCGCGGTCTCCGTTTGACAACGTCAAGCTGATGGTAGAGTCAAAAGACTGGGCTCGGCTTGAGGTCTTGGATTTTGGGCCTTGAGGGGTGGTTGGGCGGTCAAATCGGAAAGGATCGTAGTCCGATTCAGACGCACTTGACAGGTTGGAGGCGGAGGTGCCGGGACGTGAGATGTCAGATTCTTCAACTGGCTGAAGCGGGGGCAGTGGTGCCCGAAGAGTATCGTATTGATCCGTATTGGAGTCGTTTGACACCTCGTCAGACATCACAGGAAATGTCCATTCCATGGTGGCACGCTTTTCGGCCTGGAATGATTCTTCTTGAGCAGGCTCGGGTGCTGACTCTGGGGCGGGTTCCTCTTTCTTGACTTCCTCCTCCTCTGTATTCATGAACACTGGGAACTTCCAGTCCATGGTGGGAGGTCGGGGGCCAGACTGGGGCTGAAACTCTTCCTCTTGCGATTCCATATTTTCTTCACCACTGACAGATGACTGTGAACTATCGTCGGTAGAGCGACTGCCACGTAGACTTGATCGGTTTGCACGAATCGTGCCAGCATCAGCTAATTGGAAAGGCTGTGCGGATGGTGCACCGGCCGCATAGTGAGAAGAGTCAAAGGAGCCGATATCAATATCAATGAATGTGGATGTCACGGAGGACCGGTCCGTTTCGGTGCGGAGGGGTAGGTCAGAAACCGGCTGAGGAGGCTCAATGGGCACAAAATCGTTTTTGGTTTCGTATTTGTAGCTAGGCTTTTCCTCGTCAAAAAGCCCCTCCATAGCAACAGCTCCCCGCCGGACCCGCTCGTCAAAGTTGGCTTTGTCTTCTGGGTTTAATTCATCGTCTGACGGGTCATCGTGAAAGTCATAATCTGCAGTAGGTGTAGTTGGGCTAATTGGCTCTTCCATTTCAGCCAGAGAAGCAGCCAATTGATCAAGGTCGATGACCGAGAACCTTCGCTCAAAGCCATCCGTTGTACTGAAGTTCCAATCATCCTCTGACTCTTCTGTACCTGGAAGTTCGGCGGCTGCAGCACCTCCAGGGTGGAACAAGGAGATACGCTGTCCTCCTCGTTGCGACCATTGATAATAATTCCTGACAAGCTCACTCACTGATGATGTAGGGTATTCTTCTTCTGTGCCAGCAATATAAGGGTGTTCTAGGATATCCGCCATAGAAGGACGGGTGGCTGGATTAGAGTCTAAAGCATAAGAGATAAGGTCCTTCAGCCCGTCGCTGTAGTCCTCACTATCAAGCTTGGGAGTGTTGCGATTGAGTTGGCGTCCAATTTGCATACGTTCACGGAGGCCTGCATTGGGTGGATTGCCGGTAGCAAACTCAAACAATGTGCAGCCAAACGCCCATACATCAATCTAGTTGGGTCAATAGAGGTCATAAAATTAGCAAAAAAAGGTACACACCTCACTACCATACTGATGGGCTTGACCCCGGGTTGAGAACATCTCTGGTGGCATCCAGTGAGGTGTGCCAATCCAGGTTGACCGCTTGTCTCGCTGGGACTGCAGGATTCCGGCCACACCAAAGTCACAGATTTCCAGTCTGCCTTCCTCGTGAATCAAGATATTTGCCGCTAAGAAATTTATTAGCAGCCTTTCGGGTAATGACTGAGATTAGACTTCGCTAATACCTTTTATATCACGATGAATAATGCCGGCATCATGAATGGCACGCAAGCCCACTACCAGCTCCCGGGCAATTGGAATAATAAATCGCTCTTCCAATTTATCGCCGGTTGCGCGCATCTGCAAAATCAATCAGAGCCTGTTGGCATGTACAACGTAGACTAAACTCACCAATGTCCGCACACTTCCACCAGGACAATATTCGCAGACCAGCCAAAGTTGTGAGTGGATAGAGATCGCTTCTATGAGCTCATTGATATTTTTGGCCCCTGAATCTTTGACCTGTTTCATAACTTTGGTTTCGTGAATGAAATCTTTGATCGACTCGTCTCTGAAATCACGCAGAGATTTGTAGTCCAATGAATCAATGTCCAGCACCTTGATGGCGACCAGTCGGCCGGATGGCATCTCTCGGCCTTTGTAAACACGACCATAGGCACCCTTACCAATCAGCTCTTCGAATTCATAGGGTGGGACTTCTGTTTTTGCACGTCGGCACATCTCCTTTACGGCAGTCCCTTGCTCTCGGGCCAGTTTGATTGCTTCGGCTTTGTGCCTAGTTATCGCTGCCACTGCAGACGATGGGTCCAAGAATCAGACCCACGTGAATCCATCTTGGTGCTCCTGTAAGGTCCGAATTACCTATATCAATGACAAGGAACAAGCAATTTCAAGCGCCTTGGATGATGAAACCACGCAATTAGAGAGGCACACGACGTTCACCAAAAATCGAGGACAGACGATTCCTGATCTTGGTGGCAAATATTCTTCGAGGTGGAGGAGTTTCAACGTGTGGCAAATATGGGTGAGGTTTCAGAGAATAGTGGGTAGAATTAGAGACGGAGGTAGTGATAACGGGTGAAGGAGAAATAGACTCGCCGGTGTCACTAATTCCGGTGTGACGTGGGGTCTTGTTCTCCAATACCAACCGAGACTTGCCCAGGCTATCAGATGGGTATTTCAAGCTCGGAATGATGTTTTCCTGGTCCAAGTCGAATGAACAACTGTCGATAAGCTGCTGATATGAAGTAGCAAAATGGCCATCCACAGGTCTTGCCTTGGGAGGTGTGGCCGGACAAACTTTGTCTCCTGGAGTTGGGGACTCGGCAGCACAGCTCTCTATCTCTTCAGTAGTACTGTAGTAGACAGAAGACGTGGGTGGAGTTCCAGGACTTCGAAGTGGAGGACTGGAATATGGAGACGCTGGCACTTCTAGCAAATCAAACAGCTCAAAGAGAAACGTGCTTGATTCAGAGAGAGAGTCCAGGGACAGGGTGAAGTTATCTTCAAGCGATGACACTTCCTGGTGTTCAACCGGAGACAGTTCCGGTTCCTGGTCTAGAGAAGCTTCTTGACGACCGACCGGAGACACTTGCTGATATCCAACAGAAGAAACTTCCTGGCGTTGGTACAGAGACACCTCCTGATGTCTACTCAAGAACGCTTCCTGGCCGAATCCAAGATCCCGTAGCGCGTGACGGCGAGAGCTGGTTTGGGGCAAGTGACAGCAATTCCTGAGTTCAGAAGTGTTAGAGACCAAATCAAGATCTTTTATTTCAATTATCACCCACGTAGATGGGCTTGACTGGAATTCTCCAATCTCTGGATGGGCCTCAGATGTCAAAGATGCCCTGCAATCAGGCGTTCGTTCGGACTCAGAGCTAGATGCAAAAGGGAGACTCGACACGTCCAGCAGTCGAAGCACGTAATCGTGATCGGTCGGAGTAAGGTCAAAAAGAGAATCCTCTGATACAAGCTGTAATTGATTGTTGCAGTCAGTCATGGCCTTATTCTTGGGTGATTGCATGCATAGTTTTGGGTGGAAAATGAAGATGGGAGGGAGGATGGAGGGGCGAGGGAAGCAGGTACACGCATGGGAGAATAACGTACACAGCGTGAACTTGGGACAGAAGATTGAAACAAACCTACCTGGAGATGACTCAGGCTTCGTATCTAGGCCTACTAGCACAGCAGCGCAGTTGCTTGACAGGGTCAACACAGGATCTTCATGCGGTTTGTCCTGCCCTCATCATCTGTTGCGAAGCCCACCAAATGCAGGGAACTATTAAGTAGATGTCTATTTAATTGAGATGATATTTCATCAGAGGAGATAGAATGGAGGCGTTCAAAGTCGTATAGTGTACGTCGCCGCTCATCTCGCAACGGTCGGCGAGACGATCGTGCCACGTGATCTCATCGCCTGAGGCATTAATTATGCCTCAGGCCAAAATTAATACAAACACCAAAGACAGTGTATGTAATTGAGTTAAAGGTATGAAAATGGACCCTATGCTAGGTATCCCTCAATTCTTTGCTTAATGAGCCTTCTTTATTGCATGCTTTCTGTTGCGGCGATTGAACAGTCCGACTCTGGAACCTTTCTGCAGGATCATTCCCAGATACTCGCGAAAAGTATGACTGACCTCCAAATGTCGAAGCTAGTAACTTTGGACATCTATATAGTACATCTCTAGGTCGGCAAGCTTGAGATTTCGGTCATCGGGCTCATTGTAGTTGTTGCGCGGGACTTCTTGGATTCTTGGATTTTTGGATTCTTGGCTTCTTGGCTTCTAACGAAATCACTACAACCGCTTGCGTGAGCAACCTAAGCAGAGCACGCCATACGAACAAAAGCCGAAGCTTATAAACACGCTTATAAATACAAAGTAAATGCAATCAGATGGGTAACATATAATGCATCGATTTCTGCCATCAAAAGCATCCGCAATTCAATTAAATCAACAGTCCAAAGCAAGTCAAAATGGCAGACAACCTCCAAGCCCGCAAACTCCACCTAACGGCCTTCATGCGCCCAGTCTCCTTACACACAGGAGCATGGCGTTACCCAGGCTCCTACCCAGACGCAAATTTCAATTTCAAACACCTGACAAGCTTCATCCAAAAGCTCGAAGCGGCCAAATTCGACGCCTTCTTCATGGCAGACCACCTCGCAGTCCTTAATATGCCCGTCGAAGCCCTAAAGCGCAGCCACACAGTAACGTCCTTCGAACCTTTCACCCTGCTCTCCGCTCTCTCATCTGTAACCGAGAAAATTGGCCTCGCAGCTACTGCAAGTACAACATACGATCAACCCTACCACGTTGCACGCCGCTTCGCAAGTCTAGACCACCTAAGCAATGGCCGCGCGGCATGGAATATAGTCACAACCGGCAACCCGGAATCGAGCCACAATTTCGGTTTTGATGAGCATATGGCTCATGGGGATAGATATAAGCGTGCGCGGGAGTTCTACGATGTGGTTACGGGGTTGTGGGATAGTTTTGCAGATGATGCGTTTACGAGGGATGTGGAGACGGGTCAGTATTTTGATCCCGAGAGAATGCACGTTTTGAATCATGTTGGGGATGAGTTGAAGGTCAAGGGGCCGTTGAATATTGCTAGGCCTGTGCAGGGGTGGCCTGTTATCGTACAGGCTGGGCAGAGTGAGCCTGGACGACAGCTTGCGGCTGAGACGGCGGAGGTGGTCTTTTGCAGTCCTAAGGACATCGGGGCTGCGAAGGTGCTTTATGCTGATATCAAAGAGCGGGTTGTGAAGGCTGGACGGGAGAGGGGGCAGTTGAAGATTTTACCAGCGGCAATGATTATTGTTGGGGATAGTAAAGAGGATGCGCAGAGGAAGAGATTGGCGTTGGATGCTTTGGTGCATTATGAGAGTGGTATTGCTTCTTTGTCGATTTTGCTTGGGGTTGATGCTGGTGTTTTTGATCCGGATGGTCCTTTGCCGAAGGATCTGCCAGAGACAAACGCAAGCAAGACAGCCAGGGAGAGTGTGGAACGACTTGCTAGGGAGGAGGGATTGACTGTCAGGCAGCTTGCGCAGCGGTCTGGAGGATATTCTGGCTTGGCGTTCCTTGGCTCGCCGAGCGATATCGCGGAGGAAATGGAGGTTTGGCTGACAGAGGAGGCTTCTGATGGCTTTACATGCGTCTTTCCGTTCTTGCCTCAGGGACTGGAGGAGGTTACGGATAGGTTGATTCCGGAGCTGCAGCGAAGAGGGCTGTTCCGGGATGATTATACGGGCTCTACGCTACGTGATCACTTTGGCCTCGATAGGCCAGAGAACCAATTTTTCCCTACTACTTGATTGAAATAGTCATACAATAGGTCCACGCCGAGCCATGGTTCTCTTGCATTCGAAAAATACTTGAAAAAAAACCACATGCAGATGCTGTGCAGCATAAAAACCTTGCGGAATTATGTATACGGGGTCAAATAACTCCCCTAGGCATCTTGACCGGCCTTGCCAATTCACCTAAGCCACATAAAACGCCTTCTGCCAGAATGGCACTTATACAGCATCTACGTCGCCGACTTGCAAGGAATAATGAACCTAACCAAGCTTTGCTAAGCTTTGTGGGGCCACTGATACGTCATTCAGCCCTGTAAGGAGAAGCCGTGAATCAGGCAACTGGTTGATCCCAAGCCAAAGTCTTACGTCATAATCCAGGCAATCCCATTATTTCTGTCTCGAATTGACCTGATCTGAACCAATCAACGAATCCACTGGTGAGGTCAGCTTCATTAGAAACCTGCCCGACCCCGCTAAGAGCCTTCTACGTCACGCCAGCCACGACTACTGTAGCTTGGAATAAAACTAAAATGTCGAGTTCTAAACACACTTCTCTTTGCTTTTGTTTACCTATTCACAATTTAGTTCTAGAATTATCGCTATGGTCACTACTAAGGTATATGGACTGTGGAAAAAGTCCCAGACCGTAACTTCGGAGCTAGCGAAGGATCCGTCACAGACCCCAGAGACGATCTTCAAAAAACTGTACGAGCACAACGACATCCCCCACCCGCATTTGAAAGAACACGGAGCGCATGGATTATCCAAAGAGGAGATTGAGGAATTTGAAAAGAAGGATGCTGTGCAGAAAGCTCTAGCTTGCGGACATTGGGGGTCTACGCAACCCAGTGAATTATTCCTTCGGGTAAGGTTGAGCTCTTGGCCCTGAGCAGAGAATATGGACTAATTCATTCCAGATTTATCACGATGTTCTTGGTTCCTTGGATAAAGATCCCAGTACTGGAGTTGTTTCTCCCCCGCTGATCGGGAGCCGAGGCGTTGTTCCCCTTACCATTGTGGCGCCGCTACCGGATCTCTGCCGCCATTTGGGAAATTGCATTGCGCGCGCGGAACATGAGGTATTTTTGGGTACGAACTTTTGGATTCATTCCGATGCCGCCACATTGGTTACAAATGGTATTCGGGAGTTAAACAGGAGAGCTGGGGAACGGGGGACAAAGGTGGTGATGAAGATGGTGTATGATCGTGGAGACCCGAAGCAGGTAAGTGCATCGAAGATTTCCTATCGTCAACATCAATGCTAATTGGTTTCAGGTATTGGAAAACCGCCTCGAGGTCGACGAGAAACAAAGGACGAGCGATAAAGTTAGACTTCCGGCACCGCACGAGATCCCGAACGTCGATTTGAAAGTGATCAATTTCCATCGTCCAGTGTTCGGCACATTCCATTCCAAGTTCACTGTCATCGATCGGCGCATGTGTCTCTTGCAGAGCAGTAATATCCAGGACAATGATAACTTGGAGATGCTGTCTCACATCGAGGGACCTATTGTCGATTCTTTCTATGATGCCGCGCTCCTGTCTTATGGGAAGCCCCTTGACCCTCCGCTGCCTATGTTGAACTCTCCAGCTGAGAGCGCTCCCATCCCTGCTCATCATGGAGAGCAGAAGGTTGATCCCAACGAGAACGTACCCGAAGATCTACAAGAGAATACTTCTTCTTCTCCCCATTGGGATGTTGATTTCGAAAACGAGGCAAAGAGAGTCAACAGCAGTATCAACCCCCGTGGAGAGGAAACACCCACTCAAGCTGTGACCCGTCATCTGAGTATGTTAGGAACAAAATCAATTTTTCAAGAGCTCCCCTTACTAATTATCCACCAGATACCACCATTCAACCTGACACGGTCGGAAACGCTCCCGATACCGATCAAGACCCGAGAATGACACCATACATCCTGCTACCACAGCACGAGCCCTTCCCCATGGCTGTCGTTAATCGAGAGCCTTACGGATGTGAGTAATATCACCTTCAAGCTAAACCAAACCAAGTGTAATTCTAACAATTCCAAAGCTCCAAACCACAGCAGCACCCACAACCCCCAAGATGCAGCCTTTGTCTCAGCAATCAATAACGCAAAGCACACAATCTTCATTCAAACCCCCAACATGAACGCCGAGCCCCTCTTGGAGCCTCTCCTGGCTGCAATCCGTAGAGGCGTCATCGTGAAGCCCTACCTCTGCCTCGGATACAACGACGCAGGCGAACTACTGCCATTCCAGAACGGGACGAACGAGATGATTGCTAACAAGCTCTACAACTCTCTTGAAACAGCTGAAGAAAAATCAAGATTCAGAGTCCATTACTATGTTGGAAAAGACCAGATTCAGCCTATTCACAACTCGTTTAAGAAGCGCAGTTGTCATATTAAGTTGATGATTATTGATGAGCAAGTTGCCATTCAAGGTATGTCCTCTTTTTTTTCTTTCATATCTTTCGATCTCAAAATCTCGTGAATGCGTGCTAATTGTTTCTTGTGTTATAGGAAATGGTAACCTGGATACTCAATCCTTTTTCCACAGTCAAGAAATTAATGTCATGCTCGACTCTCCGCTGGTTTGCAAGGCATGGCTGGAAGTTATCGATCGGAATCAGAATACCAGCAAGTACGGTGCTGCGAGCTTTGAAGATGGCTGCTGGCATGATCCGACTACTGGACAGATTCCTGATGGATCTATTGGTACGGATCCTGGACACTTTAGCTGGGCTAAGGGTGTTATTGGAGCTGTGAAACGGGTGAGAGGAGTGGGTGGATTCTAGTTGGTGAAACTTACTGCACATATTGGCTTAATCTTTTAGTATTGCTTGTACTCATTTTGGAAATAGCTTGTTCTTTCGGTGACAAGCTTTGGCCCTAGGATATGTGATTGAGATACTCATTTCTCTTGAGAATTTTGTTTATATGATGGTCGATTTTAGGGTTAATGATTATGCTACATATTTATGGCCATTACGTCTCTATGTTAAAAAGGAGTAAGAATTGTATTAGTGGTGGAATAAGTGTAGCTTTGACAGTCGTTGGTACAAATAGTTGGTGAGCAATCACGGCTGATGTTTTGACAGTTGTCGGATTGATGTTGATGTTTGACGAGGTTGATGTCTGACCGAGCGTTGCAGACGAGTGAGGAAACTTGGTAATTCGCATTAGTTTCCGTCACGGTGCTTGATCCGCTGGTGTAACTGGCTCAAGATAATGACTATTTATAGCGCATCTTAACATAGATTAGCGTGCTTTCAGGTAGATGATGTAATACAACTGATTGTTTAGTTACCCCAACCCCCAATTCCCACTTCATCAACAGGCCCAACTTGGAACAGCATCTATGATTTTCCCTTCTAGCCATGGGAATCACTTGGTCGCAATTCTTCCCACCTACGCCCTCTTTGACTGAAGCTAATCTGCCTAGCCAAAGAGGCAAGGTTTTCATCGTCACGGGAGGGTACTCTGGTGTCGGTCTAGAGCTGTGCAAAATCCTTTATCGGGCTGGAGGCAAGGTGTACATTGCAGGGCGCTCAGAAGAGAGTGCTTCCCATGCCATTGCTGAGATCAAATCTTCAATCCGTTCGCCAGATGGAAATCTTGTTTTCCTTCCTCTCCACCTCGATGATCTGGCAAGTATCAAGGCGGCAGTGGAGACTTACAATGCTGCGGAATCTAGGCTAGATGTCCTCTTCAACAACGCTGGCGTTTCAAACCCACCACCTGGCTCCGTCTCGGCACAGGGCCATGAGCTCCAGTTTGCAACTAACTGTCTCGGCCCACATCTGCTGACAACTTTACTTCTCCCGATTCTCCGGCGCACCTCCGAGAGTGAACTGCCCGCTTCTGTACGCGTTGTATGGACAGCCTCCATAGTTGTTGACATGGCTGCTCCTGAAGGGGGTGATGCCCTGGAGGAAATCTTGCGGAAAGCCACAACCCAACAGCGCATTTATGAAGGCACCAAAGTCGGCAACTGGTACCTCGCCCATGCATTGGATGTCCAAGAAAGAAACAGCGGAATTTTGAGTGTGGTTGTGAACCCAGGGAATCTAAAATCGAACTTGACCCGTCATATGTCCTGGGTGGTGCCTTTGCTAGTAGCACCCCTACTTCACCCGGCTAGGATGGGTGCATACACGGAGCTCTAGGCAGGCCTTTCCAATGAGCTTACGATCTCTGATGGAGGAAGATATATATTGCCCTGGGGGCGGTTCCATCCTAATCCAAGGCAAGATTTGTTACGGGCGATGAAGAAAAATGATGACGGTGGTACGGATGTTGCCGCTACCTTCATACAGTACTGTGAGGATCAGATCTCGGAGTTCAAGTAGTGGAAGCCTGTGGTACTTTTAATAGCAAGCAGCCACTTAGATTATGTTTTTATACATTCATCAGTCACTACATGATATATTCACTGCATGATATACCTTTATTCGTACGTGTAAAAGACCCGGCCGATATAGACGCCATCAGACGTGTGAAGATCTTCTATTACAGTAGTACTAGGGCTACAATGCTACATTGGAATATTCAAGACTTCAGAGCCCTATAATAGGGGGAACTCTGAAGGCAGCCAGCATGGTGAAGACTAAGACGATGATTGATAATCAGTGGGTTTTGGATTCTGGACTGTGGGCAGCTGAGGCCTGCCGCAGACAGGAGTTCTTTGCTGTTGTTGACGGATGAGCCTCGAAGCGGCCATTTTCGCCGTCAATCTCACAAATCCTTAATGTGTTCTTGCTCCGCAAAAGGGTTGGACTATACCGTCGTTCGAGGCGGCATTTAAAACATGAATTTTACCAATATCTCGAAAGCCCATCACGATGTATGTACAATTATGGAAATTCTACCTAAATTATGAGAAGCAGAACCAAATCGCTCACGGTGGATGCTGTGCGGTTGTGTTTTTATTGGCCAAAATCTACAGACCGAACTGCTCACGCAGGGTAGAGGCGAAGCGGGAAATGGCTTCATCAATCTGGTCGGCGGATGCAGAGGCATAAGTCGCGCGGAAGAACATCTTCTCCATGGTCGCAGAGCTATCAGCCTTGAACCAGCTTCCGCGGGACAGAAGGACGGAGTGGTCGACAGCGGACATGAAAATCTCTTCTTCGATAGTCTCGCGAGTCTTACCGGCGGCAGCGCCGGGGTGCTTGCGCCAATCGACTTCGATCCAGTGCTGGTCGCTGTTAGCATGGTTTTTCATAGTGTGAATGGAACTAGCGGTGACTTACGAACATGCCCGCAGCGGGGGCAATCCAGTGGGCGATATCGCGGGGGAGGTGCTTCTCGCAAGCGTGTAGCAAGGCGTCACGGCGGTCGGTGTAGGACATGCGGATAGCGATGAGCCAGTCCAGGTATCCTGAGTGGCCCCAGTGTTCGTCCAGCAGCTTGTAGAGAACAAGCTGGGAGATACCGCTCGGGTTCTGTGAGGAGACCTCAAAGTTACGAACAAAGCGCTCGATGATCTGCTCGGACGCAACGATCCAACCAACACGAGAACCGGGGGAGACGACCTTCGAGAAGGATTCCAAACGAACCACACGGCCGTCAACGTCCATGCTTAGGAAAGAGGGGACGAGGGATTTGATGAAATCGTCGTGGGTGGCGGGTGGGGGAGGGGCAGCGGCTCCCTCGCCATTGTAGGGCTGCATCTGCAGGAAGTAGTATGGCTCGTCCTCGATGATAAGAACATCATGCTTCTGGGAAACCTTATACACGGCCCGGCGGCGCTCAGCAGACTGGGTGGCTCCAGTAGGGTTCTGACCTGTCGGGATGGTGTAGAGAACATAGGGCTTGCGTGCTCCACGAGCCTTGACATCCCAGTTGCTAAGAAGCTCGTCCATGGCCTCGGGAACAATACCCTCCTCGTCAATGGGCAGGGCAAGTGCCTTAAGGCCAAGCGGCCAGGCGGTCTCGGCAGCACTGGCAAATGTGTACTCCTCCATCATAATGTAATCGCCGCGCTCTGTGAACAGGCGGAGTGCGGTGTCCCAGGCGTAGGTGCTACCGGCGGTCAAGGTGCATTGCCAATCGGCGTACGGGGGGTTGTGAATGAGCTGCTTATGTCAACATATGCTATCCTCTAGAACTCAAGGGAGAGATACCTCAGTGTGTTCTGTGACGAATCGGAGAAGCTGGGGAGCTCCAGTAGCTTGGCCATAGTTGAGAGCAATTTCCAAATCTGCATATTTATCGTCAATCTCAAACCCACGCCATCATGTCTTGAACAATCCACTTACCATACAGACTCTTTCCTTCCTTGATATCGTGCTTTCCAGAGTACAACACAGTGCCTGACTCTCGGGTAGCTTCCGGAGTGAAGCCTGGGGGAGTGGGGACCTTGATATTGAGTTGCTCAATTGGGAAGTATTCGGAAGACGGCAGACCACCACCGAGAGAGAGCATGCCTGGAGGTACATTAGTTTATAATGCAATGCAAACATCACCATTGATTTTCGTACCCGGGTTCTTCAAGTATTGTGCTGCGGTTTTCAATGTCGAAGCCTGGCAATAGGGTTAGGATTCACGCTTGGAAAAGTCCTGGACAGTACTCGGGGATGCCAACCTTGCGAGACTTGGCCTCGAGCGACAAGAAGTCTGTATAATAGTGATTAGAGACACTCCGAAGGTATTTGTAGCTAAGCGCAAGTGATTGGTCGCCTTTGTAGAAGATCGCAAAACTCACGGTCAAAACGCTTTGCCTTGGGCTTGGTGTAACAAGCCTATATGGAGAGGACAATTGGTCAGACATCATTCAAACACTTCCATCCCTCCGCATATAGCACAGGTATTGTATCTTTCTGGTCGTCAGGAGCATACCGGGCTCTTGAACATATCACTGCTGCACGCCGGCGCAACACCAGTGGGCATCTTGGCCATCTTCTCACGCCATCCAGGAACGCCATTGAGAGTCAAAGGATCGGGGATCGACACCGCAGAGGTGTCAGTGACCCCCTTCATCTCAACATCCATAGCAGAGGGCGGGCTCATATCGACTCAGGGACTCGGTGCGGGTAGGAAAGGTAATTTGCGGTGATGATGCGATAGGTGTATTTGTGCAAAAGCTGCAGGGATCTGTGGTAGGCACTAACACGGCAAGGCTATGCGAAAATTAGGAACGGCGCAACAGTCGCTTCGATGTCGACGAACTTGTGAAAGAGTATTGAGGGTTGACGCCAAAGTTAGAGTGGGAACGGAGGCAAATTGGTGCTATCCGGTGGAATTTACATGAACGTTATCCACCCGGAAGCGCAGTTCCGATGTGTGAGAATGACTCATCAATACAAATTGGAATGTACAATATGGGCGCTTTTTCAGGATCGGTAGGCGATTCAGCCAGTAGTGATGTGGAATGTGGATTTCTGTTATCTAATGTGACCCCGTGCAGCAAATATGGTTCGTGGATGTTGACGACGCAGCTACGACCATGTCAATGAAGGGCGCGCAGATACACTTTGGAGGGGTACTGATACAAGCCAATACGCCAAGTTCCTTACGATCCTTTATGAATTGGCGGTGTATACGGCCAGATACGGTAATCGCAGGACGCTGAGCCCCGCCTAGATAAGGCTATCGCCGGCATCGGCGCGATAAGCTTAATGCACTCGGAGTAAGCGCTCGGAGTATATAATTTCTTTCATGTTCAACTCCGAATCAGCGGACAATGTCCGCCAAACTTACACAATCCTTCTTAGATGCCTATTGCTTTGTCTGCGGTCAAAGTAGATTTCAAAGACAGAAAGCATACTGACGATACTCTCATGCTGCATTATCCAACTACCTTAAAGGCTATAGGATACAAAGTGCGTTGGCTTCGGAAAGATGGCCAATGCAGAAATCAATTCGGTCTTTTGTTATCGAGTGGAAATCTGTGCTGTAGTTTATGGGTGTTGGTCGCATCACCATATCGGCTTCTCCTTTGTATCCATTATCGTCCATCACATCTTTTTCTGATGTGAATCTCTGATATGAATATGAAGTTCGGCACTGGAAGTATCCACACTTCATGTTCATTCAGAGTGCCATCGCTTTAGTATTTGCAGTTGTCGTCATGCAGTACCTGTCCAGCTGGAGAGCTGGCCTCATACACGATCTGCAGAAGAATGAATGAGGGATGGTGAATGAGTTCAATATCTAATAAAGAAGTGCAAACATCTCCGCGAGCATGTATTGTGGCATAAACTGTTGCGGCAAAGGTGCCGGGAAGACAACACCGTGAAAACAGGCATGATTCTGCCTTCTGCTTGACTGTGGTTGATGGTCCGATTCAAGATCTTGAGGAATTCTGCCGTGATATATACTCTATACTCAGTCTTGCAAGCAAGACTCGAGAAAGTGGGCATCATTAGTAAAGTGGCTGGCAGCATTCTTTCTACTGCAGATGGCGTGTGAGCGGAGGGCTCAACGATCAAGAGGGGATATCGTTATCTGGGCCTATCATGCATAAGATACATCTCTCATAAAATAATCATTTTTCCTACTTCTGGGGTACGTTCCTGAGTGGAAATTTTAGCCCTGGAAGCGCACTGTCCTGGATGAGTAAACAATAATCAAGACAAAGAGTCTTATCAGGTGTACGAAGGCGGATATCCTCGGTTCGTCACCACCAATCAAGACCTTAGTATTTATGGAGAGGTCCGAGTTAAAAAGACAGCACATGGACTCCAGCTCACTGCTGTTCCTCAGGAGAACCACTGATTGGTTACAATACATATTTATTGCATTTAAGTTCATATGTAAGGTCGTAAGAAATCATTTCTGACTGCCAACATCGCTAGCAGCCATCTGAACTCGCTAAAATAAAAGTTACATCACATAGCGCATGGGGGTTGAGCGGATCCCTGGTATCATATTCATCATCACCTCGAAGCAATAAACCCCCCACTATTCTGCATGTCTGGTTGGATTACCATTCAGCCTAGGGCCCTCGCAGGCGTTCCACGGATGACTGCATGGCTTTCGGGCTTTGTTCCATACTTCACTCTTCCTGAGTCTTCACCTCGCCATCCTGCTCGACGTGGACATGCTCGTTGGACTCGAGGGTATCAACGTGGCCGTCTGGGTATTGGACGCTGTTATGAATGATCATTAGTATGTGTAACTCGTCAATGAATTGGAAGGAGGAGCAGAGTCGCAGCTCGAGTAGGCTGAAGAGAGCATCTGCGGGGAAAGTGGAGCTCATACATGAAACCCTTAATGAGAGAGTATTCGTGCGTGATGGAACCGCCCTTCTCCTTTGCGATCTCCTTGGCCCTGTTGTCACAAATGTATCAATATCGCGGTCTAAAATATTTTGGGTGAAGGTGGTGGGGAGACACTGACTTCTCCAGCTCCTCAACCGAAGCACCGCTCTTCAAGGTGACCTAAAAGGTATCAATGTCAGCAGAGGCTTTGAGACAAAAATTTTGAGATCAAAAAAATATAGAAAACAGTCACATACGTTGTACAGAGGCATGATTAAGAAAAGAGTGTTGAGTCTTGACTGTGAGAGAACAATAAAGTGCAGCGGGGTGACAAGGTTAAGTTTGGAAAGTCTGGTGGAGATAAGAAAAGGTGGAGATGGAGACGGAGGGGGAAGTTGCTTCTTATATGTGAGCTGATAAGAGGGGCCTAACTTAGTCTTACGCCATCCAGTTACCAAGGACCTTCTGTGATTTCTATGAGCCCCTGGGCTTAGCTGGCTTTTGACTTTTGGCTTCTTCAATTATCCAAGAAAAGGTTACACCACATCAACTCCACATTGTCCAACGTTGATGTCGTGATTTCTCTACCAGAATCCATTCAAAGCTAGAATTGAGAAATGTCCCAAAAAAAAAATCGAAAACAACATGGATGCCTGATCAAGATATACAATCATGATTATGAGTAAAACAAAATAAAATCAGCCGCCTACTGCGCCACTTGCGCCCGAGCCTGACAGGCTAGATTAGAGATTCTCCCTGTCCTGCACGCTTGTCCTTTTCTATTCAAATTCCACCCGCTGATGTAACTATGCGGCATGATCACCGATGACGTGCGTCTCCAAACGCGGGGCACGATCACGTGGTATCTCGGACCACTTCACAGTCCGACCATTCCGTCTTGGTCCCGAGGAGGCATGCTCATCCCATGCAGGCCCTTGTATGCTGGGCTTGAAGGGGCCTTCCACCCGTCCAGCACCTTTTCATCGGCCAATTGATAAACTTCAACCCCAAGTGGCCGACAGGTTGACCCCATGCCGCCCTCCTTGTCATCCCAGCCCCAGTTAGAAAGGTCGCCTATGGAAAAAAAGGAGGATTAGGATCTATATACGCCAAGGTATTTCCGAGATATTATACGTACCACCAGGGCATGCCGAAAGGGCACACAAAACATCCACCTCGGCAAAGAATTCAAAATACTCGCCCGCCTTTGCTGGTGAAGTCTCCATAAAGTACTTTCCCTCCTCATCCAATCCCGTCACCTGGAACACATTCAACACATCATGAACATCCAGCTCTGTCAAGCCGTAAGGTGCCACCGACCGTGTCAGGTTAGAGTGGCAGTGAAAGTCAAAGGTCTCTCCACCCATAAGGAGATTCACGTAGGGATCGCATCGAGTACCCATTAGGTCATGCACGCGTCCTCCAAACTGCGTGGTGCCAAACACAACCTCCGGCCTCCGCTTCCCATCCGGTCCTAGCACGTCATGCAACTGTCCGCCGCCCAGCGAGTCGCCTGTGATTGTCACCAGGGGCCGTAGATAGGGCAAATTGGACCAGAGACGGTCACCCACGGAGACGTGCGAGGCGTGGATCTGTCGAGTTCGTGCTGCCCACATTCGCTCATGGGGATTATTCGCATTCCAAATGTTCAGATCACCCACTTGAGGTCCTTTTGGTGTTGTCAGGCGGCAGATGTGGCCCGCAGGGACGACCCATGCCTGACCGGAGCATGGTCGGATTGTGAATGATTCCTTTGGGATACGTGCGGCGGGATCCGACGCAGTCTTTGAAATAGACTGGTAGAGCTGCGAAGTCGCATGGATGCCCGAATCCGGGGGTGCTGTGTAGGCCGGGGGAGGCCGACGAGGAGCAGCCATTCTGAGATACAGGTGTAGATTTAGATTAGACTGTGCAACACCACGTTTTGCGATTGTTCTTGTGACTGAAGATTAGAATGTTTCCAATTTAGAGACCAAAGGGAGCTTTTTCGTTCTTCTGGGGAGGTTGTCCTATTATATACCGTCCACAGGCCAGGTACCCCGTACATATTCTCGGAGGATTGCCGTTATCTACATCCCCGCATTGAACACCGCGGGAAACGTAACGTCTCTATCAGGCCTAAGCGCTAGTAGTGCCAAAGAGTGTCAACCATGGGCGTGTGTCAATCTGTTACGAAATCAAATCATTAGTACAACCCCACCCACAATTCAAATGGGAGTGTAAAGAGCGTTTATGCATCGGCCCGATGGGAGGGGCTTTTCCTTATCGTCTGGAAACCGGCCCGGTCATTGATAAGCTCATAAGATAGCAAAGCTGTTCAGTTTTGGATGCCTGATTTTGGCCTTGATACTTTCGTGCCTTGCCGCCTGAGGTGTCATTTCAAGATTGAGCTGTTCCGCGCTAAACCCCATCAAGACACAACTTTTTTTCTTAACCGGCTCCACATATTTCCGCCCCGAAATAATAATTTTGGACGGAGAGAGTTCGAGTTATCGCTGCTCTCGCTTTGCCCAGTGTCCTCTCTCTGGAATTTAACAGGGAGTAGCTTTGAGGTCTGAGACCTCCTCGCACAACATGGACAACCAAGCGAACCGGTCGCACCGGCCCGCTAAGGAGAAGAAGAAATATGAAGGTACGTCGTTGAGCGCTTCCGCAAATCTGCGGAGATTGAATTGAGACTCGATTATCCAACCCAAGATTTGCTAACACCATTTACTATTGATAGGAAAAAACCCCAAGGCTTTTGCCTACTCTAACCCCGGAAAGCTCAACAAGCAGGCTGCGCGGTCCTCTGAGGTACGTTTTACAGCACTTCAAAATCTCAATACAGAAGCTAATCGAGATTGCTCTTCTAGGTCAAGGAAAAGAGACTCCATGTCCCCCAGGTTGATCGCATGCCCGAGGAGGCTCCTCCGACCGTCATTGCGGTTGTTGGACCCCCCGGTGTCGGCAAGACTACTCTCATCAAATCCCTGATTCGTCGCTACACCAAGCAGACCCTCAGCTCGCCCCAGGGTCCATTGACAATCGTTACCTCTAAGAAGAAGCGTCTTACTTTCCTCGAATGTCCATCCGATTCTCTCGCCGCCATGATCGATGTCTCCAAGATTGCCGACATCGTCCTCCTCATGATCGACGGTAACTACGGTTTCGAGATGGAGACTATGGAGTTCCTGAACGCCCTGTCTACGAGTGGTATGCCGGGTAACGTCTTCGGTATCTTGACACACTTGGATCTGTTCAAGAAGCAGAGCACTCTGAAGTTGACCAAGAAGCGCCTGAAGCACCGTTTCTGGAGCGAGCTTTACCAGGGTGCCAAGCTCTTTTATCTTTCCGGTGTTATTAACGGTCGTTATCCCGATCGTGAAGTGCACAACCTTTCCCGATTCTTGTCCGTCATGAAGAACCCGCGTCCGCTTATTTGGCGTAACTCTCACCCCTACGCCCTAGCCGATCGCTTTTTGGACATCACACCACCAACCAAGATTGAAGAGAACCCCAAGTGTGATCGTACAGTCGCACTTTATGGTTATCTCAGAGGTACCAATTTCCCTGCTCATGGTGCCCGAGTGCACGTTCCCGGTGTGGGTGACTTGACCGTCTCCGGCATCGAAGGATTGCCCGATCCATGCCCGACTCCCTTCATGGACCAGCAAATTGCCAAGGCAACCGGAAAATCTTCACGACGCAAGTTGGGCGAGAAACAGAAGCTGCTCTTTGCTCCCATGTCTGATGTCGGTGGTGTGCTGGTCGATAAGGACGCGGTATACATTGATATCAAGACAAATACTTTCAACCGGGGCTCAGATGATGAGGAATCCGATAACGAGGACCGGGGTCTGGGTGAACAGCTTGTCGTGGGTCTACAGAGCGAGCGCCGCATGCTCGGTGAGGTTGACCAGGGTGTCCGTCTATTCCGTGGTGGTGAGGCGATCACTAAGGATGACGAGGAGGAAGGGACTGGCCGTAAACAACGGAGACACGCCCGACTAGCTGATTCCGAACGCGTCCAAGCTGCATCAGATGACGAAGACGGTGAAGGCGAGGAAGCCTCTGATGACGAGGATGACGAAGGTGACTTTGATGAGAACGAGGATGATGAAGACGAAGTCGACATGTCAGCGCCCGCAGACTTCGCGGATAGCTTCAAGAAAAGACAAAATGGAAACGCCGACGCCGAGGACGGCGATGTTGCCTTTGCAGACAGCGATTCCGACATTGGCTCTGTCTCCGGTGATGAGCAGGATCTGGATAGCGACCAGGATGAAGGCGATGAGGATGAGGATGAGGATGAGGATGAAGAGGGCAACTTTCGCTGGAAGGAGAATATGTTGGACAGCGCCAAGGCTCGCCATGGCAAGCGCCCAGCTTTCCGCGTCAACGATCTGTCTCGCATGATGTACGACGACTCGATCACCCCCGCCGATGTCGTGCAGACATGGCGTGGTGAAAACAATGGCGAGGAATCGGAGGAATCAGACATCGAGGCTGATGAAGAGGCCGACGATTTCTTTAAGAAGACCAACAACGAGAAGAATGATGAGGCTGACCTCCGCGCCATTCCCGAGTACGACTACGATGAGCTTGAGCGTAAGTGGCGTGATGAGGAACTGATCGAGTCACTCAAACTGCGTTTCGTCACCGGCAAACTTGGCGGTGGTGGTTCAGACGATGACGATGTTGATGAGGACGATTTCGATGACGACTCGGATGATGAAGGTGATGGAGCCTTTGAGGACTTGGAGTCGGGCGAGGTCTTTGACGGATTCAAGGATGGCGACGAAGATGAAGACGACGAGGGTGAGGGTGAGGATGCGGAGCCCGAGGGCCCCGTGGACTTGGAAGCTGAGCGTGAGCGCAACGCGAAGAAGAAGGAAGAGCTGAAACTTCGGTTCGAGGAAGAGGATCGCGAGGGCTTCGGCAATGCGAAAGACGGCACTCGTGATGGTGGAGATGGCGAGTTCGGCGAGGATGACTGGTATGACATGCAGAAGGCAAAGATGCAGAAGCAAATGGATATCAATCGCGCTGAGTTTGACAACCTTGACGAAGCCTCTCGCGCTCGCGCCGAAGGCTACAAGGCCGGTACTTATGCACGAATCGTTTTGGAGAATGTGCCATACGAGTTCGTTGACAAATTCAGCCCTCGTTTCCCTGTCATCGTCGGAGGACTGGCTCCTACCGAGGATCGCTTTGGATATGTTCAGATTCGCATCAAGCGTCACCGTTGGCACAAGAAGATCTTGAAGAGCAACGATCCCTTGATCTTCTCCCTCGGTTGGCGTCGCTTCCAGTCCATGCCCATTTACAGCACCTCGGACAGTCGGACACGTAACCGTCTGCTCAAGTACACCCCCGAGCACATGCATTGTACCGGTGTCTTCTACGGCCCACTTGTGGCCCCTAACACCGGTTTCTGCTGTGTTCAATCATTCTCTAACAAGAACCCTGGGTTCCGCATTGCCGCCACTGGTGTCGTCCTAGCTGTGGACGAGCACACCGAGATTGTCAAGAAGTTGAAACTCACTGGTGTACCATACAAAATCTTCAAGAACACTGCTTTCATCAAGGACATGTTCAACTCTGCCCTTGAGATTGCCAAGTTCGAAGGTGCTTCGATTCGTACAGTCTCCGGTATTCGTGGTCAGATCAAGCGAGCTCTCAGCAAGCCCGACGGTTACTACCGTGCTACGTTCGAGGATAAGATCTTGATGAGTGACATTGTTTTCCTGCGCGCCTGGTACCCGATCAAGCCGCACCGATTCTACAACCCTGTCACCAACTTGCTCGACCACACTGAAGGTAGCAACGCTGACGGCGGCTGGCAGGGTATGCGGTTGACCGGTGAGGTCCGCCGCGACCAGGGTATCCCCACCCCCATGAACAAGGATTCGGCCTACCGCAAGATCGAGCGACAGGAGCGTCACTTCAACCCGCTGCGTGTGCCCCGTCAGCTGGCCGCCGATCTTCCCTACAAGTCCCAGATCACCAAGATGAAGGGCCACAAGGACAAGACCTACATGCAGAAGCGTGCTGTTGTCCTTGGTGGCGAGGAGAAGAAGGCTCGCGATCTCATGCAGAAGTTGACTACTATGCGCAACGAGAAGTCTGCTAAGCGTGCGGCTAAGCAGGAAGAGCGTCGCCAGGTTTACCGGGCCAAGGTGGCCGATAGCCTGGAGAAGAAGACTGCCCGTGAGAAGAGAGAGCGCGATGACTACTGGCGCAGAGAGGGCAAGAAGCGCAAGAACGAGGAAGATGGCGGTGGTGGCAAGAAGCGCAGATGATCTAGTGTTTAATTTTTGTACATGTCAGTCATGACAGGCATGGGGATTTCATTCTTAGCATAGACGGCGTTAGAAGACCCAAAAGTCAATTGTATATTCATTTCAATGCTCTCAATTCTCATTCATTACCTCGTATTCGTACACAGCGACGAAACCAATCGTTGTTCTCGGCATCGGCAATCGTTAATAACAGCCACACCGTTCTTGGTCAATGCGAATCCCCACTCTCTATCCACCTTCTGATGAAAAAGTCCTCGATAAGCAGGTTCCTGCAGTACAAAGTGGGTCCAATGGCTGTAAATGGTTTCGGGTCTAAGCAGTTTGGTTGTTTCACCGATCACTAGCCTCAAGCTAAAGCTCTAAGTAAAACTTCTGCCAAGGTTGGTTCGCTTGGCGTTAGACTTAGCACCAAAACGCCACCATTTACATCCCCATCAACATGAAACCTCCAGCCCCTGGTAGCTTGGTGCCGCCGGACAATTCACCCCGCTGGAAAATAGCAACGTGCTCTGGTCGGTACCTTTGAGGCCAAGAGTCTCCATTTAGCCAATTTAGTGTAGCTCTGGCCCTTGTGAAACGACACAGCCATGCTTTAGACAGCGCCAGGGGCTAACGATCTCATTAGTGGATTTTCATAGACTCGAATCAGCGAAGTTTTGCCGGACGTCCGTGTGGATGTGGGTGTGTAAGTAGAAGAGTCTTCATATTTCTTCTCGTAGCTGCGCTTCTCGAGTCCCATCCCTCTCGTTCTTTTTTATTGTCATTCACTTATTCATTCTTTTCATTCATTCTTTTCACTATGCGCAGCGCGCTAGTTCTTTCTTTCCTTCCGCTGCTAGTTTTGGGATGTGACAATCCCGCTAGTCATGCCTGTGCTTCTGCGTACACTGCCTCTAGGTCCGAGGCTGCCGGTTTCTGTGCCACTTTCACAGCTAGCTCTGTGACAGCCACTACCGGTCTGCCTAGCTTTGCTTCTGCTTGTGATTACAATGTGAAGCACATGTCAAGCGCATGCAGCTGTCTTGATACTGCGTGGGCCACTGATTCGGCTAGTGTAAGCTTTTCTTGGAGTTTTTGCATATAATATGTTGTGGCAGCTAACTAACTACTCATAGGCCGCATCCGAGCCTACCACCACCGCTGCTGTCGTTGTTGCTGCTTCTACCAGCACTGCCGCTGCTGTGCCCGCTGCGACTAGCTCTTCGAGCTCGCCAACTACCTTTGTGACAGCCACTCGGGCTGCCTCTTCTAGCTCTTCCACCTCTGCCGCGGTTGAGGTCCCTAGCACCACCGCAGCAGCTGTTGTCGTGACTACTGCTGCAGCAGAGGTTGCTTCTTCTTCTTCTTCTTCTGAGGCTGCTGTCATTACTGGATCTGTCTGTGTCGTTAGCGAATATGCTTCGCTCTCCTCTGCTGTCGCATCTTGCACCAACATTGTGCTGTCCGACTTTTATGCGCCTCCCTCGAGCACCATTGACCTGTCGAGTCTTCAGACCGGTGCTTCGGTCACCTTCGCTGGTACTACCGTACGTTTGATACACTTCTTTTCGCCTGGCTATTTATTAACAGATGACAGACCTTCGGAGACACCTTCGACGACGACTTTGACCCCATTGTTATCTCTGGAACCAACCTCACCATTACCGGTGCTACTGGCCACGTAATTGAGGGTAACGGCGAGGCCTACTGGGACGGTGAGGGATCCAACGGCGGACAGGACAAGTAAGTAACATGTTTAACGGCCCAAAACGAACAATCCACTGACCAAATCTACCCAGGCCGGACCACTTCATTGTCGTTAAGGACGTCTACTACTCCGAGATCACCAACCTCAACATTGTCAACTGGCCCGTCCACTGCTTCGAGATCGAAGACGTCGAGCACCTCACCATTTCCGGCCTCACCTTGAACAACACCGCCGGAGACGCAGCCAACTCCGCCTCCGACGGCGACCCAGCCGCCCACAACAGCGACGGTTTCGATATCTCCAAGAGTACATACGTGACTATCGAGAACTCTGTTGTCTACAACCAAGATGACTGTGTCGCCGTCACCAGCGGTTCCAACATCGTCATTGACAACCTTTACTGCTCCGGCGGTCACGGTCTCAGCATCGGTTCCATTGGTGGAAAGAGCGACAACGTCGTCGACACCGTGACTTTCAAGAACTCCCAGGTTGTTGACAGCGAGAATGGCTGTCGTATTAAGAGCAACGCCGATACTACTGGCAGTGTTACCAATGTTATCTACCAGAACATCACTATGTCTGGTATCTCCGACTATGGTATCGATATCCAGCAGGACTACCTGAACGGTGGTGCTACCGGTGACCCTACCAACGGTGTGACTATTTCCAGCATCTCGTTCATTGATGTTACTGGTACTGCTACCGATGATGGTATGGATTACTACATTCTTTGTGGTAGCGACAGCTGCTCCGACTTCTCTTTCTCTGGTGTTTCTGTTACTGGAGGTGGTGAGACTAGCAGCTGTAACTACCCCTCTAGCGGCTGCCCTTAGGCTTCTTGATGGAAACTCAAGATTGCGAGGGAAAACAGTCCTGTTGTTCTTATATATGTGGACTTGTATTGTATAGTGGCTGTTGAGCGGCGAATATTATATAATAAAATCTGGTCCTTCATTATTGCTTTACTTGGTTTTTCTGCGTATATTGGAATGCTATTGTTTGGAAGCTCCCCACTGCTGAGCCAATATTGTTCGGGGGGGGCGGGCTCTCGCTATGTAGACCAAGTACACTGCGCATGTACACGAGGGCGCTAATGCTGGTCGTCTGAAATGTTTCATGCCACAATCATATCATCAAGATCAAAGCTAGATCAGCCTAGAATTCCAAGGTTCAGCATTTCAACAATGAATTCAAAGTGAGTTTCTTTCATCAACATTGGAAACCGAAAAACTCCGACTAATAAACGCAGCACTATCGATTATGTTAAGAAATTCAGGCGGAAGTTCCCCGCCAACTCACCGAAGACCCCCTCTTCGGGATTTCCAAGAGCTCCAAATACTTCGGGTTTAAAAGGATCGCCCCCTCTTGAGGGCATGAAAGAATGGCTACTATTGCTTGGGCATACAGTATGCCCTTGAATGCCACATATTTATCCGAGTTCCACTAACGCAGATCAGGCCAAAGACATTGATAATTTGAATGTCATTCATGTCGCCGGAACAAAGGGCAAAGGCAGTACATGTGCCTACGTGGGCAGTATCCTACGGGAGCAAGCAAGAAAAAATGGAGCCTCGCGAAAAATAGGACTCTATACATCGCCAAGTCTGTGGCCGCAAAACAGAATCCGAATCGATTCGGATCCGCTCCCAGAGGATATGTTTTTCCAGCGCTTCAGTGAAGTATGTACCGGTCTATGTATCGATCCTGATAGACCGTCTCCTGATATCAAGATCCCTGGGCTTCTCCAGATGATGGCCATTGTAGCGTTCCACACTTTCATTGCAGAAGGTGTTGATGTTGTCATTTGCGAGACTCACCACGGGGGCCAATTTGATGCGACCAATTTTGTTGAACATCCCGTCATCACTGCCATAACGAAGATTGGTATGGATCATATTGATAATCTAGGCGGGTCTATACAGAACATTGCTTGGCATAAGAGTGGGATCTTTAAAGCGGGGGTTCTTGCACTTTCGGCCCCCCAGATTCCAGAGGCTGAAGATGAGATGAGGCGCCGGGAAAAGGAACTGGGCGCGTCACTGCACTTCATAAAAGATGTCAAGGGTGCGTTACATCAATTTGTCTCAGATGTCACCTTTGAAAGCATCCAGCCTGAACAGCGAGAAAATTGTGCACTGGCCACGCTGATCGCTCATAATTTTCTCCAAATGCGTGGTCAATCGCTCAATGAACAAGACGTTCAGGCTGGTATTGAAAGGTTTCGCTGGCCTGGGCGCTTCGATATTGTCGAGTCCGGTGGCTGCACTTGGTATTTGGATGGAGCACACAACGAAATGAGCATGGAAGTCGTTGGAAAGTGGTATGAGCGGGTGGCCCATGCTAAGTATGTTTTCTGTGGCAATGCCAGCCAGTACTCTATCTAACACATTAGCAGCTCTACCCGAGTTCTAATTTTTGCTCATTTTTCACCGGAGCGGACGCGCGACTGGTCCAAGATATTGCAAACGCTTGGGAAGTATCTACAAACGCCGGTTCAGCATGTCATCTTTGTGAAGCAAATTGAATATGATCATTTCAGCACCTCAGAGGAACGACTGGAGGAATATACCCAGCTTTGGAGGAAAAATTGGCCTTCCAGTGCCATTCATAAGGTCGATAGTGTCGCAGATAGCATCAATCAGGCCAAGAATATTGGCTTGGGGTCGCAAGTCCTGGTTACCGGAAGCCTGTATTTGGTAGAAGCTGCTTTGGAACTGGCCAAGAGTGGGACTATGTGTCGAGTTTGCGCCTGATCTAACATGGACCATGAAAAGCGAGAGGCTCTGTGTCTCTTTCACGCCATGAAGATCAGACCGATGAAGATTATCGGAATTGCGCGTGTCTACACTTGTTAGTGCCCGAGGAATAACGCACCACATCGTGATCTGGTCATAGAGATCCGAATAAAGGCAGTAAGATATGATGAATACACAATTGATACATTTTTCCCATTGATATTGCACACTTATTGCAGAAGTGAGGTGTGGAGACTTGCGTCTGCTCGATGCGTCCGGCTGGCTTGCAAGGTTCGCATCCCCTCTTCACAAGTATACTTCCCTACTGCTTGGGAATCAAACCACTTGCTTCCCCGATATCCATGGACATATTTCCTTAAATCAGAACTACTAGAGCACCAGACTCCTCATCCACTGAACATCGAATTTTTTTCGTATTCAAACCCCGTATAACGATCAATTCCGTAAGTGGCACCGCCGCACGTGACCGTGTCTCGAACGCGTCGCCGCAGGAGGAAAGCCGAAGGCGACATTTTGACTTCCGCTCCAGCGATTCCGAAGGAAATCTCGGTGTTTTGCTCCTACTATTCTGCTTCACTGAATTCCATAACCCCAGATTCATTCTTTACCTCAAGCGCGCCTATCCACCCCGGATATCTGTTTCGGTGCCAGTGGAGAGGCTGCCAGTTGACCGTTTTTCCTCGTGCTCAACCCTGCGCGTTCTGGTCGATCGCCACTGAATTGGGCAGATGCTCCTAGTACCCGCATCAGCATCACTGCACACACCCGTCTCGAAGTCATTCAGATCCTGACCGTCTCTCTGGTACATCCCTGGTCGCTTCACGTCGGACATTCCCGGTATTCCGTCTCTATGCGGTGATTCGGCGCAAGTCACTTAGGCCTTGCGTGTTTAGATCCCCTCGCGGCCGCGTAATTTCGCAATTGCTGCATGGTCGCGTGTTAGTCGCCTTTGGTTTCAATATTGTTCATTTTGCCAGACTTGTCCCTCTTCATCCTGCTGCGCGACGATGAATGACCTCCACCATGCCCCGTCTAGTCGCGGGGTTCCGCATGTGGAGGCCAGTGCGAACACCGGCTTTTCAACGCCACGAGCGCCAGGAGTCCCAACTCGCGCGGAACATATTCAGGTTCCTCGGTCCCCTCAACCATTATCCCTGCATCTTGATGGGCTGAATACCCATGTTCAAGACAAGACCAGCGCCTTCCCACAATATGTTGAGTCATCAGAACGCGATAGCGATACATCTGCTGATGCTCGTCAACCCGAGCCACAATCCGCGAGCACCTTCACAGACTCATTGTCCAGTCTTCCTTCCTCCTCAATGAACGATTTTAGTCAATCTATCAAAATCGAAAACTCACAGTCCTCCACCGATGATGCACAAACCCCAAAGACATACTCGGACTCCCAGGACCAATCATCTGTGAATGGAAATGGGTCAACAGACGGCTATACTTCGGAGAAGAAGAGCAATGGCTCTATGTCTCCGCCATATTCACTAAATCATTCGACATTGCGGTCAGGAAACGGAGTACACTTTGCTCCAGGACATAAGAGGACGGCAACGGGGGATTTAAAATCCATATCGAGTCTTGCGGAACCTCAAACCGCCCAAGCGGCCCTCCGGCGGCGCTCAAAGAGCACAGGCTCGCCGGCTCATGGAAACAGAATCGCACAGGTAACGCTGCTCTTATGCTCGTGTCGGATATAATATTAACGTGCGCCTAGCTATCTGTCCACATTCGTACTCGACTATCATATGCTGCTGCCAAGATTGAGAAATCTCGACAGGCGCGTGATAATAATACCCAACTTGCGATACAGGGATTAGAAAGTCTGTCATCGGCAAGTCCGCCAACACCAAACGGCGCAATGCAAGGCATGACCCCAACATCTCATCCACAACCTTCATCATCAACACCTACACCCAGCGATTTCCCCTCACATCATCGTTCTCATTCAGCCATCTCATCTGGCAAACTTCTTCAAATTCCCAAACTAGCACCTCCCGCCGATATCATATCATCCGCCGGGGATACTCGCCGGCGCAGACCTAATCCAAATACAACGACAAAGCCATATGAGCGCAGTCCTTATGCCCGTCATCATCGACGGCATCATTCAGTCCAGGAACCTTCCCTAACCAAAACGTTGGGGTCGCCTCCAATGTTGGGACCAGGAACCCCGCATGTTCCCCCCTCTGCACGTATGCCGCTATCAGCGCAGCACGAGGTCTATAGATCTCGCACCCATTCTCAAAGCACAGCGATGGAACAAGACGCAATCGAGACACTCATGTTCATGTCCAGCCCAGAGAACTCCGGATATCGCGCCAGTCCACGCCCTTTACAGCCGCCCGCTTCGCAACTCAGCTTAAATGAGTCAATACGCTCGCTCTCGAACGGCACGGCAAGTGGTAATCACAGTCAAAGCTCATTGAGTGAAAAGTCCCATAATGGTCGCAGCTTTGAGCTCAGACCTTCAGGATTCGGACTGGAGTCTCACGCAGGAGACGAAATCGACCGTATCTTGGATCAAATGGAAAGTGACAGTGAGGATGATGAGCGGTATGCCTCGCACCGCCCTCGACCTCGTGTACAGGCTTCCCGAGGGTCTCATGTGCACCCCAGGTAAAGGAGGTAGCACCAAATTCAATCTTCCATGGGAATAGCTCCGCATGGAATTCTGCATCGGTCTCTATGGATCAAAATCATTATCATTATGTTCGGGTAGATACGGCTCAGCCACATGCATTCATGGTAGCATCTCTAGGAGAATCGCATCCTGCATTAATATCCTTTCACGTGCTTTTTGGGTTTTCTGGTACCTAACCGATCATGTTCCAAGGTTGCGGTGTAATGAAGTCATTAATTTCATGAATGCATTAATGCTATTGACGCTATGCTCCACGGATCCGAAAGATCATCATCGTTCAAATTAATCTTTATCTATTACCGAAATACCGAAAGTCTATTTTTTATGAAATTATGTTCACTTGTTCAGCTCCTATGGGGTTTGGGTTAGCCAATTTCCAATACCATCGTCTCAGGGAAAAAACTTACGCTGGCCATCTTGCTGCGGGCTCGAATTTTCGGTCCGTAGAAAGCCAAAACCCAAGGCACGAGTGTAAGAACAAGTCCCTAATTCATCATATTAGTAACAAGCCGACACCAGATAAAGATTTGAACTTACAATTCCACCCAAAAGACTAGACGCCTCAGGGTACCCAAGTTTCGTAAACATAGCAGCCGTAACCAATGGGAAGATTCCACCAAGCAGATTCCGGCCTAAAACCACAATTAGTCTGAATCCCAATATACATTTCAGGTCGGAACTTGAAAACTTACAGCAAGACTGCGCCGCAATCGCCGAACTGGCGTACCGGTGGTAGGTATCCGCAAGATAATTGAATGTCGCAAGGTAAATAGAAAAGATACCCATACCCGCACAGCCAATTGCGATAGTCGGCACGATCCAAGGTACCGATGGGTAAGAAGTCCAGCCGAACCAGAATAGACCGATTGGGAGTAGGACGGACTCAATGCAGACGTAGTAGAGTCGGCCTTCGGCTGTTGAGGGAATCTTTCCTTTTCCGATTATCGCGCCGATTTTTTCGTGATAGACGCTGATTATGGTGATGATGACGACACCGACGCATAGGGAAGTAAATACAGCACCGGTTTGCTCGATGTTGAAGCCGTGGTTTGTTTTGAAGACCAGAGGGATAGAGCTGAATTGGAGATAGAGCGTGGCCCAGCTGAATGATACCCACAAAGAGAAAAAGAAGACCACGGGCTCGGTGAAGAGCATGTGGAAAGGTCGATATACAGAAATTTGAACTGCAGTCAACAATGAAGCGCGCTGCTCATCGCTCTCCACCTTCCATCGAATTCGTCGGACGTTCTTCTCTCCGGGTTGGTCCTCAGAGTATGTCATGACGCCGAAATGGCCGGCCTCCTCGAGTTTCTCGTAGTATTTGTTCAGGGCGTTGGCTTTCCGGCTTAGAATGACACTTCCGCGAGTCTCCTTGAAGAAGAAATAGATGATGACCACGAAGACACTGGAGACGATGGCGTGCGAGTAGTAGATCCAGCGCCAGGTGGTGTGGGTGGCGACAGCACCTGCTAGTATAGGTGCCAGACCTGTTCCGAACAAGGCAGCGCCGGAGAAGAGCGCCATGGGAGTGTTTCGGTCGTGTGCGTGGAAAATATCGCTGATCACTCCGCCGACCATAGTCGAGAACGTCGCTGGGATCTGTCAGTTTTGCATCTAGTATTGTGGGTCAGTGAGGACATACAGGAGCTACATCCTTGGAAGAAACGGGCGACCAGCAACCCGGCGAACGAGTGAGTTCCTCCGCATCCAATTAGAGAAGCTGTGAAAAATCCTGTCAGTATCATTTTCCTCCATATATGGATAAAGGCATACATACCAACGAAGACAATGCCGCTAACAACAAAAATGGGTCGGCGACCATTAATTTCCGAAAATGGAGCCAGAATCATAGGCGCCAGCGCAAATCCAATACAGAAAATTGTGATAGTGAGGTTATAAACCACAGCACTGATCCCCCATTCCTTACACAACTCACTCGATGCCGGACTAACCTCACCAGCGGAGTAACCAGCCAGCGCAGTAACCGCACAAGCAATCCAAGTCATCATCCATTTGCGCCATTTCGGCCACACGAACGGCGAAGTGTACTTTTCCAAGCTTGGTACCTCAGGTGGTGCAGATTGACCCGCAGCTGGGGGTAAAGTAATGCATGGAGTAGGTAGCGGGGTTTCCAGCTCAAGATAGAGATATTCAATTTCATTGGGCTCCACTAAGGAGTCAGGGCTGGGTTCGCGTCTGTCCATGGTGATAACGGACCCAGTTTTGGTAAGGTCAGAGGCTTCAAGAGCCATGTATACCGTGATGGTGGGTTGGGGAACGTTTGTCTGGGTGAACCTTCTCACTTTGACAGACGTCAGATAGGGATCAGACCTTATATAAATAAGCGTGGGTCGAAAGACTCATCCATGAAAAATAAAATTGGAGAACGCCGCCGCTTTGCAATTTCTCCAATTTTGGGCCCCAAGAGGGTTGTTTGCTTACTCCTCTTTGGGTGATTTTACTGTTGGGATATGTATGATGGATAAAATGGAACTGTTCTGATCTATTCACTGCACATTTCTAACTGCTATTAGACTATTTGGCAGTGGGCATGTCAATCATTATGCCGGGAATCTGTTTTGCCGAAACTTGTTGCCGTTAGCGTATTTGACTTTTTCATTATTAATGACAGGGAATGGTTTCTCCACTTTGATGGCGATCTCCAATTTGGAGAAAATTGGGGTTTTTCCGGGGAGAATGCCGAGAACACCGAGTCTTTGTGGTCTTAGTATTGTATTAGACCGTGGTGACGAGTCACCTTCCCCAACCTTTGAACCGTGGGCTCATCTGAGAGCTCTACAGTAAAACAAAACAGCGAGCTTATAGAAGCAAATGGGAAATGTTGGGTTTGTCTGTATCAAGTTCGACCCCGCAAACTTTACTCTGCGCCACCGGCGTATTAATGTGGCTGCACAAGAGTCTCTCGTTGAAGAGCGCGAGGAACCGACCTTGGTGTCGCTAGACGATACAAACAACTATACGCTGGGCAAGATTGGGGAGTACAACGTCATCAAGACCTCTCTGCCTGATGGTGAATAGAGAATAGCTTTGCTCACTGGAAATTGGTCCTCGTGGTTGGCATCGGCGGCAGCATACTGAGTACTACAATGGCGGTAATTTAAACACGATGAGAGAAAGAGACATCCACTGGGGCTATCAATGCAATCTAGACAAGAATGAGAGATTCCGGCGGAGGTATAGTGTACAAGCGACCATAATCAAGCACCGACACGGTACTCAAAAGTATATGTTTCGTTTCCCCGTGAGACTGTGAATGCAAGCGCGACATTGCCCCCTGTCAATACAGCAGTCCTTACACATCCTCAGACGAGGACGGCGTGTCATCATGTAACCTGTAATCGTCTCGGTCAGGTGACCTCGACTTATCATACATTGTAAAAAGTTCTCCAAATATACAGCAGCTAGTAATTCCTTCTTTTATCAAACAATACACTACTCGTCAATTCAATCTCTTGTCTAAGTCTATACTCCAGCTTTAAAATTGCGATGATCAGAGTAGAGTGTACAAATGTATCGCCACCAGTGAACTGTAGCATTGACATCATGTAGCCGGAGTTGGTCGGTATCTCCCCGGCTTCTGATCAAACCCCTCTCCGACCGCGTAACGTCACACCTTGAAGCCATGGACGGCAAGCCCTATCAATGCCAGCGATGCTCCAGATCATTTGCTCGTCTGGAGCATCTCCAACGCCACGATCGATCCCGTACGGAGACTTCCCCGATTCGGTTCGACATTCGTACTAACGCCTAGCCAGACACCAAGGAGAAACCGTATGCCTGTGCACAATGCCCAAAGGCTTTCACACGCAAGTATGTTGCACGATTCCAATGCAATGTATAGCTTCTAATCTCGGTGTAGAGATCTGCTCGCGCGTCATGAGCGACTCGCCCATCAACCAGAGACGAGCCCCGCGAGCCATCAGACAATATCGCCGTCTCCCGCTCGGTCAAATTTAGATGGCCTAGATGTTCTGGCATCAGCCGTGGCGGACCATGCACATTCTAGTCGTCCAATATCAGGAAGGAGCGGTCAATATTCGGATGTCATGTCCGTAGACCGAAGCTCAATGATTGGCCCTCAGCTATCCAACCCCGAAATTTCCCCAATAAAGCAGACCGGCGCTACGCCTCTGCAGGGATCCGAATTTGGATACCCGATGGGCGGTTTTCCAGCGGGAGCTTACGAAGACAACGATTTTACGTCTTTCCTAGACAGTGTTCCCCTGCCTAGCCATCCGTTCTCACCAGCGTTCCAGCCGCTTCCTTTGTTCCCTCCCTTGCAGTATTCTCCGGTTGCAGAGTTTGAACAGACCTCTGATGGAGGCCCCCCTTCAGAGCCAGCTTCTACGCCATTGAGTTCGGTACTACCACGCCATGGTGCACAGCTCCCATCTCTTCAGCCCGAGGGGTATCAGTCCTCGGCCAACAAGGCACGACAACCCACAGGGTTCCTGCCAGTGACAGCACAGTGCCGAGAAAAGATCCTTCTTCGCTTAGCGGACTATTCCAATGTGGTCCCCGATCCATCTCTACCCTCTCGCCATGCTTTATCCCGATGTTTGACCGGTTACCTAATGGGGTACCACGATCACTATCCAATTGTGCACAAGCCAACTCTCAATGTAGAGGCTATGCCTGTCACCCTATTTCTATCTATGGCTGCGCTAGGTGCTCGCTACTGTCGTGAGCCTGACACCAGCATGCGACTGTACCAAATTGCCAAACCAGTCACTTTGGAGCACGTCCGACGGACGTTTCAATCAGGAAAGCAACCAGAACCAGATGCTAACAGTGTTGATATGCTTGAAACAATCCAGTCTCTGCTGTTCTTAATATCTGTCTCATCCTGGTTCCTAAACGACCCGCCATACTACGAGGCATTGTCCATTCGAAGCACAATGGGCGCCCTGGTGCGGAAAGGGGGCCTTAACCGACTTCCTGAACAGGACGGAAGCTGGGCAAGCTGGATCTTCCGCGAGCAAGTCAAGCGTCTAAAGCTTATTGTCTTTTGCTTTTTTAATATCCACACTATTGTCTTCGATATTCCCCCGGTCATTCTCACGGAAGAGATCTTTCTGGACCTGCCTTGTACCGAGAAAGAATGGCAAGCATCTAGTCCTGAACTCTGGCAATTAGCTCGCAGTCAAAGTCCCGGAGAACCCAAGTTCCAAGATGCATTATCAGCACTATTCGATCCTCACAGCGATATGGAACGCTTCTCGTCTCTCGGTGGTTATGTGCTTATTCACGCCTTGCTCCAAGACATATGGCTGATGACCAAAACAAGTCGCCTGTGCGTTTCTCGCTTTAGTAACCGTCGCAACACATCCATCGCACCAACATCAGAACTCAACTTATTTGAGCAAGCCCTCGAACGATGGTGTCAGTTCTGGGAACGGAATCAGGAGTCATCAATCGACCCACTCAGTCCCCATGGACCATTATCATTCACGTCTGCAGCATTACTCCGGCTAGCATATATTCGACTGAGTGCCGACTGCGGATCCACCCGGCAACTTCAATCCTGGGACTCCGTTCAAATAGCCAGGAGCCTGAAAGAAAATCTCTCTGTGCAGCGTGGCGACCGCCTCACACGGGCTGCACTGCACTGCGCTCATGCACTCAGCACACCTGTCAAATTAGGCATTGGATACGTGGCACACTCCCAGGTCGCCTTGTGGTCAAACCAGCACGCCCTATGCTCGCTTGAATGTGCCGTCGTGCTTGCCAAGTGGCTAGAAGCGGTGACGGGACCGGATCCTGACCCCGTGCTGACGGAACAGGAGATCCGCTTACGGGATTTTGTCATCGAAATGGTCATGGAGGTGCAGCATGGCGTTTCTCGTGAGTGGCTCCTGGCCACTAATACTAGGCTTGGTGCGGCAACGACCCGCCTTTGGGCGCGCCTTTTCACCGCGGACTATATCTGGGAAATGGTCAATCTGATTGGGAGGTCGCTGAATAGTTATGCGGATTTATTGGAGGGGAGCTGATGGTTCAATTATAGTATAATTCGATCAAATAATGTTTAATCCTAAAATAATTGCTCTTCCCATAATAGTAAAAAGGAGCCAATGCGCCGAAGCTAGGTATGATGTAACTTAGTATATCAGCCATAGAGAATGTATCAGGTAAAATGAGTCAATTGGAGAAGTCCCGAGCGGCTCGGATCCAGCAATGCCGAGACAACACCCGTACAACATAAAACGTGGGGAATTCGTGAAGTATGTGAAAGTTCTTCTGACTGCAACTTCCATCACTATAATCGATCTTATTTCTATCTATCAGAATCCTCAATTACTCTCCCAGACTCAAATCAACTGAACCTGAACCCCCGTCATGGCTCCTCCAACCCCTCTAACAGCTACCCCACACCTCCTCGCCTTCTTGCAGGACCTCCACTCCAAATCCCTGAACCAGGAAGCCAAAATAGAATGGACCTCCCTCCCAGGCCAAACAACCAATGAATTCGACAATATCATGCGCGACAAGTTCATCGCCCTGGACCAGGATAAAAGTGAACTTATCTACCACATCCTGCGCAGCATCAACGCAACGACAATCGTCGAAGCAGGAACCAGTTTTGGCGTTAGCACCATCTACCTCGCACTTGCTGCAGCTCAAAATGCTGCACGTGGAGCCGGTTCCAGCTCCACAGGTAGGGTCATCGCTACTGAGAAGGAGCCTTCAAAGGCCGCTGAAGCTCAGAAGAACTGGCAGCAGGCTGGAGAGGAGATTCAAGGTGTGATTGATCTTCGCGTTGGTGATCTGCGGGAAACACTCGGCAAGGATCTGGGCACTGTGGATTTCTTGCTTCTGGACAGTATGTTCATTTCACACAAGCTTCATATGCCTGTGTGGAATATTCACTCATTATGGTTAGTAACGCATACTAATTGCTGTATAGTTTGGACACCTCTCGCTCTTCCGGCTTTGAAGCTGGTTGAGCCGCATTTCAGGCCTGGGGCTATGATTATTGCGGACAATACTGTGAAGTCTGCTGCGGGTTATGCGGAGCTCTTTGCTTATGTGGATGCGCCCGGCAGTCGATTCCGTAGGGTTACTATGCCTTATGCGGGTGGTTTGGATATGATTGTGTATCAGTGACTGAACTCGCCATGGTGTGGGAGTCATAACAAACCTTTTTTTAGTTATAATACAATTGATGTCTAGGGCAATAATGATAAAATCTTTCTTTTGTTTAAATAAATAAATTTTGTATGTGGACATGCCAGGTGGCACGCCAAAATCTTCGTTTTACTTTTTGGTTTATGAGTTGATCACAAGCACAGAGGTGTTCACGGTAGCCCCGTCATGTTAACGCTCGTTATATATTGATCACAATAATTAGCCCATATCGGGGTGGATCTCACACTTGCACGCCTGCAACTTATCCCTATTCAGAGGCGACGAAGAATTCTAATCCGTGTCCGAAAAGGTGCATGTCAGCGGTACATCTAGTAAGCCGTAGACTTTCTCTGAAATACCACCCTGTTCAACTAGTACACTGTGGGGACAGTTCACTCTACCGAATTTTACTCCCACGCGCTTCTTCATAAGGTTTGCCGTATGCGTGAAGGACGTTAATGCGAAAGCGAAAGCCTCAAGCTTTTGGTTGCTGGCCAGACAGGAGCGAAGACGATACACAGCACAGCGTATTGGCTGATATTGGCGGTAATAAATTGGCCATGCTAAGCCATTCGTCGGGTGCCGCAAAATGCTTACACTTTGCGTGTATTCTGGCCATAGCGTGACGTTCTGCGTTCTAAGGTACGATACTTTGCACTTTTACAGGTAACTAGGCCCTCGTATCCTGTCAGTACACATTTTCACGTTTCACATAGGGTTATTATCGTTTGTGCTATGTAGAAGTTCATAAGTGTTTCAGTAATTCGAAGGATTCCTGCATATAGTATGTGAAGTATTACTGCTTTTTCACTCACATTTCCTGGTTGTGTTAAGCAATTTTCAGTAGAAGAGGATGAGGGGAGCGTGAACTATTGCAATATCATGATTGCTCCCAGTAAACATAAAATTCCATCGGGTGGGAGGTTCGAACCCATACATTTAAGCTTAAATGTAGTGCGTGGCACGTAGCAATAAGATCAGATAAAAGCCAAATCTGTGCATAGCTTCGACTATGCCCACGAACTGCCACGAACTGCCACGCACCACCATAATGTTATGATCTACTAGAGCTTCACTTCGTTTCTTTCCTTCCTCACAATCTTTCACCCTGCTTTCAGGCTTAATCTTCGCGTTTGATTCCTTTGTGAATCCCATTTCTCATACCCCATATCATCGTCGTCATCCTCCTGATACTCCTCCCCTCCCTGCCCAGGTGTCACCCACACCTTCATCCTCATCTACATCTACATCTCTATCTTTCATCTTCATCTACCCACAATATGTCACGGCCGCCTGAGACTGTGTGTGCTAACTGGAGCCCCGGGCAGGCAGGTTGCAAGAAACCTACCAGAATTGTGTGCAGTAAATGCCAACTTGTCGAGGTGAGTCCATCCGGGAATATAGTTCTTTATTCTGGTGCGCTGTTGCTAATCAATACTTCACTAGTATTGTGGGCCAAATTGCCAAAAATTCCATTGGCATTATCATAGGCTTGCATGCTGCTCTTTCATGAACGATGAGACATGGAAGCCCGACTGGATTGAAGAGAACCGGGCTGCTGAGCTTCAAGAGAACCGCATGGAAGGCATTCTTCTCCCGCGCACTTGGAGCCATACCATTGCCCAGGACATCCTCAATCTGCAACACAATGAAGGAAGTACCTTCAAGAAAGATCTTCGCCTTTTATTCGCTGGTTTGTGCTTTGGTCTAATCGTTCTAAGCTGCCCATCACTAACTTATTCTTCCTCATAGCGTCAGGAGATCTTGGAAGTTTCTTCACCACGATCGCCAACCTCCCGCAGAAGTACAGTGGCTCTATCGAATTGACAATCAATGACGAGGAATTTGACATCGTCGCCCGCAACATCATTATCCTACTCATTCCATTCGTTGTTGAAGACTTCGATCAAGCAATTGACTGCATGATTCACATCTGGTACTCGGTTATGATCCGCAAGTCGGATATCTTTGTTCTTCAAAAGCGTATTGCTCCCATGTTCGCAGCAGTTCAAAAAGAGATTAAAGTTCTTCATCTTCCGGAAGACGGAATACTGGAGAAAACATGGTCATTTGGATCACGGTCTCTCAAAGTCGGTCTCTCCCGTGAAGCATGGAATAAGCTCTCGGAATTCCTTACAGCGCCTACTGGCTTGACAACCCATTCACACGCTTGGAGAACTGACGATGTTCATCGACGTATGGTTCTCATGCCACCTGCCCGGCGACTCGCCTATTCCAAATGGCTCACGGATGGACTATTGCTTCCGTACGGACATCCGCACCACGATTTTACCGAGCATAACCCGTGAGTTGGCAACGGAATCAGATTGAAAGTATCCTGCTAAGAATAATTAGGACACTCTGGTTGACTGCCAAGGAATGGCCCGCAAAGTCTGAGTTCGAGCCCGTCCGAGGATGGTCTCCACAAGTAGTGGATGATACATGGAATGGAGGCGCTGAAAATGATATCTACGGCAAGCTTTTTTTCCACCTTCGCTGGCTAATTTCAAGCTCTCTATCCCGGTTGTCGACTATGAAAAACACTATCCGCATTCTGAATATGCCTCCCTTCGGCTTGCCGAGCCATCTGAAGGGCACTACCTTCGACAGAGTTGACGTAAGTGGTCCGACTGATGTTTGCTTGTCCCCTAGCCCTGTATTGATCTCATTCATTCGTTTTCTCTGTGTGAACCCCTTATACTACCACACACATGGAGCTCGTTCAGCATTTCAATTCAGTGTCTGACTCAGCTACCTTTTCCATAGACTTCATGGCTTGCAGATCCTCACTGGTTTGGAATGAAGAAAATAATCAGTCAATTTACCCATTTGCTCCCGTCCAAGCAAGCGAATCCCCACGCGACCATGATTTGTCGCCTGAAGACCGTCGTTCTTCTTGTCGTCAATGAAAAAAACACCGGGTTGACAATCCCCGGAAAAGATTCGCCAGGTCACAAAAGACTGTGCAAATTCGCCCCTGAGTCCATGGATCCTCTCACAGGCGACGACAATGATCCGAAGACGATGAGACTCCTGGCTGCTCGAATTCTCACCTTGTACTATGAGCCCATCTTCAAGCTGTATGTACAGAGTGAAGAAGCACCGTACACGACTTGATCAGTTCCTCCTGCTGACTACCACTACAGGTTTGCAAGGAAGAAATTATTTCGAAAGCACGGACTTAACGCCGGTGTTGAAATGAAGAAGAACAACACCGTCATCGATAAATGGCCAAATGGCCCAAAGATCCCCTTCGGTGACGAAGGGGATGGGCATGAGTTTAATCTCCTCATCAGCGAGAATAGCCTATGCCCCGAGCGATATGTTGAGTGGAAGAGAATTGACCAAACATGGGATGCTTTGTGCGTTTACATGTTGGCAGGTTTCTTTCTGCGCGGCCCAACTTGTGGGGTACGCTAGATATCTTTCTGTGGCAAGGGTGACACCCACAGTACGAGATTGTTGAAGGAGGCGGGGCTTAACGTTGAGGAGAAATGGAGATGAAGGTGTTCGGGGACGGTGGCGTTTATGTGCTTCCTGAGTTGAACAAAGATCTAATGGTTTAATGCGTGCATGACTGCGGAATAATTTACATGTATCTATCTTTATACGGCGTGGTTTCCATATCTGATTGATATTAGCGAGCGCATTCGTGTTTCTGCTTGTAGTCTTCTTCCTCGCATAATTTTACACGAACTCGAGAAGTTATCAAAACAGGTTAGTATTGGAGGAGAAATACCCAATACAATATCACTCATCATTATGAGCTTGCCTATGGTCTAACCTATGTGAAGGCTAGATGTCTCTGGCTGGCTTAAAATATAAGGGTAACAAGCACCAAGCTCAAGGCCACCTTTACTATATTCTCTCTGCCTTATTAAGGGGAAAGAGCACATAAAATCAATGTCATCTTTACTCTTTTTCTCTCTTCTTTATCATGCTTCTCTATTCCTTTATTCTATCCCCATTTTATTCTTCATTCACATTGCCCTATCTCTGCCCTCCGATGATTCGCATCAGCTCTTCTCTTATGTTTTATTTTAATTCCAGGATCCCTCCGCAGATACTACTTTATTACTTTTGCCTTTCTTGCTGTATCAATTGGTATTTTTTCCAGTATGGATAGCAAAGTCTCAAATATAAGTACAGCTGTCGCATCAATTGAGTCTTTGAAGCTGCAATATTGAATATATTTTTCTTCAACTCTTTTTCTTCACTTAATCGACATACAACCTTGAAAGTGGGCGTCGAAGTTGGATTTCGAATTCATTCAAATGATTTACTTGGCTGCTCGGAATATAGCCGACTTAAAGGTAGCAACAACCTCGAAAACATGTTCATCTTCGCTTCAGGAATTAATTTTTGTCTTTGTCATATCTTAATTTCCAAGTTTCTTAGTGTTTACCTTGGGCGAAACCGTCTAATAATATAGAGGCGGAAAGTTTCCGGCTTACGAACACCAACGGAATAAAGGTTTACATCACCTCATCATTGCAAGTCATCAATGCATCGCGCCATTCGATTCTGTCTCCCTGCATCATCTTTCTCGAGCCTAGGCAAAATACCAATTTCTTCAATCCAGCAACGTACAATGTCCCAGGCATCCGCTAGCATCCACAATCCCGCGACCGCTGACGGCTGGCATGGCGTCATCCCCAGCGCCCAATTCCCCGCCGAGAAAGGGCGCTACCACCTTTACATTGGACTCTTCTGTCCATTTGCACACCGAGCCAATTTCGTCCGCCACTTGAAAGGTCTGACAGATTTCATCAGTATCAGCATTGTCAAGCCTTACCCAAAAGGTGACGCGAACGGCTGGCCAGGATGGCGATTCCCCGACTCAGATGATGAGTATCCTGGCTCCACAGTCGATCACCTCTTTGGAGAGGACTATTTGCATAAGATCTATTTCCGTGCAGATCCGGAATATAAGGGTCGATATTCTGTTCCGCTGTTATGGGATACTAAGACCGGGACTGCTGTTTGTAATGTACTTGCTTCACCTCCGTTGAACTTAAATATGATCTCAATACTAACGGTGACGATAGGAAAGTGCTGAGCTTCTTCGCTGGCTTCCAACAGCCTTTAACGAGCTTCTCCCCCCAAAACTCGCCTCTATCGATTTGTACCCGTCTCAGTTGCGCACCAAAATCGATACTATCTCGACCTGGATGCAATCGGATGTTAACACAGGCGTCTATAAAGCAGGGTTTGCACCCTCGCAGGAGATATACGACGAAAATGTTGTCCCAGTCTTCGGTGCGCTGAACAAGCTTGAAAATATTGTTGCACAGCATGGTGGTCCGTTCGTACTAGGAAAAGAGATGACAGAGCTGGATATCCGGTTGTATGCGACACTGATCCGGTTCGATACTGTCTATGTTCAGCATTTCAAGTGCAACCTGGGTACCGTTCGACACGATTATCCTGTTTTGAATAATTGGTTGAAGGGGGTGTACTGGGATGTTGAAGCGGCGAAAGCATCAACTGACTTCAAACATATCAAGGAAAATGTAAGCAGCTTGTTCCTCACAGTTTTTTTCCAATGAATATTGGGGCTGATGATATCGCAGTATACCAAGAGTCATTTGGATATCAATCCGAAAGCAATTACACCCATGGGTCCATTTCCTGATGTTGAGAAAGGTGTTGAGAGGGATTGGACTAAATTAATACCGGGGGGTGTTAAGCATCCTGCTGTGTTGGCTTACCAGGAAACTTTGCCTGGTATCTAGTGTTGGTTCCTGAATTTACGAGACCTAGGTTGCTCTACAAATTCCCTGTAATTTTGAAGCCTAGCTAGAGATAAAGTCAAAGGTCAATTCCAAGGTCACTAACTTTAGAGCTAAACCGCATAACAGTAGGTATACAGAGAGTAGATAAATAGAAAGCTGAGACCTCCCAAGGTCCACGAATATATTCCTACAACATAATATACAGATAAATTTATCATTAAAAATGCACCTCGCCAAGGCCCCTAGTATCTACAAGAAAACATCAGACATTCAAAATTTTTACTGGGTCGTAGGCCAGTTTCCCTGCCACCGCACAAAGCTCTCCTCTTCATCATCCATGACCACAATCATCCACACGCCAACTCCACCATTATTCGCCAACAAAGGCGTACAGTGGATCCAACGATGCCGCCCGTTCTCACTAAAGCGGGTGACCCACTTGATTCGGGCAGTGACACTGCGACCATCCTTCATGGCCTGCACAATGCTATCCTTCTTTTCACCGGTATCTCCAATTCGTGATAAGAATGATGATTGTAGCATGCCAGGGATCTGTAGAGAGGGAGAGGTGAAGAGGACGCGGAGGGATGGGTATGGTCGGACAAGGAGGTACTAATTCTTTCGTTAGTATGGCGGTCAGGAATCCTGGAGAGAATAGACATACATTTTTATAAACACCGGTGAAACATCCGCTGGGGCCTGCTGAGGGAGCGAGCAGCTGGGCCTCGCTGAGGCGTTTGTCTGCTTCATAATCAGGGCTTCCAGGTATGAATAGACGGCTATTTGTCAGGTTGACTCTGTCTTCGATAGGCTGGAACAAATTGCCGCCGTAGGCATGGATATTCTGTAATTCGCGGGGGCTGAATAATTCGCCCAGTTCTTGGAACTCGGATTTTGGCTGTTGGGGTTCTTCTTCACCGGCTTCTCTCCTCTCATTTTGTGCTGTGAGGGCTTGTAGCGACTCCATCTGTGCGCCTTCCATAGCTAGACCTGAGACATCGACTTGCGCACCAATGAAGTATCGGACTTTGCCTTGGCTATCGCAGAGAGGGGCGCATTGAAGAAGGTTCATGAACGGTGAGCCGTCACGGCGACTGTTTCTCTTGGTTAGCTTTGTGCGGACGATGCGATTGATGGTGGAAGCTCACTAGTTGAGGAAAAGTTCCGAGTGGTGCCGACCAGCCGTCAGTGCTTCTCGAATACGTCTCACGCTGTTGGGGTTGGTTTTGGGTCCTTGCAAGAAGCGACAGTTCCTTCCCAGTACGTAATCCATGCCATATTGTGTGGCACGGTGGAATTCTAATGAACAGTTAATACCCGCCCATAATGATCATAGCGTCAATCCGTACCTCCAGAAGCAAAAATAATAGGGTTATCTGGCCGCGACGGATCTGTCAAACAGAAAACCTCCGCTAGTGCATCTGCAGTCCCTTGAAACTTTTCCGGCAGGGTGCCCCGAACGCGCTCTTCCACGACCTTGCTGGTAATGTTGATGCAGGTAGACGTAATAAAAGCCGGAAGTTCCTCTGCAGTGAGAGCATTCAACCCGTCCTGCACACGAGCTTCAAGCGCAGGGTTTTTGATAAGCTCCACTGGCTGCTTGGCGGCCTCGATCCCAGCTGGAGGGAGAAGAACCGACAGTCTTATCAGCGAATTGGCGTATTCCAGCGCCTTCAAAGCTTTGCTGGCATTGAGATAGTACGTTAATACGGGAATTGACTTGGGTCGCTCTTTAAGCAGAAACTCTCGAAACCGTGCTAGATAGCGCGGGTTAGTGAGAATGGCTAGCATATGTTCTGGCGAAAACATAGTGTCCGCTTGGCGCTCAAGCGTGTGCAATGGGGCTCCGTCGCCCTCGTACGGAGCAACCAAATCGAAGGAGCCGTCTTCGTCATTTTCGTCGACCGGGTAAAATTCCTCGGCACCATCGTTTGGGTTCGTCGCTTGTAGCAGCGGCAGCTCGTGGGGATCGTTGACAGTAAAATTGCGGCGCAGTTGTTTTAATGAGGGTTGTGAACGCAGATCGCTGGAATCATTGGGTGGAGTGGGACTGTCCTGGTCAGCGCACTCGAGCAAATTATCTCCACAATGATTGTCGCTTTCTCACCATTGCTCGGGCGTTTGTTCGCCATTTGTCAAATTGAGGCTTTCTTGAGTTCTGTTTCTGTACTGCGACTCGGGATAATCTGGGGTACAATCGTCGAGAACAATCGTGGGCGAGGTAAGAACCGATGCCGGCTTGTGTGGCCGGTCGTCGGGGATATCAGGAATATCCATAGTGTGCAATGATCTCAGGGACTTGGTGGACTTGACTGGCATGCGCCTGAGGGCAGGCCGCGCTTTAAGACAGGCACATAGTTGCCGGTCATGGCTAGATCGTGGGCCTCCAAGCCAGGATCAGGATGGTTTATTGAACCCAATCCACGGTTCTCAACGGGCCCGGCGAATAGATTGCATTTGACAGGGGGCGGCAGCTAAAGATCTACAAGATCACAATTTTCGCAAGTGAACGATGGGCCCGATCGATCGGGCGATCGTCAGGTCCACGAGGTTGTGAAGGATTAGATCAGACAACTTCACGGGCTATGATGCAATGCTCCAAGGCACCGCGGGCAAGTGGATCCCGCCCAGCTTTCGGGCACTAGGAATTCGACATCATAACCGGGAAAAAGTGACAGATCGGCGGTCTATCAAATCTTTTGAGAAATAAAGCACTTGAAAGCGTTGCCTCGGTCTCAAGATTGACAATCCCCACACAGCACATCTTTCTCTATTTGGGATTTTTCTACCAATAAAACGCCCAATTTAAGTTGACACACGTGGTCAACTGTTATCTAGGCGTGGCTCGGATCCAAATGAAGAAGCATAGTGTGGTATCCGAAAGGAGACCGGGTTGTTGAATGGATAGTCTATCACGAGACATCCGTTTTTTTATGGCTGGAAACTTCCAGTCCACATTCTGTATAGCAGCTAAGAAGCAAGGGCTATGTGAATTGAGGACAGATGACAAGAAACATGAAACATCCAGAATGACATGGTTTTGGGAGACAAAAAGCACCTATCAGAAATTTTACAGGGTCATGTACTGGAAGGTAGGATTTAGTGATTTAAGTTGCCGGTGTGACGCAATGGTAGCGTGTCAGCCTTCTAAGCTGAAAGTTGCGGGTTCGACCCCCGCCATTGGTTCAATTTTTTTTTCTTGTTCTATCTACCTTCCTCTCTCTCCCATTCATATTTTTGATGCTTTACAAAAAAGATCACTCAGTAATTACTGTAATATCAAGTTTATAATGTAAGAAGGATAGTCTCGTTTTCCTGCAGTAGTCCGAAGCGGGAAGTCAACCAAAAGCATCAAAATCACCATCATCCATCTTTATTAATCATAACTGAACTAACTCAACAGACTTTGGTCAATCATATCCTGTCCATTTGAATTAGGGTTTTCTTGAAAGATCCTCCTTCGCTGCCGGCATTCTGTCGTGTTCGAACAGAGATCTAACCACTGCAACATGACCTTCTCCAGCCATGTAATACAGAGTGCATACATTTTTGTCCCGTTCATGTGGATCTGCTGCACATTCGGGAAGCTTCCGGGGGCCCGCTATCCGACCATAACTAACTAAAGGACCGCGATATTTTACGCTGGTAGTCCTTTGTCATCCTGGTCATTGCCCCAGGCTATGTGTTCCTCAGTTAGCAAATGCAGTTCATAGATATGGCCGCCAACCTGAGCCACATAGCGCAAGGGACTATATCCCTTCTCAACTTATTTCTCCATCATCATTGCGGTATGCCCTCTGCTCGAAATAATGGCGCCTAAGTATTGATCTTAGAGAACGGATTGTAGCAATATCCCCACTCGCGAGCGCTAGGTCCAAACGTGTGTATCCTGAGTCATTTTTCCAGTTGACAGTCTCATAGAAACGTGAAAGCTGTTGAATATCGATTTTCTCATAGCCAGCTTTGGCTGCCCAGTGCATAACTGTGTTCCCATCCTCATACACCGTGTTAACAGGTAGGTTCATCTGACCAACTACAAATTTCGTAATACTCCAGTTTAAGGTGAGAGTAGCCACAATGAGCCAGTGCGCCGTAAACATTATATATTAGCTTGAAAAGCCGAGATGGCCTGGGCCAGCCGAAGCTCGGGCTTCAGACGAGACGCTCTTGGTAAGGCCAGAGCCACGATAGTTGCATGTTTTAAGCCACGTTTGGCAATTGAACCATATGCTAAAAAGAGCTATAAGATCAAGTTACTAAGAAAAATTTTGTGAGGCGACTTTTGACCCTGGTATGTGTCTTTTGTTTAAACTACCCCACTCTAGGGTTTGCCATTTCCCGTGAACTTAATCGATCAATGCAAGACTGTTCCTATTTTAGGCTTTCGAATAAACCTTGGAACTTCAAAATAGGCCTCAAGTTAATGTTTGCCACATAATGCAGAGCTAAACTCGTCGGAACCTCTGAGAACGGGGTCCTTTAATGGTAGCATCGAAGTAACGCATTTCACAAGCGAGCGGGCCACCCCAAAACACGTAGTAAAGACGATAAATTATGGCTTGATATTTCAACGACCAGACTTTTTCGTATATTTTTATCATGGACATATATTTTTTAGACTGTCCAAAGTATAGTTCCGGCGTTTAATTGATTTCTGTAGCTATTCAAGTCAAAGATACTGTATATATATTTCAAGCTTCCAGTCGGTAAATTATATTGTACTTCTTGGTATTATCATAAAATCCTGCATTGAATTGCCACAAACTCCAAAGGCAAACTAAAGCTATCTTAAAGAGACAATATCGAAATTTTTATACAGTTATTATGCGTTATTATCGAAATACGAAGTTCTAATTAATCGCATTTACTATGTGTTTTGGGGTGTCCCGGCTAAACGGGTGTCTCGGCTAAACGGGTGTCCCGCTCGCTTCGTGAAATACGTTAGTAAGAGTTTTTTTACCAAGGAGAGCTTTTTGCCGCATTCCACAAATATCGCGATTACATCAATCTCTGCTTAGTGTCTGGTGAAGGTGCTTCTCAATTTATTTTCTATACTAAAATTTCATGATATTCTACTATACAAACTCTTCGGATGCGAGGTAAAGAGCATTGCATAGTTAAAAGCAGGGATAATCTGACTAATACGGTGGATTTCACCCAAACTGACAAATCATTCGAGAGATGATCTCACTTTTCAAGGTTTTGATTGAATGTATGATGCAGTAAAATCGGGGCTCGGGTCAATCAATGGGTCCTACGGATACGGCATGCCATCATAGACGGAGTTATCGGCATAATGGCCATGCCATCTTGTAAACTCCAGTGTGGATTCACTCTTTTGCTAACCGGATTTAATATAAAAGGGCCAATCTTCTAAACCAAAGAATAAGCATTCAACCAATAAACTCTATGCGCCTATTTTACGTCTAAAATCCCACCAACCAAACGTCATGACCACGTCAAAGTATACCTCCAAGCTGGCCAATCAACGAGTTCTAATCCTCGGTGGTAGCTCAGGAATCGGCTTCGCCGTCGCCGAAGCTGCGCTAGAGTACGGTGCCCACATCATCTTGTCTAGCTCCAACCAAAGCAAACTTGACAACGCCGTCGACCGTCTGAAGGCAGCTTATCCCGCTCAAACTTCAACGCAAACCATCGTTGCCCACGTCTGTGACCTCTCTGACGCTGCTAACCTCGATACAAACCTCGAGAGCCTTTTCCAGGCTGCCACGGCTAATGGCACGCACAAACTGAATCACGTCGTCACCACGGCTGGTGACCCAGTCCATGCGCCTTCGGTAAATGATATTTGCGCGCAAGATATCTACAACGCCATGAATGTTCGCCTCGTTGCCCCGGCTGTGATGGCAAAGTTCATCCCCAAGTATGTGGAGTCATCACCGTCTAGCTCGCTTACTTTGACTGGTGGTCTACGAAGCCGCAAGCCTGCACTGGGCTGGTCTATTGTTACAGCCGGTTCTTCCGCGATTGAGGGGCTTGCGCGTGGATTGGCGCTGGAGCTGGCGCCTGTGCGTGTTAACACTGTGGCACCGGGTGCTGTGAAGACGGAAATGTGGGATTCCTTGCCCAAGGAAATTTTGGAGACTTTGCTGCAGGGGTTTAAGGACCAGGCGACTACTGGAACTGTTGCCAAGCCGGAGGACCTGGCGGAGAGCTATATCTATTTGATGCGGGATCATTTCGTGACAGGGTCGGTGATTGAGTCAAACGGCGGAGCTTTGCTGAAGTAGATATATCATGACTTATTTGCAGGGCAGTCAAGACTCGAATCAATCAATCTTTTTTGTGAAGCTTTCTTAGACAAACGTGAGTCAAAGATAAAGTTTGTATTTCGCTCCTCAATTTGTTGGTAGTTAGGTACATTTACGCGGACGAGTGGACCTGCGGCTGACGGCTGTCTTACGTGCAGCCCTCCCGCGATATAAAGTCCAACTATTTCGAGACGTGCTTTTCTAACAAAATTACTGCCCATACTGTCTAGCGTATCCCATAGTTTTCCAATGCCCTGTAGCGGGTCGGCGCGGGGGCGCATAGCCAAATGAATTCTAATGAGTAAATCATTGAATTTACTCTCGAAAGATAATGAGATCTCGGGACCCCAGGGAAGATGATTTGAAGTCAATTTTCCATGACGCGTGGGAAAAAGTAAACAACATTTGAGGCCCATAAAGGGAAAGCAATGAACGTCAAATGACGATATCCGACACCAACTAGTTATATGAAGTCTTCAACAAAAGATTTTATCAAGGATCCTGACCAAGGTCAGGAATATGGAGTATGATAAGGTTTATCAAGGTTATTACAAATTCTAAGAAACGATACACGGAAATCTAGCGCGCCAAGATGCATGATTAAGTTTACTGTTTATGATTGTTGTTGTATTGATTCTGATCATGGTTGAGATTGGTGAGAATATAATGTACGCGCTAGTATGAAGCTATGTATGTACCTTGGAAGCTGCCCAAGGTTGAAACCTTCCCGTAGTCAAGAAAAGTAATATTCCATCCATCAATTCATCGGCCAGATGGACTGGGGAAAAGTTAAAGTTGGTGCTAGGTCAGGTGATGTTGGCTGCTTTCCCGGATGGTCTCCGCTCTCTATTTGAAAAATGATACCGTAGAAAATATCAGATCTTTATTACATAGATATGAGCATCTGCTTTTTACACTTTCCGCTTTTTATCGACGCTCTCACATGAGCCAAATTAGAGAATTACCCGTGCCACATCAATCAATATCCTTTGATCTACATCCAAGATGGTAAATTTTCTTAACGGAAATAAACGGGAGAGAAAATACGAGGAAAGGTGCGATATATATACTTTACAGGAATATCGTGCCAATAAGGCCTCCTATCATGCATATCGCCGTCCAATACCCGAATTTCTTCAAGCAGAACGCCGATTACGAGAGATTGCTCAGAGAGAGGTCATATTAATAGCAAATGTCAAGAAAGTGACAACCCCTTCAGAAAGATCACAAAAGCAAGAGCTCTTAAATCTTAAACAGGAGTATTTCATGACAGATCAAAGGAGGGGTCGAATTCTTGAAGGCTTTCAATGTGGAACCCTAATAAGAGGCTTAAACCTATGGCGGTCACATCCCCAGTGGTACCTACATAAAACGCTCTTAAAGGATTGTGCTGATAAAGGTGGATGTTGCGGTCGAGGCTGTGGATGCTGCCGAGATCGTAAGCTCGGACCTACACGCCAGTTTGGAGCTGGGCACTGTACCACTGAGTGTGGGTGTTGTCAGATGGTATATGGGGTCCAGCTCTCAGACAAAGCGAAGCAATCTATGAGGGATCTATATCCAACTAAATCCGAGTCAAAATCGTCCATATTATCGAAAGATAATGCTGGTTTCATTATATGGTCTAACTGATGGCCATACTGAGAACCCCTTCAATCTAATCGATAGGCCTTCCAATCATGAGCAGAGTGGCTCTTCAAAAGAATGGACAAAGGATTCACCATCGAGATTATCCACAAGAAGAATGTCCAAGATGCTACGGATCTTTGAGAGTTAATTGGCGAGTATCTTGTGTTGGCAAGATGTATATATATCATGTTCATGTAGCTCAGACTTGCTACCCATGGCTAGATTACTTTTTTGCTTAGTCTTTGGCTTTGTTCCTCTGATGGGCTTGATTGTTTCGGGTATTTTGACCGCCTTATGCCTATAAACTATTAGGACGTCTCATATATGATTAGCAAAATGAATACCTGCTCCAATACCATAGCCATTTCTCTCTGAGCAATCCTGTAGTATACTCCTAGGCTTTCGAGGAAACTAGATGACGAGCTAGCTGGAAGTAGCTTATCGAGAAAGCTAGATCTTCTGTCCTGTCTCCTAGAAGCAGAGTCAAAAGGAGTTACTGCTTCTCGATGCCGTAATCAAAGAAGCGCCTCGCCTGCATCTAGCTGTGGCTCTGCTGCTGGAGCGCGTAGTTCCCGTGGGAGGACTCCAGCTTCCGAATGGTGGACCATTTTTACCTGCAGGAACAATCGCCGGCGCCAACCAATGGATCATTCACCGGCATTCTTGTTTTCGTGAGAAAGTCGACTCGTTCATTCCCGGGCGATGGCTGCAGATGAACGGGGAATCAGAGCCCGAGTATCAAGCCCGGAAGTAGCAAATGCTGCGAGCAACTTTCACGTTTGGGGTGGAGTTTCGGACGTGTTTAGGCCATGTGGAGGGTTACGGTGAGCAGCGTCGCCGGCGAGGAACACACGGTCATATCCATCAAGACTGACGTAGGAGTCTACAAGACCAAAGTTCGGACGCCATGCATTAGCCAGCATGATTTCGTCGATTTCAAATTCGTAAGGCTGTAATACCTGTAGGGCGGTGTGGCGGGACTTAACGTTAAATTAATTGTCCGGCATTAAGCCTGTTATCTCCGGCTGCGCAGACTCCGCTTAAAGCTCGGGCTCACGGATTCAATAGAACCTCACGTTCGACACACACGAGCTGTCAACGGCCCCTCCAGGCCCCAACGCCTCGCATCGTCATTAGATTGGACTACAGAACAATCAAGATCTTCAGCGGTACAAATCTACCGCCCCGCGCGCCACTAAAAATTTAGACGGCGCAAGCCTGCCGCGACGTCAAGATGCAGGGCTTCAGTAAGTCTCACTCCCAGCGCTACCGCAGCGTCGTAACCTGAATGCTAACAATCTAACTTAGATATGGGACGGTTCGTCACAATTCCTCAACCCCTCGGGCCCTCGTCTCCCGCACCCAACCACATTCACTAACCCAACCTCCAGATATGTCCCACCGGACCAAGAAGGCCTAACCTCCGGAAACAAGCTTGCCGGCAAACATCCCCTCGGCGCACGTGCGCGCCACCTCAGCACAACTGGCGCACTAATCGTGCGCTTCGAAGTCCCCTTTGCAATCTGGTGCACAACATGCAAGCCGCATGAGACAATAATTGGACAAGGAGTACGCTTCAACGCCGAGAAGAAGAAGATTGGCAACTACTACTCCACACCGATATACAGCTTTCGCATGAAACATATCCCATGCGGAGGATGGATTGAAATTCGCACAGATCCGCAGAACACGGCGTACGTTGTTCACGAAGGTGGGAGGAAACGAGATACTGGCGAGGACAAACCATTAGAGCCTGGGGAGATCGCCATTCGGGCTCCCGGCCTAGGTCAGGATCCGGCAGAAAAGGATCCATTTTCGAAGATTGAAGGGAAGATAGAGGACAAGCGGAAGGCGGATACGGAGGCGAGTCGTATTCAAGAATTGCAAGAGAGGCAGGATCGGGATTGGGATGATCCCTATGAGCAGTCGAAAAGGCTGAGACGCACTTTTCGTGCGGAGAGGAAGGGTTTAGAGAAGTTGGAGACGAATCGTGAGACTCTGAAAGATAAGATGAGTCTTGGTATTGATCTTGCCGATGAGACTGAAGAAGATCGACAACGAGCTGGGATGATTGACTTTGGTCATGATCAGTCTGCTGCTGGGATTGAGGCTGCCCGGGCAAACCGCAGACGTCCTATGTTTGACCAAGGGGTTTCGAAGAATCCGGTTAAATCTGACAGACGTGAGCTTGAAACAAATAAGGGCAGTGCCCGTCGGACCAAGGCTGCTGAGCTTGCTCGACGGAAAACTTCGTTGCGCCAGGAGCTGGCTGGGAATACGCGTGCCGCCATTGATCCGTTCTTGAAAGACGCCAGCGATGATCCAAATTCTTGGAAATCGGCTCCGAAACGAAAGAAGCCTGCTTCGTTGATTCCTGCTCACCGTGGCGAGACTGAGACTAGTGACACAACCGACACTTCAACTAAAAATACCCCAATCTCCATGCCGGAAAATCTTTCAGAAAATTCCAGCAAGAAGTTGTCGACTGGGTTACCGCAAGCATTGGTAGATTATGGGTCTGAATCGGACTAGAAAGAGCATTGCATGGGAACTACTTTTTTTGGATACCCCAGCGGGCGTTATGGGTTTATTTTGTTCCGTAGAATAATACAGTCATGTCATTCAACATACAATTCATCTATGAGATATTCAAGTCGTGTGCTACATATGTTGTGACGGGTATCATTTTCTTTCTACTTAGCCCAGGGTGCCTTGGTAGGCGTATCACCCCCTGGTGGCGGAGGAGCTTGTGAGGCTGCCCAAGGAGCTCTGGTACTAGGAGCCATAGGACCCGGAGGTGATCGAGAGGTATCGGCAAGAGCTGTGTTTGAAGCTGGAGGGACATCCCTTCGTGCAGCAGCCCACGGCGCTGCTGTATTTCCCATAGGAGGCACACGAGATCCCGCTCCTGCAGTCACCCACGGTGCTCTCGTGCCTGCATCCATAGTTGGCCGAGCTGTAGTCGATGAGGCACCTCCATCTGGCACAGCAGGACGCGCTAGTGGACCAGATGTTGAGTGTACGGTCGTCGGGGGCGCAAGAGCGTTGGGATCACGGGCCCAGCTGAACAAAGAACCAAAGGGGAAGTGCTGTACAACAGGGAATTTGGATAAGACCTCTGCGTTGTACATTTTCACCATGCCCTAGAGGATAAAACATTAGCTTCCATTCATGGGTAAGTCAAGCTTGGGTAGCTCACCTTATTAATCTTGCCCCATCCAGCTCTAATGCCGGAAATGTCGTATAACATAGGGCTATGCTCCCAGAACGGCCCCTTTTTCACATCATAGATAAATCCTATGGCTGAAAAATACAAATTATTTCTCCTTTCCCTCTCCACGCTGTTTGCTTTGGCGACCCCACTAGGATCAGGAGCATTAGGTAATGACCCTTCTTCTGGTGTCAGGTCTGTCTCGTTAATAGCTGGAGCGAACTGGGCGGAGCCTAAAATGTAGGGAATGAAGGAGTGGTCGTCAAGCCCCCATACACCATGGGACCCAGCCGGTTCAAGTGTGTACGTTTTGATCAAAGTCCGGATAAGTTCAAGGTATCTGCAGAAGATGTTACGTGAATTCGTGAAATGATGGCCAGATAAAGCTTGCTTACGGTTCAATAACTCCGAGAACAATGGCCCTCTCTTCAACTCCCGGATCAGACGTTGGGAATCCGTTAAGTTTCCAGATGGCAGCCAAAAATGCCAAGAAGCTCAACTCATGTCCTGTGCCGTAGTCCAGCCGCTGGCCACTCCCCCAGCTACCGAGAAAGTATGCTTTTAATTCCGTCTCCGCTGTAGGTCCTTCGGGGTCTGCTGAAGGCGTGTCCAAAAGCTCCGCGGGCAAGCAGTCTCTCAGTAGATCAGAGGCCCGTTCTTCCAGAACTTCATGCCATTTCCTGAAGCTTATATTTCCAAATCGGCGTGGCCCACTGTCTGGCGGGACCTCTTGTATAAGGTCCTCGAGCTTCGAAAGTAACGCCTGCAGCTGTCGAATGGGCGCGGAGAACTGGACGGCATCCGTACCCAAAGGCCATGTTTGCGATTCTCCGTCAGAAAGTTTTGTGGGAAATATCGAGCGATTCAGTTGTAAAATGAAGGTCATAATATCAGTGTAAGCTTTCGAAACTAGGAAGGCCGAAACATCTTGCGACTCGTGGATCTTCTTGCAGGGTGTGATAAAATTGTGCGGTTCGGAGAGGTCCAACTTAGGCAGGAAACGAACAGACCGGCCTGCCGGTTCCATTTTGAAGGATTTCTGGAGTACTCAAAGTGCTTGGACTCGAAAGGAAATTGTTGAAAGTGGGATGGAGGGGAAAGCCGGAATGACGGGTGCGGCGGAGTGGTCTCCACCCGAGCTTGCTTTTCTCTCCACGTCCCACGCGATTAGATTGCTCTGCAGCGCGTCATCCCCCTTCCCGGCACCGCACCAACGGCTCGTGCCTTTTCGCGATGCCCTCCGCCAAGAAGCGCAAATCCCATTACTCCACCATTAGCTCACTAGAGCTACTCAACAAATCGCAGTCTCGACGACACACCACCCACAATGAGAGGAGTGTCTATGATATTCCTGAATCACCTCCTTTGGTAACGCGCTCGGTACAACGATACGGAATTCGAGGCCGCCAAGACGACTCTTCCATACCACAATCTAGCGAGCCCGACCAAGACCAGGCCGAATTATCTCCTGAGCCTGATCAAGAGCAAATCGAGCCATCACCAAAGCCCAACAGAGAGCAGTCCGAGCCATCACCAGAACTCAACCAAGAGCAATCAGGGTTATCTTCCCAGGAAGAACAGATATTTGATATCGCCGAATCCAGTGATGATGAAGGCCATGTGGACCCGACCAACATATATGTACAGGACCACAAGGTAGAAGACCAAGACGAGCCCCAATATGAGCTGGGAGTGATGCCATATGAAGGGATTCAAGAGCAGGAGAGCCACTTCCAGGAAGTTCAAAGCGAGCAAGACCAAGATGAAGGTTCACAAGACGAATACCAAGACGAAGGGGAAGGGGAAATGCACTTGAGCAACCCTCAGCCAACCCATCTCGAAGCGCTCCAGGTCGTCATTTATAATAGCGTAGAGAACAGCTCACGACATAACAGGGGTGTCACTTCACCAACTTCCAGTGCCAGTGTGCGAGAGACACCAAAGGCCACGACTCGGGCGCGCAGGGCGCGTAAGGTGCGTCGGGAGGATCCAGACACCGTCCTGCTTGATGCTGAGATGTCGGATCACAATGAAGATGAGCCTGTTTACGAGGGCATTGCCACGCTAGATCTTGATTTGAAAGACTGGCTGGTAACAAAAGTTCAAAGCACCCGTTGGAGTGAAGAGTGGATGTTCTTTCATGAACGCACCTTCGAATTGCCAAAATATGTCCATGGCCATATGCCGACATCATTCACAGATGCTTTTCAATTGATCGAGTGCTGGATAAATCTGTTCAACGACCTCGAAAATCTACCAGTTGACCTGGGAACGCAAGTCAAAAACCTCCGTGCTGCAACATTTACCGAAGTCAAGGGCGTTCTGAACTTCAACGAAGTACCAGCTGAGGACCTTGATCCGGAAAAAGCCGGCGACTTGGTGGTTTGTCTTGAAGGCTACCTACTATCTCATATCGCCATCTTGGTTATGCTGAGTTTCAGAGCATATACTCGATATGGAGTACCAGTCTCCACTGCCTTCGACGATATTCTAGGGCTGCTAGTAGATTGCTCTGAACGAATCGATGCTCTTCGAGGGTATTATCAATCCAAGCTTAAACGTCAACGGTCCTGGCGCCTTGGAATCCGGGCAAAGCATTTCAAGCAAGCACTAAACAAGAACCAGTTGGGTATTTTTCTATCTACAGAAGCACAGGCACCTATCGCATCGAGAATCCCACCGACTTTGAACGGATGGACACGATCAGAGGAAATGTGGCTCCGTGACGCGTGGGAGCAGTATGATTGTGAGTGTCTATTCCAAGGTTCTATTTATTTATTTTTCAGGAGCAGTGCTAACTTCGCCTACAGCAAGTGATCCAACTGAGCGCTTTATTTTGATCAAGACGCACCTTGCAAATCAGTTCTCACGGCACACTATGAGTGCTGTGAGGCTCAAGGCCCGTGAGCTTGGCTTGGTTTATTAGGACTGGAATTCTTAGGCTTCGGACTCTGCAGCACCTGGTACATAGCTGCTTCAGGAGTATTTCATTTGGTCTGGATTAGATTTCCATTTTTGGGCCATGACACTTAATTGTACATATATAGCATTATACCACTCAAAATTTGCTTTCAATCCCTTATACTGATGATTCTTGACTGATGTGATCGGAATGTTCGGGTCCGACTCGGGTATGAACCATGGAAACCATTGTTTTGGTCAACAAAAAGGGGTACGCGTTTTACTGTACTGTAGTATGAACCAGGTGGCCAGGCCTAGTGCCTCTTTTATGAAGCAACACAGAATGAAGTAGATAATGAAAACCAAACATGAGATACATCCATTCTATATTTCACACCGTTAAAACTGGGGTAAAGGTTAAAATGTGGTGATCGACATTGCCCGCCAACACCCTCCCGAGGTCCTTTTTAAATAAACAAGCTTATGTATGGCTAGATTGGATGAAAATGAGGGAATGGAAGGGTGTAACCGCATTTGAATAATCAATTCCCCGAATATAAAGTACTGTTTCCCCAGATCTCTCGGGCTTGAGGTCGGGGCCAAGGGTTCAAAGGAGCAACGACGATCCTCCCCCTCCTCCCTCCGCCGACACCGCTTTTACCTTTCCCGCTTTCTCCTTTTCTTTTCTTGAATACTCAACCAACTGTTTTGCGTGATCCCTTCCGAGTATATCACTCTGTGACAGCTCCGTGTGCTGCCAGCTTACTCCTTCGTACTGAGGTACATCCCTCGAGCCCCTCGGTGCCAAAAGCCCCTGAAGCTTCTCGACCAAATCAGCGCGCAGCGCGTAAGTACAACCCTTTTGCTTTTGGTGCATGCTGCCCTTTGCCCTCCCAGCTACAGACTCCATTGATGTAAATCTTTCAATTCTGCATCATTACCTCTGAGAGCAGTTGCTCCTTGCCATATGAGAAACCAATGGCTGCAACTAGCCGCGGTCCTTCAAAGCCGAGTCCGCCGAGCTTGAAAGGTTGAAGCTATGAGCAATGAGCTACCGGCATCATCTCGGAGGAAGATATGAGACTCCAGAAATATATGCCTCTATCTATAGCTGGCTACTCAAGCTTGTCTGTGTTTTACATATGCTGATCGTTTTTCTTTTTTTCGTCATAGGCCCCTATTCTGTACATTTGAACTTCTTCCACACACCTACCCCTCGGTCTACAGTTGCTTTTTTCGTCTTAATTACTACTACCCGATAATATGGCGTCTACCGAGGAATCTATTCCTGTCTCTTCCGACGTCGGTGTTGATGTCGAGGCCGATGTCGATGCCGATGTCGAGGTTCCGCCTCCAGCTACCCCCGTAGACTCGGCCATGTTCTCTGGAGGTGAAGAGGCTGTCAAGTCTAGCCCCGAGGCATCCAAAGAGAACATCCCGGTGTCTCCTACCAAAACCAGCACTGGTACGCCAACGACCAAACGTCCTATTGCTGTCAAGCGCCCGACCTCGACCTCGACTGTGTCGAAGACTGGAGCTACACCAACTGCTCGCACCAGCACGAGTAGCACATTGAACAAGCCTCCTACCCGGCCTACCACCACCACCACCACCACTCCTGCCACTCGGAAACCTCTGGGTACTTCCACCACGTCGTCTCACCGGTCCCGTGCATCAGTCAGTAGCTCTGCGGATGAAAAGCCTCGGTCAATCGCAAGCTCTGGGGATGAGAGGCGCAGCACCTTGGGTGCAGCCAAACGAACCTCTATGGCTGCTACTCCGTCTACGCGCGCCCCATTGAAGTCTACCTCGACTCTTGACCGCAGATCAAGTGTCGCCGGCTCAACTTTGGAGAGAAAGCCTGCGGCACCTTCTACTGCCGCGTCCCGCACGGCTACCTCCACCAGTAGACCAGTCGGTAAACTGACATCTTCGACCACTCCAAGTGCTCGACCAACCTCCTCCACCTCGGCTACCCGCACTACAACGACTCGCCCGACGACCGCCACTTCTGCCACTTCGCGTACTGCGGCGCCTTCTACACGGGACCCGACCAAGCGGCTGAGCACTATCTCTAGCACAACGTCCAGAAGTGCTGGGGACTCGGAAAAGCTGCAGGCTTTGCAGGCGAAGCTCTCAGAGAGTGAGGAGACAGTCATTAACCTGAGGGCTGAGCTTGAGACTGTTAACGAGAAGCTGGGTCAACTTTCCATCGCTGGGGAAGAGGCCGCTAAGGACAGCACTGCCACGGAATCTCTTCAGGTAGAGCATGCTGCTGAGTTGGCGAAGCTGGCTTCCGCCCATGCAGAGGAGCTTGAGTCTTTGCAGATTAGACTTCAAGAGGCGGAGACACAGCGTAAGGAATTGGAAGAGAGTTCTCAGAGAGAACTTGAGGCTGCTAAGCAGTTGGCCATGGCCCAAGGTGACGCTCAATCAACCGCTGCTCTTGATGAGCTCAAGGAAACACACCAGGCTCAACTGGAAGTTCTTAAGAAAGAGCTCGCGGAGTACAGAGATTCTGCTGCAGCTTTTGAGAAGGAACTTGGGGCTCTGAAGAAGGACCTCGAGGCGCAGAAGGTCCAATTAACCGAGGAAAACGCTCTGGCTGTCAATAATCTCGAGCGTGAATTGGAGGGTCGTGACCAGGTCCTCGACAACTTGAAGGCTGAACTCAACAAGCTGGGCGCTGCGAAGGACGAGGAACTCATGGCCGAGAAAGATGCTGCAGAGAAGTCTACTTCAGCTCTCCGCGAGCAAATTGCTTCCTTGGAAGCCAAGATCGCTGAGTCCGAGTCCAACACTCAAAGCCATTCAGAGGAAACCACGAACTCCCTAGCTGAGAAGGATCAGGAGATCGCCGATCTCAAGCAGAGCCTTGCCAAGGTTCAAGTAGACCTTGAAGAGGCCCAGGCTGCGTCCGCTGATGCCCTCAGCACCAAGGTCAAGGAGTTGGAGTCTGCTCACGAGGCCGCCATTGCTAACGTGAAGGCCGAGCATGATCAGGCTTTGAGCTCCCTTTCCGCCTCGCATGCCGAAGAGCTTACTGTTGCTAAGGCTGCCGCGGAATCTACCGGTACCGAGCACTCTCAGCAACTGCAAGAATTGCGAGATGCATTGGAATCCGCCAAAACTGCTGCCCAGGGAGAGAACGAGAATGCTATTACAGACCTCAAGGCCGCCCATGAGCTTGAGCTTAAGTCTCTTATGCCGAGACTGGAGGAGTCTGAGAAGGCTCTGAATGAGTCTCGTCAGGCTTTGGAAGGCCATGCCGCTGCGCGGGAGTCTGCCATTCAAGAAGTTGAGGCCCTTCGTCAGAAGGTTGGAGCCCTGGAGCCACAGGTCTCTAGCGGCGCAGGTAAGATCAATGCTCTTCAGCAGGAGGTTCAAAGCAAGCAGACTGAAGCCGAGGAGCTGTATCGCAGCTTGAAGAACCTCGAGGGCGAGTCTAAGTCGAGGGATGTCGAGAAGGAGAACAAGCTGAAGAGTCTGCAAGAGAAGGCTGCCGAGGCTACTCGTCTTCTTGAGGAGCACACCGCAAAGGCAGCTTCGTTGTCTGAGCAGCACGCTCGGGATATTGAGGCTCTCAAGGCTGAGCACGCTGCCAATTTGGCACAGGCTGCAAAGGAAACATCTGGTTCCCACGCAGATGCATTGAGTGAGCTTCAGGAAAAGCATGACGAGCTCGTGATTAAGAACCGCGAATTGGAGTCGACCCATGCGACACACGCTACTCGGGTTGAATCGCTCGAGGCTGAATTAAAGTTGGTTCAAGAACGCCACGCTGGAGATATTGCGACCCATGTCCAGTCTCGCGAGATGGCGACTGCTGAGCTTCAGAAGCAGGTTCAAGAATCCCAAGCCAAGGCCCAGGCCGAGGTTGAAGCATTGCAAGCCTCTGCTACTGCCAACAGTGATGCTCATTTGAAGGAGATTGCCGAGCTGCAGAAGGGCTTCGAGGAAACCAAGGCTCAGTTACTGGCTGAAATCGAAGCTGCCAAGAACTCGAAGGCTGCTGATGCTGATGCCGAGCACGGAAAGGCCATTGAAGAGCTTCTCACCGTCCAGGAGGCTAAGTTGGCTAACTTGAGAAATGAGCTTGATGCATCCCACGAGGCTAGACTTGGTGATCTGCAGAACATCCACGAGACAGCCCTAGGTAAGGTCAATGAGCAACTCTCACAGGCCAAGGCAGCTGCGCAGGATACATCTATCATCGATAGTCTAACGGCCACCGTGGCCGAGCTTGAACAGAAGCTGGCTGCTTCGGAGAAGACCCATGTCACCTTCCAGGAATCCGCGGCCACCACTTCGCGGGAAATTCAAGATAAGCATGCTGCCGACGTTGCCAAGCTCCAGGCTCAGCATTCGGAGCTTGCGGCTAAGCATGATGCCGCGCTTTCCCAAGTTGGAGAGCTTCAAAAGTCTCTCGCCACCTCCAGCGGCAAGACCTCTGAGTTGGAGTCCATCATGAAGCAGCTTTCTCAGTCTCAAGAGGAGATTGCTTCTTTGAAGGCGAAACACACCACCACCAGCCAAGAGCTAGAGGAGACCCGGGCCGTGAACAAGTCCATCGAAGAAAGAATTGCCGCCGGTGAGCAGAACCTGAACGACCAAATCGACAAGAACATGGCTCTTCTCAACCAGCTTGGTGACTTTGAGTCACAACTTTCGGCTGGCCGGCGACGAGTCCGCGAGCTCGAGGCAGACCTGGCTACTCTGAAAGCAGGAGGCAGTCTGGGCACAGAGAACGACAAGGGCACTTCGTCAGGCTTGGAGTCAAGCCGGTGGGCAACAGCGGATGAGGGTAGCGAGAAAGCTGAAGATGGAGGTCCAGCCACAACTGAAGGTGAGCTTGGTTCATCCATCGAGGGAACGGTGGGAGATCCCCGTTTTAAGTCGTCATACTCCTCAAACTTGCCCGTTTTCCATCCATTTACATGAGACTTGAGCCACAATTCTATTTTTACAAACACTAATGATCTTTCGTAGATGGCAAGCATTCAGGAACAGCTTAAGCACATTCGATCGGCAAACGATGAGTGGTATGATGAGCATCGCAGGTCAGTCTTACTTCTCCCTTCTATGGCCCCCTTACTTCTGGGCTCGTGCTAATGATCTACCTTGCAGACTCATCGGAGAATTGTCTCAGCTCTCCCGACGAGCCACTCCCAACCCTCCCAGCCAGACATCAACACCCGGTCCTGAAATCGCAGTGACCGCTCCTGAGTCAGTGAGCAGTCGTGTCTCTGCCGCCCGGTAATGAACCGGGTTTTTTGGGCTGTTTTCGGAGCCTCTCGCGGGTATATTAGGTACTCGCTTGTCAAAGCCCCATTTTCCTTTGTTATCCTGTTTCACTCGTTTTGTCCTATTGCTTCGCTTTATGCATAGGACCCAGGATACCCTGCTTGACTGCTAGTGTCTTTTCCCTGGCCTTCATGTTTAATACGTTTTATTGCTTAATGTCAGCACCAGTCTTCTCTTTTCAATAAGGCTGGTGGTTGTGTGTACATTTATTTGAGGAGCTTTCATTGGCGAATCATTATTTCCCCTCTGCAGTAAGCTTGTCTTAGCCCATTGCAATTCTGTAGCATAAATCAATGCACGAGCATTGCAGACTATCTTCGTCGGCTGGCCTCTTTGCTATCATAATTATTGGGAAGCATGAACCCTGAGAGAGTGTCCCATCGATTAGACACACCAAGCACATAATCCAGCAATTATACCGCCTATATTAACCTTCCAAGGTTGGGTTTAATGTCGAAATGAAACATCCAAGTATCATTGCATACGCCTCTTTTTCCAAACAAAGGGAACTGGTCCGGATTATATCGTCGGATCTAACGAGTTTCTTCTAAACGTACATATGCAACAAGATGGAAAACCTCTCAGCCTACCGAAAACATGGTGGTGGATGGTATCAAAGCAAGCGAAAAGAAAATCTAGTGACCCTTGCTCACCAACTGCTCCAGCTTCTTGCGGGTCTCACCAATCTTGTCCTCCATCATCTGACGACCCATAGCGCTGTGTGCGATACCAGTGTACCAGATGTGCTCCGCCCGCTCCCGGAGAGCGATGTGCTGATCCGCCACAGCGGGGAACCTCTTCTCGTACTGCCAAGCCAGCTCGCCAACGTTCTTCATAGTGACGGGCAGGAGAGTGTAGGCAGCCACGGTACCGAAGGCAAGCGGCGACAGAGTGCGGAGGAAGATACCGCGGTTGCGCGACACGATGGAGCCGGCCATAGCGGCCACAACGACGTAAACACCGCCGGGGGTCAGACGCTCACCAGACTCAGCGGAAGGAGCGAGCGAGGCAACGGTGTTGGTGAAGGCATTTTCGATATGCAGGGCCCGGGACAGGAAGTCGTTGAAGCCGTTCTCCGCGGCCAGGGAGTGCGAATATAGGAAGAGACGGGCTTGGCGGACCTGGGAGGTCAGGATGTCTGTCGGGGTAGGCGAGGAGGGAGATGTTTGCAAGAACGGCAAAGAGATGGCCTTGGAGGCTTCAGGCTCGGGCTCGGGCACGGGTGTGGCTTTGGAGGGTTGGGGGATGTCAGACGGGAAGTCGTCGTCGTAGATGGATTTCCTCTGTTTTGGGAAAGCAGTCGTGTGTCAGATGGGTTTATCCTCGACTATCATGTGTCACGTAGCAAATTAAATGTATCGGTGGTTCTAACCTCTCGGGGGTCTTCCGCGAAAGCTGTCTGCTTGGGGTACAGAGCCATGCCTCCTGCGAGGAGGGTGGCTGCGATCGGAGCCACAGCCCGCTGGACACGAGTTAGTTCCGCCATTGGCCCAATTATGTGAATGCGATCAGATTTTACCGCATAGCAAACATACCTGCTGCAAGATCGGCCGGAACGACATGCTGGGGTTGTGTGGGGAGGTATAATAGCACGAGAGGGAGGTTGAAGCAAAGTCGGGTTCACAGCCCAGACGGGAATTCTTCGGCTCGGCGGAACCCAAGAAAACTCCGTCATTGCCCGCGTCTCCTGGAAGCTCTCTCGTCCTCTACTCCAGTTTTTCCCTTGCAATCGAAGGTTTTGGTCCTTTTTTCTTTGTTTTTATCTATTATTACCCCCTCCCGAACGATCTCGGTATCAACCTATCCCATATCATGCTTCGCCGTCTCGGGCGCCGGCCTTGGACATGCCGACAATGTCTCCTGCAGCGCCAAACCCGCGCCTTTGAAAGCGCCGCATCGCAAGCCCCTCGATCCCACATTAACAATATACCTACGGATAATAGCGCTCCGAGGAAGAACGCCGATGACGAAACATTGCGCCGCATTTTTGACTCGCAGCACTTTTGGAAGGACTTCTCGCAGCAACGAACCGCGGATGTTTCGAAGCGGACCGGATTGGTTCAGAATCAATACTTGACAAGCCCGGATGGCTTTAGGGCATTCGCAAATGCATCGCTACGAAAATGCCAGGTGATTGTCGCTAAAGTTCTAGCGGCCGAGACACTGGACGAATATCGGGCATTGGCACGGAATTTGGACCAGCTCAGTGATCTCCTATGCAGGGTTATCGACCTTTCGGATTTCATTCGAACCATTCACCATGATCCGCGAATCCAAGAAGCAGCGACGCAGGCGTACGCTCTAATGTTTGAATATATGAATGTGTTGAACACTACCACTGGCCTCCATGAACAACTCAGCGTCGCCTTTTCTAAACCCGAAGTCACGTCACATTGGTCCGAAGCAGAGACTATTGTCGCCCAGATTCTCATGAAGGACTTTACAACATCTGCAATCCATATGCCGCCAAGTGAGCGACAACGATTTGTGAACCTTTCGAATGACATCAGCCAAGTTGGCTCCGCTTTCTTCAATGGCGCAGAGCCAGCTAGATCTCAAATCACATTCCACGCGAACGCTCTTCAAGGACTGGATCCCATTGTGGTGCAGCAAATCAAGAAGTGGAATAATAAAGCGCCAGTGCCGACTGCTGGAGTCGTCCCCCGGCTTGTCCTACGATCCGTGCGAGATGAATCCGTTAGGAAGCAAACCTATCTTGCGACTCGAACTTCTAGCTCACGCCAGATTCACCGCTTGGAGAAACTTTTAACGAAGCGAGCTGAACTAGCAAAGATCTCAGGATTCAATAGCTTTGCTGATATGACCCTGAGTGATAAGATGGCCAAGAACCCTGAGGCCGTGTCAAATTTCTTGACATCGCTTATCTCGAGCAATAAGGGTCCTGTGCAGGAGGAGTTGGCCCAATTACAGCAGATGAAGGGCAGTGGGCTCCAGCCATGGGATCATGCTTATTATGTTCACAAGCGTGTGCTGGAATACTCCCAGTCCCGTCGATCTCGTGAGTTGAGCATTGTTCCTGAGTTCTTCTCGTTGGGAACAGTCATGCAAGGACTCTCACGACTTTTCGATCGTCTTTATGGTGTTCGTCTCGTTCCTCAGGAATCGGCTGTTGGTGAGACCTGGCACCCGGACGTCCGTCGTTTGGATGTGGTAGACGAGTCGAACAGACATATCGCAGTTGTATACTGTGATTTGTTTAGTCGACCCACTAAACACCCAAACCCAGCACATTTCACACTGCGGTGCTCGCGTGAGATTTCTGCAGAGGAAATCGCCGAGTGTGCCTCGTTGGATCAGTCCGCACACCCGAACGATGGCATGGCGACAGCAGTGGACCCGCAAACAAACACCTTGCGCCAACTGCCGACAATCGCTCTTGTCTGTGATTTCCAGGAACCAGCCAGCAATGGCTCGGGCCGACCAACTCTCTTGAGCGAGCAGAGTGTCCGTACTCTGTTCCACGAGATGGGTCACGCTGTTCATTCTATCCTCGGGCAAACCCCTCTTCAATCTATTTCCGGCACTCGGTGTGCAACTGACTTCGCCGAGCTTCCTTCGGTCTTGATGGAGAGTTTCGCTACTGCTCCAGAGGTTCTTTCCCTCTACGCCCGGCACTGGAGCACGGGTGAGCCCTTGTCTGAAAGCATGATGCACAGCATGGAAATGGACCGTACGGCCCATGGTTCAATCTATGGCGCCGTCGAAAATGAGTCGCAAATCCTCATGGCCCTCGTCGACCAGGCCTATCACTCCATTCCCAGCACGGAGGCTATCAAGAACGGCGTTGACACCACCGAAATTTACCACCAAGTGTTCTCCCAGCACTCCAGCTTGCCGGATCCAGAAGACATCCGACCCCGGACTTCTTGGCAGGGCTTCTTTGGCCATCTTTATGGCTATGGTGGTACCTACTATAGCTACATCTTCGATCGCGCCATTGCCAACAAGATCTGGCAGGATGTCTTCCAGTCTGGGAGGGCATCTGTCGACCGGGCTGCTGGTGAGCGTTATAAGAATGAAGTGCTTCGCTGGGGCGGTGGTCGCAGTGGTTGGCAATGCGTTGCTGGTGTTTTGGGCGATTCTAACCCCTCCAATGCGGATGGTCGCTTGGTGGAGGGAGGTGATGAAGCCATGCGCGAGGTTGGTCGCTGGGGACTGGGCCGTGATGGAGGGTCTGTGTAAATTATAATGATATCCCGACATACACTTGATTAAACTATGTGTTCTTCTTGCCTTCCCATGTTGGTTTTCTATGCACGTTCTTCCCACTTTGTTCCACTCCTAGTATCATCGCAGTAGGAACGGTTGGGGGTTTTTTTATACGATAGGACCATTCCTTCAACCTATGGAAGCTCCCAATTTGAAGGTAATATTTGAAAGAGGGGGCCAAAGCAGATAGTACCTACAACACATCTCTAGGTAGGTTGAATGGCAAAAAAAAAAGTTCCACTCCATATATGGATTACATCCAGGAAGAAAAAACGACGGCTGGCGGATTCGAACCGCCGCCTCCGAAGAGAATTGATTTCTAGTCAATCGCCTTAGACCACTCGGCCAAACCGCCCTTTGTTGAAAGGTTGAAGCAACTTGTAATAAATGAATAATAAACTTTTTTGTCTTAACATGATGCTTCTGTTATCCGCATCCCTTTGTTCTCACAAGAGCATATACATATCCTTTGCGCTACTACCTCCAATTTTTGAAGTTGAACTACCTGGCGTATTCTGCCCAGGTGTGCATGGCAAATTTCTGTATGGTTCAAATTTAATGGTATGGTTTATTAAACAATTTTATCTTAATACCTGAGCATTTTTGCCAAGGGGGATACATGTGCAGCGAATTTTTGTAGTACATATATATCAACGCTACACGTTAACTAAGCTGAGGACTCTAATGTGTACTTGGACTGCCCTAACCCAATTGCAAGCGAGGCACAAAGATATGCAGCTTAGACAATTAGGACTCGCCAGATGGATAGGCTTGGTCCATAGCGGAAACTGGTAGCTAGTATATACTAAAGATTATTGATTTACGTTTCCAGATGTCGCCTACCTTCTGCGAGGTTATTGAGTATCATTGAATTTGATATGTATTGGAAAACCATCATTCAAAAGAAAAACCTCTATGACTCAACAGGTGATGTGCTTTTTGATTATTACCATCAGTCTAATTTTTTTTTTTTTCATATTTATATTAATCGGAAGATATATTTTGGAAGGGAAAAACATCCAAGTCACCATGTTTAACGGGTGACGCTGATTCATCGATAAAGCTCGGTGGAGCAGTCCTTCTCCGCCCTGACCTCCCGTCACTTTCGCGACCATTCCTCTCATATCGTCACACCTAATAGCTCCCGTTTCTTCAGTCTCTCTTTTTCTCACTAGGCGCACTCATTCACTGTTAATTTGTGGATGCAGGATAACCTGCCAAATGTGCGCGTCTTAGCCTAATTTCTTCGCCGGCCCGCGCCTCCATCTTTCTGCGATAGAACCCTCGCTATCCAGTCTTTCCTCACCACGACCGCAATAGAACCAGCCAAAATGCCACACTCTACAAACCCAGACCCGGAGGCCCCGGACGATACAGATTTCGAAAATGTAATGCGACAACTGAACAACTATGAGGCTGGTCCACAACTTGACTTTTTGTCGCGCGACCTGGAAGTCGGTGAAAAAGCAGACGACGCTATCGATTTTGAAGATTTCGACGATGACGAGCTTCCTGAAGAAGAGGAAGCAGAAACTACGACGCGTCTTCCACCCACAGACGCCCCCACGGACTCCTTCGCAGAACTCGACACCGACGACGCAGCTCTGTTCGGAGCCGGGGACGACATATTTGGGGATGGAGATGGTGGAGCCCATGGCCAGGAAGACAATCTTGATGATCTCTTTGGGGAGGGTCCCCATTCTCCTCCACCGGAGGGTCATGTCGACCACATTCAGGACCTCTTCGAAGATGAAGAGCCGGTCTCAGCTATCCAGCCGGTTGAGCTCCCGCCTCTTCCGCCAGTGCCCGAGCCCCAATCCCAGGCAATGTCCGTGGTGGATGAAAATGAATTCCTCGATGATGCCAGTATCATCTCGGAGGAGATGGACCCCTCGACCCTTCGGGCCTGGAAACTTCAACAGGCCTTGTTTGCCATGTCCGGAACTGGACCAGACCACCCACCAGCACCACCAGAGAACAACGAGGAACTTCTCCACTCCCTGTTCCCCAGCTTTGATCGCAATACCTTACCACGATGGCTAGATTTGATCCCACACAAGAAGGCCTATTTCCGAGGAAAACAGCCATTGAAGGTCCCCAAGCCAGTCCTTCCGACCAAGGTCAACATCGAGTTGGCCCCAGACCAGGAGCGAGTATTTCGAACCGGCCAGCCCAGCAAACGTGGCCTCGATCAAGAGTCCTTGGGAATCGTCTTCATCGAATCCGCCCAGGAGGAAGAACAGGAAAACAAGGAAGATTTCGACTTGGGCGAGGGAGAGGCAGATGAAACACTGCCTGGTGGATTTACCATGCATGACCTTCGAACCATGTGCGCGGATTGGGATATACAGGATGAATACCTGTCTTCGGAACCTGAGAAGCAGCGCGCGGAGCCTGATGCGGACATATTCGATGAGGAGGACGATTGGCTCGCCGATGCAAACCATCCGGCCAAGAAACGCAAAACCGGCCCGACTCCCATGGATGTTATTGCCTTAGCGCATCTCGATATTCCGCTGTTGGATGACCCCGAGCAAGCAACTGAGCGAATTGCAAAGAAGGTCACGATTGATATGAATGATCCTAACATTCTTGTTGAAGAGCTACAACCAGAATCCGTTGTACACAAACCCAAACACACTGTCCCGCGTACCAGAGACGAAGTCGACTCCAACCTGACCCGTCGTCTCACCCAGCGCTACAACATCTCGAACGATCAAGCATATGACATGCTCAAGCAAAACCACCAGAATAAGATTCGGAGCACGCTTGGCAATGTCACTCTTGAGCACGCGATGCCAGCCTTGCGCCTGCAGTGGCCGTACTACAAGACGGAACTGGGTAAAGCCGAGGCTAGATCTTTCCATCGGCCCGCTATGGTCTTCCGTACCGGTCAAACCTCTTGGTTCAAGAACCCCCTACACATAAAACGCAAGCAACAAAAGGGCAAGGACGCTAAGGCCCTCTACTCTTCAACAAGCCAACTTTCCATGGCAGACAACTCGCATGTTTTGCTTGTGGAATACGCCGAAGAAGTTCCTATGTCGCTTTCTAACTTTGGCATGTGCAATCGTTTCATCAACTACTATCGAAGAAAGAATCCTGATGATCCCACTCGCCCCAGGGTCGAGATTGGTGAGACAACCGTCTTGCTACCCCAGGACAAGAGTCCATTTTCTATTTTCGGGCATGTGGATCCCGGTGATATTGTTCCTGCAATTTCGAATTCGATGTACAGGGCACCCCTTTTCCCACACTCGGCCAAGTCCAGCGACTTTCTTGTGGTCCGAAGCACCACTCAGTCCAAGGGTAGTACCTACTATTTGCGCAACATTGAGAATTTTTTTGTTGCTGGACAGCAATTCCCCTCCGTTGATATTCCCGGCCCACATTCCCGCAAGGTTACGACTGTTGCGAAGAATCGCATGAAAATGCTCGTGTACCGATTGCTCAAGAAAAGCCCCGATGAGCGGCTCGCTATTAGTGATGTGACAGCTCACATACCCGGCACGACAGATATGCAAAATCGACAGAAGGTCAAGGATTTCCTCCAGCACGACAAGGACACAAAATATTGGAAACCCTTGGATCCCACTCTCCCCGACCAAGATACGATTCGAGCATGGGTTCAACCCGAGGATGTCTGTCTTCTTGAGTCAATGCAAGTTGGTCAGCAACACCTTAACGACACCGGTTTCGGCGGCGAGGCAGAGAACGCAAATGAGAATGACGACGACGAAGAAAGTGAGAGCTTTGAGCAGCAGATGGCTCCCTGGAAAGCGAGTCGCAACTTCCTGTTGGCGTCTCAGGGCAAGGCCATGCTCAAGCTTCACGGAGAAGGTGACCCTACAGGTCGTGGAGAGGGCTTCAGTTTCATCAAGACATCCATGAAGGGTGGTTTCAAGGCCATCGGAGAGAGTGTGGAAGACAAGTTGGATGCACAGCGACTCAAGGAGCTCGGTGGCCACAGTTACAACGTTGCACGCCAACAAAGATCCTACGAGACATCGATTCGTCGTATTTGGGATGCTCAGAAAGCCAGTCTTTCATCAACAGTGGAGCACTCAGACCAAGAAAGCGACGTCGACCAAGGCGAAGAAGAAGAATTCAACAAACCAACTCCTCGTTCCGAAGCCCCAACCCCCGCCCCAATCCGCCGCGACGATGAAACAACCTCCCAGTTCAGCCGCATGAGTTTCAACAGCCAAAAGGGCAAGGTACTCCGCATCACCCGCCAATTTAAGGAACCAAACGGCGAGATCGTGCAGAAGGAACAGCTAGTCTGGGACCCACGAGTCATCCGCCACTACATCCAACATCGCCACCGTACCGAGGCTCTAACTACAAAATTGGATTCCCTCCAGCCAACCGGTGACCCTGAAGTCGATCTTCGCAACAAGAAACTCATCGAGGCTGAATTGAGTCGTCTGAACCGTAACAAGGAACGTCGTTTCGCTCGTGAGAAACAGAAGGGTATTTCTCGTGCGGGCGATTCTCCTGCTGATGGTAAACCGACTGGTACCCAGCGCAAGTGTGCAAATTGTGGTCAGGTCGGACATATCAAGACGAATAAGAAGCTTTGTCCCCTGCTTAATGGTACCATGAAGCCTGAAGATAGGGTCACGGACTCGGCCTTCTCGATGAGTGCGCCTGTACTTTGATTCGGAATACGTTTCTACATTTAATGCCTGTTTCGTTCAAAAATGATATCCCATGTCTTCTTTGTTTCAGCACTTACCGTTTTTGTGCCGGCGCCATTTGTTCCAGTCCTGTCTCTGGGTCCATAATCGAGTCTGTTCGTTAGCCAAGAATGGCGTGGTGGGATGTACGTAATACACCATGCTGCTCTGTTCATGTAACTATCTAAAACAATATGACTAAACATCAAGGACACATTCTACGGCGTGGAAATTCTCAATCTCTTTATCCATGTAGCTTGTAGCCACAACCTTTCATGTGATTCGTGATCTAATTATAGTGGGTTATCTTGATATCCAGACAGGTCACTGGTAATACCTGAAATTGTTGCTAAGAATATAAAAAGGAAAAGCAACCAAAAAGAGAGTCACTTCAAACCGTGCAAATGAACGGCGTATAGGAATAATTGAATCGGGGAGGCCTGATCATATTCCTCTCGATCAGAGCACAAACCCCATGGCTATTTACAGAGCGGAAAGCTCCGCCAAATCCCCCCTACTGGATGGTTGGCATCCATGTTCGGCATTCAGAGCCATGGCCGGGCCCTTCGGCCGACGGTATGTATAGCCCAAGAAAGCACCTCTCTTTCGTATCTCCAAAGCAGTTTTGCCAATCTTCTTATCTCTCAGGATCTTGTCACGAGGCCGCTTTTTCTCCCTTCGCCTCTCGGCATCTTGGGCCTTTTTGGCACTGGCTTCAGCTGTGATTACAGGGGCTGTACCTGTCGTTGGTGGATCAAGAGTAAGACATTGCTGGGATTGGGGACGTTCTGGTGCAGCAGAACCGGGCTTTTCATCATGATCAGTGTCGTCTTCTTCCGAGTCGTTGTTGGGAGACGCTTCTTCGATATTAGCAATTCCCTTCCAATCATCAAAGTACCTGGTATCCTCCCAGTTTCGAACTCTGGGTATCAGCGGTGGCTGGGTCATGTGAAGCTCATTCCAACGAATGCCTCTGAAGAACGGATGGGCTTTGATATCACTAGCGTCGTTGGGATATACAAAGTAGCTTGTAATAGCTCTGTATCGGGGATCCATGGAGTAAAGAAATTGAGCAGTGACAGGGCGGCCTGATAGAACGTCGTTGGCTTGATACTCCTGAGCACATAAGCGATAATGGCGCTCCTGAAGGATTCGGCTGATGAGGTTGATAGCTTCCTGAGAGACCAGCTTATCAGTTGGCTTTTCTCTTGGAAATTGCAGAGTTCGCGTGTGTTGCTAGGCGTACTGTTTAGCTTAGATGATCAAGAGAATGTCATGGCGATGGGCTTACCAGGATCTTGAGCTTTGTGTCATGGCGGTTTTCACAGGCGAAAGGTGTGAAGCCATATAAGCACTATAGTGTAGTATATGAGAATGGTAATCCTCGGAGCTTTGATCGTAAATGCTCACCTCGTATAAGATAATTCCAAGGCTCCACCAGTCGCAACGTCCATCGTACATCTCACCTCGAATGACCTCAGGAGCCATATACTGACTAGTCCCAACAACGCTCTTGGCAAATCGCCGCCTTTCTTTATTGTTGCGCCATGCTAATAGCTCGGTGGTGGGCGTACGATATTTGGAATAATCAATCAAACTATGTGGGTCGGAGGCGGCGTTTGGTTGATTCTTTCGCGCTTCCGCCGTACATATTTGGTCTTCAGCGTCACCAGTGACTGCGATGCCAAGTTTCTCGAGCAAAGAATAGCGATGACTGTAGTAATAAGACTGATCATGCGACCAATGACCATTAAAAGCTAGGCCAAAATCAGAGATCTTCAAATGACCAGACGCAGAAACGAGGAAATTATCGGGCTTGACATCACGATGAATCCAGCACAGTCGATGAGCTTCCTCAATGCACATGATCATTTCGGCGACGTAGAATCTTGTCCAATCCTCACGGAGTATGTCTTTTCGAATTAATAACCCCAGAAAATCTCCACCAACCATGTAGTCCATGACGAGATACAAGTGGTTTCCGTCTTGAAAGCTCGCGATCAATGGAACTACCCAGCGGGACTTTTCAGATGCAACCAAGAAGTCTCTCTCAGCTCGGATGTGGCCTTCTTGCGAATTCCGGATCATGTCAGACTTCTTGATCACTTTCATCGCATAGACGTCCTTGTCTTCCCCAATCATAAACCTTCGGCGGTTGTGCTTTGTTCCATCGACAGCAGACTTTAATATGTTGAGGGGACGGCCTCGGGTGCTGGGAACTCCCTCCTGGATCGAGGAATCTTCCTCACAAGGTTTCTTGCTTCCCTTTTCTCGTACCAATCTAACCACACCAAAACTGCCCTTTCCAAGAACTTTAATGGCTTCATAGCCAGCCGCTGAGATTGCATCATCGCTCCGAATGGGTCGCATAGTCTTGAGAGTCCGACATTGGCGAAGATGTTCATTCTCTTGCAGTAACCAATTGCATCTTGCCGCAAGCTGTTCATCGGGTGCAAGCTGAAATGAATACATACGCTGTTCAAGTTCATGCTGTCGCTGTACGCGCGGATCGCAATTCTGGAATATCGAGTTGAAATAAAGTTCCAGAAATATCTTCGCCACGGCGGCAGCCTCCACGGTCACAATGGATGGCGCAATAATTGGAAAGTCGCTTCCTGTGGTAGCTTGAGATACAGCCACATGAGGGACATAGTCCGGCAGAGACGGTAAATCTGTTACAGGAGCTTTGTATCTCTCCGAAGGTGACGGCTCCCTAGATGTGGCCGGCGTGAGAGGAGTACAGTGCCCAAGTGGGGAACCATTGCTGCTGGGTGCCGTCGAAGGATTCGAGCTGTCGTTTGCCCCATCTTCCTGCTTAATATGTGGCTCAGGAGATATCGGAGACTCAGGGAAAGGAATGACTGGCCTCGAGCGGAAGTGAGTACGGCGAATCACCGTGGGATTGCCAAATGTCATGGAGAGTCTTTGGGAGAGTCGATTGACGAGCCTAGCACTGGGGATTCTTTCATGCCCAGGAGTAGTTAAGCATCCACCGTCGTCGCCTTCACCATTCTGCTGTACGGTCTCTTCAAGTTCCGCGGGTGATGGAAGTCTTGTCGGGGGGAGCGGCCCCTGGGCATCGGGCTCAACGTTGACGGAAGGAGTGATGGGTAATTCGCATTCTGGCGAATTATCACCAGTAATGTAAATGTGATTGTGTTCCGTTGTGTGAAGGGGTGGACTTCGCTGCTCTGGACTTTGAGGGTCTTCGCATGAGACAGATTCCACACTCGTCTTATTACCTGCTCATTGTCAACAACTCTGTATGGACCAGATGGCTGATCAACATGCTCTTACTGTTTGCGGAGCTCCCTAATCCCAGTAACAATAGGAGCTTGGAGCCACTCCGCGTCAGTCGGATTTTAAGTCGATCTTTGCCTGGCTCAGTGTTGATGATAGGTTCAGAAGCAGGACTGGCGTCGGATATGGGAGAATCGGATGGAAAAGGACCGCATTTGTTGTTGTAGGTAGCTGCTTTAGTTGGAATCCAAAGATTGAAAATGCTCCTTCGAGATCTCACTTTCTTTCTATAAGAGACTGTCATGTTGCCACAATCAAGCCGGATCAAGGAGCGGGGGTTCTGCTAGTGTGAGACCATCCGGAGCGTGGCAGTGGTAAACGATAGAATGGTCAAAGTTTTGGTCTTGATAAAAACTGGAGTTTGTATGACAAGATCATCTTTATCCTTTGTCGGGGGGTACAAAGTTGTTAGGGCAAGTGGCAAGAGCCACCGAGCTATACAAGGTTCCTACTTGAAAACTACACAGGAAAATAAGGATTGAACAATCAAATGTAGATTTCAAATACAAATGCGCAAATACAAATTACAGGTCACAAAATCGGGCACTTTTCCATGCAAAGGAGACAACTTCCTCGTGATAACCTCATTCCTTGGATCAAATCGATCAAGGCAAAAAACAAACAAGCCGGATATCACAGGAAATCATGCAATCAAACCGATCGAACCAAACACCCGTGCGAATCAGTGATAAATAAAAAAAGGGATAACCGAGCGAGAAGTCTATTTGATCTCGAGCAGCTTGATGTCGAAGATCAACTTGGAGTTGGCGGGAATGCCGGGGAGGGCCTTCTTGCCGTAAGCAAGCTGGGGAGGAATGGTGAGACGGCGCTCAGCACCGGGGGCCATGCCGGCAACACCGATGTCCCAACCCTTGATGACCTCACCACGTCCGAGCTTGAAGGTGAAAGGCTTGCCCTTCTTGTTGGAGTCGAAGACCTTGCCGTTCTCAAGCTTGCCGATGTAGCGCATGGCAACAGTGTTACCGCTCTTGGCGGCAACACCCTTTCCAAGCTTCTTGTCGTCAATCTTGACACCACGGATCTCCTTCACGCCGAGGGTGCCGGTGGGCTTGTCGCCGGAGGGAGTAGGACCCTGCTCGAGGTTCTTGGCGAACTGAACCTTCTTGTCGGTCTTGGCCTCCTTCTTGTCGGCCTTGGCCTCCTTGGGCTCAACAGCGGCAGCATCACCGTTGTTCTTCTTCAGCTTCTTCTGCTGGGCCTTGGTCAGAACGGGCTCCTCCTTGGTGGCCTTGCCCTTGGCGCCCTTGGCGATCAAGTCATCAAGGGTCTCCTCTTCGGCGGCACGCTTGTTCTTGCCCTTGCCCTTGGCCTCAACCAGCTTGGGGGCCTCCTCCTCCTCGCTGTCAACCTCGGTGATGCGGGGGTCATCCATGCCATCAAGGTCATCACTCTCCTCGGCATCCATGGCCAGAAGCTCCTCCATGTCGAGCTCCTCCTCATCGGGGGAAAGGTCGTAGTCATCCTCATCATCCTCATCCTCATCGTAGTCGTCACGGCCCTCGTCGAGACCAATGACGTAGTTACCGGTGAGGTAAACAGTGTGGTTACCGGTGACCTTGAAGAAGACACGCTCACCCTCACACACGGTGATGTCAAGGGTCTGCTGGCAGTTCTGTTTGAATTATTAGTCATTGAATTTTGTATGATCATATGAAAAAGGATGCTTACCTTCTCGGGGCTCAGGGTACAGATGACACTCTCATCGAGGTCCAGGCCCTCATCGGACTCGTCGTCGGATTCATCATCGTCGTTGGCGGGACCCTTGCCCTTGATGAGCTTGGAGATAGCAGCCTTAAGGTCGAAATCACCATCGTCGGACTCATCCTCATCGTCCTCATCCATGGCGTCCTCCAGGTCCTTCTGGGCAGCAGCCTTCTTCAGCAGGCGAGCCTTCTCCTTGTCGCTGGGACCGCCGTTGACCTCCTCATCATCGGAGTCCTCATCATCCTCAACATCGCTGTAGTCCTCATCATCCTCATCATCCTCATCCAGGTCCAGGCCGGGAGGAGGGCGGACAATCTTCAAGGTAGCGCGCGAGGGCTTGCTGGAGTCGCCATCCTCAAAGTCGGGGGTCTCATCGGGATCAATAGCAGCCATGCTCACACGGAACTGGATTGAAAGTTAGCTTGATGCATTGCGACCCTCATGGAGGGATGAACTGACCGAAGCGGCGGCATTGGGCACAGCAGGAATCAAAGCTCCGGGAGGAACGCGAAGAGCGTAAACTGCAACAGGCTGAACGGCCGACATTTTGTATGAATTGATAAGAAATGGAAATGCAAATGGAAGAAATATAAGGGGGGAAAGTAAGTGAATGAAATGAGCCACTAAAGAAACAGTGGATGGAAAGAAGAAGAAAACGAAAAGCTGCGGATCCAAATGCAGCAACAGAGATCGCCGAAGCTTCTGTCGCTTTTTTTTTTTCTGATTTTTTGCCCGGGTTTTTCAACCAATCAAACCATGCCCCTCACTCACACCGCTCTGTCATTTGCCTCAGCTGACCGCCCAGTTCACCGCCCTATATTTGTCTGAATTTTGCCATTCTGACGCGTGAACTCACCGCGCCCTCATGCACTTGCATCGACTATTACTGTTTTATATGTTGTCTACTTGCTAGCCCAGCATGGGCTCTCGTCTAAACTCCAATTCTGAGGCTATGCGCAAGAGCATTGAAAATCGTAAGATTTCCCTAGATATTGAGATTGAATCCTCAATCTAATCTTGACCGGATATAGATGACTTCCAGGATGAGACAGGCGAGGAGTATGAAGCCTCCAGCTTTGGTGGGTTTGGAGATTATATGCGACGCAAAAAGTTGAAGTTACAGAACCTAGACGCGGAAATCCGAGCCTCATCGGGGGACTGTCCCCCAATATTTCGCGGCATCGTTGCGCACGTTAATGGCTATACCCAGCCTTCGCTACAAGATCTTCACCGCCTGATTGTCAGACATGGGGGTGGATTTCTTCAGTATTTGGATAACAAGACTGCTGCAACTCATATCATTGCGAGCTCCTTGACGCCAAAGAAATGCGAAGAGTTCCGACGGTACCGCATTGTGAAACCGGCCTGGGTCACAGAGAGTATCAAAGCAGGCCGCTTGTTACCTTGGAATGATTTCAGGGTTGTAGACGAGGGCCAGTCTCAGAAAGTTTTGAAATTTGGTGGTGGTCGCATGAGCAGTCAAGCCAATACACCGCGGTCTGGTTACAAAGAGCAGTCCAGCACAAGCTGGTACAATTCCCAGCTTCAGGCTACGAGCACGACTGCAACAAGCGGCGGTAAAAATGCAAGAGATCAAAGGACTCCTTCAAAGGCACCTCCGTCAAGTCCTACTCTACCACTTGGATCTCCTGGATCGAATAAACGCGGTCCTCCCAGCTCTCCTGTTGTCAACAGCACGAGTCATCCCGCGCTGTCTGCAGACTCCGGGAGCAGCGAATCGCAGCCGACCAAAACCCCGTCCAGAAAAAGAACAGCCGCAGCGATTGAATATACAGATGAATTAGAAAGCCCTCGCAAAGAAGATTCCTCTCGAATACAAATCGATCCGATCCTCAGCAATAGTGCACACAAGCCTTTGAACCTATCAGGATCTCAGTTCATTATGCCCGCCCAGCCAGAACCAAACCCTGTTCCTGCGCCTGTTGGGGATATCAGATCAAAGCTTGCAGCACAGGCAAAATCTCCAGACGATGCCCGACCAGGGTCCCCTTGCCCGCCTCCCCGTGAGACGCAGGAGCGCTCCACAGACGCACGCCAGCCTGCCGGCACAGGCCCACCTGATCAAACCCAGCTAGACCCCGAGACTTTGGCGGCATTGCCGGAGGATATTCGCAAAGAAGTACTGGCTCATTATGGCCAGCAGCCCAGCAAGCCTACCGCGGCGCCATTGGTAGCTTCCGCGCCTTCAACGCGACCAACCTCTTCCAAGTCCGCTGGGGTAAAAAGATCAGGCTCGCCACTAAAGAAGCCAAGCCGTTCCTCCAAGCCAGGAACAGGCTCCATCAAGACCTTGATGCAATTGGGATTTGTTTCGCAGTCTGCCCCTGCCAAGGACCTTACTCCCGATTCTACGCCCAAACTGCCATCCCCCACGGCAGTATCGCAGCCCCTGTCTTCAATCTATACACCCACGTCACCTGAAAGCCAGCCCAAATCTGAGGATCAAGAAAAATCTGGCGAGCAACATGAACCAGCACACCAGGTTGAATTGAAGGGAAAAGTCAAACCAGACAGTCAACCTGATCTCTCGGATCGACCCGTCTTCACATCTCGGGGCTTGTCGAATCTGGATGATCTTCGAGACGCAATCAGCGCCTGGCATTCCGCCTTTACGGCCGAGGGTCCATACAATGATGATGTCGAAGCGCTTTGCATATACCTACGCCGGGTGGTCTCGGAAGAGAACGATGTTGATAAGGCTGTTTCCGTGGTTCGGTGGCTTATGTGGCTTGTTGATGAAGATCCACGAGAGGAAGAGAGCCCGCCAGAGTCCTGTCCTGAGGATGTTGTGACTTGGTCCGAGTCTATTAGAACCATGCAGGAAAGTATCCAGTCTACTTTAAAGGCAAGAGGGCTCCCGGTCGTGAAGTTTGACTAGTGTAATTAATACGTGGTTACGATGTAATGAATGATGATATACCCTGCCATTTTCTTTTCCTGATGATCATCACCCAAGTAGATTACTAGATGCTTCAAGTTTAGTTTAATCGATCAAGAAAACAAAACAACACAAAACGCATAATTTAAGAATAAAAGAAGAATAAAAGCAATTATTGAGGCTAATAGCGGTGAATGGTTTGATTGGCATGAGTCCAAACTCCAGAGTGTTACGCTCGCCGTACTACGCAGTATCCCCATGGCTGCCCATGGGTCCCGTGTACCTGAAGTGGGGGCCCGCAAACCCAAGTGTTGACGATAGCGAGCTTAAAACCACTGGGCTACGTGGAGGCAGGATAGAAGTCAAATCCTTATTATGAAACTTAATGAAAAAAGTATGACTTGGTTTTTTGGTCTTCTTCTTGATTGCTTCCTGACTATATTCATCTATCTTGTTTATGCCTGCCCTTCTTGCTTATGCCTATCCTAATTACATGCATTTTCCTTACTATCTATTCTATATCTATTACACTTCACGCCTTTGTACTTTAAAAAACCCGCTTTTCGTAGAAATTGATATCATTCATGACCTCTCCAAACCTCTAAACTAATAATAACCTACCTTCAGCTTTCGAATTTTCTTAAGCTTCTGCAAAATCTCCACTTTCCTCAACTCCAAAAACAAATCTTCCTCATCAGCACTATCCAAATCCCCGGAAATACCAATCAACGGCGTCTTGATAGATAGGAATTCCGCATCCTCATTCTGCAATCTTGTCTTAACCTTCAATGTCGCACCCACGCCAGCAGCAACAATATCAGACATCAAAGAGGACGTGTGCTTTGTCTTGATGCTGTTTGGCGCAGACCTTTCCACCTTCATGCTGGGCACAGGAACCGCATGAGTCTTTGTCTCGACTGCCCCATTGGTACAAGTGGCATTCTTTGAGTTGTCATGATTTGCTCCTATCCACCCTCGACACATTCGTACTGCCTTTTCCCATTCTCCGAATTTGCTAGCGCTCTCTTGGCGGGTTATCTGGGGCTCGAAGACTGCTCCTCCGCTGCGGTTGATATCTCGGAGCTCGGCGAAGTTTCGCCATAGACCAACAGCGAGTCCTGCAGCAATTGCCGCGCCCAATGCCGTGGTTTCCCGCATTTTGGGGCGATAGACCGGGATTGATATGAGATCTGCTTGGGTCTTTACGAGGACGCAAAGTTAGTATCTTGTCTGTTGGCGCTGTAATGGTTGATCTAACCTGCATGGCTAGATCTGAATTGCTCATTCCTCCATCAACGGCCAATTCGGACAGAGCTTGCCCGCTGTCTTTCTCCATTGCTTCGAGGATGGCTTTGGTCTGAAAGCATGTTGCTTCGAGAGTTGCGCGTGCGATGTGACCCTTTTGAGTGTATTGGGTGATACCAACTGACAATTTAGCGAATGAGCCACAAGAATGTCTCGGAAGAGATACTTACAAATTGTTCCCTTCGCATCGTCGATCCAATAAGGTGCAAAAAGCCCGCTGAAAGCCGTGACAAATACACAGCCCCCATTATCCTCCACAGAAAGCGCGAGAGCATTCACCTCCTTCGGATCTTGGAAGAAATCCAAATTGTTTTGCAGGAATTTTATCCCCGACCCAGCTACAGCAATACTCCCTTCAAGAGCATAAACAGCTTTTCCTCCAAAATTGTATGCAACCGTAGCCAAAAGCCCGTGTTTCGAGAAAACGGGCTTGTCACCAACGTTGTACAGCAAAAAGCATCCGGTCCCGTAAGTGTTCTTAGCCATTCCAGGCGAGAAGCCTTTCTGCCCAACCAACGCAGAAGACTGATCGCCCAAACAGCCCATGATCGGAACACCCGCAAGAGCACCGGCAGCAATCACACCGTACGCATCCGCGTCTGAAGACGGAACAATCCTCGGCAGATGAACCTTACCTTTAATCCCAAAGAAGTCCAAAAGCTTATCATCGTATTGTAGTGACTCCAGGTTCACAAACATGGTCCGTGAGGCGTTTGTCGAATCCGAGACAAAAACGTTGGCTAGGACGCCACCGTTCAAACGATATACAAGCCACGAATCGACGGTTCCAAACGCGAGTGTGCCGCGGTCGAACGCCTCTTTTACTTTTGGGACGTGTTCTAGCATCCAGAGGAGCTTTGTGGCGGATGAGTAGGTTGACAGCGGTAGACCGCAGATAGATTGGAGGGTGGATGCACCTGATTTTTGTTTCAACTCGCTCACTATGGACTGGGAGCGGGTGTCTGTCCAGACAATGGCATTATGGAGGGGCTCGCCGGTGTCATGGTCCCAAACTATTGTTGTTTCTCTCTGGTTGGTTATTCCCAGACTTTTGATGCTGCTGCGAGAGTAGCCTTTGTTTTCGAATTCGCGGACTGCTTCTGAGATGCATGTTTCTACGGAAGAGATGAGCTCAAGAGGGTCGTGCTCGTGCCATCTAGTTGGGATTATTGAGGGTTAGTCTTTAATACGCTTTGTACTCCTTCCGTTTGGCCCGGTCAACTTACCCTGGGTTCGGATAGATTTGGCTAAACTCAACCTGATGTGAGGCAACAGGCTCTCCATCTCGATTGAAGATTAGAAATCTGGTGCTTGTTGTGCCTTGGTCGATCGACCCCACGAAGACTTCTGAAGGTTGCATTGCTTGGAGGGGATCTACTGCGACGAAAGATGACAAAGGTACAAAGGGACGAAAGTAATCACGGTTCTTTCCGCTCGTCTAAACAGGGTATCATAAGGATTAAAAACAGGCATCACCCTCCATTATCAGGGGAGAGGAACGGAAGTATCTTAAATAATTATTCCTGTGACACCATCATCCCGTGTCTGCGGGCTCTGATTCGAGCTTATCGCGGGGGAAAGTGAGTTAAGGTCTCGCAAGGGGATTGGTGGAATTAAGAGAACCAGGGGGTCAGGATCCAGTACCATGAACCGGGGGTTGAGAAAGATTGAGGCTTGAGCGTTCGGAAGGAGTTGGCCGCGACAGGGATTTAGTGTGACAGCAAGGCTATGCAGACTCGAAGGCTGTTATCGAGTTGGTGTCAGTAATCGTACCCGGTAGAGTCTGCATGTATACCACATACATATACCTTGTCTCTGCGACTTGCTCATATCTCCCACATGTCCAATGTGATCCACTACATACTCCGCTCCACGGCACTTGCGACGATCACTCTGGGGAAACCCAAATGTACCCAGAGATCGACCCCTCAAAAGTCCCACACGGATGTTCAAATAGACCGAGATAACATAATGAGCATTGTGTGACCACGTCGCAGTTCCGCGCGATCGCCCCCACTAGCGCAACGCTCATTGCTCAGGCAGACCGACTAATGCCGGAGGAAATGCGGGGTCTTACTATCGACGACTCGGTTGCGTTAACGAGACTCCAGAACCCAGTTTAGTTCCACTTGTCAAGGTGGAGCCCTTACTAGCTTTCTGCAATATGACATGTGCAGGTACATCGGGTCAAGCACGAAATGTTTTCGTTAGCCAACTCAGTCCAGATTAGAATGCGGCAAGTTGGAATTGAAATCATGACACCTGCAGCGCCAGTCTTGGCATTCCGGTCTCGGTCCTGTTGGTATCGCGGCGATAGCCGATCTGGTCTCTGTGGAGGACAAGCCCCCTTCCCCTTTCTCGCTCTAATTGTCACTTCCCCCGCCTTGTACATCTCCATGATCATGACTGCCTTGCTTGGTCGTGGTGATACTACAATGCATGGAAGATAGTCACACGAGCGCTGGACATGTCATCGTCACAAGGGAAACAAGTGCCAAATGTTACCGTCAGCTCTTGAGATGCTGCTCGGGAAACATAATCGCGTTTTGATATAGGTCAAACCACCATTATCAGATGCGGGCGGTCAACTGGAAGTCTGTTATCGACTCCTTCGCAATTGAGAAGGTCTGTGTTACGGTTCGAACTTCTAGAAATTGCAATTGGGCCTGAGCTGATGATGGGTAACAGAAGCATAGAAGCTTTTCTGTGTCGCGTCCGTAACAGGCAAATGCCAGGACCCTTTACCAGTGGGAATGGCGCGCAACTTATGGTGTTACCAGATACAAGGTCAAAGTCAAATCAAAATCAAATTTGGAAAGAAATTAGATGTTGACCGGCGTTTTCCGGCTACCTAACCCGATCAAACGGCTCTCAGAACAAACGCACCACAAAACAATGTGCTCAAGTGTGTACTATCAACTTTCTCAATCTCTCTTTTTGCACCTCTGCGTGGGGGAAGAGAAAAAGGGGATATTACCCCGTCCAGTCACTTTGGGCTTGTATCAACAAGCCACTCCGAGTCTATCCGTCTTTGTATACAATTCAATACTCGCAGCAAGCCTACACAGACTTGAAATAGGAAAGAGAATACGCTTCACCCGAAGACCGCTCCTCTCCTTATCCAATTAAGCCGATCCGTGACGTGATCAGTGAAAAGCTTTTGATTTCCAGTTTTAAGTTGCAGGGGTTACACGGTTATGTCTGGCCGTTGATATATCGCTGGAGAACCGCGGCCTTCTTTTTACCTTGAGTCTAGAAAGTCGTGAAGTTCATTGTCAAGTCAAGCTATCATGGGTTCTTGGACAGGCACAATGTCAACTACTAAGGAAATATGCTCAGCTCAAAGTCATGACAGTGGATGCACCTCTCTCTATCTAGGGAGCAAAGAAGGGGAATCTGTCGTTGGTCTTGCCGCTGAACCCGAAGATACTTCTCCACCGCCACCACTACTCTGGTACAAGGTCAGGGCATACGGACGTGATGCGTTCTCCGAGTTCTTCGGCACCATGATCCTGATCCTCTTCGGTGACGGAGTCGTCGCACAAGTCCTACTTAGCCATGATGAGAAGGGGAACTATCAATCGATATCTTGGGGCTGGGGGTGAGTTCTTTCCTTCCATCTCTTCTTATTTATATCTCCACCAGGATTCTGACACCAGTCATCCACAGACTGGGCGTCATGCTTGGAGTATACGTCAGTGGGTCCTCGGGCTCGCATATCAACCCAGCCGTGACCTTCGCAAACTGCGTTTTCAGAGGATTCCCCTGGCGCAAGTTTCCCATATATGCCCTCTCCCAGATCCTCGGCGCCATGTGTGGTGCTGCAATTGTATATGAAAATTACAAATCTGCCATCGATGTCTACGAAGGCGGTCCCAATATTCGCACTGTCCCTGGATACTCGAGTACAGCGACAGCAGGCATATTTTGTACTTATCCAGCCGACTTCATGACCAAGACTGGGCAATTCTTCTCAGAGTTCCTGGCGAGTGCCATCTTGATGTTCATGATATTTGCACTCAAGGACGATAACAACCTCGGTGCGGGCCGCCTCACGCCCTTGGCACTCTTCTTTGTAGTATTCGGTATCGGTGCGTGCTTTGGCTGGGAAACCGGTTACGCAATTAACCTAGCCCGAGACTTCGGTCCCAGACTTATGTCCTACCTGCTTGGCTACGGGCATAAGGTGTGGGAAGCCGGCAACTATTATTTCTGGGTATGTACCTAATCTCTCCTCAAGCTCTTCCCTTCTGCTACCCACAATGGTTCCAAGGCTCTTTTGTTAATGAATTCTCCGACCAGATCCCTATGATAGCCCCATTTCTGGGCTGTACATTCGGCGCCTGGGTATACGATATATTCCTGTATACCGGACTAGACAGTCCGATTAACACACCCTGGATGGGAATGAAACGGTTATTTGGGCCCTTGCACAGGAGACAAGTAACCCTTCAAAGCCAGGTGTGACATTTTCTATTGTTAAGGTCTATGAGATATGAAAGCGGTCATGAAACAATGTAGAGCTCACTCAACAAAGTCAAATGTAAAGGGAACGGGACTTGGGCGATCTCTTAGACGATATCACTAGTTCATTTCTAACTTACGATCCTATGTTATACTTTTTCCATATATCCATGCAATGCTCACCTGGGCATCTCCTGTCTGTGTAGTTTCCATAGAGCATACGTACTAAGATGATCAAAACTAGGTGACCCTAACTTATTACCCGATTCATAAGAATAATTGAGTATAAATCCATGCTCGCATCAACAACGCCATCTGGGTCACGAGCCAATCCTCTAATCTACCTTCCCAGTCCGCTTTGATTTGTCCTCTTTTAAACACCAGTAAATAACTGCGGACATTTCTCTCCTAAGACCGCAAGAATATTCCGCAATATAGTGGAGTGGTGGCCAGGTGACTCAAATTACCAGTTGGACTGGGATCCTGCGAAGCATGTCATCTGCAGAGGGCTTGAGTGAGCACATGACATGGGAACGCATGTTTGCTGAAGCAGTATAGCGGTGTGATGAATTGCATTTGGATAATTTTGTTTTGTTTTGTCACTCTTGCAGCTACAGTATAGTTCTGGTTCTACTCAAAATTTGGTGCTGATGGCCGGTGCTAAGCATTTGAGTTCATTTAGGAGCGAGATAGGAATTCGTTTCATGTGCCGATGTAGGCTTGTACCCAGGTAGAGATAGAATGCCTTTCTGTGGTGTTCGTGCTGGCTGATTATTTAGTTCATCGTGGCAGCATGCAATATGGTGTCATATTTGGGCAACTCTCGCGGTTGAAAGCCGAGGAAGTTGTTTTATTGGCTCAATTTCAATTGCATTGAGCCACACTTCCCCGATTCAGCGCCATTACTTTCAGCAAGGATCATGGCCATGGCCATGGCCTTAAATCTGAAGCTCTAAAATCTGTCTGGTCATACGACTAGGTGAGATGAGCAGAATTCTGCAGTCTGCGGGACATCCACTGCACCTTGACTCATGCAGATGCCAATAATCCTATGACGCTACAGGCCAAAACGTGGTTCGATTTTGCTCAATGGAGTTTATTTTGATTGAAGGCCTATTGCCTATTTGCAAGCAGACGAGTGATAATACATGAAGCCGTACAACAATTTCCACATTACCATGTCAAGAACCATAAGGTCCCCGGGGTGTGCGGATGGCGCGGGGGAAAAAAGAGGGCATAAAGAGGAAAATCCTTGAAAGTCATGAGCGCCAAAATGCAGGCTAAAAATCAACAAGCAGAAAATTGACTTTCAAGCAGTGGTCAAAAAAAAAGTAAACGCCATTTCGAGCTCATTCCATCGTGAGTTCATGTGTGATAATAGTACAGGTCGGCGTGAAGCGAGTCTCTTTTAAAGCCAAATGAAAACCCCGCCAAGGAATGCACAAAGAATGCCGATGGCAGTGGGGGCCATGGTCAGGTTCACTGCGCTATTGACCGAAGGAGCGACGTCCGAAGTTTTGGTTGGAGTAGATCCAGTGTTGTCAGTAGACTTCTGCTGGGTTGGAATGCTCTTCAAAGTGGAGCTGGTTGCATCTCTAGTCACGTTGCCGAAAGACGTCTCAAAACCAGATGGGGAAGAGGAAGCCAGCGAGGAAGCCAAATGCGCTGATGTAGAGGGAAAGGTAAACTGTGGAAGTAATCCGGTCTTAGTTGTGGAGTCCATTGGGGTATTGGGTGGGGGGGAGTGCTCACCCAAGGAACCCCCAGTGGGTGGTGCAATTTGACCAGACTTAGATTCCCAGCCAGCGCTACCAGTCGATTCGGCGGTTGGTGAATCCGTGGCAACCCAAGGCCAAGTGTCGGGGGTGGTCCAGGTTGCGGTCTCCTTGTGAGTTCCATCCCACGGGATGGGGATGCTCACTGTCGCGGTCACAGAGGGTGCGGACTGGGTTCCTGTAGGTTCGTCGGCCTTGTTGCCATTGACCTTGCCTCCGTCTGAAGTGATGGACTCCCATGTACCGGTTTTGTCGCTGTAGCTGTACGAATTTCCGGTAGAATAATCGGTCACGGTCATCGACTTCATGTACATGGTGAAGGGACCCTTGCTGTAGTCCGTCTCGCCGCCAGCCCATTCTATGAAGCGTGTTAGAGTACTCATCTTTGTTTCACGGTGTCACTCATACTTACGAATGGTACCACTAGGATTGCTCGAGTCACCACCAGCCCACACACCAACCTTGATCATCATTGGTGTCTGTGGGTACTGATTGGTATCTGCAGTTGCCGGTGTGAGAACGCGGATATTGGTGCCATCAATGGCCCACACAATCTCGCTGCTAGTCCAATCGACTGAGTAGGTGTGGAACCCATCGTGATTTCCAGAGTTGGCGCTGAAGGCACCGCGGTTATAGGTGCTGGTATCACCTTTGCCAAAGTAATTAGTCTGAACTTGAGTGTTATCGCCTCCAAGCCACTCGAAATCGATTTCGTCGAGGTCATCTGACTGGAGGACGGCGCTGCTAACGATTCCAGTTCCGGGGGCAGCTTTGATTGTGTATTCGACCCTGCCAAACATGATGTAGAAGTTGGACTGGATCAGAGGGCCGTCACCCTTCTTGGCGACCGTGAAAGAGGCACCATTAGTAGAATCATAGGTGACAGTACCAGATGCCGTGAAAGCGGAGGATGCACCCGAGGTGAAGGCATAGGTTTGATCCGATTTGCCAAGTGCGGGATCCGCAGGGCAGGCTATTGTCTGTCAGCCTGCATATTTTGTTTGCATTTGAAACTCCGTCCACTTACTTTTTTCGAGCGGGTTGCAGCTGGTGTACGTCTGGGCGCTCACCAAAGCAGATGAAGCCAGGAGGCTCAAAGCCACACCAAGAGTCAAACGCATGGTGAGCAAGAGTGAAGTAGTTAAAATGCGAAAGTGATATTCAAGTAAAAATCACAGCAGAAACAATAAGATTCAGCTGGGAATGTACGGTAAATGGGATATGGAGAAGGATGAAGGAAGAAAGAAGATAGCAGAAAGCAGAAAGCAGAAAACAGAAATCACAACAAAAGAAGAAAGGCAACTTCACATCTTGGCACAGTTTTTTTATATCTAGGCAGGTGCCAGCCACCTCTATTTCACTACATCAATTCAACTTATTGACCCGTGGATCCCAAAACCTGTCATTGGTCCAATCAGCGTTGGGCCTTTCCGCGCCACGTTGGGGGGCGCCAGATCCCTGACCATCAGGGGTTCAAGGGTCTGTCCATGAAATCACCATCCCTCCTTTACCACGAATAGGCAGCTACGATTGTTTTAGTTCACTTCCGACTCTCCAATTCTCTTGTTATATCGAGAGAGAAAAATAACAGAAAAAGGCTCATGAAAACTCAAAAGGGGCGCAGGCAATACATCGGGCAGATGTGGGTCCCAGCCACTTGATTTCCCAAATCACCTAACTTAGTACACCGATCATTCGCAAATCGGGTTTCAAGATGCTACCAACCGTCAGAAGAAAGGGTGATAAGCGCTGCTGACAAAATCAAGGTATCATACTTAGACATACTGCGTCACTTTCCCACTTGGTCGATTCTTGACAGCATCTGCCGAACGTCCTATGCCAACAAAAAGGTTGATCGTGGATTTCAAAGAGCTGTTAACAAGTCAGTGCTAACTGTATCTCCTTGGTTTTTCTTCGGCAACGTGGCCAGTCTACATTCCAGCCCATTTGGAAACGTCGATCCAACGCGGATGCATTGGAGATCCTGAGCGCCACATGGGTTTGGGCCCGATCGGTCCTCCAAGCTAGATCCGTATAAGATCACCAGTCGGCTAATACTTTAGTACTAAAAGAAGGTTAAAGTCTGAAGTATGGGTTATTTCATGCACATGTGTGACTTGGCAGTCAATTTTCTCGAGTCGTGCAGATAGTGATACTGTAGGTCCTCATATCTGGGATTAGTCGCTAATTGGTAGACTAGGTGACATGCGCTTCTATATCACTAGACTGTGACCTTGAATATCCAACCGATCTTGGAATACACGGCGCCTCCGGGTCTAGCTGTCACCACTTTCTTTAATTTGTAACTTCACATTAGCATAATAGCCAGCCAATCTACGTATTTACGCCATGATCGAAATGGATGAGGAGGGCTTAGATCAAGAAAGTCGACTTGACTTAACAGCCATTCCAGGGTCCTGCAAATGCAGATGTCAAAATGAATAGTATGGTCTTACAAAATCAGATGGTATAATCAAATAATAATTCCTTCGGTGATCAACTTATTCATAACTCCAAAAGAAAAGATATGCTGAAAACATGTGAGTTTCTTTAAGCTTGAAAGCTTTTATGGGTTTAACCCATCACAGTAAGCTGCTGGATTAAGCCTAATCTTCTATTGTGACACGCTGTCGAGAGTTGTAGATCCTGAATGGTATCTCACATAAAGGTATGCGCTGTCGAGAACATGCATTCAGAATTTACACAATTATCACAGGATAGCAGTTCTCTATTAGGGTCCATAACGCTATCTGTTCAGTGCATGTTGATGCTGATGATGGTGGCGTGTTCAGTCACGTGTCTTCTTTGTTTGTTTGGTGCGTCATAAGGCAACTTCCAACTTCTTTCGCTCCAAGTTAGACTACTCTCTCATTTCTTTAGTTCCAGGTTATCAAATCTTGCTCCAAGTGAAGGTATATGCTATAGTATTCTGCACTAAAAGAAGCCAGCATCGCGACCATTTGACCCACACCCCTTGTTGCCGTGGCTACGAGCCTGACCAACCGCCTCGGGTCTAATTGACAGGTGGACAAACATCCACTCCCATTTTTCACCCTTCATCCTCAGGCAACATTCCAAAAAAGGAGCGATCGGTGGTCTTGCAGTCGCGTTGCAAACCTGACTCAACCCAACCTGCTCTGTCACTAGCCTTGTCTCGTGTGTTGGCGACCTGAGCTTATCGCCTATCCGCTGAAAAATCGACACACCCCCACGCGCATCCACCATGGCGGACGAGCTTGATTACCTGCAGCCGGACTTCGACTTGAACTCTCTTACCGTTCCACGTCTACGCTCCATCCTTGTCAATCACGATGTGCCGTATCCTGCCTCCGCGAAGAAGTCCCAGCTGATCCGAATTTTGGAAGATGAGGTACTGCCGCAGGCAAGGAAGCTGCTACGGGATCGTGAAAGAGTGAGAAGGACAAGTGCCGGTATTACAGACATGGGCAGCCGAGCGTCATCTGTTACCAGTGATCGGTATGATCGCGACTCTATGCCTCCGCCCCCAACACCATCCACAGTTGCATCGACCACAGGAACCAGACGAGGCACATCGCGACGAAGTGCCCGCGCATCGACTATGGAACAAGACGAAAACTTCGCTCCATCTACCCCTGTACCTGCATCAAAGCGAAAAAGTGCAGCTCGTTCCGTAGGCAAACACCCTCGAGCCTCGGATACAGAGACTGGCGATGACTTGATGGCGACCCCAACCGTGGCTGTTGGTGCTTCACCTCGGAAATCTACGACAAGGAAGCTTCGGCGAAGCTCCGTTCTTCCCTCGACGGAGTCTGACGAATTCACCCCATCCGTTAAGACTGAGCCTACCGACGAAAGTGTCTTCACCGATGACAATCCTTTCCAGAGTGGTAGTCCTTCCGAGATCCAGCGAATCAGACCAGCAAGCCTTGATGGCAAGCGAAGGAGTAGCTCGCGCTTCTCGACTGAGAGCCCAGCGAAGAGTGGATTGCGATCACGCAAGTCAGCCACCCCCGCCAGCGTGAAGCAGGAGGATGGAATCAAGGCTCCTGCGAGGGATTCGTTTGACTTTGCTCCTCGACTAAGGCCCACAAAGGAGGAACCAGAGGAGTCTGAAGAAGAATCCGAAGATGAAAGTGAACTCAGTGCCGGGGAAGAGTTTACACCGGAGGAACAGCTCGCTCTTGAAACAGAACAATATGCGCCAGGTCCCCAGATTCGCAAACGTTCTCGGAAGCAAGGATCTACTAGTGTGTTAGCTTCCTGGCTAGTGATTCTTTCGGTTCTTGGGGGGTTCGGTGCCTGGTGGCGCAAGGAAAAGATTGAGATTGGGTACTGTGGTCTAGGAAAGCCCACCTGGTCACTAGCTGAGACCAATGTACCGGAATGGGCCAATGTTTTGGAACCCGGCTGTGAGCCGTGCCCGCCGCATGCATTCTGCTACCCGGATTTTGAAGCGCGCTGCGAACACGACTTTATTCTCAAGCCCCATCCTCTCTCTTTGAATGGCTTGGTGCCTCTTCCCCCGACATGTGAACCTGACAGTGAAAAGGCACGCCGGGTTAAGGCTGTTGCCGACAAAGCGGTGGAAGAACTACGTGATCGCCGAGCCAAGTGGGAATGTGGCCAGTTGCAAAATGACGGCAAAGAGCCATCTCCTGAGATCAGTGAGCCAGAGCTGAAGGAAGAAGTCTCAAAGAAGCGCCGCAAGGGCCTCAGCGACTCCGAATTTGATGACCTGTGGAAAGGTGCCATTGGTGAGATCATTGAGAAAGATGAAGTCGTGAGCAACACTAAGCAGTAAGTTTTTCCCTCTTTTGGGGACATCCCCATGTTTCGCTTGATATCCTTATTGTTCCGGATCTCCATATCCCGAAACCTATTTCTTTTAAAGGTCTTCGTTCTGACATTGTGCACCGGAACTAACAGAGGCGGCATCGCTATCACAGACCTTCCGCCGTCCTCGTCCTCACATCAACATCCACTTCACGGCTCCCCTTCACATGCGCCGCCCGCCGCTACGTTCGACTCGCTCTCCTCGCGTATCGACTCCCTCTTTCACTTCTAATTCTTGGCCTTGTTTCTCTCGCTTATGCTAGGGCTCGTGTTCGTGCGCGCCGCTCGGACATTGCCCGTGTGCCTGAGCTAGTTGCTACGACCCTCGATCGTCTTGCCACGCAAGCAGCACTCCATGCTCGTGGGGGAGCGATGGAACCTTACGTTCCCATTGGGCAGCTCCGCGACGATGTTCTCCGCAATGAACTGCATGGCAAGCGACGCGAAGAGTTGTGGAGCCGAGTGCGCCGCGTAGTTGAAGGAAATGCTAATGTCCGTGCTGCCGTTCGTGAAGGCCGCAGCGGTGACGTGGCTCGAAGCTGGGAATGGATTGGCGGCATTGGTAGTGTCGGCGCCAGCAATGGTAGCACGGGCAAAACAGAAGGGAGCATTCGCCGTGATAGCGGCCGCCTGTCCTTGTCTTCCCCCTTAAGCAATGCCGACACCGATCGGCACATGGTTGATAACTCCGAGGATATATCCACTTCCAGTTCCAGGCAGTCCCGCCGTTGGGACGAGGGCCGTCCGATCTATTAGTGGTCCCGCTGCCAAAATGGGGACGAATTGGGCATCTCTGCATCTTGGGATGCATCGTCTTCATGACCTCGCTTATTTTCATGCGCCACACGAGATATCGTTTCCTTTGGGTCTTCTTCCCGTTATCTGTGCCCTTCTTTCGATTTCACATTTTCACCGTACATATTTTCTATTCGTGTTTATTTTAGTTCCACTTAACCAAGTTCAATACCCCCCTTTTGAAATACACATTCATTATAATCCAGTTCACTAGACAAAGTAGGCTTGGAATGTCCGGTATGCGCAATTTTTCCGTGTCAAATCACAGACGGCGTCCTAAATTGACGGTCAATAAGACGCTATGATCGTCCCCGGAGCTAGATTTTCATTCCCCGAGGCACTGACAGCCCTCTACTCCGTACGCACCATACAGTTTCGTTCATACTAGTGCATTACCACTCCAGCAACAATACGCACCTAAGAAGCTTGGAAGGCGAGGGGGTTTCTGCAGATATGCATGGAATTCTGAATAAGTTTTCAGATCTAGTTAAATCGACAGGGGTAAGTAACCCTGCCCCAATCCGAACTTTCGGATATCATGTCCTGTTTATTTGGTATACTCTGGTGGTCCGGGCGTACGGTATTAGGGGAATGGAGAATGGGGAATGTAGAGCGGGTCTGCAGGCCTTAGTCCAAGCGTTTAAAATGAAGGTTTCTCCTACGCCTTACTTACTCAGGGAGGTCCGGAACTGATGCAGGCGCAGATCTTCAGACCATCTGCCGTACACCGGAGTACGAACCATCCTGCAGGGTGTTCGAGTAGTAAACAGCTCTCTCTGAAACAGTAAAATGAAAAAAGGTCCACACTAAACCCACCTGCGGGAAAATAAACCCACATGTGGTGGAACCGAGGATCATGTGATGTACTGCATTGCGATAATGTGAGGCTGTAGTTAGGTCCCAGCAAACCCAAGAGATGCATCTACATCTGCATCTTCGGCTCAATCCCAGCGCATGTAGGTACAGGTGCAGGTAGCAAGATACTCTGTTCGATTCGGCCGAGTCATGGTCCGAGACACGCGAGAAATGACATAGCTACATGCCCCCAAATCAAAGTCTCCACAGAAGGGCGTATACATTAGGGTTTTTTATGCATACATACCTTCCTAATGTAGGGACATCATTCATAACCCTCAGACCGGACATGTTTTCTCGTTCCTGAGAGAGACATTTTTCGAGCCCTGAATTCGCTGACCGCTTCTTGCACTGCATTGAGGGATAAGTTGCAGTGGAGGAGACTACTGACGCCTTCGTATCATAACTCGCGTATACGTAGTGGATCAACCTATAAACGAACGGGAGGATGCAACAGCCGAGGGAGGGCACTTTTACATTACTGCGGGGGCGAAACATTGGCCCCGCTTTTGTGGCTTCTAACATACTTTCGCTTCGCACGGTTTGGCTCAGGAAACCGTGGGAACTCTGTTTGTGCCTGAGATCAATTATCAGGAATGCTAGGGACAATAAAGCATCTGAAGCATCGGTCAAGTTGAGGGGCGATTCGATCTATAACGTCCTCAGATACCGAAAAGACTACTACCGTAACCGTATCCAACCGTTGGCTCTCGGACACCACATCAAGTAGATCAGCTCCTGAGTGGTGCCGGCGATCATTTCCGTCAACTTTCTTAATCTCGATTCATGACGCACTCGCAGATCCAAGTGTGGCATGGTCTATGAAACTCTAAATTACCAAAACCGATCGCTTCACCCATCGGACCCAAAGAAAAGGTACAGGAGCCCAGCCGTGCCGTATTTCATCTCGATCATCGGGATCATACTTCCGGCATCTGTGATTTGATATCTTTGCCGAGCAGATTCTTCAGCAATTTAAAAGTCGGCTATGTCTCAGGAGCATTATCCTTTCTGGGATGAATGCAACCCCACCCAACATAATGAGGCTGTCGCGATACACATAGGGAAACCGGCACAACTTTCGTGTCTGTTCTACTTTCTATTCCATTTTAGGTGATGATCTGGTTCGGATGGGTTTACACCGGTGCATCGGTAGCATACTGACTCGGGCCGCTTAGATGATAGGCCTCATCAGTCCGTATTTATGTACTACATTAATACAAGCTTTTGTTCCTTTGTATAAATCCCGAGATAACTTTCATCGCCGAGAAGCTATTCGTATTTATCGGCGCTTCCCGAGGTCTCCCCCTTGCAAGGTCCGGTGGAACAAAGATCTAACTCTAATCAACTAGCCTCTGATTGATTGATCTTTCTTTTTTTGTGGTTTCAAAACTCGAACCGATCTTCAAATTCACAGCAAATTTAAATTGGTTATGGGCAAGCCACCAGAAAATCGGCAATCAGTGTATAACCACATACGTCATTTAATCAATACGATCACCCCCCACAAAACACCGAACCGTTGGTCTTTTTAGAGCCACGTATGGAGAGGGTCCTGAATGTGTCATACGCCGTATTTACTGAGCTTTTGTTAGCATCATCAATGAAAGAAAAAGCGCCAGTGGTGGCGAATCTTCGGGGCGCCTCTTGTCTGGCACGTTGTCTTTCTATTCGTCCGGCTCGGGTGGGTAATGATTCCAACCAACCACAGCTCCGTCATCGTCCACCAAACCCAGCCACGTTGAAATAAAATACGATTAAGAGAAGCACGATTAACGTGCTGTCTCTCGTCACTCTACCGCAAGCGCCGCACCGTGATATGACGGGTGCTAGGCTCCCCCCATTACCTACCATGTTTAAGTAGAGGGCAGCCACAGTGGAGTCACCATTGCGCTTGGTGGAGATAGCGTGGCAACCGCAATGCAAGCAACGCACCTTGACCCCCTATGCGTGACGACGTACATGGGTATATGCAGATGATTTTCTTCATCAAATTAGCCCAATTGCACAGAGCTCTGGATAGACATGAGATGAAGTGGGAATGGAATGCAGATCGTGGGTACAGTATGAAGTGGATTACACTACCTGCTGAAGACTGTGGCTTAAGGAGTACGGGCAAACCACCTTGGAAGCAAAGCAGGGAAACTGCCTTGGATCTAGCCAATGATGTTCAGCGGAAGTGCAGGCTCGGCCGATCGGAGCCAGATTCGCAGGATTCTGGCAGATCCGTGGCCCTATCAACCCTATCGAGCAGGAAGGAAATTATTTCCGGGGTACATAGGTACTGCGTCTGCCAACAATGGATCCCCCCCCTTGTTACCCACTTTGATCCATCAACGACTTACATTTTCTCTTTTTGTGTTGGAGATAATCGGGATTTACAAAAGAAAAAAATTCAAGGAAATTCTTAATCAAGGGGAATTGCATCGCCCTGATGGAAATCGTGGATAATCATGCCCAAGGCCCAGGTCAGATCAAGCCATGGTCATTATCACCACATGCTGGACCATACTTGTGGGATTAACAACGTATCAGGACAGTTCTGGCTGGCTTTGAAGAACCAGAGGCTCCGGGGAAAGGAGACCAAAGCAGTATAGACTGCGCGGGTAGGGTCGTCGTTCGCTACAGATCCCGCTACAGATCCCGCTACAGATCCCGTTCAGCGTTACGTGTATGTACCTTGTTTTCCAGTACGGAGTATTTTCCCACGAAAGGGGTTGGATTACCAGGGTGATCATAGACAGCTCGCGCAGTACCTGAACGCTAGTGATAGCTCAGACTATGGGTAAAAATGGGGGAATTTCTGGTTCTGGGTTTCTGGCGCCCCGAAACATAGGGAATGTCAGCTTTGGAAAGATCCACTTCCGCCACACACGCAGCTCTCGATCTCTCTGTTTCTTTCTCTTTCTTAACGCACACCTCTCTCCCTCACAGGACCCCTCCTTCGTCCCGTTCGACTCCTCCACCTTGCCACTATTGGGACAGTGCGTCGGTTGGAGCTTAGCGCCCGACGAATTAGCACATTGGGTTTCTTCGGACGGGTCCGTTGATATGATTCGCGTGGGATAGAAGAAGATGTTGTATTAATGACTTACTCTGATAGAGTCTGCTCTGGCTCCTCTTGTCTAATCTCTTATATTTTTTGGATTTGATTTTTACGTGCTTTCTTATTCTGTTCTTTCTTGACCTTGTTTTTATTTCCCCCTGTTTACACCTGCGGCTTTTCCCCCTCCCCACCTCGCCCGCCCGCGATGGGCGACGCAGCCCGGCCATTTAGGCCCATTGCTCCCCGGACCTTGACCTCAGCCGACGGAGTCGGCGTCGGACAGCAACCCCCAAATGGAGGACCGTCAGAAGAAGGTCGAATGAAAAGGGCCTCAACGGCATGTAAAGAGTGCCAGAGGAGGCGAACAAGGGTACACACGTCCAGAATCCCCCCCCCCCCCCCCAGCTTTCTCTCTCTTTCTCTTCTTCTTTACCCGTCTTCTCTTCCCTCCCTATATCCCCTGGTTGAAATCAAATATATATTCATTCATATTTCTGACGTTTGTTCTTTGCTCCAATTAGTGTAGTGGGGTTCCTTGTTCTGAATGTGCTCTGCATAAACGTGAATGCATATTCGACGAATTATCCGACAGGCGTCGCAAAGCCTCCGCGAAGAAAACTCAGGAGGAACTCACCAGTCTACGAAAATTTTTGGATCAGTTGTTGGACGCTTTCCGCAGCAATGATGGTGCCGCCGTGCAGCATCTCGTCAACAGAATCCGCGCCGGGGCATCACACGAGGAAATCCGCCGCATCGTTCTCCACATCCATGCTCAAACTTCCGGCTCATCATCCCATCCTAACGACATGGATCCAAACATCATCAATGATCATATGAGTAATTTCTTTGATTCTCATTGATATTCTCGTTCCCCGCATTATAGGAGCTTCCTGTTGCATACCACCGGAGTGACAAAATTTTATGACGTCCGTCGCATGCCAGCATCATACGCCTGATTCTGTGCCATCAACTCAACACTTCTTTTAAACAACCATATGTCCTGGGTCGATTGTTTGGTGGCTTCTTTGATTTTTATTTCCTGTTGATCATGTTGGCCTGCTATCGTTCAATCGTTCTTCTACTCTCGCGCGTTCTCGCGCTGAGGACTAGCTCTACGGAGACTAGCCCCATACACCCGCCGACAAGAGCGGAATGTTGCCTCGAAGGGGCGATTTGCACTACGTTGACCCTTCCAGAGCATTTTTGAAACCAATGATCTTAAACATTTGTGCATCTCTTTCTTTCCAAATTGAGCCCTAGTCCTGTATCTACTGTTTCCTATACCTGGTGGAACCCCTTCCAACATGTTCCCATCAAAAGAAAATGCTCCCAGGCAAATCGCCGAGCTCGATTACGCGAATTCCATGCGGGCCTCAGGCGTCCCGCAGTCTCTTATCGTGTTTGTTTTAACGCGGATTTTCTAATTATCAAGGGTAGCTTTCCAACCTATCAACTGATTTGTCATCGCATGGGGACATGACATGGGGGCATGAATTGGCTGCCAATGAGATGGCGAGCAGGACGAAATTGTCGGTCTCGGTCTCGGTCTCGGCATCAAATGAGTTCCACCTAACCCAACACTATTTCGGATGGGGCCGTCTAGGTTACCGTTAAACGCCGAAGAATAACCCAGACAAATCCATTCAACAGTTGATTGCTGGTACCGAGCGTACACAGCAAATGGGCTTGATCAAACATTCTGCATTTTTCCTTTGGTCCAGTCTGGTCAGGTTTGGAGATCCTCGTGATACTTGACAGATAATTGGTGCATTTATCTACAATGGTTCTTTTTCTCTTTGTCAATGGAATATCGGAGATATGGGCTTTGGAGAATCTTAATCACTACCTCATGCGAATCCGGGGAAGAGAGAACCTTGGGATCATTCATGTCTATAGTTTTTGCCACGAGTAATGAAACTTGTCCGGCTTCGGCCGAGCATATCGGTCAACCCCATGGACTCATGTAAATCATGCTCTTGTCTTCTGTAAAACCCAGGCCGCTTCCTGTGACCATGCAAGCGCCTGATGTGATCAACCCAGGATATGCACTGGTACCTGAACTTGATCACCGGCTATAAGTACGATCGTCACTCTGCAGTGCTTATCACACCCGATGCCTCGGCCGCGCGGATTCGGTGATCTAGAGCATATTACTAAGTCTTGGCGTATCTCATATCAGAATTCGATGGAAATTTCAAATCATACCCAGTTGGATTAAGTTGGGCGATTAGAATCCGGGCCAAGTGGAGAGAAAAGAAAGAGAGAGGGAGGGAGAAAGAGCCCCGCACCGCACACCGCGTGGGAATGGATCTCCACCTCTCCTCCCCGGATTCTTCTCCTTCCCCTCTCCTCAAATCCGGCCCAAAAAAGCAAAGGAAAAAGAAAGAAAACCCCACTCACAAGGAAAAGCAATTAGAATGCACATCATCGCGTGACAAGTTCTAGCCTACCGCCGATCCTGATGGCTTTAACTAGCGTGAACACAACCACGCAAGGGTCGGGGCCGGGATTGTCCAGAAGCGAGGATATTGAGGCTGCCGATGCCCGCTCGCCCGGACGCAAAAGAAAGTCATCCGGCCCAATACCGACACCAACTCAAAAAAATGCCGCCAGCCGTCAGAAGATCACCCGGGCTTGTGACTCGTGCAAAGTCAAAAAAACGAGATGCACCGGTACCTTGCCTTGCACTAGATGTACTCGCCTCTCGCTTGCTTGTGAGTACAATGCCGCTTACTCGAGAGGTTTACCTCCCGATCCCTTGCCGGGGTCACCTTCAACTCCTGGTGATGAGATTCGACGCCGTGTTTCGGATGCCGGGCGTTTATCCAGCGGGTCCCGGTCGAGGGGAAATACAGGAAATCTGAATCTGAATTCAGATCCGAATCTTGATATCAGTTCGAGTTCAAATCTGCCACTTGATGGTAGAAATGTCTTGAGTAGTGATTACCTGGATACGACGGGACTGCAGCGCCATGCAGCAGTGGTTTCTTTACGGAACTCGCCCGAGCCAGGCTCAACGGATTTTGAGGGCAATTATCTTGGTCCTGCGTCTGGGATCTCGTTTATTAATCGTGTCTGGAGTCGGTTACATCATGATGAACGTACGCGTATCCCGGATGAGCTGCAGAATGAGTCTTCTAAGAATACGGCCGTGTTTATGTTTGGGGATAAGCCGTATACTTATCCTGAAAATTCGGACTTTGCCCTGCCGCCCTTTGAGAGGGCTATGGAGCTGGTAGCTATCTACTTTGACTTCTCCATGGTCACCTATCGGTTTTTGCATCGGTGGAATGTAGAGGGTTGGGTCAAACAGATATATGAGAATAATATCTCCATATCAAATCTGCCCGTTGGTAATATGGTTGCCCGGACGGCGATTGTGCTGATGATTTGTGCCGTAAGCACCCTACATCAAGATCCTGAATCGGAAGCCGTTGCGGAAGCGCATAGTAAAAGGTGAGTCTTTTCTCCTGGTCTCAACAACACACGGCTGATATCAAAAGTGAGCATTGGTTTACGGCTTCCAAGTATCTGTCCTCTTTGGAGTCGGGCCCTCCGCGGCTAGAGACTATTCAAGTACGACTTATCCAATGTCTTTATCTTTTATCATCCTCGCGGGCCAACGAGTGCTGGTACTCGTTTGGAACTGCATTACAAGTTGTGACAGCTCTTGGACTACATCGAAAATGGCCCGCTAAGATGCCAAAAACTGGATACTCATCTCTCGAGTTGGAGCTTCGAAAACGCATATTTTGGAGTGTATACACTCTGGACAAATATCTCAGCATCATGTTTGGGCGACCTCGCCTACTTCATGATGAAGACATTGACCAGGAATTACCAGACGAGATAAATGACGAGGATCTACTGGAGGAAGATCCTATGCGTCGAACAGGCGCTACGGATAGTATGATGATTGCCTCCGTTCTTCATTACCGGTCAGTCGCACCAAGTTCCTACTTCTCCAATCCCCATTAACACCTCACAGACTCGGCCGCATTTTAGGAGAAATCTCTCGTCAACTTTACAGCATCAACCCTCTTTCCCGTGACTCTCCACTCGACACCGCCGTACGCCTCACATCCGAACTAGAGAGATGGAAAGAAAGCGTCCCACCCCTCTTCAATAGCGTCCAACCTACCAGTCTCATCCCACCACTATGCCGCCAAAGCCAAGTCCTCCAACTAGCCTACTCACACGCGATGATCCACGTCACTCGCTCATTTCTCCTAAGTGACTTCACCGACTTAAGCCGCAGACCCCGAGACTCCCACTCAATGGTCAGCACCTACGTCCAAAAATGCATCCAAGCAGCCGAGGATACCATGACCCTAATAGACAGCCTCGCCCAACGAAGCGTATTCATCCAATCCCTCTGGTTCACCCATTACGTATGCTTCTGTGCGATCCTAGTCGTCTATATCTACATAATCCAGCAGCACCGCCAATCCACAGCCCCGAGTCCATCCGTCGGGAGCCCTGCGGACATGGACAGAATGCAGTACCTGCTTGCATTGGCGGAAACATGCCAGCAGCATCTTGCGGAGGCGACACGGAAGAATTGTCCTAGTCGGCGGTACAGCATCATTCTTGAGGAGCTAAGACGGGAGGTTCATAGGCAGATGGGCTCGGATGATCAGTCGATTAGTCTTGCTCCGACCCCTGTTGTGTCGAAGTCCAGCCCCCGTCCGCAAGTTCTAACCGGTGCTACGAATGGTATTGATCACACTGTTCAATTTGATGCGAGGAGTCTTGACTTTGCGAGTATGCCGGCTATGTTGCAGCCACCTGAGATTGGCATTAATCCTGTTGAGGATGCAGGACTTTTGGAGAATCTTGAGGGGTCTATTTGGTGGGCTCAGCTGGATTCATGGGTATGTCTATCGACTTGGTTATCTTTTGTCTTGTTCATGGTTGCTAAAACAAATATTTGCAGGCTCTGTCTAGTTTTCCGAACGAACCATCTGGATTCAGTTTCTAGGTGGCCTAAGCCCGGTATGTTTTGCCAGTCCCGGTATTAGGCTGATGGTCACTGTACATAGTGTGAATATACCCATAGATTTGCGATTTGATTATACATCAGCCTGTCTCCGATTACAGTCAAATAACGGGTCCTTTATTTTCTCTTCTCCGCAGGACAAAAAAGACAGGAAGAAAGAAGAAAAGGAAATCCAAAACAAAAATCAATAGAAAGATAAGTATCCGACCAAGAAAAACAAAAAGAAATGGACTCGCGGGGAATCAAACCCGGACCACTCCCATGCTAAGGGAGTATTATACCACTAAACCACAAGCCCATTGTATATGAGAAGCTTACTTATAATGTTATAAGAACAATAAATTCAAAATTGGTTGCTCAGGTCATGCTTCCTTAGGTGCCAAGACAAACCAGATGTATACAAAAATGCCTATTATACCCCCACATAATGATTTCTAGTTCCTAAAATCTTTCAAGTATACCTATCTTTGTAGAATCCAGTCAATATGAAATGTGGCCGTCATTTATTGGGTCCGTTCATCAAGTTACCTCTAGTCTGGGGTAAGTTGCGTTTTCTAAGGGTCGCCAGCAAGAAATATATAGCTGTGCTATGGATGGAATTTGAAATATCAAAGACGAGAAAAACATGGGGCCAAAGGCCGAATATACAATATGAAGTGGATCCATTGAGGTGGTCCTGTCCATATCTAAATAGGTATTCTTAATGGTTCCCAATAAAGAAATGGCAGTGACTATAGTAGGAGTGGCGCCTTACTATTGATTCGTTTACCGTATAATCAGGAGAAAGGAGGGGAAAAACTCCGTGGGCGATAGCACGCATCGAGGATCAATACGGCGCACATAATATATCCTTATGGAACTTATCTGACCCAGGGAGGTACTCTCCATTGAGCCCAAGTGACCAAGAGGTAACGCACCCACGCCAGTAGGCAATCGTCGTTCACTAATAAAATCTTTCCTTTTTCTTAAGAGTATAAGGGAACAAATATATCATGGGGAATACCCATGCATGTGGGCAGGATACCTTGGTTCAATTGACTATCTTCATCACCCGTGGACCGAGCACGCTTGCACTGACATCCTGGTTTCTGTGTCGATAATACCGTGTCCATCACTAATACCGTGGTGATTGCGTTCATCCTGGTCTTCACCAGATAACTTTGGCTCGTTCTTCGGGCTATGCTCTGTTTGTTTTTAAAGTCCCAAGGTTTATCTATTTTCTTAATATGAAGCGGGGGAAACACCGAATAGACAGACTTTCACGGGTGAGGCCAGCACAAACACCACCACAAAGACTTTGAAAATACATGTAGAAATGCAGGTGCCTATAGTGAAAGGTGTATTCCGACATAAAATTTGCCCGCCAATATGAAACACTGTCCCAATAGTCCCAGGCAATTAACTAGAGAACAATTGTTCTTTGCGCCGTTACTACATATACACTTAATGAAGTATGCAAATCTATTACAATAGGGGAAATCTGAGCGAATGCAGGTACACCTGCAGTAGTTAAATGGAGGGGCTGACCAAACAGCTGGAAACTTCATGATGTCCTGACAAACAACCATATGCATCCCCTATATGTGTAGAGCGACACACAGAAAAGGACTGGCATTACCTCACCCACCACCATCCACGTACCAGGCTTCTGCTATTACCGCTACCAAGACCTCAGAAACCTTCTCCTTGGCCCCTCTTTCATCATGGCTCTAAACACCCTCAAACCGAATGGGCTCTACATCCTCCTATTCATCAGACACGAATCACCCGAGGCAAACAATTTCCACTGGGCCTTTTACCTCCACCAAGGTGCCCAAGGCCGCACAAAATATCACATTACAAACATCAGCCAAGGCCAAGGTTGGGTCCCAGCCCACGGAGATACTCGTGCGGTGATGAAGGAGTTTCTCCTGGTGGGACTATTCAGAATCGTCGATGTACCCACTGGCCGGCATGGCTTCTTGGATAGAATCATGACATATTTCGATGATAAATTGAACACCCCGGAAATGACCTATCGGGCTTGGATCTTGGTGATTCTGACTATGCTTCAACACCCGGTTGATGGACAGAGAGTTCTGGAGTGTGATGACCTGCTGGCGTTGGAGAAGGAGATTACGGATTGGGGGAATGAGAATGCTATGGGAGCTGCGAACAATGAGCAGCCGAGGCCGATTGCGGATTCTTCTCTTTGTGGACTTTGAGATGAGGGTTGACTAGTGGCTTCATTTGTAATTGATCGAGGTAATGAGTTAATAAGAAAAAGCACCGAGTTCATATATGTGTTCAGTAAATGGCATATTTGTTCGTTTCTCATTCAATATTTGCATTATAGACAAAGTTCGAAGACCGCAAAAAGCAAATTCAACTGTACTTCCCAAAATCGTTTGCACTCTAAGCAGAGGGGCTCTCCTTGGAGCGTGCATAGTCCTCTCCTTCCTTGACAAACACACAGTTCAATTCCGCGCCAGGGCTCAATGTCACCTCGAACCTTAATACGGGGTCTTCGACGCGATCCTTGCCACTAACCGGAAGAGCGACAATGCGCTCATAAGCTTGTAGAATACGAATAACGGTGTATCCCATCTCGATAGTCGCAAACTGTTGACCAATGCAGATACGGGGTCCTCCATTGAAGGGAATAAAGTGCCACGGACGCGGCTGCCACCCCTCAACCCAGCGCTCTGGTATCCACAGGCCAGGATCAAAGTAGTTTTTGGATTCAGGCCCATCATAGAGATCAGGATCCCGCTGCATTAGCATTGTCGAGTAGATCACTCGAGTGTTAGCGCGCACACCCACCGGGGCGAGACCGTCTGGTCCACCACCGCGAGGGAGTGTGGTATCACGTAGCGAGTAGCGAACATTGAACGGCACAACCGGATACAGACGCATAGTTTCATTCAGGACAGCGCTGAGATACTTCATCTCTTTGAGATCAGTGTAGCTAGGCTTCTGGCCATCGGCGCCAACGCCCAGGCGGTCACGGATCTCCTCGCGCAGCTTGGCGACAACTTCGGGGTGTCGTGATAGCTCATAGAGACAGAAGGATAGAGTTCCGGCTGTGGTGTCTCGGCCAGCAAGTAGCACGGCAACGAGCTGGTCACGCAGAATCTGAGGATCACGCGTAAAGCGAGCTAAGGCGTCAAGGAAGGTCTCACGTTTCGACAGCTTGTGGTCCAGTTCTGCAGTTGACAGGGATAGAACTGTCTCAATGTAGGGCTGTATGAACTGATCCATGACCTTGAGATTCGCTCGGAACTCTTTGCGTGACATGAGTGGGCTGAAGACACTATTCGGAAGTATATATTAGGTTTCACAGATCTCATGATTGTATGCTGTGTCACATGCAGGTGAGGCGACTTACCCAAATCGGAATAGTTCGGCTTGTCGTTGTTGCACATATCTGAAAGCCTCCGCAAATCTAGTTGCTGGGTTTTCCAGGCTGTCTGTACCTTGACCTAGTAGATAATCGGTCGCTGCATCAAGGGTATAGCGGAAGAAGAGGGATCCAACATCCACAACTCGGCTAGCATGAGGCGAATGACTTCCACCCAAAAGCGGAATGAGCTTTTGAACGTGTTTTTCAAAAATTTCGGTATCGACAATTCGATCACGAGCAAACATGGGGCGGATGAGCTGGCGAGAGCGCGACCATAATTCTCCGTCCGTGGTGAAGATGCTGTCACCCAAGAACTCTTTCCAATCACGGTGAAATGGCTCTCCCTTTCCAAAATCGGCAAATTGTCCTGTCAGAAGGGCTTTCGTATTCTCTGGGTCTATGGTAAAAACTATCCGAGTCGAGATTCCAGCATCGAGCTCGGCGGTCTTGACATTCGACAAACCCCCGGCAGTGGTGATTCTATTTTTAAAAAAAGCGAGGTCATCATTCACCAGGTTAGCTTTTTGACCATCGTAGATGAAGTCGAGAGCTATATGGTAGTCAGTCTCTCGGTCGTATGACTGCAATAAAGGAAGGAGATTGTCATACCGTAAGGTAGCCGGAAACCGATCTTGGGGGCTCTAGCACCAAGGCGCGCGATCTGGGCAGCAGCCTGGATTTTGCGGAAAACACAAAAGAAAGTGAACAGTCCCAGGAACCACAAAATGGCCTTCCCAGGCGTTATGCCCTCGAGGAGACTTTCAATCATGGTGGGCGTTGACGATGTCAGGGGTCGAAGTTGGGTAGGGCCTGTAGGGGTTACAATGAGGAATATGGATAGACGTTTCTATATGGGCCGCTAGAACCGGTTCGTCATGCACATGTCACTGATATTGATGGCCCGCGGTGTTTAATATGATCAATGCACGAGCCTTTTATTAGGCTTTTATCAAGGCCGGGAAGGTTAGTGGAATGACCCGTACACAAGGAATATTTTATCAATCGGGGCACAATAGGCCCGGTTCCCCAGAAAAGCACTGTGCATCACCCTATGATAGCGAGCCGGAAGCGACCCGGAAGTAAAGATGGGCATGTTCTTCACATTTCGAGACATTCTTGCGAGGGACCTGTCAGCCCCCGCTAGATGACTTCATTTCCGCCTGTCGACCCACCTCCATTTTTATGCTTCTGTGCTATTTGACCTGCATTGGCCCCATACATGAAATTTATTACTATTTAACCAGTCAGCGACAGTATGATTGTAATAACTGTAATTATTTGACCTTGTTTGTGCTCCATTTTAGAATGGGGCTGTGATAATCCGGGGAAATAAAACCGGGGTTCTTGAGGACCTCGGCTGTCCCGGTTTCATATGATCGCAAAGTGGAGATCGGTTCACTATGCCAAGGTTTATGTTTTGGTGAAGCATATTAAACAATGCGTGTGCTGATACGAAATAGGCCATGCATATCTGCATAAATTTGAACTATTTTACTAGTGTAGTACAATTAGGATTCAATATAGTACTCCTATAGCCAGAGCTTTCGAAGAACAAAAATATCTTCATTCCAATTCTAAATACTTAGGTCACTATACGTACCACATTTCCTCTGCCGGGTGGGGCTTTCCTATTCCAGATGCCGCCGCTTTAATGAGGGCGCTCAGAGTCAGGCTCACTGAGTAAATTTCAGTCCGGGCTCAGACTCACCGAGCTGCTCAGAGCTAATCACGTGATATATTAGTAAAGGCCCTCTGAGTAACTTAATCAGTGAGCACAGTCTGAGCGCTCAGATAGCGCTCAAAGGCAATTAATGTAATGGTGGCTCTTCAGCGCATGGTGCTTTTTCCTATGTGGATCGTGCTAGCAATGTGGGCCAAGTTGGCAGGAGGAAGAAGGACAACGCATCAAGTTGTATATAGCTCGCCAAACGGATTCTTGCCCAGATGAATTCTCTTCGGCATCCACTTGAACGTCTCGCTCGTTGAGCATCCGTTTGGTGACCGATGACCTTCCTCTTTTCCCAAAGTAAATGTAGCAAATCTGGAAATTTGTTGGACTGTCAAAATGTAGACAAGGAAATTGCATGCTGACCCTGCAGGTTTAGTAGCGAAGTGCTTCTTCAGGTCTGTGCTTTCACGTAGTTTATCTGCAATACATTGCAAAAATCCACGATTTCCTCTTGTTGCAGTATGCTCTGTTCTTCCAAGGTTATTGTTGGACGTGTTCATGCGAACGAAGGTAATACATCCATGGCTTATAACTACGTCATATAGAATTATGTACTATGGCTGTTCAATATGTTACCAACATTGAAAACAGGTGTTGATTCGGCGGAAGCAAACATGGCTTCCTAATGCAATAATTACGCAGAATAACCGAGAGCGGTGACGTAGCAGGAGTGGATATATCGTTTAGCGGTGAAAGAGCGCTGCACTTATCGTTAAGACTGGTGATGATCATCATTGTTCATGTAGCGTTAAAACCTTCGTCAGAGAAAATCTCCACCCAAAGGAGTTGGTGGATCTTGTGGCGCCTGATCTTGCAGCTGACGCCTCTGAATATCTGAATAAAGAAAACGCGATGAGGTTTCGGCATTTATTACAGTTCTCGCAAATAGGCTACGACAGGCAGTCTAAGTATGGATCCCGAGGGCTTAATGATGTTAACTTCACGGTGACAGCCGGGGGACCCACCGCGGGATTGGCCAAGAGATCGTCGATCGTACCGCAGTTTGGTAAGAACATGTGGAGCTGGGCTGAGCTGAACTGGGCTGAGCTGAACTGTGGGGGATTGATAGTTCACGTGCCGCCCAGATGCGCCTATATAAAGACTGCTAGATTTGCCGGACACGAAACTGAAGAGAATTATTACATTTCTCTTGTTTCCCTCTGTACCCAGAAGTCCACTTGACGAAAGTCCAATCATGGCTGTCCGAGTAGATGTCAATCTCTTTGATGCCAACGAGGGAAAAGCCAAGAAGACCAATTGCGTCCCCTTGAAAGATTTCGAAATCTCCAAAAAGACCCTCGGTGATATACGAACGGCCCTGATTGACAATGGAGGTCTTGACGCCAGCAAGTATGGATGTGGATGTGGGAGGTGATGATCAGGAGCTGATGCCCATCTAGAGCAGGATCTGCATTCTGTACTGCAACTGGTGCTCTGGTCAATGATTCCACGTCATTTGTAGATTACATGGAGATCCTCTCCGAGAATGTGGAAGAAGAGGAGGAGAAGGAGGAGAAGGAGGAGGAGGGGGAGGAGGACAAGGATGGAAAGGAGAAAAAGGAGAAACCCGCCAAATCCGTCAAATCCGCTAAAGCTACGGTCCACAACGTTTACATCAAGGGGAAAGAGAAAAAAAGCACCGACAGGACGACAGAGGCAAAGGAGCTCATTAAGAAAGAGCTGAATCTGAAGCTGAGTGTACGACTATCTTGACTTTATCAGGTTGTGCCAGCACACGAAGTTCACAATCTATGCAGGACAAGCCTGAACTGCTTCAAACATCGCTCGATCAACTCGCGAGCTCCTTCAATCGCGCAGACTGGATTGCTATGGGGAATAAGACAACCATGTAAGTGGTATCCAAAGACGAAAGAACCCGCCACTGACAAGCCACGCCAGAAATCCGGCCGACATGTCTGAGAAGGATTGGAACGCTGTCCTCCGCAACAACAACCTTTTGAGTGCCCATCGGATGGTCTTTTCCAACCTGGGGCAAATGACCGATGGAACGAAGGCAGTCAAGTTTCGCAGAATTGAGCGTGCTCCCTATAGTGGTAAGTGGTCTGAACCTTTCCCGGTATCTGTTGATAGGTGCTTTTCTGACTCCGTTGCTAGCCTTTGTTTTGAAACCCAGAAAGTTCGCTTTGCATGAGATCCCCGGTGCGGATGTCAAGGTCGAGGTTTGTCTCCGCAATCCTGGAATAACTGCGCAGTGCTAAAATGACCTCAGCAAGAGTTCCATATCCCCCGGTTCACTGTCGGAGATGATTCTTATGTGGACGCCTTCGAAACCAAATCCTCCGTGGCATCAGCCATGGCACGCAGTTCATTCTCGTCAATCGAGGCCGAAGCCTCCATGTACGCCGCTCCCGGAACATTTCAGACATCCTCTAATTTCATGGCAGTGAAGGTGGAGCATTCGGCTTCAGTGCTGCCATCAGTGCTGGCTTCTCGCAGAGTGAGAGCGGTGCTCTAAGCAGTCAAAAAACCGCTGACGCCAGTACCATGAACATCACTTACAACGTAAGTTTCGCAGCTCGGTTCTTTTACGGTCAAGCAGCTCATGAAGCCCTTTGACTAGTTTCCTCGCGTTGTTCTGTATTTGGATCAGTTTGGCGTCGCCCTGTCGAAAGAATGCGCGGATGATCTGGGGCGTGTGGGGGACGCGGCGTCCCTGATCGCTTTCCATCATAAATACGGTAGGACTTGAATAAAAATCCCCCACGAGCAAAGCTGATCAACACCAGGCCACTTCTTTGCCACCCGAATTGAGCTGGGAGGCAGGCTCTTTTCATCTGAAAAGTTCTCCGCCCTTGGCACAGCGAGCGAGGATGAGGCCGCTTCGGCGATGAAGATTGCCGCAGCTGCATCCTTTTCTTCCACCTATGTGTCTGGAAGCGCCAGCTATGGTCAGGAGGACCAGACGAATTCCAAGAATTCCAAATCAAACCGATCTATGCAGGGCGCTATTTCATGGCAGGCTCAGGGCGGAGATACATTGCTTTGCAACAAGTAAGTTACTGTTTTGCGCCTTCCCCTGATCCACATAAACTGACGTTCTCGTGAAGCCCTCCTGCATGGTGCCCGACCGTTGCTCCGCCTCAGAATTGGAGAGTAATCAAGGTAATACCAGTTTATACCTCGTGACTATACCTGTACTTGTTCTGATACCAGATTACAGCAAGAGGATGTCACTCCGCTCGGCGACTTCATCGGCCAGATCGCCGGCTATGAGGATATCCCAGAGAAGTTCAAGTCCATCGCGGAGGTTACAAGGAAGAAGGCGACTGTTAGCTTCTGCCTTAGCCTCGACGACTGGCAGAGAAAAGACAAGAAGATCCCTGAGTATATGTCACTGCGTCATGCCAATCACATCAGTAAGTACTCTTTAACCCCACCAATGTCAGGATAGAAAAGTAATATTTTTTTTTCAAAGAGCGAGAGGTGGAAGAGGCAATGGGGAAGATAGATGGCGGTGATATTACCTGGAACTATACAAAACTGGGAACCCATTGGATTGATCCAACAGCTCCCGAACACATCATGTGGCTCTACAACAACGGATACAAGGGAATTTCTTTCGAGGAAAGCAGCGAGGACGCTGTCTTTGACGTTGAAGTTGAGACGTTGTTGGACCAAACCCCCACAGTAAGTTTCCCTCACATCATAAACAGCACTATCTGACGGACCCGGCAAGCTCGAATTCAGGAAACGGTACCACCTCTACAATCGGAAGCAAAAACTTTGGCTTCATTCTTTCACAATTCGTATTAAAGACGAGGACATTACCCTACTCGGCACCGGTCCTAAGACCCAGGCGACGCTCTTCGAGTTCAGGGAAAGGGATCGAGAGGGCCCGATACGGCATGGTGACAAATGTAGCCTGATAGTTTACGGCCCTGATGGAAGACAGAAGGGGTTAATCGCCAAGGCAATAAACTCCCAGTCCACCTCCATCGGTGCAATGCCCTACAGTGTCACTAACGAGAACTGGATACGTTTCTTGACTTTGTCGGTTGTGGAGCAGCGAGATGTGCCCGAATAGAGGTGCAATTTTACGGAGCAGCTCGGGAGGTATGTCGGATGGATTAAGGTTATGGAAAGTTACTTGGCGGAGGGAGTCATTTTGACTACAGAGGTAGTTGGTACTTCTGGATCTGAAGAGGGATGGGTTGACTGCTATAACTCTTTTGGTCTAACGAGGCTTGATATTTTGGACTTTTTCGGGTTTACATGACCTGTGAAGCATATTCGTCTCTCATAAATTGAATTTGATTACATCGCTCTGACATGTTTCCGGTACCTTATCGTCATAGGGATATGGTCGTATGTACTGGGGAGCTCATTGAAGAGGTTGTTAAACTACGGGTGTGAATGCAATGAAAAGTTTGAAATGTGAGTGAGAACTGGGCGAGAATCCCTGAAGCGTCGTGTGACTGGAGACTATATGGATGAGACAGAAGGAACCTAAAATTTCGGAGAAGAGATTGATCGAGACTCACAAGAACTGCTCAGGCGTGATAACTTGACTGGGGAAGTTTGGCTCTATATGAGGATTATCTCCGTGAACAGTCAAGAACTGGTTAGCCTTTGTGCCTTTTACCGATGCAGTCTGAGCGCCGTCATAGCGGGAATGGCATAGTCGCTGACTTAGACGGCCCATTGACTATGTCCTAATCTAATCTTTCACGGCTACACTTGCGGTTAGTATACTAGGTGTTCCATGATTCCAGTTAAAGATTCAATTGAGTACATTTTTCCTGAATTTTCTACGTTCTGTTGCAATTAATCCTGAGAAAAGACAGACATGCGCGCCTGCAATCCAAGGAATTCTCAACTAGTCTTTACAAAGAACCAAGTTGGTTTTAATCAGCTTGGTCTTTTGGTTGTATATATAGCCTCATAGATTCTCAAGGTCTGGAGTAATGACATTAGTTTCGCTCGCATAGACAAAGTAAATCAGAACCCTGACGGTTAAAGATACCATTTGAACAATTGAGTCCTGCTGCTTAGCTAAGCTAACTCAGATGGAATCAAAAAGCTCGCACCCTCCGTCAAGGAAAAGTTTGGCTTTTAGATCGCTATAGCTGTACTATGAACGTGACACCGAAATTACTGGGATACTAATTCACCGCTATTATAGCTTGCTCTAGTACACCGGGTATTACTGGCTCTTTGTTGGTGTATGATGTGACTGCGTTACGGGAGCGAGACAACCCGATATGATTGCCTATAGATGCAGAAGCTTATTGGTGCTAGAGGTGGTTTTGCCGTCAAATGGAGTAAATGTTGTCACCCAGTGGGCATGGCCCCAAAATAGAATGCAAGTATACGAGCAGATCCATCCAATTACTCCAGCGCCATTAGTCTCCACAGCCTGATTAGGAGATCATGGGGGTACTAGAAAGAGTGTTCCTAGGAGCATGTAGTATGAAACGTAATACTGATTGGTTGATTAAGTAGGAGGCTTCATTGTGGCGCTTTGGCCGCAGTAAGTGCTTTTTGATGGGGGGCAATTTAGTGAGGGAATGTGGCACGTGAGCCGAGCTAGCGTAGTGCATTTTATTGAGGTCGGTTCGTGGACTGCTCACTCCAACGCTCAGTGGCGTGCTCAGATCTGCTCAGCGAGCAAAAAGCGGCAAGGTCTGAGCACTAAAAAGGAAGGGGAACGCCAAGAAGTGGCAGAAGAAATCCGGTACGTAGGTCGATTTCTAGAGTATACTTGGAGGACACCAGATAATTACGGAGTAGAATAATTATGAGACTGCTACAAATGATCCCCGTCGATTACAGGGCTGTTTCTATTTCGGGGGGGGGGGGGCTTTTGTAGCAATCCTCAATACTTAAACGGTGCTCGTGTCGATTGGGACTTGCAACAGTGAGGGCTTCTTGGGCCAAGAGGTATGTGGAGAGATTTTGAGTTAACTTTTTATTTAAGGACTGTGGCTTGGTTATACAATTTGATCATATTCGTTGTACTCAGCGCCATAAAGCCGCCAAAGAAGCTCATGTAGAAAGATTCTGGACGATCGTTCTCCAGATCAGATCACGTGAACTAGACAAAGCTACTATTCCACATTAGGCCATATTATGTTTGCCATGTTTGTCCATGAGCCCAACCCACGTGACATCAAGGCCAATTTCGTCGCCGAAGCTTCTGCTATCGCGTCAAGGACCATCCCAGCAAGATCTGAACTACTACCAGTCAAGATCTTGGTTAACACAAAATTTCTATCGCTGATATTTGGCGCATATTTCTATTATTGTCTCCTTGTCATTCTTTGATTGCCCTGAAACGTGCGAACCCTTTTTTGTCTCGGTGGCGCGCAATTCACCCACCATTTCTCAGCAGCTCGCTCCGAACCTTTTAAATTCGGAACCCCACCCCTCACACCTCACTTCATCATATTTCCAAAATGCTTCCTACTATCACCCAAGATTCGCCCCTCGCGGCGGCCATCGCTAGGGCTATTCAGCCTAAACTGGTGGAAATGGGCTGGAGTACGGATGATGGTCAAGAGGGAGCGCTCATTGAATACATCGTTCTCATGCTAGTGAATGGAAAGACCCAGGAACAGCTTGCGACTGAACTTTCCAACGACTTTCTCGGACTAGACGAAGGTGACACACAGGCGCTTGAGTTTTCAAGGTGGCTGTTTGGTCAGGTTGAAAGTCTTGACCAACAGATCAACGGAGCCCCAAGTGATTCCACGACACAACAAGTTCCTTCGTTCGGCCAAGAATCCGGCCAATCCTTAGGTATGGAAGGGAATGGTATGGATGCGGAGATGGGTGATGCGAGTGATTCCATGTGAGTTTGCATACTGATTTGAACGATGATGAAAGATGCTGACCCTGTCTTCTTTTTTGCTAGACCCACAGGACCCAAGGCGATGCGCAATGGACGACAAGCTGGCAGAGGCAGAATGATCAACCAGATCAACCGAAATCTCGGCAGTAATACCGACGGAGCTCTCCACCGAGTCCGTGGACAGCAAGGAAATGGACGTATCGGAGGGCACGGTCGTGATCAAATGAAGGGACCTCGGCGAGGAGGCGGCCGAAACATGGGTGGCATGGGAATGCCAGGCAATATGGGAGGTGGACCGATGATGCAAATGAGCCCACAGAATCAGATGCAGATCATGACGATGTTGGAAGAGCAGGCAAGGATGATGTCCCAATTGATGCCTGGTTTCGTCCCACCCGCTGTGAATCCGGCCTTCCAGAACGGAAACCAGCAAGGTCGCTCGTTGTTTGATCGGGTTGAGCGCCAGGGCCAGCAAGGTGGTGGACGCTTCAATAAACGCGGCCCAAACCAAAGGCCCCAGGGAGCCAGCGGCGATATGGATACCGAAATGAGCGGCGAGCAAAACGAGAGCAACCCCGACACCGTCTGCCGTTTCAACCTTCGCTGCACTCGGAAAGACTGCCCATTCGCCCACCAATCTCCTGCTGCGCCTGAGGGTACTTCTCTCGACATTTCCGATGTCTGCTCATTTGGAGCAGCTTGCAAGAACCGAAAGTGCACAGGCCGTCACCCATCACCAGCGGTCAAGTCTGCACATCAATCCGAGGAGATGTGCCGATTCTTCCCCCATTGCACCAACCCGCATTGTCATTTTAAGCACCCTGACATGCCACTTTGCCGCAACGGTTCCGGCTGCACGACCGAAGGATGCAAGTTCACGCATGTCCAGACTGCCTGCAAGTTTAACCCCTGCATGAACCCAAGTTGTCCGTACAAACACGCCGAGGGTCAGCGTGGTTCTTTCCCCGACAAAGTATGGACACCCAAGCATGTCAGCGAGCGCAAATTTGTGGAGGATGAGGATATGCCAGAAGAGTTGATCAAGCCTGAGACCGCGGGAGACGTATCTCAAAATCAGGAGCTTACCGCATGACTCCGCCTTAATTGAAGTTGACGAAATTCGATCTTGAGAAGATCGCCGTGTGCGAGCACTATCTTGTACAATTTGAATTGTGATGATGAATGGCTGGTTGGGGAGGGCGTTCATAGTTTGATGCATTTGCTTTTCTCGACGGTTTCGAGGCTCATTTATCTGTACATAAATATCCCCGTGGAAAAGAAGAACACAAGCGAGTTTGATTACAAAGAGAATATGTCCCATTTAGACACCATATTTCTACGGATGTATCGCATCCATTGTAATCCAAGTTGAAGGCCGATAAGCCGATAAGGATCGCTTAGTAACACATCTGAACTTCCGCGGACCGACTGTAGACAAGTTCGACACTTCAGCGCATCACTTCCCTAGAATCCGTCGAGATGAGGTTATTAACCTCCAATGGCCCCGGGGCTAGGCAGCGTCTGCATGTGAATGCTTTTCGGTCCCAGCATCGTACTTTTCACGCTGCTGTCATTGGAGGTGGCATCACTGGGCTCACATCGGCCTTCCACCTGTCGCGAAATTCTAATTGCTCTAGCGTCACAATATACGAGAAATCCCCTCGGCTTGGAGGTTGGATGCGATCTGAGCGAGTTCCAGTAAAAGGAGGAGATGTGATATTTGAATACGGTCCTCGCACGATCAGATGCTCCAATACGCTCATACCTACTTGGTTGATGGTAACTGTCCCTTAATTGAACACCACAACTTCCCATACAAGAACCTCTAATAATCTTCACTTCTCGGCTTGAAGGCTGAACAAGTAGGTCTAGCAAACGAAGCAATCTGGACCCCAAAGAGCAGTCCTGCCGCAGCCAATCGTTTCATCTATTACCCGGATCATCTCGTCCGCCTTCCAAGCCCACATCCAGGTGTCTCACTCGCGAGTAACATCAAAGATGCCATTCAAACGGTCTTGAATGAACCTCTATTTAATACGCTCATACCGGCCATTCTTTTCGAGAGCTTCAAACCGCCACGAGGAATCGATCAATGGCAGAAGGATGAGTCTATCGCAGATTTCATCTCTCGTCGTTTCTCTCCAGAAGTCGCAGATAATCTTGTCTCGGCTGGGATGCATGGAATATACGCGGGAGATATCGATAAATTGAGTGCCCAGGCTCTTATTGGTCCTTTACGCAACATGGAAGCTACTGGCATCATATCTAGCCTCTTTACCAATATGTTCTCCAGGAAACATAACATACTGTGTGATGATTTCATTGCTGGGCGTGAAAGCTGGGGGCAATATTTGAAACACAACGAACAGAGTGTAGGAACAGTAAAGTACCCGGGGAAGCAATCGACCACTCTTACCTTCAAACAAGGGACACAGCAGCTTGTGGACGCGATCGCTGCTGATCTAGCGAAGTCAACAAAGGTCACAATAAAAACAAGTTCAGACATTCAAGCTATGAGCCCACCAGCAGGTCATGATCAAATCTGCGTAGGTTCTTCCCACTGACAGGCGATTTCAAAGAGATTTGCAGGCTAACCTGAATCCCCTGATGTTGCAGATTACTTCTCGTCAAGACAGTGGTGATATCAGCCGCAGGAATTATGACCGGGTCATTGCCTCGCTCCCAGCGCCTGCATTAACCAAAATTCTAGAGTCAACGGACACGAATCACCCGGGCCAGTCTCGTCCCCACGAGACCATCAGAAAACTCAAGCTATATGACTATGCCACCACTGTCATGGTTGTCAATCTATATTATGACAACCCCGTACTTCCCATTGAGGGCTTTGGGTATCTGATACCTCGCTCAGTTCCATTTGAACAAAATCCAGAATGCGGACTGGGAGTCCTTTTCGCATCTGCTTCTAGCTGGGGTTTGCCCACCTCCGGTGATCAGTTTCTCTCGCAGGATAATGCGCCGGGAACTAAGCTTACAGTAATGCTTGGTGGTCACTATTGGGATGACTGGAAAGATTCCGATTACCCCGATCATGACTCTGCTGTGAAGATGGCCTGCGCCTTACTTGAGCGCCATATTGGAATCAAAGCCACCCCCAGCGTTACACGAAGCAGTCTTCAAAAGAGTGCCATCCCTCAATACACCGTTGGACACATTGACCGCAATTTCGAGCTGTCCGAGTCTGTAAAGAAGGAATTCAACAAGCGGCTTGTTCTTGCCGGAAACTGGTATACCGGGGTCGGTGTCAATGACTGCGTCCGGCAAGGTGTTCTTGCTGCATCAGTTGGTATTGGCCAGCACCGGCTTGAAAACGTCGTGGACGAGAACCTCCCGTATGGAGACCACCAAGTTTTCGAGTGGGACATGGAGGGCGGCATTCCCACGGCACCATCACAGTATATTCAAGTTTCTGGGCCCTAGGATCTAGGTATTGTGCACATATGAAGATGGGCTTGTGGTGTATATTAGATCGATATTTCAAAGAACAACTGTAAAATATAAATGTGAAAGGTCGAAAATATGCATTGGTGCTCTAAATTTTCAAATTTGATTTTAAAGTACCATGGGGGACAGGCCGTGAGGCCCTCAGCCGTCCCCATAGTGCTTGGCGAGTCCTGGTGTATGCCCTCGATACATGTGGTTCCCGATGTATTGGTCCTCCATAGTTTCAACCGGGCCATACAGTGAACCAAGTAACAAGTGAATGTCCATCTGGGAGGGGTCGAATTGGAAACACCACGGCACTCCTCTCTGCGTGCATCAAAGTTGCTCAATGCCACATTTTTGTGATTATCTGCGAACAGAACCTTCGCAAATGGGATTTCATTCAACTCGTACTGAGTTGCAAATGGTACCGGGCGCATGGCTTGGGGATGCTGTCACTAGTATGTCGTCGGTGCACACAGGTCTTGCCCACGTGTAACCATTCTGATCATAGACATCGAGTAAGACTCGACTGGGCCAGCAAAATTGAATTGATGAGAGCACTCAGATATGTTCTCATGCTGTTTTCTGGCCATCCTCCTTTGCTTCTCCATTGGAATCAAATCCTAGCGTTTCGAGTTGCCGAACCAATTCGTGAATCTTGATGACCTTCTCAAGCTGCTCGGGCAACAAGGCCTCTCCCTGGTTCTTCTTATCGCGCAGGTCTCGGGCTTGTCTGAGCTTCTTTTTGAGATTGCGGGCTTTCTTTTCCTTCTCCGCCTCCAGATCAACGGGTTCCTCGGGCTCGGTGGGCTTTTCGTCCTTTTTAGCGGGCACACGCCAATTGTCTGAGCCAGATCCCTTCTTATCATTTGGAGATTCCGAAGCCTCGGCCTGCTTCGCTTGACGTTTCGCTTCGCGGCGCTTTGCGTTCTTGTTGCTGGCAGCTGTGGCGTCTGGCGCTGCGGATTTGTCGTCCCCACTGCTTAAGGGCTCTGCACCCGGCACCCCGCTTTTTTCACGGTTTTTCCACGCGGCGGCGGCACGGTTTCTATAAAGCTCGACATCCTCTGGGGGCTTGTAACCAGGACGAACACGAATCTCCCTACGTTTGGAACCATCTGCACGGACCGATGAGGGGATGTAGCTTGCACCGGTTGCATCGGTGGTGATTCCGGCTTTAGAGACGTTGGAGGCCATGGTGGATGGAGGATGGAGGACAAATGTAGAAGTGAAAGCAGAAAACAATAAAAAGTGCAGAGAAATTGAAAGATCACCAGGGGCGACTCTCAAGAGCTCGCCCACTTGACTGTAGGAAAAAGAAACAATGCAAACTTGACGGATGGCCGGAGTGGTCAGTGTGGACGGGCCAATCAGCGAACCGGGAATTCCCGCAGCTTTTCGTCCTTCGAACTTCCATCCTTCTCACTCTCCCTCATCTCATCCCAGACCCTTTGCTTTCCTAGGTTGTGTCAACACCTTCCTTTCCGTCACAATGGCCGGCGTATGTGATCCCCCTTTCCAATGGTGCTTCGCGCTGCGCAAGAATCCCTGGCTAACCGCGCATAACAGATCTCCAACGCTATCTACCAGCACGTCTCCCCACCCTCGATCCGATCGGATGGTCGCAATTGTCGCCCTCAAGTCTAACCGTTGTTCTTTGTTCGCGTTTAGGTCCCTCTTCCGCAAGAACGCTGTCTACCTGACCGCTATCTTCGCCGGTGCCTTCGCTTTCGAGCTGTGCGTTACATCCATGAACCCCCGAATCATACATAATCCCTGACCAAAGCTTTGCGAAATAGTTCCTTCGATACCGCCTCCAACAAGATCTGGGACTCCTGGAACGCCGGCGTATGTTACTTCCTCCGACCCTATCTTCTGGCTCTACTGAGACATACCCGATGACATCTCGCTAACTGGTTATCTTTGCTTATAGCGCCAATGGAAGGACATCAAGCCCCGCTACCTCGCCGCTGCTGAGGAGGAGGATGATGAGTAAATCAATGACCGGGATCTGGTGACTTCTACTGTGTAGATTTACGGTCAAAGGGGAAAGCAGAAGCAGGAAAAGCGATCGGCTGGATTCCTCATTATTACCCATTCCAGCCCGCGAGTTTGTACGCGATAGAGCCTTTTTATTTACATTGGAAATTTGTATTCTGACTCAAATATGATGTGTTGATTCACGGATATATGTACTCCGTAAGATGTGGTGTTCGGGATCGTCTGTGGCGTTTGGGAGCGAGACCGCTCCGTCGATGTCATAACGAAAAATGCTAGAAAAATGCCCTTTCCCACTTGTCCCCTAATTGTCTTATCTCCGAACTTGTCCATCTGTTCTTCATCGCAATTTGTCTACTTCATCATATTCTTGTGGACCGTCCGATCCTCGACCGCCTCGCAAATCTGTAAGGTCTGACCTACCTCTGCATTCGATCCACATCTTGTCGATTCTCCCCCCACTACAAATCCTCGGTGAGGTCGACTTGCAATCGATCCCCCCAAAGCAGTTGCTTCCCGATTCGCTGGACACTTGCTATCCGACCGTTACCTTATATAAACCCTTGAATGTTCATTGCTGTTTCAGCCCACCAAGTGCGCCAAAAACCTTCCCGATCTCACACTTGTGCCGAGCGGCTCCGACCCTCCACCTCCGCCCGAGAGTCTTAAGCCATGCTCATGCTCACAGAATGTGAGAAAGTCCTTGGCGATGGCCTTCTACGATTACCAGCCCAGCACAACTACCGATACAGCCCACAGGCGGAGAGAGACCTGCTAGAGCTGCTCTTTCGATCGCTTGTGGGGCACAACGAGGAGCTGATAAACCATCTGTTCCCCGACGGTGTGCCCAACGGAGCATGGAAACTTGCTGAAGCTCAAGGAGCTCGAGAGGGTGCAGAATATACCGAGGCAGCGCGAGGAAAACGATGCGGTCATATCTTCCGCGCCGGGGAGGCTACCTACCGATGTATAACATGCGCCGCGGACGAAACCTGTGTGTTGTGTAGCAAATGCTTTGATGCATCCGACCATACGGGACACCAGTACCAGATATCTCTGTCCTCCGGCAACTGTGGTTGCTGTGACTGCGGCGACGATGAGGCCTGGCGACTACCGCTATTCTGTGCGATCCATACCGATAGTGGTAATGTCAAGGGCAAAGAGCGCGCCCAGCGACAGCTACCCGCGGACTTAGTATCTTCCATTCGCCTCACCATTTCGCGTGTGTTAGATTATTTCTGTGATGTTATTTCTTGTTCGCCGGAGCAGTTACGTCTGCCCAAGACCATCGAAGGTATCAAGCAGGATGAAGAGGCATCGCGACTGTGCCCTGACTGGTCAGACGCGGGTGATCAAGCAGAGGAGGAGCCTGAATTCTCGCTCATGCTGTGGAATGATGAGAAACATACCATTCGAGACGTAGCCCATCAAGTGAGCCGTGCTTGTCGTGAACGGGATAGCTTTGGTGTTGCACGAGCCCATGAGACTAACGATATGGGTCGAAGTGTCATTAAACACTCGAAAGACCTGCAGAGATTGCTAGCTGTATCGAAGATTATTGAGGAGATCAAGGTCACTGTCACGATTCGGTCTTCACGCGACACATTCCGTGAGCAAATGTGTGCAACGCTCGTTGAATGGTTGGCAGATATCGCGGGATGCAGCATACTTGAGGATAATGAAATATTCCGCCAAATCATCTGTGAAGAGCTACTTGTTCCCTGGCGGAAAGGCAGTGGAGGTTACAATGCGGACATTGGTATGAAGGGAATCGACGACCATGAAAGGGCGGAGCATTTAGGTGGTCGCACCTTCATGCTCAGCCTTCCCACTCATGGAAATCTAGTTCTACGAACCGATGACGATGATGACGAAGATGAAGATGACGAGGACGCTGTTGATGAGACCAACGAGGCAGATGAAGATGAAGATTATGGAGAAGCTCATGACGATGCTGATGATGAAGATGATGACATGGATATGGAACTCACCCGTCTGCAGGCTGAAGCTGATGGAGACGGTGACGAAGACATGGAAATGGACATGGGTGCTGGAGCGGACGAGTTCGGACCAGATGAGCTGGCCATAGCCCACCGTATTCTAGCAGGCTTAACTGGCATGCGACCACCACCACCGCAGCCCACAACCGAAGAAACGGAGGAAGAGGAGCAGCCGCCACGAGAGCAGTCTAATTCAACTCCTTCCCGTGAGGTGGATAATCAAACACCCGATCCCAACAGCTTCATTTCCATCCCACGAACCCCTTCAGGTGTGGTTAAACCGAAGCCGGGAAGAACAGAAGGGCATTGGCAAGTCCGGCCTCCCCTTCCGGCTGCTGGAGAAAAGGTTGCCGCGTATGAAGATCTGTGGCAACGGACTCGCTTGGACTGGTTGATTCTCTTCGATTTGAGACTCTGGAAGAAGACTCGCACTGATCTGCGAGACTTGTATATCAGCACCGTTGTAAATGTGCCCCAGTTCAAGCGCATCATGGGTCTCCGCTTGTCTGCCCTGTATACGGCCCTAGCCCAGCTCTACTTGGTTGCGGACCGTGAACCTGACCATTCTATTGTCAACCTGACTTTGCAACTTCTGACCACTCCCTCCATCACCGAGGAGATTGTGCTCCGCGGAAACTTTCTCACTAAAGTGATGTCTATTCTATATACATTCCTGACGACAAGACAGGTTGGAGAGCCGCAAGCTGTCAATCCAAATGCTACTCTAGCATTCGATGCAGGCTCGGTAACCAATAGACGCCTGTATCACTTCTTCCTTGATCTCCGTTACTTGCTCCAATCTGAATACGTGCAGCATCGTGTACGGACGGAAGAGCAATATCTGCCTCAGTTCCTGGATCTTGTGAAGCTCTCTCAGGGTATCTGCCCGAATGTTCGCGCTGTCGGTGAGCACGTAGAGTATGAAACGGATGCTTGGATCAGTGCTTCTATCCTCATGCGCGAGATAAACCGCCTCTGTCGACAGTTCTGTGAGGCGTTCAGAAACCCTGAAATCGATAATGGACAGAACCTTCTGCGGGCAATCAAAACCACAACAGTCACCGCAATTATACACTCTGCAGGCGTGGAGCGCAAGCGCTTTGACCAGGCTGAGATCAAGGAAGAGGTTCGATTCAAGACACTGTACCCATTTGACTTTGAGGTCGGTTCTTCTGGCCAGATCCCTTGCCACCGTGTGGTGGAATTTGTCGTTGAAAAGGGCTCAATCAGTTTCCACCATGCTCTCCACTACACTCTCTCATGGCTGATTGAGTGTGGTCGCGATGTGAGCAGCGACGTTCTGCGCAAAGTTCTCTTCGATGCTGCTATGGATGCCAGAAATGAGCTCCATGCTGCCAAGGATGCTGATGACAAGAATATTGATGATACTCTTTTGGCTCTCGGACCTGAGGATTTGCTGTTGACCATGTTTGATTACCCTCTTAGAGTGTGTGCCTGGCTTGCGCAGATGAAAGCTGGCATGTGGGTTCGCAATGGCCTCAGTCTTCGGCACCAGATGTCTCAGTATCGTGGAGTTTCCTCCCGAGATTTCGCCTACTATCGGGACATTTTCCTTCTGCAAACTGCTCTGGTGACTTGTGACCCGAGCAGGGTTCTTGCTTCTATAGCGCATCGATTCGGGGTGGTTGACTGGATGGCTCGCAACTACATGCCTCGTGCTGGTTATGAGGATTCTCAGATTGTTGATGTCGCCGAAGAGTTTGTCCACCTGCTGGTCATTCTGTTGACTGATCGTACCTCTTTGACGGCGATTGTTGACAGCGCTCATATGACCAAGGAGAATATTAGCCGAGACATTGCTCATGTTCTTTGCTTCAAGCCTCTCTCATTCTCCGATCTCTCAACCCGCCTGAGTGATAAACTGCTTGAATCGGACGAGTTCCAAGATGTGCTGGAAGAGGTCGCAAACTTCCGTCCTCCCGAGGGCTTGAGTGACTCTGGAACATTTGAGTTGAAGCCGGAATACCTTGATCTTGTGGATCCGTACAGTGCACACTACACAAAGAACCAGCGGGATGAGGCGGAGAATATATACAGGGAGTGGATGGCTAAGAAGACTGGTAAGAAGGCCACTGATATTGTCTATGAGCCGAAGCTTCGAACCATTAGCTCTGGCGTCTTCTCTGATCTGGCAAGTTTCACCGGAACAATGCTTTTTGCACAGCTTGTCCACCAGTGCCTCGAGTATGTTATCTTCAGCAAGGAGTGCACTCCCTCAATTCCGCCTACCCGCGTGGAGACTTTCCTTCAGGTGATTCTGCATCTTATTCTTGCTGCTGTGCTCGAGGACGAGACTCAAGACGATAGCACGGAAGCTGAGCAAGAGAAGTCTTTTAACCTACATGCCCTTTCCAAATCAAGGGAGATTAAGGCTGGCAACTTGACTATCGTTGGTCTTCTGGAAAAGATCTCGGTGACAAACGAGTTCGTTTCATGTGGACCTAAGATTCGTCACATTCTCAAGCGCCTGTGGCAAAAGCGTCCTCGCACTTTCACTTCTGCAACCGCTTCTCTCAAATTCCCATTTGATCGTATCGATACAAACTCACCCGCGATCGACATCGACAACGACAAGGAACTTAAGAAGAAGCAGGCCGTGGAGAGACAAGCGCGAGTGATGGCACAGTTCCAACAGCAGCAACAAAACTTCTTGAACAGCCAAGGTGATATTGACTGGGGTGAGGAAGACTTCAGCGACCTGGGATCTGAGAACGAAGCTGCACATGAAACAAAGGTCTGGAAATACCCCAGTGGAACTTGTATCTTGTGTCAGGAGGAGACCAACGACTCGAGACTTTATGGTACATTCGCATTGCTGCAGGACAGTACTATTCTACGACAGACCGACATTAGGGATCCTGATCGCATTCGCGAGGCAATCGAAACACCCTGCAGCCTTGATCGATCTGCTGAGGAGATACGTCCCTTTGGTGTTTCCGGAGAAAACCGAACCACAATTCGTCGGTTGGATTCATCTGGTGGCGAAGTCATCAGTGAAAAGGTTGGCCTCAGTAAGGGTTTTAATCCGAAGAGCACTTTGCGGGGACCCGTGACAACTGGTTGTGGACACATTATGCACTACTCTTGCTTTGAGGTCTACTATGCGGCCACACACAGACGGCATAGCCAACAAATTGCTCGGAACCACCCCGAGAACACCGGACTCAAGGAGTTTGTGTGTCCACTGTGCAAAGCTCTGGGCAATGCATTCCTGCCAATCACCTGGAAGGGTAAGGAGGAGTCTTATCCTGGTGCTTTAAGTACGTCCTCCTCTTTCGAGGACTTTATGAACACCGGCCTCAAGAACTCTTTGAACCAGTCGCAAAACTTCCCTGTGCTTATGGTTGAGAAGGACAAGGGGTACCCACAATCTTATACTGATCTGTTTGTTGACTATCTCTCGAAATCGATGGTTCCTCCGCTGGCTTCCAAGGTCGCTCAGCTCATAGTGCCCTCTTCAGTTCCGGCGATCACCCAGTCAGCGCCGCAATTTGTTTCAAACAACGTGCGGATCGATATGCCTGGCCTCTTCCCTGGCTCGGAAGAAATATCCCCATCAAGTCCTCTCCAGCAAGTTTCCACTCCGCATAGCCCCATGACGGAACTATTTCAGATCTATAAGCGTCTGAAGAAGACCATCAAGATGAACCACATCAACTCAATCTTCAACAATAGTCCTGATACGATCAACAATGATGATCTCGTTCATACCGACTCTCTGATCCGAAGCTTCGGTTTCAGTATTGCCGCGGTCGAGATCGCTCAACGTGGTATTGACTCGGAACCTGGGTCTACCTTGCTAGACAAAATTCCACCGTTGACACTGACACATCTTCGTGTTCTGGCTGAGACAGCGCTTACATACGCCGCTGTTGGAATTGTTTCTGCGCGCAATAATACCAAGAGCCGCCCAGCTCTAGAATTCCAGGAGATGCATCGGCAGAAGATCTGTCAGTTGCTCGTCGGGCATCCTTGCTTAAGCGGTACGCCACTGCTGAACGATGTTCGGAATATTGAGCCTCTGCTTGCCACGGATACTTTTGTGTTCCTTGCAGAATGCTCGCTCTCCCTACTACCGGTTCTCAACATCGATATGCGTCATTTGATTCAGATGTGCTACGTGGCTGAGATTGTCAAGGTCGCTGTTACATTCATCCTTTGGCCGCTGGGACTAAAGGAAGAGGTTGCCAACCAGGGAGAGGCCAGTTTCACCGAGGATGAAGTTTCAACCGCCCGGTACGATGTGACGAAACATTTCTTTGACTCGGTCGTCTCTGAGCTTAGGGCCAACTCCGTTGGACGCGCCGAAGGCTCCTCATGGCCTGCAGCAAGCGGTTATGTTAAAGACGGAGAGGAGTCAGCAACTCCAGGCGTGATAATTGCTCTGCGTCGCCTCGTTTCAAGCTATGCTCTAACCTTCCTGCGCAAGGCCGTTATCCTTCTGAATGTCCAGCACGGTGTCGATTTTCCTAACACCGGCTTCGCTGATGTTGCCTCGTCAGAGTTGGACAGACTCACCAAGGCTCTGCATCTACCTTCCCTTGATGAGATCTTGATCACCATTAACCCTGCACGGACAAGCAGCAGTCCCTTCGATGCCATCATCTCCGGATGGATCTTTCACTGGAATGCATCGCGCTCGGGCATTCGCTTCGAGGATCACCGTCTGTGGCCCAGTCTTCCACACCCGGCCATCTTCGAACTGGTTGGCTTGCCAAAATACTTCGACAGCCTGATCGAAGAGGCAAACAGGCGCCGCTGCCCCAGTTCCAAGAAGGAACTCAGCGACCCAAGTATCTGTCTCTTCTGTGGTGATATCTTTTGCTCCCAGGCTGTATGCTGCATGCATAATAAGTTGGGCGGCTGCAACCAACATGTTCAGAAGTATGTTTCTCCCTACCAATATTCTTCATTTGCGTTTCATTATTTTATTATTTCAGAACGTTAACAGTCCAAAACAGATGCGGAAAGAACATCGGTCTCTTCATAAACATCCGCAAATGCACAGTCCTCTACCTCCACAACCAGAACGGATCTTGGCACTACGCCCCCTACCTCGACCGCCACGGCGAGGTCGACCCCGGTCTCCGACGCAACCGCCAATTGATTCTGAACCAAAAACGCTACGACCGGCTCCTGCGCGACGTGTGGCTGTCCCACTCAATCCCCGCAACCATTAGCCGCAAACTGGAGTCTGAGATTAACAATGGTGGATGGGAAACGATTTAATGAACGTCATTGATCAAAAAGAAAATTGTACGGTTTTGTCTACTATTTTGTCCCCTGCACCGCGGTAATCATTTCATATGGAGGGCGAATATTCCGGCTAGCGGTGGTTTTGTTTGTGATGCTTGTATTTCTTTTTTCTCCCCTCCTTACTGATTGATCCTGTGGATTATTGACCATTCTTCTCCTGTACTTTTGATAACGAGATGAGGATGTAAATCGAATTCGACGGCTTTTCATACCTCATTTCGTTCGATTACTCTCAATACCATGGTGTGTTAACAGGTTAATACATTTTACTCAAGGAAGTAGTTCATGTCAGTTCTTCATGTCCCAGGGGACTTTGGGAGAAGCATTCTAGGCGTGGAGCAAAGGGAGGACCAACTGACGGAAACTAGAACACCAAATCATACAGTGAGCTCCGAGAGTCTGCGTAACTAATAAACAACACATAATTTCAAGTTTAAGACTTTTATTTTCACATCTCTCTAGTAACTCCCCTCACTTCGTTCAATGTCCAGCTTCAACTACTGATAAGATAAACCTTATCACACGCGCCAAGAACGCGCAGATGCTAAAACTGACGTCGACCAACAACGTTTTTGATGCCCAAGTCATAACCATGAACAACGAGCAGTTTCGACGGCTGCTAGCCGACAACTCCTCCTCGGCCAAGTCTGGAGACAAATCCTCACCCTCATCCCGAAATGCAGCCCCTGGCAGCGCAACACCAGGCGGCGGGTTACTCGGCTCGCGAATGCGATCCAGCATTCCCATGACGCCGTACGTTTCTCCCTCCTAGCCAGTGCACAATAACGGGGCTTCACTAACTTCAATATCTTCCCATCATTTAGACGCGCAGTAACTGGCGTCGACTTTGCCCGCCAGCTCGCAGAACAGCGCCGCGAGGGAGGTGACCGACCCACAAAACGATTCAAGTCATCTGCTGCACCGAAAGGCTCCAAGTTACCAGTCGGCTATCAAGATCGCGCACAACTGCGTAATGCGAATGACGAAGAAGACGGTGATGATATTTCGAAGCGCGTCAAGGCGCTGGAGGACATGGTGAAACTAGGCCAAATCGACCAGGCCACCTTCGACAACCTCCGAAAGGAACTTGGAGTCGGTGGTGACACTGGGAGCACGCATATGGTTAAGGGTCTGGACTGGGCTTTACTACGCCGAGCCAGAGCTGGCGAGGACGTCACACAAGTACCCGAGAAACCCGAGCCCGCTCCCGCGGACGAAGCGCTTGTCGGCGAAGATGCGGACGAAGCATTCGAGCGTTTGATGGAAGAAAAGGGAATGGAAGAGATTCAGGCTGTGCCAAAGGGACAGAAGGAGAAGAAGAAGGGCACCATGGCGCCCCCGCCGGCGCGGAAGAAGACGAGAGACGAGATTCTACAGGAGCTGAAGAGTAAGCGGGCTGCTGCGAGTGTGCCTGCTCCACCGCCCGAGTCTGTGTTAGGAGCCAAGTTCAAGAAGCTTGGGGATGGAAAGCCGGAGAAGAAGCGGTTTGTGGAGACGGATGAGACTGGGAGGAGAAGGGAGGTTTTGCTTATCACTGATGCGGAGGGCAAGACAAAACGGAAAACGCGCTGGCTTGATAAGCCTGGTGAATATGTTAAGCGTGATGCGATGCTCATGCCTGATAAGGATGCGAAGCCTCTCGGCATGGAGGTTCCGGCTGAGATTGCGGCTAAGATTGCTGCTAGTGCTGCGCTGGAAGAGGATGATGATGGTGATATCTTTGCAGATGTTGGCGCGGACTATAATCCTCTTGCTGGTATTGAGGATGAAGATGACTCTTCATCTGATGAAGAAGGGGAGGCGAAGGAACCGGCCAAGGCTGCACGGAAGGAGGAGAAGGCATCTGCCGAAGAAGAATCCGGGAAACCTGTCGCTGAGGCACCTTCCAAGCCTCGCAACTACTTTGCTACTGTTTCTTCTTCTACGGCTGCTGAGGAAGAACCGGACGACCGTTCCAACCCTCTCACGAAGGATCCCACTATCCTCGCTGCGCTCAAGCGAGCAGCTGCTCTCCGACAGAGCTCGCCGTCCGCTGAAAATGAGGGCGAATCCGCTGAGTCCTCCCTGCGGCAAAAGAAATTCCTCGAGGAAGCTCGACGACGGGATGCCATGGATGCTGCGGATATGGATCTCGGATTTGGAGGCAGTCGGAACGAGGACGACGAAGATGAGGACGCTGTGCTGCTGGACTTTGAGGATCGCGGTGCTAAAAAGCGGAAGCGTGGACCCAAGAAGAAGAAGGGCGACAAGGACAGTGTGGATGATGTGATGCGTGTGCTGGAGGGACGGCAGAAGGAGTCTGGGTAGGCGTGAGGCTATTCATATGTCTGTTCTTCTTGTCAACCCGTTGGTCTATGAATATGATCTCTGCTACGTAGTTGTTCATCCTACATGATGCTGCTACTAGATACCCTTTACCCTAATCTTTCAATGCAATTACGACTAGTTCATGGTCATGAGACGCACACAGTAGCCTAGTATCAGGTACCTACCCAGGCCCTGCCCTTACCCTGCTGTTATCTGATCCGCATCCGTATATTCCATAGTCAGAGATTACATACGTACTATCCCGCCCGGTTGATCATCTCCATACTAGTAACCCTGCCTATTCTAGATCGTACTCATTATCGTGCCCCCTGCTGGTAGTCATGTCTCTCCTGGTGCTTTTTCGTAGCTCAAAATTCCCATGCATATCGATAGTAGTTCTAAATGAATGATTTCACTTTGCAGTATCTACAGCTTACAAGCGCCTTCTACGCCTATCCCCTTTACCACAAAGCTCCCAATCATCCCCTCCCAGTACGGTGCCCCTTCCCCCGGCAGACCCTTTTTGACTCATCGTCGTTGTCCGGACCTCCGAATCTCATCCTGGATGAAGCTCTACAGACCAAACCACATTCACCGCTCACCAACCCAGATTGAGAGAGTACTAACCCTTCTCAATGACTCTACTTTCCCTGTTTGAGAGCCACCTTTCTCGCTTCTCTCAGACTATAAATACCTCCTTTTACCCTGCTTTTCTTCTTCTTCTTCTTCTTCTTCCTTCTTCAACTCCCCCACTTCCTTTTCTCCAGATTTTCTTCTCCACACTTCACACTCCTCATTCTGTTTTCCATTTTTCACAATTTTCTTCTTCATCCTTCTTCTCCCTCCTTCATGATCTTCTTCCGATCCTCTTCTTTTTCCCCCTCCATGCATGTAAGTCATCGTAAAGTCACTCCTCCCCTTCCCATCTCGTTTTGTCATGACTCTTGCCCAACTCGGTACATGCCCCAGTACCTACCTGCTCTCCGACGCCCACACAAACTGTTGTTGTTTCTTGTCCCACAGAAATTTTGCGTCAGCCTTCCTCATGTACTTCCTCTCGTTATTCTTTCTTCCCCCTCCCCCTTCTTCTTCTTGTTGTTGTTGGTGTTTGATTTTTTTTTGTATGCTCTTCTTGACGTGTCTACCCAGTCCTTATTGACTTTGCTGACCTATCTGCCTCAGATACATATACTCCACCAGCATCACATTGCCTGGTCTGTGACGCATTTTGTCGGATGTTCCAGTGCGCTGGACTTCACTTCCATTTCAGGTGAGAACTCTAGCGATTTCCCCCAATGCCTCCACCTTGGCCTGTGGTGTTGCCGATTCAGCTGGACGGTAAAGTCCAGGTTGCTTGCCCATTTGGTCGGGGCTTCTTTGATCTCGACCGCTGCTAGAGATCAACGTCGCCCCCTTAGTCACTCCTCCCCTATGTCGTCATGACGAGTGGAAGAACTCACCAGCAATTTGCTGACGGAGGAATATTTTGCAGGACGCATTTCCACTTTGCTGAGAGAAGGTTTTCTCTGCAGGTTTCTTGATTTTACACGAAGTCCTAAATTCGCTTTGTCACACCTTCCAGTGAGCTCGATATACTTCCTCTTCAGGTGAGAACCCTTTTCATGCTTACACACTCTGGGCTTTCTGTATACGTCTTGCTACGAGGTTGGAAGGTCTTGCAAGCAAATGCTGACGCTGGACTCGATCTGGTCTTCTGTCTTGAAGTCTTTTTTCAGGGTCAGCATTCCTCTCGGATCTCCACGCATCTTGGTCGATCACATTTGTTTGGATAATTCCAGACTGTTCCTTCAGGTGAGAACCCCTGTGCCCAGCTTTTGACGTTATTTTTTTTCCTTTGTCTTCGAATCGGTACTGCTCCTGGAGCACTGTTGCCTTTTCTCTGCACCTAAGCTGCTGCAGGCTTTCTTTTTGTCCACGGGGGTGGAAGAACTCACCAGCACGACAATTGCTGAGAGGAGATGTGATTCCGACTCCAGGTCCCCGCTCTGTTTTGATTTCCACGAACCCTTTTGGGCCCTTTTCACGAACCGTGATTAGTCTTGACTTGCCCAAACAACTCAAATTTGCTTCATACAGGTGAGAACCTTGCACTGTCTAGACTCTCAATACTCTGGCTCCTGCGGTTGAGGATCTCACCAGCAATCGCTGATGAAGGGGGATTGTGTGGTCCACTGTCCCAAAAATCAGGTCACACCATGATCGTTGCTCTTGAAGTCTGAGCTGCAGATTTTTTCTGCTTCCAACCCTCTGCTTAGCTGACACTTCCAGGTGAGATTTCAGCTTGACATCGTAGCTAAAAGTCTTTGGTTTGCGTCTTCTCACCAGTATTTGGGCTGATAGTCTCTCTCTTCTTCGTCTAGGTTCACCTTCCAACAAAGTCCTTGTCAGGGTCTTACGGGTCCTCTTTTCATGCTCTTTTCAAATCCGAAACGGTGACCTTGAGATCAAGAAGCCTGAGCGCCAATCTTCCAGTCCCTCTGCCTTGCCTCCCTAGAGTGTCTGAATCGCCCCGTGATGAAGAGTGGAAGGTCTTAGCTGCACGTAAGCTGACAAGGGAGGATCTCCCAAGGCCTCTAAGAATCCTGGACTTCGGACCATATCTCCGGCAATACACATTGACCATAATTTGAGGTGAGCTCTTCCAATCCGGAGCATATACCCCCCGTTATATAGCTGCTTGGACCCCTTTATATAGTATATAGCGAACTCGTTTTCATTTGTATTTACCCTGGGGTGGCCTGCAAAGAATTGAAGAGTCTCACCAGCAATTGCTGACATCTCAATCAACGGTACAACACAACCGTTGACTTTTAGGTTTTTTCGGTTCGAGCTCCAATATCAGCATGCGAATTTGGATGCACGAAGGCGTTCTCATGTGCAGATGGTCCGTGCATCGTAATGAAAGGGAGCTTGCAGTTGTACAGGGACGGGACTCACGAGAGTATCAGGTATTTACCCTGCAGGCAGTATCGGACTAGGTAACGAGATATGCCCATAGGTATCCGGTGTTGTTTCTACTAACTGGACCAGAAAGAAAAAGTCATGGAAATTCAGTTACCGTATGTAAAATACCCGGACTAGGCGGAGTAAGTTTGGACATTTCCTGGCCGTACTCCATCAAACTACCCAATGAGCATCCTGTGGTCTTGTAGGCCTCTCCGTGCACTTGCTCCTTTCTTCTATACACATGGACCATATTCAACACACAGAGCCATGACGGGAAAGCGCAGAGCGCCACTCCGGGAGAAGCGTCCTCCTCTTACGCATTTTCTCTGTCTCCCGTTGGTTAATTTGACCTCGATTCCACAGCTGGAAGCATCAATAACTGCTTTCAAGAAGGAAAATCCATCAGTTCCAGTTGCAGACCTACTCCAAAGTCAAAGCCAAAGCCAAAGACAAAGCCATGGCCATGGTAAATCTCCAACAGATGCCTCGTGTCCACCCATCCCCGAGGGCGCCATTCGCCCCCTGGGTACGCTGCATCTAACACTCGGCGTCATGAGCCTCCCAAGCAAAGATCGTCTGGACGAAGCCATCTCTTTTCTACGGTCGCTCGACCTAGCCAAGCTGATGCACGAGGCGGAGCAAGTAGCGCTCCAAAAGAAAAAGCAAAATCCCCCCAAAACAGCAATCGATGTGGTGAAATCATCCAAACAATTGTCCATTTCTTTGGAATCTCTGCATGCACTACCCAGAGCTAAGTCAGCTACTATTCTGCATGCCTCACCTGTAGATTCCACAGGCCGCCTATACCCGTTCTGCCTGATGCTGCGGGATAAATTCCTCGAAGCGGGGTTCCTGGTTGGCGAATCGAAAGAGAGCACCAACACGAACAAAGAGCCTGCGAGAAGCAGCGATGCAGCTGAAAAGCAGAAACAACCGGGGCCACCCAAATCTTCGGAGATGACGAAATTAGACCCTTATGCAGCGGCCCTTGCCCGGCAATCGAAACTACGGCCACTTCTTCTGCATGCTACGATTGTAAATACGATTTACGTGCAGCAACCGAAGCCCGTGCATGGCTCAAAGTCTGCCTCCAAGGGCAAAAATACGGTTAAGCGCTTTGAATTTGATGCGAGGGATCTTTTGGATCGGTATAAAGATTATTATACCGATAGGGCGAGGATAGTGCCTCGTGTACGAACTGTACCTTCTGCTTCCCCTTCTACGTCTTTACCGGCTCCGCCAAAGTATCCTTTCGTCTGGGCGAAGGATATTCCGATTGACTCAGTGACTATTTGTGAGATGGGAGCGAAGAAGCTCAATCATGAACGCGATTCTGACGGCTTGAAAGCGCGGCTTGGTCAGGAGTATACTGTTGTTGCGAGTAGGAAATTGAACTCTCGGTAGACGATGTCATTCAGTGGACTGTAATTTGAAACACGTATTTTCTCAGATAAAATTCATTTCTATTATTCGTGGCAGTACAGTAGAAGTTGCTTGCTAATTCGTTGACAAAAGTGGCTCAAGGTTCCATCCCAAGCCAGCTTGGAACTAATTCCCAATTCAAACACCATTTGCTGATGCGAGTCATCGATATTCCTTCCTCCGGGTCCTCCTGGTGACATCAAATATCACAATCACCTCACTCGGCTCATGATAGTCTCTGTGCCTCTTTCGACAGACAACTCTGCAGCCTTGGCTTTAACACCACTGATCATGCTACGCTCAAAGTCATCACGAGTGCGCAGGACAGCCTCAACCCACGAGAGCTGGAGATCCCAGTACTCAAGCTTGAACGACTCGTAGACATTGACAACGCCCTGACCCTTTTCGGCTTCGAGCAGGCGGACCAGCCAGTCCACAAGACGCCATTTTTGCTTGATTGTTCCTTCGAAAGAGTCCTCGTATCTCTGGAAGAAGTCAAAGACAGTAAGGACGTCGTCTTTAAACTTTTCTGTGAATGGGTCTGCGTTGCGGCGGAATTTGACGCCCTTGTTGCGGACTGAAGAAAGGTATCGGACTAGCAGTTCGTCGGAGAGTTCTTCAACGAGGATGTCGACGAGGGATGGGTGCAGAACGGGAGTGTAGTCGGCCATATAATCCTCGAAGGTGGAGGTGATCCGCTTGATGGCGTATTCGCCGTACCACTTTGCGGTGAAGAGCTCTGGGAAAACGGTGGCGAGATCCACCGTGAATACTACCTGCACGAACTGCGCCAGGCAGTGTGTGCTCAGATCCACGTAGCCGTCACGCAGCGCATCCAGCTCCTCATTTGCCCGTGTCGCCATGTACTTGGGTGTTACTAATGGCTCGAGGTCGCGTTTAAATCTTGATAGGTAGCCCATCTGGCCTGTTTCCTCGTTGTCATCGATGCAGGCAATCTGATCGTTGGCTACGCCGACCAACCAGTCCTGTAGTAGCTGGATACCCTCGGCTTGTTCGGCACCAGCTGCCATGGCCTTGCTGCATTCTTCGTCGATCAAAGATTGCCATGCGCTCTGCCGGCCCTTGAGGGAACGGAACATAGCATCAATGACACCTTCAACCACATCGGCTCTTTCAGATGCACCAGCAGCGACAACCTGCTCATGAAGCATACGCCACATGTCCGCCAGTGTCTTGGTACGGAAAACGCCGTCGGCATTGGTATCCAGTGCATCTGGTTGCCGCTCCACAAGACCTTTCTTGTCGGTCTCGAAAATGCGGTCCATCCATTCTTCAACGGCGTTGATAATGACACTCTGCCACTGGCGAATAAGTTCCGGCTCGCGGTCGTCGAGAAGGTTGGGCTGGAGCTCATTCGGCATCCAGCCGAGTTTCTTCATCTTCTTGTAATACTTGTCACCCCAGTGGATAATCTTCAGCAAATTGTCTGCGGGGATCTCGGGATCGTCAATCATAGTCACAAGGAAGTCGTGCATCATGCGATGGTAAATATCAGTGTAGGTTTTGTAGATCTTCCATTTCTTCGGCACCAGATTTTGCATTCCCTGCTTGACCGTGAAGAGATCATTGAAGAACCACCGAAAACTCTTTTCGAGAAGATCTGGGTCGCCGAGAAACTGATCCTTGGTATTGTCGAATTGATTCTGTGCGTAGAACTCGATCGCCTGTATGAGCTTCTCCTTGTAACCGCGAACCGTCTTCGGACCAATGTGCATGGACTTAAAACGACTAGCTAGGTCCTTGTGGTCTTTTTGCGCTTCTTGTAAAGCTCGCACGGTAGCATCATTCTTCTCCTCATTGAACACCAAAACCGCCAATCGAACAACCATGCTCTTGTTATCCTCCTGAACCAACGGGATCAGATTCATGCAGGCCGTCCCAAGATGATCATCAAACCAATCAATAACAGAGTCCAACCCTTGGAAATACTCCATCAAAGTATTCTCAGCACTAGGATCCTGCGCCTTCCGGATCTGATCCATAGCCTCATCCCTGAAATCCCGTAGTCGGGAAATCTGCATATGAGCCCGAAGCAGATTTGGCTGATTCTCAAGATCCTCATCATCCTCCCTGAGCAATTCCTCGACCTCCTGCAAATCCGCACTAAAGTTCCCCAACCCCTTCTTCATCATCAATGTCGCATCGAAGCCCCGTTGGATCCGCGCTAACTGGTCAATCTGCGCAAAGTCCTCCACGCTATCCTGCGATTCGGCGCATAACTTGTCGATCCCGGCTAATTCGTCTTTCGTTTTTGATACCTGGCGCTGGCCCTCAGTCAAGGCCCCGATGCTGCGCTGTACGGCTTCGAGCTGGTCACGGAGGCCCTCGCGGAGCCGTGAGTCGACGGCTGTTTTCTTGCGCAGATACTCGGCTTTCAAGCCGCTGATCTTGTCTAGATCTTCCGGGTGTCGGAGCAGGTCTCCAAGTCGGGGCATGGCGACCGTACCATCTGTGCTGCCATTCTGTGCCATTGCAGTGCTCTTATCCATGATTGTTGACGGGAGGTATTGGTATTGGTGTTAGGGTCGGTAATCGGAGGCACCGCGGTGCGGCTCGATAGTTAGATGCGGGCACAGTTTAAATGTGCGGGCATGCGTCTGAGATCAGAGGTAATTTTGTTTCAAGATTGGTTTTTGTTGTGTTTGTGCAGTCAAGCAGGCTCCGAGATCCAGCACCGCATTACCGTGTACAACTCGTCGCTCCACCTGGGATGGAGAGCTGCGGAGCTCCAATGGCTGGAGCGGCAGAATTCCCGCACGTGAGTTACCGCCCAGGAATTTGCGGCTTTGCATCGTAAACTGATCACGTTGATCAAGAACCGGACTCGATCACTTTTGTCGCGCACAGATTGGCAATTGATTCAATCTTCTGTCACTTCTTACCTCCTCAAATTCCACCTACCTACGATTACTGGGAGATTACCTCGTCCGCAACCCTCTCCGCGCAAAGCGATCTATTCCGAACGGCGCACGCTTAACCCACCGACTACTACAAACATCCTCAATCTCCATTTTCAAAATGAGCTACTTCCGTATCACTCTCCTCCGATCGGCAATCGGTCTTCCCCGCCGCACAACAGATGTCCTCAAGGCGCTCGGCCTGAAGAAGCGTATGGCCACCGTCTTCCATCCCGTGTCGTCCTCTGCTGCGGGTCAGATCATGAAGGTCAAGGAACTTGTCGAGGTTAAGGAGGTGGAGAACTACATGAGCCAGCATGAAGTCTGGCTCGAGCGGAAGCCCGATCCGGGATACTATGTTGAGAAGACCGTTGCGCAGGAACGTGGGGAGTCGCTCCAGCAGTAGATACTGTTGGTCCATCTCCGTTCTTGAATGGAATGAAAGGCTGAGGGGATAAACGCTGGACTCTATGCGTCCCTGTGATTGCGGTTTCGTCTGATACCTTCTCTATCCTTTTATTCCTGTACTTGAAGTGCATGGAGACTGTCTGGTTGTCTTTTTTTATGTTTTGCATGGAGCGGGCTTTATTGTTTCTATGTCATGTATTCTATTTTCTATGGTCACTTGGTTTCAGCCGTGGCCTTACTCTTTTCCTTTCTCTCGTCGGCTATGTATTATACGGAACATTGATTCAAATATACTCGAAAAGGAATATGTGCAATTTGAATTGATATCACTAATGATAAAATAGACACACCAGCCATTTGTGTGTATTCGGTCTGCGTAGGCAGATAGAAGGATGCGCTGAAAATCATACCATAAACGCCGCAAGACCCAGCCCAGAAGCCGAGGGCCAGCCTCCAAGAATGGCTCTGTCGAGAGCGACTCCCTCGGCAGTCAATGGCTTCTGATTGGGAATTTATTTAGGTTTCCGTTACCCGGAAGAGCAGCATTCGCCTCGGATATACACTGAAAAAGAAAAAGAGACTGCATCTTGCATCTAACGCTTAGGCTTTGTACAGAGTGTCAAGGAAGCCCACGGCCAAGCGACTGATGACACTCTTATCCGGGATGCTGCCGGCAACACCGTAGAGAGTGGAGGTATCGCCACGCTGTAGGATATATGACTTTCCTTGTCTGCGACGCTCCTCGGCCTTCTCAAGCTCCTTGTCGATGGCCTTGATCAAATCAATGATGAGCTGGTCCACAGCCTTGGCGGTAGGGATGGTGAACGCGCAGTGCATGGCCGGAGGCGACTGCAGAGCATTGAGGTGCCACCCCATGGTGGTCATGTCATCGGCAATATCGTAGATATCAATGGCGCCGTTCTTGCTGCGGAAGGCGACCACGCTAACCATCGGATTACCGATGACCTCCATGTGAAGCGAGATGACGGGGTGGTCGCGAATCGCAGACTCGAACTTGCGGGCCGCATTGATGATCTCAGTGCAGCTGTTGATGTAGCCAGACTCACCAACACTCATCAAGCTAGCCCAGCAACCAGCGATTAAAGCGCCTGGGCGTGAGCCGGCCACAGACGGCGAAGCGTAGACACCACCGGACCAATCGGGGTACACAAAGTACTGGTGGCTTCGGTAGGCTTGGTTGCGGTAGAGCAGAACGGAGTTACCCTTGGGCGCGAAGCCATACTTATGGGTGTCCACACTGATGCTAGTGACACCAGGCTGGCGGAAGTCGAAACCGCCTTCCTCCTCATACGGCGAGGGGAAGCCAGCCTTCTTGAGAGATGCGATACAGAACGATCCTAAGCAGCAGTCCACGTGGAGGGGAATCTTATACTTGGCCGCCAGACGGGACAATGCTGGAATATCATCGACCATTCCGTGAGGGAAGTTTGGCGCAGACCCAACAAGGAGAATAGTGTTGGGGTTAATCAGACGGCGCACGGCATTGACATCAACTTTGAACTCGGGCTCAGGGCACGGAACACGGTGCAGCTTAATCTTGAAGTAGTTGCAGGCCTTGATGAAAGCAGCGTGAGCTGTGTCGGGAATGATCCTATAGGCTGTCAGTAATCGCACACCGCTGAGAGATCAAAAATTCCAACTCACATTTCAGGCTCCTTGATGCCGCGCTCCAATAATCCCTTTTGCCGGGCACCCAAACAAGCCATGATGATAGATTCCGAGCCACCACTTGTGGTGACGCCAGCGCCATCGGCGGGTCCATTGAAGAGATTCAAGACCTGTATTAACGATTAGCTTCCATCAAGCGACCCCATGTCTTTCTTGACGGGCTTCTCCCATAGATTCACATACCATAGAAACAACCTCGGCCTCCATTTTCCGAACTCCAGGGAAGACATCCGGGTGAATCGGGTTCGCAACGCCAAATTGGCCAAAAGCCTCCGTTTGAAGTTTCAAAAGGTCCTCGCCTCCATGATACACAGCACCGCTCACCCGGCCATCTTCCCAGCGCGTGTGCTTCATATCAGCGAGTTTCCCGAGCTCCTCACGGACCTTCTCTGGACTCCAACCTTCCTTCGGAAGTGTAAGATACCGGTCAACGTCCGGGCCAGTCGGCACAAGCTTTTTCTGCAAATCCTCCAGGGCAGTCTTCACCTCCTTGTCGACCTTGCCGCGCACACCGGGGGTGCGCAAAAGGACCGAGTAACAGAACAGGCGGAAGGCGAGGTAGACATTGCGGATGCTACCGAAGAGGCCGTAGCCGCGAAGGGAGTAAAAGGTCTTGCGGGTGTAGCGGAAGAGGAAGAGTACAAATACAATGTTGCGGATACTGTGGAGTGTTTGGGGGGTTTTGTTAGCAATGATCTGATTAGTCCGATCCGCGTTAGATTCGCGGGGAAGGTCCAGGCAGTTACTTACAGGTCCAGATTTACGGCAGACAGATGGGCACTGGACGCACGGCCATAGCCTTGCAGTTTGTTCTGCAAGGCGACTGGAAACGCCGAATAACTCATTTTGCCCGTGGGATGAGTTAAGGGAATAATGATGCAGATGGGGGGATTGGAGATGATGGGGCGGAGGTGGACATTAAGTAATGTCCGTCTCCGTTCCTGTTCACGTCAGCCAAGCCGAGGCTGTCCACATGTCTTATCTGATATTGGAGATTGGATACTGATTCACTGATATTCAAGTCAGTTCTCTGCTTACATGTATTTAAATCTATGATTTGTTTGAAGATCTTATAAGTCGACTTATTCATTGCTGTAGCCAATTTGGCTTCTGCGCTTATGTACAGTAGAGAGAACTCACTCTCTCAACACCAACCCATTTTTCCTTTCCGGGTTCCAAAGTGTATAAAAAACACAAAACTTTTCTCAAAGCCTGAGAATAAAACAAAAGGAGAATTCCCAAACACATAAAACACATCAAATCATCAGAAATTTCTCAGCACCTTGACTCTCAAGCGGGCTGCCGCTATGCAAGCTCATGGACGCGGGAATGGTCTGGCGAATAATACGCACGCTATTGAACACAGAGAAATAATAGTTGTAGAGGCTTAAACGGGAACGCCATTGCGCTCAGCCTCGAGGGCCAGCTCCTTCTCCTTGGCGGCGAAGATAGCCTGCTCCTCAGCGCTCAAGTCCATCAGGGGCTTGTTCTCGCCGGACTTGAGATTGCGGTGGTAGGCACGGATAATGCTGTCAGCATCGTCAACGGCAATGGGACGGATGTCAGCCAGGGCCTTGATCTTGGCAGTGCACTCCTTGTACTGAGCGTCGCTCATCTCGAGCTTGAGCTGCTGGGCACGAGACTTGATGGCATTCCAGCCAGTCAGACGGGAGGCGAAGTGCACGTAACGGGTCATACCGAAGTCGGCGGGGTTGATGATCTCATAAGTGCTGGGGTTGTTAAGGATGGCCTTGGCGTGGATACCAGCCTTGTGGGTGAAGGCACAGAAACCGGTGATGTAGTTGTTGAAGGGAATGTTGACCTCAACGGCCTCGGCAACGAGATCCTCAATGTCCTTGAGCTTCTCGAGCTTGTACTTGCCCTTGACGTATTCAGGGTCGGCGACCATCATGCGGGCCATCAGACCACCCAGAGGGGTGATACCGTTACGCTCACCGATACCGAGGACGGAGGTATCAATGTGGGTGGCACCGGCCTCAAGGGCACAGTAGGCATTGGCGATAGCACAGCCAGTGTCGTTGTGGAAGTGAGTCTCAATGTCGCAACCGACAACACCACGGAGCACGCGGACGAGCTCGTAGACCTGGCGGGGGGAGGCACAGCCAACAGTGTCGGCAATACCAACACGCTGCACACCAACCTTGTCGACGGCAGAGTAGATAGACAGAAGGTCAACCAAGTCGGAACGGAAGGAGTCCTCGCTGGAGAAACGGATCTCAATGCCCTTGGACTTGACGAACTCAATGACCTCGATGGCAGTGTTCTTGATGTAGGTCATGTCCTTACCGTGAGAGTGCTCACGGAGGTAGGAGGAGGTACCAATAACGACATCACTAGTTCAATGGTCAGTTATGAGAAATCACATAGATTTTGGAGGTTCGGCTTGAATGACTCACACTCCATCAACACCGGTCTCGACAGCAACACGGGCATCGTCCATGTGGCAGCGAATGTGAGTGAGGATCTATAGCACGATTAGCCTCGAAACTCAGCCGAAAACTCCCATTCTCGGGAATTTGCCACCCGGAGATGAGAAACGTACCTTGGCCTTCAGACCGAGCTTGCAGATAGCCTCGCAGTCAGCACGAGACTGCTCGGAAGCGCAGGGGCTAGTAAGCTCAATCTACAACGAAATTGTCAGTCTCGAATCCTTTGCTACCGGTATAGCGAATGACCCACGTAGTCGACACCGAAGTCATCCAGAGCCCTGGCGATCTCAATCTTCTTCTCGGTATCAAAGAAAGCGTTGGCAAACTGCTCACCCTCACGCAGGGTGCTCTCAATGATCTTGAAGCGGGAGACATTGCTCAGGAAATCGGTCACGCCAACATTGTGGCCGTAAGGATTGCGGGAGGCGGAAGGGTGGGGGTTCTGGCGGGTCTCAATGCCAGTGAAGCCTGCTCGCAATCTTGCAATTAGAACTCATTCGTCTTTACTCGATATGATATTGAGTTCTGCAGGACAAAAATGACATACCATCATGGCCGTTAGCACCATTGGCCTGCACAGCGGGCTCGGGGTCGGCACCGGGACACATTGTGGGTATGGAAGTTGGTGGGGTTATGGAGGGGTCGTGGCGGTGGTTAAGGGTCAGGGTATAATGGATCAAGCTCAATACCCGTCAAATAAGTTTCTCAGGTGATATTTATGTTCAAGAGAGGGGAGAATTAAAAGAAGTAAGAGTCATAAAGTGGAGTGGGCGGTGTGCTCCATTGCGTAGTAATCTTCCTTCGCTCGCTCGGCGGCAAAAAAAAAAAAAGTAGAAAAATTTCACTTTCTTGCGGGGTGGAGCAAGGGTTGCGCCGAATGCGCTCATAGGTCCCCTCCAGCATTTTTCGGTCTTGTTTGTTCTGCTTTTATGACTCAATTTTAAGATCGGCTACTTCTAATACCTCAGGGAGTTCTTCTGCAAATATTCTCCATGGGATTGTACTAGGCATTGTGGGCGGGGAATTCTTTTCTTTTTTCCTTTGCTCTTTCTTCTCTTTATACTCCGTACTGCCCCAGGGGGAACCGACATCGGCACGGCGGGGTCCATGTCTGCGTACAGTGACCGGTGGACTTCGCCGATGCCAAAGACTAGAACACTATGCTTTACTAATCTTTTCCTATTCCTGTGATAGCAAAGATTACACTTCCATACGTCGTCATAATCATCAGCCCCACGCTAATTGGCTGTTTACCCTATTCCGGGTGTTCGGTCTACTGTGTATGCGATCAACATAGAACAAACACTTAAGACTATACTACAACGCCTTTTCCAATTGCTCTGATTGAGAGACAGAGAAAGAGAGAGATGGTGAAGGTTAATACCTAAGTAATTATTCAGGTGATTGTATTGAGTACATTGATCAATATTACTCAGTAAAGCGATGTCGATTTATGTAGAAATCAATCCTGGAGAACGCTTCGGTCCGGCAGAAAGGTGATGGAAAGGTGATCAGAAAAGCCACAGAAAATCAAAGCCATTACGGGGAACTCAGTCAAGGTGGCGATTTAAACCTTACGCTAGCCCTGATTGGGAATTGCTGACTAAGGTTTCAGGTTGAAATGTGGTGAAGGCAGTATCATTGACCTTTCAAAAGGCAAAGCAGAACAAAAACAAAACAAAACAAGCTCAAAGGAACGATCTCAACCCCAACAATCCTGCCCCAGTGGTCAAGGCGCCATTGGCTGCAGCTCGATTCTTTCCTGCGAAGGCATCGATGGTTCATCCAACCCCAGGTCGGTGTCGGCTTCAGGCTCGGGCCAATGCACTCCCAATATCCCGTCCAGACATCTGTACAAGGCTTCGGGCGAGAACCACATGAGGAGCGCAGTGGTAATGCTGCCAAATATGAAAAACAAGGCAAGCAGTAAGACCCATCGGGTCGCATGGATTTTGAGGAAACCTGGGAATTAGTTGGCCAAGGACCGAAGACAGGATCGAAGCTATTAGACACTGACCCATTATGTCTCGGGCGAAGCCTTGGTGTTCAGACAACTTGATTTGTTCGAAGCTGTGGTAGCGTTGATCCTATGTGACGGTTTCAACATTTTGTGGTATAGCCAGTGCATTGGAGAGGACAGGATGGCGGCCGCTTTCCTCGAAATCACATTGTTTGGGTTTCGAGATTTCTGTTTCAACGTACTGGATATTCCATTACTGACATACGCCGAAGCGAAATCACGATGGGGGCAGCAAAAACTATCCTTTAGAATGCGATCGTCGGAAATCTGGCCATGGGTGTGTGGAAATCGGATTATTCGTGAAGCGTAAATCACGAAGCTGTCGGATCTGCCATACATACAAAATGTTCGACGACAAGCGATACGCTCCCAGTACCTCCTCTACTCGAGATTGAATATTCTATTCGCGAGCTTTCTTCAATGATATGGTTATATGTCCTCATTGTCGCTCTGGGCGATTTAGATAACTTCACCTTTCACCTTGCACGCTTCTATCACTACATGCTCACGCCCGCGGGCCAAACTACTAAATATGGAGGTAAGTCATACGATTAGTAGCAAAGTAGTACTATGGTACTATTGAGACATTACCTAGGTAGATAGCCTTGCCTGAGTTGCTATTATTTGAGAGCTATTGAAGGCACTTAGAAATGCAGTCTCACTTCCAGCAATTTTGACGTTCAATTACATCAATTCATGCTAGAATAAAGAATAATGAGCTCTGCTAGTATTAAGTGCCCAAAGCTCCACTACGTAAGATCTTGAAGGAATTTGAAATGGTTTGTCTAATTAACCTGGCGTAGCGCGAGAATTGAAGCTTATAGTATCTAAGGGACTGATGTTCCAGACCTACAAACGGTTCCTATGGATCATGTTTTGAATTCTAGATATATGCATGTGGTATGTATCTCCAAGATAGGAGAATAGATTTAGAGTGTGCACATCATATTAGTGTGAAGTGGAGAAGCGGCGTCAGAGCTATGCAAGACATAAATCCAGAACGGGCGGCTGGTCTGCTGGTTCCACACTATTAGGTGCAATATTGGATGTTTAGATACTCAAACATGTTTTTTTGATATGTTCTTTCCTGTAATAAGTCTCAATATATATCAGCTCAAATATACTCGGGGGAGAAAACAAAGAAAGGTCCATGGCTGCGGAGTGGATCAGATCTCCCCGCGTGCCAATTAGGCGGATGTGGTTGGTCCGGGCGCTCAGGCCAGATGTCGTCCAGGCTAGGTGGCTTCCATCTTTCTTACTCCTATCCACCCTCCGGTCTGCGTCAATCAATCTACCTGTCTAGGTAAGTTTCCAAGCTTCTTCTATCTGAAGTTCCATCTGTGCAACTTCATCCCCTGCATATAGTCTGATTTAACACGCGTCGCAGCCAAGATGCACTTCACATCGTTTGTCGCCCTCCTCCCTGCCCTGGCCCTGGCACAGGAACAGGTGCCCCTCGCCGACCGCGTGCAGGGATGGTTCAACAAGGCCAAAGCAATGGTGCCTACTGCTGTCCCAGCTGCGCCCGTCGTTAAGTTGGCCGAGAAGGTCTCCGAGAAGGCTGTCACCCCGTTGACCCTGGATAACTGGGAGTCCATCCTGACCCCCGGCCCCCAGGCCGAAGACTGGTTCATCTTCGCGACTGGTGGTAACAAGACCTGCTTCGGTCGCTGTGAACATGCCACAAAGGCCTTCCAAGTATGTATTCCCTCCATGCGCGCTTCTATCCAGCCCACGCGTTCCGAGTCAATCACTTACTCCGATAACTAATATTTCGTTCATCAGGAATCCACCCTCCTTTTCTCCGCTGATCCCACCTCTCCCAACCTCGGTCTGCTGGACTGTGAGGAGCAACGCATCCTTTGCTCCATCTGGTCCGCCGGTGCTCCCGCCGTCTACTACTTCCAGGTCCCCGAGGCCCAGGCTGAAGGTCGCGCTCCCACTCCCATGCACATCGTCAACATGAACCACACCACCGTCACTCCCGAGGAGCTTTACAAGATCCACTCCGAGAAGAACTTCGAGAAGGTTGAGGCCTACGAGGGCGCTATGCACCCCACCGACAGCTGGCTTGCCCAGAACAAGCTGAACATCCCCATCGGTTACGCCCTGTACGCCGTCGGTGCTATTCCCAGCTGGATGTTCATGATTGGTATCTCCATGTTCAGCCGTACTTTCATGTAGGTTTTGCCCAGAGAGAGGCCGTGTATTCTTGTCCAACTGTCATGCTAACTTCAATTTTTAGGAACCGTCGCATGCCTGGTGCCCCTGGTAACCGTGCTGCAAATGCTGCTGCTGGCAGTGCCAACTAAGGATTTTAATTTATCGGGCAATTTATTTTGGGGTGTAAATAGCGAGTCGCAGGCCGTCTGTATTTCAATGCACTTGGTAGGCGCGTGTTCTTTCTCTGGAAAGCTTCAAGTATAGTTCAATGACTTAGAGCTGCTTCGTTAGGAATTTTAATCAAAGTCAATATCAAAGCTCATTTGAGGACTCATGTTGGAGTTATACATAGATAACTGCAGGTAGCCTGGAGGTATCAAAAGATTCAATGGGTGTTTATTTCTACCTTCCACTGCCTGGGGTTCTACATACCTCCAGGGCAAGTGTTCACATGCAGGGCGCATCAACCTTGAGCGCAATTGCCCAGGTGAGACCTAAGTCTGGAAAATCTCTACATGGGCATGTGTATGTACCTCTATGGGTCGTGTAGTGGTGTTCTTGTAATGGCCAGATCTTCAAAGTTCGAATAGGAGACCTTCAAAATACTGGAAGACCGGCAAATATATATATTCAATGTTGAGATCTCAACATGAATCCAGTCATAGGCAATACTCGGCTTGCCCAATTGTATCAACAGTGCATGAATAACACTAGCATTAACTATGTTTACTCGATCCATGGCTCAATTATGGATGGTATGGAATTGTTCAGCAAAATATGGTCCCCAATCTTAAAGGTTGAACATCACCGCGGGATATGTAATCAAAGACTGGGACCCGATCCACACCATTTACAAGGACTCAACCACACTCACCACTACTCAACCAATCTCCCTCAAAATCACATCAAATTCCTCACAATGGCTGCGCCAGTACCCTTGGACCGGGTCCCACCCACAACAACGGCCTACGTGATTGCGACCGCCATCCTTGCAGGCGTGACAGGCTATTTCATTGGCCAAGGTTCCTCGCTGAACCTCTTCAAAGAGAAGCAAGGCTGGCCGAACGGCTACGACGTCAGGGTCCACCGGGACTCCTCTGACGAGGAAGATGAAGCCGAAGCTGACGCCGAGTCGGACGAGGAGAGTGAGGACGAAGGCAATGGCGAGGAACTGGCCAAGTTCAAGGATAACGTTGAAGAGGTGAAGCTGGTGTTAGTTGTGAGGACGGATTTGGGAATGACCAAGGGTACGTTACGTCTATTCTATGAAGAACGAGACAGGACAAAGAGATGTTGTTTTACTGCTTTCGACTCAAAGCTAACTGTCATTCGCTCTCCAGGCAAAATCGCCGCTCAAGCATCCCATGCGACTCTCGCCTGCTACAAGTATTTCCTCACACATGCGCCCGACAGTCAGATCCTGCGCCAATGGGAGCGCGGTGGCCAGGCCAAGATTGCGCTGCAGATCAAGGGCGAGGATGAGCTGTTGACTCTCCAGGCGCAGGCTATGAGCCTGGGTCTTTGCGCGCGTGTTATTCAGGATGCGGGCCGGACACAAATTGCGAGTGGGAGCCGGACGGTGTTGGGTGTCTTGGGACCCAAGAGCATTGTTGATGGTGTGACCGGGCATTTGAAGTTGCTGTAAACTACAATCTAGCCATCTAGCCGTGTGCGATAGGACATAATGATCATGAATGATGAGGCTTCATCTATCACGTATCACCGGGCTAACAATCCTGGTGCGTACAGAGCACTGATGCCAGTAGAAAATTTCGTGCCATGCGCGAAAACTCTTAAAGTACTACGGCAAGGTCCTCTCGGCGAGCCTCGAGGTATCTTGGTCCGGCTACCATTCGTGATAATGATGCCAACTACAAAATGCAATGCAAATCTATATAAGGGGATGTTTGCTGTCATGGTTAATCCCTAGCCTCACAGACCAACGGCCTCGGCAAAGAGTTCAGGAATATGACGCTGTCTACAGCCGGGCACCCAAGCCGAGCTCACCAGGAGGGAGCTCAAGACCCGGGTCACACCCAGTGCAGACTTTAATCTGAGATCCGTCGACTGGATACCGTAAAGTGCCATACATAAGAATGAATGGCCCCGTGACGTCGAACTGTCCAGCTCTCAACCGAAACACAAAAGGACAAGCCCCTGTGACCGGGAAATCTGGACACAGATCTATGTTGTGTTTGAAGAAAGAAAGAAGGAGGAAAGCGGGAATCAAAACTTTTTTATTTAGCAGAAATTACTACGCTAGACCTGATTGGGAACAGTGGATACAATCACATGACCAGCTCTGGATCGGGTGGAACTGATATTGATAGCGGATTCATGTCGATTCCTTAGGTGATCAGCTTCTCTCTTTCATTTCTTTTTTCCTCCCTCCCCCTCCCTACCCTCACTCTTGCTCCACCTGATACACCCGTCATCATGGCGGACGCCGTATCTATTGAGCAGACCAACAAGATCCGGGTCTCTCTCGGACTCAAGCCACTCCCTGTTCCCGGTGCCGACGCCACCGGTCCCGAATTCAGAGACGACGACTCCTCCAGCGGATCCGAAGACGAAGAAGAAGCTGCGAGCACACTCGAAACCCGTCAAGAACAAGGCTACGACAACTGGAAGAAACTTCAAGATGAGGCCGACGCGAAACGGCGCCGGGAAGAAAAGAACTCTGCCATCAAGAAAGCGCGCGATGAGGCCCAACGCAAGCTGCAGCTGGAAGGCTCCACCCTGGGTGAGTCGGCTGGCGATGATCTCGACACCAAGGCCTGGTTGATGCAAACCAAGAAACGCACGAAGAAGATCGAGAAGGAGCGCGCGCGCAAACTGGCTCAGGAATTGGAGGAGCGCGAGCGCGAGGCTGCGATTCAGTACACTGCTGAAGACTTGGCTGGTGTCAAGGTTGGACATTCTATCGGCGCATTCGAGGGCGGCGAGGACCATATCCTTACGCTGAAGGATGCTGCGGTGGACGACGAGGAGGAGGGCGATGAGCTTGAGGATGTGCATTTGGCGGAGAAGGAGAGGACCGAAGAGAAACTAGAGCTGAAGAAGCGCAAGCCCGTTTACGACCCTACGGCTGAAAATCAAGGAATCCTCTCGCAATACGACGAAGAAATTGACGGCAAGAAGCGCAAGAGATTTACCCTAGACGCTAAGGGTTCCACAGAAGAGGAACGTGAGGCCAAACGACAAGAAGTCTCGGGCAAGTTAAGGATGGGAGCTATCAGCCTCGAGCTAGAGCCTGAGGTTGCGACTTCCGATTACATGGATATCAGCGAGATCAAGGTCAAGAAGCCAAAGAAGAAAAAGGCCAAGACTACCAAGCAACGAGGAACCATTGACGACGAAGACCTTTTCCCTAGCACCGAATCAAACGGAGCGTCTATGGATATTGATTCAGGCAATGGAGCTTCGGCCCCCGTTCGAAAGCCGTTGGATCAAAACGTCTCTTTTGTGGATGATGACGACCTACAAGCATCTCTTGCACTTCAACGACGAGCTGCATTCAAAAAGCGCAAGAAGATGCGCCCTGAGGATCTTGCTCAGCAGCTTCGCGAAGAAGAGTCCCAGACCCCAATGGAGGTGGAGACCCCGGAGGGAGATGCAGAGGAACCAGGTCTCATCATTGATGAGACATCTGAATTTATTTCCAACCTCCAGAAACCCACCATCCCTGAACGGGAAGAACGACAAAGGTCTACAGTCGGCGAAGAGGCCAAGTCCGAGCCTGAGGATGAGCCCCAAGACGTGGATATGGAACGCTCTTACAATGACATCGAAGATGATGAGGACCTCGCCGAACGCATCAAGCGCGAGGAGTCTGAACGGGAGAAACAAGAGATCACCGGTACTGGATTGGAAGAAGAAGCTACTTTGGATCAGGGTATGGGAGCTGCTTTGTCCATGTTGCGACGACGTGGTCTGGTGAAGGATACTGGCGGCAGCGATCGCAACGCTCTCATGCGAGACCGCCAGCGCTTCCTTCAAGAAAAGGAGAACCGCGAAGCCGAAGCCGACCGACGTGCCCGAATGCAGCGTGAGCGCGACCGTGCTTCTGGCAAGCTCGACCGCATGTCGGCTCGCGAGCGTGAGGAACACGCCCGCTGGGAGAACAAGCAGCGTGATCAGCAGGAAGCCCGCCAGATGGCCGAGATCTTCAACAAGGAGTACAAGCCAGATGTGCAACTCAAGTATGTGGACGAACACGGCCGCTCGATGAACCAAAAGGAGGCATTCAAGCACCTCAGTCACCAATTCCACGGCAAGGGTAGCGGCAAGATGAAGACAGAGAAGCGACTAAAGAAGATGGAGGACGAGGATAAACGCGAGGCCATGAGTACTATGGACAGCAGTCAACACACTGGCATGAACAATGCTATGGGACAACAAGCCCGAAAGAACCGCCAGGCCGGTGTACGACTCGGCTGAAGATATTTATTTTTGTGTATAGTTGCTAAATGACCACCTCACGATAACCTTTTGGGAACACCACCCGCTAACCAGATCTGTCAAGTCCTCCCGTAATAAGTAAGTCGGTGTCGGAGCGATCAGACCATCTCTCCGCGTGTGGGGATAGCGTCCGGGTATTTGACCTCTCCATATTTAACCGAGGTCTTTTTTCCTCCCTCAGTAGCACTCGAATGTGTGCAGGAGATGAAACCTACTTATGATCAAGATCTGATTAGAACCAATTTATCCGTAAAATTCAAACTGATCATTGGTTGCATCATATAATCCTTGTTCAGATAGACCGGGTTTTACCCCAAATCGCGTGAGGGGAAAAGCAATAAGTGGAGCTTGTCAGCCTTAATCAGCTCACCGGGAAAACGAATCCCGATTTCGCGCAATGTCGGGGCTGATTTTCTTTCTATAATGTTGTGGTTCTCATATGTATGGAGCTATTAGAGCTATTAGGATGTAGAACGAGACTGTAAACACAAGGGAACAAAGGAGAATACCAAGCCCTAACTATCTCAAAAAAAAAAAAACCTTCAAAATCTCCCATAGCAACCCAAACTATTGAAACTGTCCATCAATGATCGTCTCATGCATCCCTGCTAAATTGTGCGGAGGGATGAGCCAATCCCGCCCTTTCGCAGGTGGCTGTTCTCGCCGGACGCGGATGTACCCGGTACCAACGTTAAGTATGCAACCCCACACCATAATTCTCGTACCCAATACCGGTATCACATGAGTCAAACCAAAACACAACATCTCCGACCTTTTCTCCCGGTTCTTCCCTTTTTATCCCCAATTCCCCCAATCTCTTGTGGATTTTGTGTCCATCTTTTCTCATTCCAAAATATCAAAAATGCTCTCCACACTGCGTGTCGCCAGCCGCTCGGCTGCTGCCCGCGAGGCTAACATGCGCACCGTGATCATCGGTGCTCGTCAAGCTTCCGCCTGGTCCAAGGTTCCCCAGGGCCCTCCTGTAAGCTTGCCCGTTTTTTTCTTGCTGTTTTCTGTTTCTTCTATATCTGCGATTGGATTCCCCAGGCTTATGCTGATACAATGGACTCAATAGGATGCTATTCTGGGTATCACCGAGGCTTTCAAGGCCGACTCCTTCAAGGAGAAGATCAACCTTGGTGTCGGTGCCTACCGTAAGTGATCTCCAAAAACCCAATTGAGGAGCTTAGCGTCATTGCGCGCAAGAGTAAAACATGGGGTAAGCTAATCATTGACTTGCGACAGGTGATGACAAGGGCAAGCCCTACGTCCTGCCCTCCGTCCGCGCCGCCGAGGACAAGGTCGTTGCGTCGCGCAGCGACAAGGAATACGCTGGTATCACCGGTATCCCCGCCTTCACCAACGCCGCCGCCGAGCTTGCCTACGGCTCCGACTCTGCTGTCCTCAAGGATGACCGCCTGGTCATCACCCAGACCATCTCCGGTACCGGTGCCCTCCGCATCGGAGGTGCTTTCCTTGAGCGCTTCTACCCCGGCGCCAAGAAGGTCTACCTCCCCAACCCCAGCTGGGCCAACCACGGCGCCGTCTTCAAGGACTCCGGCCTCGAGGTCGAGAAGTACCGCTACTACAACAAGGACACCATCGGTCTGGACTTCGAGGGTCTGGTCGAGGACATCAAGGCTGCTCCTAACGGCAGCATCATCCTGCTGCACGCCTGTGCTCACAACCCCACCGGTGTTGACCCTACCCAGGACCAGTGGCGCCAGATCAGCGATGTCATGAAGCAGAAGGGTCACTTTGCTTTCTTCGACATGGCCTACCAGGGCTTCGCCAGCGGTAACGCTGACGTTGATGCTTTCGCTCCCCGCCACTTCGTTGAGCAGGGCCACAACATTGCTCTGTGCCAGAGTTTCGCTAAGAACATGGTGAGTTCGGAGATTCGAGGATTAAATTCAAGGAGAAAAGAAGCTAAATTATGCGATCTAGGGTCTCTACGGTGAGCGTGTCGGTGCTTTCTCGCTCGTCTGCGAGTCCACCGAGGAGAAGAAGCGTGTTGAGTCTCAGATCAAGATTCTCATCCGTCCCTTCTACTCCAACCCCCCCATCCACGGTGCCCGCGTCGCCTCCACCATCATGAACGACCCCGCCCTGAACGAGCAGTGGCTCGGTGAGGTCAAGGGTATGGCCGACCGCATCATTGAGATGCGCGCTCTTCTGCGCAAGAACCTTGAGCAGCTCGGCAGCAAGCACGACTGGTCCCACATCACCAGCCAGGTAAGATCAACCTTGACCCACTCTTCCAGCCTCCTCGACTAACATACAATAGATCGGTATGTTCGCCTTCACTGGCCTCAAGCCCGAGCAGATGGATGTCCTCGCCAAGGAGCACTCCGTCTACGCTACCAAGGACGGCCGTATCTCCGTCGCTGGTATTACCTCTGGCAACGTCAAGCGTCTTGCCGAGTCTATCTTCAAGGTTACCGGTTAAACTGGGGAAAAATAGACACGACCGATAAAAGGATGAGGACCTGGATGATTCTCATGAACAGAATCGAGGACCTTGGAATAAGGATATGAAGGGGAAATCAGACCCATGCGGCTGCGCTTAGTGCTTCGCGGAATCTTGTACTGGTATCTAATGTCTCTGTTTTATATTAGCATGGCTTGGCTTTAACCATCTCAACGGAGATTTTGGATTCATTGTCTTTTTCTCTCCGCCGTCTTACCTAGTCCTGAGGTCTGTCAGGATTTACAAAGTGTCCTCGTGACTTGGATACTGTAGAACCTTCATATATTTCGGAACTAACCAAAACAAGCACACCATTGTAAATGTCAGCGATAAACCAATTGCTCGCCTGGTTACCTGCCTCCCGGGGAATCCTAGAGGGGTACTGTATGACCTGCTTTAGTCCGACCCCGAAAAAGCGCCACACAAATCATCCAAGTAACATAATACGTCTGGTCTAAACTATCAATCCGCCCAAATACCCAAATAACCTCAAAAAATGGTAATTCATGGTACACATAACCTCAATATTCAAAGATCTTATTTCGTATCTAATCCCCGTTCCAAGGTTGTGAACCACGTTCCATAATTTGAGCTCGGCTATGTATACGAAACCAGCAAATTTCCCTAAATTCAAACTAACCCGTAAAACAAAGTTCAAGCTAAAAAAACATCCTACCGAACACAGCAAAGCACACACAAAAACAGAAAACGGTACCTTGGCAGACACCGCCTGCTGAGCCAGGTATGTAGTTGAAACATAGGAAATGAGAAAATTGCAGATCCTATCTCAAACGTATGTAGGCACATGCACCGATCCTATGGTCTAAGTCGATCCGGCTTGAAAGAATACATGTATTATGCCTGGATTCCCCAAAATTTCCCTAATCGCAATATATTGTACTAGCTTGATCAGCCATAGAACTGGGACAATACTAACACGGGGACCTTCGGCTCCTTTCCTATCAGCATGACAGCCCACTCCACCGTGAGTCAACTGCATGTCCAGATCCATCATGATGTAATAGCCGTGTATTTTCTTTTACTGTCAGGTATGGTACTGTAATACGGGAACCAATAATGGATCCCGTGACTCAAGCCATGTGTCAAGCCACCAATCAGGTGCTGAAGTGTGACGGCGAACCAGAACCAGACATTCGCTGATCCGGGGTAAGACGCCCGGATCTACGAGGGCCTGGAATAATGAGCGAGATTTTGGGTTTGGTTACATTATTTGGATTATAATGTCAGAGGAATTGATTGAAGTGTTTTTTTTTTTATGTATCTTTTGATTCAGATCACGTGTATGATTTTGATGCTTGGCTCGACGGCGCATATGGATATGATGCTTCAGGATGCGATAAATCACGGGATATGTGGGAATTCTCATGCAAAGGAAGGGATAAAAAAAAGCCTTGAGATAAAACAAAGGAAAAGGGGGGGGGGAAAAGAAGAAAGATGAAAGATAAAACATAAAAAGAAAAGTCAGATGTAACCATTTAACCGTTAACGCCAGAGCTGTCGAGTTCGGGGTAGTATTCATTTTTCGCCATGTTGTTGGGTGAGTGCGTCACCATGCAGGGGGAAATAAAAAACAAACGCAAAGGTGATCAAAGTAAATTTGTAAAAAGATCACGAGACAATGCCTTCTCGGAGACGTCGATCTTCTTCCCAGATCTCTCGTTTTTCACTTTGCAGGTGCTCGTGCTGTCGCACGAGTCTGTCCAATTCCGCCTGAGAAGGGTTGGACTGGGCCTCCAGGGATTTATGCAGGGTGCGGTACTTCGCATAGTGGCGCTTGAATTTCTGCGACCGTTCCGATAGCCGCTGCCGGGCAATATCGTAGCTCATTGGTGGGGATGCACTGCCAGTACTGCCTCCACTAGAGGCACTTACGGCTCGGCGTCGTTTGTGGTCAAGGTTCCCGGTCGTGCGGACAGGTGCAGCTTGTGCCGTTGCCGGCTCTGCCTTCCGCTTCAAGGGGTTCCCAGTGTTCGTAGGCTTTGTACCGCCATTGGACTGTCCTGTCGGCTTCGGAACGTGAGTAGTGGTGCTTTTGTTGGCCCGAGCAAGCTGGGAGATGAGGGGCGAAGATGAGGACGAGCTGGAAGATTGGTTCTGGCTGTCAGAGCGGTTGCGCTTCGGCACATCAGAGGCATTAGTGGGAGGAGAAGAGCCGAGTGGGGAGGGCTTCTGGGGTGAGGTAGACTGTCGTGAGGCGGGTTTCTTGGAGGCTGTCTTCAACTGGGATGATTCGAGTTTGGGGGTGGGTGCATCAGCTTTGGGAGCCTTAGATGCAATGGTGTCGGCAGGGCGCTTTGCGGGAACGTGGGTCTTCTGAGGGCCCTTCTGAGCCTGAGTCCTTCTAGGTGGAGCCACTTTGTCCTCCTTCGGGCGCGGAGCCGGAGGTCCTGAGGGTGGCGTGGCGTCGGGCATATCCACATCGTCGTCGTCTGACGAATGCACGAACTCATCAGACTTGAACTTGGTCTCCACCTTGGCCGGGGCCTTTCCTCCCGTCTTCTTTGTAACCCGTCCGGTCAGGGTGCTGTTGTTGCTGGCAGTGGGCTTAGCCTTGACAGGTCGTTTAGCGGGCTCTTTCTCTGCCCGGGACTTCTGAGTAGTTGCGATTGATCGAGGTGGAGCGCCATCCAGTCCCTTGGAAGAGACAGAAGGACGGTCCGTGTCGTTGCCGGTAACGTCACCATTGGCTCTGTCATCGGCCCCGTCCACCTGGATCCGCGGAGTAGCAGTCTTCTTGACGGGTCCAGTGCTGAGGTTAAGACGAGACAAGCATTTGCCCTTGCCTCGGTCCTCCTTAGGTAGAAGCGTCTGCCAGAGCTTATCGGAGCGAGAGATCCGCAGCCGATCGAAGGCCGAAATGGCATTCTCAATGGCTTGCTGTCGGTCTTCTTGGTTTGGGTAGGGAAACTTCCACACATCAAGGTCTTTGTATGTTTTGTCCCGGAGATCAAATTTCTCACGGTTGAGACGGTTCTCCGTGCCGTACTTCTGAGCTAGGCTGCCGCAGTCTTCAATGGAGGAACGGGTTTGGCGCGAGAGGAACTTTGTGGAAACGGCTCGGACGGCGAGCAAATGGATGAAGGGGGTCTTGAGGGCGTCGAGGCGGGCTTGGTTTTTGATTTGCGAGGATGGGGCGGAGGTAGGCATGGGCATGGGAGACTTGGGTGCACCCAGGGTTGGGCTCGAGGTGAGCGATCGATTCGGCCCTGTCCGAAAGAATCGGTCCTTTTCCAACTCTGCCTTAGACCTGGAGGCCCGGAGGGCGGAGCTTCCAGCGCCAGCGGCCTTCAGGGCCTTGAACTCGTCTGGATGGTGAATGATGTGAGTTTTCTTGGATTCCTTGCCCCGTTCGAAGGCATTGAGGCTCTCCTCCAGATTTGCAAGTGCCTGATCAGTGGCGGCGGTGTCCTGTTTGGCCTTTTCAACCTCCAGGCTGTGGCTCAGAACACCGGTAAAGTAGATTTCCCGATCGTCGGCTCCGTCGGTCGAAGTATGGTAGATCTCGGAACGGTGGGTTTCGGGGTAGGCGTGAAAGGGTTGGGACTTGCCCGCATAGTGAAGAGACGGGTGTTTTCCCAGGCGAAGTCGAGCTGGCTGGTCATTCCGCAGAGTTTCCATGAGTTCGTCCAGAGTACTCTGCACCAGGTTTAGCCGCATGATCTGAGCGGTTTTCGGCGAAGTGGCTCCGGACTGGTCCTCCTGGCGGAGAGACAGCCCGGACTTGGGAATCTCGAAACCGGGAGACATGGTGATCAGAGACAGTTGAGGGAGGTAAATTGGTGAAGGGCTCGAGGTTGGGGTGAGCAGGGTCGGATGGCAGCGTGAGAGCTGCAGGTCAGGCGGCCAACTGCACGGAGTGAGGCAACACCATCCGCCATAAGATCGAGAGGTACAAAACAGGAGTGGCAGTGAACGGTGTGGAGAGGAATGGAGGAGTGTGAAGGAAAAGACAGTGAAGTCCAGGCAGAGAGTGAAGTTGAGAGAGAAAGTGAATGAGGAGAGGGCGAGCAAGGCGAAGTGGAGAGTGGGGAGGAGAAGCTGACGGGGCGATTGGTAAATTCAGTAACGGTAAAATTACATAGATTACAGAACCCGATTTTTGATTTAATTCTTTTAGTTAACGTATATTAATGCAGATTACCAAGGCTGGTCCCTACGGAACACCTCACTGTTAAATGAATGCCAGTTTCCCTCGGTATGATCTCCATTCGGACAGACAATCCGATCTGAAACGATTTGATGAGCATGAGAACAAGGAAAATGGACGATTATATTTCTTTCTCACATTCATGCGTCTTTTGACTCTCTTTCTTCTGTTACCTTTTTAACTTCCCTTTGCTCCGAACCCAGTTCGAAGGGGACGCTGTACGCCCTGGGCAGCACGGACAATGCCAACTAAGCGCAGCCGACTCCTAACGCCGATGTTTTACCCATGATACTTCAGGTATTAATTCTCCTTGGGTAGCAGTGACGGTAATACCAAAAGCGAACTAACCGTGGATGGGCATATTAAACTAGATTCCCTCTACACTCCACTCTGGTAGTACACGGTGAGGAGAAAGCGCCATCCGCGGGCAATAATAAAAAGGAAAAGATGGGGCTTCCCGAATGTATTCCGGTTCCCACTCTGTTTCCCCTCTCTGTGTACTCCCTTTACGGGTGCGGCCGGGACCCAGTTATACACTTGGGCATCGTAGTTCTGGTGGAACATACCAAGGTCCGCGTAGTAAATCCGAGCCGATCACTTGTACATGTACGTACTTGAGGAATGTTTCCTGCGGACTGGAGGCACTAATATCACAGGTACATTATTACTGTATGGCTTTTTTGCCCCTCGTTCATGCACGCAGGCACGGATCCCAAATCGGATGACGAGTGTGTAACGATTGAAATTTCCCGATGCTTCGGCCCTACGTATCTTTCAGGATTAATAATTCCAGTTCCTACGTATCTTGCAGGATTAATAATTCCAGAGTACGATTGTTACCAGAACTAGTCATTTGAGATTGAATTTCAAAGCATCAATAAATAGTACAAAAAACCCGGCCCCAGAATTCCCCTTTGATTGGGTCCGCACGGCGGGAGTCCGTTCATGCATGGACCTCTCAATTGGAACGGCCCTGACTCTGACATCGGAGCCGAACCCTTCCTCTCACTCATTTGTGGATTATTCTCGTTGTGTTTGGCTCATTCTCAAGAACCGGTTTTTCTCTTGATTACAAGCGTGAGCCCAGTTTTTACCCTATCGCCTTGGACTTGGCCCGAGAGGGGCATGCCCGTGGATCCCCTTGCTGCACAAGTGGACTCGGACAGCCCATAGTCTCTCGGCTGAGACAGGGGAGCCAATATTTAATAATAAATACCGGGCTATTCCCGAATTATTCTGCAGGGCCATTGGGGATTTGTTATTTTAATCCCTCCCACCCGCCCAGGTTCACCTGGAAACCATGTGTGGGGTCCCAAAGCTTACTGACAGTTCCAGGTCCACTGTAATGCTGGGGTTTTGAAGATGATCTCGTTCATTCCAGCCATCAGGTCTCCAGCTAATTACCGGAATTAACCAAAGCCACTCAATTCTGTCTGAACGTTGCTTGCCATGCGGTTTTCTTAACGATCCACTCAAATCGCCAAACTCCTCCCTATATCCACTCAATCCCGACCCACTGAATCTCTCGAAGCATACGCTTAACTTCTTTCGCCTTGTCTTCCGCCCATCTTGCGCAACGGTCTACCCGACAACCTCCCACGAACCTCCGTATCCCACGTGCTCTGCGATGGTCTATTCTGCTACAATTGAAGAGGCAATCCCTCTCAATACCATGATCTCGACTTAAACACATGGACAACCGCACGGCACAGCTCTGACCGCCACCTGACATGGTGGAGCGGTAGCGGACACTTGTTGGGGTGGGTCGGGGGCCAAGAGGACCGTTCAGGCAGGTGAAGGTTTTGATTAGAGACCTGGGGCTTAAAAGGAGAACCAGAATCCTGATAGGGGTTGTGTTGCTTCATGGGCTTGATTGCTAATTGCACTATAGAGTAGGGGGTTCAGTATTCGGGGATGCATTGGGCTAGAGGGCAGTGTGCGGTGAGGATAAGGACTCGTAGCAATGGAATGGGGTGCCCCTGCGCTGGCCCCGTCAGGAAGATAATCCATGCAAACTTCTAATATGGCAACAATCGACATCATAAATCGCCCTTGTTACAGTATCCAACAATCCTCAGCTGCTGCCCATTTCTCATTATTACCTTGAACAGCCAACACATTCCTCTGTAGCAGTAGTTCTTATCATAAGGCAAGGTACCTTATCCAACAGTCTAGCCCTTTACGTCCACCGATCGACACAGGGTAGCAACGCAACAACCCAGAATAGTACCACCAACCCGCATTGAGCGAAGCAAAATGGTTCATGCTGGTTTCCTCAGGCTTGCCGCTCCAACCAGAAATCATAAAATGCTTACCATACACACTGAACCAATATGTAATGCGCAGGGAGCCAAGTTACAACGTCAAAAATGGACGTGGAAAGTGTGGCTGTGGTGCAGATTTCGGCGTTGCCGCATCCATGCACCTGAGGAGGCTTAGCCTGATTACCTTGAGTACCCACGTCAACAAAAATCAAAGACCCGGCTCATCATCCTTAATACTGGTGCGAAGTAGATTGACTTAGTGGTCGCACCACACTAATACGAGAGCCACCGTACCAATACGAAGCGCTAGAACAAAGCCAGCCTTCTACGATCCCGAGACTAAGACATGCCGACATGCCGATCGAGGATAGTGTATCTTTCTTGAACGGAGTATTCGATTCTCCGCGGAACTGATCACCACTAGGTCGAACTAGTAGGTAATTAGGGGACGTGCCTGAAACGAGGCTATCCAGCCACACAGCCAGCCCAGTCCAGCCCAGAACGTGGATCTGGATCAGTTTCACTGGAATCATGCAGTAACCCTAATTTCTTGGATTGGTCAGGTCAAGCCTGGGAGATTTTGATTTTGATTTGCCCTCTTTTTTCTTTCGCAAAAGCAAGCAAAAGACATCATTGAAAAGAAAGTATTCAATACATTCATTCGCCACAATAACCCACGAGTTACACTGGCAAATAAACCTACAGTTCCTATGAATCCCTGTAGAACAGAAGCTATGTTTCAGCGCATGGGGGCGAGGTACATCACTTTTACTTTGGCCCGATCAGAATCAGATCCTCACGAATCAGACTGGTACAATGTCCCTAAGCCACGTAGCGCGCCTCGTGCGATCTACACGAGGAAACCAAAAAAAATCCTTTGTATTCTTTTCTTTCTTTTGCAATCCTTTCCATGCAGGGCATCCACACCCAGCTAACTAGTTCGGACTTCGGCGTATGTATGTAACGTATCGACAGTGATCAGCTAAGATGCTACTTAGTGCTCACCCGGGCAAATGTTGCATGTCGCAGCTTGCCTCCGGCCCTTGCAGGAATCTTCCTACGTGACCCTGAGACCAATCAATCTAGGCAAGAAAAAGAAAAATGTTACATCCCCATCGGGGCTAATGCGATCGCGATCAGCTCCCCTGCTATTTTTGCTTTTTTTCGATTCAGGGTTGAGAAGATCACTTAATCGGTCGCTTTTTCTTTCATGGAGAATGAGGGAAATGACAGATTAAATGGAAGAGAAGGTCTGGAATTCGAAAACGAGGGTGGGGGGCTTATAGTCGACTGCATCGCGCCTTCCTAAAATGATTTCATCGTGCCTTCTCGATACGATGCCAATGACCAACGTGACTTTCTGGTGGACCGGGGTCAGGTGTATACTTGCGCAATGGAGCTTTGTTCACTAGTAGGGCGTACGGATTCCCTTTACTGCAGGTTCAAGGTTTGATTGGGTCGCCCTTGAGAAAATGATGAACATGATCGTCAAGCCACACCCCGGCTTTGTGCTGCCACCTGCGTCACCTGGATAGTCTCCAATTTCATGCATAGTATGTGCTTTTATGGGGAATATTGTACTAGTGTTAGTATTGGAGTAGATAGTTGTACCAACTTGGATGCAAATGCATGTAGGCACCGTAAGTCCTTGTCACATCGTGTATTGTACATACGAGACGTTTACTATACTTATTCACCTGGGCATCTGGTTCTGTGGATAAGGACCGGATGTAAGAAGGCAGCCCACCATGGAATGTTACACGAGAATTTCGAATGATACAACATGCGACTGACCTGGTGACACCTACCAGGGTTGGCCTGGCGGGGTTTCGTGTCTTCTCTGTATTGTAGATTGATTCCATGCGGACAAGGTTATCTTTTAAATTGATCGTCTGAGGTGCATTTTTGTCCGGCTTCGGGGAATAGGTGGGTACCATGGCATCAGGTACTTGCATCAATACATAGAGGTAGACATTCGTGATTCTTGATATATTGTCTACTTTGTCAAGTCCAGGATTATGTCCGTGGTATCAATCGATACATTGAATCAACGCAGTTCTATGGCAACACTATGATACAAAGATTGGATCGCCGGATAAGTCGACCTCGTGTACAGTGGTATTCGACACGAGAAAACAAATAGCAGAATGACAGCAAAGGCAAAAAGGACAAATAGCAGAAATAACCACAAATTAAGCTGATATGCAATCGCAGAACAAAAGAAGGACGGTAGGAAAATATGCGAACCAAAAACCCAATCAAACCCAGATCCTAGACACCGCAACACGGGTCTCCCAAGCAAAAAAAGAAACCCCAGTTCCTATTTCCCAACCGATACAATGTTAGCCCCGTAAAAATGGCGAATCCAACGCTCTATCTATGCTGTTCCTCGTCTGGTCGTGTCTCGGTAAACCGTGTCATCCGCGAGCAATCAAATAAATCAAAAATGGACGAAAGCAATGGGGATGACAACCCTGAACAAAAATGGAAAAAGGCACCTTAAACCTGCAACACGATCAGACAGATCCAACTCCCTCAATATATAGGTACAAAATAAATCAATATGCTCCAACAAAAGCAATATAGCAGTGGAATCAACAAACGATGGAAAGTGGCTTTGTTTCCATGGGAATCAAGGAAATGATGCAATGAAATGATTGAACAAAGGAAAACATAGGAAATGGTGGGTGTAGGTATGAACGAGATCTGTGGCTCGTATCATACCGGTGTAGACCAGGTGTGGTCGCCTAAACGAGGCTTGGTTTCATAGTTATCCGGTTCGGTGCTATTGGGCCGGCGGATGGTCGAGTTAGGGAAGTACATGTGCGGAGGCATGGAGGTTGGGTATGCCGGCGCATTGGGTTCGGGATAACCGAAGTCATTGGTCGAACCAGGGGAAGGCATGCTGCCATGAGATGGCGAGGCCCATCCTAGGCTGGTCATATGGGGGCTGCCATTCACACTATTCGGCCGATGGTCATTGTTGGCCGGGGGCTCCAGCGGCTGCGGAGGAGCGTAAGGATGCGAGGTCATAGGAGGACGTCCGTGAGGTGCGCTACCATAGCTCGAGAGTGATGGGGATGTCGCTGTTGGAGAAGCACGGGGGCTCCCTTGAGAAAAGTCTCCCCGCACATGAGCCGGAATGGGACCACTGCCCATATAGTAGTCACCAGCAGAGCGGTGCATATTCAAGGGCGGGAGATCACCCCCAGGCGACATGGAGGGGTGCTGACCTGGGGACGGGGTGGAGCCCATGGAGGTATGATCCGGGAACATTCCCTCGCCGGGGCCACGGCGTTCCTTGTTCTGACGCAGGTTGGCTTCAGTCTCAGCGGCAGCTTCCTCGATCGTCCCAGTGTGGTGGTTTTGGTGTCGGGTCAACGTGGTACGTCGGGTGAATGTCTTCTGGCAGTTCGCGTATGGGCATTTGTAGGGTCGCTTCCCGGAGTGGATACGGCGATGTCTGGCAAGTGAGGACGAATCACTGAATGGCTGAATTGAATTACTCATTAGCATTGACCCGATAAACTTGGAACAAAGAAGAAAACGAACCTTGCCACATCGCTCGCACATATGAGGCTTTTCTCCAGTGTGGACTCGAGAGTGAACGGTCAATGCTGAGCGTTGAATGAACTGCTTCCCACATCCAGGCCAATCGCAGGCATGCGGCCTGACTCCGGTGTGAATTCGCTCTGTAACCATCTCAAAGTCAGCCAACTTATTACTTCAATAATCCGCGCGAAATGCATACCGTGTCGTGCGAGATCACTGCGTCGAGCGAATCCCTTGTTACATGTAGAGCAATGGAAAGTCTTTGGGGGAGCCTCAGCGCCAGACCTCTCTAAAGGGATCGGTGCTTGTTGAACCTGGGGCTCTCCGCCATATCCACCAGGGACATAGCCCATATTCCGCGGCGTGGCGCCGGGTGCCTGAGCATAGTAAAAGGTTTCCGCAAGCCCCTGATCCATTGGGACGGCGTGAGGAGGGTATGCGTTGACGGGGTTGTCCGAAGCGCCAGGCTCGGCCTTCATCGAGGGGTTATGTTGGTTCATGTGCGCACCCTGAAGGTATTGTTGGTGTAATTGGGCTTCTGCGGCGGCGGCGGCTGCAGCGGCAGAGTTCTTCCGATTTAGGATAGTCGTGAAGTCCATGACCCGACCCACCGATCAGCTGAAAGACCGAGGTCAAGGACAGCGCAAAGGTCGTCCTTTTGTCTGGTTCAACCGTCCTTTCGTGCGGTTCAGTATTTGTTTATTGAATTTTGCAAGGCACGAAATGGGTATTAAATGTCATGCACCGAATCGTTGGGTTGGCGCAAAAGAGACCGGGCCAAATGCGTGATCCTGGACGTGAGTCGAGTCTAGTTTTCACAATCGTGGACCCGATGGGTTCGTAGGGAAGCGCGTGCGGAAAATCTCGACGCGTTTTTCGAGGATCGCAGCGGAATGAAGATGCTGATGCCTGTCACAGTGGAACTGCAAGAGTCCGCTCACTGGTGGATCCTGCGTATGTGGGTGGGCCTCGAGGTTTTGTATCTGGACCGAGTTCCGGCTCCGAAGGGGAGATCGTAACTGTCGTCTGTCTCCTGGAGACTGTTTCGTGATGAGATGAATTCTGACCAGTTAAGGTAACCGGCTAGACGCGGAGGATATGATTGGTGGTGGGGATCGTCGTGAGGGGGAAGTGTAGGGGGAATGGGTAGCAATCCTATCAGGAATAAGCACGGTCAGTCAAAGTTCATCCGTAGCGGTGGATTGGTGGCTCTGTCTCGTCCATTTGACCCTCCAATCCTGTCTGGTTTTGTCCTCGGGCCTCCGGTATTTCGCGACCATCAAGAAGAATGGTCGCGCAGGTGATGCGGCCGAAGAGACCGGGGACGAAGCAGCTTAATCACGATGAAGCTGATACCAGGCAAGTATGGAGCAAACGGGCGCACGAGGGTGCAGTGCACGGCGAGGGGAGATCGCGGTCAGGGTCACGTCATCAAAGGGACACGAACGTATTTTTTTTTTGGATTCACACGTAGGGAAGGGTGATAAGAAGGATGGAGAAAGTCAAAGGGGGAATTCAAAAGTTCGCGGAGAATGTAGGGAAAAGCAAAGAATAAAAGTAACGAGAAAGGGGAAGGGAAAAGGGAAAAGGTTAATGGATTAATATTAGGTGTGGTAGGTGCCACTTCAGTAGAATGAGAGCATACATCATTATTTACTTCACTCAAGTCCCACTTGGAAATTGATTACGATCTGAGCTCGGTTTTTTTTTGGTTAATTGCTTTTTTCTTAGGTGAGAACCACTATTCGACCCCGATATCGTTATATACGAAGTAAATTCTATTGAAGATGGCAATATGGTCATGAAAGTCCACGCGAATCTTTCTGTGCCTCCTTTTTTCCAACCCTTTTCCAGAAAAAAAAATATTACTAAAAAATCAAATAGAGGCTATCCCTGCATCATAGCCCGTACACTGTCTGGCCCTACTAGTTTCCTCTAGTCGGACCCAAAGAAGTGCGCTAGAAGGAAACAGGGCGGCACCAGAAGGCCCCCGTCAGCATCCTGGATCCACAACGTGCGCTTTTCCACCCCGTCCCTGCGCGCAAAATAAATTCATCAGAAAATAAATCATATAATTTACGCTCAATCAGGTAAGGAACAATGTGGATACGAGATAGTAACGCCGATCTGAATCAGAAACTACTACGTATTGCGGACTTTTTTCTTCGGATCCCCTGGCCACGCATTGGCATTTCTTGACTTCCCCTAGTGTGAAACGCATATGCAAAAACAGAGTTTATGAAATCGCTATAATGACGACTCTGGAGATTGGATCGGGCAGATATGTGGACCTTCCTCCATAGTGAAGGGGGGATACAACACGAGCCTAAGCCAGCAACATATGGTTGGGCATAGAGCTGGATGGCCTCGATTTGGTGATGAAGGGAAACAAAAAAGGGGGGGGGGGGAGAAATCGGAAACTCTCACGATGATGACATGCATTGGTTTTTATTATTATTAACCCTCATGGTGCGACACAAGTCCCACGAACTTTTGATGTGCAAAGAAGCCGAAGCCTTGCGGGAAAGGGGATTGTCCCATCTCGATAGTCTGTTCCCACTATTGCTACCCGAACATGAACGGCCGAAGGCTAAATCAATGGAGCTATTTCCTTCTAGAAGGTTTCGGATTATTCGGAAGTATTTCCTTTTCTCATCATCCCCATAGACCTTGGTGATGAAGTACGTACACACGGGGCACGATGTGGCTCGTTGCACATTCCAACCCTTTTCTTTCTCCCTATTGCTTCTGGGTCCCGGTGTAGAAAGCCCTATTCAGGTTCCTGATGACGATCCATGCTGTGGAGACCCCTGACCATCGGTAATTACCCCCTTGTCTCGTCCATTGCCCCTTTTCCTTTCCGGGGGCACTAGAGGGCTCCGGCCGGGTTCAGCCTCTACAAGACCCCACTCCATAGCCACACAGATGGGGACAGCGGCCTGAAGGATCGCTCTGGATTGGCTATGCCAAGCCTTCTCCTGACCTTCTGCCGGCCTTCCAGAAGGATTTCGAAGGGCCATGGAAGCCGTGGAAGAAAAAAATGGAAAAGAATGGAGTGCCGTTTGCCTGACTCCATCCTGCACGGTTACAATGGGGTCCGAGCCCTACAACAAGGATTCCCAAGAGAGATCCATCCCGGAGTTGAGCTTGGCAAGTCTTATGATTTATCGAGCTCTTTGTTCTTTTTTTTGTTCGAGAGTGTCAAAATCGAAATTAAAATAAAAATAAAAAACAAGAATCAGCTTTAGTGCCCGACTCCTACCTTGGACAAACCAGCTGCCTAAAAGGGGCGGTGCGAAAGACGAAACAGAAGCAGAAAACTGGGTTGGTTAGAGACCAGTCAACTAGACTATCATTGGTCCAACCCCTCTACTTCCGACGCCTTCAAGTGCTTTGTGATGATCCTCTACCCCCTGACCGTTGTGACGAAACCTTCTGCGCAAATCCTCATCCCGGACCTGCGGACGGTTGCGGAGATTATGCTTCCGCTGCAGCCATCCGCCTGCTTCCACGATGGAGTCCTATTGCGGGATAAAAAAAAATAGTGTGTAGGCAAAACAAATCAAGTAAAAGTATGTGGTTGTCTCAAATTCGCGCCTAGCCAATCATATCTCACCTAATCAGAGGCTGTTACTTGATTTCTCGAAGCACCACAGATGTGTTGGGCCACAGGATAATCATTGGTTGCCTAGCACGGGGCGATTCCCACATGGCTGTGGCTGAGACGTGTCTTGGTGTATCAAGTCCACGCTAGGCTCCATCTATTTCTATTAGTAGAACAGGAGTCGTACCCCTGGCTTTGGTAAGAAAGATTTGCTGCTTTTCCAGGGGTGGCTGAACTTTCAAAAGGGAAGTTCCTCTACTGCCAAGGACGATAATAACCCATAGTGAAACTGAAAATCAGGGCAAGAGAGAAATATAGAAAAGTAGAAGCATTCACGCTATGACCAAGGGGAATAAACAGAGCCAAACATGATGTCACTGGGGAAATCGCGTGCACTGGCCCACGCGGTTCCTCAGACCCATCAAAATAAATAGTTCGGATCGATCAACGCCTGCTCATTTCGCGTGTTCTTTGTAACTGAAAATGATCCCCCTCGGCAATGTCCACTAACTCTCCTAAGTGGGTAAGTGCCAGGTAAATCATTTTTGAGTCCAGTTACGCCAAGCGGATCGATCATGGTCCTGGATGAAGGAAATGAAGCATTTAGTGCGTTTCGCGCGGTAAATCCCGACACCATCGACGCCGTCGGCGAATCGAATTTTTGAGCTACTTGCTGCATCTTGTCGCTCCTGTCTCCATCGCCTGTACTTACTGTGCCTATTTGGTGGAGCTTGTTTTACCTGGTTGCTCGAATGAAATTTTTTGTCGAGATCTGATCGAGCTAAGCCCGGCTCGGAGATATACATATTCACTTGCAAATCGTCAGTCTACGGAGTTCCGTTGCAAAGAGACTTCTGCCTGTGAATTTGGAAAAAGAAAAAATGGGGTTGCTGCATGTCAGCTGTCTTATCCTTTCTGCTTAAGCCGCATCTACCGCTATAATACCTATGCCTTTTAACCTTGAAGATCTAGGTAAGACTATATGTACCGACGGACACCGGCGGTCATTATCTTAAGTGCATATGTAGCTAGAGTTATTGGGACGGAAGATCTACAGGTGATATGCATGATGACAATCTACCGACAGTGTGAGGTCATATAGGGGTATGAGGACATCTATTTGGATTGGCACTCCCAGGTTTAACCTTGGAAGTGATTCGATGATGAGCTGGCCTTGGAAGCGCTATGGAATACATTCCCTTAGTAGGTATCTGCAACAGTATCATACCCGGGGCCCCCAGGCATCCAATGCTATATTATCTCACTCCATACCTAGTGCCTTGAGAAATTTATGAACATCTATCAGGGTTGCATCCGGGAGCCTTCCAGTCCGGAGAACTTGTATAGATCGTTAGCTATCAACAGTCCCGGAAACAACATCTTGCATATTCGCATGTTTTAATACGTATACAGGCTTAGAATTCTGGTATAATATATCAAGATTTCCCGAGGTCGTCCATCCTAGGTGGGGAATGGCCTCCTCTAGCATATTTGGATCCATGGGTCCGACAAACCTTCGAAGCAGCTATTGACACCTCGATGCCAATACCCGAGCCTTTGGGTTAAACCAACGAATTTACCAATAACCCTGCTGTCAAATATATAGCATGCAACAACCTTGGAATGGGATACTCAGACGTGTCAGACGTGGAGTGGATTCCGGGATATCATGGATATTTTTTAGGCAGGTCACCACATATCCCTTCAGTGGATGAATATTCTTCCTCTTTCATATCACCATACCACATATGACATCTCTTCATACTTCCTTATATTTCCAGGACTACATGCCCGCAGACCTCAGGAATATCATAATGCTTGGACTCCAAGTGACTACTCTAAGGTTGAAGCCCCATGACATCAGAAACAGGCGGTGTAAGGATAGTAAAGATGAACACATAGCGTTCGCTCATAATCATTCAAAGCGGTATCTATCAGGACGGCATTGCCAGGTGAGTCAAGAACGATGTCTCTAAATGATGCTAATGTGCCTATTTGTACTGGACGGGTGAATATATATACATAAGCTTAGGAAAAACAGCGACCATATATTCCTTGTCACATTAGGGCGAATCATCCCCGGCATTAATACCGAGGGAGTATAAAAAGTGTATGAAGGCGTATCGCCAATCTATGAACAAAATGCAAAGTGTGCCCAAGACCAAGCGCCGGACAAATGAAGAAGGGTTGGCAATTCGCCAAAAAAAAGGATGACCCAATAGTCACCTGACATTTCGCTGCTCAGTGAGCATATGCAGATACAGTGAAAGAACAACCGAAAGCTTCATATCCAAACAAAGTCTACCGTTTCCGCCATGAGAGCTCCAGTATCTCATCGCCTAGATCCGGGTCGCGCATGATATACCATTGTCTAACGCTGCCGTTCTCCTCGACGACGGAGTCTGCGAGTAGATAGCTGATTTTTTCATAGTCTTTGGGGCGCAATGGGCCGAGTTCGTGGAGGTAAGATTCGGTGTTGGCGCCATTGTGTGGTTCCCACGTCATTTCCATGCTGAGGTCCTTCGGTCCTGGTGTCCAGCCGTATCTGACGACAGAGAAACCATTGGTCAGCATCCAGCCGTCGCTGAAAATGTATCGGCGGAGCAGACAAGTGGGTCCGCACAGCTCGGAGATGACGCTGAGCTTGGGGATGTCGGCCTGGAACCAGGATTTCCAGTGGTGCACCGAGAGCGGAAGCTCGCGACCGGACTCGAAGAAGCCAGAGGCATCCTTCATCAGATCGAGCTGGTGGAAACGGTGGTCGACTGTCATACGGGTGGTGGTGTACTGGTAGATACAGTTTGCGATGCGACGGTCACCGGTGAAGGTCATTCGCTCACACTCGTCGTAGACAGTGGTCAGTTCTGATAGCAGTGGTCGCGACAGGATGACGCCTGCGCCTCCGAATGCGATTAGGCCGAATACCGCAATCTGTGGGACACCCTCTGACACTCCGCCGATGTACATGGGTTTGGTGTGGTCATAGGCGGCGAGCGCGTCCACGAGCGCAGGCATCGAGGGGAAGAAGGTGTCGTCGTCGATGATGACTGACCACTGTGTCGATTCGCGCAAGTTGTCCTCCAACAAGGGAATCAGCGCAAAGTACCGGTGCAGGTAATCGTCCTCTGCCTCTGTAATATGGAGATTGACTCCCAGCGCGTCCGCCTTGGCGCGGACACTTTGAACTCCGACACCCGACTCATCGGGTTCGATGAGTGCAAAGATGCGCGTGCGCGTGTACCCAGCCCAGTGCACAAACTGATCCAGGGACTCATTCAACCGCGAGACAGTAGTAGCGACTCCAAAGTCGATATGTGATGCGTCTGGAATCTTTGGGGGCTTCGGGGCCTGAATAGTCAAGGGGGTGGCAACCGAGCAGCGGTCCAGCGGCCCCTCGATCTCATCTTTGTTGGGTTGATTATACTTCAAGCCCAACATGGGCTGATTGACGTGCTGGGTCATGGGCAAGTCCTCTGCAGAGAAATCCACGATGATTTCGCGACGTGTGTATTTGGCCAGTTTGGCAACATCCATCCTCCGCAGCATGTCGACGTCGGGGTCGCATTTCACGCTCGAAGAAATAGTTATGTTCGATTGGGCGTGTAATGGGGAGTTGTGACCACCGGACGACGGCCACAATATGACGGCAAATAATGTGACGGCAAGGATAATGATGACGAATCGCATCATTTTTTTCCAGGCCCAAGAGGCCGGGAAGACCGCTTCTCGTGACTGAAAGATCATCTTGTATATAGTCTTCCTCCTTCTAATGTGTGCGGAGCAGTGGTTTTTCGCGGTTCGTGGGGTATTCGAGGATTCGGGAATTCCTATTCTCGTACTTGTCAACAAGAATTTGGGGTAAATTGTTAACGGTTGTCCATCCGCATTGCGGAGAATGCGCGCAGAAATGCAGCAAAGATCCCTGGGAGAGGAAATGTATACGAGTCAAACGAGCCAGGAGAGAGGTGGAGAGCAAAAAATCGGATTCTACGGCAGGAGAAAGAGACGGCACAGGGGGATGATCATGGTTCCATGGTTCCCTAAAGGGGCAAGGTCAATTGCCATAATCAACCAGGGCTTTTTAATATGCCGGGGTTATGACGTAGCCCCGCTCACCTATCCTCGAGACCTATTTGGGCTCTGATAAGGGCATTTTAGTTCTAGTAACTGCTAACAAGAAAGCGGCCAAGCATTCGGAGACATGGAGGCCAGGCCCCAAAAATATAAGAGAGCCACCGGAGATATCCTGTGGATAGGCGCTTCATATCTTCTCAACGTTATGCCAAGACTTTTCGAAACAAAGATGGTCCCTGACTCGCCGTCATTCCGCACGGAGTCTCCACCTCCACGCGTCGTTACTCACACTGCCCTGCTTTTCTATGGTCTGTGTGGTGTAGATGCGTTCGTGTCTACCTATTAAACCATGGCCGACTGTAGTCATTTGATCCCGGGAAAAGGATTCTAATCCTACCCCATGAGTTTATCCGAGAATATGTCAAATTCTTGATAAAGCCGAGAGATTCCTTATCAAGACCCTTGAAATCCTCGACTCTTACATTGCCCGCATCTAACATGGGACTTTAATGCCGATCAACCCCTGTCGATGATCTATTCGAATCCAGATCTCTACTAGTAATGGTGCAGGAATTGACACAGGATATAATTACCCCTGGGTGGGACTGGATGGATCCAAAGCCTTTCAGGGTCTACAAAACTAGTTCAGGGTCTACAGAACAACACTAGTTCAAATGCGCTGCGATCAACGTGGCCCGACGGGGCGGATACATTGGCCCCAACCTGGCCCCTCGGGGATGAAGTGTGCACAGCCTCTCGCCGATCCAGGATCGATGGATTTGATTTCCTTATAATTTGTAGTGCTCGGCCATTTTGACCCTTTGTGAATATGATTAGAGATATGGATACTGACCCCTGATAATGTACCCTCTGTACAGATCACATAGCTGATCCCCACGGATGCGATTTTTCTAGGTTTATCGAAAATGATTGATCTTGAGGTTTGCCCTTCGGAAGGTTCCCCTGATCATTTTAACTCTGTACCTTTGCCACTGAACCGATCAGGTTTGTTTATGCAGTGCCGCCCTAAGAAACCAAAAGAGCCCGTACATTGAAGACCAAGATTTATTGACTCCACCTATTGTTGACCTTGGCATGAAACTCCTTAAAAATTTGGCTTTCAGCTATGACCACGCGTTTATACTTATATAGAGGAAATGCACACCTGCAGGCTGCAGCGTAGGTTTGGTGGAACAAGTCGTGATCGAGGAAGCGACGAGGATTGCAAGCCAAAACGCAAGGTTGCCTTCCTATGGGTCATCCAATATCAACAAATTGAATTCAGGTGTCGGGATCCAGGGGTATAATTCAACTTGTCTAAGAGATAAATTATAGTTTTATGCGCAGGCGCAGGCGCCTGCTTAGGTTCTGAGTGGCTGCTGATGTTCGTAAAATATTAGCACGTGACATATACGGCGGGGCGTTGAACCCCACGACGCAGGACTTCCAAATGGGGAAACACCATTTCCGCACACTCTGGTCTTGTGGAGGTGGATTAGACAATATATCGACTTGGATTGTCCAGCGCCAAATTCCAATCTCTCGAATACTCTCCCCGAGATAGAACTGTCCTTTATCTTTCCCACCGACACCCCCGTTAATCTCCGCGCAACCCCGTTATGGTTGCGCAGTCGCTCAGCTCGCTATTGCAGCGGGCATCGATTGACGATCATGAGGAGGTCCTCCAGTCCTGCAATGCAGCCCTCGCCAAGTCCAAATCCGACCTAAACACCCAACACATCAAAGTCATTGCCCTACTGAAGCTCGACCGATACGAAGATGCCCTGCGCGTGTTGGATGCCGGAGGCGATGCTCTGAAGAAGCGGGCGGGCTTGGAACATGCGTATGCTCTGTACAAATGCGCAAGGCTGGAGGAGGCAATCGCTGCCGTGACCCAAACCGGTGCCAGCAGAGGTGCTAGTCACCTCGAGGCTCAAGTGGTATGGTAACTCAGGTCTTGTTATGGACAACTCATTGACCCGAGCGCTCACACTTATCTCCGATGTAGAGCTACCGTGCTGAGCAATTCCGTCGCGCCGCCGATATCTACGAGAAACTGTCCAATGAGCCCCACCACGGAGAAGAGAACGACTTGAGCATCAACTCGTGGGCTACTGATGCCCAGCTTCAGTGGAAAGGAGAGGCGGAATACGTGCGCCACGATCGACCATCGAGGGAGGACTTAGAGTCTTTTGAAACAGCATACAACGCCGCTTGCTTGAACATTGCCAAGGGTGCATTTGCTCAAGGAGAAGTGCTCCTCAACCGGGCAAAGAGTGGGTATTCCGCCACATTGTATTGCTGAATTTTGAAGACTGACATTTGCAAAGATATTTGCCAAACGTCTGAAGAGCTCTCACCCGAAGATAAAGCTGCAGAGTTGCTTCCAATTGCCGTACAGTACCTCTATGTCTTGATCCAACAAGGCAAGACGGAAGAGGCCGAGTCGCTCCTCAAGGAAATCTCAGTGGAAAAGTACGTCACGGCTGTTTGAATGAATCGAGAGATAGAAGCTAACTTTCACCCCAGTATCTCGGAACTCTCAACCAAGAAAATCGCTCGCAACAACATCGTTTTGGCTCGCCAGACTATAGTCAACCCCTACATTTTGTATAAGGCTCTCCACGAAACTCCCGATGCTACAGACAACGACCGGTTGTTCGCTTTCCAGGACAATGCTCTGACGGGTAACTCACACGCCACGGATCTTCTTGTTCAAAAATACGACGGTATGATCCGATCAACAGCCAAGGGCCTCTCAAAAAGCTCTTGCCCCTCCACCGAGGCCAGCACAAACCTTCTTTCCGTGTATAACGCCGCGGCCCATGCACGGGGAGAGACCGGCTCCAAGGGCCTGAACAAGATTCTACCCTTACTGGAACGACGACCCAAGGACCTTGGTCTCCTCTTGACTGTTGTCCAGTTGTACGTCAACGCAGGCAACACCACCTCCGCCATCACAGCTGTGGAGCGATCATTTAAGAGCCTGGAAGAATCCGTCTCCGAAGCCGACCAAGACGCCCGCTTCAACCCTGGCCTACTCAGTGTTCTCGTTTCTTTGTACCAGCTTGAGGGCCGCAAGCTCCAGATTCGCTCTATACTCGCACAAGCCGCTTCCCACTGGCGCAACAAGCCCGAGGCCCCTACCTCCCTCCTGCGTGCTGCCGCAAAGTCTCTCCTCCACTCTGACAGCCCGGCAGACCTCGCCACAGCAGGCGACCTGTTCAAATCCTTATACCAACAAGATTCGAGCGATCGTATTGCTATTGCGGGTTACGTAGCCTCAAAGGCTACCTTGGACTACTCCCAAGTGGAATCGCAACTTAACGAACTGCCAGCCATTAGTGACCTAGTCGCCGACGTCGATATCTCTGCCCTGGAGTCAGCCGGTATTGCGCCTTCAGCCTCATCTGCTGCCGCCGCGGCTGCATTTGCTGGCGCCCGCAAGCGCTCCGCCGGCAAGGAGGGCCGTGTTGTGAAGCGCGTCCGGAAATCGCGTCTGCCCAAGGACTACGACCCTGCCAAGAAAGCCGACCCTGAACGTTGGCTGCCACTGCGTGACCGATCTTCATACAGACCGAAGGGCCGGAAGGGCAAGCAGCGTGCTGCTGAACGTACACAGGGTGGTGTCGTATCCGAGAAGCTCGGCGAGCCTGCTTCGCAGCCGCAGAGTGCTCCTGGGGGAGGTGGCGGCGGTAACAAGAATAAGAAGAAGAAGGGGAAGCGGTAGATATATTGATATCTTATCTGGGTTACCTTGGGGTACAATGCATTGCTGGTTGTAACACACTGATATCCAAGAAGTGTATTTGTGCATAGAGATGAGATCAAGAACTTTGAAATCGAAGGCGTAATTGCCAATTGCATATGATTTTATCCTGCTATTTGCTATGAACTGCGTGCCAACACCTGCCTGATAACCGAAAGACTTTTAGATACACGATCCAAGTCTGATCCAAATCCCGGAAAAAATCATGCGCTGAGCCATGGGTATATCCATCCATCACAAATCATAACTAAACTTGAACGCTCTGGCCCCGCCTGCCATCGAGTCGCGTAGAAGGTCCACCGTTCTTAACCCAAAGGAGTCCGGATAGTACCACACTGCCGGTCATAATGCTCAAAAATCATATTAAGCAGCCGCAGATCCATCAGCGCATCATTAGCCGTCGTCTTGGCCTCAGCTCCAGTTCCGGTCTGATACCCACGATTAAGATAAGAATGCATCGCCAAGAATTCACGCTCATAAGATTCGGTAACAGAGCTCACGTACTCAGTCCTCTTCACACAAGGACGATGCACGACTCCATTACCTTTCGCAACCCCGTTTCCATTTGCAGACCCATTCCCATTGGTATGCTCATCCTCACTTTCCATCTCCTCAACGATAACTTTCACCTGCCCTGCACCATCAAAAGTTGCCGGTCTAGCCAAGCTAGGTACATCGTATTCCACAGAGATAGTCTTTGTAGCCCCGTAAACAGTAAGATGTGCATCGCAACGTGGGACAGAGTCCACGCCCGTTTCGTACATGACTGTGAACGGGTGTCCCTCGCCGGAAGAACCACAGATGGATTCGGAATCTGTGTAGTGGAAAATTGTAGAGTAGAACGGGTCCGTAATCGCTACGTTGGCGACTGCATCCGGGGTACCCAGTGACTCGCGCAGTAGAGAGAGATCGTGACAGCCCATGTTACCCAGGAAGCGACAGAAAGCGACACGGTCGGGCGTAAGGTCTTCAGCGCCGAAGATGTCGGTGAGGAGGGCATTGAAGTGTTCCATGCTTGTGATTGGGATTACGTCGTTGGTGTCGTTGGTAGCATTGTCATCGCTGTGTCCATTGGTAGTGCCATTCTGAACGGCTACTGCATTCTCGCTCGCATTTCCATTCAAGAAGGAACCATTTAGATCGTTGGCAGAGGGTTGTTGGATGGTAGGAATGCGCGACGGACCAGAGATATTACGGCATCGCGCATAATACACGCGGCCAAGGCTGGCAAGTTCCTTCTTGAAAACATCTGTGAAACAAGGCGCGTAGCGACTTGCACAGCCAACGAAGACCTTGGGCGGATTGTAGATTGTGTCGTTGTTTGTGCTGTGGTTTGAGCGCACGTCTAGGCCTTTGGCGGTTGCTTTGCGGATGAGGCGCAGACCGTTGACGCTCAGGCTGAGGGGTACCTCGACCATGACGTGTTTGCCGGCCTCAAGAGCGCTGATGGTGTGCTGTTCATGGTATTCGAAGGGGAGGAGGTTCAGTACCAGATCTACGTCTGGGTGGGTGAGGAGTTCCTGCGTGGAGGTGGTGCTGTGGGTGATATTGAACTCTTTCTGGCAGTGTTTCGCGACGGTGTCATTTTGGTCGTAGATTATGGTGAGCTTGAAGTGAGTCTTGAGGGAGGCGAGAGTTGGGAGGATGGTTGTTTGAATCGTTTCTGATGCGCCTAGGATACCTAGGCGGAGGACTGGGTTTGACATGGTCGCGGTATGGAGGTGGATGAGCTGATGTGTTTTGGTAGGAGAGTGATGAGAAGGAAGGAAGGGGGAGGAGGAGGGGGAGTTTGAGTGAAGCCACGCGTCAAGTGCCCTTGTTAATGAAAATTTCACAGCTTTGTTGTGTTGAATCGGGATGAGATGTATAGGAAGTATAAAATAGAGGGGTGGTTCACTACATCTAGACCACAGAGACCTAGACTGGTTTATTGAAGAAGGAAGCGAATCTACTCTATTCCTGAGGATGGGAGAAATTCCTTTGAGCGAAACAGTCGGCCCAACATGCCAGTTGCGAGTGACATCAGTGCCTTCAATCTCTTTGAGGTCAGCAGTTCAGGGGCCAGAATAGTAGCTCGGATGTCCAATCAATGGTAGAATCTACCCATGGTTGGGAGGCAAATCTCGGCATTATGGGGCCGATCCGGCAAATCCGGGGAATTAGAGCGAAAAGCTATCCACCTTGCGTCGATCTGGGTTACACGTTGTGATCTTCAAGGGGCGAATTGGTTGGAGGAATGCAGGGAGAAAGAGTCGGTGAATGGGGGATTCTATTTCCCAATCAGATCGCGAATCATCACTCCAATTAGAACACCTGTACAGACCTTGGTATTCTATATGGAGTTTGAGGAACATAAATTCTCCAGGCTTTATTTTCATCTACACGCCAGATAGGACACCTGAAATCGCACATACTGGCTTTTCACCCAGCGCCTTATATTGTGAATTGAATTTATTAGCACAATGCCCAGATGGAAGTCATGGCTCTATCTTATAATACGCCTTATGTACACTACCATTCCAATCCTAGGTAAGCAAAAGTGCGACTCAGCATCAGTCTTTAATCACCTTCACATAAGGTACAGCAATGGAGTCTCTCCCAGAACAAAAGAAACCATACAACAAAGTCGGAGAATAATCAAGCTCTTCATCACGACTCCCCCAACCTTGGAACGCCACAATGATATCGGTCTTCGAGAGATTGGAACTCGAGTCAAGGGTTTTTTTTTGCGATGGGCTCAGCTCATTTTTGATTGACGAATTTGGGCGTCCATCAATTCATTTTCAATACTTGCCATTCGATTTTGCAATTCGCGCCATTCTACATGGTTGCTTCTCCGATCTAGCTCATAGACCAACGCATTTCCACAGAAGACCGACCAAACTAGTATAGTAAACCCCTTCGATGCAAGAAGTCGTTTGGTGGTAGACTGATGGATCGGCATTATGCAATATGATCAAAAATGCAGATCAACCTCTGTGGTTTTAGAACTTCAAAATAAGTGTTGAGGGTAGAGATGATGAGAAATGCTTCCACGGGGCCTTTAAAAATATGACGCAAAGTATAACAACCGTACTTAACCAATTACAACTGACTCCAAATGGACGTGGAATAGTTGCAGCGACGTAACCATGAGGCATGGCCTTCCAAGATTGCTCAGTCAGCCGGGAATACTTGTGCAGACAAATTCCCAAGATCAGAGTCTTTTTTGGTTGACTGAGCAAGATGATGAGGAGTGTGAAGCAAGAAAACTTCTCGAGACGATTGTTTACTATTTATCTGCAGAATTCATACAAAACCATAGTTGGATGAACAGATTATATAGCAATATGGTATAGTTAACTACTCAGTGGATTGCATGACCAACTGGTTGTGTACCCCACATTAACTACGACACAGCCTCAACCTCAGCCTTGCCCAATCTGGACTGGCACGTCATGTATCTTCGTCATCTGCTGACTTGATCTTTTCTACCTCTGCAACAACTTACTCTTCTCCTCAGACATGGGTGTAAGTGCTGCCTCTATCTCCCGAGCCCCAGTCCTGACAGGTTTCATCTTCAGTTTGCCTCCAAGATTGCCGCAGCCCAGAACAATCAGACCCAGAACCCCCAAGGTCAAGGTCAAAATATGTCTAACAACCAAGGCACCTACGGTGGTGCACCGCCAGCTGGATACACTGGAGGGCCGCCTGCAGCGCTGCGGCCTGGTGGATATGTAAGTCCGATCAGCTGCGAGGATGAATTCGACGTCATCCCCGCAATGTTTACATTGGTGTGAAATGACTGAAGAAAAACCAGCCGCAACAACAACAACCCCAACAACCGCAGTATCAGGCTTATGCAGGATCTCCACCCCCAAATCAGGGATCGGTAAGCATCCCTTTGTGATTTTATTCTTTCTCTTGTACCTTCCCTTGCACTTCTTCGATTTTCGGTTCTTTTTGTCTTTTTCGACTTTACCCCTCCACGCGCTTCCCGGGAACTCAACTTTCACAACCACCACCATGTCGGACCCCTACTACCGACAGGGTCCTGGATACCCCACGTACGGCGGCTCACCAGCTCAACAAAATCAGCCTTATCATGCCCCTTCCCCGGCTGCGACACCCTATTCCAGGCCACCTCCGCAGCAACCTTCACCCTACCCCGCATCCCCTCAGCAGGGCGGCTATGCACGTCCTCCCCCGCCGCCGCCTACAGGCCAACCCTACGGATCTTCGGGATCGCCGTACCCTGGACAGCAATCTCAATACCCGGGGCAGCAACCACAACAGCCAATGCAGCAGGCTCCCCATTTCCGCGACCAACAACAACCTTCTTATCCTGGACAGCAACCGCCCTACTCTGGACAACAGCAAGCCTATCCCGGACAACAGCCTGCCTATGTACATATCAGCCCCCATGTATCTTGTGCTACGTTGTGCTTACATGTTTCTGCATTGGAGTCTTCGTGGAATTTGCCTTACAGATCAGTGCTGACTGAAAATAGAACCAAGGATCTTACCCACCCCAGGGAGCTCCGTATCCCGGTGGCCAAGGCCGCCCTGGGCCTTCACCTGGACCCCCTGGACAGTATGGCGCACCCGGTGGTGGCCCCCCTCAGCAGGCTGCCCCGCCTACCCAACAACAAGTCGCAGCTTATCGCCAGCTATTGATCGCCACCATCCAGGAGAAGAATCTCCAGAGCTTCTACCCACCCGAACGTTTGGACCGACTGGTGCAATCACTGGCCAGCAATGCGCCAGCTAAGCTGCAGAACCTGATCCACGAATGGAACGTGCCCATGGAGGTGGCTACAGACGTGATGAAGCTGGCGCTGTTCGACGTCATTCTATATGTGGACGACAGTGGATCTATCGAATTTGAAGAGAAGGGACTGCGGAAAGATCAGCTGCGCCAGATTCTCGGAATCGTAGCTACTGCGGCCGCCACCTTTGACGAGGATGGTATCTCGGTGCGATTCATGAACTCCTCGGAAACTGGGGATGGAATTCGCAGTGCAAACGACGTCAATGCGCTGGTCTCTCGTGTTCGATTCTCGGGATTGACGCCCCTTGGTACCAGCTTGAAGAGCAAGGTCATTGACCCCATGATTGTCGGCCCTGCCCGCGCCGGCCGTCTTGAAAAACCAGTGCTGGTCATCACCATCACTGACGGTCAGCCCGCTGGTGAGCCCCACAGCAGTGTGAACGACGCCATCCGCCATGCAGTTGACGAGACTTCGCGGACCCGTTATGGCCGTGGTGCGGTTTCTTTCCAATTTTCACAGGTGGGCAACGACCAGCGGGCGCGAGAGTTCCTGGGCGATTTGGATGAGGATCCTCAGATCGGCAGCCTGATTGATTGCACGTCGAGTAGGTTGTCCATGATCCCCTATGAGCTTTCTAGATTTGTAACGTTTCGATTGCAGACTTCGAAGTTGAGCAGGACGAGATGTCGCGTGCCAACCCTCCGGTGCATCTTACTCGGGAGCTTTGGGTTTGTTCCCCCCCGTTTGCTTGGGTCTGAGAAAATACTGATTCTTTTCTGTAGTGCGCGAAGCTGATGCTCGGTGCGATCGACTCTTCATACGACACCAAGGATGAGAAATCTGCTGGCCGTGCTGGTGGAGGTCCGCCTCCTCAGGCTCCTTATGGTGGATACAACCAGCAGCCATCTGGCAGTCAATCTGGGTATGGGGCCCCACCACCTGGATATCAGTCTGGGCCTCCCCAGAACTCCTACAGCCCTCAGCCGGGATACGGCCAGGCCCCTCCCCAGCAGCAGCCGCCGCAGCAGCCTCCTTATTCAGGCGCCAATCGTGGATCTCCTTATGGGCAGTCCCAGCCTTATGGATATCCATCCGCTGGAGGAGCCGGAGGCTATCCACCACCACCGCGTCGCTACTAGGAATGACGTCATATCCACTTCCCCTTCTTGGCGCGTTCTCGAATCTTTTTGTCTTCCCCACAATTTGCCAGGGGATGTCTTTTAAGGCCAAATAGAATGGCAGGAAACTGAGGCTAAATTGTACCCTTTTTTTCAGCCGTCATATTCAACCGGAAATCCACGCATTTTATCCAACTCGAACCAAAATTGGGCGCACGGAGCGCCTGTTAATTAGTTTGGGTTGTCGTACTTGTCCTAGTGACTATGCTAGTTAGTACGGACTCCGTAGTCTCCCCTCCCAACAGCCCAAAGCCAAAAACGTAGTGATCAGCCTATCTTTGACCAAGGAAATTCTCATCCATGACGACAGGGACCCCCACCAGGGCTGACCAGTCGTACAGAAGGAAAAGGGTACACGTAGATAGAGCCGAACATGAGAGATAGGCACCAATTTAACATTGCCACCCATGGTTTTAATTTAGAAAAACGTTTTAGGTTCCACGCGCAAGACTGTGTTTGGTTGGCCAAGTGTCTGGATGCAGGAGCCATGGTTGCGGAGAGGGTTTGGTGGCTGTGTGTTGTCGCAAGCACATGGCAGATGCAACCATCATTTGCGCATACACAGTGGGGCCCCTTCTGTACCACGAATCTGGACTTTCTTGAGTTTTGACAGGCTCCAGTTTTCTTTTTGCCTCTGTTAAACTTTAGTTTCTACTTTCTTTTCCCTGGGTTTAGCGTGGCCTTAAACCGCTTTTGGGGTTGCCGCATTCGGTGTTGCGTTGCCTCTCTTGTCAACACACCTTCGCTCTTTTCTTCACTCAATCTCGATGTTGACGCTATTCTCTCCTGAATAATCGACCTGGAATAAAACCCTTTGTCGGTGGTTCCTTGCGTCGACTATCGTTTCTGCGGTCATAGCCACCCTCGTTTTACATCGCGATATCGGACTGTTCCGCGATGTGTTGAGCAGAGCGACCAAAGAGAGAATGACTGGTTTTTTGAACGCCTTCAGTTCGCACATTCGCTCAATTCCATACTAGCAAGATACGGGGGAACAGAAGACCCCGAGTTATCTAGCGCAGAAGGGGAAAAAGGCCGATCGGAACCCTGTGAGGTAATTGATCTTCGATCTCGCGCAGGCACGATCTCACATTCCCGCCATGTCCAACAATGACGAGCCAACCGATGGCTCCCGACAGTCGCAGGACATCGTGCAGCGACCGTCGCTTGTTTCGTCGCGTACCATGTCCGACGTGGGCCGCCGCTCCTTCCAACATGTGCGATTTTCCACCGATCTTGAACGTCCCGTCGCCGAAGAACAGCACAATACCCCCAACGACGACCGACGCCCCAGCTCTCGTGGCCTAACAATTAACACGGCGCTGGCGCCTCCGAATGTCCAACAATCTGCTCGCTCGCCGACCTCCCCACTCTCTCCTAATACCGCTCCCAACCCCCGCGCCACACTCTCTCCGACATCCCCACCAGGCACTGATTCCAACGGTCGTTCACGGTCGCGAAACCGTGGATATTCCTTGCGCCGATCTCTTTTCAACAGAAATATCCTATCGGCGCCAGACCAAGATGATGTGGACGCAGCAGAGCTGGGAGAGGCCAAGGGCACGAGCCCAGTACGTGAAGAGGAACCCGTTCCTGTACCGCCGACGGTGCCCAGCCCTGTGGAAGAAAAGAATGAATTGGCCGTCGCGCCGACCGCAACCGTCGAATCGGACAAAGAAGCTGCCTCAACGTACTTTTCCTCAGAGAATTCTGAGCATGGCTTCAAGAAAGATCATTACATGACAATTGCGCAGGACCGATGGTCGAGCAAGAAAGCGGAGATGGCCGTGCTATCGGATCGCTTTGAAGCATTCCTGACCAAGGTTCAGCATTTCATTTTGCGCATCAAGAATATTCCGCCCACGGAGAATGGCCGCCATATCGATTTGAACCCCTCTTTGGTGGAGACTTATCTTGATGAGCGCACGGGGAAACCTTATACTGAGAATTGGATTCGATCGAGCCGCTACAGCTTTTGGAGTTTCTTTCCGCGTCAATTGTTCGCGCAGTTCACCAAGTTGGCCAATTTCTACTTCCTGATCGTCGCCATCTTGCAAATGATTCCTGGGCTGAGTACCACCGGTACCTATACAACCATTGTCCCGCTCTTGATTTTCGTTGGTATCTCCATGGGCAAGGAAGGATTTGATGATTGGCGTCGGTATCGCCTGGACAAAGAAGAGAACAACAGCTATGCGTCGGTGCTTCGGGCTACCGACGGACCGACAGGCGGAGATACAAAAGAGGCTGTGGTGGTCAATGGATTTTATGACTGGGTCCAAATCAAGTGGGAGGAGATCCGTGTTGGAGATGTCATCAAGCTGCACCGCGATGAGTCTATTCCCGCCGATATTGCCTTGCTTCATGCCAACGGTCCCAATGGCGTGGCCTTCATCGAGACAATGGCCCTTGACGGAGAGACCAACTTGAAGAACAAGGCACCGTGTCAATCGGTGGCCAAGGTGTGCTCCACAGAGAAAGATATCACCCGCAATGAGCTGCAATTTGTGGTGGAAGACCCGAACCTGGATCTTTACAAATTTGATGGCCACGTTACTGTCAACGGGCAGGAGAAATTGCCCTTGACGAACAACGAGATCGTCTACCGTGGAAGTATCCTGCGCAATACCGATCGCGCTCTCGGTATGGTGATCTATACCGGAGAGGAATGCAAGATCCGAATGAATGCCAATAAGAACCCTCGAATCAAGCAGCCTGCTCTCCAGGCCAAGGTCAACCGCGTCGTCATGCTGATTGTGCTCATCGTCATCATCATGTCCGTGGTGTGCACGGTCGCCTACCGCTTCTGGTCGCAGGATGTTGAGAAACACTCTTGGTATCTCAAAGACGCCAGCGTGGCCTATGGTCCAGTTTTCACTTCCTATCTCATCATGTTTAACACCATGATCCCCATCTCACTGTACGTGAGTATGGAGATCGTGAAGGTTGTTCAGATGTTCCTACTCAACGATATTGACATGTACGACCCCGAAACCGACACGCCCCTCGAGGCACGAACATCCACCATCAACGAGGAACTGGGCCAAGTCAGCTACATTTTCTCTGACAAAACCGGTACCCTGACGAATAACTCCATGCGCTTCCGTAAGATCAGTGTTGCTGGAACGGCTTGGTTACATGACTCGGATCTCCAGGAGGAAGCTGCCCGCGAAGGCGAAAAACTCATTCACAAGAAGCGAACTGCTAAAGGCAAAAAGGCTATTGGCCGGAAGTCCAACCTTTCTGAGGCCCGTATGCCTCGTCCGTCCAACGTGTCTGCTGCTGACGTGCTGCGCCGCTCTACTCCTCACCGCACTACCGAGATGATCGAGTACATCCAGCGCAAGCCATACACTATCTTTGCTCGAAAGGCCAAGCTATTTATCCTGGCTATGGCGTTGTGTCATACCTGTATCCCTGAGAAGGACGAGGCGGGTGATTATACCTTCCAGGCTGCCTCCCCCGATGAACTTGCTCTCGTCTTGGCGGCTAAAGAATTGGGTTACTTGGTGATGGACCGACAGCCAAATAACTTGACTATTCGCACGTACCCCAACGGCCCCGATGAGGCTGCTAGCGATGAGACTTATCAGATTCTGGATGTCATTGAGTTCTCGAGTGCACGGAAGCGTATGTCGGTCGTGGTTCGCATGCCTGACCAGCGTATCTGCGTGTTCTGCAAGGGCGCTGATACCTCTTTGATGCGTTTGCTTAAGCGTGCCGACCTGGCACAGGAGAAGTCGGAGGAAATCGCGCGCCGCACTAGCAAGCGCAAGGCCGCCGAGGCAAACCAGGTCATCCGCCGCAACAGCGAGTACCATAGCCGGAAAGACAGTGGTGTTCGGAGCAGTCTCAGCCGGCCTAGCTTTACTCGCCGGCGCTCGTCGGTCTCTGGTCAGCATACGTCAACTCTCCGTGCTAGCATTGATGTTTGGCTGCGTGACCGGGAAACAGATGGTGGTATCACCAACCGTGAAGCTGATAGCGAGTATTATTCTCCACGACCATCGGCGCAGATGTCCATGGGAAGAAACTCTGCGGTTATCTCGGATTCTGGAAGTTCTACAAATGGCGAGGAAGAAGAGGATCTTGTTGAAGAAGCCCTTGTGGTGAACGAGTCCGCCATCTTTGAGCGGTGCTTCCAGCATCTTAATGACTTTGCGACTGATGGACTGCGTACTCTTCTATACGGCCATCGATTCTTGGACGAGGATACCTACAACACCTGGAAGGCTGCCTACCACGATGCTTCTACCAGTATTGTTGACCGACAGGAGAAGATCGAAGAGGTCGGAGAGCAGATCGAACAACAGCTCGAGCTGACGGGCGCTACTGCCATTGAAGACAAGCTGCAGAAGGGCGTTCCGGAGACCATCGACAAGCTGCGACGTGCCAACATCAAGTTGTGGATGTTGACCGGTGACAAGCGCGAAACAGCTATTAACGTTGGCCATGCTTGCCGTCTAGTCCGGGATTACTCCCAATTGACAATTCTTGATCATCAAAATGGCGATGTTGAACAGGCGATCATTGACCTCACTAGCGAGATTCTTCACGGCCGTGTCGCCCATTCGGTGGTAGTTGTTGATGGACAGACGCTCGCGACAATCGAAGCGAGCGAGATCGTCCGAAAACGCTTCTTCCAACTGGCTATTCGTGTGGACTCGGTAATTTGTTGCCGTGCGAGCCCCAAGCAGAAAGCGTTCCTTGTCAAGACGATTCGAACTCATCTCAACGACGCCATCACTCTTGCTATTGGAGACGGTGCCAACGATATCGCCATGATCCAGGAGGCTCATGTTGGTATTGGTATCGCGGGTAAAGAGGGTCTTCAGGCTGCGCGCATTTCAGACTATTCCATTGGGCAGTTCCGGTTCTTACAGAAGCTGCTTCTAGTGCATGGTCGGTGGAACTACATGCGTGCATGCAAGTACACCCTTGGTACCTTTTGGAAGGAAATGCTTTTCTACCTGACCCAGGCGCTCTACCAGCACTGGAATGGGTATACTGGCACCAGTTTGTATGAGTCTTGGAGTTTGAGTATGTTCAATACGCTCTTCACCTCTCTTGCTGTGATCTTTTTGGGCATTTTCACCAAGGACCTGGCCGCGTCGACACTGCTGGCTGTACCGGAACTCTACACTAAGGGTCAACGCAATGGCGGCTTTAATATTCGATTGTGGGTCGGTTGGTCGTTCATGGCTGCCTGCGAAGCAGTGATCATCTTCTTCACTATGTACAGCCTGTTCGGAATGATCCAGATCAACCTCAGTGATATTGATACATTCGCCCTCGGCCTGCTCACCTTCACTACCTGTGTGGTGGTCATCAATATCAAACTCCAGGTCCTAGAAGTTCACAACAAAACCTATATGAACCTCATCGTCATCATCATCTCCGTTGGCGGCTGGTTCATGTGGAACATGATCCTCTCGAAACAATACAAACTCAAATCCGGAAAAGGAGTCTACGACGTCCCTTCAAACTTCCTTCACCACGTTGGCCACAATCTCCTTTTCTGGGCTGTCCTTTTGGTCTCCGCCATGTCAGTCATCATGCTCGAAATGACAGTCAGCACCCTCCGTGCACTCTTCTTCCCCACCGACGTCGACATCTTCCAAGAATACGAGCAAGACCTCGATATTCGCAGACGTTTCGAAGAGGCAGCAGCCACAGAACTCCAGCAGGGTTGGGATCACGGCACCAAGAAATCCAGTGTCGAGATTGCCCGTGAAACTATGGAGATGGATGCTCGCGAGCGTCATGTCCAGGAGTTGCTTGCGCGTCCGCGTGTCATGACTGAGACCAAGCCTGTTGCTCAGGAACATGAGCTGGAGGGATACTCTAGCGGGAGTGCTAGTGCTAGCCAGGTCGATACCACTGCCCAGGAGACAACCGAGAACAATTTTGGACCTGTCTCACCTTCTGAATCATGTGCTCCGCGCCGCTCTGTCGAGATCCATGAATTATTCAGTAAAGGCTTTGGTGCAATCCACAAAGGCCAACTGAAATGAGTCATGCTCGAATGAACATTTCCTTGGAGCGGTCTTGTGTATATGATGTATAGTGCGGAGTGGTTTTTCTTTTTCCTTTTCCTTGTCTTTTTCCTTTCATCACATTTCTCTCTTCATGCGAGCGTTTGTTTCCCTCGGTTCATCCCGACTTGATACCACTATCCAGATATCCCCCATTTCCTCTCTTCCAGGGAGAGGAAAATGAAGCCACGGCCTAAAAGGCATTTATGTTTCATTTCTGCGCCTTTGTCCTTGGTTGGGTCTTTTCTCTTTCATGCACAGTCTCTAGATACCCCGACTCAGTTGGAAATCTGCTTTATTTGGACTCGATTCATCGTTGATTCTGCGTTGATCTTTGGAGTACTAGTATATAGACAGCGATATCTGCAGTTTATAAAATTATTTTTTATCTTGCAAAGAATCTTAGATGTGTACGTTTAGAAAAAGTTGTCGTTGTCAACGGCGGAACTGTGAATTGCCCTACCAAGTTCATTTTGCCTTTTCAGGGTTAGCTCCCTAATACGCTGTTTTGTAACCTCCTCTTTTTGGCCGCCTTTGACATACAAGACTTAAAGTCGCCCTGTCGACTTGTTTCCTCCAAGTTCCTCGGCTGAAAAAGGCTCAACAGATATGTTCATCCTGTGTTCGTAAATGAGATGAATAAGGTCTTGTACAATACTCTCGCATTTCAAAGATACTCAGCCTGGTCCCAAGCCTACTTCAAATGACAAGTACACTAGTGTACTGTTGCTTGGTCGGCAAAAAAGTCTTCGGATAGGTTTCATTCCGAATGGAATCTCGGAATAACATCATCTCTTGGCCAGGTTTCATGTACTTATGTATTGCCAAGAACGTATTCCTTTGACAAGTGGAACAGCCCCTCTTTCCTGGACGGCTCCTCCACTGCTTCCACCCTCTTTGCCAAGCTTGGAACTGCCGAGCCGCAACCCTGCTCTGGCTTTGCTTTTCCCCGTCTTCATTTCCCATTCCCAACCATCCTAAGACATGATCCACAGTCTTCTAAAGCTCGCTATCACATGACCTGAGCTTGCAATCTCATCAGCTAGCACAGAGAAGCATTACCCATCATTCGCCTCCTACATCGATCGTGCTTGCCATATACACGCACGAATATGGCGCTCCCAGAACCACCACTATGGTGTCGAATGTATGTGTCAACTCTTAATTCAACCCTGGAATGAAGAAAAAAGCTAACTCAAGCAGTATACTACTCGTCCTCACCATCGGCTCTTTTGCACCCCAAATATTACGCATACGAGGGACGCAGAGCATAAAGGGGATCTCACCATTTTACATCTTATGGAATCTCATTAGCGCCACGGAGCAGATCACGGTCTACTTCTTCTTACTTGTCAATGAATATGACCCGACCGCGGAAACAATATTCCTGCACTTTCCCATCTCTGCAGGCGACTGGTTTAGTCTGTGTCACTGTGCCGTGGTCACATTTCTTTTTTTAGCCTTGTGAGATTGAGCCATCAAATATCTGAAGACAAGAATCACACAGGTTCTAACCATATCCTCCTAGGTTTGCCCAGATGCTGCTATACAGTGACCGCGGTACTTCACTTTGCGTCCGCTATACCGCTTTCCTCCTCGTGTCATTCATCCCTCTTCTCATCGATGTCGTCTCGCCAATGCCCTCTGGGCCAAGAAGGTGGTGGTCAGCGATATACTTCATGTTGCATATGACCCTTCTTTGGCCGATAATCACATTCCTGGGCTGCTTCAGCATTTACTGTCAGGCGCAAGAGATTCGTACAGTCTCATTTCCAAATTCGCTCAGCCTACAAGGGCTTGCTGTGCAAGCAATTGCTTTCACGCTCGTCTCTGTGGCATGGATATGGTGTCTTCCGTTTCCATATGAGGATCTGAAAGGCCATATGAATTGGAATACCTTCACCGTCTGGTATGGGACTATCGGCTGGGTGATAGTCAACAGCTTTATCTTTGCTATCGGTCAGGCGATACTGCTTATCCTAGCCTTGCGTCGGCAGTCTTCGAATAAAAGACAGCTAGAAGGCGAGACGGAGCCACTCCTTGGATAGGAGAGGCGGGCAGTAGAGATAGTTAAGGTGGCTGTTATCTTCAATGGACGTTCTGAACATAAGCAAGAATTCAATTTCGTATAATTTGTAGTGATACTTTCCCTCATTCGATCAATGTAAACTCGATCCAGTCACTGGCCGGCACCACAACCTCAGGCCTGCCATCATCATCTGGCGGATGAGTGACATTTATCTCCCCAGCCGCCACGACAGTATCTTCATGAGCATTAAATTTGCCCCAACTCCACCAGTCAAGGGGAGTCCCTTGGGAACCTGTACCGGAATCAATCACCCAGCGCAAGTTTCTTCGGAAAATCGCTCACAGTCCGTGTAAACTACCAAGACTCGCCAGGCATCAAAGTCTGAAACATGTTCCCCTCGTTCATGCCAAAATTTAATAGAGCAAGACTTGATCTGTAAGCGTGGTGTAGGAACTCTCCATTCACATTATGGCCCCTCCATTCGTCATATTCTTTCACAGAGAGCCAAACCCCGTCTGGTGAAAGACGTGAGCTCCTCTCTTGACTTGCGAGAGACATATTGGGTAGAGTATGCGTGGACTAAAAGCACAAACATTCGAGTCGAGGTTGGAAATTCCGAAAGGGCTTCGTGCGCAGAGGCTACTTCACGTCACGCTTGTCAATTTAGTGCATGACCCCAATAGTCTTTTTTTTTTTTTTGAAAGGTCAGCCAGTGAGTAAATGAAGGGTGTCTACCTTTTCGGTACCAAAATGCGCTTTTATGAGAAGCTTGTGCTAGAGAAATTCGTATTGTGGATACCATAAAGTGCGACCTACATCATGGTTTTCCCGCAGCTTCGAAGAAAACAATGACTCAAGTGTCTTAAGATGTCTCGAGATGTCTCATCGATACTGTCTCTCAATTGAAAGCAGAGCTGAATTCAAGGACTTCAACAAAAGAATGTATAAAGAACTTTCCTTCAATGACATGTATCACAAGTCCTTGAAGGAGGTCGGCAATCCCGAGAAGAAGTATAAAAACTCCAGTCCTTCCATATTCATCATTCACCTTTGCAGCATTGAATACTATAATATTTTCACCATGGCTCGCAAAAGCAGGATGAACATAGTCGACAAGATGAAGGGTAAAAAAAACCATCATTGCTTTACTTGCCGCAGACCGGCCAGCCTTGATTGCTATAAGAAGGGGCATGTTAATAGGTGTGCCACACACGAAAGATGGTATCACAAATGGTCTCACTGTCGCGGTTGCACAGAGGAGACCAAGCATAAGGAGCGCAAGGCGCGCAAGGATGTTCGACAGGGAAAGGGATCCAAGAGTTCGAGAACGAATTGAATTACAACACAAAAAGACTGAACAAGTGGGAATCTTTGCAACATCCCGTTCTGCCCCCAACGCCTTTTGGCAGCTGTCCTTGAAGACTAAACTTCGACAAGGGAAGTGTCTACTACCTCATCGTTGAATGAAAGCTGCTGACATGATTAGGGATTTTGGAAGCTTTTAGGGTGCTCGGTGCGAAAGAGAGGAGTTTGCTAGAGGTCACTTTCGGCACGCACGCCTGTAGACAAATAATTTGGGTGCCTAATTCTTCATTTACCAATACAATCGTTTGAGGGTAGTTTATTTTCTCATAGTAAACGAAGAGCGGGAAACATTAGAAGGGATAATATTGTAGGCTCGGCGGATTTGAGCTCAAGAGGGTATCTCTCCAACGCCTGCATCATGAAAAGACGAAAAGCTACTTGAGTAACTGGCTCGAAACTACGCAAACTTGTTAGGAAAAATAGGGCCTTCAACATAATTATCTTCCAAAAAGACTTTGTGTTTCCCTTGATTGCATCCTGTGCCCGCTCGTGGAATCTGATATTCCGAACTATAATCATTGGAGACAACTTCAAGCAGTGTGATGATTGAACAATGCAGAAACTAGTTAAATACCTCGCTGAGCACATATGGGGCCATAAAATACCTGTTATTCAGACAAAATGCTACTGCGCTTGCTTTTCGAGGCATTAAAGAGCATAGGACGTCGCTTGCTTCAGCCAAGATGCAAGATGACGCTTCATTCGAGCCTAGATATACAACAAGTCAATCCTAGGTAAAAGAAAAAACGTAGCTCAGTGGAAATCACTCCGCAATCCTCCTCACATTCCAGAGCAGTCTAAGGAGTAGCAAGACCAGTATGTACCTGGGTATGTACTCAATAATGTCATTACTCTGAATTTCGAATACTGCACCTTACCTAATACCGTTAAGTGATGTTCAATTATCAAACTCGTTTAGTTGAATGCTTGATTCAGGACAAAAATTCATTGGTGTCTCTATAATTCTATTTTATTCACATGGATACATATTCAATGCACTAAATGACTGATAAACTAGTATAACAATCAGCGAGTGCCATATAGAAACAGACAGAAGACTCGTCCTTGGACCACGACCGTAATGGACTCACCTGCGCGGAACAAGGTTGCACTGGGCTGGATACTGATATCCAATTGCACTTTCTCACCTCAGAACTACCGGATCATAGGGCATTGCGTTCTTTATTGGTGGAAGGATTGAAGATTCCATGGCAAAGATTCGTCAATTGCTAGAAAGACAGCCCAGGAAAGAAAACATATTCAACATTCGGATCGTTTATATACATTCATCAATTCTTGTAGACGGGGCGAGCGACCAGTACAACTCAGTATATGGCCTAACCCAACAACAGTCAGCATGGCTCTTACAATCACACCCAGGAAACCGTACGTACTTGAGTCCCTCTGCACCTTAAAGCAGACCAATGACAATATCACCATAGATCTGGGCATCGAGCTCGAGGCGGACCTTGGCGTGGATGTTGAGGTGGATCTTGATCTTCAAGCTGCTTTTATCATCCTCCTGCTGGGGAGCACCGGGAATCTGGAGGCCAGCGTTGGGAACGGTCCCGGCAAGCTCGTCGACCTTGCCAGTCACATCATCGTCGGCCTTGCCCTTGCGGCCGCCAGTGGGGCGGGCGTCCGTGGTAGGAGCACTAGGTGGCGGAGGAGAGTTAGCGAGGGGTTGCTCTGATGGATTGTCCTGCCCAGTTGGATTCTGCTGCTTGGTTGGAGGATCTGGCTTCTCTGATGGAGGATCTGGCTGCTCAGTGGGAGATTGTTGTTGCCCTGGGGTATCGACCTGCTCTGCAGGTGTGGAATTCTCCTGTCCGGATGGGGTATCCTCCTTCTCAGAGGGAGCAGGCTGCGCCTCGAGCGGAGGATTCTCGGACGGGGAATCCCCAGGTGTAGAATCTTCCTGTCCAGCGGGGTCATCTACAGGGGCATCCTGTTGAGGGGGTTCCTCGCGTACGGAGCCCGGAGCCGGCGGAGGCCTCGGCTTGTTCTTGATCTTCTTTGGTTTTTGGGCCATGGACGGAGGGTGAGAATGGTGTAAAAAGTAAAGAAACCAGAGGGCGAGAGCAGAATCAATCCGGGGAAGGATAACAAAAAGAAATTGAGAGAGATACCTGGTGTCAGCCATTTCGGAGAAATGGGCAGGTCGGTTGATTAAGAGAAGTTTGGGCCGGGTGTGGAAAATGCAGGGAAAATAGGATAGCCCTGGAGAAAAGCAGGCGCAGGAAGGAATGGGGAAAGGAAAAAAAGGAGAATGGGTCAGGAGAGACAAGACGGCTGTTTATTCGATACCATTGAGCTATTTCAACCTCCTCCCAGCCCGTGTTGAGGTCACAGCTGAACGTGGGTTTGTGAGGAGATCAGCTCCAGTGGAGAAGCATCTCAGCACCACCGTCTGTGCTCTGTTTATCGAACTGCTCGTCTGGTTTAGTTGCAGAAAAGATGATGCAATCCACGGCACCAAGTGGACTCTATACCCACTTCGATCGTGTCCACCGATGGTGCCAACCTGCGCATCCCCACTGGCGGGAGCTGAAAAGCCCTGTATTTATCTGTTATACGCCAGGCGCCCACAAATTCTTTCTGTTACACACACACATGCAATTTAGCTCATTCCCGTGCCTCATTGTACATAATGGTGATCGGAATCGCCATGATGGCGGCTATGCTACCGACTATGATTGGTATGAATGAGGCTACTCAGGGATCTCGGGATCAGGAGGAGGCTCGTCGCACTACGGCCCGCAAGCAGCGCTCTCACCTAGTGGCCACCTGCTCCATCACCCAGGGCACCCCGGAGATGCGGTCACAGGTACATAATGCCCAGGTCCAAGTGGGTCTGGACGGCAAAGTAAGTTCCGAGGTGCAGATTACAGGCTGAAAGTGAAAGATAGACTAATTGGACTTTTGTACTGTGCAGCTATATATCACCAAACATCCTAGCGCCACAATGGTGCCTTTTAATGGAGGATTCTATACACATCCTGACTTCCCGCCGAATAATACGTCAGGAATTGTAACCATCAGTGGTGAAGAGGCCCCTACTCTTCGCTGGGTTTTTCTAGATGCCAACACGCATGAAATGCGCTGGGGTGGTCGTCCAGATTCTCAGGGCCATGTGTGTGGGCCCTTTGACTGGACAAAAGATGAGCAAAATATAACGCTTGAAGGATGGGAAGGGTGGCTGGCAGTCCGGTTGCCCGAGGATGAGCTTCAGGACCAAGCAGAGCAGGAGTTGGGGATTGATGGGCGCGAAATTTGGCGATTGTATTTTGATCAGAATGACGACGGTGCCAACTTACCGGTAGGGGCAAAGGGGCTGGAGATCCAGCTGAAGCGAACGACAGCAGAGTCATAATGAACATGTAATTTTACGATTCCTGATTTTTCTTCCATGCCGAGTGGGGTAAAATGACTACGAAGTATAGAAAGTAAAATAAACAGAGATATCTCCAACAGGCACCATGGAGTTCCTCGTGCATGCACAATGCGACGCAGGTTCGCATTCAGATGAACACGTCAAACCATTGAAAACCATTGCTTCAAAACTCATATCTTGTAATGGCAATTGGCCCGGAACGCACGGATGAATCTTACGAGACGATCGCGCTAGCTGCGCAGACGAACAGTGGATCTTGCATCTCCGAGTTCCTGACAGGCCCATGCTTCCGTTCTCCACTCACACACCATTAAATGGGGTTACTTACAGTACGCGTACTGATAGTTCCCGAACTGCCCCAATATTCTGGATCGATGGGTCTGTGGGGACCGCATCTTCGTTTGAAAATGGAGGGGTTGGTGCCGATTTCCGCGGCTCGATCCTTTCTTCCCGTCAACTTTCTAAGGGTCAGTCAAGGTAATAATAAATGGCATCCCCAATAGCAAGGTGTCAATTTCGAGCGGAGTGCCCCGTAAACCGGTTAATTTCGAGACTTGACCTGTCCTTTTCTCCTCTTGGTGGCGTAGCTAGATGCCCCACTTCCGGCAGATCTCAACTCTTGTATAGCTTCCATTGGCTCCCACTGCCCACTCCGCTCGTGCAAGTTGGTCAAAAACAACGCAACTCCGGGCTGTGGAGACAATCATCTTGTTTTGCAGGACACTGGCTGAAATTCATTAGCGCTGAGCTCATTGAAGTTAGATTGTTAGTCATGGTGTAGCCGGGAACCCCGATCGCGGCGATGCCGAAGTGGATCTTTGTGATCATCACAATCGCAACATAGTATATGCCATGAAGCCGAATTTGTGGGGGATATGCTCCCCTTGAGATATATCAATTTGAGTTTTAAATGCTACATAATGAGCCCGCGATATGGGGTCCCTCTGTTTGACGCCTATTTCCCCATAAGCATCTGGCGTGCATTTGGTGGGGTGCATTAGTCGCCCAACTTTTTCTTTTTGAACAAGCAGTCTGCACAGCCTAAAGAAGCTACCTTAATGCTTACTTTGGCGGATATGATTAGAACGATATAATATGATAAGAATCTTTCCGAGAAGCTTAACTCACCTGATGGCCAGATATCCTTCTCTCCAGGTTAAAACCATCGATGACAGACGTAGCTGCCCAATTGGCAGCACTGCAGTTCACCTCTGTAGGTAGTCACTTCATATTTCCCGATCTTCCCAATATATACGATAGGTCGAGTCTTCGGAGGTCCTGACGCTATTCAGATCAACCGCACATTCTCATCTACGGTTATCGATAGGATGATAGCCGTAATTTTTGACTCGGGCGCTTTTACATTATCTAGTCTTCACTAAAAAAGGATTCATTTGGCAATACCTTTTTTTTTTTTTGGCACTATATAGATCCTCCCATCTGCTTTGTATGCCATTGTGGCGCCGAAAAGCTTGTTATCATTTTAAGCCTGGTCACCCATCGGGAGAGAATCCGATCTCGTACTCGGAATCGCACCCGGTCTTTCATTATTTAATAACTGATCCCCGCAATCCTCAGGTGAGTTTATACATTTGAACGCAAAAAGATCTATTCATTTATTTTTTAGGCCAATCCCCGAAGTCTGACCCCGCACATCATACATAAAACCTGTCAGTTGTCAAATATTTGGGATACAGAGAGCAGCTTGTAAAGCCGCGCACGCAACGTGGAAGACTGGCATTTTGATTTCTCTTTTGATCTTCTCCATTTCTGTCGAGGCTCAAATTAAAAAGAAAACACGCCCATCATGATAGTGAATCAGGTTCGCCCAGAAACATTGAACATTCCACCGACAGCCTACTCGCTAAATTCAAAGTTTCCTGATATTGCCTCCAGAAATTCTTGGATAGATATATCCCTTGAGATTGCACTGGCAGCCTTTGAACAAAATGATTGGAAACAAGGAGGCCACTGGAAAATCGGCAAGGAGAAACTAGCGGCTACGCCCCATTAACATGCAGTGAGACACGAGGCACATACACCTGGGCAGTTCTACCTGGGAGTGCGATCTATCTCCTTGGAGAGTCGTTTTTAGACCCGTAAACTGATAACAAGGGAGACACTGTCGGTTTAAATATTACCGTTAGTGCTGGAGATTGGTTTGTACTCCCAGTAACACGGCCCGAGGCGCTGTGGCACCTCGCTTCTTGCTCATTTAGATTAGGCTGGTATGACACACTTTATCATTGCTACTGAGGATGATGACAAGATTCTTGGGTTTCACTCTTGGGTAGGTGAATATTGTGGCGATGAATGAAGTCACTGAGACGATTCTATTGGAACAAACAAAATTGTATCGAGGAGCCACATGTTATGTAATACGCTTCGGATTCCGTGGGGAAGACCGTTGAGAAATGAAAGGGATGTGGGTTGGCTCTAGTACTAGTCCATAATCAGATATATGGTAAGGAAGGCCCCATGATCCAGATTTGGAGCAGCGTTTAATTTGGGGGTGAGTATCGATGGAGAATTAGCCTCGGTTAGCCTAGCAGAAGAAATGTCATTCTTTTTAGTATCGGATTGGATAAAGACTGAAGACTAAACATGTAATATAAATTTGTTAGGTCAACTGACCTGTATGCTGCTATATCCCTTCACTTAGCTAGCTTAGACTTCTTCTCTCCTCATACCACATGTTCACATACCATTCCACATACGTTGTATGAGCTCCACTCGTAAATCTGTAGAAAATGGCGATAAATCATGGACGGATTTACATGTTCTAATACTATTTCCAGCAAAATAACAACTAGCATACAGGGACCTGTGATATCGACGCCGAAAATGACAACCTCAGGCGCTAGAAACGGCCTCCTTTCCACTCGTAACTTTGGACAGCGAGCTGCTGCCCGCTGCCCTGTTCCGCTCTCTATTCTGCACCCAACCAGAACTACCAGTCAAGCCTTTTCCACAACTTTATCAGTGGCATAAAGCTATCGATAGAGAAATGACTAAGCTCGACTTTAGCGACCGGTACTCGAGAAATGACCGACAGATCAAACAGCTTCTTAGCGAGCCTGATTGTAAATCATGCGATGTGGATAGTTTTGGCGATGAGGACTGGGGGCTCACCTACCCCAAAGTACGGTTTTCCCGAACGGGCCCGCCTCGCGGAGAACTTCACGGACATGAAGCAGAGAAGCGTCGCGTCTAGGTTACTAAGGACATGGTTACGCTCCTTAGGCTCTGCGAGCCCAGCAAGCGAGGCAATCGTAATGATTGGAAGTTCGACGACGAGAATGATGACCCATCAGACCAGCTAGAGGATCCATCGCCTCCTGAAGAAGACAATATGAAATGCCCAACGGATGTCTGCATCATTTGCTACAGTATATTCCGTCGCTCGGCGTCGAACCCTCCTTCGCATAGATTTCCTTCTAAGCGTTCAGATCCTCTTCGCCGTCCTCTCATCGACTCTCATCTACTCCATGCACACGACGGAATCAGCTGCAACTGGGAGGGTTGTCGCAATCTTTCTAGGGTTGCCAAAGTCACTGAATCTTTGGCCCATGCCAGTACCGCACACAAACACAATATCAAGACTAGACTATGTCATCTTCCCCGAATGCCAGAGTTTAGCGACAGTGACAGTTTCTATAGAGAGGCATCTAGAGAGTCAGAGACTCGACAAGGCACCGAGACCCCCGCCTCCCTTTTCGATTTTGATATGGCAAATATTGACCCTCGGTTGATGGAGCCCTTAACGTGCACGCCAAGCACTGAAATCTTCGCCTCGTCTAATAGATGTCCTGTCCAGTGACGAGCACCGATACAAACATGTCGGAGATTTCTTTGCGGCAAGTCACGAGGGGAGAAGCAAAGGCGTCAAATGTAGAACCTGGTCCTAAGCTGGGATCATCACAGCATGCGACGCGCTCGTCTCGAAAAAGCGGGCGCCCAGAAGAGCAGCCTGGTGGGGAGCAGAAGGAGAAAGGGCGTCCAGGCAAAATGAAAGCGTCTGCTATCAAACCTACTCCCTGTCGGTTAAAGCGATTACGAATCGAGGGAAGCGCATCTAGGTATGCCCCGCCCAGAAACAACAAGAGACGCCGTCTGGACTTCTGTGGCTCTCCCATACGGTAGGCCTCCACTGATTACTTTCTTTCTTGAATTTGAAGCTTGAATTGTGTTGTGTATGATAAACAGCTCGAAATCTACCCGTATTCTGTGTTACTTGAATAGTATTAATGTATGGCATTAGCCAATCCTAGACAATTATCATCCAAGTCCAGGCTAGAATGATCCATAGGCATATGAAAGCGTTACGACCCTTAGTCATGCAAGTACTGACAGAGTCAAACCCGGGATGGTAATCGGGAAATCCAACAGAGGCCCGAGAGAAAAAACAAAAACAAAAAAGAATTCGGAGCTTTTAGAGCATTTCGGAGACATTACGGCAGTTACCGGAGCCTTTAGAGCCTATCAGCGCACATCCCAGTTATGCCGAGGGCAAGATGATCGGCAGAAGGTCCACTCCAACTGTAAGGGAAAGACATCTATATAGGACAATACTTTGAGGCTCGGCTCTATCATTCACACATGTCAGTCTCCCATATACCGTTCAATCTTGTTTTTTCTTCGGTCAGCTCATCAACGTGTGTTGCCAGACCCTCCCCAGTGACTCTGAGACGACGTCGAAGTCACGAAGTCCATGATGTGGCTCGACCGACAACCGGACTATGAAAAACATGACTCGGAGCAAAGAGTTCATACAGACTCTGATATTCCCGGTAATCAGCTCAACAAAGTCCCTGACGGAGGTTCCATAGCCTGGCTGCATGTCTTGCTCACTCACATTGTGTTTTTCAATACTTGGGGCGTGGCCAATGGATACGGAATTTTCCAGCAATACTACACCGAGACACTTGGCCAGACAGAGTCGGCAGTCTCTTGGATTGGAAGTGTTCAGGTCTTTCTCCTCTTCATTATTGGTGTTGCCGCAGGACGTCTGACCGATGGCGGGCATTTTCGACCTGTTTTTACTCTCGGTGTCTTTCTCCAACTCCTCGGGCTGTTCATGACCTCTTTGTCGAAGACATATTTGCAAATATTTCTCGCCCAGGCTGTGTGTCTCGGGATTGGGAATGGCTTGACCTTTTGTCCGGCTCTGGCTGTTCTCTCTCAATATTACAAAAAATATCGAGCTTTCGCAGTTGGGCTTGCTGCCGCTGGTGGCGCCCTCGGTGGGCTTGTCTATCCAATATTGATCAATTGGCTCATATATAAAGATGATGTGGGATTTCCATGGGCTTTGAGAGCTATGGGATTCATTATGCTGGCCACCTACACCCCCTGCTTGATATGGTTCAAACCGCGTTTGTTGCCCAGAAGAAGTGGACCTTGGGTAGATACGTCAGCATTTGCCGAACCGACCTTTATCTTCTTCTCCCTGAGTATGTTTCTCAACTTCTGGGGCCTGTACTTTGCCTTTTTCTACCTGGGAACATTTGCAAGAAACCAGATTGGCGTGGCCGAGCCGATCTATCTCTTGATAACTCTCAACGGCGTTGGCATAGTCGGACGCGCTCTTCCACCTATCATCGCTGATAAGTGGACTGGCTCACTCAATCTCCTAATCCCGCTCAGCTTTGCATCGAGCCTACTTGTGTACTGCTGGTCGGCTATTTACACCGCAGGAGGCTTATACGCTTTCGCCATCATATATGGCTTCATTGCGGCGGCACTGCAAGCTTTATTCCCTGGAATTGCCACTACTATGACGCCCAATCCTGACAGGACCGGAACCCGGGTGGGCATGATACTGGGTTTCGTCAGCTTTGCAAACCTTACTGGGCCGGCAATTTGCGGAGCCTTGATTAGGAGATGTGATGGGAGCTATCTGGGAGCGGAAATGTTTGCGGGTTCGTGTATCTTCCTTGGTGCAGTGATGGCCTTGGCGGCAAGGATTTCAAAAGCCGGATTGGTACTGCGGGTGAAAGTGTAGAGCCATATGATGATTCCTAAACCTCGATTCTTGTATAGTTCTAGTAGCGGAAAATGGCTCGGGGGGTCATGAGAGGCTGCGCAAATGATATGTTGAGAGCGAAAATTAAGATTTACTCCATAACATTTGTCAGGTATGTGTGAGGCAAAGAGTAGATATGAGCTCGGAGATAGGGGTGGAAAATAATACTTAGCTGGCTAAGGGGGTGACGATAAGATCTGGATAGAGCAGAAGACTAGTAGATACCAAGTGGTGAATCCTGCTCGAATGATGTGTATGATCAAGCCCCCAAATAGTTAGTGGAGGTTGTTAATTCAATGCATATGTGGTACGTCTCGCTGGTCCTAGAAATTCGGAAGGATTCCTCGGATACACATACTTATTTGGCAGGAAACCTTTACACAGCGTACAATTCGCGTCTTTCGGAGAAATGGGCATCTGTCCCTTGAATCCTTCGAATATTCTTGACCGATTTACTGAGAAGCCAATTCTGAAGATATTCGATACCCCTTCGCCACCAAAGTCAATTCGAAAGATGCGACGAAGTTGTGAGAAACTACAGAATCAATTCAACGTTTTTAGAACAATTAGAAGAAGAATTGGCCGAACAGGAGCGGATTCGCGAGATGCAGCGGTGGTATAATTTGCTACAAGGGTCGCTACTCTTCCTCGGCGAATCTTTGCCAATCTATATGAACGATATTGAGAGATTTGGCAAATACCAGAAGCCAGTTGAAAAAAAAAAAAAAAAAACCGCCAGGCTCCTACATACGAATCGCTTACAATGGCGCAGGGGATTCGTCATGTAGAGCCTCGCGATGAGGCAGAGCTCCTGAAGAATACCCGACGCGAGCGAAGAATTAAGCCAAAGACACCACTAAGATTATCTGAAAAGACCAGAAATAAGGTGGCTGATGCGGAGAAGACCATGGCAGATATTAGCCACCTAGCATTTGTTGACCCGCATCCTTTTTATTGAGCTATTTCGAATTGATTTTGAGAATGCATGCAGTTATCAAACCCCCATTAACTGCCGTTGCCGGACTATTTTTGTGCTCATGGGTGCATGTCTTTGTGTAAAGTCTCCTATTGGGTGGATATCTCCGACGGGATTGGGTCCACATGTGCACGCTTATTCTTCTTGATCAATGGGTCAATTTTGTGTAGGGATGAGGAATTGATGAGCCCGTGGCAAACCCACCCACATTGCCTGCGACGAAGAACCGAATTTTTCTCGGAGCTTTTGGTCAACTAACGGATCGCAGACCGATGCCGATCATCAGTCAAACGCCGGCACCGGCCTTAAGTTCATGGCAAATTCACGTTTATATATTCGACGCCAGGCCCCTGTAACATGGTAACCTAATCGTCAGCCTTTATGCCTAAAACCATGAGATATGTTTGCGCCGACAACAACGCCTGCATTCATGCAGGTCAAAAGTACGGTCTATCTCGACGCGGTGCACAAAACTGCGTACACCGAAATGTATGGGGACCCCGTGAGAAATTAACGATAAACCCCTGGACTCCTGAAAATACAGGTGGAATGTGAGTTGTCAAATCTGGAATTTGACCATTTCAACGCAAATTTCTTAATCGCCGCAGAGTCCTTCTACGTCTTGCAGAAAATAGTCTTTTACATAACGATGTCGTGGAGTTTATTGAAAACAGAGTATGTAATCTATGTCAACATTCGACGATCAAACAGCTATCTAATACCTGCATCCAGAGGGAAGTCCTTCCCACCAGCCACCTGACCTACAGCACCGGTCCTCGAGGCTCGCTTCGTCTTCGGCAGGCAGTGGCGAGTTTCCTAGAAGAGGAATTCAAGGCTCATCAATCTGTCACATCGGATGATATTTTCATCACACCTGGTCTGACCAGCGCTCTCGACTCAATGACTTGGGCCATGTGCAATGAAGGCGAGGGAATTCTCATCCCTACACCTTACTACAATGGGTTCCAAATTGATCTCACTAGCCGAAGCGACGCCAGAGTGATTGAAGTCGCTTACAAAAACATTAAAGGGACTTCTGGATTTGATGACATGTTTGATGCCGAATTCAACGAGAAAGCACTCGAAGTGGCCCTCTACAAGACCAGAGAAATTGGCATTGAGCCCCGTGGTCTTTTGATTTCGAAGTGCGCATGCCCTAGCAGTGAATATGCCCCCGTTTATCAGACTGACCTTCAAATTCTAGCCCCCATAATCCACTAGGAAGATGCTATGTATGTTGATCGCTTCTTTGCGGTATGGAAAATGGTGATCCTGACAACTAGCTCCAGCCCCCTGATACACTCAAGACTTTTATCTCATTCTGTGGTCGACACAAGCTTCATTTTATCTCAGACGAGATCTACGCCAAGTCCGTCTTCGAGAACCCGATGGTTACGAAGAACAAGTCATTCGTGTCTGCCCTCAGCCTTGACACGAAAGATCTAATCGATCCCTCGTATTTCCACGTACTTTATGGCGCGAGCAAGGACTTCTGTGTGAACGGTCTGCGAATTGGAGCTGTCTTTACCAAAAACCAAGGGATACTGGGAGCCATGACAAGTATAAGGTAGGCATTTCGAACATTGATATATGTCGTCCTTGGCTCACAAATTTGCGGTCCCAGCCCTTTCTCATGGGCACCGCATATTGTCCAAGATATCTGGGCGGCCATGTTGGAGGATAGAGCCTGGACCAAGCGGTTTTTTGAGAAGAACAGAGCGATGATGGCGGAAAATTATGCTGTTGTCACCACGTTCCTTCGCTCACACAACATCAAGTACTACGAGATGTGAGTACACAGCATCGCGATTTAAGTGCGTGACTAACCAATGAACACCAGGAACGCCGGTCTGTTTGTTTGGGTAGACTTGCGACAGTATTTGTTTTCCAAATCAGGGCGCAATGACGCAAATTTCAGTGTCTTGTGTATTGATTCTTCCGATGCTTGGCTATACATGGAACGGGAGGCTTACATTGCAAAGCACTGTACGGAAAATGGAGTTATGATATCTCCAGGAAGTATCTATGCGTCGCAGGAGCTTGGATGGTTCCGCATCACCTTCACAGTGGAGAGGCACGCTTTGGAAGAGGGCCTCCGTCGAATGTGGGGATCACTAGAGGAAATCGAAGCCCAGGACTGGCAATAGACTTAGGTTCGGGTAATGCCAGTTATTGGTCATGACAGTGTTTTGCACATGATTGTCTCCCGAACGGTTCAAGACCTCGCGGAGGACTTTCAATCTCGAAAGAATCATCGACGTTATATATATTTTTAGGGGTGTACATAACGTGGACAAGGTATTCAAAAGTTGAAACTATTCACAAGTCTCTTCGCATCATCAATAACAACCAGACATGATGGAATACGATCAGGCGCATTGCAGTTGGAACGGTAATTTGGTGGACAGTCTAGTGCCGGTGGGGTACGATGCCAATTCTTCTGCCGTTCTTCTAACTGAGATACAAAGCTCATGAAAGACTGATGACCTTGGATGCCGCGAATCTCACATTTGACAATATTGCGCATGGCCTCTCTCCACTCGGAAGGTGAGACTTCGATCGAGAAAGAAAATGAGTTGCCAATTACCCGACGCGACTCACTCAAAGTCGAGGGTGTGTTAGAGATGGTATATTGCTTCTTCTCGCCTTGGCTTGTAGCTCGTCGCTCCTCTTGGTCGATTTGTTCGAGTAGTCGCGCATAGCACTCTGCAACACAGGTTGCTACAACGCCAAGTATCAATCCGTTCTGGATCACCGAGAAGTAGCGGAGGGGGCATTGATTGCAGCCAAGGACACCCATGGCTTTCTCTGTGGTATCCCGCAGAAGGATAACATCGTCAGGTACAATCCAATGGGTTTTGATTCTTAGCTGCTCGAGAAGCAGATATAGAATTGACGGACAGGCGCATGACTCGGATTGAGTTGAGCCTGAGGAGGCTAAAAATAGATTGGAACTCCCAAGCTGGAAGCCAGGATAGATACTACTACAAAATACGAAAAAACACATTAGTTGAGACTGTCGGTTAAGTGAACGCAGTCTGATGCCTCACGTATGGTAAGTACCGTTCAATATGTTCGGCACATTGGACGTATTCTTGGTAGTAGACGAGGAATACTCCACCGGAGCAGCTTCGGTTGTCCCGTGTTCCGCAGTGCGTTCATACTCAACCGGATCTCTTGATATGGTAGTCCGGGCTAGGTCTGTGGTAGATAGAGAGGCTGTATAAACTGAGGATCGGGGAGCTATTTGTCCGGCAGGAGATGACTGAAGAGGCCGCAGCGCAGCGCGTGTTCTAGGCCTTCCAAGTCGGAGCTGCTGAGAGTAGATACATTGTTGATTGCCGCCGATACACTGTGAACAGCATGGTTGTTCTCCTGTACATCTGATCTTCTTCGCTCCTGTAAAATTTACGTTGTCAGTGATGAGAAGATGAAGAAGATGAAGGCGTAGAGGATGACAGACTACAAGAGTCACAAGAGACCCTAGCCTTGCGCCTAGCTGAGGGCCTTGAAGATTGTACGATTTGGGAATTACGTAAAGATTCCATAACAACCAGCGGGGTTAGGGTAGAAACTCAGCATGAGTATTGGCAAGTTGGGTTGGAGGTCGACGTCGACTGAGGGTACAGGTCGCGTCGCCAATGACATAAGCCACGGGTCGCCATTGAAAATAAGCTAACCCGATTAGGAAGGCCCCCACAATAGATTACTGTTTACCAAAAACCAACTCTTCTTCCTTCCACAACCATCTCTTCTCCGCTTTTTTCACCGCTTCGTGAACTCCCCCCTTTCGCTGTGAGCACTTACTCTGATCACTTGTGGAGTGCTTATTAAGTACTTGAATTAGATTCACGATGGCCAATACGTTTCGCCCCCCCGTCTGGTTGGAGGCCGATGAGAACTATGTGGAATATCTTCGCCTTGGGGAGTCTGGTGAGTTGAAGCTCCCTCCTTATGAGAAGGTAAGTGAGAGCTACAAGCGCTTCCTAAACGCTTAACAAGCACTTACCAGAGGGCAGGATGAGGACGGTCGCATCATTGTGGAGCCTGGAGAGGCTTTTTGCCGGTGGAAAGATTGTGCGCGCGCCAAGGTAATAAAAGCACCCCCACAAGCACTTGTCAAGCACTCACTAAGCGCTTATCTAGACTAAGCAGAGCACCCGGAATCTCCGTACTCATGTCAAATCCCACCTCCCTAAAGAGCAAGCTGAGGATCACCCCATCGCGACCGCTGAGACTGGAAACCTGCGAAATGAACGAAAGGATCGGGTGAGAGGTAAGTAAAGGATTTTACTCTCACTTGAAATGCTTGTCAAGCGCTTACGAAGTGCTTAGAGTGGTTCAAAACTCTAGTTACTGGATGTCCAGCCGTCCTCCCTACCGCTGCCTTGGTCTCTCCAAGTCGGCCTAAGCCTAAGTGCCCTTTGGTTGCGAAGAGCAAGCGAGTAAGTACTTCATAAGCACTTGTTAAGCGCTTGACTAATGCTTATCAGATTTCCCAAGCTGGTGTCCAGAAGGCCAGCAAGGCGCGCGATCCAAAGATCCAAATTCCATGTGCTCGGTGTGTTAAGGCCAAAAAGCCATCTAGTAAGTTTACCTCTTTAAGTGCTAGTTAAGTGCTAACTAAGCGCCTAGCATGCGGAAAGAACTTTGGGATCTGTGCACTCCTACAGTACTTTGATACTTCTGGAAGTACTGAGTATAAGGCTGGTGCTAGAGAAAGTAATGATTTGAATGAATCAGATACTTGTTGAGTGTTTCTTGAGCGCTTGTTAAGTGCTAAGTTTGAGGCTAGTGCCGGAGAAAGTAATGATTTGAAGATTGAATTAGATAGTGCTTGTTAAGTGTTTCTTAAGCGCTTATCAAGTGCTTTAGCGTTGATACCCAAAGTTTCTTTGTTTTATGATTTTCTTTATGCTGCGCCACTTAATCCACTTGGCTTTGATATATTATAAAGGAAGTATTAATAGCTAGATCTTGTGATTTTATGTTAAAGAAAGCATAGAATTTAGACTTTTCCACTTTTTAATAAAGAAATATCCTTGAAGCTATGAGAAATTAGATATCTATTTTCAGGTGATCTCAAGATATATATTTCCACATATCTCTCTCCCAATTTATATCAATATTTCTATCAACTCAACTTTTTATCTACCAAAATGTCTAATGAACCTCTTTCTTACGCACCAACCTTTCTCCGTGACTGGCCTTCCTATAAAAGATATATACAGGAAGGTATAGAAGGAACATTGGAGCTGCCAGCTTTTAAGGTTGAGCGGGTAAGTGCTTGTTAAGCGCCTAGTAAGCGCTTCATCCTGCTTACTTTTACCTAGAGAAACACCTATGATCGCATTAAGGTTATTCCTGGAGAAGTCTTTTGTCGTATTCCTATGTGCCCTCGATCTGTAGTAAGTGAGCCCTTCTAAGCACTTCTTGAGCATTTACTAAGCGCTTAGATCCCCATGCGAACGCGGAATCTTCGCTGGCATCTTATGACACATGGTAGAACGCTAGCAGAGCTAGAGCGTACAGGCCGAGTCACCTTTACAGAGCAGATAGAAGCCCGCCAGTGGTATGATGAGCTCTTTGAGGATGAAATTGAGGAAGAAGAGATAGAAGAGGAAGCTGAGATTGATGACGTTGTACGCGCGAGTGATGTCCCGCCCGTGCCTTTGACGAGCACTGGTCGTGTAAGTGGTTGCGAAAGCGCTCTAAAGGCGCTTACGGAGCGCTTAATAAGTGCTTATATAGGCTAATATCTCTCTAGATCAGCAAGACTGCCACAAGACGTGCCCTAGAGGTTCTTACAATTGATGACTACCCATGCGCTAGCTGTACAGCACACGCAAGAAACCCAGATAGTATGTATAACCTATTATTTAAAGATTAACCTATACTAATTAGATATAGAATGTCCTGCAAATATTGAGTGCTGTGAGTATCTAGCGTTTTTTGATTGCACAAATGCGGTAGATGCTCCATCAGACTATGTTGCACCAAACCAGTCTTCTTAGATGAGGAAGATGTGCAAGAGCAGGAATAGAGTGTTTGATTGATATTATTTCATTGATTGATTTTATAGTTAACTGATTGCTGGTTATAATTTAAAAAACACAAAAAGAATTGAAAATAAAAGCAGTTAGTAAGCGCTTGCAAAGCGCTTATTAGCCTGTTCCTCAAGCTCTGCTAGCTCTATCTCTCGTTTCTTTGTTTTTATCTGCTGCTCAAGTAATTGTGCTTTTAAGGATTCTATATCAATTTGCTTTTGTAGATTAGAAGCTGCTGATGAGTCCTCTACTATTTGCGCATTAGCTGTCGCTTGTTGCTGGAGGCTGGTTGACCTAAAAGATGTAAGCAAACGCTTGTTAAGCGCTTGTTAAGCGGCTTATGTGCGCTTGTTAAGCATACCTCTGTGATCTGCCTCGTGATCTTTCAGATCTTGAAACCCTGATTGGGATTGGCACGCCTGATGTGGTTGAACGATTGCTAAATCTGAGCAATTGTTCTTCATCATTGTTATCTATCTCAGTAGCCTCTAGATATCTTTGACGCCTAGAAAGCACTATATTTAATTAGATATAGAGCTTATAATATAGAAATATAAATTATAACTTACCTCGGTCAATAAAGCGATCATATTGTGCTGATACACCACCTGCGCGGTATGTGGGCCGGATACCTGCAGTTCTCCAGCTATTATATTGCTGCATATCAAGTTCATCAATTTGGCGACCACTGTGAAGCATTTAGTAAGCGCTTAACAAGCGTATAGGAAGCGCTTCTGTGATCAACTAACTTTATCAATGCTTGTAAAAGAGTTAATCCACGCCCACGAGCATTTCCCTTATGGTGTGTTTGCTCAACAGCATTTGTGTTTTTGCGTAAATGGCGAAAGATAGCTAGTGGAATTGGGGAGCAGCTCTGGCAGAGGCCTTGAGCTACCCAGTCTTGCTTCTTGTGCTTTGCCCACTCGCGAATAAAGTTGTATGAATTGAACCCTAGTTTATTAAGCGCTTAGTAGGCGTTTAAAATGCGCTTTCGAAGCACTTACTATCAATAATCCAATCCAGAGCTTCATGGTACTCAGCAGAGGTTGGTGTCTCCAAAATTGATCTCATGATACTAGCTGCGCCAGTAGGAATAGACACTTCCTTCTTTAAACAATCATTAATACCTCGATTGAAGTGGATCTGACAGAAGACAACCTGGTTTGCTGATAGCACACGAGAGTCTCTATGTAGTGGATCAATCTCATGGAGGTAATCACCAAGACCTAGTAGGTGTAAGCGCTTGTAAAGCGCTTAGAAAGTATCTAGACTTACCTCCATATTGCTTTGTATCCATATCCATAATAATTGCCTCAACACCAGTGCCATCTAGGCATCGAAATGAGCACTCCTTTTTAAGTAGCCGCTTAGCGCAGTCAAATACTCTCTTAAATAAGAGATAGTATCCATCTCGTGTGTCCTTAGTAGTATATACCCGGCAGAGTGTGAGAACTAGCAAAGATTAGCGCTTGCCAAGCGCTTCCAAAGCGCTTTACTCACTTCTCTGGCGGTCCTGAATCTTCCTCGCGAAGACAACCTCTCTAAGATCCGCACGATAAAGCCGTTTAGCTGCCATATCCACTTCGAATGGCTCACCATTAACTAGTAATGATGCTTGTTCAATAGTAAGGCATATAATCATCTGCCCCTGGTCTGTGAAGATGGCTTGAACATACTCCTAGAGGCGCTTAGCAAGCGCTTAACAAACGCTTATCAAGCGCATATAGGGGTCTTACCTGCACTTTCTGGTTCGTCTCCATCTCAAAGATTACACCATTTAAATCCTGCCCAGCTGGAAATGATAGCAGTCGCTGTTTTTGAATAATAGCGGTTATTCTATCAATATTGCTAAAGCTTTGGTGAATTTCGGGTAATGAAAACGCATTATAACGCTGGCAGAATGTTGTAAGCGCTGGACTGAGAAGGAATTTGCCTATATAGAGATATCAGCATTAAACAAGCACTTAGAAGACGCTTTCAAAGCGCTTACCCGTAGTCAGCGATGGGTCTCGTATAGACTTGATCAGCTCGTAGACTCCTTGTAGGATTTGACTTGGTGTCTTGCCTGGCGGTGGTGGGGGGTGTGTATGCTCGCCAGTCGAGAGAAAAAGGAAGTATGGATATTGATCAAGGTTCTTAGGTATAAGCCAATGGAAACGAACACTGCATTTCTTTTCGGTGAACCTGCCGCAACCCTGAGGGTGTTCAAACTCTGTAAAGCGCTTAGCAACCGCTTAACAAGCGCTTTTCAAACTCACATACCGCAAAATCGAAGCCTAGAAGCTCGACGCTCAATAGTTCCACAATGTGTCTGTTGAAGATTTGCTCTATGTTTAAAGAGATCTTCTAGAAAAGGTATATCAATCTCGCCTAGTCTAGGGAGAGCTGGTGACGTATAGTGCCCTAATTTATTAGAGTCTCTATGTATACACTGGATATATATCCTTGGTACGCCAAGAGGTGTCTATATGATATTAGCATATATATGTTAAAAGAGGCGCTTAGCAAGCGCTTAGCAAACGCATATAGGGGAGCATAATACTAACCTCAGATTCACTAAATTTAAGGGCTGGTACACAAGTATCAACTCCCTGCGTGCAAGGTATACGCGGGTTATCTGGTTGGAAAAGCCGTTGGTGTGCTTGATATTCACTAGTGGAAAAGATAAGCGTTTATTAAACGTTAGAAAAGCGCCTAGCAAGGGTTTTACTCACTTAATTGCACGTCTCTGCGGCTCCTCCATAGGTTGGAAGGGAACCCTATGCCGAATTGTTCGTATCTTTTCCCATATTTCATCATCTACCTTAGAATGACACATATGATATAGATCAGGATGAATCCACTCGCAGACCTTAACTCCAGTACACACGCTTGTGCTATGGAAATAACCTATATCCCCAAAAATAGACTGCTGATTTGAAGAGCGTCGTGTATGATTTCGCTGCATAGCGTATTGCACCTTTTCGAAGGTTAGTAGGCGCTTCCTAAGCGCTTACCAAACGCTTAACAGGCACTTACACTTTCAACCGCAGTTTCAATCTTTGTTTCTATTCCTTCAGACATAGAAACAATATAAGCAAAGCCATTCTCATGTGTTTGTGGATATTCAGGGAGATCTTGGGTATATTCAAGATATTGCGCGTGTAGAGGGGTATTAGAGGTAGACGTAAGGTAAATCGGAGGTATCTAAATAGAAGATAATTAGTAAAATAATTCTAAGTGCTTGTTAAGTACTTACCTTGCACTCTGCCTCTGTTGACATTTTGCCGGATTTATTGAATTTTGAAGAGTTAGAATGTGGGTATAAAGCAAGGTAGCAGATCTAGCCCTAAACACTTCTGTAATACAGTCGTATTAGGACTAGAATTACAGGTCCCGAGGCTGATGACATAAGCAAAGGTCGCCATTGAACTTTTTTCTATTTCCTAATTAGGCCTAGTCAATGGCGACCTGTGGCTTATGTCATTGGCGACACCACATGTACACTCACGTCGACTGGCCGCGGAGACTTAACGATGCTTACTCAATCAGAGCCACAACAGGAAGCCTCCTATTGGCTTAAAGTCGCCGACTTTCCGCCCTGCTCACTTTCACTACAAGAAGTATGTCGGGCCTATCAACCTATCACATGTCACGAAACGTCCCTTGTGCTAAACCTTACACCAAATGAAATGCTACACCCAAGAGTCTAGTGGATAGCCAGGCGAGGGCGGCAAGCCAAAGTCCAGATACGCCGAGCCGGAAGTGTCGCATGTGTAAACCCTTTCTCGAGAGAATACCAACTGATACCTAATAGGACTAGTCTTTGAGTCAATCCACACTCACGATTCCCTTTGGAAACATCCCTTTGAGAGCGAGGAAAACGGTTAAGGAAATCTAGACTACGTTTAGCCGGCGTTGGTAACAGCCGAATCAAGATCTAGACAAAATGACAATACGGTGGCCTACTGAAGTAAAAGTCTTCTCGTATCATACTTTACGCAAGTATCAGACCTCTTACAAGCATTCCACCCAAAAGAACCGCATTTCATTGCTATAGATTCGGTGAAAATCTCGAGCTTGGGCGAAGAATCGTCTGCTGGGTCATACTCGCCAGGAGCCGACCCTGTGAGTCCCACACTCGTCCCTCACTGTACGCTCGAGCGTGGTTTGCCACAAAGCTCTTCTGTTCTGTCGCATGCCAAGTTTGAAGGTCAAATTCATACTCAAAGAGGCGTAGAGAGAAATCTAAAGTTGCGCAAGCCTCCGCGTCGGATAGCTTGTGCCCATTATGCAACACAGGGATGTACGCAAGTCCCTTATCCATATAGAAAGCAAGGGCAGACACCTGCTCGACTTCACCCTTAAGGGAATCGCGAACGCGAAATCTTTCTGCGTGGATAGCAAGGGGTGATGGCCTCAGGACCTCGCCATTGGACTCCTCTCGACCTTCCCCTGATTCTTGACGAGCGAGTACAAGGCTCTGCATCTCAATGAATTTGTCAATGTTCCGATAGAGATGCTTGGAAGGTGGCAAGTGTTGTTCTTGGGTCATCTGATGATCCACAGTGAGTGCGGGCAAAGAGAAGAGCTCAGGCGACGTCATATAAACAAGCATGGAATTGGGCTCATTGACGTGGAAGTCTGCTAAAGCAACAACACATAGTTTCTCAATCCCTTCGTCCAATTTTTGAGTAACTCGAATCAGACAAGTTTGGAAACTCTTGCTGTTTCTGAGATTCTCCACATGACAGTATAGCTTACTATCGGTCAATACGGGACGAATAAAATGGCCGCTGATAGAATAGAGATGGAAGTTCTCTCGGGTCTCCTTATATGCAGCATGTACAGCAATGGCTAGAGAATTTCCCCCAAAGCCGGTTGCACTGAGCGAACCCAGACGAGTCGGACATTCGAGTGAAGTATAGCGTCCAGGACCGAGGCGCTGAACTCCAACTTGCTCCCGGAGGGTTATGACCTTGGAGTCGGGCATATCGAGGTAAGATTTCTAACAAGAAGCGGCATTTCAAAGTAAACCTGACTCCTATCAAGGCTACTGGAAATTGCAGGGATATTAATGTCACTTGAACTTATTATTCTGGTTTATAATCCGTCCGAAGATTCTCCGCGAAACTTCCGACTGGATTAATGTGCCCGAGCTTGCAACCAACGCTTACAAAGTCGAGACACATCCTACACACCTTATACTCTTACAAGAGCCATTTCAACGGATGCCGTTCCATTGACTCTCCAGTGCAGACGTGGCGGGGAACTCCTTCTTGCAAGTACGCTCGACTCCACGCAGGATTCCTACTGGTTAGGTATGTCAGCTTATCCTCCGTACTTTGCAGGCTTGAGGAGGTTGTAATCAACATAAATTTTGAGGGCCTTGTTGCTATGGAGTTCATTGATTGCACTTTTCTTTACTCGACATCAAAGGGGAGGCTGTTACAAAATGAAGCAGATGATGTCGGAGAGCTATATCTCTATGCATCACTCCAAGCCGACTCAGGTAAGGAACTCAAATTCTCTCTTCATTTCTGAAAGCAAAGACTTATCAGATATATGCTGACATTACGAAGAGCAGTGCCATATGTGCTATGAGACATTCAATAGTATCTCACCTCTTCGCAGGCTAGTCTGCGGACATGGCTTTCATTTGCCATGCATAGACAGATGGCTATGCGAATATAACGCAAGCTGCCCGCTTTGTCGAGTCACCTTTTAACACATTTGGAGACCCTTATTGATGAGACTGAAGTTTCAAGTCTCTCTTCCAGCAGAGAGACAAACACACGGAATGACTCGAATATTGGAAGGCGTCAAAGACCTGGTCAAGTGAAGGGAATTCGTCCGGAGGTGATGAATCCCACGAAAGGCCAGTCCTAGGAACTCTACTACATACTCCTATAATTTTAAACAACAGCATTATATATTGTTGTGAGAAAGAAGCAATCTGTAAATAGAATTAATCTCAAAGGCTACTATATTATAAATCAGTGTTTGAGGTAGGACCAAACTCATAGGACCTTCGTCGACCCCGGCTCAATTTTTTCCAAGATCTCGACCAACTCCAGCCAGACCATTGTCTGAACTTTTTTGCCCTCCTCGCAGCGAACGAATACAGACAATGCCTCATTGTTCACCTCTGCATCCGTCATATATGCTCCATGACTTTCATCTCCACCCGTCGCACCTGCCACAAGCGTCCGACCACCAACCTCCGTCGCCCGAGCAAGTAGTTTCTGTACAATAGCAAAAACGATTCCAAGGTCGTGCTCCCGCGCAATAGTTGAGCGGCAAAACCCTGGATTGACCATGTTAACGACCGCAGAGCCATCAGCGGCCTTCAGTACCAACTCGCGAAGCAGGAGTATCTGCAATAGCTTAGAGGTATTGTACCTTTCTTCCATGTTTGTGAGCTCTTTGCTATTTAGCGCAGCAAAAATATTCTTGGAATTGCGTTCAGGGAACTTCGCCCAGGCGTGCGCCTCACTCACCACTGTAGTCAACCGAGGCTTCGTGCCTGGGTGAGATTGTGCGCTCTGGCGCAGGATTGGCAATAACAAGACGTTGAGAAGCATTGTTCCAATTATGTTCACGGCGATAGTGCGTTCGTGGCCATTGAGCAACTCGAACCGAGGTGTGGCCATTGAGGCATTTGCCACTACCACGTCGAGTCGTGGCAGTTCTGCAGCCCGTCTGGCGAATGAGACCACTGAAGCGTAGGACGCAAGATCCAGCTGCCAAACTTCGCAAATCCCCGAGGACTTTGTTGAAAACTCGATAGATCGTTTGGCTTCCTCTCCCGCTTGTTGATTGCGCACAGCAAGGATCACCTTGGCTGCACCGAGGCGTACAAAATGCCGTGCAGCTTCGTGACCGAGGCCAACATTGGATCCAGTGACGATAATGACTTCTCCCGCAAAGGATCTGGTAGGGCGAGGCGGGGTGAATATCAATTGCGAGTAGAAGAAACCAAGACTCAACATGCCCATGATGAGAGAGAATATTTCAAACGTCTGAAGAATATAGTTCTCTGAATGTGATAAGGTAAAGGAGGGTCTTTTGGAATGGGTGTAGAGTGTTTCAATACCGGCAGTGGACTTTCTCGGTTTCTGGTGCAAGCTTTATACTTGGACCATAGATCACACTGGTAGATCTCCAGACTCTCCCAAGCTTTTCAGTGGACGTGTGCCGGAGGGTTCTATTGATGACTGAGCCCAAAATTACCTTAAAGTTAATTAAACCATTTAATCAAGCTGATTCGGGAACAACTCAAGCTTTGGTTTGTCATCTCCGGCCCAAAATGAGCGCTTCGTCCGCTCGTTCGTCCGCTCGGAAGTGGAAGCTCCCGGCAATTTGAAACCATGGTCAAGGCTTGATTAAGGTTTTTTAAAAAGCCCCAATGCCCCTATTAGCTACGGGTTTAACACTCCTGCTTGGCCACTGGCACCGGACTAATGCACCACTCGGAGTATGGTATATCTTGCCTCCGGATATCCACCTACCTTGCAGCGTTCAGACATTTAACCCAAGCCCACGCATTCTCGGTGGTCGTCGTAGACCCCTCGTTTTCGGATATTTCGGAGTGTTGAAGTCCCGGGTGCCGAACTCGAACTTAACTAGGGTCTGCGCTAACGCGATCCTTATATACACTGTGGAGTGTCAATTCCCAAAATTGTTCCCCAGTGGTTCAAGATGAAAGTCATAATCACCGGTGCCACTGGCTTGGCTGGTAGTGCGGTGGTGCGCCAATGCATTGCCAATGCCTCGATCACCGCGGCCCTTCTTTTGACGCGAAAACCTTTACCAAAGGACGTCTCTGACCACCCCAAAATCACCGTTATTATTCACGAAGATTTCGGAAGCTATTCGCCAGAGCTCTTAACTCAGCTCAGTGGTGCAGAGGGCTGTATATGGTATGTTAACAATAATGGGTAATGGTTTTTGGATTCTAATAAGGGTGATAGGACGGTTGGAGGGCCAGCTTACCGTTTCCCTGACGTGAAAACTTGCAAAAAGGTGCACGAGTTCGCACTTATTGCTGCGAACACCTTTGCGAATACCTTAGCCCCGGCGCTGAACGGAAAGAAGTTCAAATTTGTCTTTTGTAGTGGGAAGGGAGCAGAATGGGATCAGATGAAACCCTTGTGGTTCCTGAAGGATACTAGACTAATTAAGGTTAGCGATCATCATTTGCCATCAACGATTAGGATCCATGACTAATAACTCGGCAGGGCTACGTGGAGAAGAACTTGGTTGCAATTGTGGACAAGAAAAAGGGCGTATTTACGGTCTCATGCGTTCGACCAAGCGGAATCTTATCCACCAGAGCAAATATATTGGGGAAGATGTACGGAGCAATGTTGGCATGTATTGAAGATGACCATCTCGCAAAGGCTATGATCAAGATCCTCTTTGAAGAAAGTTCTGAGCAAATTATCGAAAATGAGGAGCTACTAAGGGTGTGAATAGGGTCCCGACTACTGGTTAATCTACGCTAATGGAATTGAGATAATTCCTATTGGGGGCCCTGAACGTGTTTTGCTCTCAATATTTCATCGCTCGGATCAACCAGGGCTGACCGCTATATTGATGAGATCATGTATGGTGGACATGAGAGGTGGACGCTGGACTAAAGCCTCGATAGACTGATTTAAGGATTTATTTGTCTCCTCGGGCGGATAGGAAGAGAGCAAGCCTATCTCTCCAGTCTCTAACGTGAAAAAATGTAGAACCTTTATTGAGTTCAGTCAACTCTTCCTTATAGCACGCCCGAACCTAACACTTATCTAGTAAACATCAAGTCATCGTGGACGTATCTACTTTTCCAAGTGTTAGCCACTCGCTTTCAAGTATGCAAGTATGCGACTTATTCCTGAACTCCAGTTTTAAAATTTATCTCTCTATTATGACCTTCTTAGGCCCATAAATTTTAAATGTTGCAGAGAACCACCTCAATGAACTGGAGCGTAGTGTGAACTGCTAGAGAGGATGCTGTTGGAGATGGCTAATATGTCTTCTTAGCGGCCTGCCCATTCTATCGGCGCACCAGATGGCTGATACTTTACAACTTTAACCTACATGTGTGGTGGGCCATTGCGTTTTCAAAGCCATTTCAACCTCTTTCTCCGACTGTCGTTCACTAACTCTATTTCTTTCCCTTCTCAGTTTGGTCTACTCACAGATTAACTACATAATTGAATGATGGGGGCCTTTTTTCCTCAAAGCGGGATATTCTAGCATTGCTAATTGATGTCAGGCAGCGACTCTCTGAGATGGCGACATAGTGTAGCTGGAGCCTAGGGCCAACTTTAATTCCGTTTTTAATCAATCACTGCCGGATTTACTGTCGGTCATTCTGAGAAACCAAAAAACATGATTGATCAATTGATATCCGAGAGATCGTTCCTGAGAGTGTCACATAGCCTTAGGGGCCACATATGTTATGACATAGCTATTTCAAAGATACCTGGTTGACCATACAAAAAGGAGAGAGTGTGTAGATGCTGGATCGGCCTACTCTTAGTGGTAAAGTACTACCTCTCAGTTTGACAGCGGATCCCCGCTCATGCTCCTCTTCCGAGTCAGGCCTAAATTAGCACAGATCGCCCTTTCGGATACGCGAGAATTGCCGAAGCCGCCCAGAGTCCTGTTCGGCAGTTAGTTACCCGGCTTCCAGTTATTTACTTTCTACTTCCAGAATTCCTATACGGACTTCCTTGGGAAAGGCCCAACTTATGAAAGAATACTGTGCATCCCGAACGTACAGCTAGCAGATTTCCATAAAACAATCTTCTATTGGAAATCCTGGCCCGCTAGTGAATAACAGATGATCCGATACTTCCTTGTCATGTTGACAATTCGCCCTAGCCTAATCACGCACCTATCCAGAAGTGACTAAATAACGCGAGTGATGAACCGAAAGACATCCTATCCCGTACCTGTAAATGATATTAGGCTCTAAATAGGCTTTCCTGGGTTGAAGGTGGATGAATACTTGGCCCCTATCCTGGGCTCTCTATCTTCTCATCTCGTGTTTTAATTCGAAGAAATCCAGTTATTCATCAAATAATCCTTCATCGTCTTCTCCAAGCAGTCACAGCGCTATGGCATCGCTCCCAATCAATTTTCCTCAGGTTGAGTGGAATCAGTGGAGCTCTAGCCCTACGATCCAGCCTGAGAGATACCTGTACTTGATCACAGCCTTCGTGGTATTTCTTGCGGCCTATATAGTTAGATCCACAAACACCAACCCTAAAGATTTGCCCTTCCTTAATCCTCCAAAGTCATGGCTCGGTCTGAAAGAAAGGTGAGTGGAGTACCCGTATTGTAAGATAAAGAAACCTAACAGCTTCTAACCCAAGCGTTCCTTTTATACCTTGTCGACCGAGTTGTTGGAGAAGGCCAGATCTCGGTATCCGAATCGGCCCTACAGGATGTTCAAAGATATAGGCGGGATTTTCATGATACCTGCTATATATGGGCATGATATTTGCAATAATCCGGACCTGAGCTTCGGCAGAGCATTTCATGAGGTACACTCCCATGATAGTATCCGGATGTCTCATTTTTAATGTAGCACTTGAAAACTCGTTTAGGAGTTCAACGGAGATATACCTGGCTTTGACGTTTTCAAATTTGGCGGCAGTAGCGATCAGCTTCTGCAGGTGGCTGCGAGGAAGCAGTTGACAAAGTCTTTGGGTGTTTTCTGTCAATATCTTACATGTATTTGTTTTCAACAAGTGAGATGCTGATCAGTAAAATCTCCAGCCCGGGCTACGGACCCTCAGACTCGGGAAGCAGCTCTTGCAGTGTCAATTAATTTTGGCGAGTCCGAAGGTAAGCGTACCATAGCCTAAGACCCTTTGCCCACTCTTAAAGATTCTGACTATGCATGTATAGATTGGCATGAAATTTCATTCAAGCCCATTGTCTTAGACGTTGTTGCTCGTATGGCTTCGCGTATATTCCTAGGTCTACCTCTGTGTCGAGATGAAGCCTGGCTGCACCTTACCAAGGAAATCACTGTTAATGTATTCCTCGGTACAACCATACTTAACCTATTTTCCCGGCCCTTGCGGATAATTTTTCACTGGTTCCAGCCACATTGCAGAAAAGTCAGAGAGCAGATAGTAGAGGGAAGGAGGCTGATTAGGAAGGCCACCCAGGGTCGCCAAAATCTTAGGGACGCTGCCCGTACAGCTGGCCAGTCGCCCCCCGAATTTCATGACGTGCTTGAATGGGCGGCGCAGGAGGCTGCCGCCAAGGGGGTTAAATATGGCCCGGCTCAATTTCAATTCGTGTTATCAAGTGTAGCGATGAAGGAGGCTTTGCGGATGCAAACACCTCATGGTAAATACCGAACATTCCAACTGGATTATAGTAGCTAATTACTATGGCTATTAGCAACCATGCTCCGCATCGCCGAAAAAGATGTCGAGCTTCCAGATGGGTCTAAACTGCCAAAGGGCGTGTTTACCATGATTGATGCATCTAGCAGGCGAAACATGAATGTGCATGGAATCCGGAGGAGTTCGACGGTTATTGATTCTTTAGGATGCGTTCTCAGGGCAAATAAATCACGGCACAGCTGGTATCTACTTCTCCAGACTGCCTTAACTTTGGACACGGTGAACAAGCTTGCCCTGGGCGATTCTTCGCATCTAACGAGGCCAAGATTGCATTGTGTCACTTCCTTTTGAAGTACGACTGTAAACTGGGGCCAAGCGGAGCTATTAAGAACAACACTTTAGGGTTTACCTATTCATCGAACCCTTCCTTCGAGGTGATGGTCCGGCGACGGGCAACAATGGAGATTAGTATTGACTCCATACAAGGATGTGACTGCGGGTCTAACGGCAGGCTATATTTATTCCCTTTTTCATTTCCGACTCACCCCGTTCGCGAGCCTTGCGAGATGATCATGATGATGAATTTATTCCCCCGATGTAGCGCGCTCTAATACATGCTGCTATGCTAGAGTGCTGTCAGGCCTGCCGACAGCTTGAAGGTGGTCGCCAGCCCAGAATGTCCGCAAGCAATACAAAAGCAGTTATTTAAGTATAATAAACGATACATTCACGAATAAATAAGATATGTTCTTATTCTGCAGTATTCCGCGTCTGGGTACCTGGGGCCTTCACAGATTTATGAGGAGAGTTTTCTGGCCTGGGTTGTCCCCAGACCGGAAGAAACACATCCAGTGCCTTAAGGCCGGTCATGTGATAGAGCTGTGGAAACATGTCCAGGCGGGCTTTGAGACTGTAGGTGTGGGTCCGTGGTTGGGAAGCTATGGTGGGAGGGCTTTGGATTTGAGCGACGAGACCTTGAACGGTTGACATTCAGCCATAGTCCGGCGGCTGTGGACGCGGATCCACTTTGGATGTAAGTTCACAGCTCCAGGTCTACCACGGCCTTCAATCTGTCAACTGGCGGCCTTTATGACCGAGTAGCCATGGGGGCCACAGGTCTGCTGACTACAGTCTATACGAGCCACAAATCTCTGGTTTCAAGTCCCAAGACGGATACATTGGCCAAGTCTGCTGCTGACGTTTTGCTGGCCGATCATCATCACTATCGGCTTGGAGTGCCCGCGTGATCGAATCCACTGTCTCCTCACTTACAGCCAAATCGTCGCCCAATGTTACAGTTACCGTGTTCGTGCCATCGTCAATCGCCGTTGAAACACTGCCCAGGGGGAACCTGCCGTAGATTCTGGTCATAATAAGTTGCCTTTTGTGCTCACGCCTGCTTAGCTGCCATCCGCTCAACTGGAGACAGGTCCGATGTCAACCACCATTTTGTGGACCAAGCAATTCTACTCCCCCTGTTCATCACGTACACGGAACATCATTGTTACCACAGAGCGCGCGGTTACGTCGCTCGCTCCTTCTCGTCCCGGAGCGCTGTCTTGTTCCTCGGGCAGCTTCTGTGATCTGGCTATGTCCATTCGTGTGCGCACATCGGTTTGTGTGGAAGACTCTGGTGATGGTGACAGCGAGGGACGCTCCATCACGGAGACCTGCTGCGTCGCATCTGCTATGGCGTGACCATGCGGCGATGCATCTGGCGGTACAGACTCTGGCCGCAGTGCTCCCGGTTCCGACCCGGCAGTCGTCATTTCATGGCGTCTAGAAGTCTTGATCGATAGGGCTCGGAAATTCTGGCTGCGGGTCGAGCCCGATGGACCTGAATGCTTCTTCCGGTGCCTGGTCCTGAGTCATGCTAACTTGACTTGCCATAGGCCGTGAGCTGTGCTCCTCATCCATTCCTGACAAAGAACGATGTTGTGTCTCGAAAAATTTAATTTGAGTAATAGTTCTTACTGTCTGTTCCCGGGCAGTCGTTTGTAATAGTTCGTATATATCCTGCTCCAGAATCTCCTGGGGCAGTATTGACAGCTGTGGGGTTTGTTGGCGCCGCTGCGCCCGAGCGTATGATTTGAATTTGGGATACTGGAAGGATGTATCTATATCCGCTTATCACTTAGGTGAAACCAGTCCCTTTTTTAGAACGTGTGGCGGGATCCGCTTTTTATATAGTGCGGAAGACCGAAATTAGCTTCTATCGCCTATGCCACTGTACCTAAACTAGGAGACGACGCCAGGCAACCGGAGGCTGTAGATCACTGGTAGTAATTCTTACCACACTCGCTGATGGACCCCAACAATTGACCTTTACCTATCGTTCGCCAAATCTACTTCTATTCGCCAGACGGCGTGATCGTGGTTCTTACCGCAGCCTGACTAGGTAATTCATCTTAGGATGCGGCGTCGACCTGGGTTATGTAAGTATGCAACATTTTCGCTATTAGCTCGCATCACCGTTGCATAGTATCGGGATTTATCCATTGGATATGACAGGAGCGGAGAGGCCGATGATGACGACAACTGAAATTGCGAGAGCCGTTTGGAAAAGTATCCGAGAGTAGATCTGCGACACCAAGGGCTGTGCAATATAACCTTATACGGGGCGGGCGAAGCGAAATATGCGGTATCGGAGGCATACCGGCATAATGTAGATACGAAGGAGGGCGGTGGGCTTAGAGACGAGCAAGGCGTACTATAAGAGAGAGGACACTTGGTGGTTTAGTAGCATGATGAGTAGTCACGCTCATTGGGAAGAAGGAGGAGTCTCGACGTGAAATCGCATAAATGTGGCTGCGGGCTGGATGATGCCCGTGATTCTACTCCTGGGCGACTGCTCCATTCTATATGGGAGAATGAGCTGAGCGTCGGATCGAGCAGCATTTACGATAAAATGAAAGGGGTAGAGCGTCGGGCTGAAAGCTAAAGCGTAGTTGTCGATGGGGGCGGATGGGAAAGAAAGGGGTTGGCGATGAGTGCAAGATAGAGGAAGGAGGAGAAATGAAGTCGAAAGGGAGAGGTCGGCTTTCTTTATGTCGGGGCGATGGAAAGTGATGAGGTTATATGACGGTGTATTGAGGCACTAGGCCGGGAACTGCAAAACTAACCGGATGTAGTAAATCACAGGTCACAATATAACAGGTACAAAATGAAGACTAGATTTATGTACAAAGCCGCATCATGTACCTAGATGCCATAGCATAATGTTATGTACTTAAGAAATGATAATGGTCTGGTTCAAAGTCTCCATATCGGGGTATAAACCGGCCTGATGGATTATTAGTACAGTGAAGGCAGATCTTGAAGGTAAAATAGCACTTACTCCGATAAGAGTCGCATGGGCGACGTTGACCTGGGCATTTCCTGCCTTGAACGAGGCGGGAACAGTGACAGTGAAGTTCTGGTACGGAGGCAGGTAGGTCTCGTGGTACACAGGGTCAAACTTTCCGTTGTAAACCACGGCGCCCATGATCTCGTCGGCGGGATAGCAGCCGCCACTGCCACAAGAGGCGAATCCGATTGCGACGGCCATTTCCTCGGAATTGGTCAAAGAGTTCTAGATACCTAATTAGAAAGACAATATTGAAAGATTGAACGGCGATGTCAACATACGGGACGCTGGACCTGGACAATGATATCGCTGCCGGGGGCGACCGTCTGGCCAGCCTTAGGAAGCCCGATCTGAGCATTCTGGGCCAGAGCAAGGCCGGCAAAAGCAGCAAGGGAGAAAAGGAACTGCATGATAATTTATTAAATGCAAGTAGCGAAAGTAATTGTACTGGAGAAGATGAAAATTGAAGAGTAGTGATATGAACGAGAGTGTAGTTGATATTTTGGTTGACATCCCAGGGTAGAACCTGGGGTTTTTATGCTCAGAACCCCCAGGACCCAGCCCTGATTCTTCCAAGGTCAAGACAGGAAGGTTTCAAAGCAACTATGGTTGAGAGGTGGTGATTCGCCAAGTCTCGCAGATCTCGGCAAGATGTCTCGGTCAGATGCAAGAAGGCCCCCCCCCATTTTTCAGTTAGACGTGGATCTTGCACCCCTTGGTCACACCAATCAGACTATTCAGGGTCCTTGCAGTGCCACTAATTCCAATAATTGACTACCCACGCTAGGATTGTGAACACTTTCTCACTGGATTTAGACTTGGCTTTGGCCTAGTGCCGGGTGTGGCCTGGAGCTAAGCGCGTTTATCCAGTAGCGGCGGCGTGCGGGTAGAGTAAGCCTTGCGCCACGATCGTTTTAGATCTTCGCCGTCGGCTATTTTTATGCTGTCATCTGAGCCACCCAGCTCTTCATTTATTATTTATAGGTGGAGATGACTTTCCCTAGCGCTCACTCAGCTTACCAGGGAAGTCTCGGAAAGACCGGAGGTCACCGGAAGGGGATTCTACGAGAGAAGTCATCAGGTGCGAATTGGTGGCATGTTGGTTAAGGAAGAATAATCATTTGATGTGTTTTCGCATCAACCACGCTCCGGATTACGTTATTAACCAGTGGCCCCTATGCACTTTTATCAGATTCTTTAGACTAGAAATCAAAACTTTCCCGCTATTGTGAATGTCTAACCACTCAAGATCTCGGGAACTGAATTACTTGAAGGAAAGCCAATGGTGTCCTTGACCCTGTCAATATTTACATGTATGTCACATCCACCCGCTCCTTTTCTCGCTCCAGAAATCCAGCGAAGGTCCCCAGCTCGATTCCCCATTTTTGCACCTTCTCCATATCAACAAACAATGACATATCACGCATCACTTTTTGTGGACCAAGAGTCGGGTTCTTTGGAAGCTGTTCGGTGATTTCCTCCTGTGACAAGAAAACGGCTTGAATATCCTTCCCCGTGGCTGTCGATAGATCCTTCACTACATCCTCGACAGTCATCATCTGGGACACAGTCTCGATCTCCTGATGATTGAACTTGGCTGGCTCAAGAATGGCAGCAGCGGCAAATTGGCCAATGTCGTTGGGGTCAATCATCGGAATAATAGTTTCCGGGAGAAAGGCAGTCGTAAATTTGCCTGTTTCAACAAGTCCCTGATACATTTGCACCAATGGGTTTAAGAAGTTGGACATGAAATTCCCGGGACGCAGGATGGTCCACGTTTCGAATCCGGCGGCCTTGACTTCTTTTTCGATTGCTTGTTTTCCGAGAAGAAGCATGCCTATAATGCCGGAGGGAGTCCAGTGGGGTAGTCGTTCAGGGTTGTTGGTTGCCAAGGCGCTGGTGTAGATGACATGTTTGATGCCGGTTTGTTTAGCGACCGAGAGAATCTTCCGAGCTTGGTCGAGCTCGCCGGTAGGCTTGGTAAAGTCGGGTCGTAGATTGAGGAAGAGACTGGTACAATTGACCATGGCCTTTTTGAGGCACGCTTCATCGTCGAAGTCGCCCTCGGTCAAAGATACACCACGGGAGATCAGGCGTTGGGCTTCGGTGGAGTTGATGTTTCGAGTGATAGCATTGACGCTAATGCCTTTGGCGAGGAGTTGATCTGTCAGGGCGCCACCTTGAGTACCGGTCGCACCGCAGACAAAAACAGACTGTGAAGGCATGATTGAGAATGGAAAAGATGGAATGAGCTGATGGTAGAGTGTGATCTTACATTCAAACGATGGTGATTGACGGCTTTTTAAATGCTTCCAGCCATCCAAATAGGTCCTGTTGATATTGAACGGGTGCCATACTTCGTGTTCAGTGTGTGGAATTCCGTATGTAGGCGTGGAATTCCAAGCGTAGATGGCGGAACTCCCCATCACCTTAAATGACCAGTCTCTTCTTATTGGTCAGCAGACGATGCGGATCCACTTTGGATTGCGGAATTCCGTAAGCTAAACCGTAAACGAGTCTTAGCTTGCGTGGGTGACCGCCGTGCCTTCCACTCCACTCGCTCATAGACCATCATGGCATATGAGTCGATCCCCTTGCCGCGGCGGAAGTCTTGCGAAGCATGCAAGACTGCTAAACGGCGCTGTGACCTCGGTCTCCCGGCTTGCTCCCGGTGTATCCACCGGGATGTGGCTTGCTTCTATCCGTGGCGACAGCCCTGTGAGAATTTGTCCGAGTCCCCTCCACTAATTAATTTTCCGGGTGATCTTCAAGACACCTTGAATACAACTTGCCAAATCCAGCCAAGCCTGGATCTTTTCCCCCAGCCCGCCTTTCCCGTCATGACAGGCCTAGTGGATTCACTTCCAAGTTACCACAATCAATGGTCTCAATTATCTGGAATTTATATGGAGACTCCTGATCGAGGGGTTAATGTGGGCCCCAATTTCGAGCTTACCATACCGCGAGTAAGACAACGAAGACCTTTGCCAGAGATAATTGCGAACAACCTGCAATTCGCGATCGACATTTTAGAACAGTCACCTAAAACGATGGTTCTTGAAAATCAAACACCATGGTGTCACCCCAAACTTTATCAAAATTATATGCCCAGGGCAATGCAGGGTAAGTCCTCGTTGAATACTTACTTGAAGCTTCTCATTAATGCCACTCAGATGCATTCGCTTGCTGCTCTCTATATATGTCCAAGAATGAGACAAACGCAGCGGTTATAATGGCACTATTCGATGCAAGAATAATAGACCTTATATCAACCCCCGAACCAACTACTACTATCGAAATACTTGCACGGGTCCACGCCTTGATTCTATATCAAGTCATGCGACTGTTCGATGGCGACATCCGCTCTCAAGCGACAGCAGGCGCCCTTTTCACATCGCTCGAGTCTTCTGTCATGACCCTTTTCAGCCACCTCCACCTTCCACTCCCATCAGACTCCATGGAACCAATGCCGCTATCCATCGATGCTGTTCACAACTTTTGGGACTCTTGGATTCTCCAAGAATCCGCTCGAAGGACTGTCCTGCTCGCCTTTTTCTTTATGCAAATATACAAAGTGCTTCAGGGCACTCCCAACCTGGTCTGTGATGGGAAACTAGGCATTCAGCACTCCTGGTATTTATCATCTCATCTTTGGAATGCTCGAAGCGCTTTCGATTTCGCCGTGGCATGGGCAGAGAAGCCCCATTATATCGTGGGCGACTTGGACTTTTCTTGGGTGCTGACTAGCGCACAGCCAGAAGATCTGGACATATTTGGCAAAATGCTTCTGGTTACTCTGCTGGGAATTGATACGACCAAGACGTGGTTCCATAGGAGGGGGGCTATATTTCCATAAATAATATATTCAATATTACCCTACACCTGCTCTAAATGGAAGACAGGCCAATTCACATACAAAGTACCTGCTCAATATGAAGTCATCAATGTACTTGCCTCAATTTAAGAGGATGCCAAACCCCCATTGATATAGTCATTACTAACGCAATTGCCCTGAAATCCAATCAAACGTGCACCTCACGGAGAGCCACATGTAAAGTAACTCGGTCCAGAACAAAATGTGTCTAAATGCGGGCACCAACTGAATCCTAGCTGCAGTTCGGCACTTGGGTCAAATCATATTTCGATTATCGGGCCTATTGACCAATCACAAGAAGCGATTTATCTCTATGTGGCTGATAGGTCTCGATTCCACGCGATGTAGTCGAGGGTATGAATGTGATTCTGTCTCTTATCGTCACTTATGACGACCAACAACGTCGTGGATAGAAGTGGGTCCGACAAAGATTTCCTCTTTGAGTTTAGTGGTCGCGATAAGACATCCATAGATGTTCGTGCGGCTCCCGATTGATCGTTTAATATATGGAAAGAGCGAATCAGTGGGTTCAATTTGGTTAGATTTCGTGATATAATTATCTATTGCGGAGAAGTGTTGCACATGTGGCGAGGTAGGACTGGGGAGCGGGCTATAAAGTTGAGCCTTCCCTTCCCGCATTCTTATACTTGACCCCTCCTTCAATCTTCCTTCATACGAATTGAACATATCCCTGACTTGAAATTTGATCAATACTCCGAGAACATACAATATGGGTGACTACGAACCAAATGTAGCCGACTTGCCTACGGCACAAATCACTGAAGCCAAGGCGGCTCTGAATGGAGTCTCCGATGGTGAAAGTGGTGTTCTTTACCGCCAACTCCGCCAGAAGCCCCTCAACATTGTCGGTGGTAGAGGAAGTTACCTCATCACGGATAGTGGATTGGAAATTCTAGATGCCACTTGCGGCGCTGCGGTGTCCTGCCTTGGACACAACGATAAGCGGGTACACGAGGCCATCCAAGAGCAACTACAGAAGGTTTCCTACTGCTACTCCGTATTTTTCACCAACAGCGCGATGGAAACTCTTTGCAAGTTCTTGGTCGATTCAACTGGAGGCAAGATGTCTCGAGCATTCATCGTGGCTTCAGGTAAGTCCTGAACGTTCGCCTCTCAGATACGCTGCTCTAACCCTTGTTTGTTTTCTTAGGCACTGAAGCTGTGGAGGCTTCTTTGAAAATGGCAGTTCAGTACTTCATGGAACTGCCTATACCTCAGCCTCAGCGCATCAATTTTATCGCTCGCAAGCAATCATATCATGGTAACACTCTGGGCTCACTATCAGTGGGCCATCATGTCGGCCGCAGAGCTCTGTATGAGAAGATTCTAGCAAAGAATGTCTCACACGTCTCCCAATGCTACCCGTACCGAGATATGAAGGCAGGTGAGACAGTTGAAAGCTATGTTGGGAGGCTTGCTCAAGAGCTGGAAGATGAGTTTCAAAGACTTGGACCGGAGACGGTTTGTGCGTTTGTCGCGGAGACAATGTCTGGTGCTGTACGTGACTCCATGCGAGGTAACTTGAGTGGTTTCTGACAAATTTACTAGACGTTGGGATGCATGCCTCCGCTCCCTGGCTATTTGAAAGCCATGAAAGAAGTATGCCAGCGTCACGGTGCATTGCTTATTTTGGATGAGGTTATGTCGGGTATGGGCCGCACTGGAACCCTGCACGCCTGGGAGCAGGAAGATGTCGTTCCCGACCTTCAAACTATTGCTAAAGGCCTCGGCGGTGGATATGCCCCCATTGCTGGTCTTCTGATTAACCAACATGTCGTCGATACCTTGACAAACGGTACTGGAGCATTCTCTCACAGCCTTACCTACCAAGGCCATCCAGTTTCCTGCGCAGCTGCGTATCGGGTGCAGAAGATTATTCAGGAAGACAAGCTTCTCCCTAATGTACTTGAGATGGGCGCCTACCTAAGTCAGTTGTTGCACGAGAAACTTGATGACCATCCCCATGTTGGCGATATTCGCGGCCGAGGGCTCTTTTGGGCCGTAAGTGAATTTTCTTTTGTCCGCATTGCTGGGTCTGTACTAATGGTGGCATAGATTGAATTCGTGAAAGATAAACAAACTAAAGAGCCGTACCCGCCATCACAGGGTGTGGCTTGGGCTATTCATGCAGCCGGACTGAAGCCGGAGCATGCCATCTCCTTCATTCCTGGAAATGGTGGAGTAGACGGGATCAATGGCGACCATGTCTGCTTGGCTCCCGCCTATAACACTACTCGGGCAGAGATCGAATTGATCGTGGATCGTGTGACTCGAGTTATTCAGGATGTTTTGGGTCAATAGGCACACTGGGTAGTTATTAGTCTGATAGGAGTCTTCTCAAATTTATAATATTGGAATGATAGCTTGGAGATTAGTATAGGTACAAGGTCCGAGTATCCAGGATATATTTGATTGTAAGAAGCGTCAACCAACAATACTCTTAATCTTGTCCTCCAACTCCTCCTCGCTGTATGCCTTTAAACCGACGATATCATTGTCGAGTCCAGGTGTCTGCTCATTCAAGTCTGAGCCATACGCAGATCCACCGAAGATAGCAACCTTCAGGAAACCTGGGACAAACACACCAGGATTCGGCTGCTCCTTCTGCATCTCAGCCATCATAGCAGCATTCAAATCCGCAATAGACCCCTCTTTCCTCTTCCAGGTCAACCCTGTCACCTTTTCCAGCTTGCTCAAAAGCTTGTTCTGGGTGAGATTCGCACCCTCAACGAAGATCGCCCGGTTTTTGGTCTGCTCGGGGTTCTTCAAAACACCAACAACAACCGAGCCAAGATCGGCCAAGCAAGTCGTTGAGAACTTATTGTCTCCACCATCATAAATGGTCATCTCGCGGTTTTTAATGTCTCCAAACAAGCCACCAGCGAGGCAGAAATCAAACAAGGGGCCATGAACGATTAAAGAATATGACAGACTCGGGTGCTGTGCCACCTTCTTTTCCAGGGATTTCTGGAACGCAATCTTGCGCTGGAAGAGTGGGATTTCTGACATCTTTGGGACGTAGGTATTGGAGCCGAACTCGCTGGGCAGGAATCTGGACACGCCAGCCTCAATAGCGGCGTCAACGATGGCGGGCTGGTATTCCAGCCCTGGACCACTGAGAACTGAGATCACGGCATCGATTCCCTGAAAGGCAGAAACAAGGCTTTCGTGAGAAGCATAGTCGACTGTGACGGTCTTCACTGGTGCCGGGAATGAAGCCTGTTTACCGGCTCGGACGAGAGCTGTTACCTCGAAGCTGGATGACAGCAGAGACTCGATTATGGGCCCGCCGAGGGAGCCTGAGCCTCCGGCGATTGCAACGGTTCTGATACCCATTCTGAAGAGATGTGAATGGTAGCGGTGTAGTGCGGAGGGTCAACAAAAAAGAAATCTGGATGTTTCAGCGACCGTCGGGAAACTTTGCCTGGAATTGTCAAAGCTAATGTTGAAAGAGATTTTGATTTAAGGTATGTTGATAGATGTTCCCAGGGTCCTGGCCAGAAAAGTTCTTGCTATTATTAGCGAGGGGTTTTTCGATGGAAGATTAGAGATAGTGGGTCTGGTCATTTGCCTCGGTCCAACCACAGCAGGAAACAGGGTTTCCCCGTCCGCCTCGAGCTCGATGCCCAGATCTATGGTGATGTTGTCATTGGTCTGCTGTAAGGTGCAGAGGGACTCAGGTATGTATGGTTTCCTGGGCGTGGCTGTGAGAGCCATGCTGACAGTTGTTGGGTTAGGCCATGTAATGGGTTGTATTGGTCACCCACCGCCACCAGAACTGGTGTATGTAAATAACCGATCCAAATTTTGAATATGATTTGTTTCCACGGCTGTCTTTTCAGTAATTGAGGAGTCTGCCTGAAATCTTCATTCCTTTTACTAGTGAAGAACGCCCTTTGATCCGTTGTTTTGATTTCATTACAGTGGCTTGAGAATCGTGAGTTCTTCTCTCAAAGCTTCGATCTTTGGATTGAGTATAGCACCTTTCACTTTGAATGTATTAATGCAACCTTGGAACTCTTAAACTTTTTCAATGATACGAAAGCAAGTTTTTGCACAGTAATTAATTATATACATGCAATGGTAGAGCACACACATGGGCAATTTTGGGCCGATATACCCCACAGACAGTCATTGAAATTTTCATAGGAAACGATTAGGTCACTCGCAGTCCCCATCGGCAATGTATTGCCATATGCCCCATTCTGACAGCTAACAGTAGTGCAGACATAGAGGGTCCATCGAAGAGATGGATGTGGCCTAAAAACAAGGCCAGTATTCTAATTTGACCCCTTATTCATTCCGTCAAGGAAAGAGAGAGAAAATTGAGTACAAAGAATGTAGCAAGAGTCAAAGCAATATCATGGCAAGTCCATATTCCAAAGCGAGTACACTAGTTAATTCTCTTCTCTCTGGTATAAACATAAACATAGACGATAAAGTCGGAAAATCATCAAGCTATTCATAATAACGCCACCAACGCTCCGAGGGCCACAAAGAGTCGGTCCTTGACACAATAAAACCCGAGTCAAGCGGATTTTCTGGCGTTTGGACCCAGTATCTTCTCGATTGACAACTTTGAGCCCCGCAAATATCGGAATTTATTTTCAATGTTTGCCATTCTATTCTGCATCTGATACCGGTCTAGACGCATGGTTCCCCAATTTAGCCAAGCCACAGAGTTTGCAAGCAACATGAAATAAAAAGGAAACCCCCTCGACGCAAGGGACCGCACGATGGTAGATTGGTGGGTTGTCATTGCACAGTATGGTTCCAAGGTTGGAAATTTGAAATAAATTCTTCGAAGGGAGCAAGGATGAGAAGAAATGTTTCTACGGGTACGGGGGCTTTTGTAAAGCACATCTGAAGTTTAAATCCCAAACTAAACTAATTACGTGGTCAACTAACCCAAACTGGATGCGGGATAGTTTTAGCAACGCAACTATGAGGAGATATGGTCTTGCCAAGTAAGTTTTTGTAGATAAAGACCACCGTAGCTAGGAAGTGCGCCTCAGGTTTCTTTACTATAACGACCATCTAAGATTATTTGCAAGATAAAGATGATTTTATAAACTGCAGACATCGCTTTGAAATTAGCACAAACATCCCAAGGTTTTAGAAACTTTAATATGCCCAAGTGCATTTGCTCACCCGGGACGTCCTTCAATTATTCCAGGATTACATTTATCTATACTTGTAGAGAAACCCGAGATACTAATATTGGATCATCCATGGCCCTTGGACATTCATGAGAATTATTCCACCAGTATAAAACCGAGGGACCTTCTGGTAAGGTAATACAAGGATTGCGAATAATAAAGTACCAAGCTTGCCGATATCTGGACACCTTGGTTGTCTCTCGGCCATAAAACGCTGCTCTCATTCGATTGGATGCATATCATGTGACCTTGATGTCGCGGTAAGCGGGGAAGCGAAGATCCCCTCGATCTGTTCATGAGCTTAATAATATCATCAATTTGCGAGTATAGTCACTGTGTCATATTAATTCCTAATCACGGAATGCCCGGCGGGGAACGCTTTTCACGATCGCGCAACGGTATCAAAAGCCTATCCAGAGCTGATCTGCCATTTCACTAACAGAGTGCATTGGCAGGGTGTCTTTCGTGTCGGACCAGGCACAATAAATGTGACGAGAAAAAACCAAGTTGCTCTTTCTGCTCTACAAGGGGGCTTGATTGTCAATGGCCGGCAGGGTTGAAATGGGTTCAAAAGTCCCAGCTCACCTTATCGAGACCCAGGTCTCGATACAGAGACACGGAAAATGTAGATGATAGTAGGCAGCTCAGCCTGCCTCCATCTCTCTTCGAGAATAGTCCATTTGACTCCAATGAAGAGAAACTGGCATGGGAATACTGTATGCACTAATGTCAAAAACAACAACCACATGCATTTTATACAGCTAACTCCTTTTGTAGACGTGAGACTAGTCTCATCAAACGTCCCTGCATTAGACGGACCCGATAATCCCTACCGGCACCTATCATTCGTCGCACTGTCATCCCCTATCTTGCGTGAGACAATCGTTTGCATAGCCACGGAACACATGCTGAACTTTGGCATGGGCAGCGTATCGAGCGCCGCGCAATGCCAGCAGCGAATGCTCCGCACCATAGGCCAGAATCTCCAATTAGTCGCTCGTCCAGGTACCTGTGTAACCAGAGATGTTGCATCAGTAGGGACAAGCATGGTAGACCATGAAGCTCTGCTCACGGCCGTTGTATTACAGGGAGTTGTCATTGCGCAGTCGGAGGATGGAGTTCTAGAACCCCATATGCGATGCGCCTCGTTTCTCATGGAGTCATTGGACTACTTTCGCCACATACCACATTCTGCCCTCATGCGAATGACCGTGCAGCGTTTTGCTATGGTTGATCTTATGCTGGCATTCTCGCGGCAGCGGAGACCATACGCACCGCGGGACTTCATGCTCTTTCGGCCTGATACAGAGAGATGGGATCAGTCGGAGCCGTCGTTCCATAAAATGACTGGTTGTCCCCAGCCGCTAATGTGCTTCATGGTACAGATCGCACACCTGGCGTGCGAGATGGAACAACGAGTGGAAAATGATGCCCCAATCAACGACTTGCTTACACAAGCATATTGCCTGGAGAGTGAGCTCCGTTTATGGGGTGCACAATATACAGAGCCCATTCCGGATGACTGTGTGCGCCCACCCCTGGATATTCTGACGGAGTGTTTCTACTGGAGCTCGCATCTCTTACTTGCACGACGTGTGTTTCGCGATCCAACCCGCTCACCCCGGGTCCAACATCTAGCACATACTTGCTTTCATCTAATGGAACAACTATCGACAGGTTGTGGACCTGACTCATCTCTTCCCCAACCTTTTTATCTCGCTGCACGTGAAGCAATTACTCTGGAAGATCGGATTTGGGTGCGACAAAAACATGAGTCAATGACGGCGTATTATCGGGAGCAGCAACGGAATATGGCGATGCGGTTGACGGAACAGGTTTGGGAGATTATAGATCTAGCCGAGTCGAACAGTTTGGCGATTTCCCTTGCGGAAAAGCGGATCAAGTTACTGGATGAACAGTCATGCCTATTCATTTTTTGATTTGGATCCAAGGGTCATGTTCTAAATATACTTCTTGGCGGTGGCAATATCTCCTGTGAAATGGCTGTAGTGCAGATAAGCTTGAATGGTCATTCACTGTGATCTTGTAATTGCGCGTCATAAGCCAGTCAAACTTGTAATTCATCGTAACTGTAGCACAACCCATGAGACATTTACTCGGGTTAGTTATGGCGTAATGTCCGACTGGGTTCGTACTCGTATTGAAGGCGCTAGTCCCAAACAGGCAGCCAGCGAGAAGGCCGGTTTTCCGCCAAAAATAGCGCAGTGGGTTTTAACCAGCCTCGACCCCTGGATCCAAGAAGAATGATTCAATGTGACCAATTTTCAAGGTCGCACATATGTAGCCCTCCTTGACAACCCGGGGGTGTTCGATTCCAATCCTCACCTAGGTAAAATTCTACAGCACCCTGATACTGTTGATGATACAGTTCATGTCTCGGCACTCCCATCGGATACGACGGAAGAACGCAATGGCGCACGGGGATCCAAGTGTGACGTGCGCTGCAGGTTATAGCAAGAAAAGAGAACATTCCCCATTCTGCATGGTCGTCTCGGTCAGATCGAACCAATGGAGACTCGTAGAGAAAACGCGCAGGCAGCATTTCCCAGAAAAGATCAAAACTGGTCAGGCCCGCCCGGTCAGCCAGGTACAGTAAATATGAAGAGACAGGTTGCACCCTGAACTGTACAGTCTGGGACTGAACCACTGTCCAACGTTGTGGTCTGGAAGGACCTGTCAATGGACCCCGAGACCAATCATACAGGTTTCTGAGGCGGGTACCTGAATCTTCCCTTTTGGTGACAGTCCACAGACACCACCCAGCACTCGGGGCACCGTGGGGCCTCAGACCTGATGTGTACGATGATTGGTGGAGAGTTGTTGGAGCAGCCCCCTGGAACCGTGGATGGTCAACGGTGGCGCTAACTGGAGCCGTGGCTGAAATGTTCTCGAATCAGGGGCAAGTGGTTGTCCCCCAGGGACTGGAGTCTGCACGTCCTATTGCGACTATTGAACACTAGGATTTAGAACAAACCGGACTCCGAGGCATTTCAATGCGCAAACCATGATAGTTTGTTCTTTGTGTATCTGTTTCTCCTCACGACGCGTAGACATATCACTAGACATATCACAAGTATCCGGTGTTTCAGATATCCGCGGATCTCACGTGGTTGCCGTTCGGCGGCATTTGGTGACGATCAGGGCATGAGTTTGGGTTGAGTATCTTAATAGATATTATCCCGTTCCTGGGGATCGACTGGTCTGGTTCTCTCAACGCCACGAGACTCCATAAGTCTGTCGACAACCTGGACCGTGGCTTTCCCTGGTTCTGGACAATCGGTAAGTTCCGTCGTACAGCACACAATGCAAAAGTGGGACAAGTCTCTTGTGCAATGGCTACCCGAGCAAGGAGATAGCGCATGCAAAACCCCTCTTTCTGGGTACAAGAGGCTCGGACTCAATCATATCGCTCCGTTCGAAGAATTTGGTTTTTTTTGTATGCAGCCCGACGCAGGGGCCAAACCTGAGTGCCTTCGCCCCCTTTTTTGGTACTGGAGAATAGCTAGAATTCAGAAGGAATAAGGATTCTGGGTTAAAAAAGCAAAGTAAATGTATATCAGCCATGGGGGGGCGCGGTCGGAAGCGACAAGCCCCACGGATGCCAATAGTAGCTGTTTGGTTTACCTGGTGGTTCCTGTTCCTGGTTCCCGGCGTAGTCAGCATCTCCTGATTTCTCTTCCAAACTTCGTCTTCCCTCCTCTTCTTGTTCTGTGTGTGTCTTCCATTTTTCTTCCTTTCTTTTTTGCCAGGTCGTTCGTTTCATTCTTTCACGACGGCCCATATCGCTCTTTCTGCCTCCCACCTTCGTTTCGAACGGCTTTTTCTCCCCTCCTTTGAAAACCCCGTTCCTCGTTGATCGATTCAACTTGGGTATTTGCGATTCCACCAGCCAACCTCATTCATTTGATCGAGTCATTGCTGGGAAAATCCCTTGCCCTTCTATCTGCGCTGCATAGGCCAGCCTTTTTATTTCTATACCTTTGCTCAGGACGCCTCTGCGACGCGCCCTTAACACCCAACCACCCCCGTTTCTGACGTGGATCATCGAACGCGATTCGATATTATCCCTACGCCAGAGCGCTTTCATTCGTTTTTGGATTCTTTCTCTCGCGCTTGAAGCTGCTCCCAGAGAACATCATTTGGAAGACTATCAGTCATTTCTGCACCCACCTCTCTCCACCTGTCGGCCGGATCGTCACGCATCATCTTTTCTAGAGGATAGAGAAGAAACTTATATACGCAATCCACCTAAAATCAACCTTTCGGAATACCTGATCATCGTTGCGAACTCGTCTTTGACATCCGGATTTCTGTCGACCGCATTGAAAAGATGTCGTTTAGTGAAACCCCCGACCCAACGGGCGCGCCCACAACGGGATCATCTTCGCCCCCAAACTCGACCCCTTCGCCCTCGACTTCGAGTGCCACCACGGCTCCGTCATCAAGTGCCTCGCGCCGGCCACCCCGGAAGAGCACTTTGACTCAACAGCAAAAGAACAACAAGCGTCAACGTGCGACCCAAGATCAACTCGTCCTTCTCGAGGTCGAATTCAACAAGAACCCGACTCCCACTGCTGCCACCCGCGAACGAATTGCACAGGATATCAACATGACGGAACGTTCGGTTCAGATTTGGTTCCAGAATCGGTAGGTTTTCTGTTGACTTAGAATGGGATTAAAAGCATGCTGACTGAGAATTAGTCGTGCCAAAATCAAGATGCTCGCCAAGAAAAGTATTGAGACTGGTGAGGGCTGTGACTCGATCCCCGAGTCAATGCGCCATTACCTTGCGATGCAATTCGACCCGAATAAGCCCGGAACCCGCGACCCCTTCGGACGCTCAGCCGGATACCCAAGCCCTGGCATGTATGCCAACGAGGTCAATCCTTCTGGCAAAGTCGTCATCTCGCATTTCACTTGTCGATCCTTGACAATCGGTAGCTGGCGGCGCATTGGACAGAACGCGATGGACCTGGTCATTTTCTACTCACCCGACAAGGCCTGCATGACATACTATATCAACAACGACTCGGCTGGTTATAAGATCGAATACCCATTCGCACATATCAAGAACATCACCTTGGAAACTGGAGATCCCAACCCCGGGCCGAACGGTCAACCACCCCGGCCTGGTGGACTGATAGTGGAGCTTAACCGCCCACCTATGTTCTACATGGATTCCTCCAACTCCGGAGGTTTCTATCAATGTGGTGATTTCACCGAGGAGCAGCAAGCGAGCCAGATCATGGTTCATCACCTGGGAGGCCATCCCAAGGTGCTGAGTGTGCAGCTCGCCAAGCTGGTGTCTTTAGAGTCTTTCCAGAACCGTCTGGCATACGGCAACAACAGCAGCAACTTTGCTGTGCCCGCAGCGATGTCTCCGCCGTTCATCCAGCGCCCTGCTTCCCAGCCTAATCACTTTGCGCCACCGGCCTATATGAATCTTTACCAAGATCCCAACCACTTGGGTTTCAACATGCCTGCTGCCCGCGGACACAAGCGCCAGCGCAGTCGCTCCGTGCCAGTAGCAGTTGACATCTCCACGTTGCAAGGGCCCATGAGTTCCTTCCACATGCCGCAGACTCCAGCCCCGTACAACCCTGCTGAGGCTGGAATCTATGCCCCGGTCCCGCAATCTGTGCATGCTCTTCCTACTGACCTGCGCATTGACACCGATGGTTATGGACTGGACTTCCGCACTAACTCAATGTCTGCCACGACCACCGCATCACCTTCCGAATTTGCTAGCCCCTCGATGTTCAGCAGCGCTGGACAGGGCGAGTCAACGCCTGTTGCCAGCATGCCTCCTCATTTCAACGTACCCCAGTTTGTTTCCACGGGCCCGTCTGACACATCGACTGTTGGCTCCCACGCAACATCGCCGTACTCCGGTGTAAGCCCCGCCGATCCCATGATTGCGAATCACTCGCCCCCCTTATCCAATATGTCTCATTCTTCTGACATGTATGGATTTTCGCACGATCAACAGTCGGGCTTTGTTGAGGACGGACTTTCGATGAACGACATGTACTCAAAGCATAACATCAATTATTCAATTTCGCACGAAGGACCCAGCTTTGAATTGCCGATGCATGGCATGTCAGGTCATGGTTCTCCAGCTTTGGGTGATTACTCCCATGGCATGGTCAATCTTGATGAAATCAACTCCCAGGGATTGCCCTCCGGATCTTGATATATCGCACTTGGCTTTATTTTCCTTATATCTATGATGTTTCACGGCCTTTGGAGTGCTTGTGGCGCTATGTTGATGGGTTTTGGTTTCCATCTCGGAAATTCCTCGTTGTCCTGGGTCTGTTAGGGTCAATGCTGGTATGAATACATGCCGCCATGATCGATTTGCCTGGAGCAACTTCGCGTCTCGCTGGCGATGGCCGGGAAAACAATACCGATTGGACTGATTGCTGTTTCTTTTTTCTTTTGATTGCGTGACATATATCCCTTCTGTTTATGCGTTGTTTTGTATTAATACCCTTTCCATTCTGGGGCCGGTCCTGAAGCGATTTGTGATTTTCTGCTTCTTTCATTCTCATCTTGATGGAATCCCGGATGTTTCGGTTGATTCCTGATTTTTCTTCTTTTTTCTTTTCTTCCCTGGCCCACCATTTCTATTCTGTTTTGTTCTTTGATCTGTAGGCCAGGGTCCTTTTTTTTACGTGGTTATGCCAAACAGACCGACTTGGACGGAGACACCCTCTTGACCCCAACTTTTCTTTTCCTTTTCTGTGTTTGAGTTTTTGTGTTATCGATGATGGGTCTGACCATCAAAAGATCGAGTTGGGCTTTTCTACCCATCATCAAATGGTCGTTCTCATCATGAGTTTAGAACCAGTCTTCACACAACGACCTGTCGGCACCTGTTTGTGTTTGATGAAACCAGCGCTGCTCCTGGTGGTCAGCAGAATCGAAATATTCTGTTCGTGCTTTCCTAGGAGATGAGAATGGCGCTGGTCTGGCGGTAAACGACGAGTGGGGGATTGCGCTAGGCTCTAAATTAACTCTTTTTTGTCACCTTTGTTCTTGTAGTTCTTGTAGTTCTTGTAAATCCATCTAGATTGTGTCCAGTTCATCACTCTCGACAGATGTCCCTTTCCATAGTCTAAACTAAGATCTGGGGCATGCTTATAGGACACGGCAAAATGGGATAGCGTGGAATCTATATCCTAAACTCCATATTAAAAAACATTGTACAGAGCATCTATTCAATTGACTATATTTTACATGAACAAACCCCCCATTATATCTCCCTATCATCTCTTCCTCGAATTTGTATCCTTATTCCCATCCCCTAGGTACAGGCGCCTTAAGCCCCCTGCTCTCCCTCAAATACTTCTCAATCCAAACCTCCATCTTCTCCAAAATATTCCTATCAGGCTTCCCCTCCTCACCAACCTCAAACACACCCTCCTTACACCAAACACTCCAGGAACCCATCAATCCCGCCATAATGACATCCGTCCCTAACCGATCTCCCACAACCGCAATCTCACTCGGCGAACTAATCACCTCCCGCTCCCGGAACCACTGCACAACCTCATCGCCGCAGAAAGGCTTCTTCTCCGTGCCAGCTGGTAGCCTGAAAACGGGGATCTTGAGATGAGCGAGCTGGCTTTCTAGCGATTGCACTTCTGAGTCGTAGTTGGGGTGGCTGCCGGCGCGGTTGGAGACGATTAGGATTGCGTTTGGGTTTTTGGTTTGGTTGAAGGGGCTTGTGGGGGAGTTGCGGAGTTCGGAGAGTTTTGTGAGGATTTTAGGTGGGAATGTTGTTGTTTTTGGCGGGCAGAGGGTGTTGTCTTTGTCCAGGACTAGGGCGCGGATTGTTGGGGGTTTGGGTGGTGTTTGTTGTTGCTTTTCGGAGCTGGTGATTTGGGGTGATAATCGGGATGAGTTAACGAGATGGGGGCCCAGGTCTTCGGGGAGGTGAGTGAATGTTGGGATAGTGAGATGTGGGAGGAATTGTGAGGGTTGTTTGAGGAGCGTTTGGACGGCGTGATTGAAGCCGCGGAGGTTGGAGTTGGGGGAGCCAGCCATTGTGAAGTGCTCCAGTAGTGGTTTTGGATTTGATTTGATCTCTGATTCAAGGTTTTTATGTATTTGGAGTAGTCGCTATCGCTATTGTAGGGCCACGAGCGTGGTGGTTATCGTTGTGAGTATGTGAGTATGTGATCGCGGTCTGGAATTTTATAAGGAAGAAACACCCAAAGCGGAAAGGAGGAAGCTTAGCCGCAAAACTCACCTCGCGACCTCCGCCATCTCCACCACCGTCTTACCATCCCGCCAACCAACACCACCACTTTACTCGTCCAGGCTTGAAACAACGAGCCTATAACCGAGCTGAATTCTGCGATTGTCTTTGACATATTACTTCGCCACCACTGCTATCCGATTCCCCTCCCCACGTCGCACATTCCGTCAAGATGGGCAAGCTCACTAGCACCATCGGCATCCCAATCAAGCTCCTGAACGAGGCACAGGTGCGTTCCAATTGTTTCCGATCGGTTCTCTCACTGGACGGCGATAAATAATCCTGGCTTGGGGGAGACTGGATACTGGTAGGGTGCTAATATCGTTTTCAGGGCCATGTCGTGACACTCGAGATCACATCGGGCGTTGTCTACCGAGGGAAGCTGTTGGAAGGTGCGTAATACTGTGTGCTGTTATGCAAAAAGGGGCTGTAGAGCAAGCTAAGTCCTCAATGGATGGCAGCATTGGCTCAACACCTTCAATGCCATGAACACAATGCTAACTTTTTATTATCTTACAGCTGAGGACAACATGAACGTCCAGCTCAAGGATATCACCGTTACCGCTCGCGATGGCCGTGTCTCGCATCTCGACCAGGTCTACATTCGGGGAAGTCATGTGCGATTCTTCATTGTGCCGGATATGTTGAGGTACGTTTCGTTGGTTATCACCACACCACTATCGACTTCACCCCAAACCTGGCTTTTTTGGGGGGGGGGGGGGGGGGGGGGGGGGGTTCAACCCTGAAAGTTCGATTATGTGCGTTTCGAATATTTGCTGACTGAGTTTACTATAGGAACGCCCCTATGTTCCGCTCACGAGGACAGCGCGGACGCGGTGTTGGTCTGGCCCGTGGTAAGGCCACTGTGCAGCGTGCTCGTGCCGGCGGCCGTGGTCGGTAAATTAGCGATGCATGGGGATAGTACAAGAGCGCAGTTTTAAGACCTGGCGGATTCTAGTGGTTGGCGTTCGTCTTTTGTTTTCTTTGGTTCGTTATGGGAAAAATTCTCAGGCTTTCTTTCCATCTTGCTGGGTCTGGGATCTCGGCATTCCATGATGACTCGTGTATCTCTCACGAATGAATACCTGGCGCATATATTACATATCCTGAAGATTTCAGCTGCCTTGGGTGCCAGTATGGCCAACGTAGATTCATAGCCGCAGTGACATCTGCTGTGAGATCCAAGCTTCAGAGGAGGAGTTGAACCGATTGATAAGATCCTACTTACTAGAAACACAATGTTCAGAGCAAAGATAGCTTATGTGGACGACATAGTTACATCTAACGTGGGTAGATAAACAGCTTCGGGGACGACGTGATCTCCGCAACTTTTTCTGTCCATGCGGGGGACCAATTCTCAACTTCACAAATCTCCGCCCTCCAATACATGTGCCCTCTAATCAACTTCAATACTTAGAGATAAACACACTGACTCGAGCGAACCAGTCAATCTCATTGGCAGTTGCAATCATCCCTCTCGCCTTTCGCCATGGCCTCCAAAGCCTCCCCCGCAACCCCCTCCAAGCCGCAAGTGAAACAAATCACCAACTCACGCCGTCTTCTAATCCTCGCTCCACCCACACAATCCGTCTCGATAATCCCACCTCTCCTATACGCCCTCACCGAGGTTCCAGTCCACGACCCTCCACAACAAGAACAATCCTCTTCCGCCGAAGCATCATCATCAGCTACCCCGCCCAAAGATGAAGACACTACTTCTCCCGCACCACCAGACACAAGAACCTCATTCGCAGGCTACACAACCCACAGTCCTCTCCGCCTAGACACAAAGTACTACTCAGCCGAGATCCCAATATGGGTCGACGAGGTGCCTTTTCCCGGAAGGGAGGAATCAACCCCATCTGAAACAACTACCGATGCCAGCGTACAACAATGGCGCACGGAATTTCTCAGTGAAGAAGCTGAGGTCGTCCGTGATGCCGTCGGCGCACTGCTGGTCTGCGTCAGGAACCCTAGTGAGACGGATCCTCGTCCTGGTTCTGATCCTGCATCGCGCGCCGATGTTCGTGCGATACTGGATCTCATGCGTGATATCGGGGCTGTGAAGGAGCGCATTGATGATGAGCGTGGAGGTTTGGGTGGTGATGTTTCTGGTATATTTGTTTTGGTCGGGGCACCGAAGAGTGAGATGCCGGGATCTACATCTACGTCTGCTGGCGCTCGTGATTCCGATGAGATGGGATTGGGCCTTGATGACGAAGATTTGGGAATTGAGGACGTCCCATTTTCCGCCTCCTGGTGGGAGGATGTGTTGTATGATTTGGGATGTATCGGGTGGGAGGTTGTTGAGTGGGATCCGAAGGGACAGGGTGAGAAGACGAAGAATAAGTTTGGAGGTATGTTTACTTGACTTGTATACTTGCAACCAAGCTTGGAGGCAGTCATGTTTATGTTTTTGTGGATTGCTGCTAACTTTTTGAAGAATACGAAGGTATGCCGCGTATTAAGGAAGTACTTGAAACACACGACTGGACTGGACCTGGCGACCTGCGCGATCCAGATGCGGACCAGGAGCTGGATTTTGACTTTGATGATGATCTCGAGGCCGGATTGCTGGGTGGCAGCAAATCACGTACCCGCGGCTTCGGGCAGGAAGTCCAAGAGTTGGAGCGTGAGATGCTTGGTTTGCGCATGGCAATTGAGCACGGTGGTGGTGATGGCGAGGAAGGAGACTTTGGCGACTTTGAGGATGGGGATGATGAAATCAAGGTTGAGTCTATGGAGGGCCTTATGATGCGTGTGCAGGCTATTAAAGGTATGTTGGGCTACACTGATAGGATGAGCTTGATTATACTAACAATATTGCAGATATGGGTGCTGATTTACCAGAAAATGAGAGGAAGAAGTTTGCTGCGCAAGCTATCAATGCTCTCATGCGGGAAATGTGAGGCAATTGCATCTCTCGGAGTTTACCTTATGACAGGCGAGAGTTGGAGATGCATATTTGACAGCATAAAATAGTCATCATTGATTAATAGCTATCAAGCTTTATTGAAGAATCTTCCTTGATCGTTATGTATGCTGTTTCTGTCTTAACTCAGCGAGCTGGACGCAGTATCTATATAATTAAAAATAATATTTTCGAGGCCCGAGATCTCCTCCACCTTTAGCCCCCTAGCACCACATCTCAGACATAAAACCCCGTGATGGTGAGTTTCCATTCCAGTCCGAGACCATTTAATCAGCGCGCTTCTTGCCGCGCATGACCTTGCGACGCTGCGCAATCATGTGCGTGTAAAGGATATAAGAACCAGGCACATAGATAGCCAGAATGGCAACAAGACCCCAGTAAAGCAAAGGACTAATATCCGCAGCCGGACCCAGCGACAAGTAAACGAGCGCGCATTCACTCGAAATGCCAACAGGGTACAACACATAGAAAGTGTTATAGCGCAACCAAGTCCACCATTTCGGTACCTTATTTCCGGAAAGGGTGATAGCAAAGAATCCATAACGAATGATCTCAGTAATTCCCCATGCACTCACACAACCAAGGTACGCATAGTCACCCAGCTGGGTGGTAGACGCACCGACGACCTGGCCGCCGAATGGAACCATGATTCCCCAAACGAGAAGCAGACGGCTGGCGACCTGCATTGCAGTTGTAAAGAAGGGAGCGCGCACGAGCTTGAGCAGGCTGTGAAGGATTTCAAGGGTAGCGATGGATTGCGTTGCGAGGAGGTATGGGGAGAAGCTTTTGCCGAAGATTGAGTTTAGGGTGTTGCTGGCGAAGTGACCGGGGACTAGTGAAGCTGTGTAGGCGACACAGAAGCCCCATGTTGCAAGGTTGAGTGCATTGTAGATGAAGAGGTAGGCTCTTGTGATGCCTGAAGGGCCGGAGGAGCGCGGTTTAGCCGCGGTTGAGGGTGAGGGCATTGTGATGTTTTGATATTATTTGGAGCTCGGAGATCAATTGACAGTGATCTTTGGGTTGAGCTTCAAAGATGTGCTGGATGTTTAGCGAAGGTAATTGATGGGCGCGCGAGTGGGCGCTGTAGGCGTTGAGTTGTTGAATGTTGAATCTGGAACCGAAAAAGGGACCTCGGATGGTTACATAAGCAGTTCTAGAAGACCCCTCGAAGCCTCCAGGGTTGTGGGGTTCTTTGTCAGTCCGATCACTGGATCTCTTGGAAGCTGCAGCTGTCAGATTAGTTATTGGTGTGTCATCGCTTTGTTGCTCTCGCGGCCGAATATATCCCGTACGAGTGTGGCTGTCGGGGCGGGACCGAGTATACGGCTGTGTTGGGGATAGTGACTGTCTACTATTGATTCTGGTTCCAGCGGACTGCAGATACCGGCAACCAAACGGAAGGCTTCCTTGGGAGCCCTTCTGTAGCCCCCATGTTGTCGAGGGGCATTATCACCCACTTGGGGGCTGGCGCTAAGAGGCACACAAGCCCCGTACTCCTAGTAAACGAGCAAACATTGCCGGGTGCCCCCATATTGGGCATCACTGGCGAATGGCTGAGGGGCAATTTCTATGATTTAGACTTGTGAGATTTGTTAAGGCAGCCGTAGTCCGCGACCTGGTCAGCGCATACCTAGTCATCATGACCAAATCCACTTGATATCTCCAATACTTGCCGATGCTCAGTCTGATGTACCACATGCTAGCAAATGATTTCATGTCGCACACACCCTTTTGAACGGAGTCTGACGGTCGTGCGAGCTTATGCAACGTGATATCATGAGAGGAGCCGATGATCTCACCCTGCAGTGGCCCTAGGCTAAGGCACGGAGTACAGAGGGCGTACAGTACTTGGAGCCAAGTTGACTAGCGTCGGCGTGGACATCCGTAGTAGGCATGAGCCTGCATGTACCTGAGTATACACCCAAGTAAGATGTGGGGTTCTGCACAGGGCACAATCACTAAGAATATAGTGACTTTTGGCTAGGAAGAAATCAAGATACAAACCATGGGTGGCCGTGCCAAGCACTCCGTAAGTGACGCGTATTGTACCACAGAAGAAACATGACATCAGAGGCTGCAAATGGTGGATGTAAGCTCCACCGTGATGTCATGGCTCATATACCACATCATGATTGGTAGATGACCACCGGGGCCAACCACTTCACACGCAAAACCAGGAGAAAGCCACCAGAGGCACGAATGCCCCCATCTACTATATAAACAAAAGAGGTGACTACGCTTCGCGCGGAAGATGAAGCTTTTGTTTTCGGATGGTCTCAACTACCCTGGATCCCCAACGCCTTTCCAATTGATGATTATCTGTCCTAACATCAAGGGGGATGAATTGACGATTCTAATCCCTTAGGTTCGCCATTTTTTTGATGCCCACCCAAACATCGTCATCGGTGACAGCATAATCGCGTGTCTTAGCCCGAATCCCCCTAACAACCCCTCTCGCTCTCACAATCTTAGTGTCCAACGGAGTCCAGGATTGTCGGTACGTCAGATTCCTCGGGATCCATGCCACATACCAGCGCAAGATACAGGGGAGAAAGGGTATTTTTGGCTGGTTAGCGACACATGGTTCCCGGTCCCCGAGGGCCCAGACCTTCCCACATCCAACCTGTCCGGTTGCAGTGCAATGCATCGATCTGTACGAATTGTACTCGAACTGTACACGAGACTGAAAGTCATGAGAGAATGGAGCCCGGACTATTTCCCCCTCCCCAGCAATTGGTAGCCTAACCGGCCCCCTTATTTCTGCGGACCATGGCCGACCCTGTCTATTTTTTCTTTTTTCTTTTTTCCCTCTCTCTACCTGCCTTGTCGGTCTCACCAGATAACATTCAAAGTGGAGAGGATCCACGCTGGAATCTGTGTGATTAATCTATTCATGTCGAACAAAACTGAAGATGATTTGGTCCACGTGCGGCTCGGAACAAGGGAAACCAGACGACAAAACAAAGCAGTGACGTGCCTGTGCTGGGATCGGCGCCCCGATGATGTCGTTTCGCGGCTGCTTCCCCCCTTCCGCTGCCAGATCTCTAGGTTTAGGCTGCTTTGGTCATTATTTTTCCTGGTTTCCCTGTGACTTGTTCAGTATTGATCTTACAGGTTGCGTCTTTTTTCTGGTCTCCACCATGTACTGATTTGGTACGCAGATTCTCACTGGCGGAAGGGAATGGAGGATGATCTCATGCCGCTACTCGGTTCCCAGTGGAGCGAGGGCCCGGGTATTTCATGGTTTCACGCTGCCTTCTGAATGACCACGATCCAGTGATGATACTACTAGCTGGTCTTGTAGACGAGGCTGGATATATTGGATTTAAAAAAAGAGGGAAATTTTTTTTATATCCAATCTGGTGGCGGCAAATGGGCGGGGGGTGGGGAAAAGCCTCCCCCCATCCAGCTTTGAAGGGGTGACAAGACTCGGATTACCAGGATTGAAATCTTCAAGAGACTGATTCCTGGCCCCCATGGTCAATCGGCGATGATATACAAATACGTGATGGGATTTTTATGTCAACGAGATACGAAAGGGACCAGTAAGAGCATGATAATTTAGTATATAGAAATCTTTCTTATTGACATTTAGCAAAAAAACTAATTTTTTTTTTTTTTGGTTACCAAGTTACCACTGAAAACCCAAATCAACCTACTGTACGGATAGAAAGCACGGGAAACGCTGCACCTCCACTCGTTCCTGCCGGCCATAATTACCCACCTAAACGTTTCTCCGCCCTTTTTCTCGCTAACCTTCTTTCTCACTCCCTCTCTCCTCTCAGGTAAACTTTCGACCCTTGCCTTTCTGCCATCTGGAATCTGGCATTCTCTACTAGAAGAGTTGCAATCCTGTATCCAAATCTCCAAAAAAAAAAAAAGGTGGGATAAGCCAAACTTCCCCCGATCTGCCCCTCCTTTCTTAGCCTGAACCTGGCCAATATTCCCCCTCCGCTACACGCGATACCCGATTTGATCATCTTTTCTTTTCTTGGTTTTTTTTTGTTTATCAATTCTGGCAAATTTGGTTATCAGTTTTGTGCCCCCTGTTGCGCTGTTTCCGGTGTGGGACCCTGGGCCTTTCGTGCAGCTCGTTCATTTCAAGCCCCGCCGTGCTCTCAGTATATGGTGAATGGGCCCGTCACTATTCCTCTCCCTCCCCTCGATCTTTCTCCCTCTCCCTTCCATTAACTTCTTGTTCCTTCGGCTTCGTCCTGCGGTATCGCTAAGTAAGCTGCCATTGTTCTTTCCCCTCTTCCGTGGTGAATCCTGTTTCGTTGGGTCCCTTTCACCCGGAGTGCCACCCCGCCACAGTGTGATAGCCTGGTTCCTGTGATCTGTGGCTCTTGATCCCTGCCCACGCGTGCATATGCCTAGATCCAACGCTCACCTGTACCTTTCCTTCTCCCATCACCCTGGTCTTTTGGTCTTTCCGCCTCAATCTGTAATTCTTCCCTGGCTTGTAAGGCGACACCCCCTGTGGGCTTGCTCCTTTTTATCCGGGAATCAGACTGTATCTGGGCTGGTTTTACATGATTTTTTTTTCCCATCGCATTCATCATCATATTTCACCTGCACACGCGTTTGAGGCTTAACTGGTGAAATACAAGCTGACTTTAATTTCGAGATCTGTCAGGTCCTTGATCGGGATTGACTTTTAGATCGGGCAACTGTTCGATCTCATCGTGATACCTGCAGTGGACTTAGGTTGATACTATTCATTCCACATCTCTTCAACATATATTAACCATGGCGCCTGCCGAGAACACGAAGGTTCAGGAGCCGGTATGTCTAGGTTCAAAGTCCAAATCAAGAATGCGAAACTGACATGCGACCAGAAGAAGGAGGGTCCTCCTCAGCTGTCTGATGTTGCTGATATCATCGACGAGGGCACCTTTGAGCAGATCCTGGAAATGGATGACGATGATGAACGTGAATTCAGTAAGGGCATTGTCTACGGCTTCTTCGAACAGGCCAAGACTACATTTGAAAAGATGGAGAAGGCTGTGTAAGTGATATTGAACATGCTTCATATTCATGAAGATGGCCTAATGTCTCCCAACAGTGCGGATGAGGACTTGGATGATCTTTCATCTCTTGGTCACTTTTTGAAGGGCTCCTCGGCCACTCTGGGTCTCACACACGTTAAGGACGGCTGTGAAAAGATTCAGCACTTCGGCGCCCGCAAAGACGAGACCGGCTCTACAACACAGCCCGACGATAAGATTTCGCTCAAAAAGATCGATACCACTGTGAAGGAGGTGAAGATCGCATACGCTAAAGTCGAGCGATTCCTGCGCCGGTACTACGGCGAGGATCTCAAGCCTGAGGAAGAGGAGAAGGAGGAGAAAGAGGAGGTGAAGGAGGAAAAGAAGGACGACAAGGAAGACGCGAAGAAGGACGAGAAGAAGGACGAGAAGAAGGACGAGTCCAAGGACAAAGAGCCCAAGAAAGCCTAGGTTTGAGGTTTTACGGTTTGCTTCCATTTCTTATCTTTTTTCTATTTTTTTTAGCGACGGATGGAGCATTGCAATGGCCTTTATTATTCATGTCTGGTTTCTGGCTCCTTGACGTACATACAACCCAACCCCCATGCCTCTAACTCCAGAGATCTGGAAGCACTTGTGTGGACGCTACCCGCAAGTGCAGGCGAGATTGCGACAGTGCATTTCCCCACAGCTGAGGGAACTGAAGAGTTATCGATATACGGGAATCCGAGTGCTCCTACCTGGCTATGTTGCTTGCATATCTTCTAAGACAATGATCGGGATGAGACTACCCCAGAAGACATCACTTCTGCTTACATCCGAATCTGTATTGCATCTCCTGTGGCTTGTGGCTCTGTAATATCTAAACGCACGTATTGTAGAACCCACCTTGGCGCGGGATTCGACCGATCGAAACGCCCTGGTCCACAATCCCCAGCCTTGACTCTGTCGATTGGTGCCTCCGAAACCTTCCTTCAGCCACATGCGTGGGACTGGAGTCGGTCGATAAGCTTGAATCAACGGCCCAATCGAGTGTAATCCGGGGAATGTGGCGCATACATGCCGAATGATCATCTTTCCCACTTGTTCGTCGATCGCGATGATCAATCGTGAAGATGAGATCAATAGATCGTTATGAGGTGAGTTGGTGTTTCATGTGTGTGGTGGCTGTGTATTCCATCCGATGTCCGCCAACTGGTCCAGCCTTGTTTTTGCTCCGCTTTGCTTATATACCTACCTCACCTCACGATATCCGTCAACAAAACAACGATAAAGATCCTAGGTCTAATAGTATCCCCAGATTTCTCCCATCTTATATTCCCTTTTGACTACCCGAATCCTCACCCAAGTCTACTGCCAACGAGTTGCCCATCTTGAGCCGCACAAACGCACTCCACAACACTTCAACTCCCAATTATAAAGACTGCTAACTAGAAATGCATACAAACTTGAATACTAAACAGACCATAAGCTGGGGTATCGATGTCTTCACAGGAAAGCTGCATCACAAGCCCAATCCCCGTCTCTTGCCATCGCTTGCCCGCTGACATTTCAAAAAGGGCAGTCGGGAACCTGCATCAGGGGATTCCCAGTAAGAGGGTCCGTGTGATGCTTACGTTCGCTCGATGACGGATCCGGATTGACTTCCAGTGCAGTCTCCTTCTTCATTTGGCTTTAATTTTTATCCACATGTGTGTTTGGTGTACCCTGGTTCTCCGAATTGACGGGGAATTTTTGTTGTCGTTCACGGGTTATTGGGTTGGGTACTATGGAGTCGGGATGAGATTCAGAGTCTGATCCGCGAATGTACTGTTTGCATATGTACAGGTAGATCGATGGGTAGATGGGGCTAGACTCAATGATACCCCTCTCGGTTGACGAATCTGCAATGCGATGCGATGCAGCACACAGACAGCGGGGAAATGCAGGCTCGGAATATGACAGCGAGAAGTCTGGCTATAATATCCAAGCCACCACCCTACCTACCTAGTAGGTACGATATCATGACGCGCGAAAAGCCGTTTAATGGTTGCCTCGCGTGTACCCGGGCAACATCCGCCATCTAAGGGTGACTGAAGCAACCGAAGAAAAAGACCAACAAATTAAAAGCTCCGACGCGGTGTAGAAGCCGGAGTTACTTCTGCGTTACCTTGTCCACGCTTCTGTACTTCCTCCCTGTGTTGGTAACGTTACTGATCATGATTCAGAGCTATCTGCCCACGAGTGCGATCAGTTGTCGGGATTTGTAGTAGAATATCCCTCGTGTCCGAAGCGCTCAAGTTTACGGGGTGTCTGTGACACAAGCTTGACGGGGTTGATGTTAGTATTGATAGATCTGAATGATTGACCACGTTGTTTGGCTTTTAGATTTGCTCGTCTCATGCATTTCCCATTCGGGGCTACAACACGGAAACCCCGTTTGGCTTGGTGCGCGGCTCAATCTTTTGATCCTCTCCTCTTATGTCACTGTTACACTTCTTTCCTTCTTGCCCGTTCTTAAGTCTTATCTTGTAGCAATACTTGCATAAACAGCGCAAAATAGCAAAGATCGAGTCTAGTCCACGTCCTGTGCAATGCAATACGACCATTTTCTCCGCAAAATTGACGCATGCACGCATTTATGAAAACGCATCGACAGATTTACTTCCGACCCGGCAAAAGCAGGCTGGCCGTTTTCTGCATCGGTGAGATAGAAATTATGGGGCACGTTGCCTGGGGGCCGGCTTGCTGCGTCGCACTGCATGGTGGACGAGTCTTCTTGTCTGCGGCTGGGGGCAGATGCAGACTCTCTGGTTTTTTTAGGCCGGGATTTCTAGCCACTTGGGGCTTTATTGATATTTGTTTCAGCCATTCCTCGGCATTATCTGGTGCGTAAGCCGGGTTGATTTTGGGTTTGGTTTCCATATTGCGACTAGCGCGCGTTAGTAGTGTGGGAGTTTGTTGCTCGCGTATAAGGGGCTTTTTCTTGTGACTTGTCGAGTACTTGATATTGGTCAATAAATTAAGTTTATCTTCATATGTAATGTATCATGTTTACTCCTCCAAATTGCCCGGATTGATTGCTTTCGAATCAGAAGTGTACAAACTAACCTCGAAAACTCCTCATCTCATGCATGCAAGTCATAATATTTTGCTCTCTGTCTCGGATAGCAGACTCGAACTCGGATAGTCTCCCTCGAACATCTTCCTGCACCTGATCTCTGCTGCGCTCAGTCCTCGATGCTGACGCTGACCCGACTCAATCTCATGGTCTGTCTCTTCCCCAGCAAGCGGAACGTCCCGTACCTTATTCAGGTGAAGAAAAGAAGACTAAATGTACCACAGTTTTTCTGACCCCATACTAACATACTACCTATCCGATGATATAGAACACCCGCGTAGCTTAGCCGATCACCTTCATCCCCCCTCCCTACCTCTCCATCTCATTGACACATTCCAACCAGAGCATTGGTTTGACGTGGTCCAGGGTTGGATATCAAGAGATGTGATACTGTTCAGCAGGCGCATTGTACAACCCCAACGAAGCCAAGGAGAAGCCGCGGATCTTGCAGATGCATTTGTAGACCAGGATAGTTACTATCCCTGGAGACAGTAGGAGACAGGGTGAGCTTAAATCCCCTCCTTGCCTGTGGTAGGTTGTTTCTCTGAATGATTAATTATGCATGATCATGTGTATTTGTTTTTTTTCCTTCCGCATTCTCACTCTTATTTCCCATTCATTCAAACTCCCTAACGTCCCTTCATGTCTCAGGCCCTGCAAACAGACACAGACATAGACCCTGTACCATTGTCTCAACTCCTCCGACTTCCTTGTCTACCAGGGCCTTGCTTACCCACTTAACCGATTGCACATTGCCTGCTTGCTTGATTGTTCATCCTCGTCCGTTGGTCTGCCTCGTCCCGCCGTCAGAGATCTGATTGCATTGATTTCTCGGGAGCGGCCGTGCAGATTGCATATTGGGAATCGTTGGTCGTTGAATCGGCACATGTTGAATCCTGACGGTGATCAATGATATAAAGCCTTGCCTTGGGAAGGCATTTTCGATGCTTCATTCTGCTCAACATTTTCTTCTTCAGCTCTAGCTTCTCATCTCGGGTATCTCACGCTCTCAAGAAATCTCGTCCAACTTCATACATACAGTGCAGGACTCTACACTTGCATGAACCTCGCATTACAATCTGCCCTTTGAAAGTATCAATCCACTACCTAGAATGCCACCAGTCGGTCCCCGAGTCTCGAAAGAGGAATTCATTCACGCTTTGGGCTTGAACTCCCAAGACCCACAGCATGAACAGTACTACCGTGCTATGCGAGTAAGATAACTCCCATCTATATAGCCCTTGCAATCACTTTCACATATCACCTGCTTGTGCACGTGCTCCTATCCAAATAACAAACTTGAATTGCAAACACCAAGTCAAGAAATTCATTCTAATCACAACATCTCATTTTACAGGACGAAGCAATCATGGTCTACAACCACATGAACCAAGACACCTCTCACCTCCTCGACAGCGTCCGTGCCGACCCAAACACCCGACCTCCCTTCTTCTGGCACCACATCTTACCCGACCACCAGCGTTGGGCCATCATGGAGATCTGGCGCAACGCCGGCCCTCTCACTCGACCTCTGTTTGACCGCGGAGCTACCAATAGCGAGTATGGACCCAACTGGGTGGCTGGATGGCTGTTGTACAGTGTGTTCCGATCGCGGGATGTGAGAAATAATCGGAATCGGAGGAAGGGGGAGAACAATGGGGCAATGCCTGACGCTGGTAAGAGCACCGTAGTTCAAGGACTTGAATTAAGCTTTGGGATGCGGCGCTAATGTGGGCTTTACTTTAGATAAGAGGTCCAGGCAGGTTGAGGAGACTCCGAAGAAAGGTTACTATGACCCTGTGCGGAATGGGACACTTTAGATTTGGTCTTTTTTTGGTATCGGTCTCGATTTGAGCGTTTGTATGCATTAATCTCTCAAGTGCTTGTTTTGTTTGCATATTGTCCGAAGTATTGAAGTGGTATTGAGTATCAACAAAGTAATGATGAAAACGCTATGGGTTTTCAAAATCTAGCTCTTGGATCAATCACTATCTTTCTCTTTATTATCCTTCTCTTTACTGTCCTGGTTGTCCTCATCCTTCCGATCCGACCTCAGCGCCTCAGTAACCATCTCGTCCTGCTCATCAACACGCTCGTTCCACTCAGCATCATACTCCGCCGCAATCCCCTTGATCTCCCTTCTCAGCGACTTCCCCTCGTCAATAAGTGTCTCCCAAAGCTGCAAATCAACATTATGCTGCTGATACAGCTTCTTCTGTCGTGTATTGACCGTAAAGTCCAAAGCAGACTTATACGAGATCTCCCGGTTGTGGTACAAAAACCACAAATAACCACCCATCAACGTAGACAAACTGACCAGATATGTGACCGGCTCCATAGTATCCCATCCCAGATCAGTCTCAAACGTCAACTTATACACACTATACCACCACACGGAGAGGATTCCAAATCCTCCAATCGCAACTCGCTGCGCGCCACGCTGCGCTAACATATCGCATTTGTGCTTGACTTCTGCGATCGCTTGGATACGGCGCGAGAGTTTCCGCATCCGCATCCGCAGGAAATATGTACGTTCGTCAAATGACGGGACAGTCACACGAATGTCTCCCAATCCGCTCGGGGCACCTTCTATCGACACGATGAACTCGCGTGCGCGTGCCGCATCGCGGATGAAGTCGCCCACTTCGGTGGCTTGGGACCACCGTACGAAACGTTCAGGCTTGCCGTTCAGTGAATCCAGACTCGTGTCTGTTTTCCTGGGGTAGCTGTAGATCTCGGCATCTTCTTCGTGGGATCGACGGCGGCGCATAGGGCCGCCAGTTCGCTGTTCTGTTTCGACAGTCCTTTCAAGGTCCTCGATACGCTTCTTGGGCTTGATGGCGTTGTCTTCGTGTTGGAGGGCTATGAAGGAAATTGTGGGTGGGCGGAGTTTTTGTTTTTCGCCTCCTATTGGAGGGAGTTCGGATTGGATGAGTTGCTCTAGGTAGGAGAGAGGTTGTTGGGGATGGACAAGGATTGCGATTGGTTCGATTCCTGGATTATTGTTAGTCGGGAGTCGAGTGATATGAACGAGTTGGACACTTCTTACCTTTGTTGTTCTTGCCTTTTGTGTCGATGGTTGTTAAGGGGATGATCAATTTGAACAACCGTGATGGCGTTGTCAACATTTTTCCTGTGCTAGATTAGTCGGGCTCGTGCATCAATATTTTGGACCAGCAGATTTACCCTTTGACATTTCCTCGGCCCGTTTGGCGTTCTTTTCATTAATACTCAGCTCAGGCTGGGTGTCCTTTTTGTCGTCTCTGACCTCTAGGGACTCTAGTAAATCTTCAATCTTCTCATTGTCGCCAATCTTCTCGACATAATTTGCTTTTTTCAAAGAACGAGTCTGGATCCCACCGAACCGTATTCCTCGGGGGATTGAGACCGGCAATCCCTAGTCTCGGGGTCCAAGTAGCTCCTAGGAGCGTACTTGGTCTTTCCTGGCCAGTATACCGAGCAACAGTCGACGCCCAACGCGTAGATGAACATATTCGTACCCCACGTGACCAACCACGGTTCGTTGCCGGCGACAATAATGGCACACAGCCCTTTGCTAATGGACTCATGGTTGTATGTTCTGTTTGTAGGATGTGCTCTGAGTTTCTTTCCGTTAAGAGTCGAGCCGGAAGTAGGTGTAGTACATAGTTGAAGGAAAGTGGGCGGAGAGCAGACGTAGCGGTCTACTCATGACGCAGGGGACGGGCCACGTAAATAGTGGAGTAGAAATCTGGAGAAAGCGCAGAAAGCGCTTAGAATACTGGCCTTGTTGGAGCTAGGGCGATCCAGGTACATCATCCAGAGCTCTGCACATTTCCCTGTCTTTGGACGATCCATGACGTCAACGTGGCGCTATCTGGGTTTCGCGTTTTTGGGGCTGTGTGTGGCTGGTGAGACAAGATTACCTAATCGTATGAGCCTGAGCCTTAAGGCAAGCAGTTGACCAGCTCTAATGTTTTTGTGTTAATCTATTTCTTGCGTATTGATCCGTCCGCATTGCTGGTCCCGGAGTGTTAGTGCACCAATCAAGACGCAATTCCAATCAAGACACTAAATTGGTGGGAAGGTATTTTGCAAGCTCATTTACTCTGTACTATTGGTGCTGTTTTTATCGACCCTCGGCATTATAGGACGATTCCTTTTCAAATTACTATTCGCGCCAGTAATCGAACTTACTAAGGGATAATCATTGTGCTCGCTAGTAGTGGGTGATAACACGTGACTGGATTCCTTTTCATGGAATTGACTGAGACCCACCGGTAGTTACAGCCCTCAGTTTACTGACTGTAATTTGGCCGCAGACCCTTGAAAGCATTTTTGTATTCAATACTTACTCTTTAATAGCATCACCACGTCTTTCAGTCGAATATATATTTTGTCTCATTAACTTTGTTTTCATTAGGAATAAGATGCAGGTTTGTGCGTGCCCTTATGAATAGATGCTGCCCAGGTGACTTTTACCCTTGAATCGGCACTAGCGGTCCATCATATCCGCGGAATACCGTGGAATGTCAGACCCATATGTAAACAGGACAAACATGAATAAGGAGTAAAACCGATCTAGCTTTATCGAGTGGCCGCCCTTTGTTGGTCTTCTAACTACATTACGCTCCCTAGGGCATCATCACTACTCGACGAAGCTAAGAGAACACCGTACGACCCAACACCGTCAGTTTTTAGTCCCATTAATCTTATAGCACGTGCTTTTCGCCTCCTTTATTCTTCGCGGTCGCTCTGTCTAGGTAAGGTTTAACGGAAATTGATCGAAAGGAAGAATCAGCTACAGTGTTTTTTTGTTCATGATGATTGATATTGATAAATCTTATGAATAGCTCTCTGGATATGAGCTGTAGCCTATTTGATGCTCACGATGACCCGCTATATGACTCCTATAATCAATCCGATCAATCTCCGCTCTTTGCACCGACTCTAGGATATGGTGTTCTTTAAACCCCCTCTGTGATGAGTTCCACGCGGCCCGATGTCGCCTGGATGACGATTTTCCCTCGCAGCATTGAACCTCATAACTAAGCCAGATTCCAGTACTTCAATTAACTAAGTGGGAAGAAAGATTGTAGAATAAAATACCCTCCAGATGTCTTCACTATTCAATTATGTAGAGGGCTACCCTAAATAATAAAACCCCTAAGAAAAAACGCGGAATCAGGTCTGTTTTGGCTCCCCAGTATAGGTAATTGGCGTCTATTTTTGGGGCTAAAGTTAACGGACTTGAAGGCAAGAAAATTCATCAAAAGAGTGTTGAACTAGACAACAAAACTAACATTATATCGGTGAATTATCGTAATCAACCAGATCTCACCCTTTCCTATGATAGAACTGATGTTGATTGGCCTGCCGTGGAGAAACATGATTTAGGATATACAAGGTTGGCAATATATTGTGGATTGGCAGTGGAGTGTGGCGTACTGAATGGGGTAAGTAGTGGTAGGTAACCCTTAACCACGTGGGGCGTGACACTACCAGCTCCAAATTTATTAATGACCATTGCGTATTAGCTATAAATAAAAACAAAATAGTACCAAATAACTGAACAATAAGTCTGGAAGAAAGTATATATGCTACAAAGATAGTACATATAATCATGGGTCCTAGCCCTTTTATTCTATCGCATCGCCGCTATTTGAGAGTTCAAAGGGCCCTTTTGGACCGACTCTGGAGTCCAACTCAGTTATAGGCCGTGAATCGGCCTGACGGATTCCCACAGTACGTGAATCTTGCTGGAATGCTCTGTACTTTGCCCGTGTATTTCGTCTCCCCCACCAGAATCCAGTTCCCAGCATTGCTATCGCAATTATACCAAGAGGGACTCCAAGTCCAACTCCCAATGATATGGTTTTGGATGAAGTTGCGTCGCTGTTTGTTGTTGTCACGACCGCGGTCGTAGTGGCAGTAGCATCCGAGCTGAAACTAACCAATGTCGGTTCGAGGGAAAATTCATTTCCTTCCGTGCAGCAGTTATTCGTGTCGCCGCAGCAATATTTATTGCCCGACCCGCCTGGACAGAGTATGACCTGGCTACCTTGGCTCGAAGATCCTCCCGCCTTAATTACCACAAGAATTAGTATGGTTTTTATAACTTGATGAGCCTTGAGGTAGAATAGATAATTTTTGCTCGGGCGAATGGGCAAGGTGTGTAATTAAACGTCAGGCTGCTTACCGCCGTATCACATATGGTTTTATTTAGGCAATGGGGACTACTCCAACTCTTGTCGGTACAATAGTCTCGGTAATAGTAATCCTTCTCTGTCCAATAACATAGACCATTCGATTGGCAAACATCCGGGTAGGTATCATTCAGCCTACAGCACATAGAATGCACATAATCGAATCCAATGCACGGTAGGTATCGCGAGTCAGCAATGGTTCCGTCAGGGGCATAGCATTCCCTTGCGGCTGACAAGGAGTGCGCGAAGAGAAAAATCGCTCCGATGTTAAGTAGGAGCGTTGTGGACATGGTTTGCATGAAGGAGAAAGGGCGAAGCAAACTGATGAGGAAACTTCCGAGAAACGCTCTGCAGCGCGTAGTGATAGCGGAGAGGTGGGGGCGAAATTAGATGATTGGCTCCATGACTTCGTCTAACCCGAAGCCCCTGAACCCTTCAGAAGGGGTCCGAGGGATCAAGGCTCACTAATGCGAAAATGGGGCAGTTTCAATCGGTGGGGTAAAATACCCCCAAGAGATCGGTGTCGGGCTCAAGGGTCGTAGCGCTCTACTCAGCCCCTTCCATTTAGCCTCACAACCCGGCCCGTAAACTTCACGATTTAAGCCGCTCCCAAGTATCCTTCATGTTCGTCCCCCACTGCCTCTCATGTAAATCTCTCATTACTCAATATTGTCATGGAAAACCCCCGAAGAACTCAGCCCTGAGTGGCGATTAACACGAGTCTGAAGACGACACTACCCCTCGAGCGCCAGCAGACGATGATACTACTCATCACAAATCAATAGAACAGGATCGGGAATTCAGTCACGTGTATCATCAATACTCGAGTGCATCTGAATGAGCACCCGTGGCCCCGATGGCCCCGACCCCGGGGCCCGGGCCCCCTGTAGCCCGTGGGGGCGGTTTTGGCACGAGGAGGGTATGAGAGAATATCCTCCATGTTAATTGATGTAGTACCCTGCAATCCTGGAGAACCTTTAGTTCTTTCCAAAGATATAGATTCTATCAAGGCTTCATCTGATCTTGTCATTCGATGATCTTCGCGTATAGCTCTAGTATTGTCGTCAAAAAGAGTCTCTTGGAATCAGATATACGCAGCTACCACACGAGTACAATAGGTTAATATGACGTGTTCAATGGTCTGTCTCACCCACATACGCCACGATGCAGCTAAATGCCTCGCAATCAATGGAAAGTCATGCAATTTCATGATAGTGCAAGAAATATCGCCAACCTTGCAGGGATTAGCTCACTGGATAACAGAAGCAAGTTGGTAGCCATTTATGCGATGCAGGGCTGCTTGATGTTAATTTTTTTCCCAGGATTTCTTCTAGTTCACTGCGTACTTCGTACGGAGAACTCCGTCGCTAACCTGGAAAATATTGAACCAACAAATCAACAACCCTCGGAACTAAATACTAAACATGGGAAGCTCGATGCTATTCCAATGATTGTCGAGTGGGGCTTACCCCCTCATCCGTCTTCTCTTGGGTAATCTCGCGTCAATCCCGATCCTTCAAGTCCATTGCGGCTGGCGTGCGCGTCTTGGCCGAGTCAATGGAGCAGCTTAGGATTTTTTGGGGACAGGAAGCATGAGAATCTCTCTATCCTGGCAAATGCATAAGTAGCCCACTTTCCCACAACGTAAGCACCTTACAGTGTCGGATGTGAGCACCCCACCGTCAGCTTACAGTGTCAGAAGTTTAAACGCCAAGGACACCAATTGAAGCATCCTGAAAATGGCCCGTGTTTCTATTGGACTTCTCGTTCTCTCTGCTCTTGCAGCACGCGGCAATGCAAACCCCAAAGTCCGCTCTGGACAGGTGACATTTGAGGGCACATCGGCGCATAGTGTTGACTCGTTCAAGAATATTCGATTCGGTCAGGATACCAGCGGTGTAAATCGCTTTGCCCCACCCAAGTTATACACCTATCCCGCCGGCACCGTGGTCAATGCCACCCAGTCCGGTGCAGCCTGCCCTCAACAGGAAGACCCAATCCCGACTTTTCCAATCTTTGATAATGTCACCGACGTCTCTGAGGACTGTCTTAATCTGCGAATTGACAGACCGGCAAATGTAACAAGCGCCGATAAACTGCCTGTAATGGTTTGGATCTACGGCGGGGGAGACACGGTCGGTCAGATCTATGATACTGCCTATGAGCCGACCGCATTGGTTTTCGGCGCAGCTGAGGCAGACACACCTGTGATCTATGTTGCGATGAACTACAGACTTGGACTTCTTGGTTTCGCCGCGTCCCCGGCATTAAGTGCTGAGGATTCCTTGAACGCAGGTTTGCTCGACCAGCGCCTTGCACTCGAGTGGGTGCAAGAGCACATCACGGCTTTTGGTGGTGATCCTGAAAACGTGACTATTTTTGGAGAGAGCGATGGCGCTACTGGGGTTGGTCTGCAGATTACCGCTTATGGTGGTGAGAAGAAGGCTCCCTTTAAACGAGCCATTATGCAGTCCGGTTGTGCCGTGGCGGACGCGGGCATTACGAGCAATACTGCCATGGATCACACTGCTGCATTCATCAAAGTTATTAACTGCACTGCCTCTACGAGTGCTGAAGAGCTCGCTTGCCTCCGGGCGCTCCCTCTCGACACTCTTCTGCCGGCTATGATTGAATACGAGTTCAGCATTCAGACATCCGGCGGATTGGACGTCTTCATTCCCACATCCCCATCATCTTTTATACCTGACAGCCCCTCGAAGCTTCTATCTTCCGGTCATTTCACCCGAAACATCGATATCATTGTCGGCTGGGATGAGAACGACGGTTCTCTGTTCTCAGACACCTCTGCCACAAGCGTCGAGGAGGTTGTCGAATTCATCGCAGACCAGTACCCGAATCTCTCCAAGAAGAACCTCAAGAAGGCGATGGCTCTTTACCCTATTTCCCAGTTCTCCGCATATACCTCAGAGGGTATCTCGGCGGAGTTCTTCCAAGCTAGCCAGATCGTCCGCGACTTGCAGTTCACATGCCCGGTTCTCTACACTGCGAAGATGAACAGCAAGTGGTCCACTGGTTCCACCGCGACCTACCTCTACGCCTTGAACCAAACTGTCTTCACGCCGTTCCTAGAGGAATACGATGAACTTTTCTATGGAGTGTGTCACTTTAGTGATATCCCCTATGTCTTCAACCAGGCAACTACCGTTTACGCGGACCTGTCCTCGGAATCTGATATCGAGCTTGCGAGCGAGATGAGTGGTAGCTGGGCATCTTTTGCTACGTATGGAAACCCCTCCAGGGCCAATGGGACAATCTCAGATTGGTCCAGTGCGCCGAAATCTCCATCCGGAGTGTACAATGTGCAGATTATTGGTGGGCCTGATAGCGGAATGAAAACTATCCGGAGTTCCTCGAGCTCGTGGGAGGACTTGGCCCGGAGATGCGCATTCTGGACTTCCGAAGAGATTTTTGAACAATTGGGTGTTTAGGGAGTAATTCCACCTAATAATGAGATTGTGGCCTGAGATCAATATTTTATAATATTGCCCTCGGTTGTTATTTATATACATAGCGGTCGGACCCCATGATCTTTGCCTTATATTGCCAAAGGTAAGACATTGTCTGACTGGATTACTTTCAATTTAATTAAGAATTATATTCCACTTAACCAACCTAACAATCGGACACGATTGACATTCTCTGATGAATTGCGATGTAAAATAAAAGAAACAGCCACACGATCAAGTAAAAACAATCGCTGACCTCCACAATGCAAATATGTCAATCCCCAAAGGCGCAGGGCCTTTAATGTCAAATCATCATCTATGCATCATTATTTTGGAAGCAGTATCGAGACCAAAAAGACAACACAGAACAGTCATAAGCATAGCATCACAGCCGCAGCCTGAGCTTTTCCATCTATCATAGACAAGAACCATGCTTCCAACAAAAAATGCGCATGCAGAAAGCCAAGTCATAAGTCGTAGTCGTAAGTCGTAAGCTCCGCCATCCATACCGATCTCTCGCGAGATATATCAGTTACCATGTACCTTCTCTCATCTCTCATCTCTGCTCACAGCCCATCCTGTCCATCTACCAACCTCCGAATCCACACCTCACATCTCCCTCGCATAATCAACCATTCCAACCAAAGAAACAGGTCTCGTTCCCCCTTCAGACCCGGATCCCGGACTCGAATCCGTTCCCGGGCCCCCACCCAACCCCAAATGCAACTCCCGATCCAACCTCATCATCCGTTCAGGACTACTCCCTCCACTCCAACTTCCACCACTACTGGTACTCCCCTCGGTATCGTCATCATCTCTGGCCTTTCGTCCAGTCCCAATGGCAACAGGAATTCCCTGCACGGTCCCGCCATGCGCCCGTGCATGACCTGCAGGGATCATGCCATCGTTGACGGAGAAATTGCGACAAATTAGGTATGCGCGCATGGCTGCGCTTTCTTGGGCTAGTGCTTCCGAAGCGCAGACGCTTTCTGTTTGGTATTCGCGATTGTTGACCCGGACTATGCAGGTGAATCCTGTTTGGGTGGTATAGGCTTCGTAGGAAGGTTCTTGCCAGTGGCGGCGGCGGCAGAGACCTGTTTCCAGCGGTTAGTTTCTTTTTCTCTTGGGTAATTGGGCTGTGTTCGTGTTTTATTGGATATGTTGTTCGTATTCAAGCTCGTTGTGGGGATATGCGGGTCATCTTGGGCAACAACATGACCCTGCTGTGGATATATATCCCCGCAACACGTAGCGTGAAAACATCGAAATGGGAAGATAGACAGGGTGGGAGCGAGTCATAGACCCATTGGGCTCGTTGGACTGAATCCAATGATGCATTGACAAAGGGGCACACTGCAATGCCAGATCCGACGCAGATGCAATGCAGGATTAGAAGCAGGAGACGTAGTGAAACGGGGCCAGCCTGTATGGTGTAGTGTATACTCACTTGCCAGGTAAAGCATATAGTACATTTTTCTTCTGAAGTCGACCACAAGATCAATCGATTGAGTCCGAAATGGCGCTTGATCTCCGAGAAAGGAAAGTAGCACGGGAACCGGCGTGAAGCCCTGTCAATTTTGCAACTGAAGTGAGGCAGCTACTCTGACAGCATTGAAGGGATTGGTTGAAGCTGTAAGTGAGAGCGGGAGCGGGTAGGGCTGAGGCGAGGCTGTGCCAGCTGGCTGGTGCAGCTCCAAGATATGCGGATTATGATGCCCAACGCCGTTGGTATTTGCAATGATAATGGATTTGTCGGCAACTGATGTTTCTTGAGGTGGAGGCTTCGGCTCCGGCAGCGGCGGTGCGTTTTTTATTTTAATTTGGGTAGACTTGCTCTAGACGGGGGGTTTTCGGTTCTAGGGCTTGGGGTTGGGCGGGAAAGCTTGGGGAGAGAGGAAGGGAAGAGAATGAGATAAAAAAGATTAAAGAGACATTTGAAGATGCCACGCCACATATACATCTATACAAATACAGGTTTTCACCATACCAAGGAAGCAGACGGAAAAAAAACGAAATTCCGTTTTGAAAGAAAAGTCAATGATGGTAGACGACTTGCTTTGCCCTATACTTACTTTCTATGGAAACGGGTGGGGCTTACCGTTGGGCGTATACAGTACCAACAGACAGTGCCAGGGGAGACAGTTGCAATTAAGACCGCGTGCAGTAATTTTAAAAAAGCGATTACTTACAGTGCTGGGTACTAGGTACTAAGTTGGCCAGATGTTTTCGTTTCCCGTTGCTCTGCAGAAGGATCAGACACCGTCGTCTCAGTAGTCGCTGGGAAAAGCCGAGGAAGAGGGGAAATATTTCCCCTTGATATGCCAGTACATGGAAAATAAACCGAGTAATAACAGGGTAAATATTTCACTTTCGCACTCAATTCCTTAACTCAAGGCCCGGGGATCCGTGACATACTCATTCACGAAACACCAGGAATGGTTAGGCAAAGAGGCAAAAAGCCCGCAATTGCTCTAACGGGTTACTCTAGGTCAATTTGCCTTGGGAATTGACAGTGCATTTTCGTTCTATTTTTTATAAGTGCCTGATGCGCTGGCATAGCTACTTGCCAGTCGAATCAAGCCGAATTGAGGTTCCGTCATCCTTGTGCCCCGCAGTAGACGAAGGGAATTTGCCGATCCAGCAGACAGAAATTAGTAACAGAAACAACCAAATAATTAAGATTGAAAATTGTACACGCAGATAAAGAGACAAAGGGAAAGGCCGGCCTCTCCCGGTTCCGAAGTCATGTAAACAGACATAATAAAGAGGGGGGCGAAAACGGGAATTGGACTCAGAGCTTGCAAACAAGCTGCAGAACATGGAACATGGAACTCCATGGGGCCCTTGTTCGTCAACTACTTTGAGTTTGAGAGTTTTTTTGGTCCGTCATCCTTGTGCCCCGCAGTAGACGCAGTAGTGAAGAAGGGGATTTGCCGCTGAGTCTTGGAGAAGCGCTGCAGTGATCCTTCATCGCTGTGATTGGCGCCAAGGAGTCATGTTGTGCAGAACGCGCCTGGGAGGGGGCAATGGAGAGAAGATCAGACCGAAGGAATAAAAAAAATTCACCAAAAAAAAGACAAAAGTTCGAATCCACAGGAAAACAAGAACAGGAAGATTCTAGACTCAATGCACGCCCCCCCTGGGTTGAGAATAGTTTCATCAAAGTTACCCGACAGGCATCGGACGCAGTGATGAGTTGGCAAGCTGTACGGTGGGGAGGGCGTTATTATCATTTCAGTCATTTCACCTTTACCGAGTTGGGCCTCGTGCAGATTATGTTCGAGCAAACAATCGGGATCGTCGGTGTTCAATGCCAAGGTTTGTTACTCTACAGTACCTAACGACTCATGCAAATCTGAATTTGAATTCAACTGAAATACATTTTGATTTACTAAACAGTAACAAGTCTCCGAGCCCGACGTTGCACTTCATAGTGCATTCGGCTTCCCCGATATTCCTTGCGGAAAAACCTAGGATCTGTACTCTAACGGTTAGGCTCCCCTATCGGAGAAAACCCAAACCCGTGGCCTCTGCATCATTCGGTCTTCGGACTCTTTATTCAAGGTTTGTCGGGAAAAACACTTTTGATCTGTTTATCATAATCATACTTGTTCCGATCTCACTGAAATGCCACACAGGTGGCGTTCCATGAAAACCTGTCAGATGACACTGCATCGCGTTCACGCCCCTCCCGGCCACTAAGGCGTAATGGGTCGGGCTTCACACCAGAGCCGCATTGCGTCGGCACTGGGGTACGGAACTCCAAAGAGAGGGTGAAGTGGCTCGAGTCGGTCGCTCTTCTCATACACGTTGCCTTCGCGGATCGGGCTCGAGCGCCAAGAGAAGGCAGATGAAAACATCTTGCTTGATGTAGGGCTCGAGTCCGTGCGATAATGGTAGTGCTGCATGGCGCTCAAGCCCGCAAGTACGTAACAGGTGTGGTAAGAATCGGGATGCCTTGGTGTCACAGTCAGCGAACCTATTGTCTTTGAACTTTGATGGGCAATACATACTTTCCTGGTTTATCGCGAAGGCCGCCGTTGTTGGATTGGCAACATCCGAGGATATAGCGGGATAATCCTTCGCGGCTGAAAAGATGACCCACAGTCGTGGCGGGAGGTCCATTACTTTGGGGTTTGCCATCTAAAGTAGACTGGAGGAGTGGCCAGCATCCGCCAACCCAGTGGCTGTAGCATCCATCGACTAACTTATTAGTTCTGCCCGAGAATCCGCCCTCAGGGGCGTATTGACGCGCAGATAACCATGATACCAACATAGGTACATTCATATGTCTAAAGTAATTAGTGACGTAAAAAATATCGATTGGGACAATGCCTATGATCGTACCTGGGAATTGTCTCTTCTGGGGGTCCCAGAAGGGCTAAACAGGCCAACGCGCAGTACGCATATGCCCCATGCGCTTCTACGCCTGGACTGCCGGAGATGCCACCCTCATATGTCTGACCTATATACCAAAACAAGGAATTAGTATAAGAAGAGTCAGAAAGACCCCGAATTCTTCTTACAGCGCGACATGTATTGGGCAAGGCCATCGGTTAGGTTCTCTAAACCAGCCTTGCGGGCTTCACAATCCGCGGGTAACTCGATAGGCAAATCGAGCAAAGAGATAATAGCCATGACGCAGTATCCGCCGCTGCACGAGGTTAGGGCCCAGATCTAGCATCGGGAGCATGAGATTCTTACCGCACGTCCTTTTCCCCGCCTTCACAGACGCGAAAGCCTCCATCGGCCTGCTTCAATCGGCCCAGCCATTGCCACCTAGGAACCGGTCAGACGGACGCACGCAAAAACAAGGTTCCCTGCTCCTAGAATGACAACTCACATTGCTTGCCGATCAATCAATTCAAATGCATCTTCGCCTCCGACGGTTGCAAGCGATAAAACAGCTGCATAGCTACCAGCCAGGTGGGATATTTGGCCACGACCGCCACCAAATCCACCGGTAGGGTTCTGTGCGGGTCGCAGGGTGTTGACCAAACTGCACGAGTCTTAGCGATGAATAATTAAATTTTTTTCTTTTTCTATGTCATGCCGGTGATATGCAATCTGAGCGGGAAGTCTCCTTGACAATAAAAAGAAAACATCCCAAAAAGCAAATCGGTATAATTGAAGAAAGGGGCTGGATCTGTCAAAACTCACCGTTCTCGGAATCGAGTGGGATCTTCTCCCATCAGGAACAACGATGTTAGACCCCAATATGCCATCCATGGGCGGCTAGCATCCAAGATGACAAAGCTGGAGGGATAATCTTCCAGGGAATCATAGGCAAAGGCTACATGATCATCGCGCTGGAGTGCAGGCACTCCGCATGCATTAAAAGGGCCCGATTGACTATGATGGATGCCCTTTAGGAAAGGCAGGCACTTCTCGAGCGTCGTGCCCTGCAGATCAGTGGTCTCTGTCACGAGCGGGTCGCGGATGGGCGGCGGCTGCGTGAACAAGTCTGGGACCCCCGGCCGTGCTGCTTGGCTCGCCATTTTTTCGGCTGATGTCGGTGATTTAGTCTGACGCACTAATCCCGGGCGCTTCTGGTTGGTAGATTTGGAGGATTGAGTTGGTGGGGGTTGGTTGGTGGAATTGCTGGATGGGAAGCGAACTTTGCGTCGGTGCTTCCCTGCGACGATGGGTGGCATGGACTTAAAAGCTTCGGACTTGTCAAAATGAACAAAGAAAAAATTATTGTGTAGTTAATGTTGTTGCTGGACCGAGTTCTCGTGTTTCGTTATTATTGTTGGTGAGGAGAGGATTGACGTTGCTATTGTTCTCCCCACTTTAATTTTTCCTTTTTCTCTTTGATCGCGCGGGGTTCAACCCACAATCTGCTCTATCTACTGTCATATCCTGGATAGTCTTTCTGATCCTTGAAACCAACTAAAGCTAACCCCTCTTTTGAAACAAAAAAGCAAATACCCAAACCGAGCGTTTAGACACTCTCGTGGCCCGAGGTGCGTCATGCCAGCGTGCAGAGGCTATTGAATCCTCCGCATCTGCATGTCAGAGGCCCCCATGCACCTCCACCAATAATCATGATGTACCATGATGTGATATATCCAATTATGCAAGCACTGGCTGCACGCGACGGTGGCTGGTGAAGGGTGAATATAATCCTCCAACATCCGCAGTGGCGGTTCCCTTTCTTTTCTTGTCCCTTGCTGGCTGCATGTGCCTCTCGGTCCTCTCCAACCTTGGACAGCCTCCGTGCGGGTTGGGCTCAAGTTGATCAAATTGACCTATCGAGGGTGTCGGTCTCGTTCCGAAGGGGTTTTATTCAGGGTTCATGGAGATTCCATGCTCGAGATCCCTTTTTGGGCTTTTCCCTTTTTCTTTTTTCTGTCAGATCGACATGGTCCAACGGAAATCCCTGCTCTTGCCTGCTGCATGGTCAGCCCCCACAGTGATGCCCTAGCACCCATGAGGAATGGTGGCACCTAGGGAGGAACTTGGAAGATACGAATCACAGACGCCGTTTGCTGCACTCTAGCTGGTGATTGGCCAAAGCCAGGACGGACTTGACTATCATGGTATCACGATCCGATGTCAGATCGTCCGGGAGCACGGTCCTAATTCTTATTGCCACGGACTGGCCAAATAGTTTCCCTCTTTTCCCATCTTTTTGCTCCATGCCTTTTTTCCTTTTGACTCCACTGATCTCCCGTTCCGACTTTCTTCCCGTGTGTCTCGCCCACGTCCAAGTCCGCTCAGTTCCGTGGCACCACGGGTCCTCAGTGAGATAAGATGGAAAAGTGGTAAACAAAAAATAATCTATACCGGTTAGCCACCATGGAGCATGAAATAAGAATAAATAAAAATACGAGTCATCACCCTATATAAGAATCTCATCCTCGTGTCTCTCTTGTGCCCCAGATTTGAAGAGGGTAAACCCTTGTCGACCTGTCAGTTAAGACTCCATAATCTAGTGATTCAACCAACGCACAGTCCATGATCATGGGACTTCCAGTCAGCAAGAAAAAAAAAGTCTACTAGTTTCAACAAAACATGAATCGGAAGCAGAGCGTGGCAGTAGGAGACCAGCCATTCTCCACTCTCCACACGATAACTCCCCTAGCGCATCTCTTGCTCACCGCTGCTTTGTCCCCCCCACCGCCTCTGCTTCTTCGACTTTCCCCCCCAAAATGGCTGTGTCACTCTCACTCTGAAGAAGGCCCTTTTCATCCAGGCTGGTCCTTTTTCTCGCCTTCTTTTCCTTTCCTACATCTTGAAACTTCGGCATCAGCACCATGTCGAATGTCGATCTATCAAGTGACGGCCTCATCGGCGTCGATTACGATTCCAGAGGTTATCTACAGCAAACATGGCCCGTGGCGGTCGACCAACATCCCCCACGGTCAGACGAAACCCATGATTTATCGTCGCTCCAAACCAGCGGTCACCCTCTGGAACAGTCGGTGGCCCAAGATCCCAATCTAATGGTCGACTGGCACTACCACCAACATTTGCAACAGACCCCTCATCATCACCATTTGTCCTATTCACCCGAGGACCCATCATCCGCCCCTCAATTTACCGCTGCGAGCTATGGCATGGCCATTCAGTCGTCCCCGGTGGATCTGATGTCCGGTCCCCAGGGCCAGATGAGTGCTGGTCTGCTCGATGGTCCTTATCTGCCGTTATCGGCCCCCGTCGACATGGTGCCATTCACCTATCACGACTTCCAGCACGACTTGATGGGTTTCCCCAACGGACTTCCGGAAGTTTCATACGCCCCGCACCCAGTGTTGGAGAGTAGCTCCCCCACCGACACCTACCTCGAGGTCCGTTCCCTTTCGAGTAGCGACAATGGATGGAGTACAGTGGATCACCGTCGCTCGTTTGATTTCGGCTTCCCCGAGCAGGGTGTCTTCGTCAACCCCACCCAGACTCTTCACGACCGCAGTCTTTCCGAGTCCTCATATTCAACCTCCTACGGCAGCTTTGTTGATATCGCCCACCCGATTAGCTCACCTGGATCTGAAGGCATGGATTTGCCGTACAACCACAATGCTGCTCTGAGCTTCGCTGGAACATCCCCGCCAAGCAATGCTCTCGTGCGCCACGAGTACTCTTCTCAAGGCTCTCGCTCGCCCTCTGCTGTCAGCCCTAGCGCTATGGTCCGCCCAATCCCTGTGCCCATTAAGAAGTCTACCTCGCCCACTCGCTCTTCTGGTTCTCATTCATCAGCCTCTCCCCCAAGTCGGAAACCCTCAAGAAAGAGTCCTATTGCAGCCAAGACTTCTGAGACCAAGGTTCGCAAGCAATCTCAAACCGGCAAGCCCGAGACCGAGAAGCGTGTTGGCAAGCGGAAGGGTCCTCTTAAGCCGGACCAACGTAAGCAGGCGAGCGAAATACGTAAATTGCGTGCTTGCTTGCGTTGCAAGTTCCTGAAGAAGACCTGTGATAAGGGTGAGCCGTGTGCCGGTTGTCAGCCATCGCATGCGCGATTATGGCAGGTGCCCTGCACCCGCATTGATATCAAGGAGATTGGGTACTTCATGAAGGACTGGAAGGCAGATTACGAGCGTCACATCTCCATGGGATTCTCCGTCGGCAACATCAAGGGCTTCTCAGACCAGGAACGCACCCTGTTCATCACACACGGTTATGGTCAGATACTGCCAATCAAGGCTCGCGAGGTCTACGTCCGCGACGAGCAGTGCTTCACCATTGATTGGGTTGAGTCAATGCACCGCGAGCCTACACAATACGAAGTCGAGACTGCTAAACTCTCTGCTGGCATGGAGGGTATCTCGCACGCCACACTGTCTGATTACCTAGACCGCCATATTGACGGAAATGGCACCTTTGAGAAGTTCGTCGACGACTACTTCGAGGGCACTCCGTTCTTGACTCAGATGCTCAAGACCGCCTTCCGCTACTACTACCGCACCAAGCTGCCTGTCATTCGCAAGGCATTGAAGCTGATCATTGCTTACAACTTGACTCTCCACGTCACCATGGTGGAGGGTCTCGGTGACGATGATGGTTTCCTGGGTCGCATTTCAGAGGCATCCTCCAAGTTCCGAGGCAAGACCATGGCTCCTGTCATGATTAACTTCCAGATTAAGTGTGCTATGGCCAGCATGTGGCGAGAACTCCAGAAGGATGTGCTTGAGGAGCTCTCCGCGCTTTACTCAAGTGTGTACAGTGGTGAGAAGTTGAAGAACTGGCCCACTATCTTCATCCTGGCTTCCATTCTCTTGGCTGTCTGGGAGGAGATGCAGTTCGACCAACACTACCGCACGCCAGACCAGGCAGCCGTCGATAAGTTCTGCACCGACATGGAGACCACTCCTGTCGGTGTCATTGTCGGACTGTTCCAGGCCATCTCGCAGAAGTTGCCGCCTTTCACCGAGTGGGACTCGCAAAAACACCACCAACTTCTGTACTCCAACCCTGATGTGTGCAATACTATGACTGAGGTCCGCCAACATGTCGAACAGCACGGTAAGCATAATTCTCGATATCAGCCTTGCTGTTCCCAAGCTAATAAATTCCCCAGAAAACTACCTGCGTGGTCGCTCCGCCTCCACATTCAACCGTAACGACTTTGACTGTCTATCCAACAAATTTGTTTCCCGTCTTTGTATTCGCGCGAACTAAATGACCCAATGCGCATGCGCATGATGATGATGTCTTTTACACGACCTGTTTTCAACAGCAAGTTACACTCCAGCGATTTGTTTCTTTACTGCGCCAAGATGACCTGGATGATCATTATGCGATATACGTCGTAACGATGCGTGAGCGTATCCCCCACTCTTTTATCATACCTCTCTGTACCTGACTCCTAGTGAGAAGGACATGTGTTTTGCATTTTTTCGGTTCCTGGGAACCGCCTTTCTTTATTTCCTTTTCCTGTCGAAGATGTCTCTTTCTGAGCCTCGTTCTGTGTTTTTACTCTTGTTTTTTGTGGTATAACCTTTCTCGCATAGCTTTCAGCGATGAACGAGGATCACGAACTTTATGAACTGTGTACGGCCGAGTGTGTTATTCGCGTTTTATTTATTGCCTTTATTTTATTTTTCACCCACTTGGCAACAAGAACTTGATTTATTCTCTGGATGAATCCAAGGAAAGCATGAACTGTGTGCAGTTAAAGTTTTCGCATTCTTGTGTCAGGATTGTTGATTTGTTTTTGGAACCGGAGTCGCCGAGGAAAACGGCGGGTGACAAAGGTGGATTTCTCCGCCTTTGAGCAGAGCAAATCGCGGGATCTTGTCTATATATCCTTCATTAGCGATACCAATTTTCTTATAAGCAAACCCTTGAACAATTCTTCCGATTGACTTTTTTTAAGCAATAGTAGAGTATAGTATAGAATATAACGTTTTTGTTATGTGGAGTTGTCGATCATTGGCCTTGCCGGTTGCATCACCTGACTGGCTAAGTATAGAAAAATAAGGGGGGCGCAGTCTCCATAGTAAACCCGTATCTGGGTACCTCGATAGCCGCTAGACTCCTCAGGTTCCACCCCCTCTTTTCGCGATAAGGCCTCACACGTCATCGCTTTCTTTGCCTTCTGGTCTACCTCCTGGGACACGGCACGATTTCTTCGGCTTGAAACTCTATATGTACTCCGGAGAGGAATTTAATTTAGCGTAAAGAAAATTCTAATCTTATGGGAAAACCCGGGAACAAGATTTTCCCGTTTTACCACTGGTGGCGTCAATGACCTGTTCCTAACTTCCTTGACTCATCCGGCACCCGGCATCCAGGCTTTCTAGTGCTTTCCCTATTTGCTATCGCGTCACTGGCTTTCTTAGTCAGACAACTCGCCCCTCTCCGCTTCGAAGTACTTAACCCCCTCTCATTCTCCTTCTCAACCTTCTCTCTCCTCACACATCACACCCCCTTTTTTCATCGCCCACGTCTCAACCTATCACTGCTATCACCTTAATAAACGTCGCCATCATGCAGATCTTCGTTAAGACTCGTGAGTTCATCCCCCCATCTCCCTCTCTTATCTTGGTGCCTAGACGTCGCCACATACTGTCATCATTGCCTTACTCTTTACTGACCTTCCCCAGTGACCGGCAAGACCATCACCCTCGAGGTTGAGTCCTCCGACACCATCGACAACGTTAAGTCCAAGATCCAGGACAAGGAGGGCATCCCCCCCGACCAGCAGCGTCTTATCTTCGCTGGTAAGCAGCTGGAGGACGGCCGCACCCTCTCGGACTACAACATCCAGAAGGAGTCCACCCTTCACTTGGTCCTGCGTCTCCGTGGTGGTATGCAGATCTTCGTCAAGACCCTGACTGGCAAGACCATAACTCTTGAGGTCGAGTCCAGCGATACCATCGATAATGTCAAGTCCAAGATTCAGGACAAGGAGGGCATTCCTCCCGACCAGCAGCGCCTGATCTTCGCTGGCAAGCAGCTCGAGGATGGCCGTACCCTCTCCGACTACAACATTCAGAAGGAATCCACTCTCCACCTGGTGCTCCGTCTCCGTGGTGGTATGCAGATTTTCGTTAAGACCCTCACTGGAAAGACTATCACCCTGGAGGTCGAGTCCAGCGACACTATCGATAACGTCAAGTCTAAGATCCAAGATAAGGAGGGTATCCCCCCAGACCAGCAGCGTCTTATCTTCGCCGGCAAGCAACTTGAGGACGGTCGCACACTTTCCGATTACAACATTCAGAAGGAGTCTACCCTACACTTGGTTCTGCGTCTCCGTGGTGGTATGCAGATCTTTGTCAAGACCCTCACCGGCAAGACCATTACCCTGGAAGTGGAGTCTTCTGATACCATCGACAACGTGAAGAGCAAGATCCAAGACAAGGAGGGCATTCCCCCAGACCAGCAGCGTCTTATCTTCGCTGGTAAGCAGCTGGAGGACGGTCGCACTCTGTCCGACTACAACATCCAGAAGGAGTCCACTCTCCACCTGGTACTCCGTCTTCGTGGCGGCCAGTAAGCCACGGTTTGCTTTTTTATGATTTCGACTACGATAGGTCCTACGTGACCTGCATGGCGTTCGGTCGGGCTTTGAAGCTGAGGCTTCTTTCCTTTTTTATTTTCTTCAACACGGATTAAACGGGCTTTCTTTTACTTCGCCTTAGATGGCGTCTCAATACTCTATTACCCAATGAATTCGCACTGGCTATCCTAGCCAGTTTTTGTAACATTTCGGTTCCACTTAAAACGTAGGCGTTCGTATTCCCTGGTTGCCACGTCGCCAAACCAGTAGTATCGTAGAACTTGTTCTCGTGTCGCCACCCGTGACTCCTCGTGGCTGGACTCCCAGCTCCACTCCGATTCGCCTCCGCACCCAGGCACTATCACGTGGACTTATCTTATCTGCTTTCCCCTTAATCGATAGGTGCATTTTAGATCATCAGGGCCCAAATTGAGTCTCACGCCCGTGCTTTGAACCAACTGAATGCAGCCGTCATGATGTAGGCTCTACTCTCAAATTTCTCCTGTGTATTTTTTTCTCCAATGAAGCTGATGAAAAATGACTATAGCTCTTCACAAGCCAACACCAAGCGCATGCTTGAAGCCTTTATTAATGAGGTTCGCACCGGCGCTGAAATAGATCTGTGATCTCATGTGATTCTCTCAGCAAAGATGAGAGGGAAAGTTGGAGAACTATACGAAAGGAGCTACAGAGCCTCGGCATCACCCCCGAGATATTCTCGCAGCACCAAGACATGATCATGTCGGCACTAAAATTAGCTTTGGGCGATGGTGCACCTGAGGATTCTTCAAGCTGTACTATCGGAAACGAAAGAGAGTCGGACTCCCATTCGCTAGGTGGTAATGCGGAGATACCCTCACTTCCTCTGCCTACTAATGCGTTAGATGTTCGTGACCTAACATATTGGGCTATTGAATCGGGGTTACCATGGTTCCTTGGGCCCCCGTGCTCGTCATCTGAAAGTATTCCAGCACATCTTTCTTTGGCGGAAATAGAACTGATGATGCAGAAGACCAGCCAAGAAATAATGGACGGTGCGAACTGAATTATGGCTAAATATAAATGTATGTATATAATTGTGTAAATAATTGCACATGTGGGCATAATTTGAGGTCCATCAACCCTGGAAGTACACATCATTTTCAAGACTCATGAAACCTTGACAGGGAACATAGGGTCGGCATCAAGAGACACTGTACTACGAAGCTGACCCGACATTGATATCATATCTATCAGTCTGCCACTCACAAGACCGGTTACTCTACGAATCATTGGCAGCACAGATAAACATATTCGTATGGTCAATCGTACGACTCATCGGAGATTTGACGACGACCGATCATTGGTCTACACATGTGCAAGTGAAATACATCAAATGGCCAATCTTGGAATCTATACCACTGCCCCAGAATCTATGAGGAAGTTGTGGCACCCCCGTTGGAAAACCTCGACGGGTCAAATTGATTGCTATGGAAGTTGTCGCCAGGGCGGAGAGCAGTGCAACTAGTTAAACCAAATGCAAGATGGTGCCCCGCATCAAGCATGTGGAACCATCGCATATCACCGCTCCTAAAAAACACCGAGGAATTTGCGACGAAGGTCCCGTTTTCCAGAGCTCGGCTTGTTGTTGGTAGTTCCCAATTGCCTCTCTGTGATGGCATTGATCACCTTTCTTTTGTACCCCTGTCACCAGCCAAGACAGTCTGGGCCGTGTCCATGCTCAAAGGCATGATTACTCTATGCCCTTTGGGTTGAATTTAGCCTCTTCGGCCTACTGCATCGGATTTCGATCTCATTGCTCCTGGTTGCCAGGGCATTCAACGAACCTGTCAGCGTCGGTGTTGCAAACATGCAATTCAAGGGTCTGAAAAGTAGGTACGGGCGTTTGTCGGGGGTTTGACCAATCAGGAGCTCAGAATCTCAGCTTCTTCCACGGCAACAATTCAAGCTCCACAACCTTGGACAACTCTTTCCGAGTAGCAAACTCCACTAATTTGCACAAACATTGCAAATGTGTGACGATCATTTCTGCATGGCTTGGATTTCCATGCTTTCTAACCCCCGCGGGGGTATTCAAGAATGCTACCCCGAGGCCGATCCCGCCAGCCCCCGGGAATTCAACGGAGTTTTACCAGTGTCACCAGTTCGGATAGACACCGGTCAATTTCATGCGCGGGGAATCTATCCCGCTATGATACCCCAGCTAATCACCAGGACCCATAGCAAGCTATAAGAAGTGCCAGCCCTTGAAGTGCTGTGCAAAACAATTCGAGGGGTGCGACCAAAAGCGGTTTTTGCACAACAAAACTGGCACGGAAAAATCCAGGAGCCATGGTTCGATCTGCCGGCCTTTTAGCTGGTGCTTGGCTATTGCAGGGTGTCTATGGGGCCAGTTTGACCCATGCGCTGAGTACCACTGCCAGTGCGGCATACTCTCAGTTTACTGTCCCTGCTGCAGCTGACGTAGGGGCTAATCTGATTTCCAACATCGATGACCCTGAGGCTATCGACGCGCAGACGGCTTGTCCTGGCTATAAGGCAACCGATATTCATCATGATGCCAGTGGGCTCACGGCTACCTTGAAGTTGGCCGGTGACCCATGCAATGCATATGGAACTGACGTGGAGTCGTTGGATCTTTCGATCAAGTACCTTGCGAAAGATCGACTAACCGTTGAGATTACGCCGACGTATGTGGATTCTTCGAACTCGTCATGGTTCCTGCTTCCCGAGGACCTTGTGCCTCGAGCCAAAGCCGACAAACACGCATCTGAAGCACAGAGTGACATCGAGATCTCGTGGACTAATGATCCGTCTTTCGGTTTCAAGTTGACTCGCAAGTCCAATAAAGATGTCATCTTCGATACCACCGGCACTGTGCTGGTTTTTGAGGACCAATTCATTGAGTTTGTCACTGCTTTACCTAATGACTACAATCTTTACGGAATCGGCGAGCATATTCAGCAATTGCGTCTTCTGCAGAATAAGACGCTTACGCTTTACGCATCTGATAATGCGGACCCAATTGATGGGTAAGTTTCTCGGACTCCTGATACACATGATAAAAGCTGATCTTATGCGCCCATAGCAACATCTATGGATCTCATCCATTTTACCTTGACACCCGCTACTTTGAGGTCGATGGAAAGGGTCATCAAACTCTAGTTTCAAGCGACCACGCCGATAAATCCAAGGACTATGTTTCCTATTCGCACGGTGTCTTCATGAGAAATGCACACGGCCAGGAAGTCCTTACCCGCCCTCAAAGCCTTGTTTGGCGTGCTCTCGGCGGCAGCATCGACTTGACTTTCTACTCTGGGCCAACCCAAGCCGATGTCACGAGAGATTACCAGATCAGTACTGTTGGACTTCCAGCAATGCAGCAGTACTTCTCATTTGGCTACCACCAGTGTCGCTGGGGATACCAGAACTGGTCTGTGATGGATTCAGTCTTGTCTTCCTTTGAGAAATTCGAGATTCCTGTAGAGACTCTCTGGTAAGACAGCTCAAACTTTGCTCGCTTTCCCCCAAATGCCAATCTAATTCCATCACAGGAACGACATTGATTACATGAAGACTTACCGCGATTTCGATAACGACCCAATTCGCTTTGGATATCCCGAGGGCGAAAAATTCTTGCAGAAGCTTCATGATGGTGGTCGCCACTATGTTCCCATCGTCGATTCGGCTCTCTACATCCCGAATCCTCAAAATGCGTCCGATGCGTATGTTCATCTCCATCACCCCAAAGACAAGGGCTAACATGTACAGCTACGATATATATACCCGCGGAGCCGAGGATGACGTCTTCATGAAGAACCCTGATGGAAGCACTTACATTGGTGCTGTCTGGCCTGGATACACAGTGTTCCCTGATTGGCACAATCCCAAGGCCCGTACCTTCTGGGCAAATGAGCTCGTTATCTGGCACAAGAAAATTCCTTTCGATGGAGTCTGGATCGATATGAGCGAGGTCTCATCTTTCTGCGTTGGAAGCTGCGGAAGCCACAATCTCAGCTTGAACCCTGTCCACCCTTCATTCTTACTTCCTGGAGAAGAGGGAAATACTATTTTCGACTATCCTGAGTGGTTCAATGTCACAAATGCGACCGAGGCCGCGTCTGCATCAGCAGGGTCTTCAAGCCAAGCTGCAGCTGCAAGCACCGCTGGAACCGAGTCAACCACAACGGTGTCTTACCTCCGTACTTCTCCTACACCGGGCATGCGTGACATCAACTACCCTCCTTACGTGATCAACCATGACCAGACTGGTCACGACCTGGCTGTTCACGCTGTGTCGCCAAATGCCACGCATATTGATGGTGTACAGGAATATGACGTGCACAACCTTTGGGGCTACCAAATTCTAAATGCCACTTACCATGGTCTACGCGAGGTTGACCCAGTGAAGCGCCCGTTCATCATCGGGCGCTCGACTTTCGCAGGAGCCGGCAAATGGGCAGGTCACTGGGGTGGTGATAACTTCTCCAAGTGGGCATACATGTTCTTCTCGATCCCGCAGGCGCTGTCATTCTCTCTCTTTGGTATCCCCATGTTTGGTGTTGATACCTGCGGTTTCAACGGGAACAGTGATGAGGAGCTTTGCAACCGATGGATGCAACTTTCGGCGTTCTTCCCATTCTACCGGAACCACAATGAGCTCTCAACTATCGGTCAGGAACCTTATCAATGGGCCTCCGTCATTGATGCCTCCAAGTCGGCTATGAAGATTCGCTATTCCATTCTTCCCTACTTCTATACCCTGTTCCATCTTGCTCATACGACTGGTTCGACGGTCATGCGGGCCCTGGCCTGGGAGTTCCCCAACGATCCCTCGCTGGCTAATGTCAACACCCAGTTCCTGCTCGGCCCCTCCGTTATGGTTATTCCCGTTCTGGAACCCCAGGTCGATTACGTCCGCGGAGTCTTCCCCGGCGTGAAGGAGGGCGAGATTTGGTACGACTGGTACAACCAAACTGCTGTTAACGCTCAGCCAGGAGTAAACACTACTATCTCCGCTCCATTGGGTCACATCCCCGTGTACCTTCGCGGCGGCTACGTCATTCCCATGCAGGAGCCCGCATTGACTACTCGCGACGCTCGCAATTCCCCATGGTCTCTCATCGCTTCTCTCGATGGAGCTCAATCTGCTAGAGGACAGCTCTATCTCGATGACGGAGAAAGCGTCGAGCAAAATGCCACACGCACTGTGAAGTTCACAGCTAACCAATCGAGTATCTCTGCTTTCTCAGAAGGAGACTTCCAAGACACAAACAAGCTTGCCAACATCACTATTCTGGGCTTGAAGCTCCCTCACGCGGACGTGAGCAAGGCAATGGGATCTTTGACGCTGAATGGCAAACCACTTCCACCAGCAGCTGCTGTCTACAATGCTGACCTGCATATTCTGTCAATTACTGGCCTGCAAGCCTGGCTCCAGGGTGGAGCTTGGGAACAGAACTGGGTCTTGAAATGGTAGTTAGTGAACTACTGTTTATGATGAAAATTTGGTCTAGTCTACTATCTTGTTATATCAAGATTATAGGTTCAGAAATGGGGTTCTAGTGGACCTTAATTTATGGGCTTACGTGAGGAAAAACCCCAGGGCTAGGATTCCAGCAGTAAAAGAATGTAGGGGAAATCCATTCAGCTAATTTCTTTCTAAATAATTATGCCTAATTCCAAGTAGAACACGAAACACGATGCCCGCAACGAAGGTAGGTAGAGCCCGAGTTTATTGATACGCTTGGGGCGTCGTCGAAACCTTCAGCGATCGACATCGGTACAACCGCGCCAATCAAACCATCAACATTCAGCCCCCATTGCAACCCCATGCACGACCCTGAAATTCAAGGATTAGCGGCTTCTCCAATACAGATCCTTTACTCGCTTCCTGACTGACGATCTTGTAACCCGTTCCTGGCGGCCATCAGCGACCCCGCCTGTGACCCGCTACGATCCCTGCATCATTAAATCAGGATTTGAGCGAATTGTATCACTTGGTCTGGTTTTGGGATATCCTTACTCTGTAAGAATGAGCAGATGTCACTGGAGTTCATTATTGCACGACGTGTAACTGATTATTGGTGGTTGTGTTTTGAAGGTTGGTTACCCCTATCTTGCCAGCCATCCATGTCTTCCACAATCATATCAACTCCCCAGTCCAATTAGTTCTTTATTTTTGTTTGACGTGATATTTCCTATACTAAACGCATGTCTGTTAGATATTTACGATTCTTTTTATTATTCAATCCTCTGATCTCTTGGTCGCACTTCTGTTCTTTAGTCGATCCACTAGTTCTTATTCCCGGTGGATCTGAATTGGCTCCATCTAGCTTGTTTCAAATTGACATAACGAAACAAAGTCGATATAAAAACATCACTTCATCGCTGCCGTCAATATTTCCTCTTCATACATGCCAGTAGACTCAGTATGTCTCTTTGGCGCTTCTTCGGGCTTGCGAGCTTAGTTAGCTCAGCTATCGCAGCGACTCCAGCACAATGGCGCACTCGGTCTATTTATTTCATGCTCACGGATCGGTTTGCACTGACTGATAAATCTACGACTGCCACTTGCGATACGAACAATAGGGTATGTCGATTTCCAGGGTTGTCAGCCAGGCGAAAATCTTACAGGTTTCTAGGTTTATTGTGGTGGATCTTGGCAGGGTATTATCAACCAGGTAGTGACTGCTCTAATTGAAATGGTGATTATTCTGAGCTAATGGTATTTGAAGTTGGATTATATCCAAGGAATGGGATTTACTGCCATCTGGATCACACCTATCACTGAACAGCTCCCTCAGCACACGGCTGACGGAGAGGCATACCATGGGTACTGGCAACAGGATATGTGAGTAGACTGGATCACTTTGCGGTAGGGTGTCACTGACAGCACCAAGCTACTCCGTCAACTCAAACTACGGGACGGCCGATGATCTTAAATCTCTGGCTTCCGCCCTCCATGATCGTGACATGTACTTGATGGTCGATGTCGTGACCAACCACATGGTTAGTGCCCCAGGTGATATTTAAAGAAAGACGTACTGACTGGGGATGGAAACAGGGCTATGCTGGAGCTGGAAATACAGTGGACTACAGTGTCTTCAATCCATTTAATTCCGAGAATTATTTCCACTCTTACTGCGAGATCACCGACTACAGCAACTTGACTATGGTGGAAAAATGCTGGGAAGGAGACACTATTGTTTCTTTACCTGACCTGAACACCGAGTCTACCACCGTGCAGAACATCTGGAATGGCTGGATCACGGACCTTGTTTCCAACTATTCTAGTAAGATCCACCAATTCGCGATGAAAATGGCCACTAACGTTTATCAAAGTCGACGGCCTGCGCATCGATTCTGTTATGGAAGTTCAGAAGGACTTCTGGGCTGGCTTCGAAGCTGCCGCGGGAGTCTATTGTGTCGGCGAGGTAGACAACGGTGACCCCACATTGGTCTGTCCATACCAAGAAGTCATGGATGGCGTTCTCGACTACCCAATGTATGCCAACCACCCTTCAGACTGGAGTGACTACTAATAATGAGCAGGTATTACCCCCTCCTCCGAGCCTTTGAATCCACCAGTGGAAGCATCAGTGGTCTCTACGACATGATCAACACAGTCAAATCCGACTGTTCAGACTCAACCCTCCTAGGAACCTTTATCGAAAACCACGATAACCCCCGCTTCGCCTCATACACCGAAGATATGTCCCTAGCCAAGAACGTGGCCGCGTTCACAATCATGTCAGATGGTATCCCGATCATCTATGCCGGACAAGAACAGCACTATAACGGCGGCAACGATCCTTACAACCGCGAAGCTACTTGGCTATCGGGATACAATACCGATAGCGAGTTATACAAGCTCATCGCGCAAGCGAATGCTATCAGGAACAAGGCGATTTACCAGGCTGAGGATTATATTACTTACAAGGTCAGTAGACTTCCTCTATTGATAAGGACCTGAGTTTTGTGGGCTTTGAATAGTCACTAAAATGCATTCCTTAGAATTACCCCATCTATCAAGATGATACTACCTTGGCAATGCGGAAGGGCTTCAACGGCACGCAGACAATTACTGTTCTCTCCAATCTCGGTGAAAGTGGAAGCGAATACACACTCACGCTGTCGGATACAGGTTTTGTGGCTGGCTTAGCTGTCACCGAAATCTTCACTTGTTCTAGTATTACTGTTGACGACAGTGGTGATGTTGCTGTTCCTATGAGTGGTGGAGAGCCGCGGATTCTATATCCTACTTCTGAGCTGAGTGGGTCCACTCTTTGTTCGTAGAGATGGACTTGAATATCATCGGGACTTTGTACTAGAAGTTGGTGTTATTGCTTTACTCTTACAGGCGAACGTTTTTTTTTTTTATTATGAGCATTTTCTAAGATTTTGCTGTCGCATTGCTATGTAGTGGTTGACTCGTTTGGTAATTTCGTCGGCTCTTGGCAGTTCGGCAAACTTAGTCACCGAGCACGGCTTCATTCCGCACTAAAAGTAATGAGATTAGTCAATCCCTACAACAACAAATATTATGCTTAGAAACAACATGTAAGAACTCAAGAGGATAGATTTGAACGCCATTACAAGGTTGCCCGCAACCCGACAGTTCGGCACTTTCCCCCCACTTGCTAACCCCGATCGCCGACCGTAACCCTAAACTGGCCGCGTACTCATGTACAGTTGACCAATCAATCATCTCGTAACGTATCAAATACTTCTAGTCGAGAGGGTACATAAGAATGTTTCAAATTTCATTGGGATTAATTTTATATGCAGCTTTAACTAGTGAGTGCCCACTGTTAGATTGGTAAGTTGATTATAAACTCAACGGAAAGTCTCCGCACTCTCACAAATCCAATTCAACGCATCGGACACGGAATTCTATTCTATAAAGAGATCCAATTTTTGCTACTATCCCAGCTTTTAAAACAAAATATTAGATCTTTAACTTGCTGACGTCTTGCATCTTGCATCTTGTGAGTATTCATTCTATCATGTTTTGGGCGGGTTTAATTTCTTCCTGTGGCTGCATTATGACTAACATGAGCGCTGGCTTGTTTGACCGCAGTGATCAACACAATGCCTCTCCAACTTTACGGATCCCCATTCTCCACCTGTTCTAATCGTGTTCGCACGGTGCTTGAGGAGAAGGGTGTTGAGGTTGAGTTCATTCCCATCAACTTAGCCCAAGGCGAACAGAAGAGTGAATCGTATCTCAATGATCTTCACCCATTCGGGAAGGTGCCTGTTCTCCGGGATACCGAGACTGGTGTTCAAATTTTTGGTGAGTCTGGCTTGAAAACATACCTTGATCGTATAGAAAGCTGCACATGCCAACTATTTTTCAGAGAGCAGGGCCATTGCGCAGTACATCGCCACCAAGTACCAAGGCCAGGGAACTGCGTTGGCACCTTCCGAGACTGACCTGAAGGCATATGCTCTTTATCAGCAGGTATGTATTCGTAGTTATCAAATCTCGATGTTTGGTCCTTTTCTGTGCTCGCAACGCTAACACCTTGAATTAAGGCGCTCTCCATTGAACAGTCCTACTTTGACCCTATCGTTTCTCAAATTGCTTACGAGAAGGTCTTCAAGACTATGAAGGGTCACGGACCTACTGATGAAGCCAGAGTCAAGACTCTGTTAGACCAGCTTGATCTAGCTCTACAGGGATATGAGCGGGTTTTGTCTAAGCAGAAGTACCTCGCTGGTGACAGTGTGACTCTGGCTGATTTGTACCACCTTCCTTACGGAGCCTTTATTGAGCAGTTTGGATTTGCAGAGCTGGTCGACAAATATCCCGCGTTCAAGAAGTGGTGGGAGGGTTTGAAGAGCCGTGACAGCTGGAAGAAGCTGACTCAATAAATTGGTCTCTGCTGATGAAGTCTTTTTCTTACGATTGATGAGACTTTCCTGAAGAACACTAAATAGAACTCCAAATATATATCAACCAAAGAATCAATAGACGAATCCCGTGGCATTTCAACTATCTGACTACACGCTGCTGTCGAAGTTCCACTTATAATGTGAGAACTAGGATATACCTAAGGGAATAGATAGGCCTGAAAGATAATATAGGAAAACACAATGTTTTGGTTACAGCGAGAATTTGTTGTATGTTTTGTTCAATCTACAGTAGAAATAGGAACCAGGGTGCGTTCTGGAACTAAACCCACGCTTAATTGATGTTTCAGACTAAGAAAGTATTTCTGATCTTTATCACGTAAGTCGTATGTGGGATCGTATGCTTCTTTGCATTGAATCCAATTTCTGTTTATCCATATTAGGACTACCTAGTACTTTTCTACCCTGCACTTAGGCTTCACCCACTTCTCCCTTCACCTTCAGTAGGTCCTCTTCTTCCCTTTCTTGCTGCTCCTCATAATACAGAATTACGTGGTTCTTATGCTTCTCTTGCTACCCTTGCTTTCTGCTCGTGATATATTGCCCTCTCAATGAAATGATGGTCTTAACCATTGATCCGCGTTATCATGAGGAGGAAGAGCAGCCTGTTTATATTCAATGGTGATCGACTACTGCTGCATTGGCCCGAGGTTGTCTCACCTTTCAACGACATATTTTCCGTGTATTATCATGATCGTCTCGTGAGGCTTTCACTGATTTTAGCAACCAGCAGCGACAGTCACTTCCTGGGCCATTTTATGTTATTAATCTTGAGATGGGATAATTCTACGCTAAACCGAATTGAATCAAAATTGGGGGTGCTTGTCTATAGAGTTGTTCTCCAACGTCGGGGCGTATGCGTAAGTTTGAATTAATATATCCAATATCCGCGAATACACGATATCCGGGAATAAACGACTGTAGCCCATCCTGTGAGAGTGCTCTAGCATAGCCATAGAACATGGATCAACACATCAATTGATGACACCAACGAAAAATGAGTATTTTTTTTCCACCAGAAAATAATTAATCTCATGCAACAAAATCGAGCATGGAAACATGCTTCCCCCATCCAAGATAGATATTTACTAAGAAACCCATAATAACATAACATCGCACAACATCCAACATAAAGCCATAACACCGATAACAAGAAAAAAACTACTCAGTAATCATGAAGAGCCCTGGCCACCAGGCCCATAGGCATAGCACCACCCATAACTGGAGCAGAATGCTGCTGGAACAGTGCCGGTCCTGAGAAAGACGTCTGACTCGGTCCATGTCCATAACCCGGCATCATCTGATCGAAAACCCCATACCCATCAACAACAGGTTCCATACCACTCGGAGCCGGCATAAGCTGAGTCAGATCCAAGCCCTCTGTGCGCGGGAACATAGCGCTTTTCAGAGCTGCTTGGGCAGTCGGCGAGGATTGATCGGCTGTCGCGGCTTCAGAATATCGGCGCTGCACCTCGCCGACTATGAACGCGATCCGGTAGGAGAGATGATCGCTGCTTGGAGCGAGATGGAGGAGGAATGCTCGGACTTGATCGATTAGCGGATCAGAGGGGTTGTAGTCGCATAGTGTTAAAGCGGCGTAGCCGAGGATATAATAGACGTGGTCTATGAGGCCGGGTGCGGCGGAGAAGCGGGTTTGCATTGAGCGGGATATTATTAGGCGGGCGTTGTTGCAGATTTCGGTTATCAGGCGGTCGGAATCTTGAATTCGGGTTGCTGTTCTGTGGAGGAGGAGTTGACAGAACCAGATGCTTAGTTCGAGCGTTGATTGGCCTTCGCTTGCTGGGGATTGTTAGTGGTTTGGTCGTAGGAGAGTATGGGAAGGGTGAGGTGTGAACATACAGAGAAGGTGGGCCCACTCCATTTTCCAGCGTTCGAGCTCTTCGTATTCGACTTCGGCAAATTGGAGGCGTTGAGGGCTATTTTGGAGCTTTAGGGAGATTCGATATAGGGAGATCTCGGCGACAATACGTCCGTCTTCGGGCGTGGCTCTGGGGTGGTCTAAGATGCGAGAGCAGTGGTCGAAATATTGGGCTTGCACGTTGACGGTACGTCCGTATCCAAGTGCAGAACTAATCTCGGTTAGCGAGTGATCCTGTCAAGGAAATAGAAGTGCTTACTGTAAATGAGTAAGACAAAATGTGTTCCACAGACGCATTTGAGGAAGCATTTCGTTGGGCAGCACACCCTTAGCGGGTGGGCTGTGTAAAAAGGTGAATGAGGTCAAGGCATGGTTAATTGAGATCCCGCTCAATAACCAGGCATCCATGAACCCTTCTTTGTGACCAGAGGTAGGATATAGGCAGAGTAGCGCAAGGGCTTGGAGCAAGTCATTTGTCAAGGGAGACTTCCTCCACAGTGTTTTTGTGACAGCATGTTGCACTTGAATTGCGATCTCATGGCTAGTATTTGGAGGCATTCCCGGAAGATATCGGGAAGCAAGCAAACAAGCAGTATTAAAAAGCAGGGGGTTTGTCCGCTGAATATTTGATGAATGATCTATGGAGACCCAGGGGCTGAAATAATCCACAAATCTGGAGATGGTTAGTGGAATCCAGGGGGGAAAAGCTTTGCAATACTCACAGTTCGATAAGTTTCAATGATAGCTTAGCATCTACAATTCCCTGGGAGACAACATCACCCAAGAGTTCACCTTCAGCAGGGAACTGATCCCTCTCGCCGAAGCATTCAATCTGTAGATCGCGAATGAACTGGACGGGTTTCAAGGTAAACCCCGTTCCCGCATCAGTCGAGTCGTCTATACTGTTATTTCGGGACTGGAAATTCGGACTGCTCGCGGTAGGCGGCTGATTAACTATTTGTCGCATGAGATGTATCATCTCGCCCATGCCACGCTCTAGAGATACAAGCCGTTCCTCAATGGAAGGAATAGCGGCATTGGCATCCGACCAGGTGGACGCACTGTCCTGATATCGATCGGGAGTTTCAGGCAGCTCACATTCGAGCCTTACAGAGAATCATTAGCTTGACGCTCGCTTGTGGGGGGAATCATGTTGCATTGGGGCAGATGTCGTGTGGGGCGATCGGGGTACAGAATCCCGTAGACGACCAAAGAAGAGAGATAAGCACAAACCTGAGCGAAAGACAACGACGGCATGCGTGGCCACGAGGATCAAGATCACAGCGAGTCTTCAGCTTGCGACATGTATTGCAAGCAGTCATCGACCGGCGGATTCGGCCCCGGGGGCGTGAATCCTGGCCGACCGAGTCAAGTCGGTGGCCATCGTCAGTGGCGGCGATGCTTTTCGTCTCCCACGACGAAGCGCTATGTGAAGGCTCTGTTCGCGTCATTGCATTGAACTGAATGAAAATTTAATCGTGAATCATTTGATTTGTAGGGAAGAGAGGGGAAATAAGATCTGAGATCAGCAATTGGACCCTTGCCAAGAGGTTTCAAGTTCAACGAAGATCATCCAAAGGAAGGGTGGAGAGGCGAAGGCTTATAACAGATAGCGAAGAGGGAGACAGAGACACAGCCAATTGCGACAAGGCGCTGATTACTGACGATATCATCGACTCCGCCAGCTGCGCAGGTACGTGATCCACTTGGGAGCGGACCTGGGGTAATTCGCCAGGCATCCACCAATCTTTAACGTTCGCGTGAGCTTCTAGAAACAGTGCGATGGCCGTGCCTCCTTCTAGGCGAGAGGGGGTGATAATTTGCCCCTAGCCTTGGAAAGCCCCCTGTTCATGCCGATGAGAACCGACAACCGACAACGTTTCCGGGAGAGGGGTGATGTGGCACCATGCTCGATCTGATCTACGGGAGACTCTTATCATCGACGTCCTCCCCCTGATCTACCTGTTTTTTTCTGGATTTTTACCTGGAATAGGATAGCGGATATCTCCGAGCCCCCGGTTTGATATGACCACGATGTATTATCCTATCCTAACGCTTCACCTATGGATCATGCAAAGTGGGGTTGATATCACAGTGGATACAAGCATGTGCAATTGTCTCGGTCCAGTCATTCTATTTAGAATAATCGGGGGTTGGACCAGGTTCAAAAGCAATGCGACTCTGTAAGTTTCTAGACCCGGCTAACGCCGGACCGCTAGCCGGTTCTTGCATAGGCCCTTACTAGTGTTATCCTTAGCGACAGTCAAGAGATCCGGAATTTAGCGTTTGCCTATGGACGGGAAACGTGGAAACCCGCCCCAATGTGAAAGTAAAATCAAATCCCGCCGTCACCGCGTGGAAAGTACTTACTCTTATCGGACTTTCCGCCCCCAATCCCATGGTATTCGATATGTTTTCCTGAAGCAGCTAGCATGTTCATGTTAATCAATCCGTTGGGGGAAGGGAATACCTGTTCTTTTTTTTTTAATCGCGCACTTCTGAATTGCTCGTTTAGCGAATAGAACATGGCAGCCGAGGCTCATTTGCCATCCCCACTCTCGGCTCCACTTTTCTTTGCTGTGGATTAATATAACTCTCCTGCAGACAGCTTAGTGCGTGCCACTTAGAGGAATAGCGCAATTTGGGTACATATTGGGATGCGGGAACAGGCAAGAAGCGGTCTGCCGTCGAACTGATATGCTTGGTGGCTTATCTTGGTCGGCATGACACTCAACTCTGGGGTAAGTTCACCGCCATGGGAGGCCCCCATGAAGGATTTGGCGGCATTTGCCGAAACGGCTAGGTGCTGCTACCCCATAGTCCCATACGACCATTTTTTGGACGGTGTCTTCATGCGAATTTTTTTTTTCTCCTCCTCCCTTGATCACGCCAAGCAAGGTGGTGATGGTTCAAGAGGGTCAAGCAATGCCTAGTGGTCTGACAGAGCGGCCCTAAGCACATTCGTATCCGGGCGGTAGGCGAGATGCAAAGTCTGGATCCCGAGGCCCACCGTGGCGGTGGATACAAGAGAAAGACGGAAATGTTAGCCTTCGCCCAATCCATTCCTCACAAATGCACAAGGATCACAAGGAATAATCTGGGAATATGGCAAAGGAACATGGGACATTGGAGGATTCTTACAGATGCTGGGTGCGCTTATGCAGGCCATCATTTTAGTCAATATGACAATGTTGCAGCCAAAACCTAACTTCAGGATGATCGGGCCAATCGTAGTCCTGCCACATCGTGTTTCGTTTCAGTCATGATCACCACGGATGTAAGATCCCCCGTGGTTGGACAGAGGCTTTAAAAGCCCAATCTATCATTGGCGGATAAGATATTTTCCGTGCCGCTCTGCGTTCACACCGCATGCTCGAGAAAACAATCCTGCTTCCATGCATTGAGTTCATCGGCTGGTGCAAGCCACTCGTAATCCACTGACGCCATTCAATAATTTCCGAGTTTTCAATCTGCTTCTGGATTGGTTGTGGTCAACAAAGAAATGCTTCTGGAAGATAAGCAAAGTCCAGTGCGTAGGAGGCGAGCTAGGCCGTCCGCTATATGTCTCAAAGATAAGGCGTTACCCTCATCCTCGAGTTACCGACGCAAAGCGAACCTGCCAGTCAAATCGTTCGAGTTGTCATCAATGTTATTCAATCAATCAATATCTCGGGGGCGTACCTCGCTTCGATAATGGGCCGAACCGTGGGCGGCTGCCGTTTTGCTTCTTACCTTTTTGGGGTCGTGGTCCCGATCTTCCAGGCACCGAAATTAGCAAAATAGAGATAGCAAACTCGGGTCCGTACTCCGTAGCGAAAAAAGATCGTTCAGTGTCGTGCCCATCTCCCTGTATGCATCTCGATTGAATGTCGAATTTGAATTGGCTCTTGATTCCCTTTCACGAGACAGGCCATTGAACGAATTGTGCCGGTTCAGGCTGATCTGTGCCATGCGCCATCATGGTCCAGCTCAAGGATAGCAAGTGGGCCTTTGAACGCTTCATAGGTACTACTGAACTTGCTATATCGTTCCTTGGCTGATATCCATTGCTTTTTGATACATTGGACATGGCAATTTTCCAACTAGGAGTCTTTCGAGAGTATCCGTCTCGGTGCATTTTTCCTCGGCATGTGGACAAAGTCTCGGGTACAAAGTGAAGACCTTGGGGGTTGGGCACCACTCGCATGGAATTCAAGGTGAGAGGTCCTGTGGCGATCTAGTTGGATCCCTGTTTCGTTTGCCTGAAATCTTGCGGCCAGATTGCTGGTGCGAACAAAGGGCTACCGTACCTAGGCTGTGGGATGTCATTCTCCTCAAACGAAATGTTGCGCTCATATTGTGCCAGATGCTTCTTAACATCCCAGATTCATATTGACCGCAGATTTTCCGGTAGACAGTCAACCCATGGATGGTCAGCATGAAAGGGACGCAAAACAAACAAGTATGCTTCGCAGGGCATCTTTCTTTTTTTTTTTTCCTTAGAAAGAAACAGAAAGAAAAAGCTATTACTCCACTGCAGACGCATGAATCATGGCTTTTGGATAGCCTTGATGGCTCTTTGTCATTTGACGCGTGTGAGTACATCGTGGACTGAAAATCCAGGCGTTGTTCAGACCCAAGGTGGTGTCCAACGCCTGGGATTTAAGACTGATATGTCTTGAAGAATTTGCACCTTGTGACGAGAGCAATTAACGGAAAACTCGGCAAGGAAAGGAGCGACTAAATATGAACAAGGGCCCAAAGCGTTGCTGGCGTTGACAATCGGAGGCCGAAGTCGGAGGCAGATTGATGTAGTAAACAGACTTTGCATTGGTCAACTCTGCACACTAAACGTGACTCATCTCGCTTTGACAAAAACAGTTAGGGTAACATTACCTTGCCATCGGCTAAACTGTCATGTCGGCTTCACGAAAGCTCACTGGTTGGTGATTTAATATGGCAGATTATTAGTGGATCCTTAGTGTCTATTCCGTCGTTCCATGTGTGTTCAGTCCCCATGACTGGCGAATGATAGTCAGTGGTTAGTGTGAGTATGCTGTGATATGGATTTCTTCCATGCATTATAATCCAACGGGATTCAAGTCCTGATAGACATTGAAAGTAGTGAGCATCAACTTTCATGTGATGTTCGTGTCCTCCATACAACAGAGCCAAATTTCGTATCAACAAGGGCATCCAACAATCTGCAAAATAGAGAAACTTTGATACCTTTGATGGGTCGTGTGCTGCCACTCGGAGGGAGAATTAACATAGACCGAAGTCTTTGCACTCAGTCATAACAAGGGTGGCGGAGGGATGGAAGGGTGAGGGTGAGGGCTGCTGACAAACGGCAGTCCATCGACTTGCGTTGTATGAACTTGTATCTCACTTCCAGTTCATTATCAATATCAAGGGGCTTTATGATAGGTCAAGACAGGGGATGGAGAATAGAAAATATGTAGAAGAAAGGTGATGGTAAAATCTCTGCATTCTGTCGTTTTAAAATGTGGCGGGGTAGTGTAGGAGAGAGGACGACAAGGGATGCGCGCGTATGTGTGGTAGCTACTATCTAATACAAATCATCTCATTACGAGGACAAACAATTACTACTAATGCAAAAATTATCTGATCTAGACCATTTCCGAATCTCACAACAAGCAACGCTAAGAAATGACACTAATCTCAAACAGAGAAAGCCCCAAAAGACTGCATGCATGATACATTACCCCAGCAGGAAACTCCATGGAACCGGGCTCACCTTCCAGAAGCACGCAGATTCCCGGTCTCCCCGGCGCCACAATGCCCGGTACTGTGGTAGAGGGCGCCATCTGCATGCATGGCCTGTCAGTCTCTGATTTGTGACATTCGTGAGGGGGCCGTACACGGCCAATTTGGCATCGTCTGGTGTAACATCATGTCTGGGGCAAACTGCAGTCTGGATATCAATAGCTTTGAACATCGACATATGATATAGTTTTTTGGGGGGGTTGGCAGTCTCAAATCTTGTTTTTCTTCTCTGACCCTTGCAGAATCTTTGTTGGGATTGTCCGTGATAACTTGGCACAATCGAAATGTCGGTGGCAGGATTAGAATATCATGTTTCCTTGTGGCGCTGTAACACATATGTCCATACTAGCTTCACCCCGTGCAGCTGTCACCTCGGTTAATGAAACGCTTACTCAATAGAAACCAAAACTGAATGTTGACCGATCTTCCGTTCCCACCATTGTTTTGCCGAATTCCCCAGTTCGTGTGTCCATACTACGCCCATAGTCAATAACAATAATAAATATAGGTGAAATCCCCACCACGCGCTTACTGCATTTAGAAATCTCCGCGCTTACGCCATTTCCACTTTCAACAATGAAATTGGCCAAGCAATGTGGACATTGGACTGTTCGACAGCATGTTCCAGAAAAAAAAAATAGCCCGTGAAATTGTCCGTGCTAAAGCGACATTGGTCAGGTCACCCGGCGCTATTGATTTCGCTACGTGGAACGGTGGGTCCGTCGATCATCAAACTGATTGATCAAAGAATTCAATAGTGCGATCCAGCGAGATCCCAAACTTTGACAAGGATGTTCTCCACAAAACCAGAAAGTGCGTTGTATCGTATTGACTGTATCCTACGAAGCCTAACCAAGGCTACCTAATCCACCTAAGGAAGGAGACAACATTCAAGGTTCTATGATCGACATCTGCGTGCAGACCTAAAAAGAAAGTAACCCATACGATGTAATGCGAGGGTCAAAATAAACAGGTCAAGTTTCTCTCTCCCTGTATTCCGTAAATAAAATTAGAATCAAAAATTAATTGAAAAAAAAAAAAAAATAAAGCAAGAAAAAGCAAGTCACAATGCAATGTGACCCCATTGGCCTACATAAACTCACCGATGAACACCCTCACGAACGCCTCGATCTGCACTCGATCGTCATAGGTGCGCCGGGACTGACATGAGACAGGTCACATTTTAAAAAAAAATGACAGCTCCAACGCAAAGACCCCCGGACATCCCCCAAGAACCAAAACCCAACCTAGGTAAACCAACGTGACGACCTGCATCGCAACCAGCGGCCGTGACACCCCATCGTGCACAAGGGCGGCGTCATAGGCTGAATTTCACCGCCATATGACGGGTCATGTACAACACTCTGTCGCCTTGCGTATATATTTACAGGCAGTGGCAAGAATTATAATCTATACATGTATTGTGATTCGGCGCATTATTCCCTGTCGTCTGCGCGCGCGCCAGGAAACCTTTTCACTGCTTGCCTTCCTGATCCCCGGGCTTCCAGTGTGCCTAAGGCTTGCATAACCGCGCCCAATGTTAGGCTGTCACTGACTTCCTTATCTAGTATATAGACCACTCTCGCCCCTGGGCTTTGACGTATACTTTTTTTTTCTTCTTTGCTGGGGTGAACGTATATGCGTATATGCAGTTATGTGCTGTCCTGTGCATTCAGATGTGAAGAGCAGGGGCATGGACATGCATCTGGATGCATGTGTTCCCGATTTGGAGACGTTTTTATACTACAGAGTATATACAGATAAATTTTTGTTGATAGCCTATTCCTAATGTTCCTCTTCGGGGCTAATTTTGGGGTCTACGATCAGCTAACTTTTTGCTTTTGCTCTCTTTTTTTGTCATGTCGGACATATTCCTTATTTGGAATCAGGATCAGGAACAGGCACAGCATCATACAGAGATCAATTATTTCGATTTTTGTTTTTCTCTTATTTCTTTTTCCCTTTTCTTTTCTTTTTTTCGGTCAAGGTTCTTAGTGCGTAAGAATCCACGTTTTAAACTAGGAGCCCAGCCACAGTTCCAGCCGCGAAGCGAAGGTAATTATCTGAGACATCAGACAAAAGGATCAAAGAAAAAAAAAAGAAATAAACTATGGCTCGGCGTATCACCGCAACCTACCCCCTAAATCCACATGGAGTAACCTTCAAGACTAAGACCAGCCTCGCAAGCCCCAAAAACCAAGTTGCCCCATACCCCCGAGATTACTCCATGTGGCAGCAGATTGTCTTTTGGTGGGTGGGATTCTCATCCGCAGAGTTCACATCACTGGTACAACCCCTACAGAGCAACGGGCAACGGGCAGAAACCCTCCCAATTTCCTACGAAACGACACGAAACAATGAGACAAAAAATCCTTGTCTGAACCTTATCGTTGATGAACGGCGTGCCCCAGGTGCTATGGTGGGACTCGGGCAACCTCAACCAAACAATGGGTGTTTTCTTTCTTACCCACTTTTCATCCCTAAAATCGTAGACCAAATAATTAGACATTCAGAAATTGATGGCGAGAATTTAACCACATTTTTGACACATGTCAGTCGTAAGGCAGACAGGGCTCGGTAGATGGTTTCCGATGCTGATACATAACCGCGCGGACGAACCAAACTCTAAGTCCAGTCAAAAGGGGTAGATACTCCGACCTACTTCGCTAGCTCTGACTTTTTTACTTGGTTTAATTTCATATAGAGTTAACTTCGACGTCATGGCTGGGCTGGGGGTGGGCTCCAACAAATGAGCGGGTATGAAATCTCGATCGTAAATGTTAAATTTTCAGGTTTGGCATCTGGGTCAAGTGGGTCGTTCAGGTGGCAGGTTGGATGGAATTTCATATTAATATTTATTAAACATTAGGAAACGGATCCATGGGAAAAGGTTGGAAGGACCCAATATTGAGTCGGTCCAAGGTAAAATGTTGCTTATGAGTGGAAATTGCGTGTGATAGGCTGATTCAAGGTGCAAGTATTTTCCGATTCGTTTTACAATCGTTCCTGCAAGTAGGGAGTAGACGCGCAACAAAAGGAGCGGAAGACCCGGGTATTGGGGCAAAAACGAAACCAAAATTCAAAAAAGGGAAAAAGGGAAAAAGGCCAAGTCCAGCTGAAATGACGCTGTCTCAGCTCTACGGGGTCGGCCGAGGTGATCAGCAGCTGGATTTGTTCAAAAAGTGGTTCCTCATGCCGCTTAGTCGTAAGGCATGATCCACGTTTCCCGTCATGCGTGCAATAATACGAGATCGTCGAGTGTTGCCTGGTGGGGAAATGATGTACATCCCGTCCTATCGACATGATTCTCCCCACACCACCTTGATTAAGGGAGAGAAAGGAAGGAAAAAGAAAAATTATATGGAGACAAGAAATTGAAATCAAAGAAGATATCTTTCCTCAAGATGCGTAAAATTGATAGCCGATATACCCGATAGAACACCTAATAATGCAATTTCAAATGTGAGTCTCATGGTCTGACGCGGCAGGGCACAAGGATGCGATGTGCACAGTGCGACAGGTGTTGAGTCCAATGACAAGAATTCCCCTTAAATCCCAAATACCCCTTTGCCGTGTAAGCCCGCTTGGTAAATAACATATTCCATCAGATAAAAAGGGTATCAAGAAATGATATCTGAAAGGCTCCCCTGCCCCGTGGGCGTGGGGCCTCATGATAAAGCAAAGAATCCCGCAATCCAGCAATCTCGAAACTTGTAAAGAAAAAAAAAAAAAAGAATAAAAAGTAAAAAGACAGAGGAGAAGAGTATAATGCCAGTCTATCTCCAGTCCGTGACTCGTAAAGAAAATGGAAGAAGCTTCCGGTCGTGATGGGATCCGAATAAACGCTTGTGTTGATGCCGTGTATCGTTGCATGCAGTCGGTAATAATAGTAATAAAGGCCGTAAGTGAAGGTAAGGTGAGAATGCGATGTGCGTAGAACAGTAGAACATGCGCCACACGGCATCTACTGATGAGATGAGGTGAGGGCAGTTTAGACGCCTTCGACATCGCTGAAAGGTGAATGTCGTGACTCATCACCTCCACGCATTTGGTTGCGTAGAGCAGGGAGTTGTCGGCGCCGAGCATTAATGAACCAATTGCTAATCTAAGGAATATTGTGAGTCATGTTTCACATACGTTCCGGGTTAAAATTGAGGCCTTACCTGACTGATCGAAAGACCAGTTCGGGTCATGAACATCTGCTTATCTTCCTCACTGGGATAAGGATGATCCAAATGCTCATGAAACCAAGCACGCAGGATATCAGTCACGGGCTTGGGCAAATTTCCCCGACGACGTTTACTCTTGGGATCAATCGCGTCTCCCATAATTCCAAAATTGGCTTGTTGAGGATGCGCCATCATAGGTTGCGACATTTGCTCTTGCTCGGAGGGGTATCCCATTGGGTGCCCATAAGGCGACTGGCCATGCATCATAGGTGCACCGTATTGTTCGGTTCTGCGGTCTACCATCTGTGCGGGCATGGGAGTGGGCTGACCAGCACGGTATTCGTGTGCATAGGGATCGGAGCGTGGCGCCATCCTGCTGTCTGGGTAACCCTTTCGGTCTGGCATGGATCCTAAATCTCGAATCGGGGGAAGAATGGGACTGGGTCCTCGTGCGGAGCTTTCGCCGAGCCGCATGGACAAGTGGTCTCCCATCTGTCGAGGTGGGTGTTCGCCAGTGTGAGTAGTGTATTCGTGGTGGTGTTCTCCGTAGGTGGATTTAGGTGACCGGTTCGTTGGATAGCCAGGGATGGAGCGTGGATCAGCCATCTCATGGCCGGATCCAGGGCGCTCCTGTGATTGGGGCCGCGAGTTATAGTATGTGGATGAATCGATATCGTCGTGTAGGTGAGGTGGGAGAATCTATCAGGCGGAAGTTATTTAGCTGTTCTGGCACTGTATTGCCCGTATCTGGGACTGACCTCGCGGAATGATGGTAGTTGCTGAGAATGACCAGCCGGGGACCGGCTTGCGTATGAGATGGCCATGTCGGTATCCTCGTCCAACTCTCGGGACTGGGACATAGACGGGGTACAGAGCAAGGTATAAAGGCACGACAGCTAGAAACACAAAGCAAGGCGTTCAACAGATCGAACCAACTATACAAGGCGCACGGTCAGCAACGACGTTCATGGATGGACGAAAATTATAATTATAATTATAATTATAATTCGTAGGGTCCGATGAGATCAAAAGGAAAAGAAGAAAGATAAATGTCAAGAGAGAAACTCACTGGGGAGACTGGGCTAAATTTACGTTGACATGGCAGAGCCAAGATCATGCAAGGTTGGGGAATGAGGGCGGATGGAAATGGGGGTTTTGGGATCTCCAAATAATGCAGGGCACAGTACATTTTAAAACAAAAGACATGGCACCCAGCTGTTACATGTCCATGGAAAGGTAAGAACAGGGGGGGTCCAGAAAAATGACGATCGTGGGCGCAAGTGGGTACTTGGGAGCCACAAACTACGGAGCACCACTACTTCCGTGTCAAGGCATGCAGAGCGGAGAAGAGGGGTGCAAATCGCAAGAACCCTATGGAGCATCCTTAAGGTTGACCTTGACAGATAGTGCCAAGGATCTTTGGTTCCTGTCAACCTGGAAATAGTCTGATTTTAGTGCCAGAATCTATCAGGTGGCGCCAGGAACTGCTCGTTCCCCCCATTTTCCACGCTAGTTTTGATTTGTATTTTGAATTTTGGGGTTTTATGGTTTTATGGTTTTATTGATTTTCCCACAATTGGACACATGTGAAATTATTCCCAGATTTATTATCTGAAAAAAGGAAACCCCGAATTCTGGTCCCCAAACGCCGCTGGTACTGTACATGTTTGGTGTATACCTCCGTAATGCGATCTCAGATTTTGGGCGGTTTGGGTTTGGAACTAGTACTTTTGAGAAATCAATTAGCAAAAATAGGAATATTACAAAAATCCATCTCAGATCAATCGGCAAGGTCCGGAATTCCCATAGATCCCATCGACACATACCATAGGGGCAGCAGGGGGGGAGGAAAAAGGAAGTGGAGAGCGGCATTCTGCTAACTGTTCCTGAGTCAAGCTGAACTTAATTAATTCAAATACTGGAAATCCATTGCTTTTTCCAGTGGAGAACGACAAATCGAGATTGGAGAACCGAAATTCTCGTATGGTCAGAAAGTGGAGCATTCAAAACCCAGAAAGCAGTCTCCGAAAAGTCCAAGGGAAAGATCGTCTCTTGTGCCCGGGGGAAAGGTCCCCACTGGTGTCAGACATCGTGGCCTACCACTGGTTACCGATCGCGACTCATCCCGAGGGCTTATCCCAGATAGCGGGTTTTTTCTTGGGTAATAATCTGAACCAGAAAATAATTTGTTTGACTTTCTGTTATGGTTTTCCGTTGTCTGATTTTTGGTTTGGGGTCTGTTGGTTCGGGGAAGTGGCATGACGGTAAACCTCGGTTCGATCCCACTTACAAGCCTGATCGGGGGGCATGAAGATCGATCGACCACAGGGAGGGCAGCTAGAGGGGCTGGTATCCATGGTGTGGTCTTCTTGGCACAATCCGGACAGGGATGGGTAGATCGCCTAGGGGTTCTTCAATCGTCTCCACTTCCTTCGAGATGAACCATACAGAGTGTGGCGCACCAGATCCACCCATGCTCTCTGTCTCCCGTACGTCAGATCACCCACACGCTGAATCCGCTTGGATCCATCTATGACGCGACGCTTTCGAAAGGGAAAAACACATTGGGAGAACAAGGCAAATCTGAAGCTGAACGGATCTGATGCTTCCATTGGTGCTCCGTCCATCTCAGGTGAGTAGACATGCAGCGGATTGTTGGGAGGGCAAGCACTACGCATATGACATCTCAGGTTTTCTTTTTCTTTTTCTTTTTCCTCTTTTTTTTTGGATTTAATTTCTTTTAATTATTTGGTGATTTCTGACTGAATCCGCTAGGGGTGGTGGGGAAAACTTAGTGTGGTAGACTGACGTGGTTGGAGAGGCGCGTTCTGTCCCCGGGATTTGATTACCCCTCGATGTGACAGAACTCTCGTGGTTCCTGTCTAGCGTTCTTGACCGATCGACTGTGATTTGCGCTCTGATTTGATATGTGATGCGGCTCGCGTGTCGCCTGTATCTACTACGATTCACAACCTAGACCGACGCCAGAGAGAAAAAATCACCCATTACCCCACTCATGGTCCACATTAGGCTGACAACAATGGCGCAAGAAGTCCAGCTCACTTCAATGCCATCGGAGATCCTCTTGAGTGGGGCTAAAGGCCCGCTTAACCAGCCTAGGTATAGGACCGCGAGCTAGTCATTCTCATGTTCCTGGTCATGCCCCCTCGAAACACATGATAATACTTTGCGACAAGATTAAACCAGGTCAAACACTTCTCAGGATCAGGCTTTGCCCGTTATACCCCTACGTTTCGGGACGGCAGATAATCCCTGTCAAAGTCATCAATCTGACACCCATGTCCCGGTAGATGGGTGCACGACATCTCGGACTCGTTCCGTCGTATCCTCGCACTGCACGCCGGCAAACTCTGATCATCCAAACTCCTTTAGCTGAACAAGGCAATCCCCCCGGAGCTTAATCAACAAGTGCTAGCCATGGGACGCCACACCGCGATTAATCAGGCGTCAAACCCAAAGGCTAAGATTCTTGTGATCCACTTCGCCAACCCGATCTACCCCCCTTTCGGATCCGGAGGGTTGTGGAATTCGGATCCAGCCTCCACGAGGCCTTGGATCTGGATTGGATCTGTACCTTGTTTCTCGCTTGATTCGCCCATCATTCTAGGGCGAGATCGCACGGATCTGGGATTTTTGGGTCTCCTTGCTGGAGGAGATCTTTCCAAGATCCGATTTCATTCCTTTCTTTTAGATATCTCCTTTTTTTTTCTTTTTCTTTCGGTTACTACATATGTTGTACAAGATAATTGCAACCAAGAGAGAAAAAGAAAAGAAAGTGACAAAGAATTTCGTCTGGTCTCCACTTGTGGATATCCCTGCCATCCCCAGGCACGGCAAGTCAAAAAAAGTGAAAAAAAGTAAAATCAAAAATAAAACCAAAAATCAATCAAATACTGACAGATCGTCACATTCGTAAGATCCGAGATCGTGCATAAAATGGAGTATGCAGATCATCCAACCGTGCAGGGATTGGAAGAAATACTCCATAGCCGAATACGTAGCGTAATGCAAGAATTTGTCATGCAACCTTTCCCGGTACTTGGGTCGCAAAGTATGGCCGATCGCATTTTTGAGCAACTTCCGGTAAGGAACCTTATTTCCTGTCAATCTATTGCAATTAAATATACGTTTAGATTTAGAATTTGCCAAGGTCATCGCTGGCTTTCAATAGTGCTGTTGTTCCTAGGCTTGGTTCCCTGGTTCCACTTCTACCATCTAGGTCATTTTTCTTTTTTTGATCTCATTTATCAGTCTTTCCGGGTACCCGGGTCGATGTGATCTCAGCTAGTGAGGCAAGATTGATATCATAACTGTATCGATCGCCCGGTCGATATCAATTTGGAATGTGAGGAGTGGCGTCGCTCACGCAGGACATCCAGTCATCTGCAAGGAAATTGTAAGGATCAGCTCCATCCTAGCACTCGGAATTGGACTCCGGCTTCGGCTACCGCCTGTCACTTCTGGGGGAGTTAATTTTATTGTCCCCGCCGTCTGGTAGCTGGGATGATCCGCTCGCAGGAAACCTTATAGACAATATAATCTATGCTCCACACTGGGTTTTGTATTTACTTTATGGAAGTATATATTAACATCTAAAATACTGTTGATATGCAGGGTCTAGTGGATGTAAACTTTTTTTCACCGTCACGGTAATAAAGTGTGACACCCAGAGCTTCCAAGGTTGATGTTAGGTATGATGCATGGTACTTTCTTTGCCCCGCATGCTCGGGTGGTTGTGGTTACATGACTCGAGCAAGTTACCTCGCTGCGTGCCAGTTGTTCTGCAGCGATATACTTGATGAAGTGTCAGTAGCACGAACCAGTCTATTAGTGTTGATCAGCCCCTGCAGGAACACCTAAATTATCAGAGCCCGATCCTACCATTCTAGTACGATCTCCACGCTGCTGAGGGCATTGTTTGCTTGATGTCCCCGCAAGGGTCTCCCAACAATCTGAGGTCGCATCCCTGTCGGCCCGGTAACTCATTGACATATCGGGCCGCGGGTGTGACCTCCGCCATATGCCCCGTGGAACAGCCCCTGACGTATGTGGTTGTAGTGCATCATCAGATCACATTCCTGTGGCGGATACATATGTCGGTCGGTCCGAGTTGTCGCTATTGCAGCCCATATTTCGAATCCTGAGTAGTTCAAAATGTTTGAACATGTGATGATTAACTCAGCACGGAATCCGTCTATTTGAATTTCGCCCAGTCATGCAAAACAAAGTTTGTCAACAATTGAACCCAAAATGTCTCCTCCCCGCATTTGAGAGGCTGGATTTTGGTCTATAGTACCGGGATCCTTGCGACAAGTGTGGGCTGTGAATATCAACCTGCACTTCTTTGAAGTGACACCCTCCCCGGCTATTCATTTAGCTTGCTCAGCCTAGCGCCGGTGAGTTAGTACCTAGTTAGGTATTTGACTAATGTATATCCGGTCGTTGCTCAGTAGCATGTCCTCTAGAGGTTATAAGGGAAAAGTTACTTGTGCATCTCTATTTACAACGCGTTCACCCCTCAAGGTCTAGTATATGTAGACTTTCCAGAGCCTAGATAGGATATGATTTTTCCCACTGCCCGTGAAGATTGATATACATGGTATAATGCACGTTGCAGCCCTTATAGGTGAGTGTAAATTATCCAGCAATTACAAAATTGATGTTAAGTGTGTTCAAGCCCTGGGGGTCGTCTTTTCACCGCTGAGGGGTATATTGTACATGTAGTAGGGGGAGACCGGTGTGGCTACCACATCATGATTTGTGGATCAGACTGCCAAGCTGAGAATCAAGGCTAAGAGGTCAGATCAGATTGCACATATCATTCAAGTGGTCACTCTTTCAGTCAGACCGCTCGAGGGTGTTTTCAGATCAACTCAGTAGAGGGGCCGCGCACGAGCAGAACGGGAAGCAAACCCCCTACTCACACAGGATACATGCTCGTTCGGCCAGTGGTTCGAGGCAGCGAATAAAATATGGATATTAAGTTTCTTTTAATTCTTGTCTAGAATGCTGGTATCTTTTTTGGTGCGCCAGATCTAGTCTAGTTCTTTCCAAGCTCCGCAGATCGCGAAGTAGCTGCCTGAACAGCTTTGTCAACGATCTCCTTGAAACCCTGTGCCTCGAAGGTCTGCAGAGCAGCATGTGTGGTTCCGTTGGGGCTAGTGACATTCTTGCGCAGCTGGCCGGGCTCATCGGATGACTCAACAAGCATCTTGCCAGCACCGAGACAAGTCTGGGTAGCCAAGCGAGTAGCCTGTTCTTGGGGCAAGCCCAGAGCGGTAGCACTGGCAATGAGGTGTTCCACCATAGCGAAAAAGTAAGCAGGTCCAGATCCTGATAGAATGTTAGAATTATCATATACAAGCTTCCTCCGGTCAATTGACTTACCGGAAAGACCAGTCACAACATCAAGAAGCTCCTCCTTATCAACCCACTCGGTAGCCTTGCTAACGCTGCTCAACAGCGCATTCACGAGCTCCTTCTCCTCAGAGGTAACATCGGCGCTAGCATAAGCACCGGAAGCACCCTCGCCGACAAGCGCAGGGGTGTTGGGCATAACGCGAACAACGTGTGCGGAGCGTCCATCGGGGGTTCTCGACCACTCTTCCAAGCTGCTGAGTGTGATTCCGGCGGCGATACTGACGACAACGGGTAGAGACGTGCGCTTGGACCAGGAAGCTCCCAGCTCCTCGCAGACACCCTTGGTGACCTGGGGCTTGACAGCGATGATGACAATATCGGCATTGGCGCCAGCCTCGGTGTTGTCGGTGGTGGTCTTGACACCGACGGCCGCGAGCTTTTCCCGGTTGACGTCCCACGGCTCGGAAACGGTGATGTTCTGCTTGCTAACACCCTTGGTAACTAGGCCACCGATAATGGCGGAGGCCATGTTACCTCCGCCGATGAAGGCGAGCTTGCTGTCTTGGAGAGAGGGCATTGTGCTGATTGTGGGGGTAATGTGTATCGTGGGTTTGGTCGTGAATGTTTAATGTTCTTAATGTTGAAAATCCCCCACTTTGCTTGCTTATCGGAGGTGGGGCAGTTTACAACCAACTATGCCCGATATCGGTTGAGAGGAAGGATGTCGAAGTAATATATGTCAAAGCACACAGGAGATGGGGGATTGGAATATTTATGCTATTTCAAACTGCAATTCAACCCCGCAAAATGTCAGCTATGACACATCGGTGGTGACCCCAGACTAGGCACGTGACTGCTTATCGCCGTCCACCGGGCCGGTCAACCGGTACACTTGAACCCATTCCTGCGTGACCAGCCTTGGAGATTGGACACCTGAGATTTGAGAGTAACGATAACTTTAAAGCATGGTAAGGGTTATGTATCCAGGTGTGAATACAACTCCCGTACCTGTTACGGCATATCTATTCTAGCTCCTGGTATCATCGTCGTAAGCGTATATTGGATCAACTTTGTACCAATTCTATTCCAGTCTAGGTAGCTTAGTTACAATGTTAGTTTATACTATCCATGCAGGGTCCTTCAAGTTTAAATGCGTGATAGGTACACGTGGAGAAGTGGATTTGTGGCGGAGAAGGGAATTAAGACGTATCGCTGGTTCCTGCGTCGACTGCAAGCTTGACCATGCTTCTATCCAGTGATCAAATAAATAGGACGTCGGTGTCACCTTAAATGCATATTGATTTGATGAAGTTTGTGACGCAAGTGAAGCTATTCACAATGCACCTTCCGTGTACTCGGGGACTACGCAAACTTGATACAACCCAGATTTGAGCCTAGCTCGCCTGAAGGACTTTCAATTCATTATAATATAAGATTTAAGGTCTTTTTACATCTCGCAATGTATGCATATCCAGGCTGGCTCTACGGGCTCCAGTCCGGTGCCTTTCATAAAGATGACAATTTTACTTTGAATGCGGGTCAAGGTTGATGATAAGAGTGTGGGTATTCGATTCAGATTTTGAGGAACGATAGATACCACATATGAGCCACATGTTTAGGCATGATTGGGGTTTCACAAAGGAATCGATGAAAATGAAAACCAGAAAGCCGAAAGAAAAGATTGAACCAATAATGAAACCCAGAAGATAAACCCGGAGAATGAACCACCCGCTAAAATGCATGAATCAAAAAAGATTTGGTAGATGAGTGACCGAGTGAGTGTATATCCATGATGCAGAACATGCAAGTCCATAGCAGAAAGATAAACGCAAGAATGGTGTATGAATGCAAGAGCCCAATTTGTACAGTGGGTAGGGCCGGGATGAGAGATAATGTGAGATGAAAGCAGGATATAGGATCAATTCGCCGGAAGCATGGTTGCGGACGTGTCAATTGATTACCAGGTCTCAGCAATGTACTGACCAGCTTCCTTCTTGCGCTGCCAGAACAACTCTGCCTCCTGGGCATTGAGGTTGCCCTTGGCCATGGCGACTTCAATGAGAGCAGCCTCAACACCTTCACCCATGCCCTTGCCGCTACCGCAAACGAAGACACGACCATCAAGGGCGTTGATCACATACCAGACCAAGTCGGCCTGGTGGCGGACCTCCTCCTGAACATAGCGGCTCTCACCGCGACGGCTTTGTACGACGGTGCGAACCTTATCCTCATGAACGCCCCATTCGCCACTGTAGAGCTCATCAAGTAATGAATCGCGCACACCCTGCAGAACCCAGACCTTGTTGGCACAGTTTGCGGACTGCAGACGACGCTGAACGAAACCACGGAATGGAGCAATTCCAACACCAGCACCAATGAGAAGCATAGGGCCGTCGGATGCAAAACGAGTGGCAAGTGGATTGGCCATTAGGCCGCGGAACATTGGCACGTGAACGTCAATCTTCTCGCCAGCAGCTTCGGCCTTGATGGCCTGCTGGGCCAGCTGCTCAAGGTAGCCAGATCCCACACCGGTTCGCTTGCCACCCCGCCAGTCGTTCGAATCGGCGATGGTTACAGCAACCTCAACCAGTCGGCGACATTCGGTGCCCTTGAACCGACAAGAGATCTGAGGATCTTGGGACAAAGAATAGAATCGAGGCATCAAGGTGTTGAGCACGGAAAGAAGATGGTCCAGAGGAGGTTGGGAAGAGGGAAATGCGTATAGCAATTGAGTAAGACTGATGTGAGAGCTGGTACGAAGATCACAGAAAGCACCCTGGCCCTGTGCAGATGAAAGATACTCGAGGATCTTCTTCTCGTTCTCCTCGGTGGTGTATTCGGCCAAAAGTCGGAACAGCGCCTTGGTTGGAGCGTAACTCTGAATATCTGAGCACCAGCTCAGTACCTCCCGGCGTGTTGTGATAAGCTCTCGTGGCTTATCATCACCCCAGATGGTCGGCCAGCGGCCCTTAGTGGTGCGCATGAGAACCTTCTTCTCTCGCATGGACCTCGGTACACACAGTAGGTCGAGAAGATCCTCAACTTCCTCATCCTTGTTCTTTGGGCACACGCCAATTGCGCCTCCAACCACAAAATCAACCATTCCACTCTCGGCAGGGTAGTCGGTGACATCGATATCAAAGTGGTAGGTACGCTTCTCGGCACCTCCCTTGGTCAATTCACGGGCAGAGTGAAGAGGCGCGCGGTAGACCTCATATGGAGGATGAGGCTGCACGAATTGCGGGGGGTGATCTGCTGGCCCCATGGGCAAATGCCGAGCAGACGCGGGGGCGGACGAGAAAGACACCGTCTTCTCTGGGAGCGGGGCCATGTTGGAAAGCTCACTGTCCAGTGTGAGGAGGTTCAAATTCAGTTGCAAGCTGGCAAAGGCCTTGTTATTTGGGACGATGATCGAATTGAACCCAGAGATTGGGCCATCCAGCGCCTGCAGTGGCCGACCTCGGCAACAACCCCCGCCACAGCACATGGACTGGATCTTCTGTGTACCACCTGTGCCGACATTCTCCAGCACTCTTCTCATGTCCTCGGAGTTCTGTGAGATCAAGACGGTCGAGGCTCGTCGTCGTCGGCCATTGGACTTCTGAGCAAGATCTTCCTCACTCTGGGTATCGGGGGGCGTAAGTGGGGTGGAGGGAGAGTCGGAGCCATTTGAGTCAGATTCTGATGAGGTCAAGCCATTGAGAGTGAAATCGGTGACCGAGAGGGATTGTACCCCACGCGGCTCTTCTGGGATTGGGTTATCGGGGTGAGAGGTCGAGGAAACAGGAATCTCTTGGAAGGTGTCCTTGCGGGGGCGACCCAATGCGATGGTTGCCGTGGGCATGGCGTCGACGGCGTGGACTATGGAGAGGTTTAGCAGGATATTAGATGTGCGAGACGAGCATAGCACATACCCATTAGGGATGAGAAAAGTACCGCGGGCCGTCGCTAGAGAGGTCTGGAATTGCCGCAGAGAGGGAGTAGTCGAATTGTTGGAGTGGAGAGAACAGAAGTTTTCAAGGACAAGGTTCGCTTTTAATGTAACGTTTGGAACAGGTGGAATGAGGCAGTGGACCCGGAGTTCGGATCCAGACGGGAAATGAAAAGATTAGGGAAACAAGTCTCAGGTTTAGTGGAAAAGATGAAGTTCAGGGTAATTACGGGAAGCGCAAACCAGGTTCGGATATGGAATTATCTGATTTTGCCACATTCTTCGTCACCGGGTATTCGTTGAGTAAAGTTACCGCGGAAGCACGGGGGAATTGTCCCGGGGGGATTTTACTACTGAATAAGGTGGTGAATTTTGTCTGGGGATTAGGGAAAAGTATCCATTTTTGACCCTCTAACGATCGACCATGCATTACCAGTTAAGCCAGTCGGGGGCGTTGGAGAGGTCATCTTGTAATACACGCAGAACCGGAATCTCGTAATCTACTAAAAGTGGCGCCAGATTAGCCGACTTCGGTTCCGACCGGATCTAAACTGGACCGTCCAAGTGCCGTGTCAAGGGATAGATCGTACGTTGGCGATTTATATATGGTACTTTGTGTACAGAAATTAAATTAAAATTAGGGGTATTTTTGCTCGACGAGAATGATCTCGATTTCGAAAAAGCAAAAAAAAGGAGGAAGAACTATGGATTCCCAGCGGAGTGGGCCGACACCGGGTCGCACTTCCCCAACCGATTAAGTAATGCGCCGACTTATCAATCAATCAGATAGCGCACGTCGTACCAACACGGGAACCACTCTCCTTATCTGATTCGCCATACTCCGAGAGCCAAGAAACACAGGTTCAATACTCCTTTTCTCAATACCTCCGTCGGCTAGTAATACGCAATGGATCAGATCCACTTCCCGACTGGTTCTTTCTCGATCTAGCCCTGTCCCTGCCGTCTGGGTCTCGGTACAGCAACATTCCCAACCATTGGGGAGTGGATAAAGCCGTTACTGTGGCAGTGGGTCGTTCTAGAAACACCAAGGACGCGTGCTACACGAGCCCCAAAATGAGAAAATGGGGAAAGCTCCTTTTCTGGAGATAGGATCGTCACGGGCCTGAGCTGAAAGCTTTCAACTCCTCGCTTTACCTCGGGTGCTCGGCATCCTGGGTGTTCTGAGGCCCCTAAAATGAAGACAGGGGTGATTGGATCCAGCCTGTCACACTCTCCCGTCTCAGGCAGTATTCGGTACATAATGGCCCCATCTGATAACTCAAATCTACGAAAATCCTTGTCGCTAGAGTTGGGCATCCAATTTTGTTCCGAGACTTTTTCGAGTAATCGCTCCCGTGCACATATCCATGAAACCCGCGTTTTCGTCATCTGCAAGGATTCTCTAATCAGCCTGTGGGGCGGAGGGTCAGGGGAGAAATAGGTGTACAGTATGCCCGATGTACTCTGTATGAGGGAACAGGTGAAACCATGAGTTCATTCCAAGATTGATCGGTATCTGACGTCGCAAGCTCTGACCTTCACCACATTTTATATCAACATCACGTCGTCACAATACATGAATAAAATAGATACAAATAACTGAACCAAACAACAGGAAAAATATAAAGACAATATAAGACCACTGGACAGTAGCTAAGAGTATCAAGACTTCCAAGTCCCAGGGCTAGATGCCCTCTCTCTGTATTAATGCCACGGGCGGAACGAAATGATGCCGGCCCCTGGCCCAATAATAGATAGTCGCCGATCCGATGACGCCAACATACATCACCACGCTCCAGTTCATTGTCTCACGTGTCACGGATGTCGACAGGGGGAAGAAAGCAAAAACAAAGAGGGGCAACAGGAAAGCCATGGCCCCAATGTTGATCGCCATACCAAATCGGCCTAATGACCATCGATGGGGTGGAAGTGCTTCGCCACGGAGTCGCTTCAACAACACACAACCAATCGAGACAATGTATGCCGACATGAGCGACGTGATCGTCAGAGAGATGATGGCGTTGAGGGCCACCTGTGACCCAATGTTGATCAGCGAAAGAAGAATGGTGACCCCAAGAGAGACCATCACGGAGTTCAAAGGGATGTTCCATCCTGGTGTAACCTGTCAATACAGTCAGCTGGAGTTGTTTCAAATACTTGGCTTTTTTGATAGGCCTACATATGCGAAGAAGGATGAGAATGGAATGCCCTCATCGCGAGCGAATGACCATAGCTGCCGCGATGCTGTGGCCACTTCCGTAATGGTACTGGCTGTCAATGTCACTATAAGGACCGCTGTCATCGCGTTTGTAGCTGCGAGACTGCCGGTTGTGTTGTAGAATATTTGGATGAATGGGTAACCTGTTGGGGTGTCCAGTACTTTGTCGACCTCGCCCAAGGTGAAACATAAGGTTACCAACATGATGAATCCGAGTACACCATTGACTGCTACAGAGGCCATCATGGCCTTGGGAAGGGTCTCGGATGCATCTTTGATTTCTTCCGCTACAGGACGTCAGCTGCATGCATTCCCTATAGATAAGATCAGACTTACACATATGGACGGAACAGTCGTACCCCAGCATTGATGTAATAGTGGTGGCCAGCCCAACCAGAGTCGCTGTCCCGGAATTATCCCAGCCACCACCATTGTTGAAGTGAGTGAAGACAGCATGAACATTGTTGCGCGGTGCCAATACCCATAGTGGAATGATGATCGCGAAGAGACCAATGACATGGATGATCAAAATCAGCCCTTCGACAAATGGCAGGTTCTTGGCCAAGAAGGTGTTGAACAAGATAGAAAATGACGAGATGCCTATTACTAGCATTGTTCCATGCCATCGTTGAAAATCATACTCTGGGTGATTCAACACAATCAGGCCTTGAATGATTGTGCCGGCCAGATATGCGATGGAGACAATGGCACATTGCCAACCCATTGCAGAGAGCCATCCTAGGCGAGTCAACCATATATCACACTGCAAGTCCCAGAATAGATAAAAGTCTTACCTGTGATGTAACTGAGGAACTTCTGTCCACGCCGTGGAGCAAATTCCGACACCCAGTGGTACTGCCCACCGGCAGTTGGTGCCCTACACTAACTATTAGCGCCAACCGATCAGGATCATGGCAGCTCCACTTACATCGAGGCCATCTCAGCTATACTGGCATACACGAGAGTAAACCCGATGGAAACACCAATGAATCCCCAAATCAAACCCGCCGTGCCACCATCAGTCAACCCTGTTGATAATAATCTATTGCCACGTCAGTATCAAGTATTATCACCAGATTGTGCAGAAAACAAGTAAACTCACGTCAAGATAACCTCCCATGTGCAAATGAGAGTGCAGCCAAACCCAACAATTGAAATGAATCGAAAATTCCTCTGCTGAATGTCAGCGATGTCAACAGTCGCAATCGGCCAAAGGCAAACACACTCGCAGAACCTGTACGCGCCCTAGCGCACTCATATCCCGTTGATCAGCCAATGTCCCCATGTACCGGGGCGCAACGCGGCCCTTAGGTGCTTTCTGCGGAAAATCCTCAACATCGTCGATCACGCTTTCCGTCATCTGAGAGTCATTATTGGATCTATGAGAGAGAGGCATCGTTGAGATCAACAAAGCACTATGCCTTTCGAGTCTCGACAAACAGGGCTCTAGTGGAACCAAACTCCACAAAAGCAAGACGTTCGAATTTAAACAGTCGGTCGAGTTTGAAGAAATCAGATGCCCGATTGACTGCATGCGCAGTCCGCGACGCAATGTCCGGGAAGGTTATAAGAGACCAGGAAGCCCCTGCTGAAAGGGGGGGGGAGGTAGCTCAGTCGGATCAAGAAGACCTATACTAATCCAAAAGAAGAAGGTACTGGGAGAAGTATCCTTCAATTTCCTTTCATTTTCAGACCTGGGGGCACTGGACGTCACATCGCAGGATTCAAGCGTGGTATCGACGTGGCCGCAAGGCATGGGAAAAATTCTACCGCGCCATGTGGGAAACCCCAAACACTGGTTTCGACACATCTGATGTTTGATCCAGAAATATTGTTGCATTGAGCCTGGGCCGCTTGAATTATGGATTTGATTGCTATCCCTTGAATTCAAATGGGTCCGGAAGAATGGGCTATGAAGCTAGCGGCGCCTTGCATGCCAAGGGGGATGCAACGACCCTTAGTAGCAGGCAACTGACATAAATGTTGCAGCCCAATTGCGCCAGTTCTATCAATTTACTATCCTATTGCTTGTCTTTGCTTTTGTGGTTTTTTTCTTTTCTTTTTCTTTTTCTCATGTCAAAAGCACGTTCTAGAGTTTGAACTCAGTATGTTTACTTTTTCGCCAAACAGGATCGCTCAATAGTACTATGATCCCTGCATAGATCACCCCTTGATGCTTAAACTCCAATCCCGCCACTCAACCCCTCTGTCCTAACACCTGTAGGACACTAGCCGAATGCACCCTCCCTCGCATGTTTTTTCCAGGGGGCCGAACCACATGGTCCTATCGGAAGGCTGTCCGCTGGATCCACGAGTCATAGCTCGCATGTTGATCGACGCCTCCATGTCGGAATGGCAGCTGCCGTCTGCACCGAAGGTATGTGCTCGGCCGCTGGCGTCTATGAAGTGAGGGACTCACTAGTCTAGTTCCTTGTGTGATATTAGTCAAATAATATCAGATTCTCATTTCTCATTCTCTGCCAAGGGATAGGCTGATATTTTTACCACAAACTTTCCTTGATTCCAAGGTTGCTGTGAAGAGGCTTGGGCGGGCTGGTCATTTATACAGTAGTTTGAATACAACAGTGGATCACAGACCCCGGCTCGCTGATCCTGGTCCGTGGCTACCGGTGCCTCGACGATCACCAGGGCGATAGTTCAATATCTCTGATTATTATCGGTGCCTTGAGAGCTTATGCCGTTTACCCTGTGAGGCTGGATATATCTCGTGACCCCTCGTGGTCTTGGTTCTCGGGGACGTACTCTTTCCGATACCCATGGAAGAGTGAAGCACTAAGTTGCCCATACCATTGCTCTTGCCATGGGCCCTTATGTACCCCCAGGGCAATCGCCACCGTTCGAAGTAGTCGATGACTTTCACCATGGCGCATGGATTATCATCACAGTTGCCTTGGGGTTGGTTGTGTCACTCGTCTGTTTCTTAATTCGACTGTACGTCCGGTTAATGCTGATGCCGCCGTTCGCGCGAGATGATATCGTCCTCCTAGGTGCAACAGTGAGTTCTTGCAATGCAGTCTTACTGCCAATCGGTTAAAAAACTGCAAATTTTTGGAACGATAACAAGCTGAACAATCATTAGGCCATCGGTATCATCCAATCAATCCTAGTCTTTTACGCCTGCTCTCGTGGCTTCGGCACATCACTCACTCTACTAAATGAATCACAACTCGATCAGGTCCAAACAGTATGTGGACTCTTCGCCTCATATGGATATCTATAGCGAAAATTAACATTGAGCTAGTTAATTGCTATAAGCGATGTCTTTGCATTGATAGTAATCTATCTCTCGAAATGCTGCGTCGTTGCTATCTATCTCCGCCTCACGCCCCAAAAGCCACATAATTGGGCTTCGTGGGCGACATTCGCACTGTGTACGGCTTGGCTTATACCTGCTGTTTTCATTCTGTTGGTTAATTGTGAACTTAACCGTCCATGGAGGATACAGGGTGGGCAGTGTCGAAATTTGGTGGGTTTAACCAATTTTCCGTCCAAGAGAGAGAGAGTTATGCTAACTGTGTAACCCACTCCAGCACCGACGATGGGAATTCATAGCCGCTGTCGACATCATCACGGAAATCATTCTCTTCTCACTGGCTGTCGCTCTTCTCAAAGGACTGTTCATGTCTGTTAAACGCAAGCTTGGAATAGGATTTGCGTTTATATTCCGCTTCCCGTATGTATTAACCTGGACCAAGAGTGTTATATACACCCACCGGTGGTGGACTGAACAGGAAATCTAACACCTCTGATAGTCTAATAGTATTCGCCCTCCTCCATATGTCAGCCCTCCACTCCGCCCTCGCCGACAACGACGTCACCCTCGCAGCTGTCGAACCTACGCTTTGGCTCCAGGTCGAAGTCCACTATGCCCTCGTCGCGTGCAGCGTCTTCTGTCTCCGGCCATTTATGGCCGCTGTGAGTACCAATTATGGAACTGCAGGGGACTCTAGTTTGGAGAGCAGTGGCTATGCATCGCGGTCGAGGGGAACAAAGGAGAGTTCGAAATCTGGATCTGGGTCTGGCTCGAATGCAGATTCTAGGTCTAGGTCTTTGTCTCGTGTTCGGAGGAAGAGAGCAGGGACGGCGACGGGGCCGTTGCTGAGGTCGGCTTCGAAGGAGACGCTGTGTCGAGATGGATGTGTTCGTGGTGATGAAGGTGCTGGTGTTGATGTGGGTCGTTTGGAGAATCGGCAGAAGAGACAGTCTGTGAAGATGCACGGTGCTGATTGTGGTGGCACGACGCGAGCACCTGTTCGCCGATCTATGTTTCCTCTTGTGGGTTCCAGCAAAGTCGTCAAGGTTCATAAAGGCAAGGCTGGGGTTCGGGATCAAGAAGGTTCTGCTCTAGAGTTTGATTCCAATGCGCTAGAGCTCATGCCTCAGTTACATAGACAATATGCTCGCAGAGAGGAGGGGCCTGCTGAGGATGAGGACCCGGATAAGATGGTTATTCGGAAAGATGTTGAATACTCCGTTCAGTTTGAACGAGGAGAGGGCTCGAAGCAGGTCTCGACCGATGCGACAGCTTACGTATAGATATACAGCTTGGAAGTGCTGTGTTTTGGTATATAGAAACATAAGCTGAATTGAGTCATGTTAATAAACCTTGGAACAAGAGTGGACGATCGATTTATTGTGATCTGCAATTGTGGCTAATAGTATTTATGCCAAATTTCTATGAACATTCCCCAGACCTGATAAATAATTGAAATCCCGAACGCTGCGTATCGCTAATAATGAATGCTAGGAAGAGAGTTCTTCGTTGAATGAGAGTATGCAAATGTTAGACCACTCCAGAGGGTCGCTTAAAAGGATGTGCCTCGGTACTCCTAAACAGGGCATGTTAGCTTGAGACACCAAGCAATAAGGAGGACATGGATAAACTTACAAGACGTACTCATCCAAGCTGACATGGTCCGGCTCGGAAAAGATGAGATACAAGTACTTGAGTGTCTCAGCGAGCCAGTAACTTTCCATCTTGTCGGCCTTCTTCGTGGCCAGGTCACGGACGTCCTTAACGGCTGAGTGACCGAAATTGGTATGCGTCATCTTCTCAATATTTTGGAACATGCGCCAGGCCGCATCTTGCAGCGACTTGTCACCAGTGATTCGGTACATGATGAAAACAGACTCGACGGCCTCGGGTCTAAATTCGGGTTAGTACGTTCCAAACTTCACTAATGTACGCTATGATCGAAGACTGCAGCCTTACCTTAGCTTGTATGAAGAATCCTTAGTTCCGACCATTCCTGGCGGAATCGCTTCCGCCGCGACGATTTTCTGTGCTTCCCTGCGGTGCTGTTGGAGCTCGATGGGCTGTCTGAGGATAGACTCGTACCAGCGAGTCTCATCCCATGGGCAATCTTCCAGGTCTGCACAGGGAGTGAACTGAAAGGTCTCGGGCATGACACCGGTCGGCATCGAATCGTATGCCCAGATACATCCATCTGTGAGGCCCCGGGCGATGGATAGGTCGTCGGGACGGTTGAAGATTTTGGCAGCGATGCCTACAGTGCCACCTATGAAACATTTCAAATGGTCTGAGGTGTGTGCAATGTGGCTTTCTTTCCCCGTAAATTGCATGTTGGAGGTGAAGAGGATTTGTTTATCTTCTTCTTTGGTAACGGCACGGAAAAGCAAATTCTTCTTGATTGCATTGAGTGATCGCTCCCACATCTTCTGATATTGATCTGTCTGCCCACCCAGAAGAATGTGCTCCTTAGGCAGGTACTCATAGGTGGAATCAGCACCACCACCAAGAGAAAAGTCGGAACCGTTGAAGTCAAGACGGAGTGCGTCAACGAAGTTAGGCCATAATCCTGGAGCTTTGGTATGCATCTGGACCTTGTCTAGCTGATCCGTGATACGCTGGACGGCATCGTAGTACATCGGGTTTCCAGTTAGCTGGGTCAGACGGGTGAATTCAACTGTCAAAGAACCCAATTCCGCCAGGCTGGTATGTGGGTTGGGCTCAATCTCTTGACCGATGGCTGATCGACTCCATTTCCAGCGCATCTGTGGCATGTGGTTTTTTGTGTCGAAGGCATAGAAAATCATGTTGCCGAGCTCCTCTGCTTTCTTGAGCAAGATCGGATGGGTTCCGTTGGTCAGGTCATGTGCTGCGATCAACCCTCCCATGTACCTGATCACGATCTCAAAAACGTTGACCTCTTTGCTGAACGTGGTGGTGAAGTCAATCTGGTCGAGTGCCTCTAGTGCAAGCTTCAGCTCACCATCGAGGCCCATAATAATTAATGTATCCAATGAATCGACCAGAGTGGCACCCCAGCCGCTGAAGGAGTCTTCATACTTCCCACTCACAGGCGAGACCTCGTCTCGCAGCCAAGCATGATTTTTGTAGCCATTCCAAGCGTGAAGAAAGGTTTTCTTCACAGCTTTCTGTCTCTGAGTTCTTTTTTTGCGCTCCGACCAACTCTCTGGCTCGAACTCATGTTGGATGCGGGGAAGCGGTGTTGGGTTCGTTGGCAAGGGAATGTACGATGCAATAGGGTGTATCTTATGTGCGTGTTCTAGGTGAATGGCGTCTGGCCGAATGTTCTCGTTTTTTACCGGTGTCGGTCTCCGGTGATAATTCCAGGGCGAACAACTGAGGGGTAGTTGGAATAAAAAGAAATATCCTAAGGCTAGGAGGAAAAGTGCGGTGGTCAATGACCGGCCCCTGCGGTTAGGGACCATAATGAAAGGCGGTTCGCGAAAGCGCTGGATTCGAAAAGCAATTTGAATCCGATAGAGAAGTAAGGTCGATAGGCGAAGGAGTGTGGAGAAAATAATGAGTAAATGATAGTGAGCGATAAGAAGCATAAACAAGAAAGGAATGACAATTAGAATGGCTGCATGTGGAAAGCTTCCACCTTGTTGTGGCAGAATGTCAATTGAATGGGTTGACCTGGGGATCCAGGGGTGTCTGGAGTTAAAAAATGTCACAGAGAGGAAAATCACGTCAGTGGGGGGCACAAAAGGGTCAATGTCATAGGGTCCATGTCACAGGTTGCTCCATTGATCGTCGAGATCTCCATTCGATATACTTCGTACTCTACGAGCATTGATTTGATACACGTAGGCGAACGCGAATGTTGCTGATCGGATTAACAAAGTGTGATTGATATTTTAGGAGCTCAAAGAAGCATTCCAAGACAGCACATTCAAGCTTCACGGATACTTTGTGGCTTGCCTAGACCCTGCATCGGTATATCGTAGAATTAAGTAAGGATTGGTAGCTCGACCTAGAACAATTTGCGTGGCACAGCCCGCCTTGGCTGTCGCGTGTCCGATATTCTGTCTGCCTAGACACGCTAAGAGAGAAAAGCATCGTCCGGGTCCCACTTGTCCCCTGAAAGTGTCCTAGTTAGGAAGAGAGACAGCCGATCGTGACAAACTTGGTTTAGCAAATTATTGTGGCGGAGCCAACCCATGCGGGTCTGGATTTGGTTCTGAATTTGAACTGTCGTCGCCACTTCATGGGGGCAAGACGTGGACTACAGTACATACAGTAGCTCAAGAGTAGAGCAATATTTATCAGGTATCATATTCTGAAGTCATTGAGTCCATTGATAGTTTCCAAACGCAATAGTATTTGAAAGCATTGTTATAGCGCCGGTGCATCATAGCTATTTTGGGGCCGAAACCCTTGAATGGAGCCGCGACCGCCACTGCCAGCCGTGGTTTTGGCCGGCTGCTCTCGAATCGCAAAAACACAAATTACATTTGCTGACATGGATTAGATGTTGGAACCACAACACAATGGCATTCGTAGAGAAGAAACAATGCGAGAGATTGTTTGTTTATAAATTGTACCAAAATTGTAGGAAAGACTTGTGTTCGTGACAACAAAGTGTATGTGTTTGCTTTGTTTGCACTCGCAACCTCTCCAATGAATCGAGCTTGGAACAATTGGCGCTCAAATCCGCGCATATCATATAAATCAACCTTAAAATTAGGTTAGTATACCATCCATGTAATGCTTATAGTGAATGCTAATCAAGTCGCTGGATTAAGGGTATAAAACTGCGTTTTCTTGTTCTCGGGCCTAGCTTGCTCGACCTCTAATTTCATTCACTGGCAATGCTCCAGTGACCTCGGGACTTAAGCAACGATACCATATATACACGGGGACCCCATATATACCCCTCACAGGCATCCTTATTGAATTCGGCGTGAAGTCATTAAGTGGGCTTACCTTGATACTGCTCATTCGCACATCAACCCCTGCTCAGGAAGCAGGCCGGAAAAATCACCATGCCAATCACAGGGTACCTACCCAACCCACGTCTAGAAGTTCAAATCTCAACTAACCTACATCAAAGTGTCTATTTCATCCCTTCACACCCAAACTCTTCAACTGCTCTGGGAACAATCACTGAGCGCATCCGCTCTGCCTACCCAGATGAAGAACTCATCCCCTTGGGCCGCTGGGCCCTAGAACAAAAATTAATGAGAGACACCCCAAGTCTCATTCCCGCATCAGCGAATCCCTCAGCAGGAAAGCCACGCTACATGCAATTCCTCTCGCTAACCCATTACCCCACTCACGGCTTCGTCTACGCATCCGAACCACAAGAGGGGCCTTCCCACCCCTCACATGCACCGGCCGGTGCAAATCCAAGCCCTGTACCGGGCTCGGTGCAAATGACTCAATCTCAATCTCAGTCGCAGTCGCAGTCGACTAGTAATAGCAATAGCTTTACCGCGTCGTCAGACTCATTGCCTATGATCATGACTGTTCTACCTATGCCGTCTTTCGGTATGCTCTTCCACCATTTCACGTACGCGTGCCAGCCCTTCTGGGCGCATCGATTGACCCTCGCTGTGCCCAATGGTGTTATCTATGATGTGGGTGATTTCCGTGTGCGATTGGGTGATGTGCGGCAGACGTTCCCAACTGCACGGCCGCGTGGAACAGTTATTGAGATTGAGTGGCGGGGCCCGACTGTCGTGGACTCGGTTGCTTCTGCGCATTTAGGGGCTCAGAGTACAGAGGAGCAGGATTCTGACTCTGGGATTGATGTGGATTTCTCGGTTGAGGAGTCCGATATTGATGCGGAGTATGCGGCCACTGCGGCTTTGATTCGGGAATTTTGGGGGAGACTTGGTGTTGAGGGGGCGAGGGAGGCTATTCTTGTTCCTGATGTTGGAAAGGAGGTTAAGGATCGGTTGAAGAAGTGGAGGGCTGCGAAAATGAAGAATGATCAGGGTCCCAGTGCTGTTGGGGAAAATGAGGTGGATATGGATGGTGCGGATGTTGCAAGGCAATATATGGAGGTTTTGCGGTTTAATCGGTAGATTGGAGATGTATTAAAGACTTGAAAGTTGTTATATCCAAGTTCTTCGTGGCTTGGATAGGATCCACGTCATTTAAACTTTCAAAGTACTTTTGAAGGTACTGCTACATTCCGATGAGAGGCATGCCTCATGGTAGAGTATGGGAATCAAATTCAAGTTCATTGCCTGCATTATGATATCTCAACGCACGAAATCTTCACCAAATCCTGAACATGTTATCTGCATTCAAGTTGCACGCTTGATCATGAATCATCCAAGCCTGAGCCTAACATCTGGAAAGCATAGACTACAAAAGATCGGTATCGGGGAAACTGAGAAGATAAAAAGAAACATCCTCATTGAAAATCACGACTTCAGCCGAAGGTGAAACAAAAACATGGCGACATGAGTGGTTTATTTTTGCATCATGAGCTGGACGAACTCGTTGTCTGGTATAAGTTAGCATGTAAATTCCCTGCAGAATGACCAACATCTTGGTTCGAATGGACTGGGGCAACGAACAGTCAATCCGGCCATCACCGTCCTGATCCGCCTCACGGATCATCTCGTCGACCTCATCGTCAGTGAGCTTCTCGCCGATGGAAGTCATGACGTGGCGCAGCTCAGCAGCAGAGATGAAGCCGTTGTTGTCGCGATCGAAGACCTTGAACGCCTCGCGGATCTCCTCCTCGGAGTCGGTGTCCTTCATCTTACGGGCCATCATGGTGAGGAACTCTGTCACAGGTCAATATGGATTCGGGCTGGAGGGATTCCAGATTCGGTAGGGGGCATCGTACCAGGGAAGTCAATGGTACCGTTGTTGTCGGCATCGACCTCGTTGATCATGTCCTGCAACTCAGACTCGGAGGGGTTCTGGCCGAGAGAGCGCATGACGGTGCCCAGCTCCTTGGTGGTGATTTGTCCTATTCAATTCATTCGTCTCAGTTACATGCTCGCGTAATGGGCACCGTATTATTGTATTGTCGTATTATCGGGCGTGAAAGTATTGCAGACGGTCGCACTCACCATCGCCATCCTTGTCCTATTACGGCAAAGTATCCATTAATGTCCGGTTCAGGCAGCAGTGTTCAATCGCAGATTAAGTTACTCACAAACAGGGAGAAGGCCTCCTTGTACTCAGAAACTTGCTCTTCGGTCAGAGAATCAGCCTATACGTGGTGCGATGTCGCGATCAGTCACGGTATCTTAAATGGCTGTTATCTCACTGCCCCGCAAAGCGGGGAGTTTTTGTCCAACCCATCCAGTTTTAATGGGAGGGAGGGGAGTGAGATATTAAATAATATAGCAGTCTGATATCATACCATGGTGAAAATGTGGTGGGAAGGTGAGGAATGCAGGAAGGTTGGAGGGGTGATGAAGGTGGGGAGAGAAGTTAAGGGGAAAAGGGCCAGCCTTACGAGCGAGGTACATCGTACCGTACACAAAAATAGTGTGCCTGACAAGTACACCAGTCACGATCTGGTATCCATCGGGCGGTCAGCACCGAAACTGGCAGAAAACAACAAACAGTGGAATGTTTAGATTTAACAGGGCTGAAACTCTCTTCTCAGCTGAAATGTGCTGTGGGCCTTTGATATCTGCAGACGGCTCCAATGGGGCCTACTAATTTACAGAAATCTTGGCGTCTCGGCGGATGACGGCCGCAAGTTAGAAAGAAAGCTTGTACTACTACTGATTGCCTCCTCAAAGCTCCTATGGTGTAATTCTCAACCCCGCACTTGACGGGCAAGGTTACTCCGGTAGAACAGGGATCTACTGGTCATGGTATAAGTGAATATAGCGGATTAATACCGATCATTTGAGCTACATGCGAACCGACAAACCCACCCATGTCTTGTACAAAGTGGTTAGATAATGCCCACATAAGGCTGAGTTGGAACGACTAGGGCATAGAAAGCAATCCCGATTGGATCCACTAAAAATCAGCCTTGGAATTATGTACTCTGTATATATTATGTTTTAAGGCAGAATGCTTGCTAAATATGTGTATTTTAACATTCCCATGTGCATAGAACGGGCTGTTAATATCCACCTGGGGACACGATCACCTTGGTTAATCATACTAAATCACGAACGAAGAATACGTAAATGGCGTTGTCAAAAAGATGGTTAAATGGCTATTTCTGAGACTCTTGTCACCAGATTTTCCGTCATGCTCTGGGTAAATTATTGGGGATAAAAGTACCATTCATCAGCTTCATCTCCCAACCCCGCCCTCGTGAGCTGGCATCCACACCTTAGGTAAGGCCACGGTAGCTTAGTTATATTGTAGCCTACCAATCACACCATGCTAACGCTTCTACTGGAATAGTTAGCACTTAGAAATCGAATTTGAAGTGTACCTATGATAATACAGCAACCGGTCTTTTAGATGACTAGATTGAACCCATCCTAGACTGCGTGTCCACCACATGCAATAGAACGGGAACAATACACAATGAACAAACAACGGCTTTTCGGATGCTTTCATTAGTATCATCAATCTGGTCACTTGAATCTTTTTCCTCTTCACACGACAAGACTTTACTCTGTGCTGTAACGCTTCATTTAATGCTCCATCACCTCCTCTTCAGCACCCTTGGATTTTTCAACATGAAATCTCCTTCCACAAGAATATATTCAATCTTACGAGCAAGTGGTTCGTTGACGTGAGTCCTAGAATATCAACGATGATGAGTGTTTTGACGTGCCTACAAGTGACGATATACAGCCCGCCTCTGGTGAGATTATAAAATGATATGTTTTCTTAATATTAGTCTATCTAAATCTCAGTTAGCTTCTCCTATCGCAACCCGTTGGGGCAAGTGAGCAGTCGTAGGGGCCAACTATTCCTGGTCGACGGAATCAGTATGATGGAGGAAAGCAGTCAGCCAGTCTAAAAATAAGGCTGCACTGGCGCTTCTATATAGCTGAGGAGTTGGCACGAGTAATTTCAATACTCCTAACATGGTGGGCCTCTCGTCCGCACCGCAGACCTCGGGAAGTGTGAATATGTGGAAGTTTTGTCTCTCTTCATCCGAAGTGCTCGTGTTGTTTGGATAACTAAAAGTAATGAACAAGTATGGAGGAAATGGAGTGCTCTGCCGCTGGATTTTTTAGGATAAACATCTGGTGGCATAAAGACGATGACCTGTAATTCCTCAAGGCTCCATACTTGAAAAAAGGAATCGAAAGTATATGGCATAATGGGGACACAGGGTAGTAATTCTCAATGGTAAACGAGCAGGGCACCTGGGCAGCTTAGGAAGCATATAGTAACAAAACCGAGAATCAAAGCGTGAGCGCATTGGAGGTATAGACCAATTTCCATTTGCAATAACTTCAGGAGGATGGAGTACCCAGCTACATCTATGGTCTATATTCATCTTTGATCAGATATTCAATACTGAGTGTAGAAGAGGGTAACTCAAAAATAGCACAACGTACTCCCCGAGTGGGGCTACTCCTTGGAGACCAGGCGAATTGCCGGCCTCGGAGTGGAGAGAGCTTCCCGGGACCGTCAACTCCGCTGCAACATACACTCCCAACACCGATACCATCCCCAGGAACCTACACTAATTCTCGACGACTGATCATGAACTTCGCAATTACACCGCTTTCACCATAATCTACACGCGACATCCCCATCATCCCCAGCCACGATGTGGCGGGATCGAACCAACCTGTACGCCTACCCCCTCCCAAACCAGCTACGTCAACCTTTGCAGAAACACAAAACTAACAAACTGTGCCCACCCCAATAGCTACATATCCTACCGCCAGTCTTTCGCACACCACCCAGCCAAGAAACCGCGTTTTACAGGCCCCTCCAATGGCTTTGACTCACCCTCCCAGCCGGAGGAAAGCCGGCGACTGATCTCCGAGACAGGTGGCTTCGAAGAAGATGGCGACATGGTTATTGAGATGGATCTATTGCCTCCGCGCTGGGTGGATATTCAAGAAGAAGTCTCGGAGCACCTAGCAGATATCGCGCAGAAGGCTGCGGAGTTGGATAAACTACACCAAAAGCATTTGCTTCCTGGGTTCGGGGATGAGGATCTCCGGAGGCAGGACGAGAGTCTGATTGAGCGGTTGACGCAAGAGATCACGCGCAGCTTCCACGACTGTCAGAAGGCCATTAAGAGGATCGAGAGAATGGTCAACGAGTCCAAGGAGCAGGGCGGCGTGACTAGTGGTGAGGAGACCATGGCCAAGAACATTCAGATTTCTTTGGCTTCGAGGGTTCAGGAGGCGAGTGCGAGGTTTCGGAAGAAGCAGAGCACATATTTGAGGAGTACGTCTTGTCCCTTTCTTACTTTCATTTTGAGCACGTGAAACTAATTCGCATACTCCGTTCGCAGAATTACGAGATATAGATGGCTTCGCTACGCCGTTCGATCGCGCTCCTACCCCCGTTCAGAACCCGTACACCGATCCTTCTTTGATGGAGTCTGATGCCGACAAGTCCTTCTCTCAGACCATGCTGATGCAGACTCAACAACGGGCGACGGGTCAGAACGATGCGGTTATTGCGCAGCGCGAGCGTGAGATCAACGATATCGCGAAGGGTATCATTGAGCTTTCGGATATCTTCCGTGAACTACAGACTATGGTCATCGACCAAGGCACTATGCTCGACCGCATTGATTACAACGTTGAGAGAATGGGGACTGAGGTTAGGGGTGCGGAGAAAGAACTTAAAGTGGTACGTTATTTAATCTTATAGGTTGGCAGTGGAATTCACTGACTGATATTTCTAGGCTACAAATTATCAACGTCGGACCACCAAACGCAAGGTCATGCTTCTGTTAGCCCTAGTGGTGGTAGGACTGATCATCATTCTGGTCGTGAAACCGAAGAATCACGGTTCACCAGCACCAGCACCACCTGCTGATGAATCATCTAATAATATCCGGTCTGTGTTAGTATCAACGCGGGAAAGGCGACACCTCTCATCGAGTCGGTTTGGTCGAGATCGCTGGATGGATCCGGACATACTTCGATAATTGTCTCTACATCCTGTGCAAATAGTTCAAATTAGCAATTAGCGGGAATATCACTTGAATTATATCTCCTAATCTTTCCATTAAATATTGATTAGATACGAATATAAGTAGAGAAACTTCGAACGTGTATGTAGATGTATTGACCGAATTTCAGATAGTATTGACATGTGTCGCAGATGGACCTATGAAAACAGATGATGAACAGCTACTAGATTGAATGAAGGAAAAAGCTCCTAATAAACAGAACCCTCCCAAATCACTGCTTCCCTTGCTGTGCAATTAGGGCAGCAACATCAACATCGAGATCCCCAGCCGCAAACTGAGTGTAGTCCTCCTCTCCATGGGTCACTTTGCGCCGTTTGGCGCCCGCTCCGTTTGCACTCAGATCAAAGTCATTACCACCGGGAGAAAGTTCAGCCGGGTCAAGTGGAAGTCCACTATCTGGTTCCATATCAGGAATGACCAGTCCATCGGAGAGCTCCATTTGCGGTTCCTCGGTGAAAGGGCCATGGCTAGTTTGCTGTTGCTCGGGCTTGGGTGATCCAACAGGCGTTAAGGCTTCAACGGAGGGAGGGGTCAGGGCCTCAGCTTCGGGACGAGAAACCTCTCCTTCAAAGTAATGGGGACCCGAGGTATCGTCGGACAAGTTTTGCATTATCGCATCCTCGACTTCACGCTTTTTCGAATCTGTCTGGGCCTTCCTCTCTGAGACCTGCGCCACCAAGGTTTCCTCTTTCGCCAGTTCAGACCGGTTGTTTGCAAGAAGTTTCTCAAGCCCGTCGATCAATGCACGGCGGGACTTGATTACCTCCGAAACAGAGCTCTCGGCGTTGGCGAGGGATTTGAGGAGCTGGCTCAGACGAGCAGCATGCACCGGAGGAGTAGGCAGTGGCTCCTTGTTATCATGCATCTTGGTGTACTCGGAATCGGCATTTGCGGCGGAGGTAGTCGAGGTGATGGCAGCTTTGTTAAGGGCGACTTGCAGTGGAATCAGTGGCTGGATTTCGGAGGGAGCAGACCCGGCGGAGGGTTCCTTGTTGAAAAGTGAGCCACCGAGAGGCTGTTTCTTGGTGGTAGAGCGAGTTTTGTCAATTTCTATAATCACAACTCCATTAGAAGGACTGGCGCAAGAAGTCAAAGCGGCATGCGACTGAGCTAGCTTACCGTTCACACGGGCATCCACCGCATCTAGGATAGGCCCCTCAAATACATTGCGTGCTCTCCACACCTCCACAACACGGCGTAGCTTCTGCTGGATGTCGTTTGATGAACCCTTATAGGCTGTTGCTGTGGCCTCGGCGATGATCTGAGTCCTGGTTAGTCCTGGGAGTTGGTAGAGGAAAATACGTTCGATGACTGACTGGCGCAAAGGCAATGAGAAATTCTTCTCTTCCTCGAGCCTTTGATTGTTGGGAGACCTCTGTACGTTTATTAGTCGATGGAGATGAGGTTTGGTGGGACGTTTTGTACCGTTGGCTAGGTAAACCAGGTTGAGGCGCTTGAGGGGCTGAGAGTCGCGGATCTTCTGTAGCCAGATCTGTGCAGTCTTATCGGCATGCCGTCTACATAAAGAAAGCCAGGTTAGTATGTCTCTATCCAGCAGGACACATGCTGTGTTGTTGTCATACCTATGAAACATGACCCACTGGGCAACAGTGACAATACTCTCTTGAGTCTCATTCAGAGCCGAAAGCTTTGCCTTGACAGCATCATCTGTGTACGCCATAGTTGCAGAGAGTTACACTAGATTCTTGGGAAAATATGAGAAAGGAGAGAAAAGTCGGGGCGTTGGGAGGTTGAGTCGCGACTGTGACGGATCGGACCAAATGGCGATGCGCGGTACAAACTGAGAGCAATTGAGACTCGTGGAAGTGATAGGAAGGATAATCAATAGAAACAACGTCGTTTGAGCAAACAACTGCAGGCAATTGTCAGCACTGTAAATGCAGTTCTTCTTCGCGCAATCTTCAGTACAACAAGAAAATGTGAGTGAAGCAGCTCTTTATTCCAGTGACAACCCAAGCTTACTGACCGCCCTAGAGTACGGGGTTCCGAGCGCTTCGCCGACAACCTGTCAACTTATCTTCGAACTCTCATCTTCTTCAACTGCTTTTACAATTTCCTTTTTTTTCATAACTTGCAAAACTCAACCCTGAATCACCCACACAATGACCGACAAAGACCTTCCCGGATTCCCTGCACTGGAAGGGTTTGATGGTATGTCTATCCACCGCACCCGGTGCCTGACCCCATACGTGTAAACAGTGCTAACTTCCTCATGTCTAGCCCCGTCCGGAACCGCTGAGATTGAGGAATCCGATGGCCTTGACTTTGAGCAGCGTGAGGCCAACGCGGGCCTGGCCGGTGATTTTTCGGGGCAGGTCCCAACCAATGCCGATGACGACGATGACCTACTAGGTGGTGTCAATAGCGAACACGCTCAGCAAGTAGCCAAATTCGAGGGATCTTTCCCCGGCGAGAACACATATGCACAGAATGAGGTATGGCTCGGAGAATTGTAGTGTATGACTACCAAGGTCGGAGTTGCGCTGACATGACGGTGTTATCTAGAATGTCGCCCCTGGAGGTACAATTACCGGCTCCGGTTCCCCCTTCCCTCCGACTGGATACCAAAGCCCACCCCAGCCCGAAGACGAAGGCGATGCTGTTCGGTAGGTTGAATTGGCCCCACCATGGCAAGCGGGCGCATGACGTCTGCCTCCCGCATCACCAAGCTAACCATTGGATGTTTCTACGTATAGTGAATGGCGTGAGAAGCGCGACGCTGAGATTACCCGCCGCGCACAGGTATCAGCCGAGAAGAAGGAGGCTACCGTGCAGAAGGCTCGCGAGAACATTGACGATTTCTACGTTTCCTACAACAACAAGGCCGAAAAGCACCGTGCCCAGACCAAGGCTGAGGCTGAGCAGTTCATTAACAGCCGCGAAGACACCTCTGCTGGTGGCACCAGCTGGGAGCGCATTGCCAAGCTGGTTGATGTGTCTGGAAAGGGCAACACCGGTGGTGCCAGTGGCTCTGGCAAGGAGCGCTTCCGTGAGCTGTTGATCGATTTGCGGAAAGACCAGGAGGCTCCGGGCGCCAGCGGGATCTAGGCTGCTTTATTTTTGTTTTCTTCCAGTTCATCAAGAGGAATAAATGAGGGACCACGGGCACAGGGGTTGCTTCGGTGCTAGGGAGCAAGTGCTACTTATCATCCACACCCCGGCGCGTGCGAGGTATTTGGTTCCCTGTTTCTTAGCTTACACACATTATCTAGAGAGGTTTATTTTTTCCCCCTACTATGTTTCCTATTTCTTATTCTCTCTCCATGCAGCGATGTCTTCAGGGGAATTTGTGTAATTTAAGTATTTCAGACTGATGGCATCGTTAATACCAAGGTTTTTCTTTTTATGATGCCCACGGCTATATTAAACATAGATGAATTCATAAAATAACACACTTGATCAACGACAGACCAGCGCACTCATTCACGCCATCCCGAGTATTCAATGACTTTTTGGGGTGTTCAATCTAGCTCTGTAATATCACCAGCAGGCTCTCCGACCTCCTCCCGCTTACCCTCAGCCTCAAGCTCTGCCAGCTTCTTCTGGCCCTCTTCAGTGGTGCCATCGATAATGCCTTCTTCCATACTGAGCATACCACTCTCACCCAATTGCTCGACAACAACTTCGGCCTCCTCCACAGACAGCTTGCCAAGGACCTTGTTTACCTCGTCCAGAGACTCCGATTCCAGTGCCTTTTGAAGCTCCGGGGAGAAGGCATCAAAAATCTTGCGGGCCTCAATCTCAATGGGCTCCTGACTGTTTGGTTGAGGGAGGTTGATGGTGATCTTTGTGTTGGGGTCAACGGCATGCAGCTGGATCTGCTCGACACCCGCGGGGTCGTTAGAGGCAGAGCCATCCTTGGTCAGCTCAGCAGCGCGGCTCTTAATACGGTGGTAGGTCTCATTGACATCGTTGCTGAACAAGCCTGATGCGCGATGGTCCTTGGTTGTAATGCTGTCACAATGGTTTGTTAGTTAGATCCGCGGAATTACTGTACTCTGGGCAACGTACCGGTTGAAGAAGAGCTTAATACCATCCGGACCCAGGGAGCGACAGTACTGCAGGAGCAGAGCTTGGTGAACACACTGCCGAGCATAGTCTTCCTGGCCCTTCATTTGACTGTTGAAAGCCTCGACAAGCAGACCATCAGTCTCCTTCTCGGCGATAATCTGCGGGTGCGCGCTGATGAATTGAAGATAGGCAGCGTAGTCGTTGGGACGGAGTCGGGCAAACTTCTTGCCAAGCTCACTAATCTCGACATCGGCGGGGTCATCATCGTCGTCATTCTCGGCCGCGCTACCGGAGGGCTGGCTGCCCGCACCAGGGTTCAGCAACTGAACCTCAGTGGACTTGGAGGGAGCATCTTGTGATTTAGCAGTGGCCTTGGCGACATGAGATGTGTTGAAGCCATCGTGCAATTTATCACTGGTAATCTTGCTGCCCTCTTCTTTCTCAAGCGCCGCGAGCTTCGTCAACAATTCTTTTTGCAGATTCTGCACCTTGGTCTGGTGACCCTCGACGCCCTTGATGTATGCATCGATCATATTGTCGGGTTTCGAATCCTCGAACTCTTTCTTCACCATGTCTAGCAGCGAGCTCATCATCTGGGAGTATTTGGGCTGCTCCTTCTCGTGCGTATAGACGCCTTCTGGTGGTGGCGGGGCTTGATCGTCTGCGGGGTTGCTGGCGAACTCCATGATCGTCTGGAAAATAGGCTGTTCGGGGGAAGTAGTGGTACCCTCGTGCTGCTTGAGCGCGGAGAGAAGCTTGTCGATGCGCGAGAGGAGGCCATCGTTGATAATGCGCTCGTACTTCAGGGTCTTAATGTCATGGCGGCGCTGTTCTCGTTGCTGATGAATCTGGTTCTGCTTGGCTCTAATAAACGAGCGCTTGTCAACGTTAGGGTGAACTTCGATATCCGAATCATCGGACAGCTCGAGAGCATCCCATTTGCTGTAGTCAAGAACCATCTTGGCGGGTTGTGAATTTGGATTGGGTGAGGCGGGGTATGAACGTGGTGTAAGATAGTAGGAAGAGTTATAGAGCGGGAGTAGTTGGAATCAAACCAATCACGGATATTCCAAGACACAGTCCCTAGAATATATATGCGACTAGTCCTGCAGGTACACGAGAACTAATAAAACCAAAACCAAAACATCCAAAAGCATCTAAAGCTCTCGATTAGCTTCGATGGGCGGTGAGTAATTCTGCCGGCTAGACTTGCCGACAACGGGGGTTTGCGATCTTACATCTCCACATGCTTTCGGAGAATGCTCTCAAAGTTCATGGACCGTGCGGAATTGCTGTGTCTTCCTTGAAAAGTACAAATAATGGCCTCACCTGTTTCTTTCCAGTGACATCCTACCCTGCTATCCTGCTGCGATCTTGACTTTACCACTCCAAAAGATGCGCGGTCTCCGGCTGCCGGCCTGGGCTCCGGGCGTCAGCCCTCGGTCGGTTTTAAGACCACAGAGCGCTGTACTCCGAGACCTGCTCCCCCAGTCGAATCGACCTTCCGTGCGATCCGCTGGCTTCAGCTATATCAATCGACCCTATTCAACCCCCTCCGAAGCTATTCGCGACAGGTCCGGTCGTCTTTTCCGGTCGGCCGAGACCCCCCTGTTAATTCACCAAAATGGCCTCCAATATACCCCGTCGACGTCCAGTATGATGTCACAAACTCGACCATTCTGCTCTACCTCTCGATTCCTTGAAGAAAAAACGCCTGTGCCCTCCAATTCCACCAGTTCTGCCGACCGCTCGGTTCCGGAAAAGGAAGAGGATGATTTGGACAAAGGATTCGAGCTCTCGGAACGAGCAGCACAAGCCGCACAAGTTAATCTGAGTGCTAGGCTGGCTAAAGAGGGTGCGTCGGGCAAGAAATCAGGCTTCAGTGAGATTTGGCGACTGTTGAAGGTTGCACAACCCGAATCCAAGAAGCTCGGACTTGCATTCTTCTTTTTGCTGATCTCTTCGGGTATTACGATGTCGATTCCTTTGTCGATTGGAAAGATCATGGATACGGCTACCAAGAGCGTGACAGAAGGTGGTGGTGAGCTTTTTGGATTGAGCATGCCGATGTTCTACAGCGCTCTGGCTGGTGTACTGGTCATTGGCGCCGCCGCCAACTATGGCCGTATCATCATCCTTCGCATCGTTGGTGAGCGCATCGTCGCTAGACTTCGTTCTAAGCTTTTCCGTCAAACTTTCATCCAAGACGCCGAGTTCTTTGATGCCAACCGCGTTGGTGATCTGATTTCTCGACTGGGCTCTGACACCATTATTGTCGGTAAGAGTATCACACAGAACTTGTCCGACGGATTACGTGCCGCCGTAAGCGGTGCAGCGGGCTTCAGTCTCATGGCCTACACCAGCTTGAAGTTGTCCAGTATCTTGTTCTTGTTGCTTCCGCCAATCGGTCTGGGTGCTCTCTTCTATGGTCGCGCCATTCGGAATCTCAGTCGACAGATGCAGAAGAACCTGGGTACCTTGACCAAGATTGCAGAGGAACGCCTGGGCAATGTGAAGACAAGTCAGTCCTTTGCGGGCGAAATTATTGAGGTGAATCGATACAACAAACAAGTCCGCAAGATATTTCAAACCGGCAAGCGAGAATCTCTGATCAGTGCGGCTTTCTTCAGCTCGGTAAGCACTTAGCTCTATGGTAAATATCTAACCATGTTTGCTAATGGTTGTCAGACGGGACTTATGGGTAATATGACGGTTCTGTCTCTTCTCTACGTTGGAGGTGGAATGGTCCAATCTGGAGCCATCACCATCGGAGAGTTGACCTCTTTCCTGATGTACACAGCGTACGCTGGTTCCAGCATGATTGGTCTTTCCAGTTTCTATTCTGAGCTCATGAAAGGTGTTGGTGCCGCAAGTCGACTCTTCGAGCTACAGGATCGAAACCCGACCATCCATCCGACCAAGGGCAGGAGAGTGGAGTCCGCACGTGGGCCTATTCGCTTTGAGAATGTCACCTTCAGTTATCCTACTCGTCCTGCAGTGACCATCTTCAAGAATCTGAACTTTGAGATCCCGCAAGGAACTAATGTTGCTATCGTCGGACCTTCTGGAGGTGGCAAGTCAACCATCGCGTCCCTTCTACTCCGTTTCTACAGCCCTACTGCTGGTAGAGTTTTGATCAATGGGACGGACATTAGTGGGATGAACGCCAAGTCCCTCCGGCGAAAGGTTGGCGTTGTTTCCCAAGAACCTGTTCTCTTCTCTGGTACTATTGCGGACAACATTGCATACGGCCTGCCAGATGCACCTCGATCAGAGATTGTTGCTGCGGCCCGCAAGGCCAACTGCCAGTTCATCAGTGACTTCGTGAGTGCCAAACTAAAAAAACCATTTCTTACAAACACTAATAATATTATAGCCCGACGGCCTCGACACACCTGTTGGAGCCCGCGGTGCGCAATTGTCCGGTGGACAGAAGCAGCGCATTGCTATTGCCCGCGCGCTAATCAAGAACCCCGATATTTTGATTCTCGACGAGGCTACGTCGGCACTTGATGCTGAGTCGGAGACCCTGGTCAATAGTGCATTGGCCGCTTTGCTACGGGGCAACAACACGACAATCAGTATTGCCCACCGTCTTTCCACAATCAAACGCTCTGACACTATCATTGTCCTTGGACCCGATGGCACAGTCGCCGAGCAAGGCTCATATACAGAGCTTAGTGCCCGTCCAGATGGAGCTTTCACCAAGCTTATGGAATGGCAAATGAGCGGTGGAGAAGCCACTCAGTCTCCTAAACGGGCTGCGGAACCTGAAGAGCTTTGGGAACTGCAGAGAGAAACCGAGACGGAGCCAGAGCTGTCGGACGAAGAAATTGTTGAACAGCTGCCCCATAAAAAGGATTAGACAATGGGCTCTCTTTCTTTTTTATTCTGTCATATTCATCTAGCGGAGTCTGGTGAGGGCTCTTGTAAGTCTTGCATACACTCAACTGTTTGAGGATTCTCTCTCCTCTCATACACTTTTTTTTTTCTTTGGGCTCTTTGTTCTTGGCGATAGATATTACACGAACCTGCAACTATGTATAAACAAGCAATATATTGGACTACACCACTTCAACTTTTTCTCCTTCGAGTATGTATGACCATGCGTACCACATGGTCCCAGTCATTTGCGCCCGCATTCTTTCTCCACTTTCGATCACGTGGACCCGTCCGAGGTCCCCGCTGATTCATCCGAGCTGTAACGTCCCCTCACGAGCTCTCCTACGAGATCACTGTTCTTTCTGCACTTCAAATCCTGTTCAGATAGAATAGGAAAATCCGGATTTTAGCCATGGAGCGAGCCCGCAGACTCATGTCAGACTCCGTGGCATACGAACCTCTGGAAGACTCCGTGGACGATGATACTAATCCAGAACACTCTCATTCCCAGCCGCGGTCTCGCTTTTCGCGGCTTGAATATGGCGTTTTCTTTCTTCTGGGAGTAAGCATGCTATGGGCATGGTAAGTCAAATCCCGGGATTCATTTCCGCAGATCATGGAACCTCCGATAAGCTCGTGGATCTAACCTTCGTGATGTGACAGGAACATGTTACTAGCTGCTGCACCGTATTTCCATCAACGCTTTGAGTCAAATGATTGGACAGCGACCCATTATCAGCCCTCCATTATGTCCGTCTCGACGATCACCAATCTTATCTCGGCATATATCCTCGCTAGAGTGCAGAAGAACGTCTCTTACCCATGGCGCGTGACGCTCGCGCTGTTAATGAATTGCTTTTTCTTCACTCTTCTTGCAATTTCCACGATCACATTCGAAGGTGTTTCGGCCAAGGGATACTTTGCCTTCCTGATGGTCATGGTATGGGGTGCCAGCTTGGCCACGGGTATTAACCAGAATGGAGTATTTGCATACGCTTCGAGCTTTGGCAGGGAAGAATATACGCAGGCAATTATGAGTGGTCAAGGTGTCGCCGGTGTGCTGCCTTGCATTGTTCAGATTATATCTGTCTTGGTAGTACCCAGAAAAGCTAAGGATGATCACGGGTCTCAAGCATTGTCGCCGAAGTCTGCCTTCGGCTACTTTATAACTGCCACGGGTGTGTCAGTGCTGACGTTACTGGCTTTTCTCTATCTTCTCCGAATTCGGCCTGATCTGCAATCTAAGTCTACTGAAGAAGAAAACGCAGCTCTAGTCGACGATGACCGTGTGCATGACAAAACTGTGAGTTTATGGACGCTCTTCAGGAAGCTTCGATACCTGGCCATCGCAGTTTTTCTATGCTTCACAGTCACCATGCTGGCATTCCCGGTCTACACCTCTACAATTCTGTCGGTCAATGATCCAGAGAAATCACGGATATTCGATCCGTCTGTCTTCATTCCATTGGCATTTTTGTGCTGGAATGTAGGAGACCTTCTTGGAAGGTTGTTCGTGGTTGTCCCAGGACTATCTATTGGCCACCGCCCGTGGGTCGCCTTTGTTTTCTCCGTTGCACGTGTCGGGTTTATCCCGCTTTATCTGTTCTGCAACTTGAAAGGCAATGGGGCTCTTGTCTCGAGCGATTTTTTCTACCTCTTCATTGTGCAACTTCTCTTCGGAGTTACGAATGGGTATTTGGTTTCTAGCTGCATGATGGGTGCAGGCCACTGGGTGTCTCCCCACGAGCGAGAAGCCGCAGGTGGATTTATGAGCATGATTCTGGTTGCTGGTTTGACCGCTGGTAGCTTATTGAGCTTCTTAGTGGCCAATTGAACATCATATCGGGACTTCCAAGGCTCATATATCTCATTCTGTTGGGTTTTTCATGGTGATTAATGATTTACGACAATACATTTCGGTTTTTCAAATACTGCATATTACATCTAGAATATGGGGACCTGTGAAATCGACGCCGAAAATGACAGCTTTCGACGCCAGAAACGGCCGCCTTTCCACCCGTAACTTTTGGAGGGGAGCAGTACTCTTCTATATTTTTAAGTATTAGAATTATATAATTTATTATGAAAATGATTATTTTAAACTCTTAATAAATTAGTTAAAACTATTTATTATTTATATTAACAGTATGTCTATTAATTATTATCTAGTTTGGTTCGCTTTCTTTCAAAAAGCTATGTATGAGTCAACCGTTAATGAGTTGAGCGCAATATCACAAGCTAACTCTCTGTCGTACTGGTCTCCTCCAATCCACCGAGTCACCTGAGACCACCAACTGCTTTTTCCATATCTCATTGCAGTTGTAAATTCCCAGTACTCAGGGTACCATCCGGCGGATTCCCAATCAAGAAAAGCCGATAAATGACCATCATCTCCGACGAGAATGTTATGAGCCTTGAAGTCACCATGGGCGAAAGCAATCCGGTGAGGATATTGGCGAATTTTATTCGCTTGCGCCAAAGCCTCAATATATTCTGCGGTCGAATCAAAGCCGTGTCCAGAGGCAGGGCTTAAGAGGTAATCCTGGAGCTCGTCTTCGTCCGTGAATGGACCCATTATGTGATTAGGCACTCTCGAACTTCGTAACGAGGTGCCTATAACTGAGCAAACCCTCTGGGCATGGGGTGAGGGCCAAGTACGCATCGAAGTCACGCATTTTTTCAGTTCGAAAAGCCACGGGTCTTCCAGTTCAACATGTAGATGGTCGGCTGAGTTCTCAAGTGGGGTGCCAGGCAGCCTCGTCATCAATATGGAGAAAAAGCGATTGAAGGGCGCGTGAGGATGCTCCCCCAAAGATAGGACTTTTGGAACTGGCATTCCGGCAGCTCGCGCCATTTGCATCGCGGCAGCCTCCTCCATGCTGGTTCGATCTGTCCTCTTTAAGACCAACCCAAACGGTAACTGTATGATACTGGCTTCGAAAGGTATGCTGAACCATGAACAGTACCAGCGTGAGAATTGATACAATAATTCATGGAATAGGTGGCATTTCGGGCGTCATTTCGCATAATGTTGATAGCATCGGTCGAGGCTAGGTAAAGTCCGGTCGCAATAAAGACGGTATCCATGTCCGGTATATTGCAGTGTCAAGGGAAGTTGACACTATCGTAGATTGCAAGTCTAGTACGAGATTCTGTTATGAGAAAGGGGTTTTAATTGAAGACGAAGACGAAAAGGTATACGTTAGTTTCATGACGGTGCAGCATCAGGCCTAGATATATTTTCACCTAGCTCAAGCAAAGCCGTCTACTACTTGTTGACTATTATGATAGCATCAAGGGCCAGATGATCAGAGTTGCCGAAGGAGGTTTCAATGGGAGTTTTCTAGTGACCTTGTGAAATGGCTTTCAAATTGTTGCGCGTATTCCGTATCCAGTTACAGAGCCAAAGTCCACAATTCCACGTACAGATGTATGCAAAAAAGAAAAAAAGAAAAAAAAAAGAAAATTAATAATGGTTGGCATCCAATAAATGGTGATGAGCGAGAGGTTTCAACTATCGGCGAGGACTTTGCAGACTCTTTGGCCGAACAGCGAAAATCTACGCCGTGGCGAGCACTGCATCAGTACTCCGTGGCTTCCAACTGTGTTCTGCTGTGGTGTATTTTTGGCCTCGGTGATCCAATTTTTACTTCATTTTTGCGTATCCGCTCGGGGCAATTGCCGTTGATCAACAGCTCAGTCACGCAGTGGTCGAAATTGCCACGCCAAGCGAAAACGTTTTGGCAATTTGAGAGAACATACAGAATGAAGACATCCAGCGGGAAGGGTTTGCTTTGTCTGCGAACTCGTTAGCAGGTAATACTACTAGGGAATCTGGAAACAGTACATTTTGAATCTCGTTTCCTGGCTGCACGAGAGGATGAACCCACGCCCTAAATAATGACCATACCACCACCAACACTCACCAATCAGCTTTCAATCAGTTTTCGATCATGGAAAGACCTGCGAATTTCATCCGCTGCGCCTTTCGGCAAGTTCCTTATACCGCAGATGGTGGCCACGACTCGCCTTTTGGCAGTTTGGTCTGGTACTCCGCTGTCTTTGAAGCGGATGTTACTTACATTTTGTTCAATCTGAGCAAATAATCAAACCGAGCCCGAATTTTACTCGTCAACATCAAGTTTGGGAGAATACAATTACAGGAGAACGAAGATTGGACAATCCCGAAAGCACTGGCGCTTCATATTCTTTGAATAAGGCAGCTGACAAAGTTCACAGAGTATCGCGATTGAAGCAACTGATGAAATAAGGAAACAAGCCCAGAAAATGGGACTTGGAGCAGTGGGGAAGGGCAGGGGATAGGGGTACTTGGAAGGATTGAATTCCGGTTTTGTCATTTTGGTAGAATTGTAGTCTCCTTCGGAGGCCGCGAGGCAGAATCCTCCTTCTCCACAGCGCAGGAGAACCCAGGTCCTGCTGCATATAGACACCAATTCCGTCGAACTTTCTTCTTCCAGAGGAAACTGACCGGGTGAATTCTTGCCTCGGCAGGCACATCTCACTATCTCTCCTCACCAGGTTAGTACGTAATTTAATCTAATAGCTTCGTCTCCCAAAGCTCTATGAAGTGTTTATAGTCATGAACAGATAGTGTTTACTCGTGGGTAATGTTTTGGCCATAATGTCAAAGCTGGGCACCATCGATTGGACTGTCAAAGGAAAGATGGGTTGGGATTTCAGCATAGCCAAACAACAAAAGGCGATCTAATATCGAATATTTAGGCTAAGTATGAGCAACCTTGCCGGATATTGCCCCCTAAGTGTCTTTTCTACTTTGGGTTTCGGACCACGAGCGCCTTCGGATCCCAGAACGATATAAATGTTGCCAAGCCCTGCCATGGTCTAGATGCTTCCTCAACTCTCAACAAGAACCTTGGATGATTGCTCTATCTTGTTCTATCTTGACTTTCTTCACTCATACTCAGCCATAACTAGATGCCAGTGTCCTGGCGGTTGAAAATTCAATTTTTTACGCTGGATTGTGGCTCTTCGGTTGCCGAATCTGGTTTTACTATGGTGTCCGCTTTGTCGATCCTTTTGGCTCTGTTCATGCTAGTAAGTGCGAAAAAAAGTCCTTCCCGATTGGTATATTATGGGTATATCATCTTATATAGATCGCTCACAGACGTTGCTTTACCTTTCCGGATGGACGGTGTACACTTTGTATTTGCATCCGCTGAGCCGGTACCCAGGTCCCAAGCTTGCGGCCATTTCGCCGCTCTGTCACCTTCTTTGGGATATTCAGGGAAGACAGCACTCTGTTATCAAATATCTGCACGATAAATATGGGGATGTGGTTCGCATTTCTCCCAATGCATTGGTCTACCGAGCTCCTTCTGCATGGAAAGACATCTATGGTCACCGGAAGAAGGGACAGAAGACATTTCTCAAAGATCCTTCTCTGTATGCACCGACGCCAAATGGTGTCAATGCTATTATCACCGCAAATGAGCATGATCATCAGCGTATGCGACGTCTTCTGGCACATGCATTCTCTAGCAAAGCTCTTAATGAGCAAGAGGGCATCCTTCATACCTACGCCGACATACTGGTCGACAAACTGGGGGAGAAACTACGTGAACCGTCCTCTGAAGTCATCGATTTAACTCGTTGGTTCGACTTCACTACCTTCGATTTGATCGGTGATCTGGCTTTCGGTGAGCCTTTTGACTGTCTTGCCAATAGCACGTATCATTGGTGGGTGCTTATCATCTTGGATGCTGTCAAGGCAAGTGCGTATCTTAAAGTCTTCTGGTTTTATCCGCTTCTACTTCCACTATTTGCTCTTTTAGTTCCAAAGCATCTTCTCGAGAAACGAACCGCCAGTTTCAATTTAAGTGTGGAGAAAATGCGCCGCCGTCTCAACAGCAATACTACCAGACCTGACTTTACCTCATACATCCTCAAGCATAGCAAGGGCGACATGGGGCTCTCGCCGTCCGAGATAGATGCGAATGCGGCTGTTTTTGTGCTTGCCGGTAGCGAAACAACTGCCGCACTTCTATCAGGGTGTATGTACTATCTGCTTTGCCACCGTGACAAGTACAATCGACTTGTTCGAGAAATTCGCGACGCTTTTGAGAAACCTTCCGACATCAAGCTGTCACGTATTTCCGCACTTCCATACCTCAATGCCGTCTTGACCGAGACTCTTCGCATCTACCCTCCTATTCCTGCTATGCTGCCGCGTCTTGTACCGGAGGGTGGAGCCTTTATCAGTGAATCATATGTGCCTGCTGGTGTAAGTGCTGGTCGATCACTGGACCTTCCCGTCTCAAACTTCGAATTCAACTCATTAATTGTCGTTTCTATACTAAGTACATACAGGTCTCTGTGTCGATCTCTTTGTATTCCACCTTCCGCGCATCCACTCACTTCAAACAAGCCGACTCATTCATCCCAGAGCGCTGGCTCACTGGTGAGGAGTCCAAGGACTTCGCCTTTGACAACAAAGAAGCTTTCCACCCTTTCTCACATGGACCACGGAACTGCCTGGGACAGCAGTAAGTAAATCTCAAATACTTGGATTGGGATATTTGCCAGTTCCCTGTCCAGAAACTAATAGCTTGAATAGCCTTGCTAACGCGGAAATGCGTCTGATTCTCACAAAGCTTCTATGGCACTTTGACTTTGAGCTTCAATCCGAGTCTCTGAACTGGTTTCAGCAGAGATCGTATTCTCTTTGGTCTCGCCCTGCTCTTATGGTGAATCTTGTCCGTGCTCGGTCTGAGGTTTAATATTGTTTCGTCTTTGTGCTTGGGCATTCGCTCGATATCATTATTCATTCTGCTTTTGTTGTTCATTTTACTTAGCTTTGTTTTTTATTGTAGCTCTTTATGTGATGTTAACCATCTGGCCTTTGTGTCTTGCGGATTGGTTTCCCTCCGATTCGCATCTTGGGGCGTTGACACCCTTTTGCTCTCTTTGTTGTTTCGGACGCTGACTATCTGACGGCCTTCGGGTCTCATGGTTAATTACAATTGTGGACGTATCGATTGATCTTGGTCTTCCCTATCGATTAGCTGTCTCCTGTTAATATTAGCAAATGGTATAGTAACATTCGGAATCAATCTTACCTGCAATGTCTCTCTTTATGTCCCAATGCCTCACTTCAGGGGCAATATACACACCCGAGGTCGGTGAATGTAAGTTGGCGGAAAGATACCCTAATATAAACTATGAATGCCTATCGGTAGTGTAGGAGCATTTGGATATGCAGAGGTGGATAAAGACCTCGGGAGAGAGATCCATTGTAGGTAAAACTGATTTCGAATATCACTATATATATTCTGCCTTCTCTTCCATCCGTGGTGTCATGGATCCCCAGGCATTAGCCTGAATATATCTAGTCAACTTTATCAAAGTCGAACTCGGAAGTATTGAAAATATTATAAATAACATATGCATTCACACATAATATATATGCAACCTTTCTCAATCCCAAAGAGTAGAAAAAAAGCTCAAACACCTTGCCATGATGATATCCAAATAAGAAAAATGTCCCATCCAACCTAAAGAATCAAAACTCCGTAAATATGCACAAAGAAAAGGGAAAGGCTTCCACGAAAGTACTTAGGAAGACACCTAGTTCAAAAAAAGTCCTGCTCGGCCAGCCATTGTGAGTCCATGGCATAAGCAACAAGATCAGCAGCACAACACATATCCTCATGACCATTTTCCAGGTCCAAAAGACCGAGCACTGAGTTGAGTCTATCCTCGAGCGTCTGCTTGAGCTGTGCAACACGGGCTTGTAGATCTTTGGTCTGCCGTTCTTTTATGACAATACCAGTCACGCTTTGATCCTTGTGTTTGGTCGTTTTGCCCGTAACTGACTGTCTTTCCATTGCCCCGTTAGGAGAACAGGGGGCCAGCGCCTTTCTTTGCGGCTGCGCTGCTGGTGGCTGAGGAGATTCAGGCTTTCGATTCTTCAACAGATTCTTCAAAATGAAAAGTAGCCAGACCAGATTGGTTCGTGGTGCATACTCAGCCCAGATACCGGGGATGTTGGGAGTCTTCTCCGTTTCGGAAGGGTTTCCTGTGTAGACAGTTGCGCGCATACTAAAGAGATGCGTTAGTTATACAGCTTTCTTGCAGTACGGGCCATTAAGGCTTCGACGTACTATCTATAAGTGTCTCTCAGTAAAATTTCGTCCTCATCCTGACCAATAGCATCAAAAATTTGCTTTTTATCCAAGTCTGACGAGGCATTCTCAATAATCCCATCGGGATCATCGGGGAGATCGGCTAAGCGCAGGTCGGCGCGCGAGAGAATAATCGATGATAGTAGTCTCCAATGCACTCATGCCAAATCCACTAGGAGATTGCTGGCGAGCGATCTCCATATCTGTGGGTGATTCCATCGAACCATCTGGTCGAGTAGACCGAATGCATACATTTCCCAAATGAAGATCTCGGTGCTGATGAGAAATCATGTTAGCCGGAACTCACACACCAAATTTCTCCTAGTCCCAAACTCACCTCAAAGAGAGCATACTCCTCGGCACGGGCCAAGGCCATAGCCACACCCCAGAAAATGTCATAGATCTGGAAGGTGGATGACCAGGAAAATTTCTCTAGTTCACACCCCGCATCATCCATCTCTATAATCGCCCATAACTGGGAATCTGGGTACGCCTTTTTGTTCGCCGGGTTTGGGTTCATACAGTCGTCCTTGGTCTTCTTGTAGTGATCCCAAGCATTCTGGAAGGTTTCAGGGAAGCGACCTTGCACCACGTGAATCTCTCGAAAGCGGGCAAATCCAGGGATTGGATCTAGATACTTGAGCATTTTGACTTCGGAGACGATTTCGTCGATGCTGGTGAATTTCTTCGATCCCGGACCGCTCTGCGCCCGCAGTGGTACCACTTTGAACACACCGTCCCCGTAAGCTCTCAGCTTCGCCAGTTTTGACTTTGACACTGCTGGTCGACTGCCCTCCTCGTGTAAGTGTAGTTTGTAAACCTCTCCGTATGAGCCTTCAGCTAGCTTCGCGACGTGGAACATGGTGGCGGACCGTGAGGCCCAGGTGCTGAATACTTGGATGCTTTGCGATGATAGTGGTGATAGTGCTTCGTTGAGAATTGGGCGAACGTAGGCGTTGGCCTTGGTGTCGTGGACAAATCCAGACGATCTGCGTGCTGCGGGCGTCTTCTTCCTTGCTGTTCTTTCCCTTGAGGAAACACTTTCGGTCTTCTCTTCGGCTATTGTAGTTCCTGGCTGGGCCAGCTTGGGAGCAATCCTCACTTCCACCATCGTTTCGTAGTTCTTTTTCTCGGGGGCCTTGAGAGAAGGTGGCTTGATCGGGATGTGTTCATGTCGTGGAGAGGTTGAGCTTGTCGGCTCTTCATGATATTGGGTGTCCGGGTTGCTTGTCTGTTCCTCCGGACTCTCTGCTAGGAGTAGAGTGCTGGCATCCTGGACAGGAATTGGCTCCTCGGCGATAGACACCTTGGCCAACTTGGTCTGAATGGCTTCTACCGCCTCATCTGGTCGTTGAGAGCGGTCAACTTCCTTTGCTGGGCTCTTCTGATCAAAAACTGCTCTAGGGGCATTGTTCCTCTTCTTGCCATAGACTTTTCGCTGAGCTACCGTTCTGGTGGAGGGTTTCCGAGGGGGTGTTTGTGTCGCGTGACCCAGTGGCGAGGGTGACTGTTGTGTCATGGTTATTTCAGTCGCTATAGTGGATTCGGATTTGGGATGCGACCATTGATCAGCGGGGAAAATCGACAGTGGTGAGAGCAAAGGCCGTAGGTAAATGAATTCAGACTAATGACGATGCATTTTGTTCAAAGCGCGGAAGTATTGATCTTTATCCGAATATGGCTTAGCGTAGCCGTTGCTCTGGTGAAGCATTCTTCTTATGTCAGCCAATCACAGCTTGACGTTTTACGTCATATGGGGAATAGATTGATTGTGAAATTGCTTCTGCAGATGTACATATTGGAATATTTGTAAATGAATTACAGTAATTCACGATAATATCAATTTCAAGGTGGATGAAATAATCTCCAGGTCTGTCAATTAGGTAGGTAGGGGATGTCCTGGAGCCCTGGAGTGCTACGTGACTTCCAATGGTTTGATATATTTTATCCACATTCAAATGGCTTAGGTATGTTGAACAGCTTTACGACAAGGCTTAGGTTTTACTTAGCTAGCTACAGAAAGTAAACAAAAGGCCCGTCAGATTGCAAAAAGTAGTTCCCGAGGATTCCTGTTCTCAGTGTAGATGTATAGCTGCAGCTTTAGTATATACAGCCTGAACCAATAAGAGCCTTTCCGTATTGCGGCGCATCTGGGCCCGAGTACGGAGTGTGGATAGACTATAAGACGCCAAAAGACAGAAGACCCGGACTTGTGGGCTGGACTCGGCCCTCGTGAGATCGGCATAGGTCACGCCCGTTTCTGGCCCGCGTAAAACTTCGTAGGCCATCGCGTTTCAATGTTTTGTTTCCCCCCTTTCCCCGGTCCTATTCTCGGATTGATGGCGCCGGATCAAAAGGAGACTTATGCATCCCATACTGCTCCGTAACAGTTAAATGAAACGTGAATGGTCCAGTGAAGCCCCAAGTGGGAATGCCTTCGGGGCTAGTCGGAAATAGTGGGACCGGCTGCACAAAGCGAAGATGTGACGTACCCGGACTTGTTCTGGATTCTGGATTCCCTACCGTCATGCAGAATGATCAAATCAAGTTAGAAACGAGAAAAGTACTTATAGAAAGGAAACTGAAACATGAGTAGAAATCTGATTTAAATAAGAAAAGAAAATGATGTAAAAAACAGAGATCAGACCCTGTGACTTGGGACCTGTGACCTCGGGATCTTCTTTTTCCTTTTTTTTTCTTTGCGCCATTCCTCCTGAATTCGCCTCCACTTCCCCGGCGCGCCCTTTTCGTTAACTTTCCAGTTTTTTACTCGCTTCATTTCCTTTTCAATGCGAGGGCATGGCGTTCAACTTCAACTGGTCGCCTTTAATGGCGGACGCGGGTTTTTACACTCGTGCCCAAGAGCTGCTTACAGCCGCTCTCAATAAGTCCCCGAAACCTCCCATCATCGTTGATGACATTATCGTGACCGAACTCAACCTGGGCTCCATGCCCCCTGACTTGGAAATCCTGGAGATTGGTGACCTGGCCGAGGATCGCTTTCGCGGCATTTTCAAGATGTCTTATTCCGGAGATGCCTTTTTGACCCTCAAGACTAGAGTCCAAGCCAACCCACTCAACACTTACTTGATCACCCGCCCTTCTTTTGCGTCGCCCAAACCTCTAGCAGCCGCGTAAGTGCCTCGCGATTTGCGCGCCGGTCGCAACGGTCGTAGCGCTATGCTAATCTGGATCGCAACCTAGTACCCCGCTTACCATCCCTCTCCAAATCACACTCTCGGATTTCAAGCTCTCCGGCTTCGTCATACTGGTTTTCTCCAAACAAAAGGGCATTACTGTCGTTTTTCGCAATGATCCACTTGAGTCGCTCAAAGTCTCGTCAACATTCGACTCTATTCCATTCGTGCGCGACTTCCTCCAGAAAGCGATCGAAGCTCAACTACGCATACTGTTTATGGACGAACTGCCCGCCATCATTCATCGGTTGTCGCTTCGCCTGTGGGTCCCGGAATATCGCGCAGGGGAGGATGCACAGAACGAGACAGAGAATACGAACCAAGCGACCACTGAAGGTCCTGGCCAAGACCCGCTGGCGAGCCCACCACAGGACCCTGTCGACTCGCTAGGAAATGCGCTGAACGAATCCGAAATTGCGTCTCTGTCCCTAGACTCCTCAGTCGAGACCCATTCCCTATTCTCACAGAAGAATCTATTGCGCCTCGCCGCTCTGACAGATTCCCAACGCACCCTGTCGCTTTTCACACCCTCCATTAATGAGGTGGTATACCGTGCCTGGACATCTCCTTCTGATCCCAGCGAGTTCCCTGCTAGCATAGCATCGCCTTTGAGTCCAACTCTGTCTCGAGCCCATTCGCAGGTCGGTAGCATGTCGTCATCTGTACACGAGACCGGTAGCACCGTCTCACTGCAAAGCCGACCCTCTCTATCAAGCCATTCGCTCAGTAGTTATGGTCTCAGCTTGGGCGCGGGACGTCACTCCAAGGCTCACTCTCGTAGACGAAAGAAGCGTGTGGTGGATTTGCGTCGTCCCAAGACGACCGATGACGCCATGAGCGTGAGTGATGATGGCAGCCACACCGAGTCCACCAGTCCTCCATCAATCGCCTCTGCGCCCTTGCCAGTTGTGAATGAGCAGTCTGACGACCCGGTGACCCCGCCATTATCTCCTGAGTCAGACTTCCACCTCCAGACAATTCCTGAACGGGACCGGATGAGCATTTCCCGACCAGCGCACACGAGGATTACCATGGCACACGAGGAACCATACGCCCATGACACAATCCGGGCCTCCCAGGCTCTGGATGTGGATGCTACTCCTCGGCCCCTGCGAGCCAGCTTCCACGACGAGAAGGCCGAAGCCGGCCCTTCCTCAGGTGCTGCTCGCCACCCCTTGCCTGCTACTGTGCTTCCATTCACCAAGGAAGATGAGGAAACCAAGGGAGACTCTGTTGATCCTCTTCTTGTCGAGCGACTAGCGGGTGAAATTGCCCGTCGAATGCGCGAAGATAAGCTCATGAACAGCGCCTGCAGCAACTTCTGGGCTCGCTCTCCGGATGATGCCCCCCCGGCCTATGGCCATTGAACACAGCAACTCTTTCCTACTTCTCTTCCCCCTCGAACAAGGCTCGCTTTTAATGACCGCTACGACTTTATTTTGTTTTTCATTTTGTTTTTCATTTTGTTTTTCCCTTTGTTGATTTGGATTTGAATTGCTTGGAAGCGGGATTGTACAAAAATTGGGATTCTGTGCGGATTTTTAGCGTGTGATTTCTTTTTTGAGGCTTACTCTACTGGGTATTCTTTTTTCTTTTGGGATACCACACTCACTCGAGTTTATTATTTTGTATTATCTTCGGTTTCAGGGATACAAGGGGATATACAGGAAACAGGAATATGAATTTGGACTTGGTTTTAGATGTCATGTGTCGATAGTAAAAAAACTGGAGAATTGCGTGGGGGCGCTAGTGCCGGCGCAGCTTAGCTCCGCACTTCATTTCTCTCAACCTCCTTTCCTTTCCACCCACCTTCTCGTCCCCATCCAACCATGGCGGGTATGCTCAAGAACGTATTTGGCAGCCAGCCATCTGGCGCTGGCTCCGATAATGGTAAGCCTTGTTTTGCGCAATTGCATCTCCGAGTAATCTCAATCTGACCGCAGATCTTCAATAGATTTCGCCGACTTCGTCGAGGCCCCGAATCCATCGCCTGCGTCCCTTCTCGCTGACTCGACCACCGTCGCGGCTGCTAATACGCTTGCCGCCAATGCTCCTTACACAGCATGGTACCGGATCTGGGAACGAACCTCTCCCAAGGACTTCATGCAGGAGGCTATGATCATGCCTTTTGTCGTCCTCCTGGTCCTCTTTCATGTCTGGGGTACAAGGAAAAACCGCCGCAAGGCGCGGGAGTGGGCCCAAGCGCACATTCCCTCTCTCCAGAAGGAGTTTGCTGTCGTTGGATTTGATGGCATTGCCCGCGAGGATGAGGCCATCACTGTGCAATTGGCCAACCCGGAGAAGAGCATGAAGGAGAAGTCGGCCCACGAGTTCTCTACTTACGCCACCGGTCGCCAGAATGTTGCTTTCCTCGACATTTCCCTGAAGATGCCTAAGCGCTACAACCCTATCACCTACCTTGTGGAGTACGCCTTCAGCTTCTTCTTTGAGAGCTGGGAGGCCCCCAGCGAGAAGTACGAGGCTCTCATGTACGCGTTCGATGGCAAGGAGAAGGATTTGGTTCCGGTCTTCGCCAAGGATACTCCATTGAAAGTGAACAACTCGACCTACGACGGATTCATCTGGGCCGTGGTTCACAAGAGCCACATGCGCAAGTTCCGTACTGATCGTTACGATGCCTCAATTACCTTCTCCAAGGATCATCCCAAGCTCCCCTCTTGGGTTACCGTGATGTCTGAGAGCGCCGAGATCACCGAGACTCTTCTGACCAAGGAACTCATCCAGGCCATCGAGCAGGCTGGCAATGACTTTGAGTTCTTGATTGTGACTGACCAGCCCGTTGATAAGCCCACCAAGTAAGCCGCCCATTCCTACTGGCTCTGTATTTCACTAGCTAATGTCTCTCTCAGGATTGATGAGACCGTTCCCAAGAAGCGTGTTCAGCTCTCGGTCAATCTTTCCTCCGCTGCCGGCTATGCCGCTACTGTCCCCCTCTTCAACCAGTTCCTGCGCTTTGGAGACAAGCTTGTCGCAGCTGCCCACTTCCGTGGCGAGGTCCTGCGCAAGGTTCGCAATGTTCGTGAGGATGAAATCAAGAAGCTGCGCCGTGTCGAGGAGGAAGAGAAGGCCGAGGAGCGCAAGCTGGCTGCTGAGAAGATCAAGAAGGAAGAGCGTGAGCGTCTTCTGCGTGGCATGACTGCCGAGGAGCAACGCAAGTACCTGGACCGTGAGAGTCAGAAGGAGCAGCGTCGGTCATCGAAGCGCATGACCCGTAAGGGTTAAATGGTCCGCGGATTGGAAATCTGGGGATTATTCACTTTCTTTTCCTCTTGCATGACCTGCAACTGAAGTTGGAGCCAAATTGCAAGGGGGAAACTGTTTTAATCTGCCTTTTAACTATACCTTATTTGTCCCCAGATGTATTCATATCGTTCTATGGGCGATCGGAGGTTCAATGTCTTTCTGATATGAGGAGATTCTATGTGAAATTTAAATGTTCATTACGTATGAACGAATTAGTTTATTCAATGTCTGCAATATTGGCAACCATGATGTCAGTGCCTTCCCTTTGCTTAATCTGTAAACATCCAAACATGCATTCCCATGTTCTTTCGTCCTCTTCAACGATTGTAATTCCATACCGTCTACATCATTAGCTGCGGCACTCGCTCATCATGCATCTTCACGGCCTTCTCACCGCTGTATTCCTTTCCATTGGCCTATCCTCAGCCGTGGTGATACCACAATCCTCCACTCAGGTTGTCCTGACAGACCATTTCTTCAATGTTACAAAGCGTCAAGGGTCCCCAATCCCATATGGACTCATCATTACCCACTGCAACGTCCCAAACACAGTTGCACTGACCTTCGACGATGGACTGTTCATCTACACCGGACAGATTCTCGACACTCTCTCCAAACACGGTGCCCGCGCAACCTTTTTCCTGAATGGCGTCAACAAAGGCAACATCGATTCGTCCCACGAGTTGGTGCAGCGTACTTTGGCCGAAGGACACCAGCTTGGTTCCCACACGTACGTTATGTCTTTCTCAAACAGCAAGGAATTTCTTACGGCATCCCACAAACTAGACCCGGAACCGGATGAAACCCAGAACCCCAGAACACTCAAGCTAACCATCTTTTATTCAGATGGGGCCACCTCTCCCTCGACACCCTCAGCTACAACGAAATCATCACCCAAATGACCGACCTCGAAGACGCCTTCATGAGCATCTTGGGCTTCTTCCCAACCTATATGCGGGCTCCCTACCTGATGGTCACAGCCGACGTGCTGAATGCCATGACGGCCCTGGAGTACCATATCATCGGAGCCAGTATCGACACGAAGGACTACGAAAATGATCATCCCGATGACAGCTGGCGCAGCTTCGAGAAGTTTCGGGCCGAATTGGATGCTGGTGGAACTATTGTGCTCGCACATGATAGCCATCAGACCACCGTGGAGATTTTGGTAGATAATATGTTGGCGGAGATTGCATTGTGGGGACATGAGAGTATGGTTTGCTACCTTGATCTGGATCGGATTTGAGAGTGGAATTTCTTTGCTGACTTGTGGTCTTTTGGAACAGCTGTTACTGTTGGTGAGTGTCTTGCGGATCCTCCTGAGTACTGGTACCGTACGAGTCGGTAGGTTTCCTTTTACAAATGGGTTGATGGGTTAAGAGCGATGCTTTGGGTTTGGATTAGTGGGTTTGTTTGTTTCATCGTTGAGTTTCAGATGGAGCATTCCTTTCATTCCAGAATTGTACGTCGAATATTCTTATGAGCCGTGAGATGTTTGTTAGGCACAGAAATGGATCTGAAACCAGTTTTTCGCTTTCGTGCAGGTACACTGGTCTTGGATGTAGATTGAGATGAGCAAAGGAATTCTCCGGTTGGTATGGTCGTATTAGTGTATCCATGAACAGGTCTAATTTCATATTCTTATTCATATTCATATTCTAGATCGATATAATAGCTCCCGGTACCTGTAATCTTATTGTAAAACATATGCATACAAGCCGAAAGTTAAGGCTAGGTACATATGACGAATCGAGTTGGCGAACAAGATTAAGTTTGATGTGACACGATCTGCACTTTGCGGGGAAGAGAGACCTACATGGAAAAAAAAAACAAGAAATTGAGCTCAGCATCAACACATATATATATGATCTTCTAGTCTATTCAACTCTATATTCCGCATCTGCTCAAATACTCTAAATATGCGCTCGCGAAGACATACAGTGACACAAACGTGTCAGATGCCAAACAAAGGAAATTCATTCAAGACATAAAGGGGGGCAGAAGCGCCTACTGCTTGCCGAAGATCTTGACCCGCTCCTCAATGGGCTTCTGGGTCTTCTCACCAGCAGGGGCCTCGGGGCTACCGAAGACCATCTGGGCAACTAGGCGCCACTCGGTGGGCAGGTTCCACTGCTTAGCAACGGGCTCGTTGATAAGAGGGTTGTAGTGCTGGAGGTTGGCACCGAAGCCGAGAGACTCGAGGGCAGTCCAGACTGGTTTGGTTGTTAGTATTGGTATTGGTATGGAGGAGAAGAGATATGGATGGGAACATACGGAAGTACTGGTGCATGGCGTTGGAGTGGTCGGCCCAGGGCTCAAAGTGGTCCTTGAAGGAAGCGAACTTCTCCTGGAAGCCCTTGATGTGGGCGGGGTCCTCGTAGAAGAGGATCTAGAGAGCATAGTTAGTATCTTTGTTTACTTGTTTGCGGGCAAGACGGGGACATACGGTTCCGTAGGCGGCCTTGAACATCTGCAGCTTGGGCAGAGTCTGGTTCTTGTAGGTTTCCTCGGGGACAGCGCCGGAAGCGACGAGGCCCTCGAAGGTAGAGGCAGCGATGTCCCAAAGACGCTCGTGCTCCTCCTTCAGGAGAACAACCAGGCGGGTGGACTGGGTGTTGAACGAGCTGGGGACGTTCAGGATAGCAGCATTGACAAGCTCCTCGATCTTAGCATCGGGGACGGGGCTGTTCTTGCCCAGCTTGTAGATAGTGCGGCGGTTCTGGGCCGCTTGGATGAGAGCATCGATAGACATGGTGGCTGGGTTGTATATAGCCTTGGAGGACTGGAACTGAGGAGTGGGAGAAGTTGAAAAAGGACGGAGGGGTAAGGACACCTGTGATAGCGGGGGTTGGGCAGATAATATAGTCGTTCGTGGCCGTGTAGTGGATCCCAAGGTGCGGCAGATGGAGTGGAGATTGGAAGCCGGTCGAATTGCGCGGGTTGCCATTGCTTTTATATGTCGGATCTCTCTAGTCCGCTAATAGAATATACAAGTATGACAAACGTGGCCGGTGAAGTTCCGCGGCTTTAAGTAAAAATAATAAGCATTGACCGCTGAGACTTTTTTTTTGGCGCACGAGTCTATATCCGAAACCCCTGGCAACAGGGGCGAAATCGCGGAATTACGGCCTTCGGCTGAATAATAGCGGCGAAGCTTGATCATCAATGACCAATGCCGAGTGGATCCATTGACGAATCTCCCGTGGGTCGTCCTTTTCGGAAATACAGTAAAACCTTTTTTTTATTGTAGAAATTTCTAGTGTGTCTTCAGGGGCCAAAGAGTGACGGAAACGAGATGCCGTACAGGGGTCCTCTTTGCGGAATCAGACGTCGGCTTACCGATTACCGATCTTCCGGAATCGCGGGGAATCTGGCCCATTCTTACTTTGATTACACTTCCCCGAATGTCATGTTTAAACATAACCAGGATATGAAATAGTGTACAACAGTAGACTCGTTGAATACTGACTCCATAATCTTAATAATAGTCAATACATACAATTACAAGTTCCGCTAGTCGAATGTTGCGGAAGTGGGGGACTTGGCCATGGATTTAAGCACTTTAGTCAAAAGAAAAGGCCCCTCTAGGGAATAGACGATAGCTAAAGAGCGATATTTATGATCCCTCATAGTTGATCTTATACTCAAGTAATTGCTTGGTAGACGGATCTTGGTACATGTTGTAAAAATGCTAATTGAGTGTAGGAGATAGGTGGCGCATCTCATTTGGAAAAACATGCCAGCGCCGTCCTTACATTTTTTGAATACCAGTAGATGAACTACAATATTTTCACCCATACAGCGTTAGCTACTTAGGCAAGACCCCATTATAATAAGTGGCGTAAAGATACTCGATTCAGAGAAGAGATAGATTTTTGTAAAAAAAATTGGATTGGGTAACTTATGAAAGGTATCTAAGATGTCCTGAACTCGAGTAATGTTATCCAACCAGAACGGTTGAGGATCCATAACAGCCTAGCCCATAATCAATCTAGATAGCGACAGCAACTCAGAGACCAATTTAAAACAATGTATATGTAGATAGACAAGGTTTCCTCAGGATTCTTTGCAGAAAGGGAAGTGGTCAATCATCATAGAAGCTGTGTGCCCGCTTATCCAATGAAATTCTGTTAGGGACGGCGTCGAGAAAAAGGAGAACGCAAGAATTATGCGACGTTCGCGACAACAAGACCAGAAAGTCAATTCAGTTAGTCCGACCGCTCGTGGACTTGGATCGAATATCAATCTAATGAAGATACACGATTAGCCATAAATCCCAAAAAAGGCTGAGTGTAGAATTCAAATTGCGTTGACTGCGCAACTCAGAGACCCGTCTTGAAACATATTAGGATGTCCAACTTTCTCCAAGATCTTTGCAGAGATTGGAATAGGTCATCATCACCGAGGCTGGGGATGTAGGATGTGCATGTAACATAATTGAACCCTGGAGGGAAACGCGTACCTGAACCAGTCGGAGCGCTCCCGCTAGTGGGGAGTGGCGTTACGTGGCGGGAACTTTGATTCCGGAGTTATTATCCAGGAACCGATATACCACTTCCACATGGCGATTATTTCCTATTGAACGGTTCTGAACGATCTGTCGGTGGCTCCGATCGATCTTTGTTAGTTAGGGATGCCATAAAAGGAGGAATCCCTGTTTTCCTAGGTGAAATAGGTCGGACATTGGCTCAAAATCGCCTTTTTGACAATTTGACGGTTTCTCACTTCATTTCGAGGGTTGCAAGTATCAAATAACATTACCCCTGGACGATCTTAAATATTCGTTCCTGTGTAGTGACTAGGGCATCGGCCCTATTCCTTAGCCCCGGTTTTTGCATATTTCGAATGGATCATAACGTCATTTATGGAACCGTGCGAGATGAGACCGGGTCGGGTTCAGCCCGTGCGGATCTAATTCGGGTCTGATTCATGCTCGATGGCTATAAAATGAGCGTTTTTAAGAATTCGAGCATTGATTTTATTCATTATAATAGATATTGGGACCTTTCATTGTAGATTAGTGTTGGGAATGGGACGAAGAAGATTCTTCAAAGTTCTTGGCAAAGCAGAGTCGGGTAGGAGAATATGCACGGTTCAAGTGACTCCCCATATGCACATATGTGTCTCTTTGAAAATGGTTCCTGAACATGTAGAGTTTAGTTTGAAACGTTTCATCTTATAGATATTTTGAGCCTCATCTCAAGGTTCAGGAAAAGATATCCAGCACCTCTGAATGGTGTGACTCTCAGTCCTGGTCGTTGGCCTAAACCGCTCCAGGTAACTGTTCGTCTGATGACATCACTGATCGTCCTCGCCACTGAGATCTATGAAACCCAACATTCATATTTGTTCAGTTTTCTGTGGAGGTGTAGCAAAAAGAAAATTTCTCTATTAGTGGAACTTCCGAAGCGTGAGAGCAACCAAGTGATAGACTGCGCCTGGTTAGACCCGGTATAAGCTAGGTAGTAGGCGTGCGAACTTTCCTCTTTGAACGAATTTTCCCAGATCTCAGTATCACATATCTCGACCTACATTTGTTTTTCTCTTGGATTGAAAGCTTTCAGCACCAAGATCATTGATACAAGGTTAGAACCTGCAGAATTATTATCTCCAGGACACAATGTATTCTCATAAGTATATTCGAAGCAAACTCATCACGAATTAGTCATAATTAGAACAAAAACAGTTTTATCATGTGTAACATGTCATGACTTGAACATCCAGGACGCAAACCCCCATTTAAGCCTGAGACTGGCTCTCCTCACCCGACACCGTCTTCTGCGCATTGTTTCCCCAGTCGCCCATTCTAACAGCAATAACCTTATCCCGCTGAACCTTGCGCTGGTGTCGACCCCACAAGAGGAACATACCACCTGCAATCAAAGCAGCACCCACAACACATCCAACAACAATACCAGCAATCTGACCCCCAGACAGCCCACCAGACTTGGCTGTACTGGTGCTCGTAGCTGTGGCAGTGGCAGTTGACGTAGCAATCGACACATTGAAGCAGAGCACATTGGTCGTGAAATCGGCCAGCGCGACATATGTAATGTCCGCGCAAGCATAGTATGTCTTATTCGTGTCGGTGTCAAATGTGGACTGGTACTTCAGCTGTAGCGTGGCGTTGTCACCCGAGGATGTGTTTGAGGGTGCGTTTGGAATGGAATAACATTCGTGTCCTGGGTAGAGATCGGGGAAGTTGGTGCCTGAGACATCGGTTACGAAGTCATTGTTTGAGGTGGGATCTGGATTTTGACGAATGGATTAGTTCACAAGATTCTTTCTTGCTTGTAATCTCGAAGAACTTACTGCTGTGATAGGAGATGGCAAGGTTGACATTGTAGGACTCATCCTGCAGGACCAATGATACCTCGCCATTGGCTGTAGATGTTAGAAATGACTGTAGTTCGTCATAAGAAGCAGTTCCTTACTGAGAGGGAATTCTGTCCGGTTCCCAATATCTGCGTTTGATCCGCATGGAGCGGTGTTATCGGCAGCGCTCGACCAAGCCCGATCAGGAGGCCATAGAAAGGCCGCTGGGCCCATGTCTGTGGCAGTATCTGCAGCTTGACATGGCGCAAATGAAAGACTGGCAAGAGCCAGAAGAGCTGTATATCCTCGCATAACTGTATATATTCTTCTGTCCGGGTATGACGTAAACAAAAATGCAGCTGCAGAAGCTCGAAATTAAAGAAGAAAGAACCTTGATTCGATGAAAAGAAGATCGGCACTCACATTAAATAGTCAACAAACCAAATCCCCGAGGCAATGCAAACCTGCGAAGTGACAGATGATGTCGGTAGCAGGTACCGAGCCCCAAGGAACAAATGATGTGGAATCGGCCCACAACTCTGAGCGCCTTCCATGGGAGTGGAGATGCAATCGGAGATTCCGAATACCACCTAACTACTGCATGCCCAGGTCAAGCAGACATGTGAAGGCCACTCTCATGCCCCAAACAGGGAAATGAGGAGCGGGCCACGGGAGAACGGTGGGAGCGACACATGGGTGTGGATGGATGCAGTCATACTTGGTCTTGGGGTCTGACAGATTAAGCTAGTTAGGGTTTTAGCGGCGTCTTGGCGGCAATTTCTGGTCTAGTCTAGCAGGGCTTTTATAGGATGATGCTACTCGGATGGGCATTCGCCGGGGCAGATTAGATTGATAAGATCAAGCGGGGCCTGTGATTGGGGCTAGTTGCCCCTCTTTTTCTCGCTTCTTTCCATTTTTCGGCTTGTACCGGGAATGAGGGGCTGTAGGAAACTTTAGCTTCCAATGGCTTTTCTCGGAGGATATGTTACCCCCGAAGTCTATGAGGTTGATCCTTCGTTGGGCTGAGAGGAGTGGATTTGCTAGATTTTCATCGACATCAGCGTCGACTTCATTGTGGAGAACGTCCATTGACAGCTCAGTTTTCAAAATGATATGGATGTATCCTTCAAGTAATCGATAATTGTTTGTCCACTTTGCTTATTTCCTGTCGCTAAATTGGACTGTCGCCTCCGGCCAACGCGCGTGATGAGTCGTGTGGTACCTTACCGAGATATCCTAAGTGGGGCAGACAGGACTGGCATCCTTGATCAGACTAAAAATCAAGATGCAAGTGACTTAGTGGATATTTCAAGAAACCTTGGCAACAGGCAAGGTTTTCTGATGGCTGGCGAAATCGGAAGCGAGAATGCCGTTTGTCCTAAGTTCCGAGCCATACGACAGCTATAAAACCATCAAATGGATCCGGCTTTTCTTTGAGTAGGAAAATCACTACCCGAAACATCCACCTTCGTCATTCTTCTATATTCCTTAATTATTTCGTCTGCAAAATGGTCCGCCTGTCCTTCTCCGCTATCTGTATCGCCGCGCTGGCATCCTCAGCGTTGGCGACCCAGGCCGTGTTCGTAAAGCGTGAAACTATTGAGAATGGCTCTCCCCTTTATGACTGCCATGAAGCATGCGGTATCTTCAAATCTATCTGAGTTATATGAGACATATCGCTAATCATTATCTTCCCACACCAGGTGAGGTCATCTTGATGGCCCAAGAGGGCAGTTACTGCTCCAGATCCAACTACAGCTCGGATCTCAACACCTGTCTGAAATGTGCCGAAACTTGCGAAATTTGGCAATACTACGGCACTGATGTCAAGTATGCTGCTGGAAACTGCAGTGACTCTGTAACGCCCAGCTCTTCCTCGTCTGCGAGCTCGTGTGCCTCCACTACTGTGGCATCAACTGCGACTAATATGGCTGCGACGGCTACTTCTACTTCTACTGGTACTACTACGGTATGTAACTACCCTTGACCACAATTGTTTTGTTTCTCTGGAGTGTTTAAGTGCTGACACCAAATTCTTTCAGGGCACTTCTTCTGCTACGGGATCTACTGCAACCTCTAGCACGGGTGCAGGATCTGTTATTCACCAAAATATTGCCCTTGCCGGTGCTATGGGTCTTTTCGTTTGGGGCCTGACCGCATAAACAGCTGGCCGCTGAGTTGGACGAAGATGACTCAATTCCAAAATCTCAGTCATCAATTTATCAGCGAAGTCTTCAAAGACTTCGACATGTACGCTAGAAGCCACTCAATCTGTAATTTCTGTCCGTTTTGACTGGATGCAATCAAGCGTAGTTGGACACCCTATTAAAGCGTTAGTTATATCAACTTAGAGAAAAAGGAGATCCATGGAGCATACTCGATGAGATTCCCATCCGGATCTCTCACATAAACACTCCTTAGCTTCCCAGCAGCACCCGTCCGATCTACAATCTTAGCACCTTCGAGAATCTGCAATTGATCAGCGAATATCCATATGAATGGAAATGAATCATTGCAATACCTCCATTTTAGCGTCTTTGAAAGCTTGCAGCACATTCTCCACATTCTCGTCCGTCAAAAAGCACAGATCGGCACTCCCGGGCATGACATTTTGCGCCTTCGGCTCAAACTCTTTCCCTGACTGGTGGAGATTTATTTTTTGGTTACCGAAAATAAGAGCATTTCTGCATCTGTTATTCAATGTTTGACGAATGATTCTGAGGTAAAATGTTTTCATACCTCTGAACTGCGGGGTTGGCTGGTGAGGCGAAAACCTCATGTCGCATGCCCAAGTGGGTCGTGTAGAACGCAACGGTATCCGGGATGGAGCGGACGGTCAGAACGAGGTGGTCGAGCGATTTGACAGCGAATTTAGCCATTTTTGATCCGTTAGGACTGACTTTGTCGATTCTTCAAATAAAAATACCAAGGTGGGGGAGCTTTAGATGGTTGAGTCAGATTGACTCGGGATGGAACGGCGAACTGACAAGTGGCCGAACCTGGAAGTCGGTTGCATTACAATATACCCGATTCTGGAAAAACAGGTTCACTTAATGTGGAAACTCGCCGGAATAAATAAATAATTTGATATCTCTATGAAAAGGTTTTATAATAGCTACACATGGATCAATTCTTAGTAGGGAACTTGATCCACTTCTTCATGAAGCTCTTGCGCTCACCACCCTCCTCATCTTTTGGAGCATAAAATCTCCTGGCGCCATCGAGATCGATATCTAGAAGGTTATTCCACCGTCTACCGCGGTAATAGATCTTCGCTCCAATGTACAAGATCACAATGGCCACGACGGAAAGGTAATTCGCGAAGAAGTTCTTCGCACTGGGCTTGTCACCAAGCGGCCACACGGCCAGATAGAACTCAACAACGATGAGCAGGCAACACCAGAACAGACCCCAGTAGGCAGACCATGGGAAAGCCCATGACTTCCATGGAAGTTCGGCGACACTACGACCTTGGGCCTTCCAAGCGGCGCGCATGCGGATGTGAGATAGACAGATCATGCCCCAACCGAAGAGAGTAAACAGCGAGGTCAAGTTAGAAAACCAGCCAAATACTGTTGAACCGCTGTCGCTGACGTTGAGGTAGGCTAGGCCTCCTCCAATGACGAGGGTAGGAACAAGGCCCCACCATGGACGACCCCAGCTGTCGGTGTTCTGCATCACCTATGTTTGGAAAGATTGATTGTGGTTAGCAAAATGTGGATGAGAAGACGGAGAAGCGGACTAACCTTGGGAGCCATGCTGAGCTGGGACAGACCAACTAAAATACGAGATCCTCCGTATCCAGAGATACCACCAGTGGAGAGCACTGAGATGAGAATGACAGCGTTCATGATGTGAGCGAGGGGTTGCACTCCGGCATTTCTATACATGATGACAAAGGGACTGGCATTCGTGCCGGATGCACCAAACAGATTGTTATCCAGGGGGCTAACATTGATAGTGATGATCAAGCTGCCAAGAATATAGAACAAACTCAACCGGATCCACATGGACTTCACTGCCTTGGGGACCGATCGTAGGGGGTTGCTCGTCTCAGCAGCGACGAGACCGGCATTCTCCGATCCAGAAAGAGCGAAGATACAAGTTGGCATGACGGAGAGAAATCCCTTGAATCCGTTGATGAAGGGCATTTCGTTCCAGAATTGGAAGCCGATGGTACCTCCTGGCCTTGCTGGGTAACCACCTTTAGGGCCACCACCAGCTGAGAGGACAATTCCCGAAATGATAACGACGAAGATGAAGCCGAATTTGATAGTGGCTGCGACGACTTCGATCTCGGCGAACCATTTCACGGCACCAACGTTCATGGCGACGATGACGAGCCAGAAAATCGTAATCAAGGCGGCTGTTGGGACCGCACTTGTCCAGAAGCCGATAACTGTCACAACACCTTGTAGTTCATTGGCGATGGTGATCCAGAATGAAAGCCAGTAAGCCCAGCCTAGAGCGAAACCGGCGGATTGGTCAACGAAGGTATTGGTCCATTGGACGAACTAATATGACGCCATGTCAGTAAGGGCTAATGGATGAATAGAGAAAAAATATGTGGGAAAACTCACAGCGCTAGGAAGGGGGTACATAATTGCCATCTCTCCAATACTATGGCTGACACTCCAAATGATACTTCCAGATAGCAGGTAGCCGATAAAGATACCGGCGGGTCCGGCATTCATCAATGAGGTTCCCGATCCCAGCCAAAGACCCATGCCAATGGAGGAGGCGAGACCAATCATACTGATATGACGGGATCCCAGCTGTCGCTTCAGCTGGGAGTCTGCACCATGGTCGGTCATATCATAGACCTCGCCTACAACGGCTACCTCGGCATCATTGCTTGGAATAGCCTTAATGTCACCATGCTTCTCAAAAGAAGGGTCTGACATGCTGTAGGTCAGTGGGTGCAAGGCCCGACTTGACTGATATATTGATAGAAAGGATAAGTGAAAGAAAGGACCTTCAGAAGGGCTTTCAACGCGAATGCTGGAAGGAGAGATACTGGGGGAGGGGTCGTTTATATTCACCTTATCACAGCTCCAGTCCAAATAGCTCGGCAGAGTATAGATCGTAACACCAGGCAAAATTACCCGGAGGATAGTATACATCGCGTGGCATTGATTGGTTTGGACAGGGGGTCTTGGCGCACGGGCATCCTTATCAGTGGAATGCAATGATGGCGCATGGGGCCAAGGATGTCAACATCTAGACATTTGTACTCGATGAGCTGATTGGCCTCTCAAGTTAGATAACCATGAAACGAATGGTGTGGCCAAGCGAAACAAGATAATATAGATTGGTTATCATGCGGGCCAAGATCCCCACTTGATGTACTTGAAGGTTTAACCACCCGTGTTGGATAACAGTTGCACAATTTAATTCAGTAGAGTACGACGAGTAACGTGGAGAAGTTCGAGAGATGATGAAATTATGCAAACAAGCAGCACGTAGCTAGCAAACGTGGCACGTGTCTCAACCCTTTCGTCTGGAGACCTATCAACTTCACATGGTAGAGATAAGAGACCACGCGGCACATACTTTCTTGGCCAACTCTTTCAGCTCCCAAGTCCGCATTCTGGAAGATTTCGCCAAGTTCCAAATGAATGCCCAGGCAATAATAACCTTGGCTCGCCCTTATCAGTGAAACGAGCAGGATTCAACTTTCCAGATAACCGTAACTTATTTTTGGCTTATCGCGCGAACATCATCCAGGCTCCCTTTTTGAATTAAGCAGCTGGAGATCTGGGCCGAGCCCCATTGCCTTATTTAATTACTCCGAAGATCTTCCTACATGTGGATACAACCATCCTAAGTGCCCTGTAATGATGTTGATAAAAGTTTCCCCCTGAAGGATTGACATTTATGCCCAGAGATAGAACCAAAAAAACTGAGATGTACTTCGCCCAGAAAGGCAATACAGGTGGTCTGTCCTCAACTTTGACCGCACCCGTAAGGGGGAGATTTGCATTCGCGTATCCGTCTTGAAGCAGCTGGGGCGTGAATTTGCCACATTCGTGTTGAATCTGGGGTAATCGGAGAATCCAACCCGAGGCGAAACCGGTTATCTTGCCGGGCAAACTGTACGCCAGGGATGCCCAGAAAACGCCTTGAGGTTCGCGCAAGGCTCGTGCCAGGGTCTTTTCGGCTGGCCCGATTGGTGAAAGCCGACACGCAGGGGATAGGGCGTTCCCGTAGTGAGGTCGATCCCTGCAGCGTTTTCCTGCAGCCTTTTTCGCAGTTCGATATGCCAGGATTGGCCAGTAGAATATTGATGACCAGAGGGACCAGGCGATTTTCACGAATAGAGACAGGATCTAGAAGCCTTGACACGCTAATAGGTATTTGCAATTAAGGGCTTAGAGGGCTCCATCTATGGTGTTTAATCAAACTTGGGATTCTCTTGGGCTCGATCCGTCGCCCACCAGGTGTTGCCCCATATGCATTTCTTTCAGCGACAGGTACTGCACGAGCCAATCAGCAGACGAAAGGTAAGTGGTAGCATAACCCTTGCCTTTCGCCTGTATTATGGATAGCATGAGAATGATTCATCACCTTACTGATGAAGTCACATACGCAAAAATTCACAACCTGGGGAAAGCTATGTGGAAGAAGCATGGTCTCAGTAAGGTACAGTAATATTCGAAATCAGATTTACCTCTACACTCTTCGACTTTCATTCCCCAACCCTAGCCCGAAACGCGCTAGTCTAATTTGATATATTCCCCAGTCATCCCTGCCGAACTGCATTGTACTAGAAGACGCGCGCGTCGCGCGCATCGGCCCTGAAATGACAAAATGAAAACTTAGGAAAGTAAGCGTAAGTTAAGAGTTAAATTGGTGTGCATGTTAAATAAGATAGACCAATCGAACGACAAGGGTACTCCCGCGTTGACACGAGGAATTATAAGCGGGAGTATATAGAGACGCTAAATCTACTTAGAAGGAATAATATAGCAAAGTACAGTAGTTAGGAAAAGAGCCTTTGCATTTGCATAACAATACAGGGAAACCTAAATTAGGGGAAACCTATATCAAGGCAGACAGAACGAAGCCCAAGCAATTCGAAAGTAGGTTTCACCTTGCGACGAAGTAAGTAATGAACCGATAGGTAAGGTAACTGCTAGTGAATACTATTCGATACATACCTTGGTAAGGTATTCCGAAGTCGGTATCTCAGATTAATTTCCCAAGGACTGTTTCACTAGAAATGATATTATGGTTAGCATATTATGGTCAATATTTTTCTAGTTCAGGTTCACTACTTACATTCTATCCATATCGTGTCTCTATTAGTACCGTGCGGTTAATATCGGCTGCGGACGTGGATCCACTTTGGACGTACGTCCGTCCACAGCTCTCAGTCTACCAGCGCCTTCAATCCGTCAACTGGCGGCAGTGACAAGGGGCGATATTGGAGTGGTGGAACAATTACCTAAAGCCACGACGTGAATATGCCGCCTCTTTCGGGGCTGGCCCGTCCATTTGTGCAGAAAACCAAGGAAGATACAACCGTTGAGCATCGAATAAAAGTTAGTATTTTCAAGTTCCCCCCCCCCGGGGGCATCACTAATTTAGTTAAAGGACGAATTTCTGCATCTTGCCAACCCTGGGGGAGCGTGGAGTTTGAAACGGCACTATTTCGAAACCTTGCCTCTGGGAATTCGCATTGGAAGTCGTGTTAGTAAGCACCATCGATAAGCATATGAAAGCCCCATAGACAAGAAATCTAAAGCATGAAAAATTCCTATACTTCCAGAAGCCCCGTATGATTTGGGCGAAAGAAACCTGGCAGTGTGTAGACACCCTGCAAAACCCATGGGCCACACCCCTAAAACTCAGTCCTACGGAGTCCATATCGTCTAACCTGATGCCACCCACCCTTGTGGTTGTGTGGGGGGGGGGGGGGGGGGGGGGTGAGAATGGGTGAGAGATTAAAATTGCATTGGGCCTAGGAGACTCGATTCCAGTCATAGAAGCGGGATATGTTCGACAACTAACTTCTCACTTTGTAGTGCTATCAAGCCCAGCTTCCATATTGAAGCTTAGCATAAATAGTGTGGGCATAATCATCGGCACTGTACTTCCTGATCCCAATTATATCACGGTACATCGGTTTAACCTTACCCATGTCCAAAAGCATAGCGTTGCCGATGATCTTTCCTGTCTCATTGGGGTGCTCCAAAAATAGCTCAACTTTGTCGTCATCCTCAATACAACCTTTTTTCTCACTTCCGGCGTTACCAAATCGAAAGATAGACGCTTCGTGGATCTCGCCACCGAATATGACCTGTTCGTCTGACCAACCAGGAAGTCTTGGAGTCACCGAAAGCCAACACTCATGTTTTAAATTGAAGAACCGATAACGTTTCCCACGTTCAACCTAATGCGTGACGTTTAGAAGAGGGTTTAAAACGGATTCATGGGCACCTTACTGATCGGGTAACGCGGTTGAAATTCTCATCATACGCTTCAAAGTATTCCCCACCTTTCGCCTCGTCCACCAACCGAGCAAGGGTATTCTTTTTCAAGATTTCATCAACATAATGCGCGGTATGCCTCTCGAAGGGCGTTGCATTGGCAGTGCTAATATCAACCTCTATTTTCTTGTCAGATCATCGGTGGACATACGGATTACGCAGAAACTTACTTATCTCTGGACGCGCGATTTCAGAAAGAGCGAAGAACAGGGTTTTGTCTTTGAGCTTTAGGTTGTGTTCATGGACTACCTTTAGTCGAAATTCAATACCCCTCTTGATTTTAGATGCTCGTGCAAATTTGAACGGGACGTCGCGGTAACCATCGATCGTCCCCAAGATCTCTGTAATGGGACACAAATCATCTTGCTGAAGAACAGTCAGCCACGGTGGAACCAGCGGGGCACAGTGTTGGAAACATGCATACCTTGATAATTCTCCAATTCTTGAATGAAGCAACGGTAGGACACCACGCAGCTGGGCTAGACACGCCGCACTTGTCAGTCATGATATATAAAAGAAACTCGACATATATATCAGCCACATACTTGTTGCAGAGCAAGGTATCACCGCCGTTTGCCTCCCAACTGATTGAGGTTTCCAATTTGCTTTCTTTTTTCTCCTCCTTAGACCCCGTTTGCTTTTCATGACTGGCACTGGCCGAAGCTTGGAAAAATGATGATGAGAACGAGACACTCGCAGCCGCCTTCATCGATTGTGCCTTTTCGGAGGTTTTTGCCTCTCCAAAGGATGAAGACTGCTGCTCTGAATGGAGACGTCCACCAAGCTCGACTCTTTTTGCAAAGAATCTCCCTAATTTGGGGTCAGTAAGGCCCCAAAGGCATGGGCGGATTATATCACACACCAAATCTCTTATAGAATCTCTCCACATCCTCATTAATCTCGATCTTTTCAAGTGCCTGCTTACACTCTTCCGACACAACCAGGAACTCTGGTTCGAGGTAGAGAACCACACGAGGAAACTAGGCAATCTGTCAGTTTCTAAGGGGATGAAGACAGGTAGATAGATGTTTTGCACACATTGTATGAAATATGCATCGCGTGGTTTTCCTCGTTCCTGGATTCAGCGTTTGCATCATTTTCGCTCTGGGAGTATCCCAGCTTGACGCCAAGGCTCATACCAAAAGCACCTCCTCCACTAATTAGATATGGTGAATCAGTTAAAGGGCTAGATTTAAAGCATAGTGGTGAGAGAATCCTTACGCGGAAGCCTCCACCACAGTCTCTGAGAATGAACTATTTGCCAATGCCGACTCCAGGGAGCTTTTGGTTTCGTAAACATCAACAGATGAACTATCAGTCACATGGAATCGAGGGATAGCGAGACTTTGCTGTGAAAAATGTAAGCCAAAGCTTCGCTTTTAGATTACCGCCGGGCCTACTTACAGCATTGCCAATGGCATTGTAAGAGATCTGGTAGGGCTCAAACTTGCGCTTCGCTAATTCAAACGCTACAAGCCTGTTAGTAGCTGTACGACTGAGCAAGTGGTAGATATCTGCAGGGCAGAGATTCTGGTTCTTATTTTTGAATGCATACCTGTCAGGGTGCCCCTTTCAACAGCCACGAGATGTTTGGTTGTGACCTTATCCCCTATCTTTTTTTCAATGGTGCTGCTAACGAGGCGCTGACCAGTGAGGATTTTATTCGTCCGCATCACTACATTCCAATTCTGCTCCGTCATATCGGCAGGGTGGCTGATGGCAAACGTTAACAGACATCTTTCCACCAGGACATAAAACATACACTGCTCCTGTTGCGGCTGAGGCAGTATAGCCTTTTGGATCAAATGAGCTCTTGAGCATCCTAGGATCTGTCTGGAGAAATGCAACCTTGTTTTCCTATTTGGTGTGTCAATTCTGAGTCACATAATCAGATTGTAGAGAAAACGGGGAAAATACTTTGGTAGTAAGGTCCAGCTTCTCCTGGAGAAAGCTCTCCAATTTCTCATCCACGCCAGTCCATACATTTTCTTTCTTGAAAAAGACCTTGTACTTCTTGACAGATTCAGACTACATGAATGTTTAGTTCCGACATCCCTGTGGGATAGACAGTAAATCTCACTTTATCGCTCTCGCTTTTCAGCAGGCTGCAGTAGACGGAAAATTTGGTTTCCTCTGGTACAGAGCCCCCATCATCTGTGCAAAATGGGAGCCGTCTCCTATATAGCATTGGTGGTCAAGTCATACAGTTCTCACAATAGGGGGACAGGGCAACGAGAAGAGGGCCGTACTGCTCTGGTTCTAATTGGTTTATCAGGTGACTGCGAACTTCACTCAGTTTGAGGTCGTTCAGCTTGTCGTCAGCAAGATCATCAACAGTGATATGCCTCAGCGCAGACTGCTTCTCCGAGTCTGTATACAGAAATATATCGATTACTCGAGCTGTTTGCAGGAAAGAGAGTCCGTTAGTCTTTACATCCGTACGTCGAGACTTTCAAAAATAGGTACCTTGAATGGCCATATTTGCGATGCAGTCTTACGCGAGAGAGGAAGTACCAAGTAGAAGTATGGAGTGAGCTGAAGATGATGACCTGTTCTTCACTGGGGAAAGGAGTGTTGCTTGCCTTTTATCAGCTCCCTCCTTCAAAGTCAATGAGTACGCCACCATATCAAAAGGGGAAGCTGAAAAGGCGACTATTCCCTGTACGGAGCAGCCATAAATTGAACCGTTGCTCTGTATGTCGGTCTGACGTCTCGTAGCTGTGCAATTCGTCTATCAGAAAGGTCTACATCAGCCCGCTCGCCGATCTGGCCGATCTTATACTGCCTTGGGTTCAAGGATCCATAGCGGGCCGGTTTCTCTCGATCTTATCCGTACCAATAGTCGGCCCAACACCGGCCCAACACCTGCTGTTGTGTTGGGCTGACTCTGGGCACGGATACCAGTGACCAGACTAGGCAGACTATTGATTTTGTGCATATCGTGGTCAACGACTTGTAAGAATTAGGTAAACAGGCTACAATGACTCAATGATTCCAAGTCAAGCATGGTAAATTTCTAATTTTGGTATCCTCCACGAGTAGCGAGAAGGAGGAACAGCTGTCACCCTCGCGGCTCGCAAAATTGGATACGCACGGGCGCCGAGGAAAGAATCCGATGAAGATCGATGTGAGCAATGCACGCTGCTTTTTACGGACGATCGTGCCTCTTAATTGGCTACTGCCCCTCACTCTAGACCGGTGTTCGCATGAATTGTGCTTGGCATTACTATTCAAATAGCTAGGTGGAGTCGTCATTGAGAAGTATTGGCCCAGGAAGGCCAGCTTTGCTCCCCGTCCTAATCGTCACGTGCATCATCCTATACCCCAGCCCCCCCCCAGCCTAGTGAATTGCGTTTGCTCCTATGGCAATTATGCATATCCTCATTTCACGGAGACGTATGCCCAGACAAACAACTGCGTTGCACATCTTGCTGTATTCGCATGCCTTTGTCATCAGAGTTGATTTACGACGACACTGTTTCTGGCGCTTTTTGCTTTCTTGCTCGGAACAAGTCGGCTCGGTCGCGTGTGTGGTGCAGTAGCCATTTCTAAGTAGCCACTTCCACGAATAAAGAGATGCCTCAAGCGTCACTTTTAGACAAGTGAAGGGGAGAGGAAATAAAACAACGGGGCTAGCTAGCTAAGTAGTCTCAATTTTGCTGTGTATTAGCAGTTTTTTATACTTGCACTAGGTCACGGTTTCGCTAACCGTGCTACGGTGAAAACCCCTATTATTTGGGAGTCAAAACCTGAATGCAGATAATTCTATGAAGATTATGTTTAACCAGTAGCTCTTGCCCAGATTTTGCAAACTCCATTTATAACACCTGGATTATTGTAACTACAGTGCGGTTTCACCACCCACCCCTTTCTTCCGTTGACCGCGTTTAAGGCACAGTTGAAGGTCATCTGGGTCACTTGGGTCAAGACGTGTAATGCGACCGAGGGCGAGAAAAAAAAGTCAGTGATCCATTAACGGTCAATTAACTGAGCATCAACCGTCGTAAAAGACCTTGGTTCGCGATTTGAAAATCAGGCACTAAGGAAGAAACGTGATTGTACTTCGTAATATACCGAAAGATGGCAGGTACCTAAAAATAAAAATAAAATAAAAGCCCAGCTTTCCGCATAGTCTTGGAAATTTTGACAACCTTGGAAGAAAGGATATACAACGTCAAGAATGCGCAGCCAGTGACAACTTGAAATCTCCTATGGTGGGACATTCCAAGAACACATGACCTTGCAGTGCGACATTCAACTCCGTGGCAAATTTCTGTACCAGAACAAGTGACAGGAGAGAATCAACTCCCATGGAAGACAACGTTATCTCATCAGTCATATCTGTCAGATCCATGCCCGTCTCAGAAGCAATCAGAGCCATTGCTCTACCAACCAAAGTTTTATCAGCGACCTGTCCTCGATCGGCGATGATTGAATCCCTCTTATAGGCAGGGATATTGTTGGAAGTGTTCACCTCGTGTGAGATGGAAGTCTTTGACGAGCCGAGGTCTGTTGACGGTGTGGGTATAGGCATTCCATCCATGGAAGAGACTGCACGAGAACCAGGTCCACTCCCTACTGAGACAAGCGATTGATATCCATCCCGCGGGAAGAACTGACTGAGGAGAACTCGAGGATACGACCGAAGCGTCATTTTTCCGACAACGCCGATCACCTCATTGGCTTCGAGTACATACACGTCACCTGTGTAGAGTCCTGTACTCTCTGGCACCGGTTGCATCTTGACATATGTCTGGTATCTAGCCCCTGGAACCAATGGCCGAGCAAAACGCATTGAGCGCCAGCTGTCCATTACGAAGATGTTGTTTCGATTATCCACGGCGTTGCCACAGTTCAGAGCGAATCCTCCAATATGGGCTATGGGGTCGATAAATTGAGGACAGACGGTCCATTTGCCGTCAGATGGGGGGCTGAGAATCACCTCTGCCGTGGCTTCCATGCCGTTGAGTACCACGGACTGCATTCCATGGTATGGCTTGGAGTATTCGACCAGCGTGTGGAAGAGGGTGTAGATCAGGTCCCGAGACAAACGACTAGCCTGGCCCTTGTTCGCCATATCGTTGAGAACGTCCATTCGACTGGTCAGTAAATGGGCCAGGTCTGCCCACTCATTCATCCACACATGCGAGTCTCCGCATTCAACAACCCCGGTTGCTACTAATTCCTCAGTATCGTCAGCCAGGACATGGTACCACGACATGTCGATCAAACCACGCTGGAGGTCTGCAGATGCGCTGACTTGGACAATTTGAGTCCCAGTCTGATGCTCGTGGGGCATCAGACCCTTCAGAATGCGCACATTTGAAAAGTCCATTGCAGGCAAAGGCATCCCGGGCTTGATTTTGGAGTGAAGATAGTTTGCCAACGTCAATGCCATGTCGGTGTAAGCGAACTAGATGGTTGTTAGTCTTTTTGATGGTCAACAGAATAGAGCTTTTGATAGGTGCCTTACCACCGAGACAACGGGCCGACCATTCATTTTATGGCCGGAAGCAACGTGGAAGAAGTCTGGATGAATGATATTGGATCGAACAATCACTGTGCCACTGTCATCTGATAAATTCTCTGCTACCACCTGATGTATCAGAGTTGTGTGTAGTGAAGACTCGTGCAAAAAACCCGGACGCTCAGGGCTGCGAGATACTTTGTCTTTGACCAACATCCAGTCGCCATTATACTGAATCCAATGGTTCCTATTTTTCCAATGATATGAAGGAAGATCCAGAAGACGCAGCTCCGGCTCAAAGGGTTGATACCAGGCGTTCCAGTCCAATAATACGCCGGCATGGTATAGCTCCACCATGCTCTTCGCGAATGTGTGCCAGTTATCCTCACCCTTTCTCAAGCTAGGAACTGCAAGAGGAGGGTCCGAAAATGCGCCACATACCGAATTACTGTACGTTGGATGCGCTCCGATCTCGATCCACGCCGTCTTGGAGTCAATTACACCCAATTCCTGGGCCCTTTCAAGGACGTCGACAAATCGCACGGGAAGCCGTGTCATATCCCGTAGGTAAGAGCTGTCGAATGTAGTGTCATCGTAGACACTGGTAGTCAATGACGGCGACAATACCGGTATATTCGGATGCTTGAAGGTCACTGCTCGAGCGAGCTTTTCAAACCTGTCAAGAATGGGCTCAATCTGGGAGGAGTGAAACGCATATTGCACATGGAGTTTGGTCGATCGGTATCCACGGGCTGTGAGCGCAAGTTGAATCTCCGCAATGCTATCTGCAGTTCCCGCTATGGAAATACTGGTGCGTCCGTTAAAACAGGCTTCTTCAAATGATAGCCCTTGTGCGACCTCTCGTATCTCTTCGATTGTCGCCCGGACGGCCAGCATCCCATGCGTATTTGGTGTACATAGTTCCTTTAGCAGATTTGCTCGTTGACCAACAAGAAATATCACATCACTTGCCGAGAGGACACTAGCTGCATACAAAGCCGGGTACTCTCCCAGACTGGCGCCAATGACTACCGCAGGAGCCACCCCAAGGCTGCTCCACAGGCAACACAATGCCATTGCAACGCACACTATCGTCAAATGAGCCACGACAGGATCCGTTTCACCGACGTCAGGAATAGTTGTCGTGATTGCTGGCAAAATGGAAGGAAAGCCGTGTAGCACGCAAATCTCATCCAGGCGCTTGACCTCCTCTCGAAAGACAGGTTGATGATCAAACAGCTGATGACCAACGCCCACGTAGTGGCTGCCCTGACCCGAGAAAACGAAGGCAATCGATGGTGAGGTTTTTGGGACGGGTCTTTGAGAATCGACAGACTGTAAATGGTACTGAAGGGAATCGCTGACCTGCTGAATCGTCGCACCCTCAACAGCAACGCGATATGCATGATGCATGCGACGTGCTGTGGTTGTATAGGAAAGACTAGGAAGATGGATGGCAGGATCGTTATCTATATGATTGATGAGACTTTCGACGTTTCCTACCAGAGACGCAATATTCTTGGCTGACACTGCAACGACAAATCTCGTGCATGGCCATCCATTTGGACTCGGTCTTGCGGGTGGCTCTTCCAACAGAAGGCTGGTATTGCCTCCAGCAGCACTGAAGTTGTTCACCATGGCATATCGTTTGCGGCTAGCATTTCGAGGCCATGGCGTGTTTGTGTCGGGAATGTTGATATTCAATTCGCCGAGGGGTGGAAACCGAGGATTCAATGCAGTTTTGATGCCCACATGTCTCGGAATTTCGTTGTGTTGAAAGGCCAGAAGGACTTTGATGAGTGCTGCCATGCCAGCCGCTGCCTCTGCATGACCAATATTGGCTTTGACCGAGCTAATGTGCAATGGTTGTGAACGTTTCAAACCTGGAGGGCTAAAAACATTGGTAACAGATTCCATTTCAATCACGTCACCGACTTGAGTCCCTGTGCCATGCATCTCGACCACGTCCACATCCAGCGGGCTTACACCCGATCGAGTCAGGATCTGTTTAAAAAGGCTGGCCTGGGTCCCTGCATGGGGATGCGTAATGGACACGGCATTCGCAGAATGGTTTGTTGCACTACCAGCAATAACGCCCAAGATATTGTCATTATCCTGCTCAGCGTCCGCAAGCCTCTTGAGCACCACAGAGCCTACACCGTCCGCTCTACAATAACCATCTGCGTTGCAGTCAAAGACTTTACAACCTCCCGTCAGTGACAGAAAATAGCCCCTGCTGAGCCCAGCAAAGCTGTCGGAGTTGGTGAGAATATTGACTCCTCCCGCCACCACCATGTCTGCATCTCCATGGAGAAGCGACGTGCAAGCAATCTGGATTGTCGCCAAGCTTGCCGAGCACGCCGTGTCGCAATTGAAACTGGGACCAGAGAATTTGAAGAAGTAGCTAATGCGACCAGGTGCAAAAGCTCGATAGTTGCCGGGGATAAAGTAGGTGTCAACACTCTGTCCTGCATTCGCCTCACGATAATCATCACAACATTGACCATAAAATGTCCCAACACGGAGTTTATTGGTCGATGGTGTGCGGTCGTGTGTATATCCCGCATGTTCAAGGGCCTCGTATGCTGTGACAAGAGCCAAGCGATGAGTAGGGTCTGTCTGTCCAGCCTCACGAGGGGACATGTCAAAGAAACTGGCGTCGAAAAGTCCTGGTTGATCAATGAAGCAACCAAAGGGGCTCATAGTGGTGTTTGGACGTTTACCCGTGACATCCGTATGACTTTGGACATCAAACCGATCTGCTGGGACCTTGCAATGAACATCGCGACCCTGTTTCAAAAGCTCCCAGAACTTCTTTGTATCATTTGCTCCCCCAGGAAAGCGACAGGACATTCCAACTATAGCAATCTTTTCTGAGCCAGCATCTGGGAGATTTTTCTTCTCCCCAGCGAGCCATTGTCCTATGTTGTGGGGGACAATCTTCAGGCTGGGATGAACAGCTGAAATTTCGAGGATTAAATTATCCACGATACCATGAGGCTCGATAACTTCAACTTGGACCTCTGTATACTTCTTGAGAATGGAAGATGCTTTCAGGCTTGCTGCAACTTTGGCCCAGTGAGCGGTTTTGGTCAACAACTCATCGACTACCAATTGAAAAAGTCCCGAAACTGTGGAAGCCTTCATAATTGTTCCATCCTTGGAAGATAATAGATTACCAACGTTGATAATATGACGTGTTCCGAGTGATTCTTCGGTTTTCTTAACCGCCCATATGCTATGGGTCTGGTCATATAGGTGGGGTGCATGAGATGGGCCCCAATGCATAAGCAGTGGAGACGCATAACATGCATCTCGGAGTGGCTGGGATACACTTCGCACTTTACCCAACTTAGAGGGAGTCCCAGAAATCAGGACAGTGCCGTCCCCTTGTATGTCCCTCACAAAGAGCCGGCTGAGATGCGAGTCAGGGATTCCCTATGCAACTTTTTGTCAGCAATCATTCGCCTTTACTGCTTGGAAGTCAAATCATAGCTCGTTGGGCTCTTTTACCATGGAGTAATTGAGAGCCTGGACTTCAATTTGCATCGCCTTCTCGCTCGTCCCTCTGACAACTACAGCCCAACTCTCAAGAGCAGCGCCCATGGTCTGTGGCTCGAGCTGTCGGGCTCTTTCTTGCATCAGAATTCCTGTTCTAAATGCAATTCGGATGGCCTCCGCCCCAACAGCTGGTATGTCTACCAGGGTTGGCGACGATACCACAGCTGCAGCCGCCAGTAACCCCATATCAAGGCCCGCCAGTAGCGAATTGGCCTTGTGAAACTCAAACTCCTCTGCTCGATGTTCGTAGTCCCTATTACTGTCAGTTACTGAACATATTTTCTCACTCCTATTTTATCTTACCCTACAAAAATGCAGAGTGATAGCAAGCACGAGAAGGCATTGCTTAACGGACCGGCCAGTGGTCCAGCTTGCCAATTGTGGCATTCGATTACGTCCAGCACGGACTGGAAGGGAGGCAGATCACTCTTCAACTCAGCAGAGAGTCGGCGAAACTCCTCTCGCAATACCATTGTGCTCTCGGACAGCAACCAACGTAGAATTCGATGACCTGAAGACTTGGATTGAGATCGTAATTTGTGACAAAGGTTTGAAAAGTCATGCCCTGAGGGTGGTTCAACGAACAAAATGAGCTTCATATTGGATAAATCAGTCGATAAGAACATGCCGATGAGCGAAGAACCTCTCTGCAGCTCAGTCAAGCCTAAGGCTTTTATCTTTTATGTGATCCTAGATCTTTATACGGAGGAATCCGGAAACAATCACAACAAGTGACGCCCAATACTCGGTCTATCCAAGACACCAGTCTTAAATCGCGCATGTATAGAGCCATAACCAGCGGTGGCTGAGAGCGAAGACACCATTTAATCTGCCAATTACCCAATTAGAGGACAACTTCGTATCTATTGATCTAGATGTTCGAGACGGAATGATCGGAATCATTCACATGCTGAGAACACAATTAATCAAGTCTGATTAACCATGGAGTTGCATCGACTTGAAGTAAAGTACAGGCAAGAATCAATCAAGCAAAGATGCCACTGCATAATCAATAATGCGGTCAGGTTCCCGGTATAGCGGTTTGGACCGTGATATGTTGACATCCATGGCCCCTTAACGCCATGGGTGTTCGAGGCCAAGTTGTCTCACTTATCGGCCCAATCATGGTATCAGACCTCGAGGTCAACTCTCGTAACCTGGTACATGATGCACTTAGAAAAAGGAGAGAAAAAACATACGAACGCCAGTTCGTATGCGGGTAAAACAATACCAGTCTAGATTTCCGAATTTGAGAAGGGGAGGCATGATTCTACGCGGAGCATTGATCACGGGCCTAGTCAATAAAAGGAGGCATGCATTCGCTTCAAACTCAAGCCATTGACTCTCGACTATCTAGAGAATAGCATGGCTGCTCAAATTGTACTTTCTGTATTGTTGGAGGCGGAGAAGGCTCTTGCTGGTGGAGTGATCACGGATCCTAATCAGCGAGAGGAGCTCTCTCAAGTTTGCGAGCGACTATGTCTGCAACTCCACTCTCCAACTCGCAGACTGGATGATCTCTCATACCGGGTGAGCTTTCATCCTTTCAATGAATGGACTTGGGCTGATGCGTATCCTTCGGGCAGTTGCCAGAGCTTGTTGCTGTGAAGATCGCGATCGACATGGGAATATTTGATATGGTTTCCTGTGATGATGCCGAGTTCACAGCTGCTGGTATTGCATCGACTCTGGGAACAGAGGTTCTTCTTGTTGGTGAGTGACTGTACATGAATACCCCTTCCCCCTCCCTTCTCCCCCAGGTAGCATCTGACACTGGCTAGAGCGTGTTATGCGATTCTTGGTTGTGAGTGGTCTTGCTCACACTACACCGGCCAACACCTACAAGCCGGATCCATGCGTGAAGGATTTCAGACAGGGCGGATATATGCGGGACCAAATGATATTCCTTCAGTACGGTCTTTTCTTCAAGTCCGGAACTAACTGCACATGTATACTAACAAATATCTGACCATCAGTGACGTGCACTATCAAGTATTTCCAAAGCTTGCAGGCTTTCTGGCCGAAACCAATTATCGATCTCCCGATGATGCCGAATCTGCGCCATTTCAGGTGGCAATGAACACAAACGAGCACTTCTTCAAGTGGCTAGGAAAGCGGGAAATGCAACAGGAAGCTTTCAATTGTCTCATGCAGAGCAGTCGAGGAAGAAAGTATCCTGTCAAGTGGCCAGAGATCTTCCCTGTCCAAAATCAGTTTTCTCATTTTCGAGGAGTCAATACCTCAAAGGGGATCCATTACGTTGACATCGGAGGAGGGTTCGGCCAAGAAATCGAGACACTCGTGGACGCGATACCCGATCTGGCCGGCCTGTTCATATTGCAGGATATCCCAGAGGTTGTGGCGAGAAGTCCCCTTCGCGCACGAGTGCCTTTCCATGAGACGCAACAATTCCAGCTCATGGGTCATAACTTCTTCCAACCTCAACCTGTAAAAGGTGCTGATTTCTACTTTCTTGGCCGCATCCTACATGATTGGCCAGATATCCAGGCGCGTGAGATTTTGAGCCATATCCGAGATGCTATGGACGAACACTCCGTTCTTCTTGTTCATGATCGTGTTCTCTCAGACAATGCGAGTGAAGTCTATCCCAAGGATATCCAAGCTGACTTTATCATGATGGCTATCTTTGCGTCCCTGGAGCGCTCGGAGACCCAATTTCGGGAATTGCTCGAATCTGTTGGACTTGTGTTGTTGCGAGTATGGAGGCCGGAGAGATCCTTGGAATCCAGACAGGCAGTTTTGGAAGTCATGAAAGAATAATCTTCTTTCTTAAGCTCGCGTCAGCTCAGTGTGTGTATAGCCTGCCGAAATATCACGCCTCTTGGGTATCTGCAACGGCTTGTTTTCGTTCTCTATGTCTTTGAAAGCCATAAATAAACTATGGAGGAGCATTCTTCTATCCCCTCTCTCAGCCATTTTCATCATCTCCAATTGAATGTGTCTGTGCATCGTATTGTACATTTCTCTCTCTTCATTCTTGGGCAGAATCAAAATTTCAACTTCAGTAAACCTTTCTTGCATGTACTGCACTGAACACGTTGCTGACCCTTGCTTTCAGATACGCACTTCTTGCCGAGATGCAGCGTCTGAACTGCTTTTGAGAGCTATTCCAAATTTGGCCGAAATATCAAACGCCTCCCGTGCAGTCATTGCTCTCGTTCTCACCTACATGAGCCGGAACAAGTGGAGAGGTACTTGAAGGGGGTTTGTCTATCTTTATGGAAGCAGATCAGGAAAGCTCACATCTGCATGATCGGGGAACACGGGATACGCGTATTTGGCTCATATTGCGTGGTGCTTGCCTTCGATGTAGAATATACATATTTGATTATTCTTCCCTGGTCTAGTTCGCGATTTAATTAACGCTCACCGGAGGTCAATCATGTGGCTTTCAAGCTTACTGCATCACTACTCTGAGCCAATAGAGCTTTTTATCATAGGGCACCTTGAACAGTCCATGGGTGCAGACTGCATATCAAGGTGTGCACTGAATGCTGACTGTGCGTGAAAACTCTCAAATTTTCATTCATCGCGACAACTACACGTATAGCCAGTATTTTGGAATATCTCTAGGACAGAAATTCCATTGTGTAAATTGAGTGCTTTATCCTCTACCTCTCAGTTTCACATTCCGAATTCAATTATGGCGAACTGAAGGATACTCTTAGAACATAATATGAAGGACTGGAGGGGGCAGGTACAGATCATAACAAGATCCATTATTTTAGCCATCGGCTGTCTCGTTAACCTTCTCGCTGCCCTTGACTCCAGCGATATTGGTACAGAGAACGATCCCCTGCACAATGGTGGACTCGCGAGAGGGATTGTAATAGGTTGCTTTACCAATATATTCCCAATACTTACTATTCCTTTGCAGTATCAGAAGCTATCGTTACGGTACGATGCAGTCTGGATAATTGGTGAAAACGCTGCGAGCTGCATTGCGATGGATTCTGAGATGGTACGGTCGCGGATCATGGGAAAGTATTGAGGAAAGCCACCCGGAAAGCGTGGAATCAAGAGAGTGGGGTACAGAACCATTTCCAGCGCCTTCAATGCATACCATTTTTTAGGTTCGTGCGGGAAAAGGGGCCAAGGTAGACGCCACGGACAGACCTGGCTGTATACATCTCGCATTCACGGTCACTGTGCCAGGGGGAAGAGCGATAAGAAGTTGGTGGCCAATGAATACTCCTAGGGATATGCATAATGTGTGGTAGGTTGTTCCCACGTTTCTTGATTTAAATAATGGAATTCATGCTGAGACTCGAAGAAAGGCATATTTGAATGACTTAAGGATGTGGCTTACAGATGCTACTGGATGATGGCCATTTATTTCAATTTCACCTGCTTATGCCTGATCGTTCGTGGTTAGGTAGTTCTGCATTATCAGCCTGGAAATTAGTAGTCGTGTCCATCTTGTTTGATCTCCTTTTGAAATAGATCTATCGGAGTCGAAACGCTGATTGAATCAAGAAAAGGATGACCACTGGACTGTAGAGTCTGGCCACCAAAGTGCACGTTTTAAGTTTGCGGAGACAAAGGTATGAAATACCCACTCTGACATTAAATATGATAACCAAACCAATGAAAGTTCGTTTATCTCGAACACGGAAAGCCAATTACATATATTACGGTAATATAACCGCGCAGGTGATTTCAGAGAAAAAGGAGGACATATAAAGACACAGGACAATCTTACTTTCCATGCTTCTATTGTCATATCCGTCGAAGAGCAGATTATCCCTATATCACAGATTTGCACTTCTAACAATTCCATCCATGATCAAAGCTATGCAGCAAAGACAACTCCTTCAAATAGCCCGAGATCTCTGGCGTCTCTCCCGGTTTAACAAGTATAACCCATTTTTGGGTACATTTGCTGGCGGTAAGAGGGATCTAGAGAATGGTTAAGTGCCTGTCGCTTATGGCCTGATTACCTTAGTATGGTCCTCTTTCCTAGCGGGCATTATCAAAGTCCACACCGAGCCTAATACGACCGAGCTACGCACGATATTCCAACAGATCGGATTATGCTTCCTTTACTGCTATGTCCTGACCGGTGCAGGAATGGTCTGGAATGATTGGGTTGATCGCGATATCGACAGCCAAGTAGCACGAACGAAAGACCGCCCTCTCGCTTCGGGAAGAATCAAGACAACCGAGGCGCTCATTTGGATGATGGTTCAATATCTTGTCGCGTGGTATATTCTCGATTTTATGCTGGCGGGAGAAGACGTGTAAGATGAACCTGGCTCGGAGAAGGGTTCGTGCTAACACTTTGACATGTAACAGACTCTTTTCTTTGGTCCCAACCACCATCGGAATTGTCCTGTATCCATTCGGCAAGCGACCAATTGCCCAGAAGCTTAGAATATACCCCCAATTTATTTTAGCCGCAGCAGCCGCATGGACCATCATTACTGGGGGCGCAGCGATCTCACCACAATCTCTCGATTACCAGAAGCCACTGTGTTTGCTGGTTGTAACCTGGATTCTATATATCAATACTGCCTATAGCTACCAGGATATGGTGGACGATGCAAAGATGAAAGTCAATTCTCTCTACGTTCTCGCCGGTGGGCAGATCAAGTTGTTTGTTGCGGTCTTGGCGGCTGGCGTCCTCATCTCCATCGCTTGGATACTAACGCACGTGCATGCGTCCACGTGGCTCTGGATTTCTTGGATGGGAGTCTGGTCGGCGTCTTATGCGGAGCAGTTGATAGGATTCTCGGTGAAGGATCCTGGGAGTGGAGGCCCTGTTCATGCCAAGAACTTTGTTCTAGCGATCTGGACCTTTGTGGCTTGCAGTGTTGAGCTTGTTTTGATTCATCCTCCAAGACTCCAATAGCGTACTCTAATTTAGAGAGACTACTATGGCCAAATACCAGTTGTTCTCCTTTTTTCAAAAATAAGAATTCATAATACCCCTAGCCTGTTTGTTCCCCCAAAGGCGCTGACATGCATAAAATGTAACTATCCAGGCATACCAGTCACTGAGGTCAGCTGCTTTCAATTCTATGGCACGACCTGCAATAAAAGTCTGGATATACAGGTCAGTCATAGGGAAAGACAGAAATTGTACCTCATTATTGATTTGTGGCTGCAATAGAAGGCCAGATATACTGATCTAATGGTCTTCGGAGGCCCGGAATCCAGCCCTGAACAATGATGTCTCACTACTGTTCGGAATTCGGCAGACTTCGACAACCTAAAGAAAAAGTAAGCATAGTAGAATAAAGTGGTAACAAAACGATAACAAAAATGAAATGGAAACCAAAGCGAACCGAAATTATCCGTGATGAACATGGTACCCAGTACGATTGGTCATGTCAGGGTATATAAGGATAGATCCCAACTAGCATATCCGACGATATCTTCAACCATCCCCCGAGTACTTGTTCCTCATCAAGACAATGGACTACGTCGACCCAAGTAAGGCTCCACTGGAGTATCAGAAATATGCATGGATTGCAAACCTCTCGGGACTTGCCTGTGGATCGCTTTGGTCCATCCACTACTTCTTACAGGCGCGGCAGTCCCTTCGCGAAAAAACGTACTCTCAGGCCATTTTTCCTCTTTGTGCCAACACAGCCTGGGAATTTGTGTACACTTTCATCTACCCCCCCAAACGCTGGGCTACCCGGGTATCCATTTTCAGCTGGTTCTTTATGGGACTGACTGTCATGTACTCGGCGGTTAAAACATCGCCCCGTGAGTGGAATCATGCCCCAATGGTGCAACGGTATCTTCCACTCATATTCCTGATGGCGTTTCTATACTTTGTCACTTGGAACTTGGCGATCGCGGCGACTTGGGGTCAGCCGATGGCGGGGGTGTGGACGGGGATCTTTTGCCAGAATCTGCTACTCCTGGGATCGCTGTCCCAGCTGGTAGTTCGTGAAGACAGTCGAGGTGTCTCTTATTCGATATGGTAAGCCTACTCCATAGAGTTTGTCAATATGCATCTTCTAACTCGTCTGATCCCAGGCTCACGAGATTCCTGGGGGCCGTAGTAATGATTCCAGGTCATCTTGTTCGATACTGGTACTGGCCAGCGGAGTTCTCTTGGTCCAACTGTCCTGCGATAATATGGGAGTCATCTTTCATCGTTCTATGTGAAATTACTTACGGTGCTCTATTATGGTATTTTCGACAAAAGAAGAGTCAGAATATGAAAAAGGCCGCCTAGATATTGAGTTGACTGGGCGCCAAATGAAGAAAGTACTTACTGAGTGCCTCACATACCATGGCGGTTTATCAAGAACGCGGAAGGAAGAAGCTGAACCTTGTTCATCTGGTGAAAACGTGGAGGGGTATTGGAAGTGTTAGCCTTGACACTACCGAAATGGTTTTGGTGAACTCAATATTGAGGTACAGTAGGATATTGTACTACAGATGTGATAAGAAACATAGGTGGCGGCTCAATTTCTGTCGGAAGTCTTCATGGATAGCTAGCTTCCTTTCTCCATCTCTTCTTCTACAATAGGACACAGTAAGTCATTTCACACCGAACGATGTTACTATCTACTCTGCTCATAGCTGTACGGCCACATACATCAACAATTAGTACCCTGGTACGAGATAGTATTATTTGAAGATTTTGGTATGTGAAAGTTATTGTATAATCATCCCCCGCACCCAGATTCGGCAATTTGACACCTGAGATATATGGCAACAAATAGTTCTCTTAACATTTCAAGGCATTTCCAGTGGCTTTCCTCTTTACTAGAATTTCTTTTCGCTAATTTGCATCATAATACTTCGTATGATTTTGTCATGCAACTTGGAAGGTCTCATATGGTACATCGGTTCACCTTTTGACAAGGATTCTCTGCAGACGCCGTCGTGCTAACAGTGACACAGAGCGACAGAGTGTTATACAAAGAGTTTATATCAAAGAACCGAGCCTGTCTAGCAATGGCGTGTCTGAAAACCCTATCGTCGCTTTGTGTCACTGGTGCCTAGTTGAGCCCGGTCTAAGCCACAAGGCAGATTCCGGTGAACACTTAACTAGAGTTGAAGATCGCCATAGCGCTGAGTCATTTATAAGCGCTCCCTTATTCCAAGCATTTTAGAATCTCACAGTTCCTTACTCTTGTTCGTGCGAAACGTGGAGTTCGAACTTTGCTTTTTTGAACCCCGCTCCGCCCCACGCCCACGCCCCTTGCAGCGAAGATCCAATATTCTCTGTCACACAAAAGCAAAATCGTCGATCTCTATTAAAATCATGAATCCCAGAGTCGGAGTCGCGGTTTTTGTTGTGAACAGGGAGGGCAAGTTTGTCATTGGCAAAAGAAAAGGGAGCCATGGAGCAGGTTGGTCCAAAAATGAAGTCATCGATCAACAGCCGCTAAAACATGTTCGTTCCTTTAGGCAGGTGGGCTCTCCCAGGAGGTCATCTTGAGTTTGGCGAATCTTTCGAAGATTGCGCGAAACGAGAATTACTTGAAGAGACTGCCCTGGACGTTATCAACTTGGAGTTTCTGACTGCTACAAACGATGTCATGGAAGCAGAAGGGAAACACTACATCACCATTTTCATGAAAGGTGTCCTCAGCGATGCATCTGCTCAACCGCAGGTGAGTCGATCACATATTACTTTTTGGCCCCTGCGTCTTGCATGTAGCTAACCTACGGCGAATGAAGCTCTTGGAACTGGACAAGTGTGACGGCTGGGAATGGATCTCGTGGGATGAACTTCGAGCTCTAGGGGAGACTCAGATATCCTTGGGCTCAGAGTCCCCAGAGCGGAAGTTGTTTTCACCTCTGATCGCGTTATTCCAGCAACGACCAGATGTGCGTGTTTAGGAACAGCTCTGCGGCTCTTAGCAACGAAGGAGAGCATTCAACGTCATCAAAGTATTTGAAATACACGTGGTTACACCTTACATTCCTTGTCTACGTGTCTTATCGTATTATCAAAATGCCCCATTGGAAGGAATGGTCCGGAAAAGGCATATTTGGAAACGATTAGCATTTGTACAACGATCCTCAATTCCCGTGAAGTAATATCTTTCACACTACAAGCGCAGCATGTCAATCCCAATCTCTTTGAGACTAGTCTACGACGTTCAGAATGGAAAATAGGAGGTTTAGGCCAGACACTTGCTTCTTCAAGGACAAACTATACGTGATATGGGCAGCACGGGGGCATGGTAAACTTCATTGAGCTGCAAATCAATCTCAAGGCTCACGCCATGGGTATTTACCAAAACAATCCATGGTGTCGCAAAAAGAGCAAATATAATCTTGCTACCGTTTATAAAGCACCATTTTCCCTTCGAAATCAGCATTCTCTCGGCAATTCATCTTCATACACTCCTTTGAGATTCCGCTTTTGCCAAGTTCCACTCATTTGACTCTGAAATCCACTCATTTGTACAAAATATGCATTTCAACCACATTCTCTTGGCTTCAAGCCTGGCCCTCTGGAGCAGCCCCGTGGTTGCCATTCTCGGGGATATGAATGGCCTCGGCTCTCTGGATTCCTCTCGCCTGCTTGTAAAGCGGGTTGAGAAGGTGACACCAACTTCGACTCCCTCCTCGTCTGGCCCATTGGCAGGCTTGGAGGATCTCCTCCGCGTCCGAGAGCATCCCGAGGAGCCCACGCCAAGTGCAACCCCTTCCTCTTCGTCTGACCCATTGTCAGGACTAGAAGATCTCCTCCGCGTCCGAGAGCATCCCGAGGAGCCCACGCCAAGTGCAACCCCTTCCTCTTCGTCTGACCCATTGTCAGGACTAGAGGATATGCTTCGTGCCCGAGAGCATCCCGAGGAGCCCACCCCAACTGCAACCCCTTCCTCCTCGTCTGATCCATTGGCAGGCTTGGAGGATCTGCTTCGTGTCCGAGAGGACTCTGAGGGAAGTGGTTATCAAGGTCCATCTACATTTGAGAAGCGTCTTGCCCCAACGAAGGCTGCTTGATCTGGCACATCATTCAGATATTTGCACGATTCGTAACGTGTATACTTGCCAATTTTCATACACTATTTAGTCTTATTTTCATTCGGGCTTGAAGCATTTACTTCATATACATTTAATCGATGAATTGTTTTACTGGAAATAGACTCATATGCTCGAGATAAATGTGAACCGTGAAGTTTTAAATAAAATCGTTTGCAATGTAGTGTCGGGCGTCAACTGTTCTGCTTCGAAGACCCAAAGCGGTTTAGCGCGCACTGCAGGCCATTCCCATCGCGAGTTAAACGGAGTTCATTCTCCGTTCTTTCTCTTCCAATCTTGTCTTGCTTATCAACTCCAATCGTCGGTGCTGGCACACGCTCAAGTCGGTCAGCTCTCTACAAGGTTGGATGGAACTTTTTTGAAGTTCCAGAAGTTGCCACGATTGCCGCGCTTCAAATGATATGATCGGCCCTAGAGCCAGCGCCACTGATGCTGATAGCCCCCCACATAAGGAACTAACCCCTGCACGCTATCCCCCCTAGTTCGTTTTTCTGGGGCTCTTCGATCTATCACGTACGGCCGCGTGCACGCTTTCCTCTCCGCCTTTTCCTCCCCTGGTTTTTAGCTTCGTGGATCACTTTTCCTTTTTTTTTCCTGTGATCCCGGGGTGCATCTCCGACCCACACAACCTTTGCTTTCGAATGACCAACCCCAGTCTTCTAGAGCTGCCCCGAGGGGTCCAGCTCGTCTATCTTGCAGAGGGTGGAGCCAATGTTATCTATCGATTTGTCGCCGCCCCAATAAAATCATCGCTCATCGTGAGGGAGCCCATGAGACCGGTTTCCCCTATTATGATAGACGAACCTAGATTGCCTATCGGGTTTCAGGGAAAATTACTCCGCCTACGCAAAAAGACTGCCGGCGATATATCATATAAAGAAATCAATCGCAATTTCAATACCATTGTTCGCCCGTTATTCAGACCAGAAGAATTAGTGGATCAGTCTCTCATTCTGCTTCCCGGCGGCCTCATTCAGCGCTGTAATGAGCAGCTTGTCGCTAGTGAACTTGATGGGCAGCGACCCAAAAAGCGGCATGGCGGATATCTTTGTGCCGATGAGCCATTTGGTTTACTGATCACCGACATGACGACCTTCGATACACCCGGCGCTACGCTGGCGGAACTCAAGCCAAAGTGGCTCACGCAGTCTCCTTCTGCACCTCCTATGGCGCGTCGGTGTCGGACTTGTGCTTTAAGAGAGATGAAGAACTATGATGCGCGAGCATCGGGCTCAAAGGAGCAGCGATCCTTTTGTCCTCTGGATCTTGTGTCTGGGTGCTTTGAAGACGTCCTGCGTGCTACAACTTTCATCAAGGGTTGCAATGACCGGGCCCGACTAGCGCATATTCTGTTTCATAATCCAGTTCTTCAAACACTGCGAGCTCAGCAGACATCATGGGCAAAGGTGGGCCTACATGGTCCGCCCGCTTTATCTCAAAAATCATCGCTCGACATGACCTTGCGAGATTGTACAATGTTTATCAAGGTTTGTGATACTGAGGAGAATTCTTGTTATATCCAATTTACTAACGCTCATAGATCCCACACGACGAGACATCACCCGTAGAGATCCGCCTAGGAGACTTAGACTTGAAAACAGGTACAGGAGGGAAATCCACCTATTGGAGAAATATTGAAGTTCAGCTTCTTGATGGTGGCTGGTATTCCGGATCCAACAGCAGTCAAGATCCCAGCGAGTGTGCACTTCAATACTCAACACAATAATCCCCGGCATCAGCTATCATCCTTGATCACTCCGGCGCATTTGGACTTTACCCCGGCTTACATATTGGGTGCATTTTCACTGTCTCCTATTATCTGGGAGAATTTCATGACGCATGATTTTATAAACAATGGGCGGCTTTTGGTTTCTACCTCAACATCTTATCTTTTTTTAATTAACTTTTAACTCTTGTCTTCTTATCAATTCACTTCATCTGCCAGAGCAAGTGCCCTGGATCCCTAACTTGATCTTCCAAGCCCCCGAAGCACTCGTTCAGCCCTGCTTACCGGGCTAGTCAGACTCTTGAATTCTAAGTAGACATATATGCAATAAGCCAGTCCGTTGAGTTTTGTGTAGTGAATTCGCCGGACCCTAAATCAAAGCGGGTCGTACTTCAAATCAACAGAAAACAAAAATAAACTCCGACCCCACCATCCCAATCTCCCCCACATCAACTCTCTCACAATGGACTATAAATCCCTCCCCACACCTGCCCACTGCGTCGCAGACTTCTGCCTGATTCCGGTTCGTAAAATATTTCCATGTCATGCCATACGTTCTGGTTGATGATTGGTGTTTCGCCCGGCTGACAAGTTCCATCAGATCGGCACCGCGTCGGCTTCAGTCTCGGCCCAAATCGCCGACGTCCAGCGGCTGATTGAGCAATCTGGTGTGAAATATGTGATGCACTCAGCCGGAACTACTCTCGGTGCGTTTTCTTTTTGCTCCGACTGGCTATTGCTGGTCGCAAGGGCTTTTCCTTTCTTGCTCGCATCACTATCTCGCGTTTGGGGCTGTTGGAATGATTAATGATCAGGATTATATCTGACTGTGACGCTTACAGAGGGATCCTGGGACCGTGTCCATGAAGTCATTGGACAGGCACACACAATGCTCCACCAGCAGGGTGTTGTCCGGATTCAAACCGATATCCGGGTTGGATCGAGGTATGTTTGACATTATCCTCCGAGAACCCATTTCTGGTTGGATATCGGGTTTCCCCGATCTTGTGTGATAGTACCCTGGCTGACGAGTGGCTCGATTGGATTCAGGACGGATAAGGTGCAGTCCCCTGAGGATAAGGTGAACAAGATCCGGGAGTTGCTGGGACAGTAGATTCTAGAGTAGAAGTATTAGATTGCTTATCTATTCGAAAATGAAGATTATAATGGAAAAAATCATAGCTTTCAAGTTTGTTTTGCTCTAAAGATAATAGTTCACATGATCATGCCACAGTATCTTGTACAACAACTACTGTTCAGTTCGTCCAATCGTTGCAATGAAGCCAAAAACCAATAACGCCTTTACCTTGTGCATGGGCATTCTACCCTTATGCCGCCCCATACCGGAACAAAGCACCCTGCCATATCCATGCTCTATATACCGGCTGAGTACCCTCAAAAGATGTTCGAGAACAAAACGCTATACACTGATAAACACGCGTGTAAATCCAAAATGAAGAAGTCAGGGTATAAACAAGCAATCAAAGGTTGATGCCACCTCCCAGAATAGTGCCCCAGCTGCCGCCAACCCAGACCCAATTACCCATAGTGGGAGTAGAGCCTGACCGAGCGGACTCGGCTAGGTTGACTAGAGTAGTGAGAACGCCGTTAACGGTCGAGCCATCATTGCTGGATGCCACCGCAGACGTCGTGACGGAGGTTCTGCCCACAGCATTGGTGACATTGTTCAAGCTATCAACGGTATCGATAGCCGGGCCACGGTTGAAAAAGTCCACGAGGATGAACGTGGGCTGGCGACCATTGTATGCTGTCTTGCACTTGGTCGCCGTAGATCCCAAATTACCCGTACCACCGGACGGCGCGTTCGTCGTGGCAACGTAGCTGGCATTCGGATACTCGATGTCGATAACTGAGATGGTAGAGTAGAGGAAGTGGTTCATCAGGGGGAGAAAGTTGGACGCGAGCGCGGAGGAAAGATCATTCTCGTAGGTGGAGGGTCGATTGGGTGTGCAGGTGAAGTTGGAGGCATCAGTCACGTCGTAGTTGTTTTCCCAGACAAAGTCCCACTCGTCCAGCAAGTAGGGGTAGCTGGAGCTTGCGTCGAGGGATGCGACAAAGTTCACGAGCCGGGTGCCGTTGTTGATCATTTCTTGGAGGGTGGGCCAGGATGTTGGTGCGGTGGTTAGGGAGCTGGGCTCATAGGCGTAGCTGGTGATGTTGGCATCCTCGTAGATGGCACCGAGTTCGGCGGCCGTTGCGGAGTCAGAGTTGACAAGAAGAATGGTGACAACTGTAGAATATGTCTCGTTAGTGGGTGTTGCATGCTTTCGCACTGAATACCGTTACGTACCTTCATTGGGGTTGTCATCGAGCCAGGCCTTTATCTTGCCCAGCCAAGTCTGTAATAATCCCGCATCAAGCAGATCACAACTGCTGTGGCACAGATGCCATGCGGAGTCGCTCTTATGGACTTGGGCGGTTACTAGTCGGACGCCAGCATCGAGTTGGGTAGTAGTGTCGTAATATCTATGAGAAGAGTGGTATTAGCAAGCCGATTTGTAGGTTTCTTCGACTGTATTTACATACTGATCACCGGCAATGGATTCATCAGTGCTAGAGTCGCGGACGAACGGACTGTCGTGAGCGCCCAGGTGTGTGATCTCGCCGTAACTCTTATCGCAGAGGTCGGGAGAGTTGTTGCAGGCGGTGGTACGGACAGTCAACGGATTGGCGAGTACCAGTGGCAGTAACGCTAGGATATTAAATGATCGCATATTGTATGGGTATTTCTATTAAGGAAAAATAATAGAATGAGCAGAGTGTCAAGAGAGTAAATAATATGGGGATATGGTGAATGTTTATGTGACGCTGATCCATACTAAGCGGGTCCAGGCCGCGTTGCCGTCTCAACTATTCTTAGATCTTCTCAGCCACTGCCATTTATTGGCCACCGTTAAACTCAGCCCCTAGTCTTGGCTTAAATTTTCACTACTTGGCCTAGACTCGTATGCTGAGAATTAGGCGGGCGAAGCGCTGACGACAAAGGTGACACGGCCTTGTAACTTATAGACGCGAGGAATCATAAATTGTCCAGAGCGATTGCTTGGCTCCTTGCAACCCATGCATAGGGTCAAATTTTATTTATATACAATTATTGATACATCTGAAGTAATTGTTGCATCCGTCTCACCGAGCTCGTCTTCGTGACAACATGACACTGCGCGAGTTCCTGCGCGAAAAGTATGTGCGAGGAGGGTTCAAGAGCTTCTCCGGTTGCGAATGTTCCCTCCCTTGAAACAGGGACTCGCCCCAAGCAAGGTTGATATCTTCAAACACTCGATCTTGACTGTAGGGGTTGACCCTCCGCAGCATACGGTTGAAACGTACTGCAGAATGACAGTAAAGTCCAAATAGTATGTTCAAGCGGACCTGAGTCGCAGACCGGATTGCGCCCAGCTGAAGAGTAAGACCAGCTTCCTCCAACTCCCGAAGAAGTATCAAGCCTCGTGTCCAAGGAATAAGCTTGTCACCTGTGACAGGGTGTTCACAAGAGGATTTATGTTCTGTGTCGCGCGTCACACGAAACTTGAAGCCCCAGGAAATGATGGCTTGTTGCATCTTCTCGGCAAAGATGAGATGAAGTACTCGACTGTCCGATCGGATGAGAGACCTTTGATGGGTGGGTGACATTCCCCGGAGTTTCCCACTCTCTTCCGGTCCATGACTATACTGACGGACGAGCCACAAAGAGCATTCCCGCAATTCATCCCAGTGGTTGCCCATGCCCAGCCGCTTAAGGAGTTCCTCCCAGAAATCCGGGCTTACATAGCATCCGGTAGGAACCACGCGCTGGAGTACCTTGAACACAAACATCAATGCATCACGGGCAGCCGTAGCAGGTAGCCATTCTCCCACCTGTGGTGTATGGTGCTTCCGGCGACGTGGCAGGAGCTTTTCAGCCATGAAATCCACACTATCTTCACTCAAGGTCTTGCCAAGCAAGGTAAGCTCATCTACCACCTTGGAAGCTGCACTAAGCTCACCGCTGGCCATGTGTTTGCGGAAGTGAATATCCAGTAAGCCTGGAGAATCCGAAAAATGCTCTCCCAGGATAGCTAGTGATACATTGTACTGGCGCCAGTCGCGAGCCATGTAGTATGAGACCAAAAGTGATTCCTGCAACTTCACATCCTCTAAAACATCAGGGTGTTGGTCACTTTGCAGCAAATCAGAAAGCAGGAACTCGCGATTCTGGGCTGCGAGTTTCGGCACCAGCCTCGCGAAGACACTGTCGGCGGTGGTAATACCAGACTGGCGGAGCAGTTTGAGGTTTTCTAGGATTTCCTGGCCATCATGAGCTCGCACGGCCATCTCCCGTAAGGTCCTAGGGCCAATTTTGGATATTCCGAGCATCCTGAGGCCGCCGATTACCATGTCTGAATTGAGAGCACGAGTAGCAAACAGTCTGGCAGCGATATCGTCTTTGTATTGACGCTTCCCCGAGCGGCTGGACTTTGTATTTCCCTGGTCTCTTTGATCGGGCTCGTTTGCGGGTGATTCTTGTGACAGATCTTGTTCAGGCGAGAAGGACGGAAATCGCATCTGGGCATAATCTCGAATGTTTTCATATTCTTGTCGAAGTCCGTACTTCCTCGTATATTCCAATAAGGGTTGTAGTTCCTGCAATGACCGAGGATGGTCTTCTCGAGTAGTCAACCAGGCATGCATTGCTAATGCGTCTTCTCCATAGCCTTGCTCCAGGAATTTCAGAATGACTGGTCCGTAAATGCGATGATCAATTCCACGGCATAGAGCCTTCAAGGTCTTGAGCCGTATGTATTGTGTCTTGGACTTTAGCCGTGGACGGGGGTTGGCGAATAAAAGCAAGTCAGTGACGGGAGGGAGAGACGATGGTGATATGGCGTATGGTATAATTCGTGTGAGATCACTAGGGTTCGCCAGGTGAGAATCCTGAAGCTTCCGGTGCCATTCGATCGCCTGTTTGCTCATGCCTCGGTCCAGAAGACCACCAACAGCCTGCTCATAAAGCCGTGGCCAGCAACAGCCACCGCTGCCGCCAAGAGTTATTGCGTAGTCTAGGACATCCTTCAGGAATATCTCCCGTGTCAGTCCTAGGTCCACGAAACTCTGCCAGAAGAAGTCTGCACGATTTCCCGTAAGCGGCAATTCAACTCCACCTGCACGGTTTGTCAATCCTTCCCAGATCACCTGAGTGCCCTGGTCTCCGTAGTGGCGCTGGCGAAACCGAAGTAGTTCCTCCCAAAGCTCAAAATTGTTCCTATGTTCCGGGAGGTCCACTAATCGTGTTCCCAAGTCATCGGTATGGCCAATGTCTGATTCAAATTCCAATCTTTCTGGACTCAATCGCAGTGATTCGATGAGGCCTTCCGAAGCCTTGCCTGGGGCCGAATCGTTTTCGCAAAAGGAAGGTTCTTCAGATCGAGGGTTGGGTTCAATATCGTAGACGGAGAAACTGATAGGCTTTTTCTTCGATTTGGTCGGCCACAAGGGTTTTGTTTTCTGGTGTGAGGCGCTAGGGTCATTGTCGTCGACTAGTGAGGATTGATTGGCACATTGTGATTGGCATCGAAGGCGCGCGTATCGGGACTCCAGCTGTTCGATTCCGATTGAGGATGCGGCGAGGCTGTCAATTATTGAGAGCGCGGACGGCCTCTTCAACAATCGAGTCAAAGCCGGTCGCATGAGTACAAGGAATAGGATGGCATCCAATGCTGGACCATGCTGAAAATAGACCAAAAGAAAAGATAGAACAAGCAACAAGCCAGCTTCCGCGGAGGAACTGAGGACGCTTTCCCCTTTCGAGAGAATCACCTTAGTAAGCACACGAGTTTGATTGGCAAAAAGCGGGCGGAGGAAAGAGGGAAATCACATGACCTGCGAAGCTCGATCCTAGACATCGTGAACATCACCCCATTCCCTCTCCCCCATTGCCCACCCCTCCACTCTCTTCCAACCGCCAAAATGTTCCGCACTGCGCCTCGCATGGCCGGGTATGTGTGCATTGATTCCTATTTCTGTTATCCTCAATCTCCCCCAATTCCGTCCAGGACCGCGTGTCCGTGTGCGCCCGAATTTCGTTCCGCAGCTCCTCGGGGAAGCAATCGCCAATTCCCACGGATATCACTCTGGGAAAAGGCAGCCAACTAAGGTATAATGACAATGACTAACGTGTGCTTTTCAACTATAGTTTCGTGTTCCGCGAGAACCGTGTCCCCTACTACCAGCGTCTGTTCCAGAACAACGACGGCAAGCGTCAGTGGTGGAAGGTTAGTTCGATCCGAATACATGCTTGTGCATTGACAACAATCTGATTCGGCGTTTCTTCACAGACCTCCCGTAGCAGCTACGTCATGTACCCCTACCTGATCTCCGTCTACGGTCTCGGTGCTGGTAAGTTGACCTTGTGTTGAACTTGAATATGTACAATAGATTGACGTTACATATAGCTACCGTCTACGCCTCGTGCCGTATGGTTCTCGTGAGTTTCCCCTTCTTTTATGCCCTTGACACTCCCGGCTATGAATTATATCTTGGGGGTTCATTTCTGTGGATTCCAGCTAACCTTCTTAAACAGGGCCACAAGACTTGGATCTAATTTAGTTCGACGATAATAGATGATGCCATCTGCAGTTGGCGGGATCGTTGAAGATGCAGTGTTCCAATGATCACGGATCACTCGATTTGGTGTATTTCTATTCCGGTGATGGTTAGATTGGTTTGCAGGCACACTGGTTTGGGGCTGTATATACCACCAATTCAAGTGCCAATTAAGTTACTTTTGCTTCCATAAACATTGAGTTTCACAGCTGTTGCAGCACTTCAATGTAGCCAAAAAGATTGTGTGCTTATTTCCAACATCATGCCATTGGCTGATATATTACGTCAGGAGAGTAGACCACTATCATCACCAATGGGCTCCCAGACACCCACCGAATGCATTTAGAAAACTACCACGATAGCTATCTCTGGTATTCGAAGAGTCTGAAGCACAGAAAGCTATAGTTCCTGATTCCATCTCTATTCCGTGTTCCGCTCCATCTCCGGTCCGGATACAGTACTGATTAGTCATCTGACTAAAGGTGTTTCATGCCAACCGGTGTGGGATTTCCCCTAGAAAGTGTTCTGGTTTCCATCTAATGGGGAAGATCTTGGGTTATCTGCAATTAAACCAATCTGCTCTCTGAAGCCTTGTTTCTGATTCCGGTATACACCCTTGGCCGGGACGCTGGTGATCAACAAAAACATATCACGGCGAAAGGTTGTGCATCCGTCAATTTTGAAGGCCATAAGCTTTGAGTCGTACCGCCGCTGGTCGATCTGATGGACTCGTCATATTCGGAGCGTGCTGCCAAGCGAGTTCGACAAGCCTGTGAGCCTTGCAGGCAAGTCCATGGTACCCATCATTTCCGATGTCATGCTCATGTGTTGCTTAGAAGGAAAAAGGCGAAATGCCCTGGAGAGCAGCCGGTCTGCTCATTGTGTGCTAGGTTAAGGCAGCAATGCGTATACGCTGAATTAAGACGGCGCCATGTGCCACCGGAGGACCATTCGAGGTCAAGTGCTCCGCCCTCATCCTCCTCTCAAACACTTGTAAGTGCTGGGATTCAGGAGACATGATTGTTATTTGCTCTAACACCTGGGAAAGGAGGATAGGTTGCGTAGCTTAGAAGGCAAGCTCGGAGCAGTTCTTGATCATCTAGGGTATGAACCCTGAATATCCTGAGAAGCGTTCCGTGCTGATATGTCGTGTCGCCAGAACTAAAACCGAGTCTTCGGTATCAAACGATGTTCCTGTAACGACACCGTCAGGAATGATCTCATCCACCATCCTCCCGCCGTGGGAAGAGATCATCCCAATAGCAGAACTTTATCTGCTATACTGCGAATCTCAACCCTTGCCTTTGTTCCACAGAAGCAGCTTCATTGCTAACCTCAAAGTGCGCGATGTTGAGATTATATATGCCATTCTGGCACTGAGCCTCCGGTTCTCAGATTCATATCGCAGCTACCCTGACTTAACAGGATTAGTGAACGGCTATGCTGAAGTGGCGCGGGGTCTAGTTATGAAGCGAGTCTCGGAGGGGCCGGTCGAGATTTCAACTCTACAGTGCCTGTGCCTATTGAGTTTGGTTGATTTCACAAGTGGGTAAAATATCAAATTCTTCATTCTATTGGTCGCTCATATTTTCTAGATGGCAATACGCACCGCTCCAGCATCCACAGCAGTCTGGCAATGAACCTTGCACGGTGCGCCAACCTTGGACTCGAGTCCCGTGCATTGACAAATAACAACCTTCGCGAAGAACGAAGGCGATGCTTTTGGAGTATATGCCTTCTGAAACGACTTCACGGTGGCGATTTCTCAATTTTAGATCTCCCAGATATAGGAGGCCCGCCATATCCCCAGAGCCCTACCCGACCAGCCCGTGCAATCTCTCCAGGTCCCCCAACCCCGGGAGTCCGAAGGAGCCAGCTACAGGACCAAGGAATTGTTGCATATGTCATCATGCTAAGTGAAGCGTTTGGGAGAACAGCACGATATGTACGGCATCGGGGACGACCAGGGAATGTACCGCCATGGTCGCCTGACTCGGAGTACTCTAAGATCATTGCGCTGCTGATGCAATTGGAAACCTGTATGCCGCTTATACACCGGTTCAAACCGGCAAATCTCAGCGACAGGTCTTTAGAGGAATTACAGACCAATAGAGAGTACTGGGGCCCATGGTTTCTAAACCAGTTCATGTACCACACCATCCTGTGCCTCCTCAATCATCCCCTTCTGCTGTCTCTGAGTTTGCGTACATTTCGGAATACCATCCCCGAAATATTTTTGCAACATACTTCGGATCTGATCTCCTCACACACGACTTGGATCATCCATTTCATCAACTATTTTGAAGAAAGATCCTTCCTGGTTTCGGATCCTTTGCTGGGATACAGCGCTGCTGTCGTGGCCACTATCGAGCTTCAGTTAAGCTTCACAGAGAACTCAGCAATTAGGGAGCAGAAGCGTGACAGATTCACGAAATGCGTTAATTTCGTACAACAAATCGGCGAGAGATGGCCCCATATGGCTCGCTTGGTACGTACACGTTATAAACTTCCAAAGATGATTTCATGCTAACCTTCCTCTTCTCTATATTTAGGCAGAAAGACTACAACACCTGGAAAATGCTGTTTCAGCCACCTACGAATCCGACCCGGGCGTCCAAAACCAAAGCCTTCTGATTGATCTCTCCCGCTTCTGGGAAATCCTTGAGTATTCATCGAACAGCGATGTCGATTCTGCCAGGCGTCTTTTCGGAGATTCGCTGTACAATGGACCACCATCTGTGGCAACGGAAGTGTCACAGACTTCCCCCCTACCAGCACCGACTCGTTTGAATGAACAGGAAGAATCATCTTCGACTTTTCAATCTCCAAATTTCAATACCAATACCGTCTTTCCCAATGGCCCGGATTACCCAACAAATTCACTGGTGGCGCCGCAGCAACTGGCTTTGTCGAATGATGACTTTTCTATCCTTGCTACGAACTTCTTTTCTCAGGGACAAGAGTTTCTTCGAGGTGGTGATAGCTGGGAAAATATTGGGAATTTCTGATCGCCTCTAAATGGTAGATATAGCAGCACTAGGTACATCACTTCCATTTCTTCGACAATGATTGAACAAAACCATGGTAAGAATAGATACGTCGCCTCAATTAATTCTTCAGCAGGTTTTCTTAACATAAGATCACATAAATTCATACATATGACAAGTAGGCTATGCACTCAAAGCCCCACGGAATGTTTCCACAAAAGTGTACACCTCGGAGAAAGTGTTGTAAAGAGGCACAGGCGCCACGCGAACAACATCCGGCTCACGCTTATCACAGATAATACCCGCATCTTGGAGCTTCTCGGCGACCTTATGCAGAAGCCCAGGCTTGAGCAAGAGACTCAGCTGTGCACCACGAGAATGGGGATCTGAAGGTGTGATAATGTCAAACTGACGTGTCTCATCGGTGGTGTCCTTCAAAAGAAGGAACTCGAGGTATGCAGTCAGCTTGAGCGATTTCTGACGCAAGTCAGACATCGAAGTTTGATCGAAGACAGACAATGCAGCGCAAAGGGTTGTCAAATCGATAACTGAGGGGTTGGAGATAACAAAGCCGTTAGCACCAGGAATGGGCTTGAATTCTAAACACCGAGTATTAGCAGATGTCTGAAGAATAGTCCCTGCGATTCAACTTACTGTTATCCATCTTAAATCGTACAGACCGGTCACCACCGTACCAGCCGGTCAATCGGTGGCGGAACTTCGGCGCGTCCTCGCCCTCGCTGTAATCCACCTGGCCATGGCGCTCGTGCACGAAGAGGCCACCCATCGCTCCGGGGCCGGCATTGCCGTACTTGTATGTGCACCAAGCAGCGAAATCGACGTTCCAATCGTGCAGCTTGATCTCCACATTACCATACGCGTGCGCCAGATCCCAGCCCACAATCAGACCGCGGGATTGGGCGTATGATGTAATGCGAGGAATATCAAACAATTGGCCAGTGTAGTACTGGATACCGGGCAGCAGAAGAACAGCAGCATCGTCGGCGTGCTTATCAATGTACGAGAGGATCTTTTCAGTCGGGATCTCATATTGGCCCTCATCGGGACCAATCAGGACCATGTTTTCCTTGGCATCGAGGCCGTGCCAGGCGATGTGGGATTCAATTGCATACTGCTTGAGGTCAGTCCAAAGTCTTTTACGGATTAAAGAAGGTAATTTGAACTCACATGATCGCTGGGGAATGCCTTCCAGTCCATAAGAATCTTCTGTCGCTTCTCTGTTGGCTTGTAGAAACTGGCGAGTAGGAGATGCAGGTTCATAGTAAGGGTTCCCATGGCAGCGACTTCTTCAGGAGTGGCGCCGACGACCTTGCACATGGATGCCGAAGCTTGCTCCGAAAGCAGTTGCCATTGCTTCAAAGGTGAGTCCTCGAGATTGGTGAAGTGTCCGCAGACACCAATGGACGACCATGTGTCGAGCTGGGCTTCCATGTACTTGGCAACTGCCTTGGGCTGGATTCCCAACGAATTACCACAGAAATAGATGCTTGGATCTTTGGAAAGACCTGCAGCACAACTATGAGCCCTCTCATCCTCTGATGCTTATACGGTTGATTGGGAACTTACCTGGCTTCGCCAGCTTCTTGGAAGACAGATTGGCCTTGGAAGGGATGATAAACAAATCTCGCAGCTCTCGGAGCGTATCTTCAGCATCTAGGGAAGCTGCATATTCCTTACACGCGGCCTCGGCGGGGAAGACATGCTTCGGCGCCTTCACTCCATTTGTTGTGTTTCCTCCGCCCATATTGATAGATGGTCAGGCAATAAGGCTGTGGGATAAGGTAATGACAGCGCACAGTAACGCCTGGGCTGAATCAAGATTATGAATGGCTCTGAGACTGTAAGACCTAACGCACCAGCTGCGTTTTATAAACGCAGTGAGGGGGATGCAGTAGCATCCGGGTGTTCTCTCCGCTTCCGCCTCCAGATCCGTCCCCACAGTTTTGAGTTTATCTTATCGAGAATGTTTTTGCTAATGTACGGAGTACTTGGCACAATGTGATCAAGTTTTTACAAACTAACGATACATAGAGTTTGGATTTCAAACTGACTCAATTATTTTATGTCTTGTGTAACGTGCATAAGTGGGGTTTTCCAGGCCTCAAATTAACTCGTCATAGGTTCCTGCAGGAGGGCATGAGATGCAGCAGAGATGCAGATTTGCTTTTTAAAATAGGGATCTCATTTCCCCTCAACTGGAAAAGTATAAGAGAATCCCCGAAGCTATTAAACTTTAGCTAGCTCCTGTGATCAATATCTATCATCATTGGTGCCTACTATACATATCATCTGTACATATTCAAGTTACATCATGCCAACCACGGAACCCGGATAGCAATACGGATGAGAGATCCGTGTTTTATAGATAGCGAAAGGATGTCAGTGGCCGACGCCAGCCGCTATGGAGTTTATGCCTATATTATCCTGTCTTATTAACAGTGATTTGACTCTTTAAATGTCAACCAGGTAGACTTGGGTCATGGGAATATTCCTCCCGGTTCATTTTCATTACGACCACTCCCTCTTAATCCTCCACGTCTACTCTTCACCCTATTCTCGTCATCTCCCACTCCTTCTGTCTCAACTCTATCGAAATGCTCCAATCTCCTGTCATCAGACTAGAAGATTACGCTGTCTCTGACAGGAATGGCTTCCTCCCCACCAGTCCTCCTCTTGCGAAACTTCCCGATGCCTACTATGAGCCCTGGGAAGCCCTCGCCAGTCGGCTATCCACCCTCATCAAAGATGGCAGCATCAGACCAATGATTGATAATCTTCCGATACTCGATGCATCCTGGTTACGGACAGAGCCTGAATGGCGACGCGCCTACTCGGTATTAGGCTTTCTAACCCATGCTTATATCTGGGGAGGCGAGAAGCCAAAAGATGTATGCTCCCCCAAGTGATGATCAAGGCTTTTGCCAGCTCTAATCATATTCCATATATATCTAGACAATCCCCCCCTGCATTACAAAGCCCTTTCTTGATATCTGCGACCATCTCGGACTCCCGCCCTGTGCAACATATGCAGGGCTCACTCTGTGGAACTACACCGCACCAGGGGATGTGGATATCTCCAATCCTGATAATCTATCTCTTTTGACGTCGTTTACTGATACCGTGGATGAAGAATGGTTCTTACTTATCTCGGTTGCAATCGAGGCCAAGGGTGGCAAACTGGTCTCTTTAATGCTTGATGCCATTGCTGCAGCCACTGCCAATGATGTATCACGGCTGACTGCACTGCTGTGCAGATTTGCAGATGGTCTGCGGGATTTTAATTGCACACTACAGCGCATGCACGAAAGATGTGACCCCGAGGTGTTCTTCTACCAACTTCGCCCATTCCTGGCCGGTAGCAAGAACATGGCTAGTGCCGGTCTGCCTAAGGGTGTTTTCTATGACGAGGGCAACGGCCAGGGACAGTGGCAACAATACAGCGGTGGAAGTAATGGTCAGAGCTCGCTGATTCAAACCTTTGACATCTTTCTGGGTGTGAATCACCCAGCGACCGGGGGAATCAGTGGCCCTTCGGGGTATCTGAAAGTAAGATCCTTGGTTTTGGAATCCATTGCCATAAGCATATCACTAACCCGGGATCGTACAAACTAGGAAATGAGGGACTACATGCCCGGTCCTCACAGGCGATTCCTGGAAGTTTTGACACACTATTCCAACATTCGGTCCTTTGTGATATCCTCGCCAAATGAACAATCCCTGAAGGAGGCATACAATGCGGCATGCTTGACCCTCGCCGCATTCAGAGACACTCACGTGAAGATTGTTTCCCGATATATCGTCCTGGCAGCCAAACGAGGTACACCAAACACACAATCCTCTGAAAATGTTAACCTCGCTACTGCGAGTGCGCAGGTGGATGGATTGAAAGATGAGAACCCGTCTGGGTTGTATGGAACTGGGGGGACTGCATTGATGCCTTTCCTGAAGCAGACAAGAGATACCACTAAGGATGCAACTGTCTAGATTTTTCCACTGCATATATTATTAGGAGATTAATATTACTTACCGGCCGCTCTTAATTCGGAATATCCTAAATTAAATATCATCTGCCCTGAAGTAGGGTGGTAGATCTCCCCCTCTAACTTCTGCCGATACAACCTGGTCAATTGAATTTCATAATTCCCACGTCATGCCTAGCCATTGAGGATCTGCAATCAGTAATTTCAAGGCTTGGCACGCACAAATGGCCTTTGTTCCAGGAAGACCTAGACCAGAGTTGGGGGCTTTCCAGTATCTTACAGCCTCTCTGCGTTCGCGGTCGATTGTCTTTGTTCTTCTCGTCAAGGTGTTTGCAATGATTTGGAAGGCGCAATTTATGCGTTTTGTTTTAGGAAGGTACGATTGATTTGTTCTAGGAAGGCGCTTCTCAATATTCTCGAATTTTCCCCTCCTTCTCTCGGGAGTTTGCTTAATGAGATAGATAACTCATATCACCCTATTATGTTCTCGTTGTAAAATAGAGATACAGTACGCAGGAACGACGGAATGCTTATTTCTTTTCTCGGTATGATTATCTTTTATTATTGGATATGATTGTCCAAGGTACATATTCAAGACAGTTTAAGGATGAATGCAATCAGTGTTCAAGTCTTACAAGAATTGGAGTTGAGATACGTTATCCAGTATCTTCAGTCGATCGGGTGCTGGAAACGATTTGACCATGGCACGCTTGTCAGGATCAAAGAGGTCTTTCTAGCCTCAGAGTCTTGACATGAAGCCGAGAGCTAGTCTCTGGAGAGATTCAACACTGCCTGCTGGTGAAAGTCGGTTGTTGCCGATGGCCCCATTGTTGAAGGCCATGCTAGGACTTGTGTTGCTGTGAGACCAGCCATGTTTGAATCTCAAATGAATGGTATTTGCAGGTACGGTCCCACGGCGAGAGCCGCTATGTGAGATGGGTGTTCGTTGTGGTTAATATCACAGCGCAGATCGAAGTGGCGACGAGAGCCCCGGGATTTTCAGAGACCGGGTACAATAGTCTGGGAATGCAGACTACTGGAAAGAAGATAGCTTGCAGGCGATCATCTCTTCTTTGTATTGGCGGGAACCCCCTCGCTCTCCCGTAACTCTGCAAGCGTCTTCTCCCGCTCAACCAAGCGATCCTTCTCCTCTTTGATCATCGCATCAACCGTCTTCATAGCCTCCGACATCCGATCAAGCTCCTTATTCTCAGTCGCCCGACTGTAGGGGTTCTTCGGCGCATCGTTGACCGGGATCTCCGCCGTCCGTCCAGCACCTTGCTTGGCGTTCTTGCCCTTAGCCCGGGGCGGAGCGGTACCAGCAGGACCCCCAGTAAGAATTTCGTAGAAAGGCTCAACAGGCTCATTGAAAATGACCTCCTCGTAATTCTGGCTCACAACCACCTCCCGGCGCTCCTTCATTCCCTCTGCATCTGGACCGTAGGGGTGAAGCTTCAGACTGTGCCAGAGGGTCTGCGGTTTCTCGTTTGACTCGGGGACGAAGTATAATTTGATTTGGATCTCGAATTCACCCCACCCGGTCTCAACGACTTCGAAAGGGGGCGACTCGATTGTGCGGACATTTTGTGCGTATGTCTCGTGAAGTTTGAATTGGACCTTTTTCAGCCAGTAGGAGATGTCCTCATCGTTTACACCCTTCACGAAGATGCGCCATTGATGGGTGTGGTCGACGGGTGCATTTGCGGGCTTCTTCTCGGGATCAAATAACTGGGCCTCGCTGCCAAAGACTAGAGATCTGCGCGTTAGTGATTATTTTGCCAGTGGATTTGTTGTTCAGACGTACTGAATGGGCGGAATACTGAGACTCCCTAGGAAGGGATTAGCTTGGCTTTTTGATTTCGGGAGATCGTGCCAAGGGAGAGGGTACCTACTCTGACGCGCTTGTTTGCTGGTGCGGACGGCATATTGATCTGCTGGTCCGGTTGAAGGATGGAGTGTAGAATGAATGGTCCTGTTCAAGCCTTACTTCAAGTTGTTGAACGGGCGCGACGGAGAAAAGGCACTCGCGACACACGTGACCCGGTGACGCCAGAGCTCTCGCATAGCTTCCAAGATCGAACTCTGGTGAGCTTGGTCTATGGTACATCTTGGCTATTTCTACACAATTCTGTATTCTGACCCTGGTACATATTTCTCGATACACAATGGCTACTAAGAGGCTTGTTGTCGCCGGCGGAAGTGGCTTCTTAGGTTTGCGATACATAGGCAAATGGGCCGACTCGAAGATGCTAATCTATGATTCCAGGTTCCAGGATCTGCAAATCAGCTGCAGCGCGAGGTTGGTCGGTAATCTCGTTAAGGTAAGTTGAAGCTTTCTCTATATCTCGTGCTCCAATCACCCGGCTTTATGGAGGCTCATCTCTTCTCTAGCCGATCCGGCGAACCGCGGTGGGACACGGTCACGAACTCCTCGACACGCCCAAGCTGGGCGAGCTCAGTCGAATGGGCCAAAGCTGACCTACTAAAGCCGGAAAGCTACAAGCCGTTCTTGAGTGGTGCGACTGCGGTTGTTCACTCCATGGGTATTCTTCTGGAGGCCGACTACAAGGGTGTCGTACAAGGAAGAGAACCCATTATTGGGGGACTTCAACGTGCATTCAGCTCGTCAAAGCTCGGAAGCCAAGATCTACTAACACGGAAAGAGGGCGAGGCCCTTAAGCCCAAGGAAAAGGATGGCCAATTGACTTATGAGCTTATGAACAGAGATTCAGGTGTGTATTGATGGATTCAGGATTTCTAGCGAATGAAACTTGGTTGCCCGGAAGCTGACCATATCTCGTCAAACAGCCATTGCACTAGCACAAGAATCCCTGAACGAACATGTTCCAGCATTTGTATACATCTCCGCAGCAGCCGGCGCACCTGTCCTTCCGGCCCGATACATCACCACCAAGAGGGAAGCTGAAGACACGATCGTCTCCACTCTTCCGGAACTGCGGAGTATCTTCATTCGACCCGGTTTCATGTACGACTCCAGCCGAAAATTCACATTGCCGATGGCCCTGGGCGGGTTTCTCACATCGGAGGTCAATACTTTCCTGGGAAACAAGCTTAGGTTCCTGGGTGCCATGGCTGAGAAGCCACTGAAAGTCGATACTGTGGGCGAGGCCGTAGTCGAGGCTTTGGAGGACGAGTCAACAAGAGGAGTAGTAGGAACCAAGCAGATTGAGGCTTTGGCCACAAAGGCCTGGAGGAAAGCAATGCTGTGAGGCAGCCCGATTTGCATCTGACGTTTGGCGATCCGTTCAAAGACCCATCTTATGGTTGACATAAAGCACACGATATTTATGCGGGTTGACGGCTAATGTCCTGTTCCAAATTTGACTCAGAAAAGTGCCCAGCACATGTATATTATTTCTATTTTTTCATGCCGCATTAGATCATAGTTCCTCGCTCGAAACTGTCCCGAATCTCAGTCGTGTACTAGAAAGAAAAAAGTCAGATTAGATGCCCAAATAAACGAAGACGACGGAAGCATACCTTGTTGTAGAACCGGGCAAGCTTCTGGTTGAACTGCTTGTTCTTCTCGTTGATGTACGTCACATCTGCCTCCTCATCACCGCGACGCTCCTTGCGTTTCTTTAGGCGCACTTCTTCAGCCTTGTGAATATCACCAACAAGTCGGTCTATGGCCGCACGGTCTGGTTTGTTGTCGGTGAAGCCAACGCTGTCCGCGGTGGAGTAGAAACTGCCATTCTTGTCGACGGCGATCATCTCGCCGTCGGCGGTCTCCACAATTTCGAGGTCGCCATTAGCAGCGGCCTTCTCGATTGCAGCCAGCTTCTCCTTTTCATATGCCTCCAAGTTCGGGGGAAGTTCTCGCATTTGTCGCTTGTACACTTTGTTAGCGTCCTGGGTGTAATCCTGGAACGCAACATTGTCGCGGTGACGTTGCTTTTTTTCCATGCGTCGATCCCATCTCTCAGATTCGTCCACAGTCCAATCCCAGGCTCGCTTGCGCTCGAAATCTTCGCCGGTCGCCTCCGTGTCTGCCTTGAGGAGGTTGTGCGAGGCAAAGGCGTGTTTGCGAGCAAGTGAAGTGGCCAAATTCGGGTCAGTGGCAAGTCGCTGGGTTTCTGCTGCGGTTTCTTTCAGGTTGCGCTCATTGGCAGACTTCTAAGACGGGTATCAGTAATTATTCAATGGAGCTTTGTGAATTCAAAGCTTGTTTCTGGGATATCGGGCATCTTACCGCTCTAGCCTGAAGTGCCTTAAATCTTTGTAATCTATCGTTTGCCTTGCTAGCCGCACCATCCTCTTGCTTGTCGATATTTGGCTCCGCTGTGCTAGATGTGTCGGTGGGAGTTACGTCTGAGGTAACGTCCTTCTGGTCTGGCTTTTCGGCGTCCTCAGCAGACAAAGTCTGGTTTCTTGTCTTCGGCATGGCGTAAAGACACAAGAACTGAGCAGGCTTGTGACGGTTTGTGGGGGATAATTGAAAAAGGTGGGAAGAGAGGTTGCGACTGCAGTTTTCCGCGACGAGATGACATCAGCCTCACCGCTCTTAAACACCGCCCTGGGCTTGACACAAACTGCCACCCCAGACTTTCCGTGCGGGTCAGTTCCATCTCCACCCGTGGGTCATCTTGCCCGCGCGTTGGTTTCTGTTGACAAACTCGCCCAACATGAGATGCGTGGGTCCCTGGACTCCAAGACGCAGATGTCTTTCTTGTGTTCCTCTGGTCATACGACCGTTGTCTCGCCATCATTCATCACTTAATACCCGAATTAGCTCTACAGCCAATGCTGAGTTTATCCTCCCATCTACCTCACAACTGCTTCGGTTCAGTATTACCGCGTCGAGCAAAGTGGGCCCTGAAAATGATCATATTAAAGCCTTACGCAGCCAGGTTCTCAGGCTTCTCGATGCAGATTGGGAATTAGGTCCTCCTGCGGCCTTGTGGCTACCCCTCAAAGGTGTCCAACCAATGAACCAGCGACAAGGTACATTGTTGCTTAGTTCTGTGGCCGATATACCAGCTTTGAAAGCCGTTGTCGAAAGAATGGTCATTAATTCGGAGGGAGCTGCCCGGCTACAAGTGAACAATTGTATTGTTCTGGGGAAGGCGCTACAGCGCTGCCAGTCTCACAACACATATTCAGAGATTGTTACAGTACTAAGCGATATTATTGCGAGGCTCGAAAGGCTCAAACTACCTATCTACTCTCAGCTCTATGAGCTTGGTATCTACTATGCAGCGCTAGACTTGTCCATTCCCGCCCTTCATCAATTCCTCCGCGCATGGCAACGGAAGACCGCTAAGCGATTGACCTACGGGGATCGAATTGTTCAAGCACTGATATCAGCTGTCAATGCAAAATTCTTCGAAACCCCGACTTACGACCCTTCGTCCTTACTCGCTGCGATTACAGGAGAAGGGGGTGTTCCTTCAGATATGCAAACTATCTTGTATCAGTCGCTATATCAAGATCAGCATGGCTTCGCTGCACTTCTCCGTCTTCTGGCTGGAATCGGTAGTGACGAGTCATTATATGAGTTTTGGGCTGCATTTTTGCAGACATTCGATCGCAAAGACCCCGAAGCTTGCCGCTCTGCTTACAGTGTGGTTTTGATTCTGATCAAATCTGGGCGCTCAGAAACAGCCCTAGACTTCCTGGAAGATATCTCTAAGCAATGTAATGGCACATTGCCCCATGTCGAGACATCACATGATCTACAAGCTCTATACAAGGATCCTGTTGTCGGGAAATCGCTGGCCAACTTGGTCAATGACGAGTGCTACAAAAAGCTGCTGGAAGCGGGATTCACCAGCATGGAGCAGAGGCTAGGCATCAAATGGGAAGAGATTCGAGGAACACCAAGCAGCAAGGCACATCTTGGTGTAACCTTGAATTCTTTGTGGGCCACCTTGGCGGACCAGCCGCTACCAACCATCGATGGTGATTGCGCGGGATATGACGATATCCACCGGCTTTATCCTGAGCTCCTAGCCCATGGATGCTCCAAATCCCGTCAGGAACTCGGGCAAGTTGTTGATTTGCTCAATGATTACGACGGCGATGTATACAATGTGGTGGTGCAGCTCAACCTAAACAAAGAACAGTGGAAATCTTTCCAATCCGAATTCCCCTCTGCCGAGTTTCGGTGGTGCCCTCAACGGTCACCGTTAGAGTTCTCAGACTCCCCGCTTCCCACTTTGACAGACCAGTCTGAGCAATGGACACCGGCTTCGCTCGGATTAATGCGGGCACGCCCCTTTGTCAATGGCGAGCCCCAAGCGGGGCCTAATGGCTTGCATTTGATGCAATTGGGATACCTGGAAATGCGGCATGGCCCAAATGAGCCATGGAAACCATCCGGGTATATTGTGGCGTGGGATCGTCAGTCAGGTGAAACCATTGCTCTCTTTGTTGGGGAATATTCAGCGGTCATCGGCCGTGGCCCAGTTTCCTCAAATGCTCCCTTCGGCACTGTGATGTATATTCGGCCCTTTGACAAGCCCCATGTATTACCTTTGTCTCCTGATCGACAGTCTCAGGATTTCTCCGGTCGTTATTACTTGGATATTGACCCCAGTCCAGATTTGGGTCCGTGATGTGTTCGTCAATCATTGAACCAGTCTTCAGATACAGGGAAGATCGTTCGAGGATCGCATGTGGAGACGATCTCACATGTAATGTGATTGCAATGATTCAGCGGTGTATATTCTTTTGAAATTTTTTTTGGTTTTTTTTCTAGCACATGAGAGTTGTAGAGACCCGCTTTTTGATAGTCTTCACAATGTCTCGGCGACTCCGTTGTCTGCCCCTATCTTCGTACATCTCGAGCAACTAACGAAAGGAAACCCACTTTCTGTTCCCCACAATGCTCCACCAGTGTCAGTTGAGTCCAGACTCCAATCAGCGACCGTTTTCTTTCGCTTCGGTATTATCCCCATCTCTGATCGACACACACTATGAACGCATCTGGCTTACCTTCCCTGCATGTTGGACCAATTCATCACAGAGTTGCTCGTAAGCAAACAACTAGGAGTTTCCGAGTGACCCAGGGCTGAGAAGGGAGGGATCGACGGTAAGGGTTAGCAAGCCACTCATCTTGTGTGTTGTTTCAACATTGCAGGGATTGTATCGGCTTTCAGTCTGTACGTTGTCCGTTCCTTTCTCGAAGCGGTAGCGCGATCTTCATCTCGAACCATTTTCTCATGGAAGGTCTGCATGACTGTTCGCAACGTGGCCGATACTTCCACATCCGATGACTTCTTTTTTCAGTAATCTTCGTTGAAAGACTCTCGCCAGGCTCGTTTATAGCGCAAAGGCCACTTTTATTATCAACGTGCCATACAACTCGGGCCTGGTGGGGACCACGCGTAGTAGCGCTCCTCCTTGGGATTTTGGCGCTTGTCACGCGAATCTGGCTCCCAGTGTTGTAAATTTCGACTGTCGCTATTTGCCGACGGATACTTGAGCCCCATGGAGGCGATTTCTTATTCGTAGAATTGACGAAAGATCACATCGGGTGATGGTTCGTGGGTTCCCAGAGTACCCCACACAGGATTCGACATGACCATTCAACATGACCATTCGACCACAATCAATAGACCTTGAGGGGCTTGCACCTTTTTTTAGATCGTACACTGTGTGACTGATCGATGCGACGTTTGCCTACATTGCCTAGGCGCTTGGGCCCATTGGACCCATCTATCGTGAATCAGCAAGAAAAGTGGTCCGCTTTTCCCCAACTCGTGAACGGCTGCCTTTTTTTTTTATTTATTTTTTATTTTTTACGATCAGATCTCACCATGATGACAAAACATGCGAACGGTCATGCTAGGGCTCAAGTATTTCCAGGAATGGAAAAGAGGTTAGCGTTCCACGGCAGTGGGCTCCGGCTATCCCACCGACTTCCCGGAAAGCTTGCCACCCTCTCGTCATGGGAGAGCAATGACCGGGTCGGTTCCCCACTATCACGGCCGAGCTTTGTCGGTTCCAAGATTCCCAAGATTCCCACTGTGGGGTGTGGGAAGATCTTACTCTGTACTGTACACAATCTGGTGCCAAGCTGTCGGGTTTACCTAGTTTCAAGATGGTCGGAATTTGCGTCCGAAAGAATTAGTCGGTCAGCGCGGCGTGATCCAATTTTGTGTTATGCTTTTTGCTTTATCCACTCTATAAAGCGGAGATCAAAGTTTTCACGTCAGGGTTTTTTATTAGATATGGGATCCCGTTCCTGTTCCATGGGACACAGCCCCTGATGAAGAACCAACACAACTTCAATCTAGCACTTCGTGGCTCTGCAGGTCTTTGTTGATTGCTGTCTTAATTGCTGTTTCTTATTTTCTGTGCTTCTCTCTTTTGTTCCTGGACATTTCGTTGGATCCTGATCCGTCCCGATGATCACATTCAGCCCCCTATGAGCAAGCCACAGCCAGGATCCCGAGTTCCAGGAAACTTTCCCAGCTACCTCCGTGCATAGCATATTTCCTCGACGCTAACGCTCATCACAAACTCCAAGCCACGCTGACCGTCCTTTCAAGGGCCTCAGGGGCATTGCCAGGGACCAAATTGCGCAAGCAGTTCGTCAAATCATGCCCACGCACAGACTGAATAAAGACACACTCCCACACAGCCCACTTGTGCACCTCCAAACCAATGCCTGCTCGGCCCGTTCCCCCGGCTCTTCCCTTTCTCATCTTTTCACAGTGGAGCTCCAATCGTAGTTCCGTAAGGGCGGGTCCTGTCTAAGCCAAAAGAAAAAAGAAAAAATCAAAAAAGAAGGGAGAGAAAAAAACCGCGTCAATACACTTGATAGTTCACAGCCCCATCGTTTCCCTGTCCTATTTAACTGAAACGATTGGGCCAGCTTGCCAAAAAAGCGGAGAGAAGGGGTAGTGCAGCGCAAGTTGACCTAGTTTTGCCTCTGAAGCTGAAAAGGCAGAAGAAAAAAGAAAAAATAGAAGTAAAAAACGACCAGTATTATTTCACGACAAATACCAGGGAAAATAAAAAATAAAAAATAAAAAAGGACAGAAATAACTGATTAAAATTCACCCCTCGCAGTTCTCCATACAATCCCACTCTTGAAATCACTGACAGCGGCCACACCGAGACTAGGTCCCATAGCTTTGACAGGCTGCAGCGGATTATCAGATGTCCACACAAAGAACCGGGATATGCAATCCTCGTTTTTGCGTGATTACCTGCACAACTTCGGTCCTTACATATCAAACAAACTCAACTACATCTGAGACATCGGATTTCTCCCGCGCGGGTGTGGCTGACTGACCGCTTTGTGGATCGTATCCAATGCCTAATTCCATGCTGAGAGTCCACCGTTATTCCTACTTAAGGTAGCGCAACGGCCGCCCAACGGCGCCTGCGCCTTTCAGTCTTGAATAGATGTCGAGGACCCCGTCGCAGCAATGTGGGCATCCCACCGACAGGCCTCGTATCGACCCTGCATTTCAGCACCCTGGTCCTGTGCCCATGACATATCAACACTATCCGCATCATGAACCTCGTCATTTTCACCCGCCACATGCGGGCTATGAACGTCCCGTTTTGTCCCCACCCGATGGTCCTCGATTACCGCCGTTGGGACAGATGACAGGGAACCCAGATCCAAGGTATATGCTTTCTGCGGATAGGAGCTACATGAATCGCTCGCCTTTACCGCAGACGCTGCCACTGCGGATGCATCACCCGGTCCCCATGGTTGTGAATTCAGGCGACTATAATGCGCCATATCCCGGAGGATCGAGTCCTATGTTAGACCATGGCCACGAGTATCCTAGTCATAGGTTGCGGACATACGACCAGGAGTCCCAGTAAAGTTCCTTTTTCTTTTCATTTTTTTTTCTCGTCTCGAACCACCGCTACGTGTCAGTCGCCCGTCCTTGTGTGGTGTCTCTTTATGAGCAGCTCTACTTGATGAAGAAGTACTGCTGTCCGCGGCAACAGATTCTCAAGGGACCCTCTTTCTGACACCTACATCTCTCTAGACATAGCAACAGCTCTATAGCTATACCTAGCCCCATACGCTCGGAAAAAGGTTCAATGTCCTTCGTGGGCAGTCAGGTTTCAGCAGGCACACCCAAAGAGAAGGAGCCCCAGTGGCATCGTACACCACCTTACAGTATGCCCCATGGTTTCGACAAACTCCTGCACCATGAACCCGAATCATCTCCTCCGACACCACCCCGCCGGAAGTCAACCCTACCTCGATATCATCTTCATGTCCGCCAGCAGCCTATTGCCGCACGAGCATGTGGCGCCGGTGACCGAGATCGACGTCCTGTTGACCCGCCACCCATCGTACAGATTCTTCTCACAGACTTCGACCCAGAATCCCAAGACGACAAAGATACCCTTCAAGATCCCCGCTTCACGGTGGGCTGTCTACTCTTCCCTTTCTCGGACTCATCCACCTGGACCCAACCCCCAGATCCAGAGCAAGCAGAACGAGACCAAGAGACAGAGAAAGAATCCGACGGCGTCGCTCGCGCAGACGACGATTTCTCCACCCCCCTCCTTTCTGGAAAAGCATTCATGTCCCCATTCTACGTCGAAGCCGATCCAGATCCCAATTCTGCACCCACTCACCCCTCTTCAGATGATATCCACCCCCCTCCATCTTCTCAGCCTCTTAGTTTGCGCAATGCCTCCAAACTCCATCAACCTGCTACCTTTTTTATTTTTGCCGATCTCTCTATTCGCACAGCGGGTCTATATCGCCTCCAGTTCCGGCTTATGAATTGGGGCTCCGTCGAAGATACCGGTCAATCCATGCCTATTCTTGCGGAGGCCTGGTCTGATCCGTTCCGAGTGTATCCTGCAAAGGATTTCCCGGGAATGCGCGACTCGTCTATTTTGGCAGAGGGCTTGAAGGAACTTGGGTTCGTTGAGTTGAAAACCCGTGGAAATGGGAAGGGAAAGGGGAGGAAGCGATTTTGATGGCATCTTCACTACTGTTTTTTTTTTTCCTTCCCTTCTTTACATCCATCTAGGTTATTGCTCTTTTATCTTTTCTTATTTACTACACTTTGGAAACTTGTTCGGTGCCGTTGTTTTGGGGGTGTCGGTGTCTGCTGTTTCGTGGCCGGATGGGTATGACGGGGATGAACGGGGCGTTTCTTATCTTTTTTTCGTTTCTGTGCGGGGTTTTTCTTTTGTTTTGGGGGCATATCATTCGGTTTCTGCGTTTGATATGAGATATGAATCATGGGGCGAGATGACGAATTTCCTTTTTATGGCCATATGTTGAGATTCCAGCTTCCTAAGATGGACTGGAATTTCTCGGTTTTATTATTGGAGTAGAGTTTTAAAGAATAGGAAAATCATAAGATCATATAGATAATTTGTATTGATTCGTTCCAGGACTTTTGCAACTTTTAAGATTTAAAGATCTACGTCGAAACGCATTCTGTAAATGAGAGTGATTGATCTAGAAGCTCAAGATCTTACACATAAGCCAATTATCTTCAAACAACAACGTTTATCGTTTTCCATTCTGACATATTAATCAAAGATAAAAAGACTACATAAACTACATGAACGTATCGAGTCAAGCAAAGATAATCCAACAAAACAAACGACAACCCTAATATCCCCGCTGGTTACCAGCAAGATTCTGCTGCTCATTCGCACGAGTAGTCCTAGGATCAAGCTTATTCAAAGGATCAGCATTCTGACCCTGAGCTCTAGCTCGTCCTCCACCGGTATCACCACCATAGCTACTACCACCGGCCGCAGCATTACCACCGAAGCCTTGTTGGGCATTATCACCGAAACCTTGTTGGGCATTACCACCGTAGCCTTGTTGGGCATTGCCACCCATTGGCTGATCAGTGCCACCCATACCACCTGACTCAGCACCTACATTCGTCTGGCATGGCGCAGAATGGCTAGTGGTTGACTGAGTCTTGTTCTCCTGCATAGAGGTGCTATAGTCGTCTTGGCTGGTCATCGGGTCGGCACCGGATGTACCAGGCTGGGTGTGGGCACTATGCTCCTGTGTGGCCTTGGTATAGTTCTCCTCGCTAGATTTGTGGTTATCGAAGCCCTGCATGCCGGGCTGTTGCTGTTGCTGTGACTGCTTCATGCCAGGCTGCTGTAGGTGCTGTGGTTGCTGTGGTTGCTGCTGTTGCTGTCTGAGGTGTGTGTTACTAGGATTGAAGCCTTGCGCATGGGCAACGTTAGGACGTTCTCCTTCCGTTCCGGCTGGGTTGGCGCGGTTATCTAGGTGTGATCTTGGGTTAGCTTTGCTTCTGTCACATAGGAATGTTTGGGGGATGTTGGCTTGGCTTACCCATGTCACTGTCCACTCGGGGATCCAGCTTGTTGGCCATTGCTGAATCATGAGGTCCAGCATTGGTTGCACCACCTCGGCCCTGAGCGTAGGGGTCGGGGCCAGAACGGCCACTGATGTTTTGATTGCCCGTTCTGGTGTTGCCTGGCTCACCTACATTCTGGGAGTCTATGAATAGTCAGTATTTTGTGCATGGGAGTATGATGAAATTAGCTCGGAAGAAACCAACCACTGTATTTGGTATGACGACCGGTCCCATCGCCAGAGCGGTTGGAGCCAAATGGGTTCGAGCTCCTACCAGTGGGGTTGGTGTCGGCTCTGGTGTTAGTGTCGGTGTTCATAGGATCATTGGATGATCCGTAGTTGTCCCGACCAGGCTCGTTGTAGCCGCGGTCTGTGTCCCTGCTGTCCCGATCGGTCATGGCGTCCTTGACCTTGTGCATGAAGTTGGACATTATGGGTGATAAATCAAGAATAGATTAGAAAAAAGATACTTTGATCTGAATTAAAGTTATTGGGTCAGATAGTTTGAGTAAGTATGAATTTAAAAATATTATCCTATGGCTGATACCACCAGGGGATTTATATGCCACCCGCCATGTTTTGCCTCACCAAGCTTCGCTCACGAATACTCCCTTCTGACGCAATATCAAGGTTCATACGAGAAGAAATTCAAACCTGTACTTGAATCAAGACTTATGACGGTCTTATTATCACTGTCATGACGCGTCAATCAGGTTCAAGCCACGAAGGTGGCTACTTTTTGCTGAGGATGAGGGTAGCCATCAGTGTCATCCGTCGTCCAGTCTCGGGTTTCGAAGTAAGAATGACATCAAATCATGTTTTTTGGAAAACCTGACCAGTGGGAAGGTGACTATTCTGATGATGCGGTGATCTGGGTACACGAGCTTACCCCGGTTTTGTTCCATGGGCAACGAGAGGAACCATGGTTCTATATTCAGGTTTTGGAGAACATCACGGTTTCTTGGCCACTTCTTACTACTGACATATTCTTTGCGTGAATCGTGTATAAAAGGGCTAGCTTATGAAAATAAGATGATGAGAGGAAGAATCAGGAATAAATAGGAGAGAAGGTTTGGAATTCGAAAAAAAGGTGGGGGGGTTTGTATACTCGAAAGTCGCGCCTTCCACATGATTTCTACAACTAGTGTCAGGTCTCGTGAGACGAATCGATTATCCACACATGTAGTCTGGCATTGTATAACTTGTTCCAAGTGATGAATTCCCAGAGTAAAGACAGAGTACTGGGAATAAGGTGCAAAAGAGTAAGGCCGGATCTTGCAGTTTAGGTACATGAGTAGGGACAAAGTATAGTCACAGTATAAATACAAATTATACACAGTTCAACTGATTTGATAGATCAGTCTAGCTTTCACATTATCGTACAGGTAACATCCTCTTCGGCACTGATGGCTCATAGTCCTTATTATACCAATTAGCCTTCAACTCCGCCAATTTCTTCGCATAGATTGGATCCTGCTCCACGTTTGAAACCTCCAACAAAAACCGCCCATCGTGCACCAGGTCCAAGTCCCGCGCTAAAAGAGCACGCATAAAGGTTGCCCTGTATTCATCGTGGCCGTTGGCGAGACAATACCATTCATACGCAAGCCGGTGGTAGTCAGCGCGGCTCATGGAACGATTGAATGAGTTTTTCGCCATTTCTAAGATAGACTGCCAACTGCTAAGCTTTGCGATGGGATCCAGTTCAACCTTAGAATTGACCTCGATCGGTTTCCAGTTCGCTGCAGGGTTGGGATTGGCTTTTGTGGGTTTTTGTTCACCCCGAGTTGGGTATACGCCTTGGTGAGTGAGGTAGTAGAAGTTTGCGAGATATAGACAAGCTTCTCCGTGGCCCGCGGTGGCAGCTTTGGACATGCATTCTTCGTACTTCTCCAGGTTGTTCTGGTTCATCATGAGAGACGCGTATTCCATTAACGCGGTGGGGTCGTTATACTCCAGTGCTGCGGTCTGGATGGCTTTGTCTGATTTGTTGCGGTGTTCCTGGGAGTTGTGCAACTCGCCCAGTGTTCCCTGAATGAGCGCGTATAGCCTATACGGATCATCCAGCAGGCCGCCCAGGATGATATCCTCAAATGGTGTGGGTTTCCGTGCCGTTGGGGATAGATACGGCAGCACCTTCTCCTCTAAAAGCTGAGCAGCGGACTCGTACTCCCCTCGCAAATACATGACCTTCGCTTGCAATAGTATAGCCGGAGGATATCCCGTCTTCGCAAGATCAAACAGCACATCGAGCTGAGGGTTGTTCTTCGCTGGTACAGACGCATCCGTGAACGAACTCCGCGCCGAAATCACGGACGGAAGAGCAGCGTTAGCCATTGCACACGACGTAATAAGCCAGCCGCGAAGGAATCGGTGATCAGCGGTGACCATCCACCCAATACGAAAAACAGCATCGACATCTGCATTCGTTAGTAAATGACTCGAATCCGCTTTCCTAGACTCAATCTCAATCGATATCATCTTGCCGTAAAGGATACTCACCTGTTGAAATTTTCCGAATAGCAAGCCTATCCGGCTCCGTTGCAAATGCCGCTCTGATCAATTGCGTACCCACATCTCTGTATGTACTCTCACTAATCGCACTGGGAATCAAACCATCCTTGATGGCAGCTGCATACGCCCATCTTGTCTCTGCTTCATGCTTTGCTATCACCGACTCGACAGTCCCAACAAACTCTTGCTTGATATTGCCCAAACATTCAAAGAACATGCCTGTATGATCAATGCCTTTCTCCGCCCGCCGTTCTGCGTTCCAGGTAGCCTGGAATATTGCGGTTTGTCTCTTGCTCTCTCTAGCTCGTCTCGCGGCGGGTGCGGGACGTGGTTTCGCGTGCTTCGACGAGGTATTGTGGAATGGTCGCGCGCTGTGTACTGCAAGGTCTCCGGCTTGGAGTAGGTTTGCGGAGGGAGTGAAGCCATTCGTACGGGCCAAATTGATTGTTATGGGATTGGTCGCGAGGGTTTTTCGGAGGTAGAGCCATTTTCGGAGTGCTGCCTGTGTTCTTGCCATGGTAGCTGGTGGGAACAGGGAGGAGCGTAGGAGTCTGGTGAGTTGAGGTTGAAAATCCGCGGAGGTCGGGATTGATCCGCATTTTGGACAGAATTTCGGCGATTGGCAACATCGCCAGACCAACATTTCTACTGGGTTATATACTGAGGCATATCTACCTGGATTCCATGATTCAAGGAAAAGAAAGAAATTGCTGAAATGCTCAATGCAGTCAATTAAACAAAAAGGAGCCCTTTGTACTCGACGGGTCCATAACAATGCGTGTAATATACATTTGCCCTCAACCAGGGCCAACGCTCCAGGATATCCTCGAAGCCCTAAATCCTCGTACATACCCAAGTCTTATAAAAAAACAAGGAGAGAGCAAAGTGTCAAACAAAAACAGCTCTATCCAATCCCATCTCCGATCGGAACCACCAGTCCCTGATTCACGTGTGCTTTTTTTTTTTTTTTATTCCATGACAACCTTGGCACCAAGAGCCTTGAGGGTCTCAATGATCTTCTCGGCTTCCTCCTTGGGCACAGACTCCTTCATAATCTTCGGCACGGACTCGACGAACTTCTTGCTGTCCACCAGTGACAGACCGAGCATGTTCTTAACCTCCTTGATGACCTTGGGCTTGGAAGCAGCCTCGAAGGACTCAAGCTTCAGGTTGAACAGGGTCTTCTCGGCAGCAGCAGGGGCGGCCTCCTCCTCCTCAACGGCAGCAGCAGCTCCGGGGGCACCGGCGCCGGGGGCCATGGCGAAACCGCCGACGGGGAGGTCGGGGATGTTCAGGCGGGTCTAATGAATCCATATTAGCTTCTGGTATTTCTCTTGCAGTGATCACACTACATGTAATGAGATTGTATTCCCATTGACGCAATTGGAGGTGGCATTGCGCTCCATCAATCAGGGAAAATGGTGACCAACCTTCAAGCTCGAGACGAGATCGGCGGTCTCCAAAAGAGTCAATGTGCTGATCTGATCAACGATCTGGGCAATCTTAGGGTTGACAGGGGCGGCGGCGGCCTCGGTAGACTCCCATCGTCGGCTGGCAGGTGTGCGGGTTGTGGGCAGGTATGTAGACGCGATGCGCAGAGAGGACGGGCGGACGGAGCCGGAGAGCTGTCGGTAGGCGCGGACTGAGAGAGACATGGCGGGGATGGGATGAGGAACGAGAAGAAGATTAAAGAAATTCTCAATTGAGGAGACGCTCCGTGGTAGAGGAATGGGGGAGATAACTAGCTTCGCCGCGTTGCAAGACGAAAAGTGAGTGATGGGATTCGGGGAAAATCTGGGTGTCACGTGGCATATATTATGTCAGCTTTGGCGATAGGCCAACAACTTTGGGCCGATTTGTATACATTATTCCTTTTTAGTGCAATCACGGTTCTCTATCTAGTTTACTTGATAAGGATATATACCATAATGTATGGATGTATTATCATACTCGGCTATACACACCAGGCGACTTTTTTTTCGTGATATCGTACGGAAATCTATCAGCGTCCCAACGGTCTCGAAGCCAACAGAAATGAAAGGATCTCAAGTAAAATGCACGTAAACCACTTTATGAAACGTTACATCTAATCCTCATCCCAGTTGGGGTTGGGACCAGGCGGCTTAGGTCCACCGGCCTGGCGAGCCACGATGATCTGGTCGACACTCAGCACAGTCCGGGCAGCCTCACTGGCCAGACGGATAGCCCAGCTCTTTGTGGCCAACAGGTCAAGAATACCCTCGTCCACAGAATCAAGAGTACCGTCGGAATCACCACTAATCTCGAGATCCACACCGGTAGTCCAGTAAGGCTCTTCCTCCTCGGATGAGCTACCCTCCTCTTCCTCTGTGGCGGGGGTGGTGCGGTGGTGTGCGGTGTACAGGCGGGAGAGAACCTCAGTGGCATCCAGACCGGCAGATTCGGCGAGAGTGCGAGGGATGACCTCAAAGGCCTCGGCATACTTGCGGATGGCGTGCTGGGGCAGACCAGGGGTCTTGTCAGCAAAGTGGGAGATCCGCTCAACGAGCTGGATCTCAGTGGCACCAGCACCGGGAACCAGACGAGGGTCCTTGGTGATGGCCTTGACAACGTTCACACCATCATCAATGGCGCGCTCGACGTCCTCGAGGTGGTTCTGGGTAGCACCGCGGAGCACAATGGTGGAAGTGCGAGTCACGGCGTTGGCATCCTCTTGACGGAAGACAGTGACGCGGTCACCGCCAATCTCAATTGTCTCGATGACATCGACTTGACCCATCTCATCGGGCATGGGGGCACCCAGTCGGGCCAGGGGAGTAGCGCCAACCACACGGCACAGGCGGCGAAGCTCGAACTTGGAAAGAATCTTGATGACCAAGATGTTGAAACGGTTGAGGTAGTGAAGGGCCAGCTCGCCGACGGTGGAACCAGCAACAACGACACGCAGACCAGAGTCGTACAGCTCCTTGATGGCAGTCTCCAGACGCTCCTCCTCGCCCTTGGTGTAGTCCATCATCTCCTGGGCGTTCTTCAGCAGAACCGTACCCTTGGTCTCGGTTTGAGAGACGTCAATGGGGCAGCTGAACACGCCGACCTTGGCCCTCTTAGCTGACTTGATAACTCCATCCGGCTCACGTCCAAACACCATACCCTTAACAACCTTAGATTGCTCCAAGCTACCACCCATAATCTTAACAACCCGCACATTGTCGACGTTGAAGTTAGCGGGGTTCTTAGGCAGGACCGCGAGGACCGCCTCCGCTACCAAACCAGCCAGAATATCCTCGGTGCCAGACTGCTTGCTAGCCACGACTGTGCGAAGAGCCTTGCTGAGCTCCGATGCTGAGCGCATGTCCTGCAGACGGTCGACCTCGAGATCTAATCACACAAAAAAGAACCAATCAGTAACCGTATATCTTATATCCCCCTAATACCGAAATTCAAGAACATACCCTCTAAGACCTTCAGAGCATAGTTCTGTGCCTTTTCGTAACCCGAAACGATATCACTGGTCTTCAATCCCAACCGAATGAGCTCCTCTGCCTTCTTGAGCAACTCGCCGGCCAGAACAATGACCAAGTTGGTACCATCACCCATCTCCGAATCCTGCTGCTGACTGGCCATAACAAGCAGCTTAGCAGCGGGGTGAACTACATCTAGCTCGCGCAGAATGGTAGCGGCGTCGGAGGTGAGGATCATCTTCTGCAGGTGGTTGATGACGATCTTGTTGCGGCCGTAGGGGCCCAGGGAGGTCTGCACGGTCTGCGAGATGGCCTGGCAGGCCTCGATGTTACGGATGACAGCTCCATCTTCGGCGTCGTGGCTGCATTGATAGTGCGGTTAGTACATTGTGGTGCTGGTGCCGTGCTATGCGGGCGGGACAGATAAGGAGGTGTGGGTGGTGCGGCGGTGGGATGAAGTTTGGAATGGTGTTTTCCCTGCTTACCTCTGGTATCCGGCCTTGAAGAGGCCCGCTTGGGAGGGCCCAGGAATTGATAGCGACATTATGAGAGGTCGCGTCCGAGAAAGATGCGACGGGGGGGATATGACGGGGGGGGGATGTCGATGCTGGGTCGAGTTGTGCCGGGGATTTTTTGGGAGCTCGGGGACGGTGGGTTTGCTCGGTTTGCACGAGGGGAACTCACCAGTTGACCGTATAGTTTACACTCGCATCATAGTAATCTTAGAGGTATCTTCATAGGGGGTGTTTCCTAATCTAATATTACAATAATAAAAATTCGTTCACTGCCATTCCTGGTCTATCTATAAGTCCCATTTACCAGCGAAATGAACTGGTTTGCGAACGCAGCGCACTTTGAAACTGGGGCACTAATGAAAACTGCAATCAGTTATTGATCCGAGTTAGTATAATGGAGACAGTCTTACTATAACTTCCAAGGGAGCTGCAGCCGTTCTCAGCATATATATGCTCCGCTTTTTCAAGCCTGCAACTGGTCAGTCAAGGTGCAAATGATCAGGGCGACGAGAGCTTCATCTTACCATCCACGAATGGCTTCTTCGCGATTATAGCTCTATAAGTAGTGTTAATAATGATAATTCCGATAGATCTGGCCAATTCCATTAGACAGGGTAGCATACTGAAGGGTGAGTGGACAAGAATTCCGGTGGTGCCTCCTTCTCTAGTTTCTGCATCCGCTGCCATCTAGGACACTGTTAGTCGGGACATATGACACCAGGGATGTGGAGAAACATACAGCCTGACAGCAGCTTCAGGATTGAAGCAAGCCTTAGACATCATCACTGATAGTAATAGTTAGCGCATAGTAAGCAGTTCGTTCGTCGCTATACATACACAATCCGATGTGATCTGCTTCAGCCTGAAATTACTCAGTTAGCCAAATAACTTAAATCTCGTACAACGCATGAACTAACCTCCTGTGTCCGTGAGTTTGGCAGACTATACATGTAATTCATGACAAGCGAGCTCGCCTGACCGGAAAAATCGAGTAAAAGCGCCACAAACAGAGCAACGCCCGTAGTGATGAAGCTGTTACTTGCACGCTCAGCCGGGTGATGCGCCACAACATGCGCAATCTCGTGTCCTAGAACAGCCGCAAGGCCGTCGTCATCTTGACAAATGGGTAAGATACCAGTAGCAACGAACACTTTCCCTCTAGATAAGATAATTCCCGTGTTAGCATGCAGTCGCTTCTCAGCCTTGAGCCAGGCCGATGAACCTGCGGAGGCTACTTACCCCGGTAGTACAAAGGCGTTCTTCATGTTAGGGTCCGCAATAACGTGCACCTTCCAATCAGCACCCTCAATGGGTGCTAGGGGGATTAATCGCTGCAAGACTCGATCCACCATTTGTGTCACAGGATGATTATCAGGAAGGATCCTGCCTCGCTCTTCGTTGAGAACCTGGCGGTAGGTCTGTTCACCCATTTCCAGCTCCATTCTTGCAGATACCATGTTAAAGCGCCGACGGCCTGTAATCTTATTTTCGAGAATGTTAGACCTGCCTTCTTGTCCGACATATGCGTTGTGACTTACCTCCACTACATCAGTGTTGTATAGGTAGACGCCTGATAACCCCAGTCCAATCAGAACGTAGTGCTGGGGTTTCAAATATCGAACCACATTGTATATTAGTGGTTGGCGCCGTCCTCCTCCTCCGAAGTGATTGTAGGTGTTGCGTGGGTAGCTGAATCGCGGGCCCGAGGAAAATGCTCTGCGTGGGTTTTGGAGAGATCGGTATGTAGGCGATGTCTGGAGGCTTCGGGGAGGCTTTCTGAGAAATGTATTGGAGATCCACTGTGAATATGTTTGAGAAGAGACTATTTGAGCTGTGCGCGACAGTTGGGTCCCTGGCAAATGAGAAGCACGGAGTAGTGGTTGCGCCCACGCCGTTGAGAGCAGGTGCGCACTACGGGTAGTGCGCAAAATTGATATGTTCAACATAGCTTCAGCGGTAAATAATCATGGTGTGTTTGTTGGAGTCAGATGAGAAGAAGAGTTCGATTTGGAGGTGTGACTCGAAAGTTGGAGGTGCTCCGGCGCGAAAGCGGAGCCATCGGCGATAAGCAGCCAAGCTTCCGGCGTTTAGCTATGGAAGGATCTAGTGGGCCACAGCACTGTACAGAAACTACATTTGAGGGTTCTTCCAGGGGTTACAATGCAACGTATGTAGTCATTAATCACAATGGGAATCAATTATGTAACTATATCAGTCCAGGAGATCGTCACGTAATTTCAACAATAATCAAAAAAGATGATAAAATAGCCTATCCCATCCTCACACCATAACCAAGACCGTTAGAGCATTGTAAACAGATGTATATCCAAAACGGCACCAATCCACAGGAAAAGCGCAAACACACCAAAACGAAAGCCCCTGGTATCATGCTGTATAGTCATGGCGGGAACAAAAGTGGTATCATAGGGCAAAATGGAAAAAAAGAGGAAAAGTGTCAAGTCATGAGCCGACTCCCCGAGGAACGCACGTATCAACCCAGGATAAAAAAGACAAACAAGGGGTAGTATCAACAGTATGAAAAAAGAGGAAATAAATTATTAAAGAATGAGACCGTTTACTCTTCGGTCAATGCATCATCACCCATCTCACGCCAGTCTTTTGATCGGTCTGTCAACCGACGAACACCAGCAATCCGTTGCGCCCAATGGGCTTCGGATGGCGTGCGGTAGGTATAGGCGCGCTGTGATGATATGACGCCGATGCTCTGTAGGACTGCCTTGCGGGAATCGCGGCCGAAGACAGCGGGGTGATTGATCCATTCCAGGGCAGAATCCAAATCCGCATTGAGAGCGGTCATGGTCTGACTGTCAACAGACGAGGCAGGAGTGATGGTGGCGGTTTCAGAAGCGGAGGAGGCATGACCCTCCCCAAAAGTGGAAGACTTGGGCGAGGAGGAGCTCGGGGTGTGGTCGCCTCGGCTGCCCGAGTCGCTGGTGCCCGAAGGCCGTGAGGCTACTGGGGGAAGTGGAGGCAGGCCACCCTTGCCGAGGCCCTTGAGGATGCTTCGAGTTTCGTTCAGAAGATGCTCCCCCCGGTCGTGTTGGCCGCGAGAAACGAGAGTGAGTGCGCGAGTCAACATATCAGAGGTGAGCAGCTCCATGCGTCGCTGCACAATTGAGGGGTGAGGGGGAATGGGAGGAGTCATGGGTCGTGTGTTCCTAGCCTTGGGGTTTGGTGGAAGCATGGTGATGGCAAGCAACGACGGGCGAGGGGAATGAGTGAGATGGCCATCCCGAAGGAGGTCACCATAGGTCAGATCAGCCTGAATCAGTGGAACCTCCTCCACACTGAGTACTCGCTGCTCGTCCCCATCTAGGCCACCGCCCAGCGCCTCCAATCCGGAGACCAAGCTCTCCCAGGGGTCCTGGGGCATATTGTCCTGTGTGGCATTATCAGGAGAGATGACCAGCTGCACTAAGACATCGCGCTTGTCACCGAATCGGAGGTCTCCCAAAGCGGCTTCGGCATCCCTGCCTGTAGCGCGCTTGGTAGTGTGAAGAGCGCCGCTAATCTTGACAAACTTGGCCGGGGATCCTTCGGGCAGGCGAAGCTTGAGCTTGACATTTTGGTGGGATGTAGTCTGCAAGGCACCTAAGCAGCCGGCAACACATTCACGCAGCATCATCCAGTCCTTCACGTAGAGATAGGAGCCCTTGGTGCGTGTGGAGAGCTCAATCATCGTGTCCGGTTTGTGGGTCAGGCCAAGTCCAAATGAGTGGATGTTGATCTTGGCAGCCTCGGCGCGCGAGACCACGAAATCAACACTTTCGGGATCTGAGGTAGATGAATCACTGATCAACAAGATAGTCGAAACCGGGTTGTTCAACTTGCGCTGCATCAGGAGATCCATCGCCACATTCGCACCCTCGACCACATCAGCACGGAGACTCTTTTGGCCCACAGGCCGAATCGAATCAAGAATCTTGTTCCATCCACCCCAGTTCTTCGTAGTCATGCCTACCAGGGGCACTCCACCGCCACTCGAACCGAATGTCACCAAACCCATCCGGTCTCGGGCACCCAGGTTCATAACAAGGAATTTCAGGGCATCGCGCAGCAGAGTAATCTTAAGGCCCTGCATGGACGACGATACTGGAATGACCACCACGATGTCGATAGGAACGTGGAACGAGTCGATAGACAGTTTTTCCATATCGGGGTTGCTGTAGTCGGTGATGGCGGTATTATTTGACTTGCCCGCACCGTAGGATGAATTGATGGAGGCTTGTCGTTGGATGCGGTTGGTCCGGTAGTCATCCTCTTCCGCGCCTGAGTGATCGGGTTCATAATCCTGAGCGCGCGACAGGTTCTCCACCGGGTGCAGATCCATCAAGGCGCGGCGCCACATCTCCAATTGCTGACGAGACTGGAAGCGCAAATAGAAGTAAGGAAGTTCGCTGACCGACAAGTTTAGAGATAGGATAGGTTCATCGGCCCCGGCCTCCAGGGATTTCAAGTGCTTCTTAATAAGGATCGAACCCTTGAGGGTGTAGCGTGGCCGCTTGCGCTTTTCCGGTTCTTCGTATTGTTGAGAGCTGGATGGTTTCTTTTCCTTGACGCAGATGAGCATCTCAGCGAACAAGTAACATTCCAACTCTTGCCATGATTCTCGGTCCTTGCCGACGCGCATTTGTCCATGCAGACGCAGCTTGCCAAATCGGTTGAATTCCAGACCGTGCCAGTTGTCGACCCGGCTCTTGAGCTCCTCAGCGACCTCATCCAAATTCTCCGCTGGTTCCTGTTGGATGGAGCGGGCATCCTGAGAACCTCCAAATCGGGCAGAATATGGCTCATCCAGCTGCTGTTGGGTTGCCTGGCTGTGTCGCAGGTCCTCTGCACTGGGGCGCCAGTTTCCTTCCGGAACTTCCACGGTGATCAAGCATGTCAGGGACTGTTGCTGCCGAGATCGGTTCATGGTGGGAAATTCGCTGCGCACGGTCACAATCGGGGCCGGGATGGGGTTCTTGGTGACCCCTTGCCGAGGACTCAAATCCGATTCCATGGCTTGCACGTCGTAGTCATGCCGCCTTCCACTGCTGGGATGTTGACCCTCATTGTAATCCCCCGAAGAGCCGGCCACGCTGCCGTTGCGTGAGTGAGGTTGACGAGGTTGTGATGCGGTGGTCAAGCGCTCGACACGCTCCCGCTGGCCGGTGGTGTCGCGGCTGTCGCGGCGCGCACCAAATGAAGGATCTCGGTTGTTCGAGCGACTCCCACTGTCACTAGGTGGCCGACGAATCGATTGTTGTTCCCATGCGTTCTGGCCGGTCAAGCCACTTCGCGTAGTGGCGGCATCGCTCATGGTCACTGAGCGCACAATATTACTGATTTTCTCTGTTGGGCGGGGTACCTGTTAGCCTCATTTGGGTCTCTCTGTTTTTGCCAGGAATACGCACCGATATCCAACACATTGCCTCCGCGGCTCGTGTCAAGGCCGAGGGGTGCATTGCAAGTTGGGCAATATTGCGATTCAAATTCACGGATGTATTCGTAGAAGCATGCTTCGTGAGACACGTGGCTGCAGGAAAATTGGAGGACCCGTTCTCCCCGCAGGGTGTGTTCGAGCGGCTCCTCACAGACAGCGCATTCGCTGCCAATGAACGTCCTCTCTCTCCGAGTACGGGTGCGGTCAACCTCCATCGGGCCGGTTGGGTGTCTGCCCGATCTAGAATTAAAAGACACGCGAGATCTGTTGGAGTGCGAAAGCAGAGGGTCCGGGTAGTCTGAAGGAATGGAGCTGGATACCGTCGAGGGCGCACGCGGCCGGCTCGTATGGCTATCAACGTGAGATAGAACACTCCCGGGTCGGTCTGTATCAGTCTTGCGGCCAAACGAACGTAAATAACGGAAGCGAGACGGTGATTCTGGTCGCGATTGAAATTCTGTACGTCACCCCCATTAGCTCTGCGGGGGCTTGGAATAAGAAAGTGATGACCCTGCTGACTTGGAATTTGACCAGGACTGGAATGGGTCGGGAATGTGGGAATAGGAAAAGTAAAAAAGAAAATAGAAAAGTACAAGAAAAGAAGAAGAGAAGGAATGTTATGGGGTGTAGTCAGGGGAGGTGGTTTAGGAGCATCTAGAACAGGCACGGGCAACACAGTCTCAGATTCCCGGGTTCTCCGATCTAAACTCACCGGGTAATAGGGATCTTCTCTTAGATCGATTTAGAAAGCCTTCCGGTTGAGAATGACTTGAATCACTCCCAGACTTAGGATCCGATCTGGGAGAAAGTCGAGGTTTCCACATGGGGGTCACTCTTAACAAAAAAGAGGAACTGCCAGAGGTGGGGGGGAGAGAGAAGAGGAGAAAACAAAAAATAATAAATCCAAATTGACCGAAACTTAAAAAAAACGGGTTTTAGCCTTTTTCTTTTTTTTATTCAACAAGGAATTAACAACAGGGGGGAGAGTGTCAAGGTCAAGAGGGATTTAATCAGAAAGATCGGACTATCGCAAAGCGGGTTAGTTGGGCCCAAGTTCTCCGTACCTCGTAACTAACCATTGTATATCCATTCATCAGGGGGCTGTAAGAACCAAAGGTTATTGGTGGAGAGGACCAGGATTCATTTCAGGTCTTGACACTAGTTGAACCCACGCGAGTCTTCGTTTCGGTTTTCCGGATCCATACAAAATGGGAAAATGGGAAAATAGGGAAATAAAAAATTAAAATCCATTCCCACAAAAAAGGAGAAAAGTGACGATCGTGGGTATAGTCCAGCAGCGCCTGGTATCTGGAGAACACGATCGGGTCCACCTACTGCCGAAGCTGGACTAGCGAATAATGAGCCATGGATGACTAGTTTAGCTTCGTGGGTCGGGGGGTTTTTTTTCCTCTTTTCTTTTTTCTTTTTTCCTTTTTCCGTACCCTGATTTCCTAAATTCCTCTTTTTTCGGTGGACCGATCCATAGAATTGAGGGCTGGAGATTGGAGTTGGGAGATGTCATTCGTTCAACCAGTTTCTGGGTCGGGATGGAAGGAAAATAGAAGATTCCATACTGCATGGCAAAAATTAGAGGAAAACGTGGTCAAAACAACCCCCTTACACAATATCCTGCAGGACTATACCTTAGTGACGGAGTCACCCGCCACACCCACGTATGCCCATTCTATGCACCTTCTACAGTAAGGGACACTATGCCATGACGCCCTCGAGTGGTTCATGTACAAGAGTGGGAACCAGGGCACCGGGTCCTGTTCTGTTGCAAATGCGGAACATAGCGTGGAGCTCATACTTCCCACTGGATAGTCATGAGAGAAACATATCCAATTCCTAGTCCTGACTGGTCGGGGGGTACGCGTTCATCAATCCGAATAGTATTGCCCCCTTTCTTTTTCATATTCTTTGGCATATCTAGTGTTGGTCTAATGCGTCCATGGTTGTATAGTTGGGACGAATGTTGTACTGGAATCCTGATCAGATTCCCGCCGGCACCGATGCAACCCCTCGTAAGTCCTAGACACTTTAGGCCTTGGCTTTCTCGACCTTCTACATACGGCTATTGATATTAACAAATCACATGTTTATAGGGCTGTAGTCTCTCTACCTCTACACCAAATTTTCTCTCAATTTAAGTCGTCGAGTATAAAATCATTTAGTCGTTCTGTTTCCCTTCTCCTCCAATTCTCCAATTTCATTCATCCCAGGGCCTTGGGATCGCCCGTCATGGTTAATCTATCCATGGATTCGTCGGTTGCTGACGAACCCCTTCCCCAGAATTCACTCGGCATGATACCCGTTGTTCTCGTCCGAAGATACCAACTTTTTTAAAGTCCATGGGCTAACCTTGGAACCGACAGCTGCGGTGGCGAGATCTTTGGATGACATAAGCCGGCCTGCTTCCCAATTGAGAATAGTGGGGACACATGGGGAAGCTGTAAGCCCGTTAATTGGACATATGCTTGCCGACCGTCGATCCTCCCAAACGTTTTCTGTCAATGGCACTGCAGAGTTTCCCAAGGTTCATTTCAGATCACGCGCTTAAGCTTTCGCCTCATTTTTGCAACTGAACGTCATTGTCTGTTCAAATGACTATACGTTCGGCAAATGGCTGAATCGTCTTTCCGGCAACGGTTCCTTCATGTCGAGGTGCCGGTTTTCTAATCTCAACGTACCCAGTGGCGGATCTCCAGTCTGCCATTCTCCGCGACTCCCGCCAACTTGCCCACTCACGGAGATTTTTTGACCCAGATCCCTGGCTTACCAGTGCGCTTCACACATCCACTCTGCGCCTTGACCCCCTTAATCGTCTGCCGCGCTTGCTCGTCCTGGTGAACGCCTTGCCATGTCCACCATTCCCCACACTCGTTCCCGACCCCTACTGGCCCGGTTAACATGAGCAGCACGAGCTAAGTGAAATTATTTGCACATTCGCCCCGTTCTCTGTCCGTGCTGTCTGCCACGAGGTGGATTAACCCAAATATCGCGTGCACAAGTGATCGGCCCCGGGCTCTGCTTTTTGGGTCCTCCTCAGTCCTTTCCAAGTGACGATCATGACCGTCGATCTGCTGAATTGGCCACTGGTCGTCGTCCTGTCATAAATTCTGGACCCGTAGGCGAGTCTAGCCTGCTCAGGCTGCATGCACAGGGAGACTGCGTCGGCGAAGGCTGACCGGGCCGCCACTATTGGACGTGTCCACGGCAACGGAGACCATCTGGCAGATACACGTACTTTGTGACTGATGACCGGAGAATTGATATATCTGCACGTGTGGACGCGTAATTTGATGTGTACGTGCTGGTCGGCCTCGTGCGAGATGTATCAATTGCATCTCCTGAGAGCTGTCAACTCAAGCCCTACTGTGATTGACTGCCCCATCGAAACCCTCTGATCTTCCCTACTATTGCCGAGCTAATATGACAGCTCAAGGTGGCTCCCCTCCCCGCCCCCCCCTCCCCTTTTTTTTTACCGGTAATTGGGATTTACATTTAAGCTCTCCTATCTTTTGGCACCAAATTTAAGAACGTAACCTCAACGTACAAACTATTGTTGCTCTGCCTTGCTACTGCGGGGAAACAGTAAGCATACTGTAGACTATGCAAGTGCAAACCCAAATGAAACTCAAAATTATCTAGCTCTCTAAGTCCCGAAAATTCAGTCTACGCGCCCTTTTGGAACTCGCATGATGATCTTCGCCGTTGAGATTCTTGCAACCTTGGAAAGCGGGGATATGCAGTATCCTCCTATCCTCCTTCAATCCGGATTTTCACCGGGGCTAATACCCCTAATATTACTGATATATCAACAAAGATCAGAAAACTTCTTCCCCTATCAATTGTCCTTATCGTTGCTCTGGTCCTTGTCCTTGTCCCACATATCCACTTCCAAGGTTAGTCCAACGTTGCGCGTTGTACTCCATAGGGAACTGATCATTTTCTGCACCCGCTTTCGTCCGTGCTCAGGGGAGATCATGAAGCCAGCGTTTCAGAACATGAACATGAACATGAACACAGCCTCCAACCGAACAGGTCCGACAGTACTTGTGCACGTCAAGCACGTTGGTTTAATGCTGTCATGCTGTCCATTGTGTAGCCAGGTGTAGAAATCAGGGTTTAAGGTTTAGTAGTGAAACGCCCTCCGCGGGTCTTATACAACTTCTATTCGCTGGGGCTTCTCCCCGGAGGCACAGGGACTAGATGCATATGGGACTCGGGCTTCCCGCTGTCACGGTCTGCCGAGTGCTTGAGGTGATTGAAGGCGCAGCTTGGGATTGTAGATACATCGCGCATATTTCGGTACCCAATTTTAGTATATGCGGGCCTTCATTGCTCAGGTGGCTGTGGTAAAGGATTCTTCCTGCCCAGGTGCGCTACTGCACATATGCATGCAGAGGACTTTGGAAACACTGTATAGATTCCGATTCTTGTTTGGGATGGTCGACCCGACCGTATATTTTGAGCCAATTTGCCGACTTAGCTTCAGCTAGCAGGGATTACAGGGTTTCTGGTGTCTACGGATCATAACCATTGAAGAAGGGGTGGCAGGGAGATGCATGTTTCATGATCTTCTAGGTCCAGCTCCACCGTCAGTGTCAATACCATACATCGCACTCCGTACAAACCGTCTAGATCTGTTGCAAACAAAGAAAAATTCTCCGACGTTCTAATTGCTATGTAACATCTTCGTCCAAAAAGACCCACCGGACGATACAGTGTCAAGCTCCTTCCACAAAGAGACTGATCAACAATTGAAACTCCTAGGGCCAACATGAAACATCATTTTACTAGTCAATCACCGGAAGCGCAGAGCCGAGCTATTGAAAGCGAGGCTCCATCAAGCGCTCTGGAAATGGGGACAGCTAGAGCCTAGAGAGTCCAGGCCATCAAGGTCTTGGTAGCCTGTTTAGTTATTTTCCTTGGCTGGGCAATGTGGACCGATATTTAACTAGTCTGCTTAATGTTTCAGGTCGGATTTATGATTTGCGGCTCTAGATCGCATTCGTCTTGGTTTTTATTTTTTATTTTTTATTTTATTTTTGTATCCATTTTAGAAAAAATCAAAACATGTACGCATGAACTTTCAATCAGTGCCCCTATCTGGCTAGCTGAACCCATGACCCAGTTTGGTTTGCGCCCCGGAGCCCTATGAAAGTGGAGCGTCAACATTCGGAATACATCCGTGGCCCGCTATCTGTCCAGGACAAGAAGCCGAACCACGCACCACGGAACTGGGATTTAGAAATTTTGAGTATTTGGAAGACATCTGGACTAGAATTTGATCGGTCCATTCCATGGGCGTTTAGTGCTCACGTTTATCCAAGTTTTCACTGAAAGACATGTGAAGCAAAAGAATGTCCTGCATCGCGGCATGCAATGACAGTCCCCGGCGGAAATGCGACGGGTCAAATTGACCAGGTGTAGCATTGCAACTTTACCTCCCTTGGTCCTCTCACATGCCAAACCTTGGTTGCTGCATGTTCTCATACTAGTGAGGGGAAGTTGGTACTTCGTGTTCTGTGACGAGAGTTGACTGATCAATTGAGGAGCTGTTGATTTAGCCTCTGATTAAGGACTGATGTGATTGATACGCAACGGTCTTTCTGACCTCAATGGTTTGGGCTATTGATGTCTATGCACATTGAGGTGATTGGTTATCGAAGTGATGAGTTGGTGCCTGTGATCCGACTGGTTCAAGTGCAATGTGATAAGGGGGGATGTCCACGGCTTGAATCATGCATGTCCACAACACGCGTGTTGCACACCAACTGGCGAATCAGCCGGACAAGCCCCGGAGTATTCGGAGAATGTTCGCACTTGGAGTTTCTTACAATTGAACCTCTATGTACTATTTCGTGTTCATCAATAGGTCATGGGAGATTTTTCCATGTCTTCCAAAGAAGCCTTGTAGCTGTTAGAGAATGGGTGGAAATCTGTTGAGCAAGGGAAGTACATCCAGTGTTTTTCCGAGCTCGGACAGATGAACTGATTGACTCAAAACACAGTAAATTCTAACTCAACAGCTATAACAGAGCAAAACCTCATTTTCCTTCACTAACCGGTATCTTTTATTTCACTATTTCAAGCTTCTTGCATGGAAAAGTGAGCTGGTATATACAAGGCCAGCTCCGGGTTTGGTCTGTTTGCAGGTGTCTACACCGGCGGCCCCCGAAGGGGAAGCGCTTAAGTAATCGGGAAAGTTTGTTCCCAACATCTCATCGGAAAAGTATCACTATCTCCTACCCCATCCCTTCTCACATATACAATTGGGCTACCTGCATCATGCTCTTCCGTACTGCGGCCCGCCAGGCTGCGCCTCTGCGCCGTCAGGCCTTTGCCCCTTTGACCCGTCGCTCCGTCACCACCGACGCCGCCTCTGCGCACGCCGAGAACATCCCGCAGGTTTGTTGAGCCCCGTTCGGAAAACTGGAAAACCCCCTCCAGGCGCTGTCGGACCCAATGCTGATCATGGCGATTGCGCTGTACAGGAGGATGACAAGCCGTTCACTGTCCGCCTCTCCGATGAGAGCTTCGAGACCTACGAGATCGACCCGCCCCCGTACACCCTGGAGACCACCAAGAAGGAGCTGAAGACCATGTACCGCGACATGGTCTCCATGAGGTATGCGACTGCCACTGAGAGATTGGTCTGTACATGTGCACATGTGCTAATTGCTTGATTCCCACAGACGTATGGAGATGGCCGCCGACCGCCTGTACAAGGAGAAGAAGATTCGGGGTTTCTGCCATCTGTCGACCGGTCAGGAGGCCGTCGCTGTCGGTATTGAGCACGCTATCAACCGCATGGACAAGGTCATCACTGCTTACCGTTGCCACGGTTTCGCTTTGATGCGTGGTGGTACCATCCGCTCCATCATTGGTGAGCTGCTGGGCCGCCGCGAGGGTATCGCGTACGGAAAGGGTGGTTCCATGCACATGTTCGCCGAGAACTTCTACGGTGGTAACGGTATTGTCGGTGCTCAGGTGCCTGTCGGTGCTGGTCTGGCTTTCGCTCAGCAGTACAACGAGCAGCCCAACACCTCCATCGTCCTTTACGGTGATGGTGCCTCCAACCAGGGTCAGGTCTTCGAGGCCTTCAACATGGCCAAGCTGTGGAAGCTCCCCGTCCTGTTCGGTTGTGAGAGTATGTTCCCCCCCACCTTTTCAAGCGTGAGTTAGACTCGGAAAACTAACATATCGAAATAGACAACAAGTACGGTATGGGTACCTCCGCCGCCCGCTCCTCCGCCCTGACCGAGTACTACAAGCGTGGTCAGTACATCCCCGGTATCAAGGTCAACGGCATGGACGTCCTGGCCACCAAGGCCGCCGTCCAGTACGGTAAGAACTACGCCATCTCCGGTAACGGCCCTCTCGTCTTCGAGTACGTCACCTACCGTTACGGTGGTCACTCCATGTCCGACCCCGGTACCACCTACCGTAGCCGTGAGGAGATCCAGCGCATGCGCAGCACCAACGACCCCATTGCCGGACTCAAGCAGAAGATGATCGAGTGGGGCGTTACCTCCGAGGAGGAGCTCAAGACCATCGACAAGGCTGCCCGTGCCTTCGTCGACGGCGAGGTCGCCGAGGCCGAGAAGATGGCTGCTCCTGAGAACACCGCCCGCAACCTCTTCGAGGACATCTACGTCCGTGGCTCCGAGCCCAAGTGGATGCGTGGTCGTACCGTCGATGAGACCTTCTACTACTAGATGTTTTTTTCCCCACCGAAAGCTTCATGACGGTACCGGTCTAGGTCTTGGTTGTGCCTGGATCTAAAAGAGTTAATGCTTTGGGTATTTATTCCCCTCTGGATCGAGGATGACGCGCTGTGCATCCGCGTTCCTATCTATCACTATTCTGTAATTTAGCCGATGACTACTCTTTTCTTTGTTTTTGTCCGTGTCTTGTTTTTCTAGAGTAGAGCAATTGTCATCATCTTGGTTCAGCCGTTGAATTCACGTAGAAGGCATTACCTAAATAATGCCCTCCCAGGACCCTGTCTCTATAGAACTATATTTGCATCGGCTAGCCATATAAATTGTTAAAAACGTTCCCAGTCAAGTCATTTCCCTAAACGCCTATGCCTGTGTGTTGGGTATCATACTAAACGCAATAAAAGATAAACATAACCTTTGACACATGGGGTATTCCCAGAAGAAAATAACAATAGCCAAGAACGTTTCCCACCTAAGCAGACTCTTGCTGCAACATCTGAAGAATCATCTCCTGGGTCCTCTGCACAGAGTCCAGCTTCTCCTTGAAAATAGCACGATCCCGATCTAATTCCCTTCGTATCTCAACTTGCATCTCCTGACGCAGTTCTTCCTTGATACGCTCGATATCAGAAACGGAACCGTATGCGTTTGTCTGGTGTCCTGTATCTGAGGAGAAATCGGCACTCGACTCAGAAGCGGCTTGTACCAGAGCAGAGAGTACAGGCGAAGCTCGGCGATCTGGACTACCATTTACGGATGTTGTGTCGAGGTGTTTGTTGAGTTTGCCCAGTGTTTCCAGAACAGCGTTCATCATGCGATTGTTTGGCCGACTTTTCTCTGTTGTTTGCGTCTGCATCGTTGCCGGTGTGGATTGTGTAGGGTTGGGACTGGAGAACATGGATTCGTAGCCAGGAGGAAGCTTGACACCAGCAGGCAAAGAGACAGACGACGACTGGACGTCATATGGATGGGAAATAGCAAGCGGAGCCATCACTGCAGTAGTCCCCGGCTCTTCGCCATGAAACATCTCACCAACGTCGGGACCACCGGAGGTAGAATGAAGCATTTCCTCACCGTTAACCTGCATCTGCGAAGTTCTCCGCCGAATCATCTCATCCCGCTTCTCAATCCGCCTCGCCTCGGACTCCTGCCACCGCGCCCAGGTCGGGATCCACATATCCAACACAGCACACCACTGCGGATTCATCGAATCCTCTGATAACTGTGCACCAGATATCGCACGCTGCCGCCGCCGATCTTCTAAGAACTTCACACGCTGCTTTGTAACAAGCTCCACCTTCCGTCGTACCGAGTGCCACGAATATGGCCGCCCATGCGCGCGTGTGAACTCCTCCGCTACACCGCGCCACCAGTTACAGATATCGCTGCGCTTGCCGAAACTTCCTGCGTGCCGGTTGCATATCTCGAATAGGGAGACTTCTTCTCGGGTTGTGAGTCTTTTGCCGTGTTTGCGACTTGCGTCGCCGTCATCGTCTACAGAGCGTTGACGCTTCGTGCCGCGATGTTGATCTATATCTGATTCTGGCGATTGCAGTGTAGTGGACACTGGGTTCTCGACCGAGGTCATTTGTAGATTGTTTTGTGACATTGGTCTGCTGTGGATTATTACCGCTACCGATGGTGGTTGCGGACTTGGGCCTTGGTGGAGGCCTGGTGTCCCAGCTGGGACATTTGTCTCGCGTGGTAAGGGAGATCGGTAGGGTGACTGGGAATATTCTGGCGATATTTGCATTGGTGAGGTCTTGCTGTGACGGTATTTCACTTCACAGTTGGTTTAAATGTGGCAGGTACGAGGTTCGAAGGACGACATGCGCTGTGTAGGGATAGTGATTGTATCACAGTTGATCGTGACGTCAGGATAGGTGTGAAGCTCGGTATGAAATTATTATAGTTGAACAGCTATTTGATCGGCCTTATCAAGCTTCTGGTCTAGACGCGGGGAAACGAGAGAAGTGCAAATCGGTCGGGAGGTTTGCAATTTTAAGAGCGGTAATTTTCACCCGTAATTTTGCTCCACTTGCAACTATGAGACATTATGGTTATTTCGACCTGAAATTGGACTCTTAGGCAGAGAGATAAAATCTACTCAAAATATAGATTGAATGACGCAGTTCTTTGCAATAAATTGGGAATGCATATTTGCGTTCTAATTCTATCGATCATAGCATTAATTGTATTAACAAGCCTTGAAACCCTGGCAATCGCCATCATTCAACCTTGGCTTAAAGTGATGCATTAGCATATATAAATGGAAGCTTGCTTGTTCGTTAACGATCACAATCACAGGAGAGAAACTCAATTTCGGTTCCCGGTACACCGTATGGATCGCATCATCATAAATCATGAGCCACTCATAAAATCGCTCAAGCCACGGGCGATACTTCAGACCCATCGATAGGTTCACGCTTCGGCATTTCGTAACTAGGATCAAGCTCGCGGTGCTTGCGACCAACAAATAGCCAGCGGAAACCACGTGCGGTGGCCTTGATCAGATCCCATGGATTCATGGCATCGAGGAAAGCCTTGATGCCCAAGAATCCACCGTAGTAGCGTTGGTCAGAGCCGTTGCTCATAATGTCGCCCTTGTTGAGCATGTACGGACCCCAGGGGAACCCCCAGAAGTGCAAAATGGCGAAGAGGAACATTTCGATGCAGATCAGGAGATTGGGCAGTCCATTGTTCCAGTCGAAAAGCTGGACTTTGGCGGATGATTTAATCGTTCCAGATGAGGTTAGGAAGTCGATGATCGTCTTTGCTAACGTTAGAGATATTCCAAAAAGAGGGAAATGGTGGATATGAGTACTCACCGATTGCCAGAAGGAAAGGAAAATCACAAGCTTGATGCAAAGAATCTTGAGGAAAGGGCGGTGATGCGCGATGTCGTTCTTGATCTGGATGTAAAACTGGATCAAGCAGTACATGGCAACGGTGACCGCAATTGACTCGATAACCAGGACCTGGAACTTGTTAGCAAGACTGAAATTTGGAACAATCGGAGAAAGTGGACCTACCCAAACATGGGCATAGTATGGGCTATCTGAGTCCTCACAGTACCGGCCGTCAGCCTGGGCTGCAACAGCAATGACTGTCATGATTACTCGCAAAAAGCAGTATTGGAAAACACCGATCCATATGACCTGTGTCACGTCAGCTTCAATTCCTCTCTCTCGAAGGTGGGGTTGTCATACATTGAACCAGGTGAGTCCGCTGCGAGGCCTCCGCAGCTTGCCTTTATCGCGGTTTCCACAGAAGCATTTCTGCATCCAGTTCATAGGCCAGACCCAGTTGACTGGCTCAATACCACGGAAATACTCCTTCTGGGTGTGGAGATCGGGTGCAATGTAGGAGCAAAGCAGAGTGAAAAAGGAAGCAATCGCGAATGGCTCATAACAGTCGCCAATCAGCTCAAAGTATACAGAGTGCCTGTAATAATAGACACATAGAAATGAAGAGATGGCGTAAACGGGAATCATAAACAGGATACGGATGATGCTGGGAGGAATTAGAACAGGAACTGGAGATCGGGTACAAGACGACTTACTATCGCTGTTCATTGGGGTTGCTGTAGTGCGTGGCATGGCCGATCATAATTATACTGACGAGGATAAAAGCCAGTACTGTGAAGATGGCGCAGAGAATCCAACTCAGCTCGTGGAAGGTGATGCCACCATCCCAGAGGTCAGCCTCATGGACTGTTAAGAAGATCAGTACCGTCCGAAGAAGGGGGGGAACAGACTCGATTAAGCTTTCGACTCACTTGTGATGTCCTCCTCAGTGGAGTTACACTTGGGCCAAGTCATGGCGGGGGAGGAGAGGGTGATTAGATGAAGCTCGTCAAAACTTCACGATCATAAAAGATTATAAACTGTTTATCCCAGCCGCTGACGTACGAAAAGACCGGATAATCAGGCAGCGAGAAATTTCGCCAAATCAATAAAATGTTCAGGCTCCACCCCTTAGTTCCAATCATGATCGGCGTAAGGCTTGTCCTTTTCGCGCCGGTGCGGGACGCCGCGTAACATGTGGGTCAGCTTTTACTCCGTACTGTACTCTGTTATGAAATTGTGCATCAGATCGAGATTGGACGGTGAAGTCATCAGTTCCGTCATCTAGAAATGCTGTCATGATCTTTTGTTTACATCGTATGTTGGGTACTGATGTTTATGGTTTGTACCTTAGTAAGCCCAGGAACAAGCATCACAATGTTGATTGACTCGGCAGATTGGGCGTGGCATTACCATTTTTCAGCGATTGAATAAAGAGTCCAGCCCAATACATATATCTATTGTAATCTCTGCGGGAATCAATTAAAATAAATCTACAATTTACTATCGCAGGAGGGTAATAGGCATCAACAAGGTTCGAGAGTGACTTACTTGTAAGAAAGTATAGGGATCAATATATATCCGGGATCACCATGCTCTTTTTTACCATGACATCCTTACATGGAAGGTTATTCATAAGTCCATTCATATTTCCAAGAATGCCAAGATTATTGACCTGTAGCAGACCTCATATTCCAGTTTTATAGCTGGCGACATGTTGACTATTAGCCCTATTCGTCATCCTGAGCTAGGTACTCCCAAATGATAGTGGCCGGAGATGAAACCATTCACCACCGTCAATGAGTCGTTGATATGGCATGTACTGCTAGTTGGGGAAAAGCAAAGCTGCTGAGGAAGTAAGAAAGGGATTGAATTTTGACAGGCATCTCTGGTAAAGGTTCTCTTGGACCTCCTTTCCCTTCTACCTCTCTACAAACACCATGTCTTCGCCACTTGCTAAGTTGACTGAGGCCTTCGAGGCCCACAACAAGTTTACTCGCTTTTTCATTGCCAAGCACTCTTTACTTGGCAAGCGCAGAAGAATCTACGCTGCAAAGGTGAAGGTCATCACCGAATTGAGTGTCTCCTCCCCCTCGCACCATCAAAGTGAGTATGACACTGGATAGAAAGCCACCAGTCACCAAAAACCCAACACTAACCATGGGAAGATAAAACCCAAGCACCCCGACTTCCCTCTGATCTTGGACCACCTTTATGATGATAATTCTGTTCATTCACCAAGTCTTTCGTCTGCACAGTCTCTGATCTGAGGACTGGTGTGTCATGCTTTCTTTCGCTGCAAAGGCCTAGCCTCGACGCCTATTCACAGCACAGAGATCAGCATGTAGGACTTGCTCAACCAGATTTGCAACCTACTGTGTCTGGAGAGTGCTGCAGACGGTTTGCCCGACACAAACAAAGCTTGGAAAGACTTCTGCTTCGCAGAGACAGGTAGCAGCAATGCCTACTAGGAGTTTGTGGAGAGGAAAGTGTACATAGGGACAAGGTCTTGCAGATTCCATCGAGAAATCCTTCAGCATAGCGATTGTAATACAGAGACTCTTTATCAAATGACAGGCAATTACCTGGGAGTATTTAGCAACAATTATTCCATGTAGAAAGATTTTAGCATTGATATATCCATTTACAAACCATCGTGGCTATGGTAGTACAGAGGGCCAGGAAACCCTGAAAAACAAAAAGCAAAGAAGGCACCAACACCATGGTCAACATGAGCACCAGAGGAGATATGCAGCGGGGGGTGAATAATGAAAGAGACCCAGTAATACACTCGAGAGAAATGGGTGGGGGAACAATAATAGAAACAGGAAGATGTGGCTGAGTAGAGGTGCTTATAATGTCATGAATGCTCCTCTACCAACGTCTCTTCAGGTACCAGCCATAGGCCGGGGTGCTAACCGACTCGCCGAAGGGAGTGGGCACTTCGGCGGAGCCAGGGCGGGCAACAGGGTGGCGCAGGTATACAGCGGCGCAAATGTTCTGGTTGACCTCGAGGTAGCGGGGAATGAAGGCGAAGGTAGACATGTAGTCTCGTGGCCGCCAAGGAGTGGCGTAGGGCTTAGAGTGGTCGATCGGGTTGTCACGCATCTGAGTAAGAGCCCGGCGAAGAACTTCGAACTCCTCATTAGACAATTCCGATGCGTCGACCTCACCACCCTCGGCAGCCTTCTGGAAGGCCTCCGATAGCTTGTTACCGGCCTCGTCTTCTGATTTCTTGGATGCGGCAGCGGTCTCCTCAGTGGCCTCAGTGGCTGATTGATCCTTTGACTTCTTGGCGTCCTTAGGCTTCTTCTCAGCGCGTGTCGCCTTCAGCATCAGTGTGAGCTCGGAGAACTGCGATTCAAGACTGTCTGTAAGAATGGTGCTGGTCTCGGAGCGGGATAACACGCGGCGCACGGCCTTCTGGAAGCCACGCAGCTCCTGCTTGCGCTTCGCTGGGAGCACATCCTTGTCTGTGGACATGATAGTCTTGGCTTGGGCCATCAAAGCCTTGAGAGTATCCTTGGCGCTTTCCTTTTCTTCCTTCTCCTCGGGCTCCGGCTTGGCCTCGGCTTCGGTATCGGCTTCTTCTTCTTCCTTCTCACTCTTCTGTTTCAGCTGGCGGGACTCTCGTCGCTCGAATTTCGTCTTGGGGGCACCGGTGGCGAACATAACACGCTCCGGCTCGACCTGGAATAGATCCCCGGGGTTGAGGAGGTAGCTGGGGTGTCTCATCTAGGAGCAAAATAGATATTAGTAACAGGAAATTGGCACCAGTGGACTCAATTGCCATAACACACCTTCTGGCCATTCACAGTAACTGCACCGTGGATGACAAACTGTCTTGCTTGCCGAGCACTGCTAGCAAACAGTGCTCGGAATATGGCAACATCCAAGCGGCGCTCCAGGGGAGCGAATGCCATCTGGGTATAGGGGACCAGGCGCGAATTGAAGGGCTTTCCTTCCGCTTGTAGGCCGGAGCCTCGACCAGCAGATGCCTCGGATCCATCATCCATCGCGAGGTCGGCGGTGTTCATGGGGTAAACGCTGCGGATACGCTTCGAGAACATGCGCTTCCATTGGCCCTCACGGACCTGCTCACCGTGGTAGGCGCGGGAAACGGCCTTGGCAGTCCATTTTTGCTGGAAGAATGTGCGGTTCGCAGTAGAGGGGGAACGGAATTTTTGCAGGTTATACAAGTTGTACTTGCTCCATGACTGACGGATTTTCTAGACGGAGAACATCGTTAGCAGGTTGTCTACCTGGGGACCGTGCAATTGACATACCCCCTTGGACAAGGTGTTGCTGGCCCTGTTCCTCATTTTGGCGACTGCGAATGATTGGACGCGACGCGGGGAAAGAGTGTGGTATGATCGAGGCAATCGTGGATGCACGACTTGATGGACCTGAGCACCCAAAACTTCCATACCACGTGACCTTCCGTCAATTGCCAGTTATTCCGCCTGAGAAACCAGGCATGATTACAAATCGATTCTGATTGGCTGAATTCTGCCTCGCTTACGGTCAGATTGGTCACCGCTTACGTCTCGGGTATAAATAGCTCCCTTCTCTTCCACCTTTCCCTCTCTTTTTCTTTTCTTCTTCATACTTACCTTGTTTGGGTGGCTGCGATCATGAAGGTGGTCCACCACAGATTGGTCCCTGCATTGCACAGCGCGGCGGACTGGTCTGTTCAACGGCTTTCGGGTCATTGACAGGCGCATTCTTTGGCACTCTCCACTTGTGGAACTTATCTCTTTTCATCAATTCTTGGGTCAGTGACTCGAGCTTGGAGAAGAGGATCAGTAACAAGTAAAAAATGTACGAATAGAATCGCTTGACGACTGTTCTAATAATACGTTTTCATCTTACCACTGAGACGCCCCATCCCTGTCCAGGTGCCTTCCGAAGGTCTCCTCCCTTCCTGGAACTTCGTTACACGCGCACGTTCCTTGATTCTCTCACAGCCTCGATCAAATACCATTCACCAACCTGTCCATCCCCTGCATGAGGGATAACTCCCGTGCATCACTGTGGTTTCGAGTTCCAGGAAGTGATGTGATATCTCAGAGAACATGACTTGATTCATTGTTTATGTGAAGTTCATTCATTCAGAGAAGTGAATGTATATATTCTTTTTTTCTTCACTTCCTCTCTTCTGTACAGCTACAGATACTGTTGAGGTCTGTATCATTATACAAACCTCCCTATATCCTTGCAATCATACCAGGTGAAGGGCATTGTCACAGCCCCGTGATTTAGCAGTGTCTCGACCATCTATCTCTTCATAGCCCCCTGTGCTGCGAGTTGAAGTACTTTGTCACGCCCACCCTTGGCATTTACATGGACACCTTGAACGAGAAGCATCGTTCACAGGAAGTTCGAGATCTGGTTGTTATGTGGGCTACTCAGACAATATCACCAGGAAACACGTTATTTATCTTAATAGTGGTGTATTCGATGCGCTATATTGTAAACTAGATGTTGGTATCTCAGACTCGTGAAACTTCATAAAACAGATGCAGGTGATCAGTTCCCAACCCATACAGCGCCATGTCAAATATGCAAAATCTTAACCGGACTCCAAATATTTCTCAAATCATTCTCGCCTAGAACTCGGGAACACCTCAGCCAGCGAATCAGCTTCTTGGGGATTAGTCCACTCCTCAAGCAAATCATGCGCCATGTCGACAGTCTCGTCATCAATACCGGCCTCGAGAACGGATCCGTCGCAAAATGCCAAGCGTGTGAGGACCACTAAGTGTTTCTGCTTGCTGCCTGGCACACGTGCCAACTTCTCTTGCATGTTTATAGAAGACCCGTGGCGCCGGATCACCCCAAATACTAGGCGCATCAGTCCGTTGACTAACGCAACTCGCAGCTCCTGCTCAGGCGGCGATGCGTATAGGGCATCGAGCTCGTCGTGCATGGATCGGAAGAGACGTGCCAACGCGTTAGGATGAGCGGCAATGATGGCACTACCATGCTCCCGAGTTGGCGCTGCTGGATTGAATGCCAAAGACTCCAATAAAAGTAAAACCTCCAGGCGCATTGCACATATGTCGTGCGGGGTGTACGGCTCAAGACCCTCATCCGGTTGGGCTCGCTCACTGAACATGAAGGAAAGCCGGTCGACAAGCCATCGTTGTATATCATTTTGTTCCCCTTCTGAAGGCATGATGGGCCCGAACGACTCTGGTCGAATGCTAGTTGATAATAGGTGCAATATCAGCACAATATCCTTTAGTGGCTGTGAAGGATGTAGCATAACGAGGGTGAAGGTATGTCGGATCTGCCGCCAAAAATCCTGCAGTGCATCTTTGACATGTAATAATTCACTTGCGATATGATACAGCAGACGCAGGGCCTCGGTTGAATCAACCTGTGGTTGTAAGTCTGACTGTGGAGTCGGTATTGGCCGCATCACCCTCGCCTTTTCCCGGGCAGCGGGGGAATATCGAAACCGAGGAACCGCGTTGACTTCAACAGAATCTTGTAACACAGAGACCAAAGGACCGATCAGCTTTGGAAGTGGAATATCGTTCATCCTCAGAACGTATCGTGCAAGGGTCATAAATCGAGGAACAGGTTCGTAGAACCGCTCAGTCAGAGCACGTTGCCAAAGCGGCCCAATCGTATGCATGTATTCCACTACATAGCTGCCCATGTCTAGCTGAGCCAAACGGTCTAAGACCATGCTAGACACGGGTCGTCCTGGTTCCGAGGGAAATGATATCCTTGCCAGCGCCTCAATATCGGTTTCTTGATTAGGGAGCATGCGGTGATTCAACAACCGTTTCATAACCTGCTGGTCACGTTCAAGCGGCTCGGGCCCTTGCTCGCGATCTAGTCCAAGGCCATCGGCGGGAGCATCAACCATCACTAGCTCGCCAGCGGGGCTCAACTGTAACGGGACAGGGGTATCCTGACTTGCCCGTCGCTTTCGCTTTCCTGGAACAGTCGGAGTTGCTCGTTTTGACCGGGCTGCCGACTTGCTGGGTGATACGGCAGCGATCTCGTCATCGTCGAACCCATCTCGAAATGGTAGGTTTCGAGATTTCTTAGGTGTTACAGGCGGATGCTCCTCTTCCTGTCGCTGTTTCAACTTGAAATTGCGCAAATGATGTGCCTCCTCTGCTAAGTCATGCTGAAGGAAGATGTTCTCCGTCGCAAGTATGTGGCCTTCGGACATCGCGGCTTCGACAATTTCTTTATGTTTTGTTGTTTCCTCCGCTATGGCCTTGCGCAAGGCTATCAGCTGCTGGTCATAATCCGCGACCATTTGCGCCTGTTTGGATCGGATAATGGCAATCTCGCCCGTCTTCGACTGCACCTGGGATTTCGCTTCGAACAATTCCATTCGCAGTTGTTCTTTCTCTCGCTCCAGCTGTATATTCAAAACGGTCAGTGACGATAAATCAAGTTGCGCACACTCCGAACCTACCTGTTCTAGACGCGCATTTCCTCCAGATGTGTTCCCTGGAGCAGGATCATCCACCTCCATAGCGTCACCCATCTCACTGTTGACGGGCCACCCATGCCCCTTCACTAACACATGATGGCCATTGGGAAGCGCCGCAGAGCCACTCGCATTGTCATGTACCTCCGCTCCCAATTCACCCACTTCCAGTGTGTCATAGTCGTTCGTTAATCCGGTGTGTAGACGAGGTGGTGGTTGCAAGGTCGCGGAGTTACGAACCGCGGGTTTTACCTGCGCATGGAGAGTCGAGTTGTTTGGGACTGTCGGGCTATATTGGTACTGAGAGGCCTGGCCCTGAGTGGCCTGAAAAGCACTTTGTTCTAGGTCAAAAAGTGTCCCGGGAGGCAGAGAATCGAACTCGTCAGAGAAGTAGTCATCGTCGTTGTCTTCCATGCCCCCGCGCCATGGATTACAAGAGACTTGAGTGATAACGGGAGACTCGGAAAAGATGAAAGCGAGGTGGGACAAGGGTTTTGAATATTTTAGGAATGCATCAGCTAATGTTTGGAAAGGTTGCAATTTAATCTAGCGCCAACTGCTCTCATTCAAAACGCGGAGGATGAGGCTGACCGCTTTCGCGGTGCTGAATCACGTGTAGTTATGCCGCTGCGATGTACCTCTAGGTACCTTAGGTATCCATGGATGGTAGCATTTAAGGCCTCGGGAAAAAATAATCATGCATTAACTGGCCAGATCGCTGACCCACCAGCTACTTTTTGTTTCTTTCTTCTTTTTTTTTTTTTTTTTTGCCAACGCTACAGACATCCTTTGAAGCGGCCTTGGTAATCATTTATGTCTAGTAGTTTTATAACAGATAATTGGTCAAACGGAAGATGCATGATGATTAGGTGTTATGTACATAAATTGACTGAAGAAAAACCAGGGCAAATGGCATCGTCACGGACGGAAGACCCACCGCCTCAGCCACCGCTCCCACCTCCGCGCATGAGCTCTCGAAGTTCCAGTCTCACTCCGCTTCTGCTTCTGGTCACCTCCCCTCCTAATTCCCGTTCTTTTTTTTTTTTTTTTTCTCCCATCTCCTCCACCACCATGGCTAAGCCCAAGCACACTGCTGCTGGTCGCAAGGGCAATGCTCCCGCGTCCCCCAGCTACAACAAAAACGAGAAGATTGTCTTTGAACAGAACACGGAAGCCGAGGAAGTGAGCTGAAACCAGTATTAATTGAACTCCTGAATGTTGTTGACGCGTCTTGATTTGTTTTTAGACACCCGAGCAGTCTGAAGGCGAGAAGAAGCAACAAGAATGGGAGAAGAAACGGCAAACCTTCATTACCCGGACAATATGGACCTTCGTCATGATTGCCGGTTTCTTCATCGCTATGTTCTCTGGTCACATCTATATCATTGGCCTAGTCACCGCTATTCAGATTGTGTCATTCAAGGAAGTCATCAACATTGCCAACAAAAAACCCCATGGTGAAAAGGAGCAGAAGCCGGCGCCCCGCTTTACCAAGCAGCTAAGCTGGTACTTCCTCGCGACCACAATGTATTTCTTGTACGGAGAGAGCGTAATTTATTATTTCAAGCATATCTTGCTTGTGGATAAGGTTCTTTTGCCCCTGGCAAACCACCACCGCTTTATCAGCTTTACTCTTTATGTCATGGGTGGGTGTGCCTCGGCTCTGCAGTTTCGGAGGAGCGTTTGCTAACGGGCCCTTTAGGATTCGTGTTCTTTGTTGGAACTCTGCGCAAAGATACCTACAAGTTGCAGTTCGTTCACTTTGCCTGGACTCACATGGCGCTATACTTGATTGTGGTGCAAGCTCACTTCGTTATGAACAACATCTTCGAGGGCATGATCTGGTTCTTCCTCCCTGCATCTTTGGTAATCACCAATGACATTTTTGCCTATGTCTGCGGCATTACATTCGGCCGTACCCAGTTGATCAAGCTGTCGCCGAAGAAGACCGTGGAGGGCTTCCTTGGCGCCTGGATCTGCACCATCATTTTTGGCTTTTTCATGACCAATGTGCTGATGCGGTACAAGTACTTCATCTGTCCTGTCAATGACTTGGGTTCGAATGTTTTGACCGGTCTAGAGTGCGTTCCAAACTCCGCCTTCATCCCGCAGCCCTATTCCCTCGAATTGATCGGCCTGGATAAGACTTTCTATGTTGCGCCCATGCAGCTTCATATCCTGAGCTTCTCTACTTTCGCCTCTCTTATTGCTCCGTTCGGTGGTTTCTTTGCCTCGGGTTTGAAGCGTAGCTTCCAGATCAAGGACTTTGGCGAGTCCATCCCCGGCCACGGGGGTATCACCGATCGTATGGACTGCCAGTTCATCATGGGCTTCTTCGCCTACATGTACTACCACAGCTTCATTGCCGTCTACAAGGCCAACGTTGGTGATATCATCGAGACTGTCATCAACGGTCTCACGGTGGATGAGCAGTTCGAGGTTGTTCGCGGCCTCAGCAAGTACCTGCACAACCAAGGCGTCGTTTCAGATACTGTAAGTTTTTTTTTCTAAGTGACAATCCACATTAATTTCGACTAACGCAAAGCTTCACAGATTCTGGACTGCCTTGTCACTGAACTTAAGCGCTGATAAATTCGAGTCGCCGGCCTCTTCATACAAAAACTTCACGACTTCTATTTACATTTTCCCCTTTTTGTAATACATCCCGAGAACTACAACTCTTTCTTTCTTGCCCTCTGGCCTCCGATAAAGCACGCTCTACCAGCCACTTGCTGACTGGGAATTGATTGGCTTTTCCGTGGTATGACATGGATGCATCCGTTGGTTTTCCATGCATGATTGCTATCACGTCTCCCTCCATATCCCACCTTTCAACACGGCATCAGTTCCACTATTCAAAACACGAGATGATTTGAAGGATTTCAAATGAAATGAGGCCAATATACGTCAACCGTGGTCAATACAGGGGCGCGATCTTTAATTTCGATTCATGGATGTTTTCTGTCTTACATTTCCCTCTTGAACCAGTACTTTATCTATCTTACGTTTTTGCCTAATTGGCACAGGATCCACTGGTCGCCTGGTCTTGATTATTTTGTTTAAGCTGTTCGTGGGTGGAGGCCTGCTAATATCCCTCCGGTGCATGAGAAGGTATTCATGGGATCTGTATTGTGTGGTGGGCCAAGGTGGCCTTATTTGCTTCTCGCTGTCCTGCAGTACTCTAGAGCAGTAGCCCAGGCAGTTGAACCTGTACATAGCTTTCAATTCACTCGTGGAAGCTGATCCCGTTGTTTGAATCAAAAGTGCATTGTTCTGTAATAGTATTCTCCTAAGTTGACAAGCCTTTGATGGTAGCTACATGGAAATTAGAAGCATGGGTCTGCTAGAAAGAACGGATCAAATCTTTTTCATTCATATCAATAGAAGTAGGGTATCACAGAAACAACAAAAATCATGGAGATAACTAGTCTTATCAACTGTGATCTCATTCAACCGCCGATGCCAGTATGTCCGAAATGCAGCGCCCATACCCACCAAATAGTGAGGACCGAAGAAGCGTCCTGCTCATCTCTACTGTTCCACCTCATACTCTTCAGTCTCAAGTTTGAAATACTCTTCAACCTGCCTTTTCTCCTTCTCTGCTTCGGCAGAATCAAGCATAAACCGGACAGCTGCATCCCGACTCTTATCTGCCCTGTGGCGCTCGCCATTGGCAGCAACAGGTGTCAACGGGTGCAAAGGTCGCTGTGGAGGCTCTGCGGATTTTCCACCTCCACTCAAATTCCTTGTGTCACGAGGTCGGTCTACCCAAAATGCAAATCGACTAATGCTGTTTTCTCCGGCTTCTTGGTTCAGTGGAATACGGACGGTTAAGAACTGGTCTGCTGGGAAATCTGGTCCTACAGATGTTGAGGAGCGGTGGTGCGTATAGAGTTCTAGGAGATCAAAGAGAGTTTCTAGACTTTGGGGTTAGTATGACTGTATGTATAGGTCAAAATGACTTAGGCTTACCCATCACTTCTTCTCTGCTCGTGTCCCATCGCTCGTATTCCTCTCTGGACTCTAGGGCCTCGGTACGCTGGTCCAAGAGTCGGCTGGCGAGTTCGAGACAAGCGAAGGCCAAAGGTGACGTTGATTGTTTGAGTGGTGCAAATGTTCGATAAAGATCCAGTGAAATGCGGTAGGCCAGGCTCCGGACTTCCATTGAAATTCCGTGACGACGAGCCAGCTTGAATAGAGTCTTATGGGGGTGGCGGGTGCGGAAGTCGAAGCCAGATGCCTCTAGCATCAACCTCTCTAAGCCAATAATTCCCCGGGAGTTAGTGTCAAAAATCTGCCAATAATTGAGTTAGTACAGTTCTCTTTTCTTCTCCACATCACTGGAGATTTCCCAGAGTGGTGACCTACAGGATCATCTGGTGCCAGGTGGTCTGATGGTGACAGCTTGAGATTGTATGCTGCGCATACAATATCTCTTGACTTTTTGAGGGTATCCTCAGTCTTGCATGCAGTAAACAATGCTGCTGCGGCCGCATCCTGTAATCATATCAGATGGGCGATCTCTAAGAACAGGACAATGACATTACCACAAAGTTATATTCATTATCGAGATGCACCAACCGGAACCGGTGGTAGTACACCGTGGCGGTATCATAGGTACGTACTGGCCTGTATCATCTGGTCAATGTCATGCTTTGCAGGGAGGCGTTTCTGGAGGCGGAGATTCAGCGGAGAACATACAGGTGGAGCACTTTTCGCACATTGTCAATCCACGACACTCCTTGTAAACGCAATGATTCTTCTCTGAGAGGATTTATTCCCAGAGCCTGAATACAATCTTGAATTGTCTGCTCAAACAAGAACGGCCTGGCTACCTGAATAAATGAAGGATGAATGGCTGGGCGCTCCGGGGCTTGGAGGCCGGGCTCTGGGTGAGGGCGAGCCCGCTCAAGCCTTGACTCGAGTGACATGGCGGGTTATTAGATGCCAGCTACCTTTGACAGAAAACACGGCGATGAAATGCCCTTGGAGCTTGTGCAGTTGCAGGTCAACGGCCGTGACTGATTCGATATTGAGGATCACGTGATCGGAGATTCGTTCCTCCGAAGTAAAGCCAATGTGCGAAGGTTGGAAAGCAGAAAAGACCGGAAAGAATGGAGAAAAAAGGGAAGAACAAGTAAAGCAGAAAATTGAATCTCTGAGATATATGGGTGCACCTCAGAAGTTTCGGTTGTCTTCGTGGTGCATTACGGCCTGATGCCTCAGGGAGGATATCAGCATCAGGTGGGCAGCCATTGTGTTAAAAGATAGTTCTAGTAGGGACTCTAACTAACATGACGTGACATCACTCTGATTGTATTCGCCAATGATGAGCTCTCAGGTTCAATTGCCGGCTACTTTCTATTCATCTTTCCCATACTTGCGAACCAGCTTTTGCATAATTGACATTGCACCCGAGCGATACCCACCGCCAAAAATAGCATGATGATTCAAATGATGATATCTAACGAAAAGTTAGCTTGGTACAAGCAAGACCAGATCGATCGTGGAAAGGCACAACTTACAACTCATACAGCCGCACTCGATCATCATATTCCTCCACCGGCGCAGTCTTCGGCACAACCCGATGATACTGATCAAAGAATCGAGCTCCAAACCCTCCAAACATATGCATAATTCCTAAGTCAAACTCATTATGCCCATAGCAAACACACGGATCATAAACTACATCCCCAGGCTGATCATCACGACCACTGCCCACAATGCGGCCACGATCTGCATTTCCACTCCATAGATCACCGTGCACAACGACCGGCATGATCCCCTCGCCTTCGCCATGGGAATCGTATCCCAAATGACCATCCCCAAGTAGGCGGGGTACCACTGTGTAGGCCGTCTTCTCAACGAGCTCCCGAAGTCCCTCGTCCCGACCATTGCGGTGCTCAGACGTGGCGAGAATGGTGAGCAGTCGCTCATGGGCATAAAAATCAGCCCAGCTATCGTAAAACTCATTCGGCTGTTTCGTATCACCACAAAACGTGGGAACAGGGAACCCGAATCGAACTTTCCCAGTATTTGGGTCTGGGGGCGCAGGCGTGGTATGTAGTTTACCAAGTCTGTACGCCAGCGTTGTGGAATGGGTCTCATCACCGGAGCTGCGTCCCATTGCACCCCCAAGATCAAGATACTCGGTGGCCAAGAAAAAGTTCTTGCATTTTTTGTTTCCCTCATCCATGGGTCCCCAGGCTAGTGCGCGCGGACAGAATCCCGGCACGGAGCCTGCGATCGCATTGAGGGACTCGTACTCGCCGCGGAACATTTCTTCGGCGGCTTTGCCATCTGCTGAGGTTTTGACAAAGTATCGTCGTTCTTCTTCACTTCCATCTTCTTTCGATAATTTGGCGCGGATGGCGCCTGTGCTTGTGAAGCCTGAACCTAGGCCGGAGGTGGAGAGGCTGACCTTTGACGGATCGGACGGAAGAGATAGAGCTCGGAGAATGGCTGCTGGTACGGGCGACATATTTTCGCTCTTTCTGGCTCACTATATCATATGTTCTGTAACAGCTAAGAGAGGAAAATCAATCAAAATCAATATGTGGTTAATACAGGGATGCGAGAATCAAACTTGCAGGGCTATGACGTTAGATCTCCGCACCAAGAGAAAATCGATACACCCTCCAGTATATGGAACAAATTCTCTGAGAGAAACACCTAAGATTTGCACTCTAAATGAAGTTTTTTGCTTGGTATTGCACAAAATGGCATATGCACATTAACATGACGTCCCATATTCAGCTCTCAATAGATATCCTATAATCAAATCGTTCAAGGCGGCTACAGTTGGTTCAATAAATGCATGGCCGTCTTGATACGCTCCTTGACATCCAGGGACGGATCATCTTCGAGACTATACACCTGATCAACAATCCCAAGAGCCTTAAGTCTAGTGGCACGCTCGCGACATGCTTCACGATCACTCTGGTTCTCACGGTAGACCAAGTTAATGACCACCCAAGCACAGTTACCGCGTACATTTGAGTTAGAGTGATTGAAATAGTTAGACAGGAACCGTAGGAGGTCCGGGTGAGCAAGCAGTAGTTGCCGGTGGCGGGTAAGTCCTGCGGCAATGTGGATGATAACGGCAGTGACGGCGAGCAGGGTTTCTTGTGGTATTTGTAGTTCCCGGTTCGAGAGTTCACGGCGATGTGGTAATTGGATGGTGCGCGGGCGCAAATTATTAGCGAGTGCGTCCAAAAACTCATTCTGGCCGATCTCTTGGAAGAGAAAGTCGATCATTTCAGGTGCACCAGTCCCACACATCATGTTGCGCAGCATATCAAATGTCTGCTCTTGGACAGCGATATCATCCTGTCTCGACTGAGTGGACTGCTCCAGGTTGCCATGCATGACAAGCTTGCGCCGACGTCTGGCATCAGGAAGAAACATATCCAAGCTCATCTTCGATTGGGGCATGCTGTCAACCCCCATCTTGAATCCCTCGGCTGACTCGCCTGCATCTTCCATGGGATTGAGGATGTCAACTTGTTCCCCCGCCGAGTTGGCTCGACTCATGGCAATCCCAATAGCGTGTTCTGTCTCTTCGTCCATTCCTCGTCTAGTCAGGGCACTAACTTGGTCCTGGCTGATGATTTGTCGGATCCAAGCGGGCCCTAGAGCTTCAACTATCTTCATTCTAATATCATTGGATGTGTCGAAGACCACATGTTTAAGAGCCCACAAAGACTCTATCTGTAACTTGGTGCTGGGCGAGCGGGCGTGCTCGCAAAGCATGGGAATTACCTCGCCTGAGATGATCGCCTGCAGAAGATATTTGTTAGACTATGGCTTGGAAAAGATTGAGCAAACGCGTGCACTAACCTCCTTCATCGGACTGAAATTCAGTGCTAAGTTACAGAGTGCTGCAGTTGCCGCAATTTGAACTTCCAGGTCGGGATGTTTCACAAGTGTGAACAGTGGCTGGGCCACGCCAGCATCAATCATGCTGGTTCTCAAAGTGCTGACCGACCTAGTGAGCATGCGGGCTGCACCACAAGCAGCCAAAAGTGTTGGTATCGGGTTACCATCCGCTGCAGTATTCTTTGGTACCGAAGCAGCGTCGGCGGGAGCATCACTTGGCCGAGGTTTGAGGGAGTCGATGATATAGGGAACCACTCCGTTATCACAAAGTATCTTCCGCCATTCATCTTTGAACGGTACCAGCGAAGCCAAAGCCTTGAGGATACTTTCCCGATATCTCATTACGTGGCAAAGTGTAGGTGAGTATCCAGGAGGCCCCAGTCGACTGTCTGGTGACAGTGTTTCAGGGTCCTGAGCTGGACTATCCCCATCCGAGTGCCACATGGGCCGTAAGGTCTCTGAGACTGGGTTATAAGTCTCTTTGAGAAGCTGCGAAAGTCGCTTAAGTGCATTTCCATCTACAGCATGCTTTTGTAGTTCCGGATCATCCATAACCAGATTGGCCAACACGGCCGGCGCTTCTTCTTTCAAAAGCTGTGTCGGGGTGATGAGTCCATCATCATTCGTACCGGGCTCATCGGGGACCTCAAAATCCTTTTCCAACATGCGGATGAGAATCGGAACCAACAGGTAACCGAACATCGGAACTCGGTGCTTTTTGGCAAGGCCCAGCCGAAAAAGAACCGTTACTAGCCGAGCCGCCATCAATTGAACCATGCCACCTTCTGAACGGAGGATGCAAAGCAGCCATGGAACGATGGAGTTTTCATCCTCTTCCAGGGGAGACGTTTCGGCCAGCGAAAACGGTGTGGAAAAAGAATGGCTCTGGCGACGCTGCACGCCAGGATTTCCTAGGGGCGGGAAGTTGGCCGAGCCCGAAGCTGGTTTAGCATGTACCATTGGCACTGACGGTAGAAGATGATCCACTGGGTTTGTGCTGGAATGACGAGGCACCGCCGAGCCAGACAGGTATGTGGTTCCCCAAGGGTTTTTTTTAATGTCAGTCGGGGCGAATCCAGGGAGTTGTTTGGGAAAGACGGTGACAATTCCCGGTGAGGAAAGGAAATGCTCTGCTCGCCACTTCGAGTGCTCAATGATCACAGTGACTGCGCGAAGGATGGGTGCCAACCGCGCCGATGCTGGGGCAGGTGGTGGGAAATCACCTAGAGCTCCAGGCTCATGTAGATGGTCCTCGGCACCCGGTAGAACAAACCCTTGAGCTATCACGAAGCTGGCAATCTTAACAGCCAGGGCGTCCAGTACTCCACATTCCGCCAAAGTTGTCTTATGAATTTCTTCCGTGCATAGCTTTCCAATCAAGGCAGCTGCCAGCTCAATACTGGCTTGGCTGCCCGCAGGACCATAATTTTGTGCAACAATCCGTCTGATAGCTCCGACTGTTTCAGGCGCGAAGACGATATCTGCCAGTCGGGTGTCCCGGGGCCATTGGTCTTGATTTTGCAACGGTAGTCGGTCTGCAATTGTGTTGAGAAGTCGTAGGATGGGAAGAACGAAGTGCCGAGGGCAATCCGGCGAGGATAGGATAGAGAGAAGAGTCGGAAGAATATCGCTGGCGAATATTGGGGCAAGGAACGTTGGACCACCTGTTCGACATGTTAACATCATCATCATCACGGGTAGTTCTGGGTCTTTGATGCGCAAGTACCTTGTACCAAACTTCCAATTATCAGGATTGCCTGCAGGCAGGCTTGGGATTCTTCTGATTCTTCTGGGATCTGATAGGCTCTGGTCGCCTGGGTCACAGAACTGTTAGATTCAATCGCAGATTGGTTTCCTGGCCATCGCGATCCGAGCACCGAGGCCAGAGTCGGAACGATTCCCGCGGCAACGTAAATCTCTTTACGCTGGTCATGACCGATCACCTCGTTCTTAAGGGCGCGGAGAGAGGTGATCTGAGAGGAGATGGAATCCGGGGTTTGAAGCTGTAGCAGAATCGGCGGAATCGCTGCTCGCGTCATCGTCAGAAGACGACCGCCCCCCGATGAGGGTAGAGATAGCAGCTAGGAAGAAATAGATGCGGTGAGGTGGAGCGTCTATTCTTTTGTGCTGCGGGGTTCGTGATAGCTGGTCGATCTGGGCGAGTATGGGAGAACTTGGCCAAATTCGGCCAGGTTCTGAGGGCGGGGAAGAAGTCGCGTGCAATCGGGCGGTGGGATTAGACCACTTGTGAAATCAATATTATGTCCCTTTCTTTCCTCAATCAATCCCAAAATGGGCTATCAATCTTTGAACAATCGGAATCAATACTATCTGCTGCTCACAATTCAGCTACCAGAGCTCACGGACGGAGGTGACGGACTCCACTCCGCACTGGGGGAATGACTAGATGGTTACATAAGAGTAGGGTTACGTAAGAGTCGATCCTGCACAAGAGTCCGTGAATATTAACAATAATTTGCACAACATAAATCCACGTCTTTGTAATCCAAACTTGTCATGCCCAATAATTGATAAGACATATCCAGATCCTGTAGAGCTTATCTAATAATCCAACCATACGTAATTCCTAAATATAATATTGTGGGTGGAGGCGAGTGCTAGATAATGCATGCAATGTACCCTAGTGCCCAGACAGACTAGACAGAAGTACACGGACATATACGAATACGGATTCGAAAGGGGCGCAGTAACGTGCTAGTAAAGTATGGCCTCAGGCCACCATCTGATTAAACCAATATCGCCAGTCGTGATTTAAGTTCCGAAAGAACTGGTCCTTCTCCACGAAGGGATACATTGCATCCCTAGTGTACTACTAGTGAGCTCACTTGCCGCGGAAAGCAAATTGTCCCTCTTTAAATTCCCCTCAGTCCGGTTAGATCGGCTCTGCACCATCCCAAAGGAGCTTAGCGATGATGGGGTTTTGCCAAGTCTCCACCGCTCCCACTGTTTTGGCTCATCACCTGATCAGCCCTGTGACTGTGTCACGTATGGTCACGAGAATCCTCGACCCACCAATCAGATGATCGAATGGCTCCGGGACGAACGCCGACGGATCCCTGAAAAACACAGCCAATACGCGATGTTGTCGGGGGATTGGCCGTGGAACAAGATTCGACGTAATAAATTACCTCATAGCAGAACAGGATTTTACTCCCCTAAAGGGAACCCGTTCTCTGACTCCCTCCTTTTTCCTTCTTTTCTACCTACATCATTCAATCAAATGATTAAGGGTTCTTGCACCAACTGCTCTCCACAACCAGAACCCCCGGATTTCCAGTCGACTTCCTCCACCTTACGATCTACGTGAGGATGAGGCCGTGCGCAAAAATCCAGGTTCCGCAGGTGCCCCATTGACTCGTGCGCCCACGTGGTGCCAGCGTGCCTTCCCATTGCTTTGCCGCAACATTCCTCTTGATCCCTCACTAAGCCATGTTGGCTTCGTCCCCTTCACCCTCGTCGGCCGCGCTACGCTCTGGCTCCGCCCACCCACATTATGAAAGTGCTCCACAGTTCAGTAGCCCTCGTTCATCTCGCCTGGCCATTGAGGAGCTCCGTTCGGCCCTAAATCGCCATACTGTCGATCCCGCCTCCCCTGATTCCCCCGCCGCCCTTCAACGTCGACGCGCTTCTGCATCGGTCGATCCCTCTGCCCCCAGCGCTGCCTTGGCTTCTTCATCCCACAGCCTGTCCGCCACTCCTTCCACTGCCACTCCTCCTACAGCCACACCACCTGGCCCTGTGATCCCACCACCTACCCCGTCAGTCTCAATGCCCGCCCCGGACAATTCGGGGGGCTCCAACAAGCGCAACAGCCAGTGTGACCACCACTCACCGAATGCGCCTTCGGCGGGCACATCCAGTGGTCAGGATGTGGAGGTGTCACAGACCAAACGTTTGCGCCCCTCTGCGCCCAGTGTCAAGATCCTGCCCGCCCAGTACGAACTGGCTGATCCCCGTGACCTGGTCGTGCTGATTTCCAGCATGCTTATGGAGCTGATTCGCTTCAATGACAAGATTCCTCTGCACCAGGGGCGTCTGACGCGCTTCCATTCCCGATCGCCCCCTCGGATCTCCGTGCAGGATTACCTGCAGCGTCTGGCAACGCACGCCACCCTCTCGCCACCCATCCTTCTCAGCATGGTCTATTACATTGATCGTCTCTGCGCATTCTATCCCTCCTTCACTGTTTCCAGCCTCACCATTCACCGTTTCTTGATCTCCAGTGCCACCGTCGCCAGCAAAGGACTGAGTGACAGCTTCTGGACCAACAAGACTTACGCTCGAGTCGGCGGTATCAGCATGAACGAGTTAGCTATGTTGGAACTCGAGTTCCTCTTCCGAGTCCAGTGGCGCATCGTGCCACAACCCGAGGTCCTGGTCGATTATTACCAGAGCCTAGTAGAACGATGTGAAGGGTTCGAGATTGAGCGCAACGGCAGTGCTACCACCACCGCCACCACGACTCCGGCAGCATGAAAGAATCCTATTATGTATGGAAAACACGATCTGGCCACAAATGTTTTGTTACGGACTATGTTTTCGGGCTGGCCTCGACTTCTATAAACACGGCCTAATGATCGGCTTTACATTGAAACGGATTTTTTTGCCTATCGACCTTTAATATTCGATCTTATTTGCATCTACGGCCTGGCCCATGCATATGCTACAATTAGAAGGCACGCATCCGAGTTAGCGTGAGATAGCGGGTCTATGTTAGCATACTCCACGCTGGGCAGTGATTGGTAGCATGGTTTCAGCGCTTCATTTCCAGCGGGACTTATCTGGCGTTTTGATGTCAAGGAGGTATTTTATCTATGAACACTATTTTACCTACACAGATTCCCATATTCTACAAAAATATACTTTTTTTACGCCTATGAAAGTCTTTTGCTATTTAGAAGTAGAAATTGACAATGAACTAGTACTAAATGATGTTAGTTTCTATTAAACTAGCATTTCCTTCCCGGGACTTTAGGGCATAGGGGTGCGGGGGTTAGGGCAGCGGATCTGGAAATCTTGAACTTCATGCGTCACCAAACGCGACTTCCAGCTTTTGTTTCCTTTCAGTTCCTTTGCTTATCTCACTTCTCTGCACTTTAACCATGAAGCAAACCTCCCTCTCCAAAGTTACGCGATCCAGTTAATCTTTGATTTTCTTCCCCCATCTTAGCTCCCCACTTCAACCATCATGGATCTCGCAGAAAACGTCAAAGCGATCCAGCCTTTGCGTGGAGAGATCGTTCCTATTCGCACTGTGCAAGAAACACGGCCACATGAGGAATTCGGTATGGTCTTGCACGATTTTGAGCCTTGCTGTCAATATCACTAACTTGCGTACAGGCGACGCCTTCGTCGCAGAAGTCAATGTCAAAGGTGCAGCCAAAGTGATCAAGTGAGCTACATCCTACCTATTAATGTTAATGAACCAAGCTCATTCTCTTATTTAGAGCGCTCGATTCCAAGTACCCCCGAATCCCCTCGCTCCCTCTGTCACATCTGCGACGTTTCGCAAAGAGAGATATCCTGCCCGCGCCACTTCGCGCAAAATTTGAAGCGGGAGGCTCACCTGCAGTTGGAGAGCAGAAGACAATTTTTGTTGTGATTTCACCCCCATTGCCCCTTGCAGAGGAACTGCAGGAGCTGCTTGCTCCCTATGCGCCAGAAACGTATGGCTCCAATACCCGCTCCGTCTCACCTGATGCATCTACACCTGAACCCTCGCCCTCAAAGATCCGCCTCTTCACCACCAAGATCCCCCTTCAGCCACCTTTCAATTCTGCTCAAGCTGAAAGATGGAGCAAAACCCTCTGGCCTGTTGTATTCAACCCCGCTGCACCTCGATCCACTGTCGCCCCGCCCCCCCAAATTCTGAACAGGGCACAGGATGCCATCGAGCCTCGTGCAGGATACTATCTCTCTCTCGCGCGCAAAGTTGCAGCCGAGGCAAAGCAGTCGGGACGTGGCCGTGGTGTCGGAGCAGTCGTCGTCGATCCGTCTATCGAAGCCGCTATTGAGGCCGCTGCATATGAAAGTGGCGGGTCCAGTACTGACCGATGGATGGACGCTGTCCTCGCCGTTGGTGGTGATGTTCGGTTCGCCCGCTCAGAAGCTGGGAAGCCGTCCCAGACAGATCTACACCCCGGTGTCGCTCCTAACCCGGCTTGTGCGGTGTTCGATGCTGATTTGGAGGGCGGGCCAGATCTGCATGCACTGATGCGTGTCGCTGAGCTTGTTGCACGACGACGCCGTGAGGATCCTGAACATGAGGCGGCCACAGCGGCCATTTCGACTCCTCTGGCTGTTATTGCTACAGACCCCCAGCTTTCTTTGCAGCTGAGTCCTCTTGAGTCATACTTCCTCTATCAGCCTGGTCTTCCGACAATCGCCGCCGACGCGTCTACTGCTGATTCCGATCGGCATGGGTCCTCTCCCCTCTCCCCAAAGAAGAGAAAGCATGAAGAGCCAAATCCTGAATCTACCTCGGCTCCCCTTGACACTATCAGCCTTGGCCCCTCCGCTCAGTTCGTACAAGGCCAAACTCAACCTACAACGCCTCCCCTTCCAGCTCCCCCGCCCTCAAATGCCACGACTTTCGCTGATGCTTCAATCCCACATCCCCTGATTGAACCAGCAAAGGTCACTTCTACCTCTCCAGCCCCAGGCACGACTTCTCGCATTCGCACCCGCTCGCAGGGAGGCTATCTTTGTACGGACCTTGACGTTTACATTTCCCACGAGCCATGTCTCTGTTGCTCCATGGGCCTGCTTCTCTCCCGATTCCGGGCTGTCATCTTTCCACGTTCGGGTCGGATGGTAAGCGGCGGTTTGGCATCTGAGCCCGTGATTGTCCCCACGCCAGATCGAGACCCTTGGTGTGATGATGAGGATGAGACTGAAGATACGGATGAGAAGTGTGGAGAAGGCGTAGATGAACGTTTGTATTATGGTCTGCATTGGAGGAAGGAGCTGAACTGGCACGCTTTAGGGTTTGAGTTTGTTGAGTACGATGATGAGGATGAGGACAAGGGCGAAGACGAGGGTGATGATGTCGTCTTCAATGCGTGATGTATTTTACGATTATGAACCCATACTGTGTACGTACATGAAGAAATGTTTAAACTACGTTTGCTGGAACGAATGTAGAAAATTTCGTTTGAAATTTTTTTGGGCTTCTGTAAAGACATGCTTTTTCGAGGTTCTCCATCTTCCTCCTCTTCCTCTTCCATTTATTTCACAACTGCAATGCACTTCTCCGCGCACTCACACTTTCTCGTATACCCTATCGGATATAAACAACAACCTTATCATCCAACGGACACCGAACGACGGACAACGGACATACTTCTTCAACCAGTGACTATAAAGCCAAAAAGCTGTAGCATCGGGCAGATGCTGTTTTCCCTGCGTCAGCTGACAACACCACCATGGGCACCACTGGTTTTCATCTTCCACGATCTATAGAAAAGAAAACAGATAAGGAAATTCATGACGTCGTCACATATCCCCCTATCTACGCCACACGTCAGATAGCGCAGTCAAGTACAAGAAGGGAAAAAAGGGATGGTAACAACAAATTCTCATCCGCCAGTATCTTCCTCCGGACCCAAGACGGCCAGGAATCGGCATGGCTCTCCATGAGAAAAAGAAAACGATAAAACAAAGTTAATACGCGGGGTATAAACCGGATCTGACATCCCATAAGATATAATCCAGAAAATGGCGGGGGCTAACAAACAAACAGGTGTTCAAGATGTCAAGAGGGGGTTCTGGGGATAAACCACATACCGCCCAGTGGCAGAGGCATTTGAGATGATCCAAAGGTTTGATACAGATTGGGATGGAGTCTTTTTTGGCTAGTGCTTGATGAAACAAGACACAACAAACCATAAAAACTGGCTCGAGGACGCTTCCTTCGAAACCTCAAAGAACAAGGATACTGGTTCCGCCTTTCCAGTTATATCGCTCGGACTTGAGTTGCCAAAGAATGTCCTCGTACGCATAAACGGGCTTTCAAAAGCGGCTGATGGTCGCAAATCGGCAGGGTGACATTTTATGTACAACCGATGGAAATCAAAGAGTATTCGAGCCCTGCAAGAGCTTTAAGGCCAAAATGTCATGAGATCAATGAACATGGCATGGCTCACAACGTGTGTCACCAACCAGGGGGTATGGGTAAGATGCTCTCAAAGGGGAAAGATGACGATGATAATGAGTAAATGACGAGGGAAACGGATTCGGCCGTGAGACACGGTTTTCAGAGATGAATGACTGGAATATATGAAGCAATAATGGGATCACGCCCAAGATTGCACAGAAATCAAGCCATTCGCTGATAAAACAACAGGTAGGCAACGCGGTTGTCGCGGGAGCCATATCTACCCAGGGGAGTTCGGATGCCCGAGGAGGTAGCAGGAGAGGCGGTAACGCCGTTGACAGACTTCTTGCTTGCATGATTGCTAGATCCATTTCCATTGACTTGGCTCCAGCCTTTGTCGCTGTCCGTCGAATCCATGTCATCCTGGTCAATGTGATCGAAGATATTTCCACGAGGATTCTTATCATTTTTATGTTGTTCAAAGGCGGCTGCAAGCACTTTGGGGTCCTCCTCACCGCCAGCTTCGGCCACATCTTCGCTGCGAACGCGGCGGATGACAGTATCATCCATACGAATCCACTCACGCCCGTCTTGCCGTCTCACATCGACGGTGTAGTGTCCGCCGCTAGCATTCATTCCGTGGTGATAGATGACACCCATCAGACGGTACTGAGGAAGACCGCCGGAAGCGGTTAAAGCATTGCGCCGGTGGGCAGGGAAGACCTCCCGGGGGATCTCTAAGTCAAGAGGGTAGCCAACCTTCTTCCAAATCTTTTGGGTAGCTCCAGTCAGACTATCGTACTGGAAACGCTTGAGATGAAGAATAAGCACCGGGGGCATGGTCTCAATGAAGATCTGCTTAGTCGCGGTGACATTGGGTCCACGGGATGAGTTGAAATCTCCCTGGATGCTCTCAGGCTTAGTCAGTCCCTTCAGAGCATCGATGATGTTGTGGACTTCAGGGGACCCAATGTCGAGTTGCAGGGGTTGGTAGGGCTCCATGGTGACCGAGGTCTTATTACCTGGCACCTTGAACTCGGATCGTAGCTTGCCTCCAAATATTCTTGTGACAGGCGATTCAGATGCGTGAGCCCCGGATGACTGGGTCATAGCCGCCTTCTGCTTATGGCCAACCTCCAGCCACCCATCACCGGACGCGCCATCTACAGCACCTTCGGCAAGCTGCGCTTCTTCGACCCGTCGAGCATGTTGGGCAGCACGGTCACATTCTTCATGGAGCTCTTCAAGGAGGAAGCCCAAAAACTCCTGAGCATCCTGCTGGTGGCCACGCCGCATATCTCTAAAGCGAGGCAACTGCCGGATCATTTCATACACGAACTCGGGAACAAAGGCATCACCGTACTTCTCAAGCTCGTTGGGCTTCAATCGCATCTTCAGCTGCTCTTCTGAAGTGGCAGCATCGATGACACGGAACTCTCGCATGAACATAATCAGAGCATCAATCAAGGGCACATCACTATGGAAACTGTGCGCGGATCTGCGACCAACATAGTCAAGGAACTGATGGAAAGGCACACAAGAGACCAGGATCTGCAGTACCGAATTCATGTAGCACATATTTCCGGTGTTCACCAATCCTCGAGGCTCGAGGAAAGCAATCTTATCGCTGTATTTGGTGACATCTTCACCAAGGCTGGTCAAGATGTCTGCAAGGGTTTCACTCTTCTGTGCAGTCGCGTTGCTCTGCTGGGCCGAAGCTGCGGCGCTGGCTGACTTAGCGGCTTGCTGCGACCGAAGAAGCTCCGCCCATGACTTAGGAGCAGCGGCAGGCACTGGCGAGGGTGGCTTGGGTGAATCTTCATTATTCGTTGTGGACTCCACATTGGTGTCCGGGGCAATCACTGCATTAGATTTCGGGGTCTCCGCGGTAGCGCTGAGGCTGTCTTTAGTCTGTCGACGCGGGGTCCCTGGCACATTCGGCACCACTGGGACGACGGGAATTGCAGGCTTCGGAGTTTTCTGCTGGGAATTTGACTTCGCCGCAGATGAAGGAGTCGTGGGCTGAGTTGAATTCGCATCCGATTGAAGAACAGAGGTAGTTGGGGTCAGAGGCTCAGAGGTGATTTGGGTGGAAAAGTCTGCGGGCTTGACCTCCTCCAAGGGCTCAACCTCTCCCTTCCTCGGCCCGATGATCCAACGCCCATCCTTCTTAGGGAACTCAACGAAGTCCCGCATAGGGTTCCTCCTTCGACGGCATTCAACTCGGGTGGGGAAGGAAACTTCAGGCACCGACAGCCAGGGAACCTATATGAACGATTAGATAATGCCCAAGTAAGTCAGGCGAATTTGAAATGTAGCTTACCGGTGCAGCAAAAGCTGGTTTGGGGTCTGGTATAGCATCTGGTATGGATTTGGGCTCCCATCGCGGCGGGGGTGAAGCGACGGGATACTGTTGAAGTTGTTGAGGCGGTAGGCCACTGTGATCATGCAGCTCGGGTTGAAGTGGTGCTGGGATTGACGGAGACATGGCTGACTGCAGGGGTGTTGAAGTTGGGGGTTGCATAGGTAAGGTCTGGGGAGGAAGATGACTCGGTGCCACGACGTGATGTGAGGGCGGGTACATGGATACCATCATAGGGCCATAAGGCTGATGGTAGGGACGTGGAGGAAGCTGTGCCGGGCCATATGGGTACCAAGAAGGAGAGTACTGTTGCGGTACATATGCAGGAGGCATATGACCATTCATGCCGTTCATATTATTCATCCCATTCATCCCATTCATGTGCGGCGGATACCCCCCCATATACATCGGGGAGCGCATGTTGGGAGGACCTGGGTTGTAGGGATACTCCTGTTGCCTTCTTGATGGCCCCATGGGCGGCTGCCCATGGGGCATCGCGGGTAACTGGTGGTTCATCTTGACCAGAGCTCAAGAAAGAAAAAGAGTTGTCTTCACCGTTTAGCTACGCGTTGCCTCGATGGGAGCCATGCGCGGAGGAAACAGAAAAGCCAAAACCGGATGTCTCAGGTACGATTATGCAGCCATATTGGCCTCTTTCCTGAGGTTGGAAGGAGTCTCGTCAAAGGTGTCCAGGAGAGGATAAATCAATATATCGGATGGAGTGGTCCAAGTGCTGAAGGCGCAGGAGTTAGGAAACGGCCACAATGCGCTGAAAGAATACCAAATAAGGAGATCGGTGCCTGGATGCTCACATCAAAGGTTAATATAGATAAATTTGAGGGACCGGTGGTCAAAATGGCCAGGGTGGTGGATGGGGAGGTACGCAGGCGAGCAATAGCCTCTATAATTAATCCGCTCTTTTGCCGAAGCGAAGCTGAAGTGCAGAGTCAAGGTGGTGATTAGTTAATCGCTGCTGAGTCATAAACACGTGCTGTCCGATGACATGCCCCTCCAATACTTGCCTCTCGGATCTTAGTCCTGGTTTTTTAGTCGCTCTCTCTATTCTTAGATGGCCTCTTGAGGCTCATTCTATTCTTACAAATTCGCGTGCTCTATTACTGGGGCCGCTGTGAATGGCTTGTTCTGTTCATTCACGTTCGCCCTGATTAGGCGGGTTTGTACAAAGACCCTGTCCCCTCGTTCACCCACCCCAAGGATCAATCACCTTGGATCTGTCGGAGCAATTTTGACTATCTAGCTATCTCATTTTTCCTACCTGTGTTTGTTGGAGATACCGACTTGGATATGTCGTCTAATGCAGGACAGAATCCGCCTTCTTCGAAAGCAATAAATGTCTCAAATGCCCCGGCCGCACCTGCAGCATTCCACTCAGCAGCTTCAATCGACATCAACACTCAGCGGCGTGTAGGAGGCTCTGGAAGTTTTGGAGCAGGGTCGTCTTCAAGGAATTTGCCTACTGCAAGGAATACTCAGGGCCGAAAGAACCAACACAAACACCAAAAGAAACCTCGGTTGTTGGATGATGACGAATATAGCGAATCGGTGGGTGATCTAGGGTCGTTCACATTCGAGCGTTGCCTACTGACCCTACCAATGCTCAGGCCGTGATGAAATCAACAAATAGCCGCAAAGGACAAACGTCCATCACTCACTTGATGAACTTTTCTCTCCCACCGCGCCCACAGTATCAACCACCGCCTCGCAATACTCGGCGCTACAATACCTGGGGAGCAGGATCCGGGTATCATGCCGTAGATAAGGCACGCTATGTTCATGCCAACTACCGATTCATTGTCTCCCCGGATCGAAATTACCATTCGCAGGCAGCCAATGCCGATGTCCATCTGGACTGGGCCTCAGTTCTTCAAGTGCTAGTGTCCGCGCAGACCCAAGCGGCGAGCTGCCCCATTTGTCTATCAACCCCTGTGGCGCCGCGTATGGCTCGATGTGGTCATATATTTTGTCTTCCTTGTCTCATTCGGTATATGCACTCGACAGATGACGACAAGTCAGCCCCGGAGAAACGACCTAGGTGGAAGAAATGCCCGATCTGCTGGGACTCTATTTACGCTTCTGAGGTCCGTCCTGTTCGATGGTTCCGCGGGCAAGAGGGCGATCTTCCCTTTGAAGGGGGGGATGTTGTTCTAAGGCTAGTAAAAAGAGAACCTGGAAGTACCCTTGCCCTACCCCGTGATGGTGCTGAAACCCTTGGACGGGGGGGAAGATATTCCATGGTACCACGCGGCGGAGGTCACGGATTATGCTCGGATAATGAAAGGGGGCGAAGACTACATGATCTCTCAATACGATTCCGAGATCGAAGATCTGCGCACACAAGCGGTTGAGGACGAGCTTCTGTTCGGTGATGAGAATACATGGACCCGAAAAGCCATTTCCACCATACATGATGCTAAGGAGAAGTTGAAAGGCATTGGCAATCCACCAGATGTTCTACGCCAACTTGCAGTTTCTAAGTCAGCCGCCCAACCCGCAGTGGATGCGGAAATCAACGTAACGGGAGCCTCAGATTCTGTCATCTCATCTGCCAGCGGTGTCACTGACTCAGTGCCCGGTCCGGCCACTGATTCCCACCAGTCCGCAGATTCTGCATCGACACCAGTAACTTCTGATGAAACAGAACAACTCTCAGAGAGCCTGGATAAAATGCGGGTGAACCTAGAGTCCAACTCGAAATTGCGGTCTAGAGCCAGGGGCAAAGAGGCGCAAGGCTCTCATCCGCCAGACGAACCATATTACTTCTATCAAGCCTTGCCGCAGTTCTATCTGTCGTCTCTTGACATTCGGATTCTTAAAGCCGCCTTTAATGAATACGCTTCTTTCCCTGCAACTATACTACCTCGGGTAGAGCACATTTCAACAGGTCACATCGTTGATGACGAACTTCGCAAGCGAGTGAAATACTTGGGCCATCTACCTTACGGGTGTGAGGTAAATTTCCTTGAATGCGACTGGCGCGATGTGGTTGTCCCGGAAGTTCTGTCGCAGTTCCGTACCGAGACTGAGCGCAGACGAAAGCGCAATCGGGAAAAAGAGGCCCGCGAAGAAAAAGATCGCATCCGTGCAGAGAAAGAAGAGGATGATAAACGATGGGCTGCAGCACGACGCAAGCGACCGAGTATAGGAAGTGCTAGCGAAGCACCCTTCTCTGCCCATGACTTTCAACCGCTGGCAGGCAACGACCCTGCCCTTTTTGATGCTGGCACTTCCTCTGCCTCTCCGCCCCGGGCTTCCTCTCAATTTGGGGCGTTGGCTTCTCCTTCTACTAGTCCTCCTGGCACCCGCACTGTCTGGGGTACAGCAGCTATCGGCTCGCTCTCTCCGAGCTTAGAAGCTCAACGCGTGGTACCCAGTGACGGTTGGTTGAATGGATGGGAGGACGAGCTGCTGGCCCAGCAAGAGTCTGAGATAATGGCTCTGACAGCCCCTGATGCTCACCCACCTGCATCTGGTCCAGCAAGTGGTGGCAAGAAAAAGAAAAAGAACAAGATCACACTGATGTCCACTAACAGCCACCGAGGTGCATAGGTTGGGACTTTTGGTTCCCCAATCATTGATCAAGCTTGTTGTTTATAGAAAGTTCAAGGGCCTGTGTATTGAGGAACGCGTTAGAGTCTCAACATTTGTCTTTCCTGATTTTTCTTGCCACCATCACAATAATATATTATATTCATCTTTTCTGCTAGCAAGCGTTCGGGATTGTCTTTTGCAATCAGTCTCGGCTCCGGGTCCACATTCCAGTACGAACAGTATGAATTGGTGTCGAATACCTGAAATGAAAATAAACATACAATAGATATTTGGTCTCGGTTGAAAATCTCATATCATCCGATCAGCGGTTGAAGTATATTATTTTCTGACATATTATACATTTACCCACCTAGGTCGTGAAGAGTATGTACGTACCTGCAGATTCACATCCCGAAGTAAGCGCTAGAAGAAAGCCAATTGATGCATTGCCGCAAGGAACGACAAGCTTGGCGCGGGATCGTCACTGCAGGGCAAGCCCAAAGAAGAAGAATCTTTGTGATGATGGATATAATGGAGGACCTCGGGCTCGAAACTAATTTAAACAATTGATTAGCCCTTTTCTTAGTCAATTTCAACCGCAATTGATGTTGACTAGTATACTAAAGCTAGGACATTGTGGGGGAAACAAAGGTTCCACGTAGTGCGGCAGAGGCGCTAGTGTATTTCTGCAGTGTATTTTTCCCGTACCGACGCATACCCCCATTGGGCGGAAAGGTACACGCCAGGTACACCATATGTAAACATTCCTGTTTTTCCCTTTCCCACTTCTTCTTTTCCACCTCGCTCTCTCCTTTCCCAACTTTCCACCCTCATTTTCCCCTCGGATCTTGGACTTCCGGGTAGGCGATCATGACTGTCACACGTTCCCAAACGGGGAGAACCCCCAAGTGAGTGACTGTCCCAGGATCTTACTTGCGATCCACCCCCGTTCAACCCCCCGTGCGGTCTGTTTACAAGATCCACTTGCAATTCCCACCATACTGTTCCTTGGGAATCCCTCATTGACATAGATGTTTTCGCATCGTCTAGGAAGATGGATCGCCCCGGTTTCATCGAGACCCCTGGCCGTCGTTCGAGTCGCCACAGCTCTGCCTTCGATGGGAGTGAGAATGATGGCTCCGACTCGGCAACTGCCAGCAGGTCCAAGTCGGTCACTCGCCGTCGCACTTCCGCCAAGGTTAAGATTGAGGAGGAGGAGGATACCCCGGTGAAGACGAAGACCAATGGCAAGGCCGCCGCCCCGAAATCCAAGTCTCGCATCGTGGACGGTTGGGAGGAGGGACTCGATCCCAAGATCGACTATAGCGGACACTATGAATTCGGTGGTTCCCTGGGCGTCTCAGCCATGATGATTGGTTTCCCCATGCTCATGTACTACATGTGGATTGGTGCAACTTACTATGATGGCAAATTCCCTACCCGCGAGGAGGGGCAGAGTTTCTCTGACTTTTTTGGCCACATGGCGCATCTGGTTTACACTGGTGCTTTCCCCTCGCTCAAGGCGTGGGTCATCTACTGGGTCTTCTTCATCTTCGAGGGTGCTTGCTATGTGTTGCTCCCTGGTATCTCTGTTACTGGTCGTTCGTTACCGCACTCGGGCAACAAGCAGCTGCCCTACTACTGCTCAGCTGTGTGGTCTTTCTATACTAGCATTATTCTAGTGCTGGTTCTCCATTTCACCGGTCTTTTCAAGCTCTACACAATCATTGACGAGTTTGGTCCCCTCCTCAGCGTTGCTATCTTGTCGGGCTTCCTGGTCTCCATCGTCGCCTACTTCTCGGCTCTGGCTCGTGGCGCTCAGCACCGCATGACTGGATCCCCGATTTATGACTTCTTCATGGGTGCCGAGCTTAACCCGCGCATGTTTGGCATCCTTGACTTCAAGATGTTCTTTGAGGTCCGCCTCCCGTGGTTCATTCTGCTGTTCCTTTCCATGGGCACGGCTGCTCGCCAGTACGAGGTCTACGGTTATGTTTCTGGCGAAGTGATGTTCCTCGTCATGGCCCACTTCCTGTACGCCAATGCCTGCTCCAAGGGTGAGGAGTGCATTGTGTCCACCTGGTATGCTTTACTTCTAACTTTGCTTGAGATCATGCAGCTTACTTGAGAATTAGGGATATGTACTACGAGAAATGGGGTTTCATGCTCATCTTCTGGAATTTGGCTGGCGTGCCTCTGAGCTACTGCCACTGCACTATCTATCTGGCTAACCACGATCCCGCGGAGTACCACTGGAACCGCTTCTTCCTTGCTTTCCTCTACATCGCCTACCTGTTTGTTTACTGGGTTTGGGATACTACCAACAGCCAGAAGAACCGATTCCGCCAGCAGGAGCGTGGCACCATGGTCAAGCGCAACACCTTCCCTCAGCTGCCGTGGCAGACTGTGGACAACCCTAAGACTATTACTGCTGACGATGGCTCCAAGATTCTTGTTGACGGGTGGTGTAAGTCCATTTCAATTTGCCCTACGCACAACAATGCTCATACTAATTGCTCCCTTTTAGATGGCAAAGCTCGCAAGATCCATTATACTTGCGATCTCTACTTCGCCCTGAACTGGGGTCTGATCACCGGCTTTTCCAGCCCCTTCCCGTGGTTCTACCCGCTCTTCTTTGCCTGCATGATCTCCCACCGTGCTCTGCGTGACATCCAGCGGTGCCGAACCAAGTACGGCGAGGCCTGGCTCCAGTATGAGCGAGAGGTGCCCTACCTCTTCATTCCCGTGAGTACATTCCCACTCAGCTGCTTTGCGAATCGTTCCTAATATTATTGTCACAGTACGTCATCTAATTCAAGCCTGCTGACGACGGCGTTTCCCACCCTTTTTCTTCTCTTATCCATAACTTTGTACAGCGGGTCCAAGGGCCATTTTGCTTATGCCCATGGGCCCACAAAAATTGCCGTATACATTATTGGGAGAAGTTCACTTGCACACGACTCGGGATACTTTCTTTATAATGCTTGCCTGGTATAGTTGCTCCGTGTGCCGGTGCGATTACCTTGGCAGTGATCGTTTAACATTCTGTTTCTTGTATAATATTCAATCAATTCCTGAGTTCTTCTTTGCTCCCTTTTTTTGGGTTCCATTTCAATCAGTCAGCTTGTAGTATGGCGAGTTCATGTTAAATCTAGTAGCATCCGCCATTCACAAATCCATGGCCTTGCTGATGTAATCGGTTTGGCCCCGCCATTGGCTTATCGATAAGTAGCTTCACTCCAACAATTCACGGTTGCAGCTCCAGACTTCTTGACCGGTCTTGAGGCAAAGAAACAAATCAATTTTGAGCAAGCGTCATCATGCTCGTCCAAGAATCATTTCACGAGGTCCCCACCACGGTCGATGGACAGGGCTCCATGGGTACGTATAACCCCTCCCTACTTGGTTGTCATGAGCTCCATGCGAGTACAATTACATATCTGCATCATATTTTCGCTAAGCAACTTCTTTTAGGGATCTACGTCTTTCACCCTACAGTTCCGGGATATCCTAAAGCACGGTTCCCGGGAGTGGTGGTCTTCAGCGAGATCTATCAAGGTAGGCGCCCTTAGCTAAGGTTAAGTCATTGTGCTCCAAGGACTAAAAGCTGACCAATTACCCCAGTAACGGGTCCTGTGGCGCGCTTTGCTCGCCAGATCGCCGGTCAGGGCTACATCTGTGCGGCGCCATCGAGTTACCACGAATTCACGGGCCCCGAGCCCTTGCAGTATAATGCAGAGGACACGGACAAGGGCAACGCATGGAAGATCAGCAAGGTAAGTCAGGTTGATATGATATGCATATGCACATTGTATTGGTTTATTTTCGGATTTCTTTATGGAATTTTTTTTTTTTTTTTAGGATATTGTGGCTGACTCCGTTGCAATAGAAACTGGCCGCCTATGACGAGGACGCTAGTCTGAGTGTGGACTACCTCCTCTCGCTGCCCACTTGCAATGGCCGGGTCGGTGCCACTGGCATGTGTCTGGGTGGACATCTTGCGTACCGCTGTGCCCTCGATAGTCGGATCAAGGCGGCTGTGTGTTACTTTGCGACGGATATCCACAGCAAGACCCTCGCTGCGGGCAAAAATGATGACAGTCTTGCGAGAGCTGGGGATATCAAGGGCGAGCTTCTGATGGTATATTTCCCTTGTCCTTCTTAGTTCTTTGTTCCTATCGCCATGCCGAGAGTGTAAGGTGCTGACCATACTTAGATCTTCGGCAAGAATGACACCCACGTCCCTCCTGAGGGCCGTGATTTGATCCGAAAGACGCTTCATGAGAAGGGAGTTCTGTTCAGTTTCTATGAAGTTGCCTGGGCTCAGCGTGAGTTTATTGATTCTTTTCGAACTCTGAAATCGGTGCTGATCATGCATAGATGCATTTATTCGGGATGAGCTCAGCAAGGGCCGATACGACCCCGCCATCACCAAATCCTGTTTCGAGATGCTGTTAGAGCTATTTGGGCGCACATTGAAACTGGATCTTGGAGAGCATGATGGTAAGGAACTGGTAGTTGAGGATGTGTGTTAAGCTAAACTGCGCTGATCTCCCGTGTGGGACGGGACATCTGAAGAAATCAAGGACTTGTATCCTAAATTGTAAAGACAGCCGTTGCAAGGGGAAAAGTAGCGTAGATTTTATTTTTGTTCGGTCGCCCCGTCGACCACGTCCGATTGTCACGCAAGGGCGAAGCTATAGATTCGATCTTGTTTTGATTTTGATTTTTCTGATTTCCTGCCTGCAGTTATCCACTTATTCCACATTATGCCGATCGACTTTATTGTCTGTGCTAGATGTGCAAGGCAACTCCATAAGCGGAAATCCTAATCTTAGCCTTCGACCCAAGTATCGTGAACCACTGGTTATGCTAAGTCTTTGCCATGGATTCCATCTTCAAATTTCTTAAACAGTTTTTTAGATAATTATCTAGCCATTATTGTAATTCACAAATTCCGGTTTCCAAGATTCTACAAGTTGGCGTTAATCCACCTTTAGCCTAGTCCACCGCTAGCGCCAATTTCCAAGTCCCAAACCTTGGAATCACCTCACTCACTCTCTCTCACGCATTGACTCTCGTTTGTGGCTCGTCCTTCGCTGGAGCCTCTTCTTTCTCACGGTCTCTCACCACCATTTGTCCCCTCCAATCGCGACCGGTTTCTTAAGCGCGGGTCAGGGGACGCTCCGGTTCCCCGTCCCCATCTACTCAATACGCCCTCTATCGCGACCGGGACCTGTCCTATCGTGATCTATCTTTGTCACCATGGGCTCAACACAATTCGGCAATTTTAAGGTGAGTTGACAGGAGTTCGCCCTGGACATTCCACGCTCCGCGCCCACTAGACCACAACCCCCGCTGACCACCCTCGGGTATCACAGGACTTCTGTCGCGACTCGACATTACCCGTCTGCAATGTTCGTGGGACCTCATCCTGAACCACCCCGCGAAACACGGCCAGCTAACAAATATTCTTTTTCGTGATTAGCTCTTTGTGGTAAATCAGCCGCCTAATGCGAATTTCAGTGGATGCGCACTCGACGGTATCAGTCTGAGTGGGGATCGCCATCTCGCCAACTTAGGTATCGACTACTGGGATACGATACAGGTCTGGAGTGGTTGGGTTAATACGAATTACAGGATCCATTCTGATCGCGTTCATTGCCATCTTGGCGTCGCTCTTTATGCTATGGAGGTCGGACAAGAAGCATGCCGCCGTCGGGCGTCGGTACGCATTTCCCTGTCGGAATTACAGTGGTTGCAAGGGAAGAGACTGACGTGGATTGGATAGGGAAATTCAACTGTTTCTGCTAGGATTCATCATTATCGAGATCTGTGAGATTTTCACCGTGGGTGGACTTCCGATCGAAGATTCGGTGCGAAAGGTAAGAGTTTGACGGATCCTCCAAAAGTGGTATTTTTGGGGTTATGATTGGGAATCTGACAAGAAATATCTAGGGTTTCTCGGCGGTCCATCTGGGAGCAATCACTGCCACTTGCTGGATCTTGTTATTGAATGCGTTTGTGGGTTTCCAGCTACTTGATGATGGCACAGCGGCCTCGATTGGCCTAATTTGCACGTCCGCCATGGTGCTCTTCATCGGTACTGGATATATTGCCCTGGACACGGCATTTAACTGGTCCGGCCATTTCGTGGCGAACAAGGAGACCTACCGCAACATCGGTCTCTACGTCCTGTACCAATTGTTCCCGCTGGTCTGTCTGGTTGTGTTCTTCGTCCTCGAATCTGTACTGGTTTTACGGGTTCTGGGAGAGTATCGACCCATGCGTAAGTTTACCTTGCGAACCCCCCCCCCCCCCCCGGGGGACCTGTTTGCTAATATCATGATTGTAGTTTATCTTACCGGTGCCGCTCTTTTATTCGCCATTGGTCAGATCTTCCAATATGTGATCAGTGTCCACCTCTGCGAGGCTTCCGGCGGTGCAATCAACGGTACCTTGTTTGAGACCCTCTTTACGCTACTCGCCGTGATTGGCGTCTGGGCTTTCTGGAGCAGTATCACTGAAGACGACTGGCCTCTGCCCGTCGGGGGTGGATACAACTGATGGTATTGCCATTTTTCTTTCATCTTTCCTGCAGATTTCCCTGTTTTCTATTCAATACATACAACCTCCGTTCACCTGTCTTCAGGCTCTCCGAGGCGTTAGGTTCTTTTCTCGTGGCAAGTCCGTCAACGATGAATAGAGCTTTCGACGTTGTGATACCACATTCCTCTGGGTCATGTTTCACGATTAACTGTTTTCTTTCCCTTTACGTCTCCGGCTTGCCTGGACATTTCTCCCCGACTGGGCCCTTGTCTCTCGAGGGGTTCCCTGGCCTTGCCGTGGGCATGTTTTTGTGTTTCAATTGTCAGATACCTCTCCATCATGTACTTAGGCTATAATTTCCATGTCCGATAATCAAGTTTCTCTTCATATCTACAATTGATCCATTTTTTCTAGTCATTGACGTTGACAGAAACGCAGGACATTTGAATGGACCCTCAATGTGACCCGGTGTGACCATATGTCCTCGTTCGTCTCTTTGTCCTCGACTTGTTCCTCCGTGAGTGTGACATTCCCAACTGGAAGTACCTTTCCGGTGCGGAACAAACTGCAAGCTCCCTTTTACAAACTCTAAAGTCAAGATATATAGTCCAGCTGGGCTACCCCAGAGTCCTACGGTATATTCTTGATCCCGTCATTCAGAGTTGTCTTCCATAGTTACCTAGGACCTCAGACTCCAAAGAAAACATACCCACCTGGGCAATTCTTGATATGCGTATCAATATTGCGGTCCTCGCCCTCGCCTCTAGCTTGGCTACTGGCATGGCAACGCCTGCACAAGACCGTCGGAACTATACCGACGATATGTCCTGTATGAGAGCCATTTCGTTGCCCATAGAGTTCCTAACTCACGTCTCAGGATCAGCCTAATATTGATTTTAGTACCAGAGCAAAATGAACTCGCTGTCGAACAAATGCCACCAACATGCAACGCCGTCGCATGTATCGGTCTGACAGGAACACTCACATGTGTCCTTTCGGCCATTTCTACTGGAGATACTACTGCATTGCAGCATTGCCTTTCAGGAGGACTAGGTGAAGTATGACTTGTTCACCTTCATTCCGTTTCCTTTCTCAATACTTTATAGGTGAATTGGTCTTTAGATGTGACCTCTCGTACTGATAAGTCATATTGTAGATTTGCTCTTGCGCTGCCTGCATTCCCCAGGTGAACAACTTTCTTCAAGCTCTAGGTATCTGTGTCACTGCTCTTGATATGGATAACATCACTGCTTCTTCTTTGTCACGTCTCTTCACGGCTTTGTCGGAGATGAAGACTACTGCCACACCAACTGCTAGGTTTGATACCTCTCAGATTGTTCCTGTTTCCACGACCTCCAATTCTTATATTTAATATGGCCAAGTGGGTCTCTCATGTTCATCCTTCCCGTGCCTATCTCATGCTGGTGGTGGCTTTCGTGATATCATTATCTTGGTCGAATAGCACTCCACCATTCATACTCCCACTGAAATTCTTCTTTCCTGGGTCAATCCATTACCTTTTTGTGTTCAGTGGCTTAAATTACCGCACTGCCTTCATTTGAATAAGTGTTGCTTTTGCTTTCGCGTCACGAGCACAACTCTAATCACGGATTCATCTCGAGGTCGAAGTCAATGATTAGTATATTCACAATTTGCATTTTTAGTTGGCCCCTTAGGCACCAATACTTAGGTACACATTATCAACATGCCACGCCACTGGCCACTGAAATTCACATAAAAAAAAAGTATGATCATTTTGCGGGTTCTCATCACATGCTTTCGTAGATTAAAAAAAAAAGACGAGCCTCACACAATTTATTTTCTTTCCTTCCCAACGTCATCCTGCGTTTTCAGACACTGAGCCCTCTATAGTCGGACCTTAACATCAATGCAAGGAAGTGTCCACTCCCGCCGTCCCAGCAAACTGCGCAACCATTCTAATCCAACGCCAGTCCATTCATCCGGCCGTGACTCGATCCCAAGACTTTGTTGTGCACTATCCATTGCTGCTCCCGCCAGAACCTTCGCAGTGGAGTTGACTGTGTCAAAGACAAAGCTCGCAAGGCTATCACCAGGAAGCGGTGCCGCTATCGTGGCGTTTCCGGGCATGGGCACATACTCTCCGGCTGACTGGGAACTATAGCGTGGCGCAAACCAGTTGCTTCGCAGATCGAATATACACCGATCTGACCAGTGGCAGGATGATGCGAACAGGATAAGAAGGAGCGCAGAACAGTAGATGCATGGTCGGTGGATGGTGTATGTTAGCGCCACGAAGGAAATGATGAACAGCGGCGAGGCATTTGTTGGGATGAAGAGGAGCGGAAGCCAGCTGGAAATATTATATGTCAGTTTCTTGATCTCAGTTTCTGCGCTTTGATGTTGCGCTTTTCTTTTCTGGTGAGACCGCAGGCCTTACCTCCGGAGACAGAACATCGTCGATGGGGTTGCCTGGTGGCTTCTGGCTGGCGGAAAACGACGTTCAAACAAGCTGTGGCGTTATTATCGAGTTGGGCCGTGTGCTACCAGGTGAATCTCCATCAAACCGTGGCTTGTTTTCATGCGACCAGGTTCTTGAATATGTGTAGGAGTTTGAGGATGATGACGAAGTTCGGAGCGGCAAGTCGTATCGTAATTACGAGCGTATTGACCCGCGTAACGAGAGCCACAAGCTGTCCAAGCTTTTCTCATTCACATCCGAGACTCGAACTTCTTTTCCTCTCCATCTTCCCTTCATCACTCTTTAACGCTCTTCACGATCCCCTTTCCTTTTTGCCCTGTCCTCATTGTGAAATTTGATATCATCCTGTCACTATATCCTTCAATCCGTTGTCATTCCTTCCTGTGCCTGGTTTACCGGCACGCTTGAAAGACAAGCTCTAGGGAGCTCTGAACACGCTTTTGTGGATTTTGTTCGGACGGTGTCGTAGCACGACAAGAGGCAGACATGTCCACTCCGAACGATCTTCAGGCCTTGCTGGCGTCTATACGGCCACGCCCTTCTCCGAACCATGCGTCCGGACAAGAGTCTGGTCAGCAGCAGCAGCAGCAGCGGCCAGTTCAGCCTGGGTATGCGCAACCGCAATACCACCACCCTGGCATGTTTCCGCATCACCCTCAGTACCCACCCTTTGATGGTCGCGAATTGCCTCCTGCCATGCATCATCCGGATATGCTCCGGTACCAGGATCATGGTGTCCACGGATACCATCATCCAACTGTGGCATCGGCGGTTCAGAGTCCTTCGCCGATGAATCCGGTTAACACCCCCCCTCATCATGCATCTGATACCCTTAGTCCGAACGTGCCCTCCCCTCGTCCCGATTATAATCAGTACCCGCAACCGAACCATTCAGACAGTGCTGCCAATTTGCTCAATCTCCTGAGATTTAGCCAAGGCTCCTCTGCTGGGGTCCCGCCGCCTGCTGCCGCTGTGGCCTCAGAACAATCGCGGTCTCCCCCAGTTCAGGAGGTAGCCTCATCTTTGCAGGGACGAAACACTTCCTCGTCAAACTTGATTGCTTCTTTGTTTGGCGGCGCTCAGGCTCCTGCCCAGGCTGCTGTGCCTGAGGTTGCGACTCCTGTTCAGGAAGATGGCGCTCCCAGCGACCAGACTCAGAACATGTTGCTGCGTCTGCTCAATCGATCCCAGTTTGTCGATGAGGCGGCGGAAGCTCCACTTTCAGTCGCATCAAACCAGTCCAATCCTGAGGCATCCCTTGAGACGAAATCATTGGAGACCAATGACGTTCTGACGGAGCCTGTCGCTTCCTTTGTCGAGGCTGCGAAACCGGAAACGGTCGTATCTCCCTCGGCTTCCAAGGAGTCAATGTTCACGTATGTTAATCCCTTCGATCAGCTGGCTGCCATCTCGCCCGGCACTAGATCTCCCCAGCCCAAGTCGGACTACGAGCCCTCGGTTGTTGAAGATATGCAGAAGCTGGAGGTTAACCCTTCCGCTAATGTGGAGGCTTCTCCGGCTATTGAATTGGCCGCAACCCAGAAGCCGAAGCGGAGCCAGTCACCGGTCCTTGAGGCGGGACAGAAACAGGCTGTGGATGACGTTGTCAGTCGTCTCGTCAGCGAGATCGGACGTTCGCTCAGCAGTGGGGAAATCCAGGCTGAGAAGGCCGAGGTCGAAGCTGAAGTGGAAGCCGAAGCTCTCGCTGCCGAACCGACCGAAGCAGTGATCTCGTCGATTGCTGACCGGCTGCGGGAGACAGCCATCGAGCCCAAAGAAGTCGCCGAAATGCCTCAATCGATTGGCCCTGAAAAGGGATCGGATGTCGATGCCGCTACCACCGCTGCCCATCAGACTCGGAATGAGAATGCCGAGGCTCTGGCTGACAGCTGGGAGAGCGCCGAGGACAGTGCGGAGAAGGAAGAAGTGCGTGTTGTGAGCGTTCGGAATTTCCCCCTACAGCCGTTCATCTCTGTAATTGTTAAACCGCAACCCGGGAAGATTGTGTCATTCCGTGATGATGCTGTTATGGATATTGCCCGCCTGAAGAAGGATTTCGATCAGCTGGACCGCTCATTGACTGCCGCCACTTCTGATTATATCGTGTATGCGCTTGCCAAGACTGGTGGAATTCGGATCATTCGCCAGGACGATGGCAGTGACCGACAAGTTTTCCGGTCTACTCGGGACCGTGTCTTTAATGTCTCTTTGTGCTCATCTCTCTCTGCGGTGGGCCAATCCGATGTGCAGGCTATCCTCGGAATTGGTGTCAGCGGTGCTGTATACTGGTCTTTGATTTCACGGGAAGGCAAGGATCTGTTTGAGATGGATGCGCTGGAGAGTGAAAGCCTCATATTCCCGCCTTTCCCTGCCTCGGACGAGAACACCTCTGGTGGTCAGCTGAAAACGCGGGCCAAACAGAGCAGTCGTCATGCGGACCTCATTGCGATTGGGCGGGGCAAGTGTATATATGTCGTCTCTCCCCAGGCTGCGATGAATGCCAGCTATGGTGTGTCTGGTGCCCAACGCACAGTGAACACGGAGAAGTTCTTCAAGGAACGTGCTCTGAAAATTTCCACTGGTAAAGCCGGAAAAGACTTTGCCTTCAGTGGCGATGACACTGTCATTGCGTCTCTGGACAAGACCGGTCGTTTGCGCTTCTGGGATATTCGTGACCTGTTGGACCGTGACAGCTTCGTTGAGGGACCAGTACCGAATGAGGTGCGCGTTCCTTTGAACACATTCGTGACTGGCTCCCCGGCGGAGAAGTCCTGGCCTACATCAGTACTCTTTGTGGACAAGCTGCGTCCGTACACACGATCAAGTGCCCTTCGGTACGTTCTCGTGGGACTGAAGCAGAACCACACCTTGCAGCTCTGGGATATTGGGCTCGGCAAGGCTGTGGGAGAGGTGAATTTCCCTCATGAGAACGAATCCGATGCAATCTGCAGCGTGGTATTCCATGCCTCGTCGGGTATCATCGTAGTCGGACACCCCACCCGCAATTCGATCTACTTCGTGCATCTGTCGGCGCCAAGGTACAACCTGCCTGGTATGTCGCAGGCTGCGTTCATAAAGGCCGCGGGTGATAAGGAGAGCTCCCTGCCCAGGCCAGATTCGACTGCATGCCTCAGTGGTATTCGGGAGATTTCGCTTGGTTCCAAGGGTCAGCTCAGAAGTCTGGAGCTGCTCCCATTATCTAAGACTGGTACGGATAAGCGTGCGTCAGAAGAAACCGACCTCTTTGAGTTGTATGTGATGCACTCGCGTGGAGTGACGTGCCTGAATATTAAGAGAGATGATTTGGGTTGGACATCAGACAACAAAGTAATTTCTCCGATTGATGCCTTGGAGGAAGGTTCCATTGAAGTCCGTGAGCTTCAATCGTTCCCACCGTCTCTGACTGAAGACCCCTCCGTCAACGGTGATACTCCATCTCCCACGACACGTACTCCCAAGGACACTGTGAAGAAAAACGACATCGGTGACTCCACTGGTCTTGTTTCCTCCTCTCGCAACCTTTCATCCTCTCGCAACGCTTCCCCCATCAAATCGTCCCCTAGGAAAAAGCCTGTTGACGAGCAACCTGAACCCGTTGCCCTTCCCCACAGCACTGAAAAGCTTGACAAGAAGAAGAAAAAGAAGGCTCCATCCGACGCCGTCAAACTCAAGGATCCTACTTCTACAGCTGGTGTTGAATCCCTTCCCCTTCCCTCCAAAGAAGCGGAACCTCTTACCACCTCCACCGCCACCTTGAGCAACCCCCATGCCCATGAAACGGCGTCCTCCAACCACATTGACGCCGCTTCTTCTACTATCGGTCACGTCACCGAGGAGCAAATGGCCCGGCAATTGGAGGAACAATTCGAGACTTCTCGCGGTGAGTTCGTGAAGGACATGGAGAATATTTTCGGTAGTGGAATGGAACGCCTCTTCGCGCGGTTCGACGATGAACGCCACCATTGGGATACTGCTTCCAACGTCAAGCAGGAGAACCTTCTTCGTCTCGTTTCAGACAAGCTGAGTTCAGACCTTGAGAAGAATTTCCGACGCATGTTCCAAGAGGCCATCACAGACGATGTTGCCCCTGCCATTGATCAGACGATCCATCGTGCAATCTCCCGAGTTCTGGAGACCAACATGCTTCACCATCTACCGAAAGTCTTGAGGGAGCAACTTCACCAGATCATGCCCCGCATGATCGAATCCACTATCGAAAACCCCGCTCTCATTGACGCGGTGGCCAGCCGCATGGTGAAGATGCTCGAGGGGCACGTCCAGAAGGGAGTTACCCTTGCTACTGCGAGTTCTTTCATGCCCTTCATGGAGGAATTTGCGAAGCGAAGCAAGCAGGCTTCTGATGAAGCTGAAGCACGAATTAAGAGCTTGGAGGAGGCACGTGAGAAAGATCGTGTGACCGCCAACATGACCCTGGCCAAACTTGAGCAGATGGAAAATGCGATGCGTGCCATGGTGGCGCACATGGGTCAATTGACTGCCAACAGTCACCCAACCACCAACATCGGCCCCTCGAATATAGCCCCAGCAGCAAACATTCCTGCCCAGGCTCCTGCCCAGGCTCCGGTCCAGGCTCCGGTCCAGGCTCCGGTCCAAGCACCGGTCCATGCTTCTGTCCAGGCATTGGTCCGGTCTTCTTCTCCCGCACGGGACCCACGCCAGTTGAACCGGCCGGAGCGTTCCTCTTCGGCTCTAGCGAGTCCCTCTATCCCAGCTCTCTCGGAGGAGCTTGCGGATATTGACCAGATGCTCTCGGGGCCCCAACCTCAGTACCATGAAGCCATCGTCAAGGTAAGTTTTCTATACTTTAAACCCATGCCTTTTCTTGACTTGTTTCTAACTTTCTCGTAGTGGCTGCAATCGGCAAGACAGGCAGAAATCTTCGACAACTATTTCTGCCAGACGAATCCCTCATTCCTGGCTCAGCTCCCGGCAATTGTCGTCCTCTCCGCTGGTGTGGCCGTGACCGCCTCTCTGCAGCAAAATATCGCTGCTCGCCTCCACTGGCTCGAAGTGAGTCTGCGCAACGTGGACCTGCAGGTATGTTCTTTTTCTCTTTTTTTTCTGTGCCCTTTCCTAGAATCGGTTCATCGTGCTAACTCTTTCCTAAAAGGATCCGGAAGTGGGTGCGGTGGCAGCTCAGATCTTGAGCCTTTTGAGCAACCGGCTCGGCGAGCTGTACAACGCCGTTCACAGCCGTAACCCCTCGTCCAGCCTGTTGCAGCAGATTATCCCGTTGTCCCGGGCTTTGCAGGACATGTACCGCCGAGTTCCCGCCAACTGAGTGGGTGAGTGGGTGTGTTCCTTGGGTGTGTGTATGAGAGATGTGTCTCTGAATTCCTGTGTGCCGTGCTCTGTATTAATCCTCTCTTGGCTGAGTCGTGCAGTGTGATGAAGGGCGCTATAGGCAGTGCCTACGTGCCTTCGGTCACTTTGCACGACCTCAGACCAAGAGGATCGGATTTTTGAAGAAATGGAAATTATAAAAATCAGTGAGACTTTAGACGAATAAACTAAATTTCTCCAAAACTTCGAGCCCACCTCAAACTAGACTAGATAGCCAGTTTGCCACTATAAAAGTTCATCTTTTGCACTCTTTGCTTGCTCTGATTTGTGTTGTATAACTACTGTCTTACTTCCTGATCACACAACTCTCTCGGACAATAGTACGCACTGTGCATATTCTTCTTAATCTAGCTCTCCTTCATCTCATCGAACTATCATTGTTGCTATGGGTATGTCCATACATCCACCTCCACGACGACCAGGGCCACTTTGCATGACTTGAGGCCACGAGGATGACGGTTTTGTGAAGAATGGAAAAATCTTAATGCAATATAAGACCACCAGTCCCTGCAAGTTCTACAGCTGCATAGACTCCGACTGGCGCTTTCATGCTGATTCGTGATATTAGACATTCCTCTGCTTAGCAATGCAAAAATAGGGCTTTATATCATAAGAGACATGCTGCTAGACATAGTATATCCCTCCTTCATCCGCTACTTTCTCGTCATATTTCCACCTTTTGTCTTTTAATTTCGGCGCCCTTGTGGATACTACTTACCCTGATTTGCTACTTCATTTCTGGCCGTTTGAATTGGGTGCGAAATTGTGGAAGAAGGAAGGTCTAAACAATTGACTGTTCCGCTCGATTGTGAAGTACGTTGGGTAAAGGTTGCGTGGGGTTTTGTATCATTTCCCTTGAGATTGTTATCTGTAAAGTTCTTCTCGTCTCTTTCCTAACTTTGCTGAACCCTTCTATCCAAGTTCCATGTTTCAAAAAAAATTAAGCATGTAAAGAAATGCATGTAGCAAAAATGCAAACTGAAGGTCTTGCCCGGGATCGAACCGGGATCGGTGGAATCAGAATCCACAGTGATGACCATTACACTACAAAACCGTTGCTTGGAAAAATCGATCCTTATTATCCCACTATAGACTTGCAGAAAATTAATTGCTGTTTTTCAAACCAAACTACTTTGTTCAACCACACAGCTCGACCCCATAGCTGACCAATGGTGAAAGATTTGATATTCTAATCTAGTAGATTCTTTGTCTCTCTAGAAGAACGCTGCTACGGAGATGGCCATGGTTTTCAAGTCTCTGCCTAAGAGATAGATAATATTCTAAGTCTGTATTCTTCCTATACCATAATCCACTGGCTATCTAGATGAAAGAGGTATATGCAACCTTCAAGGCCATGATCAAACAAATAAACAGAGAAGACAAATAACAATGCACTGGAATGGAGCGGCGAGGTGAGTCGACTACCCTTCCAGATAAAAAGCATATACAATGAGTGAAAAGGGTCGGATGACAAGGATAAATCAAAAAAAAAATCTTCAGAGAAGAAGGAAAGGGTTAGTTTTCCTATAATTTTGCGCAGGAAGCTGACAGGCAGCATTACTTAAGACAAAGGGTCCTGTAGGCCATGTTTTGTCAACAATGTGTCAACAAGGTATGTCTATCAGAATGGCTAAGCGGAAGCAGACGAATCATCTTGCCTCGCGCCCGCAGTTGTCGTTGGCTCGTGAATGACCAGGTTGACAGGTCTCTCTGGTTCATCGATTTGTCCAACGCCAGGATGGGCTTGGGCAGGCGTTGGATCAGGAACTTTTGAACGGCCCAGACGGAATAATGGTGGAGTTGGCGAAGAATACTGCCTGCGCCTGCGGCTTCGGAAGCTCGCAGAGTCGTTTTCAATAGGCGTGGCAGTGCTGTGAGTACGCCGAATTGCCTCAATAGGTACGGGGTCAGCTTCCGTGGTACTACTCGCGGTAATGGCGGTTGAGAGGGTCCGGGGAAGATGGTAACCGGCTTTGCCGACTGGAACGGATAGTCCATGTACGATCTGGAGTAGTTGTTAGATTCAAGTCCTTCAAGATTTGCCCATCAAGATATACTCACAATGCTGCAAATCGCAAGGAACCACACCACAATCGAGGCAGTATCTGCCACCTTTTGTGCATCTTCTCGCACTTGACCATCAACTGTGATCTCCAACAGAAACTCTCGACAGATCGATAGATAAAAGATGGCACCAACGCCAATCGGGCCGAAGAATCCCACAAAGGCGGCGTGGGAGAGATCTTCGATCTGGTGGATGTATTTATGCATGGCGAAAATGATCGGCATCCGACGAACCAGGAGAATGAGAATCCCCAAAAAGATGAGCCGATAGATGGGGATGATATCATTGTGCAGGAAAGAATCCCACGGGCAAACCGCACCAAACCACATGAACATGGACAAATTGAGAAGCATATCGATGGTCGGTTGAAGAGAGTCATCTATCGTTTCAAGGCGGAACCAATCACTAAATCGGTCAGTTATGGTATACAGTGCTTCTGATCCAAGAAAACGTACTCCTGAGTAAACACATTTCCAGCGATGAAACATGCCAGAAGATCATCGGTGCCAATAAGCCCACAGGTTCCAACCACAAAGAGCTAGATTCACGATTAGATTCAAGGCCTCTCCAAAACTCCGGATTGAAACTTACCGCAAGGGAAACAGCAAACACCAGGAAACTCTCCCGATCAACATAGTGCTTCTCTTCAGCCCAGTGGAGCAACTTTCTCGATATCCAACCAACGACAGCTCCATAGACAATGCTCAAAATGATGGTGTACACCCAAGTCTCATAGAACCACAAACCCATAGCTTTTCCAGCTCCACCGCTGTATCCCAGACCACCCATGCCAGTGTATTTGAGAAGATAAATGCCAAAGAAGAGGAATGGATAACCCAAACCATCATTCGCACCTGATTCAGCGACAATAATTCGCTGCAGGGGGCGTGGGACATGCTTGTCCGCAAACTTGCCCTTGACGATCGAATTGGACAGAACAGGATCTGTCGGGGTCACACATGCTGCCACAATCAGCGCATGGAGGAAACTAAAATTCGGGACCATAGCCCAAATGACCAGACTGCTACATATCCACATGGCCGCCATGCCAGGGCCAAGCAGCAAAGACAAGCTCCGCCATTCGACCTGCAGGTAGCGTTTAGGAAGCTGAACACCGGCTAGAACTAGTTGCACACCCAGCACCAGACGGGTAAAGTGCATAGTAATTTCCGCGAGGTTTGCTGCAGAATGCAATGCATAGTCCTCGGGCCGGATGAAATTGGCGGCATGCGGTGAAAACACAACTCCGGCTATCAATGAGATCACTGTCGGCACCGTTAGCTGCTGCACGATCTGCGGTGAGGGGGTTCACCTACATGCTTCCGAGAGATAAAATCGCTCCTTGCATAGATATGATACCAGGCCGAAGAGGGATACAAAGCCCCCAAGCGTAGCACAGACGATATTAAAATTGATCAATGCAAGAGTCGGCATTTTGCCGGTGGCGGGGTCACAGTCGGATAGCCGATCCGAAGATCTGAGACCTGCAAACTGAGATCTTAAGATCTAAGGATCTAGTGTTCGTTTTGAATGCCGGGGTTTCAGGAGATGCCAAGATATTATTTAAAAAAGATGTATTCCAAGTAACAAGAAGCAAATGTTATCGAATCGTAATCTGAACGCGCTTGATGCAATACAAGGCGACCATCTGGGAAATGAAGAACGACCAGAGAAGATCCACAGTGGAAACCCAAGGATCTGAAGTTGATCCTGCAATGTTATGCAGTGGTGCGTGCGATGTTGCGATGTTGGGGGAGGAGAAATCTGGATTTACGGAAAGAGAAAGATGTGGGGGAAAAAACTTTGGAAGCGGACTTGGCGTCCTTTTTTCTCCGTGCGTGGCAACAGCATCACTGGAACAACTATAAAATTGACCAATATTTCTCATTAATCGGCTATTCTTAGAAATCATCATCGGATGCATCGTCAGGCGTATCTCGACTTGTTTCCAAGGCTTCGGCCTTCTGTCTAACACCCTCATGGGCTCCCTTCACCGCTAATCGATCAGCGGCCTCGTTTCCGGGGTCTTGGGCATGTCCCTTAATCCATTGGAACAAGGTCTTGACTTTTAGTTCCTGGCGCTCCTCAATCTTCACGAGAATCGACTCCACCAGATCTCGGTTTTCCACCGGTTTTTTGTCTTTCGTCATCCAGTTGTTTCGACGCCAGTTAATAAACCAAACAGTGACACAGTCAATCGCGTATCTGCTGTCGGTGAATATAGTCACGTCTCGGTGACGAGGCGCAATATCAATCGCTCGCAGGATTGCCGTCAATTCTGCCCGTTGATTTGTCTGACGATTCCCCTTGAGTGGCTCCGACACGTTTCTACTAGGATAACAATATGTAAGTCAGGACTAATGGCATGGAATAGAGAGATTGGTAAACGAACCTTGAATCTCCAGGCCCGAAAAAGACTCCAACCCCAGCAGATGCCAATGGTGTTCCATTCCGCAAGGAACTTCCATCAGTGTATATCCGTAGCATCCCCGGTATCCCCGCTGCTTGTGTCTTAGTGGCAGCCTTTTCGGGCGCAGTTTTGTAGATTACCTTCCCAGTAGTGGAATCCAGCAGCACATTGGGATCAAAGCCATCCTCCGCGCCTGGCGGTAAAGGACCCTCCCCAGGCGCATACTCGACGCCTTCTGCATTTTTGGGATTCTCACCCCGGATGCCATGCGGTCCAGTGGGTCTCTTTGCACTACCAAAGACAACTGAAGGTTGTGCCTGTCCTTCTCTCACAAACTCCTCGGCCTCCTCCCGCGTCGCAAATTTGCGATATCGCGGGCGCGTAAACCCCTGAATCTGCTCTTGTGCTTTCGACCAATCTGTGTACACCCCAGGAACACGGCCTCGCTGTATCCCATAATATCTTTCGGCGCCCTCCGCACCACCACGGGGTGGAGGCTTTGCACCATTCAGGAATGCGGTGGCATCTTCATGGCTTAGGAACGATTGAACTAGAGCACAGGAACGAATTAGAATTCCGACAAACCCGTGGTTTGGAATGAGCTTGGTGCTGCCAAGGGATCACTCACAAATAGCTCCCTTAAACCCTGTTATTTGAGCCAAGCACTCCGGCCATCCATAGTAAATGCCCGGCTTGAAGCCCGCCTTGACAGCATAGTATTTTGCGGCGGGGACTCTTTTGCGCTTGATCCCTGCGGCGGGAGGTGTGGATTTCGGGGCTGGCGAAGCTTTCGGTCCGGGCGCCGGGCTGGGGGATGGTGTGGCACCCTTCATAGAGTTGACGTAGTAATAGGTTGAAAAGGGAGATCGCAAGGTTTCGGAGGTTGAAAGGATATAAAGGGAGGGATTTGGAAGTTTCTTATCGGAGCTTGACGTCTGCAAATCTGCACGGGTTATCCAACGTCGCGGAGTGAAACGCGAACGCGGCCGATAACTCAAAACTGACCACGACCCCAACTTCGGAGCCGAGGACGAAAGAGGCCGGTGAATTGTGAGTTCCCCGAAAATTCACGGGGTGAGCGACAAGAGTTTGGTAGAAACGTTGAGGAATTTTAGAGACTTAGACAGGGTTGAGATGAAGAGGGGATCTAGGGAGGGGGCCTTGCCTGATTGGGATCGTGATCGTGAAACTTGACTTTGGGGATTTCTACAGCCACCAATGGACCCACGATTCTAGCTTCAACATACTTTGGTCAGTATTCCAATGCTATAATCTACCAATTGATCTTCCAATAATGGTATAACAGGGAGTAGGCGAATAGGTACTTAGGGACATGGGTTGAATTGGACTCGCTGAGGATATACTTTGGCTGAGGACCACAATCTCAACGACAAGTTTTCAAATTTGACAATCTTAGGCTAGTGAGTCTTTCCAAATATCTTCGATCGTGCTTGTTTTTGGCTCCATTGAGCCATTATAATCACTATATGCTCTGATTGAGTCGGTTCATAACGGACTTGACCTCTTGCTGGACACCCTTTAACAGATCAGACACAGACAGCTCTTCTTTGATCACACCAATACTTGCACCACTGAATATATTTTTTTGTCAGTGTAAGCCATACGCGAGTGCCACCTTATGGGCTTCAAGAGAACTTACGCCCATACCGTCCGCCGATCATCCTCTCCGTTCTTCATGGCATCGTTATAACGCTGGATGATTTCATCGTCGCTAGCACCCGATTTGGATTCCTCATAGCTGATCCCAATAACGGCTCTGCCGTCATATTGCCTGGGGAAGACATCGGTTGACTGGAAAACGTCATGTCGGATGGACTTGATGGTCGAAGCAGCGCCGTCACTGCCAGACAGAATCGCCTTTTTGATAAGAGATGGAGCTGCGCATTCCTCAGTAGCGACAAACTAAATTTGGTAAGCACGCTGTGTTGGTCAAAAGAAGGTATCGAATGTCTCACTCTAGTGCCCATAACGACTCCATCGGCGCCTATGGTCAAGAAAATATCGTCAGATAGTCACGTCATATACTTGGACTTCAACAACTCACCAAGTCCAAGTGCTGCAACACAACCCCTGCCATCCACGATACCACCAGCTGCCAAGACTGCAGTGTGGGATGCAGCACCGGTTTCTGCAAGGGTGTCGCGTACCTCGGGCAAAAGCGAGATCAGGCTAGCCCCCTGTGCCCATTGATGCCCTCCGGCATCAGACCCTTGCACAACGACAACATCCGCACCTTGCTTGACAGCCTCCATAGCTGCCTGAACAGTCCCTGTCTGCACGAATATTTTAACATTCCAGTCGCTCTTTGTCCGGACCTGGTGAATCCCCTCTATGAGAGGCAGATGATCTGCGTCGGATTCGGGGAAAGATAGCCAGACTGCCGCCAGTCGATGGCTCTGAAGAAGTGGAATCACATTTTCAATAAATCCCGAGGGCTTAAATGTAATGAATCCAACACCAATGGGTAGATTGTTGGAAGAGATATCTCCAATCTCTACGCGAGCTTTCTCCAACTGATCGTTGAGCTTCGTGAGTTGACTTGACGCTATAGTGAAGTCAAATCCTCCGCCAATAAAGCCTATCAAATCATCCGCCAGGTACCCGTTAGTGAAGGACTTCAGGTATATCATCAATTCGACGACTCTAGGTCGAGCGGAGCACAGACTCGAGTTCAGCTGGGAGGAGAACTGTCCACATACCGAGACCACCGGCCTTTGTCACTGCAGCTGCTAGGCGATAATCCGCAAACCCGAACATGGGCGCATTGGCGATAAATGGAGTTGTCGTATGGGGGAACCATTCTTGGAGGTGCTTTGACTGGGCCATAGCTATCAGTCGTGTGGTTCTTGTGTAGTATTCTCAGGTTTATAATGTTTATTTCACGTAAGTAAAGGAACTTGATTGATAGCTTGAGAGAAATTCTCGAGATGTTGAGCTCACAGGTAGTTAGCTACGAGATGATGTAAGATGTGCGAAAGTCGGATGGGGTCCCCGAATATATATTGCCCCACATCAAGTTATAAATCATGTACTTTGTGGTCCAGACGGTGAATCTGGGATTAGCGGCTGGTTTCATTGTTTTCTTGTGTTCTTTTTCTTCCATAATATTATTGGGAGTACCTACTGATAAAGCTCTTCTAGGGTATATTATTTCAATTGGCCTGACGGTGTAGTTGTTTATCCGGCATTGTTTGGTAGTGAGTTCCACCATTGGATTTAGCGGCCGGTTGTTCTTGGCAACGAATTCTCACTGTTTCTGTGCGCCTTTATGTAATACAGCTTTTGGAATTTCCTATATGAACTGGATGGCGACTTTTCCCTTCCATCGTTGCTCTGAAAATTGGGTTTTTTTCTTTCTTTTTCCCTTTTGTCCCCCTCTTATGTCCTTGATTGGTTATATCCAGCAGTTATCTAATTATGGATTTCTGATATATATTGCCATTATTACCTTCCAGGCCAAAGATAAAAACTTTCATCATCCTTGCCGCCCTTCAAAAATTCAGGCTCAAGCTCGTCGTCATTGTCGGTTTCGTAGGTTGGATCATCACGTATGATTCGCTGCCAAGTGACTTGGGATACAGCCTTCCACTCGGCCTCTCGGAACTCATACGGCCAACCATATTGCTCCTGGAGAATCTTTTTGATTTTGGGGTACTGTATACATCAATACTGGAGCATGGTCTAACGTGAGAAAAGTGACCACCTACTAAATCGTGAAAGCACTGATTTTCAGTATATAACTTACGGGAATATCTGGTCATGCTAGGGAGGATCTGAAGTGATCTGACTTGTTGGAGATAAGATGCGAGGTATGTCGGTGCATGATGTGGATGACACTTTCGATAGTCATCATCGAGAGGTGAGTCGCCAAAGCTCCATATTCGTATTGTGTCTATAAGATTTGTAAGCAACAACCCCCTATATATAATGAGGACACTTACTTTCTCTTGTATCGAGAATCACATGCATGCCCTCATCCATTGAACAAGTCAGAGCTATTTCGTGGGGAAGAAGAAAGTCTGGTCGGGGCTCGTCAAACTCGAACCGATCCGGATCGCGACCTCCACGAATCTCATAGTCCTCGAGATAGACAAATGCTCTTGAGTAAGGGTGGATAAACTCAATATCACCAGATATCCCCGAGAATCGGAAGTACGGTAGTCGCTTCATCAGCGAGATCACAACAGGGTTGAGGTGAAGCTTCTCGCATAGGGCCTGGTTAATGTTGTGACCGTCCTGCGGGGCCCAGGATACCTCCCAATCCGAAAGATAATTCAGCTGCAGATAGACGCGGTAAATGTCGCTGATGATGCTGACAATTGTATCCTCGCTATAGGGGAGGCGAGAGACGTGAAAGTCGGCAGTCACATCTTGGTCTTCATTGAGATCTTCCTCTGAACCAATAGTCATTATTGGGCGTGGGACTTCTCTTTCGCGATTGCGATTCCAGTACCAGTGGGCTCCAAGCATTGCCGCAATGATGATCGTATGAATCATTTGAGCACCGAAAAGGAGTCTTGGATATTTGGTGAAGATGTATTGACTGTCTGGAGGCGATGGGGCAACTGGGGAGTCTTTATCCATTTCATGCGGAAGCGATCGCGGGGGGTGAGATGAAGACCCGAGCAAATACAAGGCCACACTGAGAGATGTCAAAGAGATCTGACAATATCCGGAATGTGATTTGACCTGGAAGTACTGTATGAGTAATGTAGGTGGTAGGGCCGGAAAGATAGCGTGTCTATGCAAGATACACGGAGGTAACCATAACCGTAATGCCAAAGATACCAAATTACTATACAAGTAGGGCGTACCTTCGTACATGTTTGCCACCTAAGCGTGACATCCGTCTCCATTTCTCCATCATGCCGGCGTCTTGACTCTTCATGAATCGTGGCAACATATTGATCCGCGCTCTCAAGTCATGCTTCTTTAGCCATTCGATTTTTGTCTGATGCTGGTGGTTCCGATCTGGGACCAATTCGGATCCAGTCCTTCGTTTGCCACTATGAAATCCAATCATATTGTAATCTTGTACGTTGATTCTAGGGGGATCATATAGCCTAGTGGTAGTGTTCTTCTGGATATGTGTTCTTCTAGCAAGCTCCTAAATTCTCGCTGCCTTGCTACAACAATTTGAAACTCATATCTCAAGTCTCATATATCAAACGGCTGGATGGTGTAGTTGGTTATCCGGTATCGTTGGTACCCTGTGAATTGCGGAATGGGGTTTAGCGGGTTGTTGTTTTTGCCAGCAAATTAATGAGAATTTGCTGCTCCTACTTGTAAAGTATCTGTGAGACAGCCTGTATCAATTGGCCGGATGGTGTAGTTGGTTATCACGTATCGTTAACACCGATAAGGTCCTGGGATCGAGCCCCAGTCTGGTCATTTCTTTTTTGCCTTTATTTTTTTTTCTTTACTGCGGATAGAACCGTTGGAACAAAAAGAGAATCGCGTAAGAGAATATTGGTTTTTTTTTTTTTTTTTTTTTTGGCTCCGTGCGTTTAAATATCCGAGGGCGCTTTATATAGTACCTACCTAGTGAAGAGGGGAACGCTCGAGGCAGCACAATCGGAAGTGTGCGGGTCGATCCAGCAGTATAAGATAAGCACGAGATGTCAAGGGTAGGGGCGGTTAGAGACAAGAAAGGATACCTAGAGGTGGCTTATAGAAGAGAAGATGGTCTGATTTGCCTATCCCTACCCTGAAGCGCTTAAGTTATAACTATACATCATTTCTACTTAGTCACCATACACCGCTTCACCCCACTACACTAGGTACTCGACAGAGGCTGTATGTTGAAAGGGATTTCAAGCCTATGAATCGACCCCGGGATGATCTAAGCTCTACGTCCGTGTTCAATGCCAGGAATATCTAGCAGTAAAGATACCCCGGGTACTCTTGTAGATACGACCTTTCTTTCCACAATAGAGAAATTCCTCAGCAGCCTTGAAAGACTTCCCTTGTCTTTCAAAGGTCCATCCATGATCACTAGGATAGTAAGTACCCTTCTGAAGAACTGAAATAGAGGTAATGGAAATTTATGAAGGCAACTAGGTACTTGTCCTTCCAAGGTTCTCGCTAATCCACGAGTCACATCCCAGTCACGTTCTTCTTCATAACAACTCAACACGTCCTCTCAACTCATGCCACATCGATAAGTCTAGATGATACGCCGTATACAGCATGCTGTCGCAAGCGAATGGGGCACCATGTTCGCGCGCGATAAATGGTAAAATTGGCCTTTAAGCTTAGTGGATTCGCAGGCCTCGACCATACGGATTTGGTGAATGTTCAGATTTTTGGCATGGTGGGGGGAATATATATTGAAGTAAAAAAAACCGAATATTTCATTTCGTTGAAAGTTGGAAAATATGTGAAGAGCACCTAGTTTAGTTAAATTACAGATACTAGTTACTTACAACACCCTGATCCACAAGCGTAGATGAATACAGAGGAAAAACAAAAATAATATTGCAAGCGGTGAGATTCGAACTCACGCCCGTGAAGACTAGAGAGGTTAACAACCTAAATCTAGCGCCTTAACCACTCGGCCACACTTGCTCTTATATATAAGAAACATCTGGAAAAAAACTTATAATGTATTATCTTTTTGACTCCGTTAGGTATCATCGCCGTCTTCCGAATCTCATCAAGAGAAGAAGTCCATTATGGAAGGAGACTGAACCAGGGAAGGAAAGAGAAAGGAAGAAGGATTCATGACTGACGGATTCTGTACTTAGTCGCTTGCCTCATTCTTTCAAAATCTTATCCACAACTTCGTGTTTTCGTTTCGTGGATATTGACTTTTTCTGTATAAATTCATTGCTTGCTCCATCAATGTATCGTCATGAAGGACAATTGGAGTCTAAGACCGCCGAGCTGCCCCGCCATGTTCAGGCCCATGCCGCTAAGGGGCTGAGTGCCCAATAATTTCTTCGTGAAATGCTTTTTTCTTTCTCAAAAAAAAACTTTGCCGTTAATATCAGAGTGCCATGATCCAGACAAAAGAGGCCCGTACCCGCAAAAGTGACAAACTAAAAAGCTACCTGCAGCTACGCAGCGGGTCCGTAGGTCAATATGCCCGATCTCCGCCAAATGCTGCATCCCCTGATCCTCCACTAAAACGATGCTCCGCCGACGTTCGGCCTCCCACCAATTCCCTCGGGAAGGAAGCTGGGAGACAGTGGGGGACAAAAAAGGAGACCCTAGTAGGAGTGGCTTGTAGAAGAGAGGTGATCTGCGTGACTTATCTTCAGGTACACAAATGTGCCTCCAATTAATTATACATCAATTCTGCTCACTTGATGCAAGTCTATTTATTGGTGTTTCATTGAGAAACAGGAGTCTGGTCATTCCTTTTTTTTTTGTTTTTTTTTTTTGCTTTCCTCCCCCCCTTCTTTTTAAGTTGCCTTGTTTGCCTTTTTGCACTTATTTTATCTTATCTTAAAATTAGCTTTCATCTCAAAAAACAGGTGTCATTGCATCAATTTTATCCCACTATGGCCAACCTAGACCTTGTCCTGTCGAGGATGCTTGGCATGTAGATCCTCAACTGGGGCATCGACTCCATAATTCATAACACTCTTCAAATCACCCAAAAAGATACAAGCAATGATAGCCACCACACCAAAGGGTGCTGCTATAATGTAGACAACCCTGATTCCATCCGCATAAGCCTGCTTGAGGGCCATTGTTCCCGCCTCAATGATATGGGAACTAACGCCAGCCACCTTCTGGAGTGCCGCAGTATCTTCGGATGTAAGTGCTGTGATAAACTCAGTGAGAGAAGATTTTGGAAGTCCTGCCTCAAGAGCAGCCTTGGCTGTGTATGTGGGGATATATTTATCCAGACGGCTGTTCATTGCTGCAGTAGCAACAGCCGTGAAGACCGCCACAGCAACAGCTCTTGAGCATGTAGTTGTAGCTGTGGCGGTGGCAATAAGGTGGTGCGGAACTGACAGTTGAACACCCGCAATGATTAGAATGAGAGGTGCACCGAAACCGATACCTGCAACTGCAGCGAATGCAAGGGAACTGATATTATCACCGGGCTGAATGGTCGCCAATCCGACAAGACCACCAGTGAGGATCACAAATCCTGCAATCATAGGAAATCGGATAGTCCTGAATTTAACGCTTAAATACCCATATACCAAAGTGCTCAAAGCTGAAGCAATCCCATAAGGTTGTTGGCGGGCAGCCTGGAGAAATGGGTCACTTTCAAAGAGAGCCTTTGTTCTGTGACAAATGTGTCAGTTTATCAAGATTTGTTTCTCCTGGGAGAAGTGTGTGCTCACAGGATCGGATAAAAGATGACATAGGCGAAGAGGGATATACCCTCAATAAAGATCAGAGCAACGCAGATCCCAAAAGTACGGCCACTGTTGTTTGGGCCCCGGAAAAGATCATGATGAAGAATACCAGTCGTGGTAAATCTCCACTCATAGATACCAAAAGTAACCAAGGTGAGGACGCCGACGATCAGGGTCGCCAATACCGTGGCACTGACCCATGGGTAGAGACCGCCACCGAGATTCAGACCAGTCAACAACAGTGTCAGTCCTGCTGTAAGTAGAAAGAACCCAGGAAGATCAAGTCGGCCAAGCTTCTGCCAGAGCGATAGGTGATCTAAACGAGTGTGCCGCTTCGGTGGTCTGTAGCCAACAAAAAGGCAGATTGCTGTCGTTCCCCAGAGAGCCATCTGAATCCACTGAACAAGCTGTCAGATAAATGTATACTTTGCAGCAGATCGGGTCCAATCTCACGTAAAAATCACGCCAGCCGGTGTGCAGGTCCCTCTTGGTCAACGCCCCGAAGATCAAAGGCGCCGCGCAACCACCTAGGGACGCCGCAATATTCATGAAAGCCTGGATCACTGCATAGTGCATTAGTCTTTTGATAAAAACACGTGTTTTCACATTGCAAGCCTACTCGGTCGCCACTTTCGTGGAACAATCTCACTGGGAATACAGTATGCCAAGGGTACCGTAGCAAAACCGAAACCGATCATCACTTGAGCTCCGATCAGACGATATATGTTGCCTGAGCCAGGTGCGATTGCACAACCAATGAATGATATAATAGCTGGGCCAACAAGGAGTGCCTTGCGGGCTTGGAAGGTATCCGACGCGGAGGAAATGAGAGGGGCGAGCACGGCTTGGACAAGCGATAACGAGTTGGGCACCCATGTACCACTGAGTGTATTGTTGAGATCTTTCTCGATATAGCTCAGCTTTGATAAAAGGGCTGTTAGTATCTCAATGTCAAATGTTTCAGGCCCAAAGTGATTAGCATACACCAAACGGAGGCCCCAGAAGACCAAAGACTTGGACGAGATTGAGAAAGAACATGGCAGCCAACACCATGTACGTTTGGGCATGAAGCTCAGGCTCCTCATCCTCTTCATATACGAGGTTTCTATCGGAAGAGTTTCGTGATTGCTCAACATGCTCGAATTGTTCCGGTTCCTTTTCCTGGCCCAAGGGCTCAGAGCCATCATGGTCCACGATGGAAGACATCTGGAATTGGTCAACAATAAATATAGAAATAGAAAGAAAAACTATCACGTTATCCTCAAATAGAGGAGAAGACCTGGGTCACAGCTTTATACCTCATCCCCCCGGATTAAGAGCGGGTCCAGACCCTACAACCTTGAAATACGGGGCCCCGCGTTATGTGCATGTATGTATCCCCACAAGCCATATGTGGCAACTGCTATTAGTAGCGAGACTTCCCCAGAAATGCGGGGCGTATTTGCGTTCAAGAACTCACTTGTGTTGTTGACCAGGTAAAAGTGGCTTATTTTGATAAAGAGAAAAAATTAATAGATCAGAGAAGGCGCCAATCAGCAAGACTAGTTTAATTGCTTGTATCCGACCCTCTAACAGACCTATTTGATACTACGTGTTGCGCGTAAACTGTTTGTGCCATGACGAAGGAGTCGGCCTGCTCAGGACAGGATAGTAAAGCCTCACCTAGATGCGGCATCATAGAGTTCTCAACGCTACATACCGGCAGGTAAATACTGGTATTTGTAAGTGCCGTCTTTCGTTTTAATCCAATTAATTTTCTCGGTAATATCGCTCGGTCTAGAGTGATGTGGCTTGTCAGAGCTTGCAAAAGCCCTCCATGGTCAAGCTGAACATGGACATCGATTATACAAGGGATGAGGAAATAGCACCTGCAATCAATTAAAACACGAAGCACTTCTCGTAAGCTGGTCCGTGGATCCCGAGGATTTAACTCGGCATAGTCTCCACATTCATGATAGTCTCCACATGTTTGAATCCATATAAGAAAAGTCTTGACGTACTTTCCAGATTTCCAGATTTGTTGTTACTGACCAATACTAGGTCATTTCGTGTGAGACCTTGCAATATCCCAAGGTCTCGTCGTAGGGCAGAGGTATGCATGGATGTTGTGTACAAAACATCGTCAATAAACTGTGGGGATACACTCTCTTGCTTGGTCCCGCAAACAAACCTAGTTTCCACTAAAACTTAACCCCGCTTTATATCCACTCATCAAGCTTAGAGATAGGACCCAGGTTCTACATACGAAGTATCGGAAGTTTCTTACTCACAATGACTTACTCATAGGCCGAATAGTAATCGAGGTGTAGAATAGTTGAGGCAATGTTCGCTTTTTTATCTTCCATATTTGATTGATTTTGGTTGGGCCGGATGTCACTCTCTTTACTAGGCTGTCTTCTTTGACCACTCTTGGAAAAGCTGGAATATCTGTTTGTAGTGTGGTTTGCCAGTTTTCCTTTCGGTTTGAGTCGCCTCATTCTAGGATCTTTCTTCCATAGTATAATTAACATTCTATTATACTTGTTTCTCAACTATAGAAAGCTGGGTCGAATATTAGACTAATCGGCCGAGGCCTGAGTGGATATTCCTATATATTTAGTTTTGTCATCTATTGATATACCACGGACCTGTCCGCATCGACTGGTGTAAGGTGCACATAGAGGGGACCTTTCTGCCAGAACAGATAAATTTTTTGCCTCTCCATCCACCCCTTGCTATCCTCAGCGATCTCCATATCGAAATTGAATATCACTCGTGCCAGAATCATTCGCATTTCGGCATATGCCAGACTATGTCATTGAAGTTAACAGATAGTTCACACAAAAATGAGGCCAGCTAACGTACTTTCTTCCCAGACAATTTCGAGGCCCGACATTGAAGGGTTGAAGGATTTCAAAATCGTCATTTTTGTACCGAGGGTCTCCTAAGAAGCGGTCTGGACGATAGGAATTCGGGTCTGTGAAATGCTTCTCATTATGATACAATGCCCAATGATGCAGTGCAACAATTGTCTGTAATGAGGTATTTCAGTGATTTATGATTAAAGAAAACCCGATCTCGAGCACTTACACCCTGAGGCACAAACCGTCCGAGAATAGTACGCCCCCCTGCAGGAGTAACACGAGGTAGCCCAGTTGGCACAGGTGGATAGACTCGTAAAGCTTCATTGAAGCAGGCTAGCATGTAGGTCAATCGGTTGACCGAGGTCATAGTGATTTCTTGTTCGCTCTCGAATGTGGACCGAACCTCCACCGTAAGTCTCTGAAGAGCTGTGGGATTCGACAGTAGAAGATAAGTCACCCCCGCGAGAAGGGTGGCAGTTGTCTCAGAGCCCCCAATAATCAAAATGTTGCCATTGGACTGGAGATTCTCGAGACTGAGGTTCTAAGGGCTGTCAGCTACAGGAGCACCCGAGATCCATGAAGCATTAGACCAACCAGTTCCCCTCTTTTTCTTAGTAATCCCTCCATGAGATCAGATCTCTCATTGCCAGGTTCCATCCGTCTCTGCAGCTTTGCCATTGACAATTTAGTTTGTCGTACAAATCGTGATAGCGCAGATTTTGGGACCACCGCCCAGAACAGCTTGCTGAATAGTGGGTAGAATCCTATAGTTTGCCATATAATCCCCCCCGCGAGCAGATTCAAATATCATGTGGACGTAGGGATGATACTCTGAGCTCTGAAGACAGCCAAAGGGTTCCCCGAAGGCCAGATCCCCAATTATGTCAAAGGTTGTCCAATTGTACCACGCAGTAAGATCGACCGCCTTTGCCCCTGCAGCACAGTTCTCATGGAGACGCTGAATGAGCAGGTCAATATATACCTGAATCAGTGGTTCCTGTTCTCGCATCGACTTTTCGGAAAAGCCATGCGCAAGCTGACGCCTCAAAATACTATGTTCCTCGCGCTCGGCATTGACAATGTTCACCGGCGAGACTTTCACAGGCCGGTAGAAATTTTGAAATTTCGCAAATTCTTCGACACCTGGACGATGACCCATAATATCTTTCCATGCAGTGGCGTTGGAAAATGCTAGTTCATCTGGTCCAATACGTACCACATCGCCGTACTTCTCGTGGAGACGGAGCACATCATATGGCATGGTTCCTCGTAACAGCTTCCAGCAGTATGGGATGCGGGACATACCGTGCAAAATTGGTCCAGGAAAGGACCGAAGGGGGTGAAAAAAGACATTGTAGAGTGCTCTACCCACAGCATGGGCCAGGACCTGAAGTGGTATGGTTAGAGTCTTTGGGGGGTTTACGATAACGGGCCATGTTAACCCACGATAGTGAATAGAGTGACTGCTACCCAACCGGGGCTTTGAAGCAGAGATTGGAGAAAGCTCATCGAAGCCATACTGATAGAACAAGATGCGCGAAGGAGGTTTGTATCGATTATTTCACGGGCCACCACGTCAGTCTTGAGCGCGAGAAACCGTGACCCTTGACGATATACAGTCGGCAAACATTTCTAACTGCGGGACTCAATATTTTGCGATATTGTAAGGCCTTATAATGTTTGGTGATCATTGGCCCGGAAATGAGATCTGCATATGCGTGGCGTTTTATTCGCATTCGTATCGGAGGCGCATTCGTATCGGAGGTCCAATAAGGGGATGTTACTCCAGGGAATGACTTCGTTAATTGAACACTAGTCGAGTTTAATTCCGAAAGCGAAAGCGAAAGCGATAAAGACAAAGCTGAAAGGATAAATATTTCCAGGGCCGTGAATAAGGAGCCCTGGAACCCTTCACGTCATAAGTGGGGAAATCGACGGGATAAAGGTATCCATGGCAGATCTGTGGAGTATCAAAACATCCCCGAAACCAAATCCTCCGAACAAATCAATTCATCTACTGAAAAGTGAAAATGCACGAATATTCTGATGGGCATGTTCAAATGAAATCAAATGCAGAATCAAAGCCAAGTCAACTTGATTGGATTTGAGTGGCATTGATTAAATAATCAAAGTCCACGTGAGCTGTTCACGGGCCTCTTCACTTGGGTGACATAATGTGTTGTGCGTTTTCATGATTGCAAACTTCTCCTCAAAACTGCTGCACCTGTCTTCAAACAAGACAGTATGTTCGAGGTGGGCCTTGATTATGTCCCGGGTCTCACGGTTATTTTTCTTCCTGACTAACTCTAAAATAGCGTCGAGCTGCGGATCGGTACCATCTTCGAATGCACCGTGCCCGCTCGGCAGTGCTGACTTCAGATGAAATTGTTGAGGTGCGCGCAGCTCAAAGGACCTTCGAAGGTGCCTATGTCCGAACCGCTCTCTCTCAGTTTTCCTTTGCGCTCGTCGTGCTTAAGATTTTCACCGCCGAATTCTACAGTATCGGCGCGCTTTTCGCCATTTACGGGACTGGGGTCCTGATCATTGGACTGTTTCGCCGCTCTCAGGGAAACCGCCAGTTCTTTTCAGAGCTCGGGGAAGATGGTATCCATCGTCACAAATTCCGTACCAGTGGAAATGCGGTGGTGGTCTTGACCGCACTGAGTATTGCGGCATACGTGTGCTTGATCGGTCTGACACTTACTCTGCAAAACTGATAACGGAGGCATCCGAGGGATGTGGAACCAAACACTTCCTCTCCAAATATTCCAGCTATCTTATCCTTGGGCAATGTGTGTTACCCCCTGCGTGGCCGCCAAGCGCTAAGGATTCTGTGTCACCGCCGAGATAACTGATCACCTGTCGGGGGTGCCGGGGACCGGCAGCGGGACGATCACCGTGAGGCAGCCGGAGCATGCGGTTGGTCGGAAAGCAATCTGTAATATTGTGGCCCGGGAACCGCCAAGAAAGCCGAGTATGCTCTACGGAAGGGGAGGACTCGCCCGGGCGGAGACGCGCATGTTGCACAAAGCCGCCCCAAGACTTTGCTGACCATCCGCTGGACACGTCGGGTTTGAAATCAGTTGCTGGCCTGATTATTTCAGATCCCAACCAACGGCTTTATTTCTCGGATTTAACAGCTGACATCAGCCTCTGACTGCCGAGAGGGAAGGGTCAATAATTGCTTTACTGGTGGAACCTGGTTGGTGGATTCTTCAGTTAATCAGACTAGTCATACTTCAGCACAGGGATGGTGCTATGGTGATTGCTCCACCATAATGATTTGGCCTGGGGATGTCTTGAGCCAAGCATTCTACATAGATAAAGAAGTTGTATGGATCATGTTGTCGACCTTGTACCTGTCTAGACGTGTATATAGTCTCACCATCCAATTTCCTCTCTATGCCTTATGATCTACCTTGCATACCTCTTTTTATTTTATTTTTTTATCTTTGCGCCCCTGACATCATTCCATGAACTGAAGCCCCATTGATCCCCACCTAGAGTGGACTCGATGATCATCTTAAGCTGCGCTGTGATTTCATTCATCTGATTGTGGCTAATTCAGCTCTTTTTTGTCCCCTTAATATCGTTTGTTATTGCCGTATATCAAAGAGAGATCCTGGCCTATCGAAGGTCCACGGTTGTATAGGTCGTGTTTTGGGGTCCATATTCCAAGGAACGCAAGTTGCCTTTGATCATTCCCCCCTCCATCTCCATCCCACACAGGGAAGAAATACGAAACCTGGCCAAAATTTACCCAATCTCAACCCCTCACAAGGGAACTCTTGTGCGAAGATTCCCAGTTGATCGTTCGCATACAGCAGGAAAGTGACGTTTGGCCCGGAGTTGAGTCATCCGCATTACCCGCCTTATTTTTCTCCTCTCCCACTTTGTCTTTCGAGGGGCTTTCATCAAATCCTGTCCATCAGAGCGAGTCCTGTTACCTTAAGGGACTACTTCAACCATCAAAAACTTGCTTCTCCGGAAAGGCTCCAGACCCCTTGCCGGGGATGGCACAACATTCCGACATTGCACGGTCGGCGATCATGTCGTCCGCCACTTCAGATCCTGCAGCCCTGGGGGATCAGAGGAATATGAACCACCGACCCAACGCCATCAGCTCAAAGGGAGCTGGGCTTGGCTCGGGTAAAGAAGGAGCAACTCTGATTCCACCTCCGAAAACCGTGGTCGGAAGAGCGCTAGGCAATGACTTGCATTCCGATGCCCACAAAGCCTCACAGGCGCCCAAGGGCGGAGTCGGAACCGCCCTCACTGACACTCCGATTTCTACCGCACCCCCGTCCCCACAGATGTAAGTCTTCCCTGCCTCTGTGTCGTCGAATACCTTGGACCCCAGAACCTTGTGTTTGTGCACTTGAAGTCTCAACCTATGAGCGAGGACGTCGGCTGGATCGACACTGCAATGTGCACCGGGTCAAGTCTGTCCCGCTCTGTAGGAGAGAAACAACTCTCCGGATGCACAAGCTAGCTCGTGTGCCCCGGACCCTCTCCACCATGTGGCTGAGCCGCACCCGCTTGTCGTGTGATCATTTGTGTTTTTAATAGGCTTGTATTCTGGTCTAACGCTTTTTTTGCCTGCAGATCAGGTCGTACACAACCCGGCACCCCGAGCAGCAGAGTCCGAGCCACCACCCTTGATATTCCCGGCCTGACCAAGTCCAAGGTCTCTCCCGATGGCCGAATTGCTTCGCGCGATGTCGGTGCTAAGTTGGTCATCGTTATGGTCGGCCTTCCTGCTCGTGGCAAAAGTTACATTACCAAGAAGCTTGCCCGTTACTTGAACTGGCTTCAACATGACACTCATATATTCAACGTCGGTGCACGTCGTCGTGTCGCAGCTGGCAGGTCTCCCGCGCCGGCAACTCCTCGAGGCCATGAAATGGCCCCAAAGAATGTCCATAAAGACCTCATCGACTCTGTGCGTCGTTTGAGCGTGAGCATCGGAGCCCACAACCAAGGTGAATCTTCGCCACCGGAGGAAGCCACCCTACCACCCCCAATACTCGTGAACGGCAAGGATACCAAGCCTTCTCCTTCGCAGAATGGAGACACGATGGTGCCACCATTCGACGGCCCTGGCCTGGAAATTCCGGACGAAGCCATCAAAGAAGCTCCTCTGGAGCCAATGGATCAGACTGCGGATTTCTTCGACCCCCAGAATCAAGATGCTGTCAAGCTCCGAGAGCGGGTCGCCCTCGACACCCTTGATGAGTTGCTCGACTACATCCTGGACGAAGGTGGCAGCGTTGGTATTCTCGATGCAACCAATAGTACTATGGAGCGACGCAAGGCTATCGTTGATCATATTCGCAAACGTGCTGGCCCTGAGCTGAACATCCTGTTTCTTGAAAGCAGCTGTGTGGACCCGACTCTGCTGGAGGCCAATATGCGCTTGAAGCTTTCTGGACCTGACTACAAGGGTCAAGACCCGGAAAAGGCGCTAGAAGATTTTAAGAAGCGTGTGGCTCTTTATGAGAAGTCGTACATTCCCTTGGGTGAATACGAGGAGAAAATGGGCATGGCTTTTATCCAAATGATTGACGTTGGTCGCAAGGTTGTCGCTCATCAAACACATGGCTTCCTCTCGTCGCAGGTTGTCTACTACCTGCTCAACTTCAACCTCTCCCCGCGACAGATTTGGATCACGCGACATGGAGAGAGTGTGGACGACCAGGCCGGTCGCATTGGTGGAGATTCCGACCTCAGCGAGAATGGCCGGCGGTACGCCAAGGCCCTGGCCAGATTCGTGAACTCCCAGCGGGAGAAGTGGGAGCTATACCAGCGCCAGAAGGACTTGCTGAAGCACTTTCCTCCCCGTCCGGGTGACAGCACTCCTCCCAATCCGTCTTACATCCCCCATGATCAGCCGCGTAACTTCTGTGTGTGGTCATCGATGATGGCACGGGCTGTCCAAACCGTTGATTACTTCAATGAAGAAGACTATGACGTCAAGCAAATGCGTATGCTCGATGAACTTCACTCAGGAAAGATGGAAGGCATGACCTACAAGGAGATACAGGAGCAGTTTCCCGAGGAGTATGCTCACCGCAAGAAGGACAAGCTCTTTTACCGATACCCCGGACCTGGCGGAGAAGGGTACTTGGACATCATTAATCGCACTCGGACTGTCATTGTCGAGGTGGAGCGTACCACTGATCACGTTCTGCTGGTTAGCCACCGGTCCACCGCTCGCGTTCTCCTTGCCTACTTCCAGGGCTTGGAACGTGACCAGGTCGCCAACCTGGATGTTGAGATGGGGGTGCTCTACATGTTGGAGCCCAAGCCTTATGGGGTTGACTTCAGAGCCTACCGATACAATCCTGACACCGATTGGTTCGACTTCATTCCCGATTACCAATTGAAGCAGGTGAGTGGGCCTCCCACCACCAAAGCATGATAGCCTGAAGCTCTTGCCGTGCGCGACCTGTTAGACATCCACTCCCTATGATCATGATTTGCTATGAACTGTGACGACAATTTCCCCATTCAACATCAAGATGACCCCGACTCGGATGATGAGCTCTCGGTTCATATCAATTATTGATTCATTGCTGCATATGGGTCTTTTAGTTTTTGTTTCTTTATTGCTTTTCCTCTGCCCCAATGTTTCGGCGGGGGCTTTGTATTCTTTCCTCGCTCCGTTGCGTTGTATCATGTTTCAGTTTTGCAATTTTTTTTACCCGTTGCTTGTTATTTTTCTTAATTTTTTTTATGGGAAACGATACAGGCGTTATTTGCATGCAGGAGATCAGTGATCTGTTCCACCCCATGTTGCTCGTTGTCTTTGCATAGATTTGGCGTTCAGCGGAAGCGATGACTCTATAAGCTTACTATGGCTTCAACCAAACGAGCTTCCCTCGTCAGATACCCACCGCATTTCGACATTGAGTTGACTGGGAATTATGTTTATTTCCCGTGGTAGCCTTTGCTTGCCTTGATGGGATGTACTGGAGATTTCTCAATAAATCTTTTATTCAGAATTGCTGTGACATATGCACTAAACAGGACTGTTCTCCAATATACTTACTAGTATACTTACTAGTACATCTCTACTCATCCAGCTTGACCCGCTCAAAAACCTCTAAGAATGTCTCTGGCTCATCAGCCCCTTCAACCACATACTTTCCTTGCACTGTAAAGTGCGGAACCCCAGAAACTAATCTCCTCGATGCCGTAAACGCCTCAGCATCAACCTGCTCCGCCCCAACCCCAGACTCAAGCAACTTCGTCACCTCTCCACCATCCAACCCAGCCTGAACCGCCGCCTCGATCAAAACCTTCGTATCCGTAATATTCTTCTCTTCCTCGAAATAGGCCCGGAACAAATTCTCGACAACCCGAGTCTGCAATCCTCCAACACCCGTCCCTGTAGCTGTGGCCGTACCTTTAGCCTCCTCTTCACCAGCATACCAAATAACCCGATGTGAGTCCCGAGTCGATCCTGTATTTCCTCCAAACTTGAACGAAATCCCATCACCCTCGCCTGCGGCAGCTAGTCGTGCAAACATGGCCTTGGAGCGCTCGGCTCCGAACTTCTCGGCATACATTTCTTGCTTGTTTATGCCGGGGAATGTTGGAGATTTCGGGTTAAGGTAGAAGGCGCGCCAGGCTAGAGTGAATGTGTCCGATGGGTTGCTGGCTTTGTGGGTGTTGATTGCGCGAGAGAGGCGTCGGTAGCCGACATAGCACCACTGGGTTTGGTTAGTCTGATATAGGTCTGGGGGAAGTGGGGGGTGGCGTACGGGACAGACGCTGTCGGAGATGATCTGGATCTTGAAGTTCGTCATAGCTTTCTTGTTTGTTTTCTTCGGTTTGGTGTAAGGATGAAGGGTATGGAAGAATTCAAAGTCGCTGTACTCCGTATATAACGAATGCGGGTCTTAACGGTCAATTTGTCAGCATCGAGATCCACTTGGACTTGATGTTTGGTTCCAGAGAATTATGGATTTCCAGTACTTTTGTGCTTGAGCTGTTCTTTTTTTGTTTGCTACTTCCCCTCTTTTCTCGTATTCGTGACTCCCCGTGGTGCTATCACAAGCCTTATTTTCTTTATGGTAAAGACTCTACGTTGATGGCAAAGATATAGCGGGAGAATCCCAAACGACTGAAAGAAAACCAATGCTTTTAATGCAAGCTATCCATGATAAAATACAGCAAAGCCCATGAATGCGCTAAAGGAAACTATCCCAACAAAATGTCGTGTCCCGACCAAAGTTCAAATACAAGGGTATAGTGGCCTGACAACCACCTTAAAATCTATCCCGAAAAGGACCGGCTCATGATACACATCTACTTAAAGAATTTGCTGAGCCTGGTTGCTTGCGCTCCACGAGATTTGCTCAGCGAACAGAGAAGATGAGTTGTTGTAAACAGGGACTCCACGGGTAGGGTCATTGTTCCGAGCTTGCTCAAGAACAGACTTGTACTATGGAAATTGTCAGTAAAAAGGATTGTGCAGTAAAGAACGAAGGGGTCTTACCTTGAAGACAAAGTTGAGGACGAGAGCAACAGCAAGGCCAATGCATACGACAAGAGGGCCGAACAGGTTGTCCAAGTCCTTGCCACTCCGTTGGCGAATAAGCCGGGAGCGCTTCTCATACATGTACCAGCCCCAGGCAGCGGAAAACAGGGCAAAGAATGTGTACACAACGGCGAGGGCCTGGGCAATTTTGTTGTGCTTGCCGGCAGCATTGTATAGACCCAATGACAGACTCGACAACAGAATACTGATGTGCAGCCACTTGATGAAGGTTCGCTGGTTGGCTAACCACACCTTACTTTCCACGCGAACGGGACCAGTGTCTTTGATCCAAATACCGGGGTCTCGCACACCAGGAGGCAAGGAAACGACCTCCTGCCCATAGCTTGGCTTCGAAATGCCGAATGACTTCAAGATGGAGGTGAACCGAGATGGTTCTTCTTCATCCTCCTCAGGCGCGTGAACTGCTTCGACAGGGGCTTGAGGTTGCACCTCACGGGGCTGGGGCTCGATATGAGAGAGACGGCGGTTGGCCGGCACTTCAGTGAAGCCAGAAGGCCTACGAAGCACTGTGTGAGACCTGGGTTCGGACCACCGACTGAAGGGAGATCCAACCAATGCATTGGCACTTGGGCTACCTGCGCCACCTAGGAAACTGCCAACGACGATGTCATCCTCGTTGCGCCTCGCCAACCGTTCCTGCTCTTCATGGAATGCAGTCTCGGGATCACGGCGAATGTCATTCTCGAGTTCTCCCAGCCAGAACGGGAAGTTGTTGACATGATCCTCAAATAATTGGGCAACACCGTGGACGAACTTGGAGAAGCGGGGTGCGTCTTTGACCAGATGGGAGGCCATAAGATCATTCACCCACTCCGCCTGGTGGGCTTTTCCACGCAACTTAATTTCAAGCAAAGCGTGTGGGAAACGGACAATTTCGCCAGTTCGGATGGAACTGAATGGGTATGACATCTCGCCATCGTCGAGGTCGGCACGGTGCCACTCGGAGGGGTCTCGACAAGGACGCTCAGGGTCAAGGGAGTCCTCCCGGATCATGGCGAGGTTGGTGTCCATGGAAATGCGAACGCGGTCATCGCCGGGAATTTGGAAGGCGGTACGGGTGTAGTTGGCCCGAACCATAGGTTGCAGGTTGTTCTCCTTGATAAAGGACTGCAGTTCTTCCACGTCCTTCTTGAGAGATTCTGCTTCCGCAGATTCTCCGTTGTTCATATCCTCCATCCGATGAACCTTCTTGTCCAAGTGGTACTCGCCATCCAGGAACTCCTTGATGTGCTTTTCCTTCAGCTGCACCTTGACCTCCCGACTGCTGTCTGAGTCGGTCACAGTCTTCTTCTCCAAGTAAATGGAGGGCTTGTCTTTCAGCTGTCCCGTCCAGCGCAACCGCAGGGATCCAGCCTCGGGGGCGCGGGCAACCTTCTGGTTGTAAAGGTCAAACTGAGGGTTATCAAAGTAGAGGGAGGTAATGGTTGGATCGTCGAGGGTATCCACGTTCTTTGAGGTGCCTGGGTTGTAGATCAGGACAGGCAGGCGACGGAGAATGTATGTCTTCACCTCCAAGACGTTGTCCGAGTGGACCCAGAACTTGTAGGAAGAATAGACATCACGGCCAAAGCCACGTTCAGGCTCCTTCGGCGGCTGCACAACGTCCTCGGTGAGGGTTTCACGGACAAAAGAGTACATCACCGACAGACGGTGGACCAAAGGCGAGTAGTCCTCCGAGTTGAAGGGAAGCTGCGACAGGCGAACTTGTAGCAATGGCTTGACGCGGTACCGAGCTCCACGCTTGCGGTCATGCTTCTTGGCTGCCTTGAGGAAGCCAGTGAAGTTGATGCGGCTGTACTTCTCCAACTCGCTGACCTCTTTGGTGATGCCATCGAGCTCCTGCAGGATCTCGGTCGCCAGTTTGCGCTTTTCCTGTTCCTCAAGGACGATAGCCTCTTGCTCTCCGAACGGAGCCAAAGGGCGCAGCTTGGCCTCGCAGGCTGATGTGCGCTCGCGGAGCTGCTGGGAGGTCTCCGATTGGAAGGTATTGACCTTGTCCAGCTGCACATTCAGCAGTTCCTGCACAAAGGCCTCCTCATCCTGTTCAGTCCAAAGACTGTCATCGGAGTCGCTGGCGTCGCCCGTGACATCATTCTCACGCAACAATGTCTTGAGCTTGTTGTAGTCAATGTACTTGCCCTTCCATGGCGGGTACACCGTGTTCTTGAGAGTCTTTCCGAACCGCATGGTGCCTCAGATGGAGCTCACTTGGACTCGAAATTTGTCTCGGGTTGCAAGTGGCGGGGGCCGAGATGGAATAGAAGAGGGTGCAAGAGAAGTGAGCACCACGTGGAAGCCAGTACAAGACTAATGCTGCATTGACTTTTTCCTCTCTGCAAGGTAAACTTTTTTTTTCACGAGCACATAGAAGAAAAGAATACAATTAAGCGATTGAATGTCGATAGCTTTAGCACGCACGTGCTCATCTGTCTGGCTCTCACGACTTGCCGCTTTCAGATGAAGTGACCAATCACAATACAGAAGTGATCGGCCTGCCCGTGGATCAATTATGGTCCGACACTAGCGTATTTACAGTAATTTTACGTAAATTTAATCCACTATTACCGGTGTCAAGCTAATCTAGATTGAGACTAGTGCCCTTGGTAATTACAACCGAGGCCCTGTCGTCGTTATGTCCAGTACTGTACACCATATATTAGACCGATGGCCGCCTCTTCTCCACAGCCAGGGCTGTCTCATCCCCTGCATAACATCTTGTTGGAGCTTCACCAACGCCCTTATCCACACGTCCCCAATCCACAAGGTTGCAAAAAACGCGCTTCTGTCGCCCTAATTATCCGAGTTCGCCCGACCTATGATCACTGGCCGACCTCGGCCTCAATCGGTGACCCATCCTTGTCGGTGGAAGATCGACTAGACGAGTTTTTTGCCCAGCCGTGGGTCCAACATGGTGACCCAGAGGCGCTCTTTATCAAACGCGCGACACGAGTCGGCGACCGGTGGACGGGGCATGTCGCTTTGCCCGGCGGAAAACGAGACCCAGAAGATGAAGATGACTGTGCAGCGGCCATTAGAGAAGCATCAGAGGAAATTGGGTTGGACTTGACCACAGATGACTGCATCCATGTGGGAAATCTTCCTGAACGGGTGGTGACGACTAGCTGGGGATCGCAACCGTATGTGCTATGGGGTTTGCTGTTAAGCGGTCCATGTAAGACGGAGATGTTTGACTGACACATATACTTCTAGACTGATGGTTCTATGCCCCTTTGTCTTTCTCACCACTCGAAGTGATTCCCCAACCCTCAAATTACAACCTACCGAGGTGGCATCGACACATTGGATTCCCCTGAAAGCACTCCTATCATCATCTCTCCGCACCGTGGAATATGTGGACATGTCGCAACGGTTTGCCAGACAGGGCGGCTTTTTGACCCGGATGGCTGTTCGGTCTCTGATGGGATTTATGCAGTTTTCCGCTGTTCGACTGCTTCCAGCAGAAACCCAGCGGTGTACCTCGGTTCCTGGGTTTGTCCCCGACGAGAACATCCAGCCTTCCCTGATACAAAGGGTAAAATCATGGTGCCTCGGCAACCAAGCAGACTCGGGCGAAGCAGATCGTCCGCTTCTGCTCTGGGGTCTTACCCTCGGCATTTTGGCCGATTTTCTGGATATGCTTCCTCCCAACACAGCCGTGCAGATGTGGAAGTATCCTACTTTCACGGTGCCAGACCTCCGGCTGATTGTTAGTATTCTGACCTACAATTTGCGAAAACGCAATGTGCAAAAGGTCAGATTGGGTGCCCGTCCCAGTGACACTGCATCAGATGGTGAAACCGCTGCCTTGCCTGTTACCCCAGGAGCTGCCACCCATGACCACAATGAAGTCGGGATTGGTGGTCTAGGGGTAGGGCGCTATTATGGATCTACTGACCGGGCTGTCGATGGAACCACCTACGCTGTAGGTATCATGTTACAAGGTTACTATGACCGATTACGGGTGGCGATCTACGTATTTCTTGCATGGCGAATGACCCTGGGATCGGCGGCTGCTTTCGCTGCCTGGCGATTTCTTCGCCGTCGTTGATTATACATGGAAAATCTTGTAGAGATGTTTAAATATGTAAATCTCCCTATATATGATGAAAATTGTTAGGTTATAATAATGTTCAAATTCGTTGAAATGTAAGAAAGGGGGGCTTAATTTGAGGAGCATTTATCGAGCAGTCTATATAGATTTAGCGACCAATACTAATCTACTATTGAGAGATCTCTATGCATGTTTCACCGATGCGGCTCTGCGTACTGCTGCACATATTTGAGATAAGAGATCCCCCCTTGTTTCCCTCCTTCACTAAACATTATTCTCCAAAATGACGAATCCATATGAAACGGACCCCGAAAAAATCCCTCCAACGGACTTATACGCGGATGTGCCCTTCTATGGTCGATACTGTCCAAAACTTGATGACTTCCGCGTTGATCTCCAGCACGTCAACTCACAAACCGGAGACTCCATGAGATATTGGGCCTCAGTTGTTAGCCTCTGCACTGAAGATACTCAAATTTACCCTGCCGGCGAAGGCGACCGTGATGTTTTTGCTCTTGGTACTGTGATCGTGAAGTCCAGCCATCTCCACGCACGTAAGGGTGAATCTACGGAGATTGACTACTCATATGCCGATGCAAATGAGACTCAGGCAATTTCTCTGGCTAAGTCTGTTCTAAAGAATGTCAGGGTCCCGGAAATATACTTTGCTGGCAAGGTATCTACTCCTAGTATTCATTCACAGGCTCAACGACTCACATCTTGCTAGATCAATGGTCGCCAAGTTCTCGTCCAAGAAAGGCTTCCAGGCGTTGGATTGACTGTCGCTTCACCGTACCTCTCTATAGAACAGAGAAATGTCTACAAAGAACAGGCCAGGACGATACTTCGTCAACTTCACACTATCAAGCCTATGGAGAAACTTCAAGTTCGCTCGCATGTGGTCCCGGATCCCAACATACTCAGTAATGGTCGAATCAATCCGTTGGAAAGGGATATCATCTTCTCAGACACCAATAACGATTCAGATATGGGCTTCATGCATAATGATTTTACCGAGTCTAACTGTATTGTTGACAATGGTACAATTGTTGGGCTTATTGACTGGGAAATGGCTGGATTTTTTGGCTGGAAGACAGCCGGAGAAGTCCACCGTCGGATCAGAAGCCCACAGCGAGAGAATTTCGTGAATGCCAATTTGACGGAGGAGCAAATTCAGGATTTAATGATCTGGAAGGACCTCTATGATGTACCAGAGAATTAGAGAAATAACATTGATGTTGCCAAGGCGTGGGTATAGATAAGGTTACATAATCCACGGATCCACCGTAAACAGTGCCCGCGTTCTTTCTCTGGTCACTGCGTCGTCCTCAAATGCGCCATGGCTGCCACTCAGAAGCTCTACCCCCGCGGAACTGTTAAACGCATTGTCAAGGCTCATTCCAACAAGAGCGTGAGCAAGAATGCTGATATCCTGGTATGTTGCAACTCAGCTCAACCCAGCTCAACATGCGACGGAGACGTCACTAATGCCTGGACTGGTTTACAGATCTTTCTAGACTATATGCTGTTTATGCAAGAGTACGATTGCTCGAGCCTCCTTTTTCCGATTGCAACCCATTTCTCCTTCGAGCTGTGTTTAGAAATCAGCGCTAATCATCCCCACAGATTGATGCGCGAGGCCTCCATCCGATCTCGCAAGTCCGGCGAAAAGAATATCTCAGCAAACTCCATCCGCAAGGTTACCGAGGTACGCTCTTAATCCCATACGAAGTGATATCATGTGAAACAGTGGCGATGGTCATGCCCCGTATACTGATCAGCATGGTCGCGTGCAGAAATCCCTACGCAAATTCCAAGGATGATTGAAACTGAAATCAAGTCTCTTCAACTCCCATTCCAGATGGACATATGAGCGCTATCAGAAGCTATGTGGGATTAGGCTAGACCTGTGTGTTTTTCTTGTGCTTGTGCTTGCGCTATGCTTGTGCTGTGCTTGTTACAATGGCGTATAGGCGTTTAGGGATGATGATACCCAGGCATTTATGAAAGCTCCGTTTTAATTGAATTTTGATTGCCAACAGCTTTTCAAATATCGTTCAAAGTAGATATTCTATACTAGTAGATATTCGTGCAGAAAGTGTAGGAAGTGTATAAGGGGAGTGTGATGTGGGCTGTACCGATCAGGAAAGGCTTCGGGGGCCTTCCACCGGTCGAAGTTCCACCCGCATCCATTCTTCTCCGTACAACTCTTCCATAAATCTGGACTTGCGCTTTTCTTTCTTCCCGCGTATTGCAACGCACTATCTCCTTCCATTTCCTTTTTCAACTTGCTGTGCTACCCACATTCCATCATGGCTTCCGCTTCCCACAAACCCAGCGCCAAGAACAAGAAGCACACTCCTCAAGCTTCGAGCATCTCCCACACCGAACCCGAGAGCCCCACAGACGTGAATGACTCGGAGCCTGCTTACATCAAGGAGCTCCAGAAGTACGTATTCAATTGCATCTTTGTCCCCTCGGAGCTAACAAATTGCTTCCAGGAGCCTGCGCAATGCGGTGAAGAAGCTGGTACGTGAACTTCGATTGCATCTGAAATATGGAACACCGTCGCTAATTCTGTTATGATCTCATTAGAACGCTACCGCCAAAATCGACTTTATCCTCGCCGAGCACCCCGGAAAGTCCCTGGATGACCTTGTGGAAGAGAAGAAGATCAACGCCGACCAGAAAGCTCAAGCTCTGAAGAAGCCTTCGCTCCAGGCTGCCGTCACACAGATCGAGGAGCAGCTCGGTCACTACAAGCAGGTCGCTGCCCAATACGAGGAGAAGATTGCTACCCAGAAGGCGGCTTTGGACCAGCAGAAGGCGGCTCTGGATAAGATCCATCAAGAGGAGTTGGCGGCGGTGCGCGCAAATGCCCTGGCTGATGCTACTGAGTCTTCTTCACGTGTGCTGCGTGAAAACTTGCTTCAGGTAGCTAAGTTCCTTTGCGCGGCAGCCAATATGCGACGCGCTGGAGATGAGACCCCCGAAGGTGTTGCCTTTGAGGCTGTACTTTACCAGGTGTACGCCGGTAACCAGGATGCGGTCACATCGATGGTCAAGCTCATTGAGGGTGCAGACGAGCAGATTCAGGGTCTTGAGGGTGAAACCTTGAACTTGACCTGTAGGTGGTCCTTAAATATTTGCATGATGTTGGTTTTTCTTGCTAATGCTTTTCTACGTAGACGGCAACGTGAAGCAGGCATCCAACCGGAACGCGCCTATCGACGAACCCGAACAATATGCCACCGCAAGCGAAAACTCTCCTACCTCGGACCCCACAATTGCCAATGCTGGCTTGACTGAGCTCCAGGACACTTCTATTAGCGCCGAGGTCGCTGCTCAAGCAGAGAACACGCCTTCCAAGCCCGACCAGGTGGCTCCCCCAACCCAGACATCGACCACTACAGGAGCTAACCCGGCTGCCGACTCGGCTTCCCTGACATCTGCATCTGCGGGCATGGATGATAGCTGGGCTGAGGTTCCTCGTGACCCTGCAGAGACGGAGAATGGCCTCCAAGCCACTCCTGCCAACACCGAGACTAATGCTGCTGCCGACACTGGTGCCAAGGACAAGTCTAGCCGCCGTGGCCGCCATGGACGCGGTCGTGGTGACGGATCCCGCCGAGGCCGAGGCGGAGGCGAGCACCGTGGTGGAGACCGCCCTCGGGGTCGACGTGGTGGAAAACGCGGAGGAGCCAACGGAGTTTCCGCAGATGGTCAGTGATCAAGTAGTGCATATGGACTGTTCGCCCTTCCACCGTCTGAGCTCAGTGGTGTGATGTATGACGAACGCAACGAATTTTCTTTTCAGGAGTGATGCGAAAAGCTCTCCCATATTATCTTTTGATTTCGAGCGTGCATATTTCTCAGTTCTTATGCTAATGAGGGGAATTGGGAGGCGGATCAGATAAAACCGAATACTACTAGTAGTAGCTTTGTCCGGGCTCCACGTACTCCACTCTTCCGTTACCTCATTTCAAGGTTCTTCACACCTTCATTGTACTTCCCTTTCAATTCTTCCCTTGGTGCGCCAGCTACTCAACAAGAAATCATTGAATCATGGCCATTGCTGGCGCCCAACGTAAAAAGGTCCTCAAGGTGTTGATGATCTCGCTGCTGCTAGATCTGGTACGTGTCCCATGTTTTACTTAACGTCATCCCACTTCCAGTTCTAACCCGTCAGACCAGATCTCCTTTACATTTATTCTACCACTCTTTCCGTCGCTATTATCCTTCTATCGTGCTCAGGACCCATCGCCAGATTCCCTCCTCAATCGCATCTTCCATTATTTGAATGCCTACAAGAATTCCTTCGCCCGCCCCATCGACTCACGCTATGACATCGTTCTCCTCGGCGGAGCCCTCGGCTCCCTCTTTTCCCTGCTCCAGGCCGTTGTCGCCCCGATAATTGGTCACCTGTCGGATACACATGGCCGTCGCCGCACCTTGCTCTGGGCAATGATCGGAAACCTCCTCAGCGTCACACTCTGGGTCTCCGCGACGGATTTTCGCACCTTCTTAGCTAGCCGTGTTGTTGGAGGCCTCAGCGAAGCAAATGTGCAATTGGCCAATGCTATCGTCGCGGATGTCACTGATGAAGCGCACCGCGGCGCGTCTATGGCTCTGATTGGCGCTTGCTTCAGCGTGGCCTTTACCTTTGGTCCATTGCTGGGTGCCGGTCTGAGCTCAATTGAGATGGTCGCGGCTAATCCCTTCATTACTGCGGCTCTTATGTCACTCGTGCTGATTTTCGCGGAGACTATGTATCTCTGGGCTTGTCTCCCCGAGACGCATCCGCGACTTACCACTCTAAAACAAGAGACCGAGACCGAGAATGAGGACCCAGCCAAGAAGAACGCGGCAAAGAAGGAGTCTCCTTCCGTTCAGAAACCGCACACTAATAACCCGGCTATCCTCAATGCTATCCACTTCCTTTTCCTGCTGCCATTCTCTGGCCTAGAGTTCTCTCTTCCCTTCTTGACCGCTACGCTTTACGCTGGAACCACAACTGCCAGCCCCGCAGCTCTGAACGGCCGCCTTCTCTCCATGATGGGTCTTATTGCCTCTCTTCTCCAGGGCACCCTCGTCCGCCGCTTGCCTCCGCTGGTCACTGTTCGCGCTGGTGTGGTAGCGTGCGCTTTGTCCTTTTTCTGTCTTGCTCGCATCTCCTCCCTATCAGGCCTCTATGCGGCTGGTGCTCTGCTAGCCATCACAAGCGCTACTGTCGTGACGGGCCTCAACAGCCTGGGTAGCTTCGAGGCAAGGGACGCAAACCGTGGTGCTGTCATGGGCCGTCTTCGTGGCTGGGGCCAGGCGGGACGGGCTACTGGTCCTATCCTTTTCTGCACTTTGTTTTGGTGGGCCGGTCGTGAGGCCGCATACACCGTTGGTGGTGTTGCGATGTGCATCGTAGCAGTTGGAGTCTTTGGTTTCTTGAAGTCGCCCGTTGTTCACTCAAAGACCGAGTGATGGGATTTCTCTTTTCTTGTTCTTTTTCTTTTTGGTGTTGTAGGGTTGTACGATGGATGAGGGTACATACCTGATCCACTCGCTGGTCGTGTGTGGCAGGATGACTGTTGTATTCTATTTGAATTTCGTCATAGATATGCAGCATGTAGTGATTGGGTGTCGAGCACAATTTGATCTGTGAGTGACTTGATTCCAAAAAAATTATTTATCAATGAGTGGTGTTTATCATGCATATTTGACAAGGGTATATAGTACACATATAGAAGCAAGGTAAGAGTGGTGATATCAGTAATACGTGATCTCCAAGGGCCAGCCAGAGAAATCATGAAAGTTCCAATCTAGATGGACTTGGTCCTTTGGTATGAAGCTATCAGCGCCGGGTGTACCGAGTGTCACTCGGTAACCCATAATCCTCACAAGACTCCATAGCTAGCCCAGGATTGAGGGGTGGATCCAGCGAACCGCGCGCCTTGCCAATCAGCCAGTCAGTCAAGGTTACAAACTTAGCTGTTCGATCCCATCCACCCGCCTCATCAGCATGTTCAATCGTATGGGTTAGGATGCGCCCTTCCTCGTCAAAGGAGAAAATGAACAGCCCAGTGAATTGCTCTTCCTTTGAGAGCTTGAAGATTGGTTCCTCGCCGCCAAGCAGTACGCTTAGCCCCTTATTGGTACTGTTCTTCGACGACGACAATGACGCACCACTATGTGTTTGCGGTACTTGAGACGTTTTGGCGTCTGCGCCGGATGTTTGGGATGGACCCGCATTGCTCTGTCGCCTCTCCAGGGGAGGATTGCGCCGTGACTCGTGGAATGGCCGGCTATCTGTTCGCGGCTCGGTCTTCCATCGCACCACTAACCGCTCGTCGCCGCAGTCGTGGTTCTCCGCGTGCTCAGGGTCAAGAACTGTGCCTGCGCGTACGATGCGCTCGCTTAAGATCTGCAACTTGACGTTCCCTACCAGTGGTACACTGCTCCATGCTACTGGAACGGTCCATAGCGCGGCGCGGTATAGGGTGCGGCCCTTGACGGTGGGAAGATGTGGGTGTGTCGATGGAAAGAGGTGGAGGTTGACGCTCGGACTGAGAATTTCTGCAGGAAGGGTATTATACAGGATAGTAGGGAGGAGAGGAGAAAGTGTTCGTAAGGCTATACATGGAATCAAGTCAAAAATGGTTCCCGTTGACATTGTGGGGAATGAATTGGTGGCACTCACTCTTTCCGAGCTTTAATACCCGCTCATCTGGCGGTTTATGATCGCCCTTCTGTGGTGTTTCTAGCCCATCGATTCCCCTGCGTACTCCGACAGGAGAGAAGTATGTTGTTGGGAGAGGTACGGTTGATTGCGGAGGTAGCCAGGGCTCATTCAAGATACCATGCCGCGCTTGAGCGAGTCGGCATCGTGGTGAAGATGCAAAGCCACGGCCCGCCGTCAAGTTTAGCGCTTGTGCGCGCAGAGAAAGCGAGGCCAGCTTTGGCATTTTGCCTGTGGATTGTCATGTCATAAGAAGTTGGAAAGTTGGAAGTTCTGCGGAGTCGAAGTTCCGCTTTCTGCTTGAAGATTGCGAGCCAATCGGAATGCGTCAGTATACAATGTGATTGTATCTTATACAACTACTGTTCAATCCTGTTCAATCCAATGTAAAAGTCATATTCATTCTGGTCTTAGTGAGTTTAGGCCAATTCATCATCATCATCCATGCCCATCACTCGTCGCTCAGCCACTTCTCGGATCTTGTCCTCCAAAACACCTCGCTCATAGCGTTGGGCCACCTTGGCCGCCGCCTCAAGCATCTTACCATTACGATCGTTCAGCATGGTTACTAGTTCAAGTGCCTTCATACCACGCTCTTCACCCTCTCTGCATTCGATGGCCAGCATCTGCAGCAAGGTCTTGTCAATCTCCACTTCCTTACGTGCCATTTCAGTACGTTGGCTGGCTGTCGCATTGGTCGATTCCAAAAGGTCCCGGAAGAGCGACAGAAGAACATTGCCACGCACAAAGGCCTCTTCGAACTTGATACTGGCGTTCCGTTCTGACGCTGCCTCTTCTGATTCATTGGCATCCCTGACCGCATGACTGGAAATGGGTACTTGGAAATCAAATTCGCTGAGTAGCGGTCGCGGGAAGTATGGGTTCTTGTCACCACCCTTGAGAATGATGCAGTGGAACTTGTCTTCGGCCACAGCAACCGGCCAGTAAGTCTCTTCCTTGCGACCTCCAGCCAATCGGGCGAGTTGCTTCGTGTCCAGGAGAGGCACCCATCGGGCCTGACCAGGAGTGCGCCAGTGCTGCAACACCAGTAAAACACCGGTAGTATCATAGATGCATGGGTCCTGTAAAGAGTCAGTCTTGTCATCGACATTTAGGGTTAACTAACGTACTCCATGATCGGAAAAGAAAACACTCTGCAGCCGGGCTTCGGATGGAAGAGCGACAACGTCTTCATTCTGGCAGATTTCGTCGCGCTTGACATTCTCAATGGTGTATCGCAATGATGTGTGCCGACCGTCAGATCCTACCGGGCCATTACCGATTGTCATGATGTAGTCTCGCCATGCAGCGCATGTTACAGCCTGGCTCTTCTGTCGGTACACCCTATAGGGTGTCCCAAAGAGAGTGTACACTCGCACATAATCTTTTGTCGTGACAGCAACAATATAAGAGGCACTCAGTGCCAGGGCTGAGAAATGTTAGCAGTGAAACAAACACAAGATTTTTCTATCACTCCGTACCTCGTACTCCCTCTCCTTCGGGCAATTGGGTTCGCCAATCGGCTCTGGTCGTCCATGTCTCATGAGGACGGTAAAAGATCGTAGCAGGGCCATCCGAAGGGCTATTTGAGAAAAGGGTTCCGTTCTCGTCTGTCAAGTTGGATTATTAGTACGAGAAGTAACGAATTCTGCTGTTGCAAACTCACTTAGACACGCTTTATCATATTGGTAGGGGTCTGTAAAGTGAAAGTCTCGATGAAGTTCTCGGTCATAAAACTCCACTGTCACGGTGTGGTGTGTCTCTTGATCCACAGTCCAGACGGCACCGGTCAAATTCAGGCCTGAAATGATGAGTTAGGATGTCCATACAAAAATAGAGAGTGCAAGTCCTCGACATACAAAGGTATCGTCTGCTCCCAGCCCACGGTGTACTACCAGGCTGAATAGGAGGATGGGGTTTTGGTTGCACGGCGCCCGCGAAGATGCGCTTGCTGTCAGAGCCATCCAGGTCATCCAAATGACCGTTGGGCCGCTTTCCATACTCATTCAAATCCTCAACATATCCTGCTCCATCGTCATCTTCAACGAAGTTATCCTCCATCTCCTCATCATCGCCGAGAATATCATCCAGCTCGTCCGGAGACCCTCTGCGGGCTGCCCGCTTGATGGCGTCTCTGGATCGGTCTGCCAATGTCTGCTGAATATTGTTGGAGATGTCATTCAACGGACCGGGATAGATAGGGGCAGCCTGCAACGACTTCTGCAGTTGGGCCTCGTGATCCTTTGGGACGAATTTATCGTAGATGAACAACTCTCCATCGGAAGTGGTGAACGAAATGGAGTTGTTAGTTGGATGCCAGGCAAGGTTGATAACGTTTCCAAAGTCGAACCGGTGCAGGATGCTTTGAGTACGGGTTTCCCAAAGCACAATCTGGCCGTCGGCTCCAGCCGAGGCCAGCAGCGTACCATTGGGTGCCCAGCTTAGTGCCGTGATGTCGCCCGTATGTCCACCAGTAAAACTCTTTTCTTTCTTCCAGTTGGAGATGGAATAGACCGCAATATCTCGGGTAGCTTCAGCCACTGCAAATGCAGTACCGTCCGGGTGCCACACGGCTCTGGATGTTGCCTCTGCGTCGGGCTCGAGTTTTCGAATGACTCCATCGAGTTTTTTGACCAGCTCCGGTTCCTCTTCCGAGAGTGAGTACACGGAGAGAAAGCCATCTATGGCCGATACAGTCACAAAGCGGCCCTTAGGATCAAATGTGACGTGTTTCGCGCCTGTTAGCTGGTCGCGGAGGTATTTGGTCTCGATTTGGTTGTCAATCTTGACGAGTTTCACGGTGAGCTCACTAATCGCAATGATTAGTCTACATCCTATCGGCGGCGATTCTCTAATTTGCACTCACTCGCTTGCTACTGCAAGCCATTGGCCATCCCGGGAGACCGCCACGTCTCTCACAGGCAACGCGCATCGCACCAGTTGAGTCCCAATCTTGCCCGACAAGGTATCAAATTGCCAGACCTGACCATCCTCGGTTCCCACAATGAAGGAGTCATTCTGCCATTCTCCAAGTCAGTTTTTGTATCGCATAGCTCCAGTGCCCAGCTCGCATACCGTGGCGCCGATTCCAACATATCCGTCTAAAAGACCCTCATCCACAGTCTTGGGCTCGCCATCTTGGTCGACGGTGTAGATCCGAATCGCCGAGTTTGAACCAGCAGTGATTATTCGTTTTCCATCCGGTGTGTAGGCTACGGTCGTCGTCCCTGGAGTGTCTAGGTGGCAGATTGTATGTTAGCCAGGGTATTTATCAAATAGATCAGCCTGTGACTTACGGGCTGGCCGACCCCGAGGGCGAATAGCGTCGGAGCTCATTGAGAATGTGCCGCTGAAAAGTGCAAAATTCCAGTGACCACAATTCGAAAGTCGTAAAGCGTCACTCCCTGCTCAAAGTGATCGGCGATAACGGGGAAAACGCGTCCCGCGTCGCGCGCCAGATTAATCCCGATTAGGAAATATAGGGCTTAGGGTAAAGACATATAGCTTTGTTATTGTTTATAGTTCATTGTTTCTTATTACTTCAGTTGATCTCGAATTATATTCTCTTAATCAGCCTAATTAATCCTATTCCCCAGATGCACCAGCAGCAGTAAGAAAATCAAAATCAGTTCCCTCGTGCGCTTGGTTCACAGATCGCTCATACAACCCACGATATCCTCGTCTCTGCTTTCTCGCCTGGACTGGTCCCGTCTCAGCCTCGAGTCTCTGCTTTCGTTGCTGGATACGAGTCTGCAATACTTCGTCGGATATCTCAACATGCAGTCTGCGGCTTTCGAGATCACAAACAATCAAGTCACCAGTCTCAACTGCCCCAAATGGCGAGCTTGGAATGGCTGCCTCGGGTGAGATATGGAGGACAATGGTTCCCCCGGCCGTCCCAGACATACGGCCATCAGATAACCTTAGCATGTCTTTCACTCCAGCTGCGGCCAATTTCTGGGGGATAGGAATCAACCCTGCTTCGGGCATACCGGGATTGCCTATTGGGCCAATGCCCTTGAGGACTAACACGCTATCCTTTGTGACAGGTAAATCTGGATCATCGATGCGCTGGGCTAGGTCAATTGAGTTTTCAAATACCACAGCGGGTCCAGTATGAGAGAGCAGAGACCGATCTTTCGAGGCTGATGCTTTGATGACAGCACCATTGGGTGCAAGGTTGCCATGGAGGACCGCGAGAGATGATGACAGATAAAGAGGGTCAGAAAGCGATCGTATAATCTGCTGTGGAAAGGAGACTCGCTTGGACTGAGCTGCGTCAAGAACCTCTCCTAATGTTTGACCGGTGATGGTCATAGCGGACAGGTGAAGCAATGGCCTTAGTACTTGTAACAGTGCAGGCATGCCTCCAGCATTGTGGAAATCATTCATGTAATTGTCACCACTCGGTTTAAGATCGATGAGAAGAGGAGTCTTTCGACCGATCTCTTCGATTGTCTGTAACGTAATCACACCCTGAAGCTCAGGGTGTCGATTGGCGATTGCCAGTAAATGGACTACGGCGTTGGTCGACCCGCCAATAGCCTGTAGAACGGTGATGGCATTCAGAAAGGATTCCTTTGTCAGGATCTCCTGGGGTTTCCTTGTCGATTTGGCGACCGCCACTGCATTCGCACCGGTTTCTTCAGCAATCCGCAACCGTGCGGATGACACAGCTGGAGCAGACGCTCCGCGAAGTGGCATCATTCCCAATGCAGCGGTAACGCAGGCCATCGTGCTCGCAGTTCCCATGACACCACAAGTTCCGATCTTTCAGTCAATGGATTTAGCCGGGGAATCAATCTCATTAGGGAAACCAGAAAACATACCGTTGGGGCTAGCTCTTCATTGATAGCTGAAATCTCCTCCATGTCTATCTCGCCTGCTCGGAATGCCGCCCAATTATTGCGACAGTCCGTACAAGCGCCAATTCTCTGACCACGATGGCTACCCGGTAGCATAGGGCCGGTGATCAGCGGAAGAATTGGCTTGTTGGCGGAAATTCCCCCCATCAACTGGGCAGGAACAGTCTTGTCACAGCCTGTGAAATGTGAGCAGAAGTACGGGAATAGCTGACGGCCTAAGAGTTGACAATATAGATACTTACCTCCGATCATGATACATGCATCCAATGGTTGAGCCCGGATCATCTCCTCGGTGTCCATGCTCATCAAATTCCGTAAGAACATACTCGTGGGGTGCGAGAATGATTCATGGACACTAATCGTGGGGAATTCCACGGCCAACCCTCCATTGAGATGAACACCACGCTTGGCGGCCTCTATGAGCTGCGGGACATTTGCATGACAGGGATTGAACCCTGAAAATGTATTGATAATGCCCACTATAGGTCGTGAAAGGGCATCTTCCGAGTATCCAAGAGCTTTAATGAACACTTTACGGAGAAAAAGAGAGAAATGTGCGTCTCCATAGGATGTTAGACCCTGGCGCAGGCCGGAGGTAGATGTGATTGGAGTGTTGAGGTCATAGTCCTGATTTGGTTCAGGCTCTCTAATACCCTCCATCCTGTGTTTAGGCTTAGCTTCCAGTGATGCGCTACATTAAAGTAATCGCGGTTGAAATTGATTCGAGCTTATATATTTCCATTTTCTGAGTGGATGGTGTCATCGGGTCAACTCCGAGCGGATATTATTCCGGTGTCACCCCGCGTTCTCACTATTTGTGGATGCCTATAAGGTTCATATTAAACGCGTTGGTTTGATACAGTCTGTGCCACTCAATGGCCCTCGGCTCTTGCAAAATCGGCATCAGTATCGGGATTACTCTTTGCAGATTTCTGCATTGACAACCATATCCGATATCCGAATCGCGGACCTTGAAGAAAAGGAGAGATAATAGATGATCTACTTGACGATGGTCTAAGTCTGTAAAAGAAGTCATACCTACCTAGCTACATGCTGTACATTATTCTCTAGGCATCAAATTAACATCACCTGGGGAAGATAACGCTTCATTCGAACCCGGGATATATACAGTATAGGTAAGAAAAGGCGCCGACTCAGTATCACTCATCAATCACCTTCAACCTCAAGGATAACCTAGTATGAATAAATAGGTACCTAGATATGTACTCGACAATAATCATACTCTGACTTCCGAATACTGCGCCTTGCCTAATAGCCTAATATCATGTGGTGTTCAACCTTGCGTGGTGTTCAGTTATCACGTGTTGATTAGATAACCCCAATTCCGATAAAGTGATAAGAGCTGACTGACATCATTGCATCGATCGCATCCTGATCGTCCAAACTTGGCTTTCCCCTGTCACACATTTGCTTCTTTTTGTTTTATGATGCTGCGAATATGAGACCCGCATTTTATGCACAAGTACCTTCCGGCGTAAGGGCCGGGAAGGTGCCCCCAGTTTGCGTCTCTCGCTCTCATTCTTGGAGACCAGCTCCACTGCGCTCTGCAGCTCATGCACGGTCTATATCCACGATTAAGTCAGGGCACATCAAGCTTGATGACAACGAAGGGATTGTATTCATCAATAGTAAGCACTGAAAGTCGACACAAATATGGCATTTTGCTAAATTGGCTCCAGATATTTTCCCCCATCGGCTTCAATGGCTGCTGCGGGGTCCTCTCAGTCATGTACAGCCTCTCGAGGGGCTCTTGAAGCGAGTCGGCAACCCTGACCTGGCTGCATCTGATCCTCTTCATATTGCCCAGCGTGTCTTGCCTCAGAACTTGAATCTTGAAATCAAAGAAGTGGTCCCACGATACAAGGAAGGCGGTGCATTCGTCAAATTCGAACGCAAGCTCGGCGCCACTGATGAGAGTATCAGTGACGCGATCAAGGAACATCTAACTAAAAATCCCATCAGGCCGTGGTTTAATCCATTTCAAACGACAGATGCCGACGTAGTACGTGGAAGACCGTGGATTGAAGATCTATATCGGATCCCAAGCCAAAGTCTGAAAGTTGAATTTCTGCCTGCCTCTTCTGAAGGTCCACCAGCAGAGTTGAACCAAGAGGCCCTCTATTCTCTTTTTCGCCCCTTCGGGAAGATCCTGGACATCCAGCAGCAACCATCTGATTCAAAGGTCGAGCCTCGGTACGCCATTCTGCGCTTCGAACGCCCTCGATTCTCCGTCCTGGCAAGAAATTGCATGCACGGGTATGCGGCATTCGAGGAAGAGGGAGGGGGGAAATCCGGTACCAGGTTCAAGATAAGCTATGAGCGCAAGATTCGATTGTCTATGATCAAGGATTGGATCTTGAGCCACCCACGAATTATGTTCCCCGTCATCGCGGCTCTAGTAGCCGCGATCACCGTTATTATCTTCGATCCCATTCGGACATTTTTCATCAAACTCAAAATCAAGGCCACACTTCACATTGAAGACAATGCCGTCCTGCAGTGGATTCGGAAGCAGGCCAGCAAAGCCAATAAAATCTACTTTGGACAACGCAAGCCGGATCCTCGGGGCTTGACAGCCATTTGGGAAGATCGACAAGGCGATATCTCGCAGCTCCAAGCCTGGCTGACAGAGACCGCGGAAACATTTATTGTTATCCATGGCCCGAGAGGCTCCGGCAAGCGGGAGCTGGTTCTAGAGCAAGCGCTGAAAGATCAGCACTACAAAGTGATCATTGACTGCAAGCAGATCCAGGATGCTCGAGGTGAATCCGCCAAGATTGCCCGGGCAGCAGCGCAGGTGGGTTATCGACCAATCTTCTCCTGGATGAACAGCATTAGCAGTTTGATCGACCTAGCTGCGCAGGGAATGATTGGTACCAAGGCTGGCTTCTCTGAGACCCTGGATGCCCAACTCAGCAAGATCTGGCAAAGCACAGCAGTAGCCATGAAACGAGTAGCGCTCGAAGGTCGTCGGAAGGAAGACAAAGATTTTAATCTCAAGGACGATGAATATCTCGAGGTTCATCCTGAGAAACGCCCAGTTGTGATCATTGACAATTTCTTGTATGATGCCGAGAATAGTGTCGTGCTCGACAAACTTACAGAATGGGCGGCTGGGTTGACCGCTGCCAATATTGCGCATGTCATTTTTCTAACTACGGACACGTCCTTTTCCAAGCCTCTAAGCAAAGCCCTTCCGAACCAGGTCTTCCGGACAATTGGTTTGGGTGACTGCTCCCTGGAGGTGGGTCGTCGCTTTGTGTTGAATCACTTGGAATCTGGAACAGCCGGCGAGGAACAATCCAAGGAGAAGCTTCAAGGCCTAGATGAGTGTATTCAGATCCTGGGAGGCCGGGTTACCGATCTTGAGTTCATGACACATCGAATTGAAGCGGGAGAGACGCCTCGAGCTGCGGTAAACAGAATTATCGAACAGTCTGCTTCTGAGATTATGAAGATCTTCATTCTGGGCACAGACTCGGCCTCGCCGCAATGGACCACCGAGCAAGCATGGCACATTATCAAAGCTCTTGCGCAGGCTGAGGATGGACAACTTCTTTACAACAAAGTCCTATTCAATGATCTATTCAAAGGCAATGGCGAAGCCACCCTGCGAGCACTCGAGCAAGCCGAGCTCATCTCTGTTGGATCTGTGAAGGGTTTCCCTCGCTGGATCAAACCCGGAAAGCCCGTGTACAAGGCTGCATTCCAGCAGTTGGTCGAAAACAAAACCTTGGAAGGTCGACTGGATCTTCTCATTCTCAGCGAGCTGATCAGTAGTGAGAACAAGAACATCGGCAAGTATGAAGAAGAGCTTGCACTGCTCGGTTCGCTCCCGAAATATCCGCCGGAATTGACGTCGCGGATTGAGTGGCTTTTGGGTAAAGTGCATGGCTCGCAATCTAAGATTCTCCGATATGAAAAGGAGAGTGCTAAGTTGCAGAAGATACTGCAGAGTGAGAAGTGAGACATGTTCTATACTGTAAATTGAGAATAATCAAGAATCAAGCGAGGTTATAGTGATCGTAAAGTGATCATATAGGCCCTATACTATATCTAATATACTAAAGCTACTATTCCATTTGCGAACGCATTCTTGATGGTGTAGCTATCTTAGTATCTCACGGATCACCTATTTGTCGAATTCATTATTAATTTTCGGGGCTATTATCTTTCTACCAGCCTGCTTTCCCACAGTTCTAGTGACGATTAAGGTGAGGTAGACGACGCATGTGTTGGTGTTGGTTTCCTCGACCCGTCCACTTCGTAGATTACCTATTGGTGGGGTTTGCCCCGCTCAAAGCTTCCCTTTTTTACCCGTCAACAATCCACCTCTTTTGACGGAGATTAACCAACTGCCCGGAGACGAGGGCTAGAAAGTTACCATGAGAGAATATCGACTCCCCATAGAGCTCACCGCGCAGGTGATCTCCTATCTCATTGACCCAGGCTTCGACCCTGCCCCCTATGCCACTATCGGCCGAGAGTGGCAGCTGGTCATTGAGCAGCGCACCTTCAACACCATCAATCTGAATACAAGTAAGCGTCTAGCAGCGTTTAAGCAGATTGTGGCTCAAAACACGCGACGAAAGACATATATCCGCAACATCAATCTGGTTGTAGAGTTGGAACCATATAGCATTGAGGCTCGTGCAGAGTTCGAGACTGCGGAGGAGCACCGCCGGAATAATGAAATCTTCGTCGCAGCAATCCAGTCGCTGTTTAGCATTCTCGAATCTTGGTCTGAAAATGAGCCGGGCATCAATTTAAACATTGAAGCAATGTCTCCTAGCGATTTTGTGGACCGTCAACGGGCGAGAAAAGCTCGCAGAGAACCGGAGACAGATCTTCGGCAGCGGAGGTTTGAGAGGAGTTACCTGCAATTCAGCGAGGATCATCTAGAGCGCCTCCCAGTGATTCATGCAGTGACAACCCTCTCTATGGGAAATCTGTATTTTAGTCGGCTACTCTTGCCAGCCTCATGCGCCCTTATTGCATTAAAGCTCCCCAGGTTACATATATTACAACTCGACCTATCCGATAATGAAAAGCGAGACAAGGCTTTGAGGAAGCAGAATCGAAATGGTAAATCTATCATGAACTAAGAGACACTGGCACGAGAGAGCTTACAAATATGAAATTACACAGACTTTGCTCGTCACCTTCATCTCTTGCCTTCCTCGATCAAGGAACTTCATCTTTCGTTCCAAGGTTCTTGTCCCTTGAATCATGACTTCGCTCCTGCCAATTTGGTAGATGGGAAGATAGAAGACCCGTTTAGTTCCGCCTTGCGGGACTTTTCTCAGCAGCTTACCTTCATGAGGCTCCAAGACATTGTGGTGGGCAAAGAACTATTCTGGCCTATTAATCCTACGGATGACATGAAGCTCCCCTCCTGGCCAAACCTGACCTATGTTGACCTGCAGTATGGAATTACTACCCCATCTGGAGGATGGTTATTTGAACGAGATCCAGAAGAGGTCGAATTCGACCCGAACGTTGACCGTGAGGAAGACCTCCCAGAGCATAAGAAGCGAGCGCCAGAGGATCGTGTTCTAAACGCATTCAGAATGAAACCATCACCTGAGCTGATCAATGGATTGTACATGTCTTCGGCCCGTGCGGCACAGCGGATGCCCCGGCTCAAATTTATGTCTATCCGTACTTCAGAGGCTCATGCCAATCTATCATTCGAGTATAAGGTCGATGGAACGACTGCGAAGGCAACCTGGGACGCCAAGAGCCTGTTTACGCCAGATGAGCCGGTATTGCAGGCTTGGAGAGATGCTGCCTTTCAGCATACAGGGGTGGAGTTGGAAGTACAGTTGACACATTGGGAGAACCCTGTTTAATATCTTTTTCTCTCTTTCTATACACGGTGTAAACGGCGGACTTGCTACTGCTTAGGTATTATATCCTGTAACCTACCTAAATATATGCCTACTCTAACTAGGCTATATATAATATGAAAATGATTAAGTAGAGCATTTTGCTCCAAATACGATTATCGCGCTAGGCTAGAGAGGTGTCCCACCAACTTAGTGGTGTTGCAGCAACGCCATGTCAGTTGGCTCTTATCATTTTATCGGGAGTGGGCTATCTAAGAACACGTGATGATAGCGATCAACGCCCCGAAAACCCGCGTTGGCGCATATCAACCCCGGTGATTCCAGCGTCTCGCGACATAAACCAATTCTTCCAACTCTCTCCGCAACAATGGGATGGTTCTGGAGCTCGAGTCCTCAAAAGGACAATTCCAATGACGCAAAGGCCCCGGTGGCACCGCAATCCACAATTCAAAATGCACCACCCAAAAAGTTGACACCAGACGAACAAGCCGATATGGAATTCAACCAGCTTCTGGCCGACCTCCGAAAAGCAGACAGTGAACTGAACAATGACTCATTATCGCCAAATGGCACTCAATCCTCCGACAAACCCATCTCACCCATCGCCCCCGAATCCCTCTACCCAGACACTATGTCCTGTCGCTCCGCCTTCGACTACGCCTTCTTCTGCCAGTCCTTTGGTGGACAGTTTGTGAATGTCTATCGATATGGAGAGCTGCGATCTTGCAGTGAACACTGGGATAATTTCTGGTTGTGCATGAAGACTCGAGGCTGGTCGGATGAGTTGCGCAAGAAGACCATTCGCGAGCACAATCGGAAAAAGGCAATCAAATACAAGACAGGCCCTAGCAGTGAGGATGTATGGGATGTGAGACTCGATCCTGCAAATGGGTCCTTCCAGGGTGATTTTGCCGCTCTGGAGCGGGAGATGAAGGCTGAAGAGGAGGCTCAACAGAAAGCAGCATGATACCCCCCGAGCATGTTCTCTTTGGGTTGTTGGGCATGGCATTTGTACTATAAAGTGTAGATATGTATCCTGTATCTGGCGCAATCTCTACTATAATTTACGACATCAGGAGTTTTTGCTTCTCTCTAGCAATGCTGGAAGGAAATTCTTCCCATAAGGCTATTCAAGAGTGCCGTGAGTCAAGGTGAATGGCTCCGTCTATGTAAGCCTAGCCATGCTTTCCTCAACATCATCCTGTATAGGGTACATAGATAGAGCGAGAAGCGCTAAAATTTGATAATGGAGTGCTCGGATTGATAAGAGACACTTAAGACAGGGTACTATGTACAACCAAAAAAAAAAGAAGCACCGCACGACAGACGCTCTGGACGCCTTGCATAGAGGAACGCTGCCGTCAGATAAAACAAAAAGAACCCCCAAAAAAAACATGTGTGCAAATAAGATAACCGAAAACACAAGTATCAAAAAGAGAACCTCCCCATCAAAGATCAGATGGATATCCTCTAGAACTTAATCAAATCCCACTTTTGGAAATTTTTCCACACGACATGCAACATTCATCATTGTCCGTCATACTCATTAACAGATCCCAAGGTTTTTCTTAGGCGACGACTTGGGTCTCCGCCGGTTGGGGAACAGAGTCAATGGCAGGCCGACGGACAATACCACCAGTGACAGGGAGGTGGGAGCTGACTCCACTCAGGAAGGAGTCAACTTCGCGGGCACACTGGCGACCCTCATTGATACCCCTAGAAATGATCAGGTTAGTAAAATGTATGATATAAGATGGAATAAGTGAAACGTACCAGACAATCAAAGATTGTCCACGGCGGCAGTCACCGGCGGCGTAGACACCCGCAATATTGGTCGAGTAGTGGCCAGGGGGAGTCTTGACGTTCTTGCGAGGGTCACGAGCGATATCATCACCGAGGAGACGGTCTTCGGGTCCCAAGAAGCCCATAGACAGAAGGACCAGGTCGGCGGGGAAGAATTGCTCGCTACCCTCGACAGTCTTCATGTCCCAGCCACCAGTGGCGCTCTTAGTCCACTCCACGCGCACGGTGTTGATACCCCGAACACGACCGCTGCCATCGTCGACGAACTCTGTGGACATGACACAGTACTCGCGAGGATCCTTACCCATGTGGGTCTTGACCTCCGAGTGACCATAGTCAATACGGTAGATGCGGGGCCACTGGGGCCAGGGGTTGTCATTGGCACGCTCTGGCGGAGGCTGAGGCAAAAGCTCGAAGTTGGTGACCGACTTGGCACCGTGGCGAACTGAAGTACCAATGCAGTCGTTACCAGTATCACCGCCACCAATGACAACGACGTGCTTGTCCTTGGCAGAGATGTACTCGCCGTCGGAGAGGCCAGAGTCCAGGAGGGACTTGGTGTTCTTGTGCAGGAACTGCATGGCAAAGTGCACACCTTCCAGCTCACGCCCAGGGACCTTGAGGTCACGGGCGACCGTAGCACCGGTTGCGATGACCACAGCGTCGCTAGAAGCACGGAGAGACTGAAGGGTAATCTCGCAGTCAGGGCCAACAGCTGCGCCGGCCACAAACTTGACTCCCTCAGCAGCCATGAGATCCACACGACGCTGAACAACCTTCTTGTCAAGCTTCATGTTGGGGATACCGTACATGAGAAGACCACCCATACGGTCAGCTCGTTCGTAGACGGTAACGGAGTGACCAGCACGGTTTAGCTGATCAGCTGCAGCCAGACCAGCGGGACCAGATCCGATAATGGAGATAGTCTTGCCGGTACGGGTTTGGGGCGGACGAGGAACCATCCAACCCATCTCGAAACCACGGTCAATGATAGCGCACTCAATCGACTTAATGCCGACAGGGTCTTCATTGATACCCAGAACACAGGCACCCTCGCAAGGAGCGGGGCAGACACGACCAGTGAACTCGGGGAAGTTATTGGTCATGAGCAGACGGTTAAGAGCATCTTGCCACTGGTTCTGGAAGACCAACTCATTCCACTTGGGAATGATGTTGGAAATTGGGCAACCAGTGTCGGACTGACAGAACGGAACACCGCAGTCCATGCAACGAGCCGACTGGTACTTGAGCTCATCCTCGCTGAGGCGGTTGGAGATTTCGGCCCAGTCCCGAGTACGAGTTGTAGGATTACGGTACTTCTCGCTGCGGCGGCTGTACTTCATGAAGCCACGGGTCTTGTCCAAAATCAAGGCAGAACGCTTCTTCTCGACCTTCGAGTCGCCGATGCTATCCTCAATGTCGAGCATATCGGCCTTCTTCTCATCAGTCTTAGCCTTGGCCTTCTCAGCGCTATGGACGGGAGTGCTGGGAAGTTGAGGAAGAGAGAACTCAGCCTTCTTCGCGGCCGCAGCCTTGGCAGCCTCTTCCAGCATAACTCGCTTGTAATCGACGGGAAGCACCTTGACCAAGTGAGGAAGAGCGCGGGTGAAGTCAAGGAGGATACGAGCGGCGAGCTCGGATCCAGTGTAGTGGTGGTGATCCTCGATCAGACCACGAACAAAGGCGATCTCGGAGGGTTCTTCGATACCAGAAATCTCAACCATCTCCATGTTGACCTTGGAGTGGAAGTCCTGGTTCATGTCCAGAACGTAAGCAATACCACCAGACATGCCGGCGGCAAAGTTACGACCAGTGGAACCCAGAATCAGGACACGGCCACCAGTCATGTACTCACAACCGTGGTCACCAACACCCTCGACAATAGCGGTAGCACCCGAGTTGCGGACAGCAAAACGCTCAGCAGCAACACCGCGGAAGTAGCAAGTACCTGCAGTGGCGCCGTACAGACAGGTGTTACCAACGATAACATTCTCCTCGGCCTTGAACGCAGCACCGCGAGGAGGGTACACAATGAGACGGCCACCAGATAGACCCTTACCGACATAGTCGTTGGCATCACCCTCAAGCTCCAGAGTGACACCAGGGGCAAGGAAAGCACCAAAGGACTGACCAGCAGAGCCCTTGATGTTGGCATGGATGGTGTCTTGAGGAAGACCAGCCTCACCATAGCGTCGGCTGATCTGGTACGACAAAGTGGCACCAAGAGAGCGATCGGTGTTGACAACGTCGCACTCAATCCGGCAAGGAAGACCCTTCTCCAGAGCAAGCTCAGACTCAGCAATCAGCTTGTTGTCGAGACGAGTGTGGAGGCGATGGTCCTGCTTTCGGACATTATAGGTGGCAACACCAGGGCGAAGCGAATGAGCAGGAGTCAGAATAAGCGATAGATCCACGCGCTCCTGCTTTTGGTTGCGAATGTCATCTCGAACCTTGAGCAGCTCGGCACGACCAACCATCTCGTTGATAGTTCGAACACCAAGCTTGGCCATGATAGCACGCATCTCGTTGGCAACGTAGAAGAAGAAGTTGATGACATTTTCGGGTGTACCCTTGAACTTCTTCCGCAGCTCAGGGTCCTGAGTGGCAATACCAACGGGGCAAGTGTTGAGGTGGCATTTTCTCATGAAAACGCAACCCATGGCGATCAACGGAGTGGTTGCAAAGCCATACTCCTCAGCACCCAGCAGACAAGCGATGGCCAGATCGCGTCCAGTCCGGATTTGACCGTCAGTTTGGACGACAACACGACCACGGAGGTCGTTCAGGACAAGAGTCTGGTGAGTCTCGGCAAGACCCAACTCCCAAGGAAGACCGGCATACTTGATACCAGTCCAGCGCGAGGCACCAGTACCACCGTCATGACCGGAGATCAGGATGTGGTCAGCCTTGGCCTTGGCGACACCAGAGGCGACAATACCAACACCGACTTCGGACACCAGCTTGACGGAAATACGAGCGCGCGGGTTAGAGCACTTGAGATCGTAAATCAGCTGCTTCAGATCCTCGATGGAGTAAATGTCGTGGTGGGGAGGAGGGGAAATCAGGCCGACTCCGGGGGTCGAGTGACGAGTACGAGCAATGGGACCGAGGACCTTGTGACCAGGCAATTCACCACCCTCGCCAGGCTTAGCACCCTGGGCCATCTTGATCTGCAGCTCATCGGCATCGGCGAGGTAGTTCGAGGTTACACCAAATCGGCCGGAGGCAATCTGTTTGATAGCGGATCGCATGGTGTCACCGTTCTCCATACGATCGCTGCGTTCGGCATCTTCACCTCCTTCACCGGTGTTGGACTTGCCTCCCAGGCGGTTCATGGCAATAGCAATAGTGGAGTGAGCTTCCATAGAAATGGATCCGTAAGACATGGCGCCAGTTACGAAGCGGCGAACAATCTCAGTCCAAGGTTCGACTTGATCAATTGGAATGGGAGTTCTCTGGTCAAAGTCAAAGTCAAGCATACCACGCAGAGTGCAGTTCTTGATCTGCTCATGCTCTGCCTTGGCATAGGCCTCGTAGGATTTGTCGTTCTTGGTGCGAACAGCATCCTGCATGTTAGCAATGCTGACCGGATCGTTTACGTGGGCCTCGCCGCCATCACGCCAGTGGTATTCACCAGACTCGGGGAGACCGGGAATCTCGACGATGTCACGCGAAGGATAACCACGCTCGTGGAAAGCAAAAGCGTCCTGGGCGATCAAGTCGAATGTGATACCGCGGATACGGCTGGCCGTACCAGCAAAGCAGCGGTCGATAACGCTATCATCGATACCAAGCGCCTCAAAGATCTGGGCACCCTTGTAGGACTGGAGAGTGGAAATACCCATCTTACTCATGACCTTGAGGATACCACCATCACAGGAGGCCTTGTAGTTTTCGATGACTTTCTCATCGGGAAGGTCTTTGCGAATGAGCTTCTCACGGTTCATCTTGAGAAGACACTCCATAGCGAGGTACGGGTTGATGGCATCGGCACCGTATCCAAGAAGGACACAGTGATGGTGAACTTCACGGGCTTCGGCAGTCTCAACAGCCAAAGCAGCGAGGGAACGCCACTTGTTGCGAACCATGTGGTGGTGAACCAGACCAGTAGCCAACAAAGCAGAGACAGGAACACGGTCTGCGTTGGTAGCACGGTCAGACAGAATGATGACCTTGTCACCTTGTGAAATGGCTTCAGTGGTGGCATCACAGATAGCATCCAGTGCCTCGAGATAACCAGCAGTACCCTTCTTCTTGTCGAATGTGATATCGATGGTGCAGACATTCCAATCATTGTGGGCGTGATTAATGTTCTTGAGGGCATTAAACTCGGAATTGGTCAGAATAGGAGACGGCAGAAGCAGTCTGTGACACTGGCTTTGGTCCATCTCCAGCAGATTACCCTGCGGACCAACGTAGCACTCGAGGGACATGACAACAGCCTCGCGGATGGGGTCAATGGGAGGGTTGGTGACCTGAGCAAACAGCTGACGGAAGTATTCATAGAGCAGACGAGGTTGTTGAGCAATGCAGGCCAAAGGGGCATCGTTACCCATGGAGCCCAAAGCTTCTTTGGAATCTGCACCCATGGGACCCAGGAGCAGACTGACCTGCTCGAAGGAATAGCCGAAGGCGCGGAGACGAGGGTCGTTTTGTACGGTGTTGTCATCAAGGGTGAAAGAGAGATCCACATTCTGATCCAGCAGTAGCTTATTGATAGCAGGCAACTTCAGGAGCTCTTTGTCCAGCCAGCCGGCAAAATCGTGACGTCTGGCAACGGTCTGCTTCAATTCTGAGTCGTCGATGATGCGACCAGCCACAGTATCTACCAGCAGCATCTTTCCAGGCTGCAGACGGCCTTTCTGAACCACACGCTCGGGGTCTATGTCTATGGCACCAACCTCAGAGGCACAAACGATGCGATCATCGTCCATGACATAGAAGCGGCACGGACGCAGACCATTACGGTCAAGGTTGGCACCGCAATAACGGCCATCGGAGAAAGTGAACAGAGCCGGGCCATCCCAGGGCTCCATCTGGCAAGCCGCCCACTCATAAAAGGCAGACTTGGCCGGGTCCATCGCTGGGTTGTCCTGCCAAGCTTCAGGGATCATAATCATCACAGCCTCGGGCAGAGACAAAACACCATTAATCATGAGCAGTTCCAGAACATTATCAAAAGCTGCCGAGTCGGAGCCGCCTTCCTCCACAATGGGGTACAACTGGTCCAACTCCTCACCAAAGACATCTGATCGAAGAACTCCCTCACGAGCACGCATCCAGTTTTTGTTTCCGCGCAATGTGTTAATTTCACCATTATGAGCGGCCCATCGCAAGGGCTGAGCACGATCCCAGGAAGGGAATGTGTTGGTCGAGAAACGGGAGTGAACTAGGGCAAAGTGACCCTCATAGTCGACGTTGACCAGATCATGGTAGTATTGGTAAACTTGCACCGGGGACAGCTGGCCCTTGTAAACAATATTCCGATTGCTGAGAGAGCAAAGGTAGAACCAGTTGCCCATCCCAATAACGTGGGTGGCACGCTTCCGCAGAATGTACAATTGAAGCTCAAAGGATCGGGCGTCGAACTTGTCGGTATCAGTGATCTCGGGTTTGTTGCCTTCGCCGTAGGCAGATTTAAATACTACAAAGGGCTGCATGATAATGGGCTCACGCGAAAGCGCCGCTGGGCCTAAAATCGTAGAGTCGCGGGGCACCTCACGCCATCCCAGAACGCGGAGGCCGAGCGAGGTTGCCAATTCCTCGAAGCTGGCGATCGATTGCTTCAAAGCATCCTCATCTGGCTTGAAGAACAAGTTGCCGACGGCATACTGGCCGAGTGGAGGGAGGTCTACGCCTACCTCGCGGGCAAAATTCTTGATGAAGAACTTGTGGGGGATACTGGTCATCACACCAGCACCGTCACCGTCTCGGGCGTCCGAGCCAACGGCTCCACGGTGGGTCATGTTGCACAACAGATTGCGGGCTATCCGAGAGGACGTCAGCGCAAGCGTCCGGGAAATTTGGTATGTTCGGAGGTTTAGAAAGACTTACCATCGCTCACAATCTTGTGACTCGGTTTGCCCTTAATATGGCTGGATTTGGCATTGAGGTTAGTCGTGCCGTTTCTGTACATCAATGTTGATACAGAGCCACTCACGCTGCGAATCCTACACCACAGGCATCCTTTTCATATTCGGGGTCATAGAGACCCTGCCGCTCGGGCAGTGTATTGGCCCAGCCATAGCCTTTCTTAGGCTGGTACTCCGAATACTCCTGAGGAGCTTGAGCTTCACTTAGATCTTTGCCATAGATTTCCTCCAAGTTAAGACCCATTCTTCCCGCCGGGGGCCGACAGAGAATGGACAAACAGAGGGGACGTTTTTGGAGGGATGTGTCTGAGGATCTCCGCCGAGATTCTTTGGGCGGGACAGGTCGATAGGGCGATAAGGCAATGTCGTCACCGGGCGCAGCACGGGGAGGGTAGAGGTCAGTTCAAATTGAAGACCCGTCTGCAAGGAAGGTTTAAAGATGGAAATGGGAAGGAAAGTAGAGGAGAGAAAGGAGGGGAATGAGAAAAAAAAGGCAGAGCAGCGGTTACGGCAGGACAACAGGTCCGGGGATTGTAGGCTGTTGCTCCGATGGTAATCCCAAAAGAGAAGGGAAATAAAATACAGCCTGTGGGGTATTTTTGTTGGTTTTTCGTGGCAAATGCACTTCCTATTATTTCACTTCTAACGAACCCAGTTTCATGGTACCTCTTGGCTAAGTGTCTGGTCCCTTGAGAACCAACCGATTCATATCTGGGGAACTAAAATTCTAGTAGAACATCAACTTGTTACATCTTGGATTTTTCAATTTTTCAATTTTACCAAGATTACCAAGTAAGACACCCCGGAGAGTTGGAGAACCCCTCATAGATGAAAACAGCAGGGGTGGGAGAGAGGGGGGGGCATTCCAGATGGACGTTAGAGCTTCCAGCAATGATGGGTCGAGTAAAGATAATCATTATGATTACGGCGAGCAAATCGTCAAGATAAGCGTTGATCGGCCAATCAGAGGCAAGGCATTGCAACCTCTGAGTCCAAACGATTAGGTTTCTGCTACGTCAAGAGTCTTTAAGATCCTCGTCGGTGGAGTGGGTGTATGGTATTGTATCAGTAACTTAATTTCCGTTTCTATGCCAGTGCATCCCCTCTCAAAGTGTTCTATGCCTGGTTTATGTATACATTGAAGCTGAGGACATAGCCAAAAGTTAATGCTGGTACCCCAAACTATATAACCCCAGTATCACCTTCTCTTTGTTCGCTTTGTTCGCTTTGGCCCCCCTTGGCCCATGATCTCATCTACATCCACATGCGTATGGTCGACGCATCCCGGGTGGTGGGGCCACCGAACGGCCCCAAGGGTGAATCCGACGGGATGATTGGCTCGTAGACGCAACCAGACCACGAAAACTAGAAAATCAGCTTTCTCCAAGATGCCTCTTGTCCCAAGTGGACGGTGTTTGGTGGGGCAATTGCATGCAATGCTTAATCCAGTCAATAGTTCCTTTACTATTGTTTTACAGCTCCAAGGAATTCGATCAAGGAGGGTTGGGTGTTTTCTTTCTTCTCTCCAGGCGAGACAAGGAAGAAGCAAAAAAAAATTACAAAATTGATTGACTTGGCAGGAACAGGCTGAAGAGACTGCCAAGGTGGAAATTAAAACTTGGAATAAGATAGATGGCCGTACGGATACACATCGCCAACCCCGTTCCCGAGCCTCGCCCCACAGCGTGCAGGTCAGATCAGGGGCCACGCACTGATAAATACCGGTATATTCCAATACCAAACATACCCGCCATTCCGACAACGGCCAAGCTGACCGGAATCTTCCTCTCCTCCCCTAACAATTGCAATCTGACCAATGCTCCTCTCTATAATCACAATGCTTGTGCGCCCCCCGATTTCGGTGTCATCTTCTCTCTGCATTCGGCTCCCGAGCCGTTTCTTCCAGCTCATCACTTGAAGTCATCCAAATTGCTTATCGCGGCTTGGGAGAAATTCCCTGTCTTCTCACTCGTCGAAGAGACCCCCCAGAAAATCATTCATCCCCGGAACCCCCCATACAGGTTCCACGTTCTTAAGTGAAAAGTAGTTCTGGAGAATTGGGTTTCATTTACCCCGTATAAGCCTCGGACTTAAGCATTCATCCGGAGCTCAATCCCCCGGACACGTGAAGCGGGTGAGTATATGATAAGATTCCCGATAATAAGACAAACATAACCCCGCCCAAGATTAAGGTGCTCCGCCCTGGTCGTTTTCCGAGCGGAACTGCATGTGTATTCCTATCGGCCGAGGATCTCTTGTCCCTTTTTCGCCTAGCATGCTATGGAAAAAATACAATCCGACCATACACCTGGTGTGTCGGGACAGAGATTGCCAGGTTGGATGGGAAGGAGGTCCACGTGTGTCGTGTATCCTGTGGTTCCGGACATTGTCCAGGTACTTCCTCGCTTAGCTCAACTCTAACCTTCCCATTTCAAGTCTAGATCGGAGCATGTTATGAGAAGTTCGGTAATAAATTTTTGTACTATACACGAAGGGTAGTATTGTGGGCTTACAGTATGCTCTGTGCATTCCATGTTTCCCTCGGAATTCCGGATAGGCATCGTCGTAAATGCACGTGTGAGGCGAGTCCTTGTCCATGTCCATGATAGGTTAGCCTCTTCCTCGCTATGTTACAGACTATTTGCCTTACTGTCGCGTGTCTTGGTTGCCTCTCGCTCCGCAAAGTACTCTTTTTTTGGGCAAATGATGTCTTCAAGTTCCACTATGTCAGTATAATACCTATAGGAAGACCAGGTCCCCCGCCGACATGTTAAGTGACACATTCCATCTTACCTGGCTACTCATCAGCTCGGATGCATTGGGCTTTGTTGGAGCCGCAATGGTTGTTCCACATGCAAAGGCTACAAGTAAAAAAAGTCGCATTTTCGTGTATCAGAACCAGATCATTTTGCTGGCTTAGAAGCATAGAATCTGATCTATTATAATAGAATGTATCTTCCGGAAACGGCACATTCTTTAGACCAATCCCTTGCTGGAGACCCTCATGGTCCCCAGATGCGGCCATGAGGCTCAATGTTCAAATTCGGCCTTTTTGGAGGTTTACCGGACCAATTCGATCTTATCTAAGGTTCTATTTAGCTTGGAATGTAATCCAGGTCAGTCTTTTCTTCCTTTTTACCTAGAATTGCCTATAGACGCCTAGTGTACTTTGTATACATTCAAATCTCCACGGGATCCACAGTGGATATCCCCTCACCGCCAATCATCGGGGAGTGAATATAAGGCATCAGGTGCGTGTCCCTCGAACTGAGGGTAACCTGTGCATCACTTCTCCGACTTTTCCCGAACTCTCGCCCTCGACTCTTGTCTACTTTGGGTTCACCGAACTACTGATCTAATCGCTGGGATCGGGTAATTGCGGAAATTTCATGGCTCGACTGTGGCCGAGTCTCTACGTACGAGTCCATACAAAAGGTACGCGTACTTTTAATTAAATACCAGGAACACACAGCTGCCGAGCCCGAGATCTTCCCAGGTTCCAAGGTTCTTGATGACCTGATTTGACATTGGTGTAGCCTAAACTGGTTAAAAGTACAAATATTAGGCTTCCCTCCTCAACTTTAAGTATATATTCTCCGGTCTGAGGGTATTCGCAACCTACATAGTTAATGTAGTAGCCTATTAGGTAACTAGATCTCGATCAATGGAATACGAGATGATGACTCACTATAAACCCGGTCTCTTGGAACTCACAATGAGGATATGGTTTGATCTAGGGCAATAGAACATTCCCCCATCACCATTTCCGTGATAACGAGGAAATATTTTCCAGTTCTAACATCTTAACACAGCCCAACAATGGCATCACAGGGAAATGAAAAGTTCCTGATCCGTCGTATGCAAAGCTCAGACATCCCGATATTGGGCACTTTAGCTGCTACAGCCTACTTTGATTCAACCCTCACTGCCTTCCTCTGTCCGCTTCGTCATGAATACCCCGAGCATGTCATCCGCCGCTTTGTCCAGATGATCCAAGGTCGCTACCTTAACCCTCGAAGCATTGGCTTTGTAGCCGTGGATCGCGCCCGTCCATCCGCTCCTGTAGCCTATGCGCAGTTCATCCGACTAGGCAATGACCAGGCTGCATTACAATTGATCTCCAACCAACGCCCCATCTGGCGTTTACTGCAAACATGGTGGTTCAGGATTCGAGCTTTCGTTGTGAATCTCATTTCGCCTGACCGGTCTGTCAATCAGGATGCTTGGGATGCGTTTATGGAATCCGCTAAGCATGATGAGCAACTTTACTGGGAGTCTCCGGAGATGAAAATCAAATATATGAATCGGTGGCATGCACAAAGCGTGGTGGTGTCCTCGTCCTACCATCGACAGGGAATTGGACGACGACTGATGGAAGAGGTACTACGAAGAGCGCAGGATGAAGGGGTGGTAGTGGGATTAGAAGCAAGTGAAGATGGAGAGAAGCTCTATCAGAAGCTGGGATTTGAGCTACGGGGTCCATTCTGCATGAACCTTGGTGTACCAGCGGGAGGGATCATGATGTGGACCCCGAAAAGGTGATGGTTGCATACCCAAGCTACGTACCCAGCTGCCATAAGCTATATAAACTAAGTATATGTCTAATCTATGTCTAATTTATGTCTAACCTATGTCTAATCTATTTCTCATATCATATATATGTACTTAGTCAAACGGGTGATTCGGACCTGAGTCTCGTACGTCATGTTGTTCAAAAGCAAATTCAATGCAGCTTATTCTTCGATATTGTACAAGGATCTGAAACAGCCTGAAATTCGGTATAGTAAATTCCTATTGATTAGTCTACATATATAATGCAAGTGCATCGTCCTGTGTCCCCGCAATGCCAATGTTTTGGGTTGCGGAGCTCCGACCCGCCGACTTTTCCAGCGCCCTAGCTTCTCTCCGTCCATGGATTACCCTTAAATTGACCACTTTTGTCTGCGGAATGAGTTATTAACGATTCTTATGATCCTTTAACCTCACCCGACCACAACTTATTCCTCTTACCGCCCCGACAACTACGTGATACCCAACGCTAGCACGATCATCGCAACGTCGCGAAAAGCTTCAGAGAGCAACCATCCAACGTCCGCACCACATCTACTCGGACTCGACCTGGACAACAACCAACACTAAACGCACCCTGCGCATTAATTGCAACAATGCTGTCTCTACCCTTCCTCACCCCTCGCGACGTAAGTACTGAGCCAAACTTCAAAACTATACACCCCCCACACCGGAGACCAAGATCTAACCCTGCACAAAATATAGTCACATGAGCTCTGGTTCGGCGCATCACAACCGTATCGATCTACCTCCCCCCAACAATCACACACCGACGCCGGTGCCAACCTCGCCCGCCGCAATGGCAATAACACAAATAACCACCGAGCTTTCATGCCCTCGCGCTCACCCGCCAATGGTCTTGCGGCTCTCGCTATGGAGGAGCGGGCCCTGCGCGCCCGGAAACAGAACATTGCGTCCTTTGGATACTCGTGGATCAAGCCGGCGGGATGCTCAAAGACAATGCTGGGCATGAAAGAAGAAGAGGCTGAGCGCGAGGAGGCTCTTGCGGCTGCAGCCGCGGAAATGAACGCTGAAGGCACGATGGAAGATGATATGGGCATGACACAAGGAGAGGATGGTGAGGAGGTGGACCCGGGCATGGAGCGGGATCTAGACGACGAGATCCCCGATGCGGATGCCGAGGGGTTGATTGAGGAAGGCGAGGAGGGGTTAGAAGAAGAAGATGTTGTTGACGAGGAGGGCTATATGGAGCGGGATCTGGATGATGACATACCCGAAGGATACCCTGATGATGACTATGAGGAAAGTGGGTTGTACGAGCAGGACGACGAGGACTTTGATAACCAACCTGATTTGGATGCGGAGATTCCCGAGGCCGGAGAGGGGATGAGCGACGGCATGAGTCGAGATCTGGATGTTGATATTCCCGACGCCGTGGCGAGTGGATCTGAACAAGAAGGCGAATGGCAGCATACCGATACTGAGGAGGAGTCTGAGGAGGAGGAAGAAATTGACAATGTCGTCCGCAACCGACTCACTGAGAACTTCAGGACAAGCACGCCCAACAGTCGTGCCGGCATGTTACCAACACCACCAATGCGCCGGGCACGCGAAACTGAAGCTCAGAGCCGATTCATCAATCGCTGGAGCGGTGGTGGTGATGCCCTGGACTCTAGCAGCATGTTCCTCGAGGATGAGGATTTACGCGCATCGGTAACAAGTCAGAGTAGCCGTCGCAGTGGCTTTGCTCGACGGTTCCCTCGTCACGTCGGTAGACCACGAGACAGTTTTAATTGAAGTTGGCACCGTGGTTCCTGCAGATATATCGGCTACTGTCTTACTGTGTACTTTGCATGGTGTTATTGGTGTTTACATTGAACTGGATTTGCGACAAAGGCATGAGACTCAAGAGTCAGGAATTGCATAGAACATTCAAGAGACCTAATATCACATGGGTGTTGTTCAAAAGCCCGAGGGCTCGAGCATGAATTCTTCCTTGAAAATTTACTTGGAATGTGCATTATGTACTATTGCATTCTCGAATATCAAAGAAATTAGTCTCAGCCTGGCTCCACTGGACCCTGAAAAGCTAGTGAAACACCAGGTTCCCAGTCCCGAATAACCATACCAAAAGCACACAAAGCATTATCGACCTTGTATGTAGCACCTCTGATAATCACATGGCATGCAATAAAGCGCAGCCGGAATCCCAAATGTAACACCGTAACACCGTAGCCAGGAAAAAATCATGCTGTACTGAAAGCAACCGTATGTATGCGTGCCCCCGGAAAACACGAAGATGGGGGCCAAGTAAACGCTCTTGCTTCCGAGGGATTGAATAGAGTGGAGAAGTAAAGACGTGTTTAAGCCATTGGTCATAACTTTGGCAATCAGAATATCCACACATAGAAGAACAAGAGGAACACAGCGAAGAAGAACCCAAGCCACACCCGCCAGCCAACGCCAGTGCGTTCAGCCATGCGAAGCATGCGGTTCATGTTCCCCCGAAGCCGGATTCGAGTACTTTCAAATGAGCTTTCAAGACCGTCTATGTGTGTGGTATCCCGGATTTCGTCTCCAATCGCAAAAGTGAGCTAAGAGGGTCTTGTCAGTGACTCTTGCAACAAAACCCAATACCGCATTGCCCTTGCGCCGCGGCCAAGAACCCAAATTACTTACATCTTTCAGCATCCTCACCTTTGCGGTGATACCTTCTACCTCCGCATCATTTTGTGATTCGAGTGACGAGAGGACTGCATCGGAGTAGTGGCCCCTACGGTAGAGGTTAGAATTCGAGCGTAACCCCAAACCATTCCGGCAGCAACCATTCAGCTTACTTCTTGTCAGGAGTTGCGCTCCGATATGAAGGTCCAGCAGCACTGCCATTTCCATAGTTATTCCCAGCTGGGTTGGAATAGCCTCCGTACCCATATCCGCCAGCCGGAGCGGGTGATCTGCTCGCCGGACGGGAGCCGCCACCGTAAGAGTCAAAGAGGGAGGAAGAAGCGCGTGGATCACGCTGGCGGGGAAATCTGTTCATGCTTGTTAGTTGCTATGGGTAGGAACCGTGGATAACCATTTGAAAATGTGTTCGTATGGAAAGGAGAGCGGGTCGGTACTATACCGTGAAGCCATAACGTTCGTGTCCAGGGTCCGGAAATGAACCGAGGAATTGTAGGGAATCACCAGTCAAGCTAAGGTGCAATAATTGGTCAGTAGTTACTTGGGGACATTGTGGTCCTAGCAACCGGTGAAATCCATGATATTTTGAAGAACGTGGAGAGGCCCTGGTTGCGGACAAAAACACAAGGTGGCCAAAGCGTAGATCCGCGGGCGCACGTGATGACGCAGTGTTTACAGGAGACTAGGAAAACAAAACAAAAGACCGGGAGTTAAAAGAATAGACCAATGAATAAATAGGCTCGAAAGTTTTGGGGTCCTACAAGGCATCTGGGAATCTGGGTCTCGAGGCAGAATGCACTCCACAAGGATCGGGTATCACCGAGTGAAGCAGCTCACTACGTTCACCACATATATGAACGACATTGGGTAAAAAAAGATAGAATGAGTATGCAGTAAGTGCAATGGAAAATCATGGTTGGACGTTAAATAGTCGTAGATCTTCTCTGAAGTAAGAGGAACCGACCACAGCTGAGTTTCATTGAATCATTGACAGCGCCATCCGGCGCGACAGAGAACAGAATGAGAGCGTGTCTCGATAGAAATAAGACATGAACCTCCCCTTAGCACATAGCGCCGACCTAACCTGATCCATCATAGCAATATTCGTATCGCCTGAGTCGTATCGTGGAGACCGGGTGTTTAACCGCGCATGGCATGGTCATTGTCGTCATCAGCACCCTCGTACTCCTCATCGTCCTCGTCGTCATCATCATCGTTCATCTTGTGCTGCTCAGCAACATCGGCGTAGTTGATGACCTTGCCGCGTGTACGGCGACCGCCCGAGATGATGTTGCTTTGGTCGATAGGCTCGAGATTGCTGTCCATGTCCTCGTCCTCCTCTGTAATTTTCGTGTATTAGCAACGAGTGAGTTGATTTCGGGGCGCAGCAAGTCGCGTAGCACCACTGGGCCTCGTAATGATCGAGGATCAGGGCAATTAGCTTGCAGTTGCGGGGGGTGCGTACCGGGCTGCTCCTAAAAGCGCGCAAAGTTAGTACATCATTGAACCCTTGGAACCAGGAGAGTGCGGAAAATTTCGCAAGCTTACAATTTCAGGCTCGCTCTCCGAGGAACTGTCATCGTCCATGTTCATCTCGTTGGTAGGGTCAGTGGGCTTGCCCTTGCCCTTGCCCTTGTCCTCGACAGAGGGGTTGTTGAAGGTAGCGCGGTCAGCCATTGTGGGTGTGTAAAGTGGTGGCAAGATGGAAAGCGTAGATGGTGAGAAAGGAGTTGGGATTGGATAAGAGGGGGAAGGGGAGGGGGGAAGATTTAAAAGAGACGGTCTGCGAAGTAAGGTAGCTCTCCAGCCAAAACAACCAGCAACAGTAAGGGACGGCGAGATCCCGTGATGTGATTCGTTCAACAGAGTGGGGACCTCGTGACAGGCCGTGCCCTGAGGCATCTGGATATGAAGTTTACTCATGGAAGTCTACTTGTATCTTGAGTATTGAGATAGTAATTTCAAATGTTCAGGCGATATATCAATGCATTTATATGAATATGACACATTCCAAATACAGGTCATTCCTATCCTATGCCGAAGCAAAACATCGTTCTACCGATTCACCATTATTCCCCCACCAATTTGGCATCGAGATCTGCTTGCCTGCTCCGAAAAAGAAGAAGATAAGCAACATGTTGAGGTTGAATCCCGCATCAAATGCGGCAGCAATCAAATAGTTGTACCGCTTCCATACTTCGAAATGGCGCCGATATGCCCAGTACATCACAACATAACCACCGATAATGGCAGATGTGTAGCCAGTACTAAGGTTACCGTAGAACATGGCAAGACCGCCAAAGAAAATACTGACATTCCAAAGTTCAATCCGCAACTTGGGGAAGAAACGGTGGAATATGAATAATATCGGAGGGATCACAGCACCGACTAGGAACGACCACGGCAGGGGCGTCATCTCGGCTTCAGCAAAGAGTCTCTTGGGACCGAGAACGGCATATTGCACACCCATAGTATTGGATGTGCGCAACGATTGGCCAGTCCACTGATTGAGCGGATCTGTTTTTACTCCAGTCAAGTAGTCTCCTTTGGTATCCATCACCCAGCGGATGACAGCATAATTTATGGGGATGCCCATTAGGGTGCCAAAAATCTGGGAGAAGAAAATCTCACGCGGGGGTATATGCATGTAGTGCCCAATCTTCTGGTCTTGTAACATATACTGTGCACGATACCATGCGTCACCAGCGATGGAGCCGTAGACTGAGGGGCCACATGGGTGCTGGTGACCGGAGCCAGCTTTGGTATGCACCATGTACCCGTACATCAGCTCATTAAATGATCCAGTCTCAAGTTGGTAGTTGGAGATGGCATACAACCAAGCAAAAGGAACGACGAAGACAGCAGCGCTTGCAAGCCCGACAAAAAGGGTCCAGACCGGGATGAACAGGTTTCCACATGCGATAATGGTCACCAAGATGACCAGTGCTGCTAGGAACAGACAGAGGTACCACCACAAAGGTATCTCTTTATATTGTCTCTGAATCACATTAAGACGGTCATGGTATTGATGATGAATTCCGGCTTCCGGTGATGATCTAGCAGCCTTGCGAGCTCGGAGGATCTTTCTGAGATTGTTCCTTACTTGGACATAGCCGAAAGTCGCAATCCAGGTGATTGCCGCTGGCAACTTGGCATAGTCAAACCAGGTCGCCCACACATTCTGCAGTCCCATATACATAGGGCCATAGTGTTGATATGCTGTCTCGTTCAGGTGGTACTCGGGGGTCAGGACTTTGAGTGTTGGATAGGTCGTCCCGTTAGCCATCAGGAGACTGTTCGACATGAGGCCATGTTTGTAGGATCCGAGGTCGCCCCATTTAGCTGCAGGAATCAGAACCCAGCAGTTAAATGCATAGGCCAGGAACAGAATGACCTGTGTCCAGAACGGCGTGAGCATGATTGAGGACCCATTCCAGTTGATGTTGGACCAGTCCAATGACAAATTCAAAAATCCCATACCCCCAAGTCCAGACCCGATGAAATTGGCCACTGCATTGTGTGGTGCCACCCAGCAGAGGAAAGCCAGGGAAGAGAGAAACGGAAACACATATTCTGGCAGGAACTGCCACAGGGTCATCCCCAAGAAAGCAAGAAAAAACACTTTCATTTGGCGTCGGGCGATGGGTGACGCAGTGTCTGTCTTGCGGAAGGTCTCAAACAAGGTTGTTTGCATCAAGGCCTGTGGCCAAATGTACTCGGGATCTGGCAGCAGAATTTGTCGTGCAAGAGCAGCAAAGGAATATCCCGTCCACACGATGGCCCACATGAAGAAAATGGCGACTGCCGGATTGATTCTCGTTCCATACCAGAGTTCTGCTAGCACAATCGGGGCATATGCCAAGTTATACGTCGCCCCCGATGCCGCTGTGACTGTGACGAGCACATGCTCTTTGATGCTCCACGGGCCGGGATTTAGGCTGAACGACCAACTGGTACCAGGCAAGCGGACCGTCCAGGCCGGGAGTATTTTGGCCAGGAAATGTCCCACGTAGTGACAAGCGATTTGTACGAAGAACACAGAGTAAGGGGCACTGGTGGTACGGAAGTGACTCATCTGAGACAAGAATGCACCTGGAATGACAAAAAGCGCCGAGAGCACAAAGTAGCGAAAGGTGATCGTGAGGAGAGCGGGATCATCAGTCAAATTAATAATCTGGCGTACTTGCAGAGGCAGTGCGGCGATTTCAGGATCATTGTGACTCTGTTGCTCAATCGCAGCCGTTTCAGTCTGCACTTTGTTTTTCTCCTCATCGGATGGGATGGTGCCGGTGACATCTCCTTCAGGCAGCTCTCCCGTCTGGTCTCTTGTGACTTCCACGATAGCAGGACCCTCTCGAGGGCCCCGATGGCGCTTGAGTATATCCAGGAGAGCCATGTTAAGGGAGTGGGGGAAGGGAAGCTCTCAAGGGGATAAGGGAACAAATACCAGTGGGTGGCTGGTGAGACTGAGATCTAACACCATATTGTCTTCGGGGAATCTATCTTATTTAACATACACACCAAGCTGTGAAAATTGCGGCCTTTAATTTTGCCAAGTGTTTTCCCACGGAATTAGGAACGCTTTTCCGACTAAGCTACATGATGCCCAGACAATTGTGCACATGCGGGCCAATAAGAACGCTCATGGGAGCAGTGATTCGCGGCAGAAACCCCAGTTTAAGTGGTTCTCATAGAGTTACATTAGAAAATCGCTCGAATAAAGTTGGGCTACAAGGCTAAGTCAGATATAGCGCGGATGGCGTTATCAGGGTTTCTCTTAATCGGGTTTGGTTTGCTCGGCGCTTTTACCTAAACTTAATTTCACCGAGTAACGGCCGATTGCTATCTTGGGTGATAGGAATATTCGAAGACAAAGAAGAATCAGAGACAAAGAAGATGGGAATGTCATGCTGTGTATGTAGTTCAGAGTCCATAGCAAAATATATAAAGATGCATCAGATGATTCAATGAATGTACAGGTCCAACGAGAGTTTCAAAAGATTTCAGCCAGGAGGCATCCTGGTGAGAGGACTCCAAGGATTCATGTATTCATTAGTACTTGTCTGGCAAAAATTTTGCCAGACAAATATCACGTAAAGAAAATGTACCGAGATTGTTGTATCAGGCAGATCAACAATGGCCGAAATAGGCAACGATCTAGAAGGAACCATGGATGCCTGCATTAGACACCTGAAGCAATAGGTGTCTAGATATGGTGGATTTTTTTTATGTTTGCCTGAGGTGTCGATGGAAAGAGTGACTCATGGAATAATGAATATGATCATCATGACGCCTTCACGGTGACCATACAGATACGACATTACTCCACTAGATTACGGTGAGAGGGGCTGTGACGTACCCTATCCATACCGGAGACAAGGCATTGAGCACAGTCCGGGCACGAGCCCACGATTACATCATACTTTGCCCCGCCATGATTGGAAAAAAAATCTAAATACAGATGGCAACATGGTAGATGTCCAACGTCAATGGGAATTGACGCCCAAAGAACAATTAGGAAGATACTTGTAACCAGTAGAACAAAGAATGAGCCCACTGGGCCCATCTGGAACCAGCGGGTCCTTTAGAATTGGAGCTGTTGCTGGGGCATCGAAAACCATGGAAACCCATGGATGCCCATGGAAGCTCCCCTGCTAGAAGCTTCTGAACAATTCACCGCTCACTATATAGCAGGAATTCGCTGCCCTCACTCTTTTTTTTTTTCTCTACTTCACATTTCTTCAATACCCCATTAATCCACACACTTCCTCTTTTCCCCTGTACACTACCCGAGTCATCTCACGAATTTCCTTATTAACGACTCAACACACACATTCACAATGGCCCCCGCTGTCGGTATCGATCTGGGTACCACCTACTCCTGTGTGGGTGTGTTCCGTGATGACCGCATTGAGATCATTGCCAACGACCAGGGTAACCGCACTACCCCCTCGTTCGTTGCCTTCACCGATACCGAGCGTCTCATCGGTGATGCTGCCAAGAACCAGGTTGCCATGAACCCCCACAACACTGTCTTCGATGCCAAGCGTCTCATCGGTCGTCGTTTTACCGATGCTGAGGTTCAGGCTGATATGAAGCACTGGCCCTTCAAGATCATCGAGAAGGAGACCAAGCCCGTCATTGAGGTTGAGTTCAAGGGTGAGGCCAAGCAGTTCACCCCGGAGGAGGTTTCCTCCATGATCCTCACCAAGATGCGTGAGACCGCTGAGGCTTACCTCGGTGGCACCGTTAACAACGCTGTCATCACTGTCCCTGCCTACTTCAACGACTCTCAGCGTCAGGCCACCAAGGACGCCGGTCTCATTGCCGGTCTCAACGTCCTCCGCATCATTAACGAGCCCACCGCCGCTGCCATTGCCTACGGTCTTGACAAGAAGCAGGAGGGTGAGCGCAACGTCCTCATCTTCGATCTTGGTGGTGGTACCTTCGATGTGTCCCTCCTGACCATTGAGGAGGGTATCTTCGAGGTCAAGTCCACTGCTGGTGACACTCACCTTGGTGGTGAGGACTTCGACAACCGTCTCGTCAACCACTTCGTCAACGAGTTCAAGCGCAAGCACAAGAAGGACCTGACCACCAACGCTCGTGCTCTCCGTCGTCTCCGCACTGCTTGCGAGCGTGCCAAGCGTACCCTCTCTTCCGCTGCTCAGACCTCCATTGAGATCGACTCTCTCTTCGAGGGTGTTGACTTCTACACCTCCATCACCCGTGCCCGCTTCGAGGAGCTGTGCCAGGACCTCTTCCGCTCCACCATGGACCCCGTCGAGCGTGTCATCCGTGACGCCAAGATCGACAAGTCCTCCGTCCACGAGATTGTCCTCGTTGGTGGTTCCACCCGTATCCCCAAGATCCAGAAGCTTGTCTCCGACTTCTTCAACAAGGAACCCAACAAGTCCATCAACCCCGATGAGGCCGTTGCCTACGGTGCCGCCGTCCAGGCCGCTATCCTGTCTGGTGACACTTCCTCCAAGTCCACCAACGAGATCCTGCTTCTCGATGTTGCCCCTCTGTCCCTCGGTATTGAGACTGCCGGTGGTGTCATGACTGCCCTGATTAAGCGCAACACCACCATCCCCACCAAGAAGTCCGAGACCTTCTCCACCTACTCCGACAACCAGCCCGGTGTCCTGATCCAGGTCTTCGAGGGTGAGCGTGCTCGCACCAAGGACAACAACCTGCTCGGAAAGTTCGAGCTCACTGGCATTCCCCCTGCCCCCCGTGGTGTTCCCCAGATTGAGGTAACCTTCGACCTTGACGCCAACGGAATTATGAACGTCTCCGCCGTCGAGAAGGGTACCGGCAAGTCCCACCAGATTACCATCACCAACGACAAGGGTCGTCTGTCCAAGGAGGAGATCGAGCGCATGCTCGCTGAGGCCGAGAAGTACAAGGCCGAGGATGAGGCTGAGTCTGGACGTATCCAGGCCAAGAACGGTCTTGAGTCCTACGCCTACTCCCTCAAGAACACTCTGTCCGAGGGCAAGCTCCAGATCTCCGAGGATGACAAGAAGAAGGTTGAGGACAAGATCTCCGAGGTCATCAGCTGGCTCGACAACAACCAGACCGCCGAGAAGGACGAGTACGAGTCCCAGCAGAAGGAGCTTGAGGGTGTTGCTAACCCCATCATCTCCGCTGCCTACGGCGGTGCTGCCGGTGCCCCCGGTGCCGGTGGTGCCCGCCAGCCTGACGATGTCGAGGAGAAGCCCGAGGAGCTCGACTAAGCGTCACGCTTTAGTCTCTAGCCTCATGCTTTTTTCTTGGCTCCAAATTCTTTTTCAACGTCTTGTTTTACGAACTTATGGGATATCGAGTTTTCCTTTTTTGCGAATGATTGCATAGATACAAAGTTTATCTGCTGGGAAAAGAAAAGTCCTAGCGAATTTCAAAATTTTTTCTTAATTCATCATATTCCCGTAATCATGTATTCTTCTGTGTGTTGAATTTTCTGCTTTGCTCTCATTATTGTTCTTAGAGCCTGAGGCATTCCTTGATTTGCGAGCACCAAGAATCATCTAAGCGCTGCACAAGTTCACACTTTTAAAGCTTATTTTTGTGATATAATTAAATGAATGCTCAATTTAGTTCTTGGCATATACTAAACAATTCAATTCTACAAACCCATTCAGTACTCGTAATTATGAGAAAATCAAGGTCAATGGGAACATCCGTAAGTTGATAAATTATATGTAGTAGACCTGCCAGTGTGGAACTATCCTTCATGAAGCTAACTAGCGACAATGCAGAAACGCATATAAACATTCAAAACTTTGACTTACTGCCCATAAGGCTGAGACTTCTAAAGACATCTTCATATCAAACAAGATCTTCGTGTAAGTCGACAAATCTTGCGACCAAAGACCAAATTGCAAAGAAAAGAAAACTGATACCAAATTAGCCATTAGCGCTACATCTGATGGAGATCAATGGTAGAAAGCCCACCAGAATGATAATACACGACACTTGGTCCATTCCTTTCCATACAGCAGTCATAAACCCCAACTCCAAGAGCCCATATTATGCATAATCGATGAAGTACAAGACGTAGTGTCCCCATTCAAATAACCAAGGTTCAATAACCAGATTCGATCTCGCGTAGACTGCTTATAGATCCTGGTAGTCTCCATTCCACCACCGCTGCAATCGTTGCTGCCCGAGCTGCACGACCGTTCCATATCCGATTCCCGATGCTCTCGAGGGGTTCTGTTCTATTTGATCACGACGAATTCGGGACATGACGGCGGCAACACCCATTGTGAGGGCGAAGATGGGGTCGCCTACTCTGTTATCCAAGGGAAGATGAGCGGTGTTCCAAAAATGAGATTGATAGGCACGCAAATGGTGACGAACGAATTGCAGACGTGGATTGTATCACTTACCGAGAGAGAAGGTAGGCAGCCATGGTAGTCTTGAATTCTGGTCTGGTTCGTAGTGAGGTGGAGCTAGATGAGGCCTCGGGGAAGCTTTCGGAGATGTAGCGGTGTCACGTGATTACTTACGGGCCGACCGCATTGTGGAAAGTACTATATCACGCCTTGGGCTATATATGAGAAAGGTTTAATGTCCGCGATGAGTACTGGCGAATAAGTAATGGAAACAATGATGAGCTTGTTTGTTTCTTCTTTTAACTATCACTCTTAACTCCATCGGAAGAAAATAAAACAAGTATATGAGGGGGAAAATACACAAGTCCCTGAAAGAGCCGGGAAAGCCCGAAAGACCCGAAAAGAAGAAGAAAAGAAAAGATTTTCCGAGAAGGGGGGAGTTGTCGAAGAACGCCAAGGCTATAAAAAGACTCCTTATGTATCTGACCTCTATACAACCTGACCAAAGGCAGGAATCAAAGTCTGTGCCAGCCAGAAGCTGAAAACCAACTTGGGACCAGTCATCAGCAGCTTCGGGGTCAAGCCCTTGAACAGACTCATGGCACCCTCGTTCTTGAGCATGTTCGACACAATCCGGAATCCAGACTCGGGGTGCTCGAAGTTGCGGTTCTGAATACGGGTCTTGATCACATCCAGGGGAGCGGAGACAATCAGCGAGGCGCTGGCACCGGCCACGGAGGCGACAAAGTTCTGGTCCCAAGTGGCCTTGTTGTAATCGGTCAGGCCGTAAATGTATTCCTTGGCGAAGGCAGATCCACCGAAGAGCTAGAGTGAGTGTCAGCGAGCGGGTCCTTCTCTCTCAGACGAGCCCGGAAGAGCCACTTACCGCGAAAGAACCAGGGGCGTTACGGGCGGCAGTCCAGCCGGCACCCCGGTACAGACCCATACCCTCATCGGAGATAATCTTGAAGAGGCCACGGCCACGGAAGGCCTCGGGGTTTGTCTGACGCTTAATCTTCAGGACGTCCAGAGGAAGCAGGACAACCTCTCCAATACCGACCAAACTAGAGCCCAAGGATCAGTAAATGGCGTCTGGGGGGACGTAATTTAGAGAACGTCTCTCACCTGCCAGCAGTGGCGTGCATAATAGCCTTTCCGTTGCCCTTTCCGAAGGCATTATCGAATTCGTTGCCGTAGTGCAGAGCCAAGTAGTCACGAGCGAAAGGCTGACCGCCGTACTTGTAGATACGCTGGAGAACCTGTTGTCGAAAAATCAGCCCACTGCACAGCCAAACCAGGGGCTTGATATCCCAGAATCACCAACCTTGTAACACGCAGCGTAGCCCAGACCGGGGAAGAGCGAGGTGAATTTGCGACCGGCGGGGGCATCGGCATACTCCTTGAAGACCACCTTCTTAAATTCGGGGATGGTGGTAATCTACAAGGGACTAGAGTTAGCGATGATCACGGCGCAAGTCGTTTTCGTTATTCAGAGCCTGGTCTTACCCGAGTCTGGTTGCTCATCAACCGCTTCGCCGTGGTGTCAACCTAAAAGATGTCAGTATGACCATCGAAACGCTATCGAGACAATTGGGTCGTACGGGGTGGAAGACAGCCAACTCGGCAATACCAGCAGAGCCTACACCGGGGTTAGCATTTCGGGAATCTCAGCGCAAAGGGGGATTCATACCGGAGCCGAGGAGACGAGCGACGGCAGACTCCTTCTTGACATCATTGGAGGCGGCGCCAGCACCGTGAGCGAGAGCGGGAGACATTTTGCGAGTGAGAAAAGAGGTATGCAGCGCGTAAATGCGTCAGGAACATGTGCCTGTAAATTTTATCTGAGTACGAGGGGCGCTAGTCCCGATTGGGGTCCGGAGTCGGAGAAGCGTCGGATCGATCATTACTTAAGGAACTCTTAGTCTTTTCTACGGAATATAGTCAAATTAGTAGTTTAATAGTGAAAACCAGAGTGAAATAAGTGTCAATGCACACGGGAAGTTTATCAATATTGTCATGGATCTATACTCGCCTCCCATATTGCGAATCTTTGGTTTTCTATTTTCACTATGAGAGACAGTCCATAGAGCATCAAAGAATGGGTTTAGTTTGATTTCATTGGATTCAAGGGCCAGCAATGGGCAAATTTGCCGAGCAAGAAAATGGCACGAAAGGAAAAAAGATGTGCAGAACACCGAATGAACGCCGCATGTCCGTTAAAGAGATCCCAAATCCCGAGGTTGAACGAGCACCTGCTTACACTACTTGCATATTCCGGAATGTTGAACCTCAATAGCAGATTCAGACTGGAAAGTCAAGCCCAGTATAGCAGGTGATAGCCATATACGTCAACCTCTAAAAGTCACCGAAGGTGTTCTCGCCGGAGTATCTAGGAAGGCAAAAGGTCAGAATGGAAGTTTCCCAATGAAGAGAGGGAAAGGACAAGCAAGAGAGGGAGATAGCATACGTGATGTACAGAAAGCCATCGTCATCCTTGTGCTCTTCATAGATGCTGCTCATGAGAGCGGCGGTGGGCGGGAGGACCTCATCCACGAAGATGAAGATCGCCTTCTCCGGGGAGAGCTTTATGCGCTTGCGAATCACGTAGACAAACTGGCCCACAGTAAGATCGGCGGGGACAAGATACTTTTTCTTGTCGATTGTAGCGATGTCAGACTTCTCGACCTTCTCACAGATGACCTATATGGCGAACTCGTTAGTTAAAGAAGCGGTGAGAGGAAGGGGTGTAAAAAGATATGGCAGTCAACGCCCATATCCTCATCAAAGCCCTCCGGCACCCAGGGATGACTCACCGGGATGCGATCAGTGTATTTCTGGCGGATGCGCTCGGCCTCAGCCTTCCGCTTCTCGAAGGGGTGCTCGTCCTTGAACTTGGACCGCATAGTTGATAAGGCTGATAAGCCAAGCGGGTCTCGGTGGAGCGAAAAGAGGTAGATTCCAACGGGGGAACGAAGTAGTAGAAACCAGGCGATGTGATGGTGATGGGAAAGATGTCGAAGGGATCAAGAGAGATGGAAGAGAGAGGGGTGATGACAAAAGGGCAACCCCCCCGCTGACGTTACTAAGAGCAGCATCACGGGGCGGTGAGGCGGTGAGGCACGCGTCACTGTACAGTCACGAGGATAGGGTCACTTGGGGATTTCACTTATTACTTCTACATGCTTCATTACGATAAGGAGCTAAAGACAATACTCGGACTCCTTTCAAGAGTACAGTATTAATTATGGTGCAGACCCTCCTCGTCAGACCCTCGGTACACCTTACGGCAAAATGCGGGTTCTCCACTGATAAGCAGCTACCTACCAAACCGTGGTGCCTCCACCTCAGTAATATTGTGGATATTGTCAGCTATTCATCTTCATTATACAAGCAAAGATCGTCAGAAAACCCTGCCCTGTATAGAGATAGTTTCAACAACATGTATTCACTCTTCAAATGGGTCTCTGGTAGGCAGAGCCTCTTTCTCCAACGATTCCCAACAACGGTTTAGCGTCTCCACCTACGTGATCCACCAAAAATTGTCAACTTGGTCCAGGCTACAGTTCCAATCCTCTACATTTGTGGATTTTTACTTTGAGTCATTTGGCTCTAGGTATTAAACCATATCCTTTTGCCTAGTACAGCTCATTCTGAACATAAATATATATCCTCGTTCAGGTTATATCGAGGGATCAGTAAATGCACACTAAATAACCCAGATTTCATGGACCTCCTAGAGAGCCGGTCAGGCTATGAGCTCTTTCTGCTTCAGTTCAAGCATTTATGGAACTTGGCAGGCTGCTGAGTTATTTTAAGTGCCCAGATATAGTTTGCATCATGGATATGCGATGTACATGTTCAATTTTCACAGTACATGTCATCTTCTTTTGCCCCAAGCATGATATTCCTCGGCGCCACACTTGAATACCTAGTTACAGACAAGGATTTTCCAGTACCAGCACAGCAGAATTCAACTGGTATACTTTGCGTTACCTAGCATACTCACTGACAGCAGTATATTCGGATCCAGTCAGACAATACTCAAGTGGGCAGAGTCAACCAATCACCGATCGCATCTTATCGCTTATCTCATCGGAGGCAAACGGAGCAAACTCTCCCTCCTCCGGTGGCCTGATGTCGAGCCATAGCTTTTTCTGGATTACCAGTCCCTGGTGATCAATTGATTATCTTACGACCTATTTTCCCCCGGCACCCATTTACTTGAACTGGTGCTGCATCGGTTCTGGGCTTCTATCTCCCTGAACCTTTAATCCGTCGATGTCCGCCGCGAAAATGACTTCGCGATCATTCACGCCTCTGCGGAGGACATTCACCCAGTTCTCAGCTCGAAACGCTCGTCCTGCGGGTTACAATGCAGGAATGCCATTCCGAGGCTATGCCACAGGGCAGAAGCCTAAGCCGCAATTCACCGTTTGGCGTCCTTACCTACGCCTCGCCGTTGGCGTGCCCTTCATCGGCGCGATCATATACTCCATGGTAGGAAAAACAAGCTTTGAAATCAGTTATTAGAGGACCATGAGCTAACATCTGCAACATAGGCCACCGGAGAAATCACTGAGCTTGACTCCCCGTCCATTGTCGAGTTGGACCAGGCCCTGAAGCATTCATCTCCCATCACCGAGTCTTCGCCCATGCGCCTTCGAATGGAGAAGCTCATCAAGGACCACCAGCAGAAAATTGTCGAGGAATTGAGCAAAATAGATGGCATGGAATTCAAACAAGATGTCTGGACACGTCCCAATGGTGGCGGTGGTATTTCATGCGTGTTGCAGGATGGCAATGTCTTCGAGAAGGCGGGTGTGAACGTCTCGATCGTTTATGGCGAGTTGCCCCGGCCTGCTATTGAGAAGATGCGTGCCGACCACAAGTCTTTCGTTGGTTCCGATGTGGACTTGCTCAGTTTCTTTGCTGCCGGTCTGTCCCTTGTCTTGCACCCGCATAACCCCATGGCTCCTACGGTGCATTTGAACTACCGGTACTTCGAGACTTCAGACCCGAAGAATCCTATTAGTGGTGACAAGAACTGGTGGTTTGGCGGTGGTACCGATCTCACCCCGACCTACCTCTTCCCTGAGGATGCTCAGCACTTCCACAAGACCATCAAAGAGGCCTGTGATCGCCATGATGCGACTTACTACCCCAAGTTCAAGGCTTGGTGTGATAAATACTTCTACCTGCCCCACCGCGGCGAGTGCCGCGGTGTCGGCGGTATCTTCTTTGATGACCTCGACGCCAACTTCCTCCAATCCTCTTCCAGCTCGTCTTCCAACCCACAGGAGACCCTGTTCTCCTTCGTCTCGGACGGCCTGGCCTCTTTCTTGCCATCCTACGTGCCCATCCTAGAACGCCGAAAGGATATGCCTTATACCCCATCTCAGAAGGAATGGCAACAGTTGCGCCGCGGCCGCTATGTCGAATTCAACTTGGTCTATGACCGTGGTACCAGCTTCGGTCTGCGGACCCCCAACGCCCGTGTTGAGAGTATTCTCATGAGTCTCCCACGCACCGCCAGCTGGGCTTATATGGACCCAGTCTCGGGCACAAGGACCGAAAGTATGCATGTTGATGAAGAAGAGCTGGACGAGGATAAAGCCAGCGAAAAAGAGATCATGGATGTCCTGAAACACCCCCGGCAGTGGGCATGATTGGAGCCCACCTCCTACAGTACCTTCGCATCTGTGCTGCTCGGCCTCAAAACCCCATTAATCCGGTTATAATTGTTGACGTATTATTGTCTTATTACCTCAGAGGCATACACTGCCTCTGTTCATGTACATTACTTTACCATCTGTGCAAATATACTCAAAATCAAAATCTCATATCTCATCATTAGAAATTTTACCTGAACTGCTCATAGAATCAGTGATATACCTGCCCAGGTGGACTAGATTAAAGCCACGATTATTTATATACGATTTTGAAGAGAAAAGGCGTTGTAGCCAATCTATATACATTATCCTTGTAAACAACTTTCGAAGAGCTCAATATCAAGATACATATCGAATTAGCCACGTCGGCAGTATCAAGCCACAAGAAGTATAGAAGAAAAAGAAAGAAAAAAAAAAGCGCTGACGTATATAAACGAAGAAAAGAGATGCATTCTATGTGCCATGAAAACCATACCATACAACTGAAGGTATAAAAGGGGGTCTAATGGGATATAAGCAAAACACTCCAATAATCACAACAGAAAAGAGAAAGTGATTTAAGTGATATAGGCTCTCAAAGTGACTTATTGGCCAGCAACGACGCTTCTTTGCTTAGCCAACCAGCCTCGTGGATCTGTCATACTGGCGCCTTGTCGATAGCGTGAGATGGTCATGTTGTTGTTCTGCCACCGACTCTGAAGATGATACCAGGCTGAGCTCACAAGACTGAGCTCTCGGGCTTGGTCATCAATGGTTTTTTGAAGTTCAATCTGTAGAGGGAAGGCATGGTCAGAATGTTTTGAAGCGGGTATATAGGAACTTGGAGGAACTGACTTCACGTTCTTTAGGGATGCCATCATCCAGATTCTCCTCATAATTCTTCATGCTCTCTCGAAGGGACTTGATGAGTTCATTCTGCTGCTGGATATACTAGAGGCCAAATAGATGTTAGCATGATATGTATCGAATATCGAGGGGCAAAACTGACCTCCGCGCGCTGAGCTAGACGCTCGACATTCTTCTCCAATACCCCGGCGCACTGCTTGAGCAGCTCGAAGCTTGATTTTTGAGGAATTTCACCACCCTCGCTGTTATGAATCTCAAATTCACCCAGTAGCATCTGCATCTCATTCATGACCTCTTGGTCCTCGACGCTGATTTCGTTCTGCTTATTGTCGAGCATCTTGCGCAACTCCTCGCGCTCAGCGCAGACCTCGCGGACTAAGGTTTGGCTTGCGTCCACTTCCGCTTCTAGATGGTGTACGTTCTGGGTGAGATTACCCCAGTCCCCACGGAGCTTGGCTAGCTCAGCAGAATTATGCTCTTCAAGTTCACGGAGCATGTCCGCCTTCTCTGTATCGACAAGACCAACTGGGCTACCGTTAGCGATATCCAAATGTGAATGCGATTATAACGTACTTTGGGTCTGAGCATCAGATAGGTCCTTTTTGGTGCTTTCCAGACTATCTTGGATCTCCGCAAGTCTTTTCAATGTGCCAGTATAGGTTTCGTATAACTTCCAATATTCATCACTGTGTGCGTAGTTAGCGATGACTCAGAAGGAAATTTTGGGCTCAACATACCTTTGCGTGGAGTTAGAGCGGGCGAGTTGCACAGATGTGTTAAAGTTCTCAGAAAAGCCTTCTGTATGCGATCCCGGCTGACAGGTGTTAGCGGATAGGATATTCATCAATGGATACAGAAGCATAGAACTCACAGCAGATGGTGCTTTCACTGATTCCACCTCTCGCTTTAATTCGTCATTGTCGGATTTGCTGCAACTGATTAGTCGGGGGAAATCCACAGTAGAGAGGTTACATACAGCTGGGAGTCCTTCATGCTCATAGATTCAAAGTCTTTGGACAGTGTTCCTTGCATCTTAGGGGTCTCCGAGCCTGGCGAGGGACTACCGGGCAGGCCTTCTAATTCTCGGAGGCGTTCCCGGAGTTCACTGATCAAGGCATCATCTCTCTCATGTTGTTCATCCGCACTTTCAAGTCGTTCAGTAAGCGCATGGTTGTTGAATTCAAGCTGCTTTTTCAAATTCTGGATCTCATTGCACTCTTGCTCAATCCGAGGAAGAAGTTTGCGGTATTCCTCCAGCTCCACATCATGTTCCGAGGTCCATCGTTGCTGCGAGTCAGACTCCTTCAGCTGCTGCTGGAGATCTTTGATCTGATTCTTCAGGGTCTGATTCTCTTTCTCAAAGTCCTGGCTAGCTTGGAGCTTCTGGCGGTACTTCTCGGCCGCATTTGCCTTGCGTGCCAACTGATCTCGATCCGTGCGGAGCTCATCATAGTCATCTTGTAACTTTTGATACCGTTGGTTCTTGACCTTCAATGACTCGACGTTCATGCGGAGGCTGTCCACCTCATCTTGGGCGGCGGTGAGTTTGGCCTCTTGGGATGCGATGAGATCATCTTGTTGTCGAGTCTTGCTCTCCAACGCCTTGGCATTGAACCCCAGATCGCCCTTCCCAGACTTGAGGGTCACCAAACGATCCTCGGTGGAAGCCAATCGATTCTGCAGGGTATCATTGTTCTCCTGCAAGCGTGCCAATCGATTATGTAGGTCCTCCAGTGCCTTCTCCAGCTCCTTTTTCTCGTGTGATAGACGATCGTTCTCCGCTAGCACCTTCCCGACCCGCTCCTCGAATTGCAGTTCCAGATCCACCGGGTGGTCTCGCTTCGCTAGATCCTTTCGAAGTTCGTCCGCAGCGTGCATGGGCTCATGTTGGCCATTGTGTGCCTCCTCAATGATATCCTTGAGACCCTCCTGAGTCGAAGTGGTCAATCCCTGGAGGGTCTGCACGTATGTCTCGGCGTTGGGTGAGCTGATGGCGGCGATCAGGAGGAGTTTCAGCAATTTATTCGTTTCTTTGGAAGAAGCTTTCTCTGCGATAGCTTCGAGGTCTGGGGATGGGTCGAGACCAGATGGCAGCGAGTCATCATTCTGGTGTCGGATATAGCTCAAAAGGAGCTTGTGGACATGTTTTAGGTTCTGCCATTTGGCCACCCAGTGATTTTCGGGATTGCGCTCGGGTATTTCGTCGAGGAAGTATTGAGGATCGATATCTTGGAGAATCTCCCATAAGATTATTCCGTCAGTCAATTCCTCCGGGGCGCGAAGTGTTTTGCCCAGTGAGAAGCTGTTGATCCATTCCAGCAGAACCTTGGTCACGTTGTGTTCCACAGACATGGCGAATGAGAGCACTCAAATCGGCGGAAGGAATGGATGCAGGGTGCAGCATTTGTAATCCCCTGGGTAGAAGGGGAGGAGGAGAGTTGCGGATCCACGCGAGCGCGTTCGGGGGCCACGAAGAGCGCCGAGTCGCTAGCGGGGGGTGGGGATGATCGTCCCGATTCTGGCTAGACCTACAACATGCATGATACAACACAGTAGCTTCATATTTATAGATGTACATCATTGCAATGGAATTCATTATACGGATTCATTCTCAAAATTCTGAAATATCATAAATCAATTCAACTCCAGCATTTGCCCCAATTCAAATCAAGTTCAGCTGCACTGCAGCCATGATAGGTACTCCTAGTACACCGAATCGGCCCAAGATCAAAACTAAGCTCCCTCTCCCCCAGATTATAATTGAAACTGACTCCTCTGGAGTTCCTCGTGAATGGTATCATGGGATTATCATGGTCCCGAATCGAAATTCATCATATCTTTGTTCTCGAGTACCATCTGGTGACGTGGGGTTCACAGAATCCCTGCCAATCCTGAAGAGACTCGAATCTCTTTAGAAATCATGCTCCTGGCCCACAAATTCCCCGTTCGCGGACACCACCTTGTCCTCCTCGATCACCGGTTTATATTCGGTAGACTCCGTGGAAAGGGTCTGAAGGGCATTCACAGGAGCCTCTGCGGCGAATCCACTGGGAATATGATGTTAGACATGAGACAAGATCTGGGAACGGATGCAGGCATACTTGATCAGAACTATATCGAATATCGGGTCAGCCGTGACAATCTTTGGGCGGCGAACGGACCACGGGGGGAACTTACAGTATTCATGAGTGATGATGCCGCCCTGGAAAGATTGAACGAGTTAGTTTCCACCACCGAAAAGCTGGTGCATAGCTTACCGAAGCTACCAGTGAGTCTTTTGCGTGAGTAATGACACTGGAAGGAGTTCCCTTGGGGAAGGTGATGATAACAGATTTGAGCGACTTGGCGGCCAGCGCCAGAGGTAACAGAGCCATGAAGGCGATGGAAAAGAGCTTCATGTTAGTTCAGTTGAAATATTATGGGAAAAGATGCAAAGATGGAATAGACAAAGGAATCCTAAGTAGAAACACAAATAAGAGTTCAAGTTGCAGGGAAATGCGTCATTGGTCACATGACCGGCAGTTCAAACCTTCCGAGTTGGGGAATCCCTTTCTCTCCTCACCCTCCCCTCCTCTCCCCATCAGCGTTGCATTCGATCTCTTTTCTTCTGTCCTCATAATCTCGTTGGACTTGGGTGGTTTCTTCCGTTGGCCCCGTTTATCACACCCCTGGCGTTACATCTCCTGATCTTGACGTGGAGGAACCAAGTCGCGGGAAAGGGTCTTGATTGGAGTATCTGTTGTTCAAGTCTGCCAGATAGCTAGCAAGCATTTTACAAGTTCCGCCTTTTCTCTCCATCTTGTGTTGGTCCCGGCGATTTCACTCCGTGGATCACCCAGTCTAGGAAGGACAATTCTGTTGATAGTGACTTCTGGCCCATTGCCGGCTCAAACAAACCAAAAGACAAGCGGAAAAAAACACAGACTTGAGGAGAATCCAAGAGAAAGAAGAGGAAGAGAAGAAAACTTGAAGCACGAAAAGATTGCATATCAAAAGGACGTGTACTTCTGCACAAACTAATATTCTCACTCTCCAGCATTCCCTCCACTACACACCACGACCACCGCCATGTCAAACTCGGTTTCTGACGAGGTAGCAGAGGACTACAAAAGCTCCTTGGAGGATCTTATCACCAATGATCGATTCCAGATTAGCAATCTGACTGTCATCGCGAAGGAGAACACAGAACATGCAGAGGCTATTTCCAAGGTGCTGGAGGATCATATTCGATCTGTAGGTGTCTCCCCTTGTCCAAGGCGTAGTCCGGACCCTCTGACCGTGCAGTAGATCCCGCCGCCGCAGAAGTTGCCCGCTCTTTATGTAGTTGATTCCATCGTCAAGAATGTCGGAACCCCCTACACTCTCTTCCTGGGACGGAAGATGTTCCAGACATTCATAAATGCGTACACCCTGGTCGATTCACAGACTCGCCGCAAACTGGATGAGATGCTCAAAACATGGAAGGAGCCCGCTGCAGGCTCGTTGGACACCCGTCCGGTCTTCCCGCCCCAGATCACTCGTGATATTGAAAACGCTCTGATTAAGGCCCGCACCGCATTCCTGGACTCACAACGTTTGAGAGGTCAACCGGAGATCAACCGCGGCCGTGGTAGCGTAACGCCAACAGGATGGGCCAATAACCCTACTCCGCCGGGCATTGCTCGACAAAACCAGCCCTATAATCATGGAGCCATCTCAAGAACTGCGGTAGGCAATCTTTTAACTGCTATGCCCCATCCATACTGACACAGTTATATTAGACCCCTCCTCAAGGACAGCATCAAGATGTGGACTTGGTAGCCCTGAATCGGGATCTGGACGCCTTGATAGCCTCAGCACGAAATGACTTTGCCAACAGTCCTTTTAATCCTACGACTCAACAGCGGCTGAAGTCCCTGCTTGATCTCCAGCTCATCATGCAGCGCCAGCAGCTTACTCCCGAGGAGCGGAAACTCGTTCGAAATCAACTTTCCTCGTTTAAAATCTCACAGCCAGCACCTATTCAAGCTCCCAATCCCTCAGTACCAGCCCCAGCTCCTCCAGCGTCGACACCACCAACTCAACCTGCATCCCAACCGTTCCCGCAGATGCTGAACTCCGAAACCATTGCGGAGCTCCTTAAAGCGACTGCCGTGAGCCAACAGCCCACTCCCCCTCCCCAGATTGCCAATCTTCTCCCTACAATGCCCCAGATTCCTCCCACCAGCAATACCCCGCAAACAGCTGAGAATCCCATCATCGCCGCTCTCCGGTTACGAGGGCTTTTGCCTCCTGCATCGGCCCCGCCAACCATGGGCTCGGGTGGCACGCCTCCCCCAGGCTCTCTACCATTCTTCATCCCCGGTCAGCTACGAGCTACGCCGCCTGTTGCAACTCCTCAGGCATCAACTCCAGTCGGCTCGTCATCCACAGTCCCCATGAATACTATCTCCATGAAGATGTAAGTGCCCTGAGACGAATACTCTGTTTATGTATGCTAATTCATTATACATTAGTCCTCGGATTGCGCTCGTCGTTTCCCTCTACGACGCGAAATCAAATCGGTGTGGAACCTGTGGTCGCCGTTTTCCGGCCACTGCAGAGGGCCGAGAAAAGAAAGCCCGGCATTTGGACTGGCACTTTAAGACCAACCAGCGCATGGTTGAGGCTACCAAGCGAGCCCAGACTCGTAGCTGGTATGTCGATGAAGGGGTATGTAATCTCCCATGACTTGACATGAACTTTGGGACATATCAGACTGACCGAACACAACAGGATTGGATTCAGTCTCGTGAGGCCGATGACGACCAAGGCACAGAAGATGCCGAGGCCACTGCCGAAGGAGCTGCAGGCGCTGATAGTAATGACACCAAGAAAGGGCCCCCGAAGCAATGGATTCGGGCCCCCAACGATGCCGTGCTGCGCAATACCCCTTGTCCCATCTGCCAGGAGAAATTTGAATCGACCTGGTCCGAAGAGGTGCAAGACTGGATCTGGCAGGATGCCGTTACTGTCAGTGGTCGAATCTATCATGCCAGCTGTTACGATGAAGTCACCAAGGATGGGCCACCTCCACGCAGCTTCACTCCTCAAGCACGAACCGCCACCCCAGACTCCGTGCTTGGCAAGCGAAAAGCCGAGGTGAGTGAAGTCTTATCTACTATTCCCCCTCCTGATCACTAATTCTCTCTGTAGGGCATCGAATCTCCCGGGTCTAAAGTGCGTATTAAGATGGAGTCATAAAACATCATGTAAATTATATAAATTCATCCCGTTGCAGCATGACGTTGCTTTGTGCCCCGCTCGGTGCATCTCCGGGGTTGTGATTCTTCCCCACTCGAATGAAACCATAACTCTTTCTTTTCCTTTCCCCCTAAACACACTTCTTCTAAACATACTTCCAATTACTGCGCCGTAAACCACCGAGGCGATTTGATAATGGCACACCTAACACGATGGGGTATCATGGGTAATGAAATCTTCCCGAAGCTACCCTAAATATTGCACAATGCTAACCAAAGCTATAAATCTAACTAACAGCCACGGGCGGAATCGCAAAGAGTAAGCCGGTCTCTAACCTCAACGTACAAGTACTATTCAGCTAATACATTGTGATAGCATTCGTCCTTGACCTTCTCAAAGACCCCGCGACCCGTGATGCCTCCGATATTGCCCACCAAGTTACCGCTGTCGCCTCGTCCTCATCCAAAGATAGGGCAGACCAATTCATCCTAGATGCTGGGATCCCAGCACCCTGCGCCGCATACGCCTCTTATGAGGAGCTCGTCGTCGACCCTAACGTGGACGTCGTATACATTGCTACGCCACACTCCCACCACTATCAGAATGCCATGTTGGCTCTCGAGGCCGGCAAGCACGTGCTATGCGAGAAGGCTTTCACGGTCAATGTAGCCCAAGCCAAGATTCTATGCGAAACAGCTCGCAAAAAGAATCTTTTCCTTATGGAAGCCGTCTGGACTCGCTACTTCCCGTTGAGTATTCAAGTGCGCCAGCTGATCCAGCAGGGAGCCATTGGCGAGGTATACCGGGTTCTCGCCGATACAAGTTTCAGTGACGATCCTGAGAATAAATGGGGTCCCGACAACCGTATGGTGAACCTTGATCTGGCGGGTGGTGTACTCTTAGATTGTGAGTACTTTGACTCTTATATACGGGTTTCTTCTGGGCTAACTCGATTTGAAGTGGGTATTTACTCTCTCACCTGGGTCTTCCAGGCCCTCTATCACACTCTCCCCCGAGACCAGAGGAAGGCACCCTCTGTCACGTCACAGATCATCCCTTATCACCTGACAGGCTCGGATGAATCGACCACTGTTCTGCTCAACTTCCCTACTTCTACGCCCAGCAACGGTCCTCATGTCAAGCACTCGCAGGGTGTGGCCACGACAAGTATGCGTGTTGCCAATGATCCAGATGAGAAGGGCACCTCCGGTCCCCCAATCCGCATTCAGGGTGACAAGGGTGAGATCCAAGTCTTCGGGCTTCCTTTCCAGCCCACACGGTATCGGGTTATCCCAAAGAAAGGGCTTGGTGAGATGCGGGAGGTCGAATTCTCGTTTCCGGCTCAGGGTCGTGGCATGTACTGGGAGGCCGACGAGGTTGCCCGCTGCTTGAGAGATGGTAAGCTGGAGAGCGAGGGTATGCCTTGGGAGGAGAGCCTTGTGATCATGGAGGTTATGGACGAGGTGCGCAGGCAGGGTGGGTTGAAGTATCCCGAGTCGATTGAATCGACCAAGTACCCTCTGCAGCTGTGATTGGAATACGGCACTTTATATATACTATAGCAATCACTACCATAGATGTGTCCTTCAAATCCCTATTTCCTTCCTACTGGACTACGATGCAAGTAACAGTATTGATAACATTGTATTGGGTACCAGAGTACACATACTATACAGGGCCGCAAGACACAGATTATTCGTCTATATGCTGGATATCATGTCAGTCTAAACTTTTTGAGTGCCCCCCAGACCGATACCAAACAAAAGAAAACCGGTGAGCATCATAAAGCCAGACTGACAAGCCTCTCTTGCCATTTTTTTGGGCAGGAAACCTTTAACCCTTCCTCCCAAATCAAGAACTTTTCGCTTAGTTCTTGTGGAAAACCCCCAGAAGGCTCTTCCAGACCTGGCCAGGCTCCTGGCTAGCATCAATACCGCGCCAGATGCCGGTCTTCTTGTAGTACTCGCAAACGGGAGAGGTCTGGGCGTGGTAGGTAGCGAGACGCTTGGTCAGGGTCTCAGCGTTGTCGTCGGAGCGCTGGATCAGGGGCTCGCCAGTGATGTCGTCCTTCATGTCGGCCTGGGGAGGGTTGAAGATCTTGTGGTACGAGCGGCCGGAGGCAGGGTGAACCAGGCGACCAGTGATACGGGCCACAAGCAGGCTGTCGTCAATCTGGAGCTCAACGGCGTGCTGGAGCTTCTGCTTGCGCTCCGAAAGCATGTCATCGAGGCGCTCGGCCTGGGCGACAGTTCGAGGGAAACCATCCAGAATGAAACTGTCCATTGCGTGTCAGTCGGCCGGAATCGAGCGGCAAATGTGGTATCCTCTTACCCGTTCTTGCACTCAGCATTGTTCTCCAACTCGCTCTTGATCATGTTAATCATGATCTCGTCACTGACGAGACCACCCTGGTCCATGATCTTCTTGGCTTCCTTTCCGAGCTCGGTCTTCTTCGCGACCTGTGACCGCAGCATGTCTCCGGTGGCCTATTCCAGAAGCAATCATTAGCAAACATGACAAGACCCCCGTGATGCTTGGAGGAGAGTGTCATTGCGACAACATACAAGGTGGCAGGCGCAGTACTTGTCCTTGATGTTGGGAGCCTGGGTGCCCTTGCCTGCGACGCGTTAACAACTATACATGGATTTGTTCATGTCCGGAGTCCGCCGTCACCTACCGGCACCAGGGGGGCCCATCAGAATGATGCGCATCTGCTCGGTCAACGACTTGGGCTTCTCGCCGCCATTGACCAAGCGCTGCTCCAGCTCAACAACCTTGGACTCGAGCTTGCTGATGGTGTCCTTCAGACCGGAAACGGTCTCATCGGTAATAGGAGCCATTGTGACTGAGGAGAGGAGAGGGGGCGTCTAAAGATGGAGGGTATGTTTGGGGTTGGAAGAGGAAGAGATCGGGGAAACGGAAAGGAATTAAGACTTAGCGCCCGAGGTTCGGAGGCTGGCAATGCTACGTAACTACGAAGTACACTCACCGGCTTCAGCAGTACATTGAAGACTCAATTCTAGAATATAGGTCAAATATTGACTGATTATAATTTCATGGTATTCCTTCGCATGATAAACCAACTTTAATGCATCACGAAATGTGTATGGAATCAATAAAAGAAGAAAAAGCTGCCAACACCAGCCATGGATTACCTAAGACCACCAGCCGCAGTGGCGCAAACACCGAAGCTCTCTCTCCAGAGCATCATCGCCCTGTTACGAGTTCCCCAATTTCACCTTCAGCGCCTACCATTCCATCCGGCTATTTCACCTTTGTTGAACCCTCGTTAGATTCTCCTCTTATTTTATTTTCTCCTCGGATTCCCTTCCCATCATGCCTGCCACCACGGCGGACACCTTATCCCTCGTCAACCGCAGCGTCACGGTTGCCCCGTTAGTCCTGCTCTCTGTCGCCGATCACTATGGGCGGACAGCAAAAGGCACTCGGAAGCGTGTAGTGGGTGTGCTACTGGGTGAGAACTCAGGTAACAATGTGCGCGTATCCAACAGTTTCGCAGGTATGTATAGCAAAGCTTCCAATGTGATGATCAGGTCCGTGATGTCTGGGGAGCTGACTATGGCTTCTACATCTAGTACCTTTCGAGGAAGATGAGAAGGACCCATCGGTGTGGTTCCTGGACCACAACTTCGTGGAGTCCATGAGAGATATGTTCAAGAAGATCAATGCCCGTGAGAAGCTTGTCGGCTGGTATCACTCCGGCCCCAAGCTGCGCGCCTCGGATCTGGAGATCAATGAACTCTTCAAGAAATATACCCCCAACCCCTTGTTGGTGATTGTCGATGTGCAGCCTAAGGAAGTTGGCGTTCCTACAGATGCTTACTTTGCCGTGGATGAGATCAAGGATGTACGTTACTTTCTTCGTTGATGTCTTCCCACATAAGCCTATTCAGTCGACATTGAGCTAACAGCCATCTTTCCCATCATGACAGGATGGAACCACAACCTCAAAGACCTTTGTGCATACACCGTCGATAATCGAGGCCGAAGAAGCGGAGGAAATCGGCGTGGAACATCTTCTCCGGGATATCAGAGATGTCGCTGTCGGCACGCTCTCCACACGCATCACTTCACAGCTGCAGTCATTGCAAGGGTTGCACCTGCGACTACGTGATATCGGTCAATACCTACAGAAAGTCCTCGACCACGAGCTCCCAGTCAACCACGCCATTCTGGGCAACCTCCAGGACGTCTTCAACCTTCTCCCCAACCTGTCGACCCCAGCCCAGACACCAGGAATCAGCGGACAGGAGACACAGATTGAGAACAGCGAGCTTGCCCGGGCCATGAGTGTGAAGACTAACGACCAGCTCATGGCCATCTACATCAGCAGTTTGATCCGTGCCATCACTGCATTCCACGACTTGATTGAGAACAAGATTCAAAACCGGCAGCAGCAGGAGGAGACGGACTCCAAGCGGGAGCAAGAGGCGAATGCAGGCAAGGGTGACAAGGAAGCCAAGAAGGCCAATGGGTCGACCAATGGCGACCAGAAGGAGGAGCAGGACACCTCCGATAAGAGCAAGAAGAAGAGCTAAACTGCTTTTCAACTTAGATTGGAGAATCCAATGCCCGTCGATATGATATGACCGCTTAGAACTGCTACCTGGCAGTGTATAGTACGGATAATCCAAGGTTATGACCCGATAGCTGTTGGCCTTTCTCTTGTCTCTTTTCCATGATCATTTAGGTGTAGTCGAATAAATTTGCAAGTGCAAGCCCGAACAGTACCCATTAAGCCCCATTTTCAAGGTACCTTTGATGAGGGTGGTTCGCTTCCTCGTTGGGTGCTATTCAGTACCAGTTCATTCGATCGTAAAGTTGATATTCTACTTGTTTTGACATACCTGCCATCGGAGAAAAGGCGATACTGCTGAAGGTCTGGCGACTCGGGAGTCACCCTGTCGGCAATGATGAATGATCCCAACGCGGACAGTACTGCCCTGTTTGGAAGTTTGTGCCTGGAACGTGAGATAGCCCACAGCATGCAAATTCGGAGCATCAATGGATGTGGTCACTCATCCACCCCAACCAGCACACCAGCCGGCCAATTCTTCCATGGAAACCGGGCGCCTGCCATCTCCACTACCCCCAAATAGCCCAGGACATCGAGCAAACAGAATGCAAGCTAAAATATGCTTGCAAACTGGGGGTGAACCCCTGTCTGTGACACAGGAGAGTGTCCCACCAAATGGATAGCAGCCGGGTCTAAGGTCTCGCAGCACTGAGCCAGAGGGGGGTTCGGCAGAGGCATCCATTCTGGAATTAATGTCTCGAAAGGCCGAGAGGGTGAACGTCGGACAGGTACAAGCCCACGCATGCAAGCGCACCTCGTAGCCTTTCAGCTGTTCCTGCGTGGGAAATGTAGATGATGGAGCACCCTGTGGAGGAGCAGTAGAGGCAGAGATGACGAAAAAGATATCTTCAAGCTGAGCGTTATGGCTGTTCCTGTGTGCTGTTTCTGCTTGCCCCGTGTTACGGTGCTCTGTTGCCAATGTGTGGTCGTGCTCAGGTATGGTTATGGCTCTGTCCTCGCGCACCAGGCGCTGCACGAGCCTGCGGTCCAGGATGTCAAGGGCCGGGAGCAGATCATTAGGGAATAGGCAATGTAATGTCAGCATCAGTGGCTTTACTCTTGTCAGCTGTGGTGCCGAAAGTCCCGAGAGTGGGTTCTGCTGTTCCCTCTCTTGGGGCCCCGATTGCGTCCTCGGCGTGTCAACCTCATTGACATGAGTGCCAAGAGATTGAAATTCGGCCAATTCCTGGATCAGATCATCCACAAAAACCGCAGTGGGTGAGGAATGTAAAGTGGAGGATTCCATGTGGGTGTGGATTTTGTAGATTCTCGCAGAGGGTTTGGACAAGATAGTTACTCAAATATATTGTGACTAAGAAAAATCAATTTCTATCAGACGAGACAAAAACACCAAAAACGACGACAAACATCCAGATCACTCCTTCATCTCCTTCTTCCTCTCCTTCTTCTTCTCCTTCTTCTTCTCCGCCTTCTTCATCTCTTTCTCTTGCTTTATCTTTATCTTCCTTTCCTCCTTCTCCTTCTTCTTCTCTTCCTTCTTCCCCTTATCTCCACCTCCTAGTGCCCGTTTGAGACCTGAAAAATGGTCTAATGCGCCCTTTGTAGCACTTCGTTTCTTCACGATACCCGTGGGTTTCGCACCAGGGGCGGGTTTCTCAGAAGAGGCAGACTTCTTGGATTTATTCGACCCACTGCCAGATCCAGAGAAGTGCTCTTTAAATCGTGATTTTCTCCCTGCCTTGGTAGTCTTTCCCGTTTTCCGGTCAATGACATTCCTCAGCTCTCCTTGAATGTTGAGATCCCTGAGAATATTGTCCTCCTCATCAAGCCAAGTTAATTCCAACAGACCTTTAGTATCTGGGAATTCAACCATGTTCATTGGATCACCTGTCTCGATCTCGCCCTTCACGACTACCGGAAGTCCACCAGCGGGGGTGAATTTCAGTTTGAAGATGCTAGGATGCCCGAACAATTTCATTGGCGCTTCTTCCTTTTCGATTGGCTCTGGTGGGAGTTCTTCATCAGTTTGGACACCCTGATCTTGGACTTTACGCGCCTTGGGAGCTTTGGAGCCCTTTCTCTTTTTCTCCTTCAGTTTGATTTTCCCATACTCGTCCTCTGTGACCCGACGATAAGCAAACATGTAGGCGTCAATTGTAACCTTGGATCTAGTCGCCCATTCCTCAAAGGTGTTGTACCGCTGGACAGTCTTATCGTCAACCCTTACCCACTTCCCACCGGGTCCCTTGGCCAACATGTAATAATGGCCTAGATTGGGACTCGGACCAGTGTGCATGAACACGGACGTCAGCTCATAATATACTTTTTCTTCGGGGGCAACGATATTTGGGTCAAAGCAGGCACCAGTCAGCTGTAAAGCCTCTGACATCAGGATTCGAGATTTTATCTTAGAATAACCTTCTCTGTCAACTTGAATTCGATTGAGATGTACTACAAGACACTCCGGAATTTGTTGAAAGTAATCCTTGTCCAGTCGGTCATTCTTGCATTCCTCGCACTTTAACCCCACATCTCTCTGATCGAACCACTGTTGAATGGCTTCATGTAAGGCGAGCTGTGTCCTGTCCTCTACTCCCGCGGGGAACCGAACATGCAGCATGGCATGCTCAGACGGGAGCCATTTGGGTTTACAAGCATTCTCCCCCACACAGACTCTGTTAGTGACCGTGAAGAGCCGGAAGAGAGAAGCCAGATCGGTTTGACTATGCATTGGTCAGTCATCGCTGATCGGATCTGCGAAACCCAGCCCACTTACAGGATGTCCATCGTGTCCCCCATCAACTGTTCATAAACTTCAATCCAAAACTCGGCCGCGTCTTGCTGTCCTCGATGTTCACCGTACTTTTCGGTCCAATCATAGAGGATAAGATCGGCGAGGTTGTCGAAAGAAGTTTGATGGTCACCCTCACCATTCCAGTAGCTGTGATACAGAGTGCGAAAGTGGCATAATTTACATGGCAGGCCCATCTTGCCCGTCTTACATTTCTTCTTACCTTCCACATGTTGGTCTTTATAATAATCCAACCAGTTCAAAAATGCTGGCAAGTGAAGAAGCATCTGAAAAGTTACAATCTTGTAACAGTCTGTGCCCTTATTGGTAAAGCCGATGTGAGTCGCGGCTGCGAGCCCAGCGGGCCAATCTGGATTGCCCGCGAACTACCCACATTAGTTCTCGTTTAATCCTATAGTTTGATGCAACCGACGTACCCGTGCTATAGCCATGGTGGAGTTGCGTAGAACGTAGTGGAATGCAGTATAGATGCAGTATAGATGCAGTATAACGGCAGTAAAAATGTCATTGAATATCCGACCTCCACGGTCCCATCATCTCGAATTTATGTTTGGCAAGCCGATGATCATGAAAGAAGATCTGAACCCGAGTTCGAAATCTATTTCCATTCTCTGTTGAAAGGCGTGAAAGAGGACTATGTAGTATGACCCATATTTAGAAAGTTACCCATATTTAGAAAGCTATTCCTATCAAGCCATTTTCATCTCTTAGAATTAGTCTCTTAGAATCTGAGATCAGGACAAAGAGATCACGTGTCTCCAATCTCTATGTCTGGTTGACAAAGAACATACTGCAATTTCCCTCGCCAGAAGAAAGCAACGTGGGATCCCACAGTCCAAGGCAGTTCCTGAATTTAGCCATGGAAACCCCTTGGAGAATCATTTTAATTTCTCCTCGGTGGGGTATACCGAACCGTGGAAGAACGAGACTCCGCAATGGTCCAGAATCCCAAGTCTAGAACATGAAGGCTTATATCAGGATCGACAACGTTCATACTTTATCTGGTCATCTAATCATCTACATACGTACAGTACGTACATTACATGTACCGAGGACCAGTTAACTACAGTACTGTAGGTCATGTCAGCTACACCTGCTTAGGTAATGAACTGGTTCCTCCCTCTTTGGCACTTGAGACCCCACCCAAACCCCCACAAGACTAGGCGTGTTTCAGGTGTGGAGCGCAACCTGACGAAAAGCCATTTGCTGCGGACGCTGATTGGCCCCGACTTCGAGATCCGGCCGAGTCTCAAGGCCGAGCAAGGCGATCTCTCTACAGCCCTGTTCCTCCTGTTCTCAGCAATCGATCTATCCAACTTGACCAGGTTCTTTGACAAGGGCCTGTTGTTTTTCCTGGGTTTCTCTTCTCTTTTCGTGCTGGGGTGTTTTGGTTCTTCTATTTTTGTTCCTAACTTTTTATCTAATTTTGTCTATGATTATTATTATTATTTTATTTTTGGCCGTGATGTTCCTCGCGTCTACCGAAGATCCCGCACTGCCCCAAACGGTTGGGCGCCGCCATTCAGCTCATGATCTAAGTGGAACCCGCCCCCGTCGTTCTCGTCGGGCCTTCCGAGAGTATGTGTTGTGAAGGGGAAAACGAGTCGAAAATTACGGAAATGATATCACAAATTCGAAACAGCGGAAATTGAACGGGTACTGAAAGGTGGATGTGTCGGACATTTCAGGCGATCAGTAGAAACCCGCCACCAGCTCTTCGGTCACTTCCACTTAAGTCATAGTTGCGATGATCGAACGTTTCTCCACTTCAAGCTTTCCCCTCTCCTATAACCTCCGTTACCCATCCATTCGGGGATCGGCATGGATCATCTTCGCTTCGGGTCCCAAGAACCCACCTGGAGACCGTTGCCCCAGTTTTATTTCTTCCGACCAAATCATCTGAATCATGCCATGGGAGCTCTGGACTCGCTCGTTGTAGCCACCCCTCTTGAAGTGGACCGTCCAACGTCACGAGCTACAGTTGACAGGTTGCATGCCGATCCTCGCATGCGTGTTTCAGGCAACCGGATCCAGATTTAGCTATGAAAGGAGGGAACTCATGTTCAAGAACCTGCATGGGCACAGTCCACCGCCACTTTGCCAGTGATTTTTTTGGGTCGTTAGGCTGCATGTGGCTTTGCCACTTGGGGCTCCGTGCCAGCTGCACATCGTCGGTCCAATCACGGAGAATAAACCAACAATTTGCTGCAGCTTGCCCGTTCCCGTTTTGATTGGGAGGGGTTTGGTTTTCATTTCAGGACGTGGTCCCCACCGGTCCCTTAATCTGGTCGTAGCCCCCTAAATAGCCCCGTCGTTCAAGGTCTTCCAGCGCCTCTTCCCTCAAGGAAATTAAAGCAAACCTGACACCGTAGCTGCTCGCTTGCCGGAACTCCATTCTCCCCTAGCCATCATCAGGTAAGCGTGTAGAGAAACGGAGAATGTCGCCGATCTGGTCCTTCATGCGATCGGGCCCCAACCTACTTTAATACTCCCAAGGTGTTTTGATTCTAGGCCCATGAGCAACGGGACCACCAGAACTCTCGCGGGGAGGATGTTTCGCTGCGAACGATGGACTGCACGACGTTCGGGGCAGTACACAGCAGCCTCAACCCGCTTTGGAACTGGAAGTTCTGGAAGAACCCATCTCTTTCAAAGGTTTGACAGATCGGGACCGGGGTTGGAGTTCCTGACCACCCAAGGATCCAACCTCGCGATGAAGTTCCATGGGATGTAGACTGGAAAAGGAAAATAATAACGAATAAATGAAAAGAGGGCAACCAGGAACTCGGAATAGAGTGGATCCCAGGGAAAATAGGAAGAAAAAGGAAAATAAGAAAATAAAAAAAAATAAAAATAAGGGAAAAAAATCATTAAAACCAAAACCAAATGAAAAGAATAAAATAAAAAAACTAGCTATAGCTTTTTTAGCTCAAGTATCACCAACAAACCATACCACCAGGTAAAAGAGGGGGGCAGATAGAGGTCAAACCAGTCATGAAGCCGCAAAAACGCCCCCTGGAAGCCCTAAGAAATGAGAAAAATCCCCGAGTGGTTGCACTGAGGCTGCAAAACCACAGTGGGACGAGAACACCCCAGATCCCGTCTGAATACCCCTCGTGATGGCTAGTGGAGCAGAAAGCCGTTGAGTCCGATCTGGGTCCAGACAAGTTTTAGTCACAACGGCATGGCATTAGGGCGAAATTAGTGTCTGGGCCACTTGGTCAGTGCCTTTAAAGTGTCCCGTTACGCATTCTCACCCTCATTTCACTCAAGGACGAGTGCGGGTCTCCCCCTCTTCTCTCCTTTTTCTGTTCCCCTTTATCCTGCGAGGATGAACCCAGAGGGAAAAAGAAATCAGCATGCGGATTCTGATCATGCCTCGATGAGCAGACGGAGAAAGTAGACGTAGACTGCGAATTAAAATTCCCCTAATCAACCCCTCGGTATAGACAAGATTGCAATAGAGGTTTGACCGCTATTAATTTAAACCAGTGGAGATATTCCCTCTTTTCCTTACCCTTACAATACTATACGTATACTTCCCCGTTTCATCTTCACGTTCTGGACTCTCTTCCTCCTACACTTCTAGACCTTGACATCTTCTCCTCTGCTTCTTGCTTTTCTTCCACTCGATTTGATATTGTTCTTGCCTTCTGTGCCCCTTCCCCTTATACCACTTTTTTTCGGTTCCTGGAGAGCCCTATCCACGGTACTTTGTCCCGCCATTTCCTGCCAGAGAACCCTCTCCTCTGACCTCACCATTCGTTGCACAAGACCACTGTGTTTGGCTTTCGTGAAGAATCACGGAGCATTTGATCCAGGTTCTCGGTCCCTGAACTGATCATCCCGCAAAGGAATTTTTCTTTTTGGTTCGTCATTGGCAGAGAGATCACGAGTCTTCCAGTTCGCCTTCTCTCTTTTCGGTCCCCAAACAGATTCCCGTCTCGCCTTGGTCTCTTTTGATCCTTGGGAAAAGAAAAGAAGCACTCTGGTTTGGTGGTTTGTGGTGGTTTTGGCTTTCTTTTTATATTTCTTAAAAGCCAAAAAAAAACAGACACCACTATTTCGACTTTTTGAGAACAAGAACCCCCCCAAGACGCCACCCCCATCGCGCATATGATTGCGTTACAAAATCGGCCTATCTTGCCGCCCGCCAAAGTGGATATCTCACTGCTACTCAAGCCCCAAGATGAGGAGGAAACCTCGGGCAACCCTGCCCCTCTCTATCCGCCAAGGATGTCAGGTCCTCTCCCCGGCACATCCTTCTTGACCGGTCCCCCGATGGCGGTGCACCCGCCGTTGACCAAGACGGGCCCAACTGGAGCTCCCAAGCGTCTACAACCCGCTCACACGGCGGAGTCTCCGGCGAAGAAGCAGTCCAAATGGTCGCCCGAGGAGGATGCCTTGATTATTGAGCTGCGAGGTAGTGGGATGAAGTGGGAGGATATCAGCAAACGGTTGCCAGGTCGCAGTGCGATCAGCTGCCGTCTTCACTATCAAAATTACCTGGAGCGCCGCAGCGAGTGGGATGAAGACAAAAAGAACAAACTGGCTCGTTTATATGAACGGTAGGCTTTAACCCATCTCCCCCGCCAAATACAAACGGGAGAACACAGAGCAATCAGGACATAGAAGAGAAACAAACTTGCTAACGTTGAAGTGAACCGGATAGATTCAAGGCAGAGATGTGGTCCAAGGTGGCCGAGGAAATGGCCATCCCATGGCGTGCTGCAGAGGCGATGCACTGGCAACTGGGGGAACAGGAAATGGCTCGCCGCGCAGGCGTGGTGCCTTTTTCCTTATCAAGCCACGCGATCGATCCACCCGCCACTAGAACTCGTCGGGCCAGCACCTCTCTGGCTCGGCCCCGGAAGAGTTCTATCTCCCGCGCTATTCCAGGTCATCCACCCGGCCTGGCCCCTCAACTACCATCCCTCGAAGAACTGACGGCGGGGGTTCCTGCATACGCACCTGCACCACCAGCTCCTCAACCCCCGCGAGAGTACTATGGAGTGGGCCGCCCCGACATGGGCATCCCCCCCGGAATGATGGGGCCGCATATGGGAATGCCCCCACGAACGTTGCCCTAAGATGTGATGACGATCCACGTACGGCTTTCCTTTGTTTCTGATACGACTTGCATAGCGCCGGCTGGAGGTATACCGTGATTTGTGGGAGGTCGTGATTTGAATAGAGATTTTTTTTTTCCCCGCCACCCCTTGCGACTTGCGCGTTTTCTTTGCTGTCTTTTCTTTTTCTTTCTTTTTGGAGATTCTCTTATGCTTTATTGGAGGGCATTCCGATTTTGCCCCGATCTCCTCTCCCCCCCCCTGATTTTGAGAAAATTCCAAATTTTTGGTGGATTATCGAGGCTGGATCTCGGCATGAAACCACACATCATGGGCTGACCTTGGGTGTGGCGATGGCCCACCAATTGTCCTTCTCATATCCCGCCGTCACCACATGACCGCCAGCACTCTCGATATCGCGCTCCAATTCGCCTTCTTCAAACAGATGGTAATAACGGTTGAATGTCTGGGATTCTTCCGGTGCTGTTGGGTTCTTCCGAACCCAAGGAACCATGATATCTTGCTGGTCTCCTTTATCCCAGCCACGACGACTATTCTTCTGCTCCAGAGCCCAGGCATATACCAGGACGGTACCGCCTGGTCTCGTATCCGAGCCGCGTTTCACGGTTCGCAGAATCTCGGCAATAGCCTGCACTCTCCGCTCCGGGGTAGACAGATGGTGCACGACGGCAATACACATTGCAAAATCAAAGTACCCATCTCGGTGCGGGAGGTGGAGAATATCCGCCACCACGGCTGAATGTGGTTGATGCTGAAGAGCAATCCGAGCCAAATTTTCCGATCTGTTTCAAAGCATGAGTGAACCAGGTCGAAGGCCAGGAGAAAGAGAAAGAAATTCCGAAGCTTATGATACAAATAACTCAAAAAAAATACACTTTAAAAAAGAACCCAACATGTGTCTTTACTCCGTACTTTGATAGACTCACCGATCCGAAGCAATGATGAATACATTGCGATTGACCATTAAATTTTTGCCATTTCCACAGCCCACATCAAGGCCAATGGATCCAGGCGTGAGATTCTGTAGGTATTGCTCCACAATAGGCCATGGCTACGTAGGTAAGTGGCAAGTTCGTTTTTCATCCCCGGGACTATGGACAAAACTATACCTTATAACGCGTAGCAGAGAAGTGCTGGGCAATCTGTTGATAGACCTCGTGCACGTTCTGTTCTTCGTACTCCTCAGCGTGAGACATGGTTGCGGGTTGTCAAGTTCCTCTTTGGAGTTCGATTCCAGTCAAGCGAGGGACATCACGTGGTTTGGACTAGAATTCAACTTCATTCCGAGACAATGAATTGTGATTGTGTTTTTTGTTTTTAATTATTCACAGAGCACTAAATGGCATTACACTTGATATTGAGTGATACCAGTTTCGAGGTCTGTATGATAATTTCTATATAAATTTCATATCGTGTAGGACCAGATCTGGGCCCCCGTTGACAACCAAATTCCAATTGAAACCATTCTTGATCTACATCTCTCTGAATCGGGACTCTGCTCGATTTCCAATTCATCCAGTCTTCTTAATAGCCGTAGAATATACTGCGTTTCACCATGATACTGTGTATACTGGTGAACATTTGAAAGATCGTGGGGATGACTAAGCACCTCCTGCACTCAACTCATCCATGGATCGTGCATTGTGTTCAGGAGCATCACTCGCTTCGGGTCAAAATTGTAAGTACGCACCTTGTCTTCTATGCAAGACTTTCCTTCCAGGGTTTTTGGTAAATGTTGGGTTTGTCTCACATGCCTATATGGTCCTGGAGCCCCACCATGAAGACGGGGTTCGTGATGAATATGCCAATATCAAAACCTCGGAGGGATTGTTTGGGAGCCATTTGAGACCTTGTCTTTTCTGTATTTCCCGGACCGATCTTTGTCTTTTCTTATACCGTGCTACTTGTTATCGACCACTTGTTATTGCCGAGACTACAAGGACCAGCTCTGACATCTCCCCACAGAACTCACGTCAAGGAAGAGACAGAGAGAGAAAGGGCAATACACCGTCAAGATGGCATTTCAACCTACTCCGGCGGATATATCCGTCATTATTACCAATGCAGCATTTTCACGGACTGCTGATGCAGAGCCTCGCTTCGTCACCGAGCGCCGCATCACCCCGACATGGACTGTGATGCAGCTCAAGGGAAAGCTGGAGACCATGACCGGTGTCCCACCGGGGTGCCAGCGTCTGCTTGTTAAGGTACCTGGTCGATCTGATCAGTGGGCTGATGAAGAGGATCGGGCTATCGGGGATTGGGGGTTGGCCAAAGGATCAGAGATTGTGGTAGGTCTTGCTTTCTTTGATGACTGTCTTAACAAGTCTCTTGGACTTCCCTCTTTTGAACTCGGAGGGTTATTGCCCACTTTTCTTTCTCTGGACTATACTTTGTCTACCTGTCTTTTATGTGGACTTGGCATTAGCCAACTGCGTGACATGCTTCTGTCAAAGCGCCGGCTGTTGATGCTCATCATGACTTTCTTTGATCAGATCGAGCGAGACAAAAAAGGTTATTCTTGAATCATGCTAAAATTGATCATAGGTCCATGATTCCCGCCCACAGGCGATGAGGCCCAACTTCACCGACCTTTCATCTGTGGAGAAATACGAACTGCCCACGGAGACGTATGAGTCTCTTTCAAACTCCGTTTTGGCGTGGAAGAAGAACCAAAAGTTGGGCCGCTTTGATCCCAATGCGCTTTCACCCGAAGAGTCCCTTCGTCAACAAGTAGCAAAGGACCAGGCTGAGATAGTCTCTCGAGGTACGTGTCTCTACAAAGGATTTTGATATTTGATCTCACCATTCGGTCACAGGCATTGCAGTGTCTAAACGAGTAATCATTCTGCCATCATCGCCACCCCATATCAGACGAGGAATCATTCGGTTTGTTGGACCTGTGCCGTCGATCCCAGTGTCTGGACCTGGCCGCGAACTTGAAAAGGAAGGGGAGCTCCCCGTGGAGCTGCAGCCCATTTGGGTAGGTGTTGAGCTGGATGAACCGACGGGGAAGAATGATGGCAGCGTGAATGGGCAACGCTATTTCGAATGCCTGGAGAAACGAGGTGCATTCGTAAAGCCGGACAAGCTCGAGGTTGGCGACTTCCCTCCGTTGGGGCTGGATGACGACTTGGATGACCTGATGGAGGAAATCTGAGACTTCGAGACTGTTTGGGAGAGACGTTTATTTTGATATAATGATTCTACTTCCAATTCCTCCCTACCGAATTAGCGCCAAATAGATTAAGCTGATAGAGCATCCCAATTCAAGAAAAAAAAGTCATAGGGCAAATAAGAACGCTTGAGGCATGTGGTATCGTGGCACATTGTCAACACCGCCGTGACATGGAAATGGATCAAAAAGGCTACAAACAGATACAAATCGCCAAGTCGACATTTACTTTGCCTTCTGCTTGCCCTTGGGACGACCGCGGGCCTTTTTAGTTACCGGTGTAGGGGCATGTTCGGTTTCCGCTTCACCTTCACCTTCACCCTCGCCTTCAGCCTCAGCCTCGAATTCGCTTTCCTGGACAGCATTTCTGGATTTAGATAAAGCTATCTCGTCCTCACCCGGAACACAGCCTTGCGTGAAGAAAAGGCGAGCTTCTTTGCTGTGGGCGTTCTGGAAGCTATAGTAGTTGCCTATCATAGACCGACTTTAGTTGGAAGCATGGATTGCCATGGAATTTTCGACTTACCGCGTGGGACCTGGAACACGCAACCTTTGCCAGCGCTGAACTGCACTCCAGAGATATCGACTTGCACTCGTCCATGACAGACATAAAAAACCATGTGCATCTTCTTTGAGTTCTTGGGTCTCTTCACACCTTCCGGTGGGAGTTCTACGACCCCGGATCCGATGAAAGAAGAGCTAAGCAGCTTTGCAAAACGGAATGTGGAATCTTTGACCTCTCTTGTCTCGATACCAGAAGGAGCATACGCAATATCTGCAGGACTGGGTGAGCAAAATCCACTCCCGGTAAAATACACAGCACTTACCGATGACATCCTCCTCCTTAGTGCTGGTTTGAGACTTAGGGTCCCATCTAGGAATAAAACCATGAAGAACACCGCTCTCTTTCTCCCAGACATCCAGTTGCTCGTCTTCGTCACCGGAAGACTCCTCTGCTTGCTTCTTGGATTTTGACTTTCGACCGGCACGTTTGCCTTTTTTCGTTCGCTCCGGCTCAAGCTCTTCAGCGCGAACAATTTCCTTGATGGTTGACAATGGGAAACGTTGGCCATCTTCAGCCTCCCCGTCCCCGTAGACGCATCTTTCATTGCGCCAGTACGCCAAAGGTCGGATTGATGGGCGCCCTGAGCGAGTATGTGTAGAGCTTTCGTCTGTGGGGTTCTCTCTCTTGAGAATGTACAAGCTGCGACCCTTCAATGGACCTGAACGGGTATAATTCTCAACGACTTTGTTCAGTTCGGGATCCAGGGGTTCGCGGTTCGCCTGAGGCTGGCTGTTTGGAATCCTTTGCCTCTTGGGTGGCCTGGCATCGGCTGAGTCCTCGTTGAGGGGACGTGAATTTTTCGGAGGTCGGCCTCGGCGTCCACTCTTAGTTTCACTCTTCTCTGGCTTAGAAGCCTTCACTGCGGGAGCGTCCTTTGTCTGTTTTGAGGTCGCTGTCGATTTCGTCGGCACCGAACGCAAGTCTTCTGCTGGTTGAGGCGAGTTGGTATCGGCCTCACTCTGGTCCGGCGCTAGGGGCTCGAGAACGTCGTCATCGGGAATCACAGTCTCATTTCCAGCATCGAAGCTGTCGCTGAAGTCATTGTCTTCGGGGAGAAATGAGTTGGCATTTTCATCAACCTCGCCGTCCGAAAATCCATACACCACCGGGGACTCAGGCGCCGCTAATTGCGCCTTTGTGGCCTTCTGGGCATAATTTCTCTGTTTGGAGACACCTGCGTTTACTGATCGAGTAGTCAATGGAGAGGGTTCCTGCCGCGAACCGTGGGTCTTTGTCAAGCCTTTACCATGTGAGGGGCTAGGCGATAATGAGTCCTCCTCTTGATCTGGCGTCGAGCGCAGAGCAGGCGATCTGCGCATAGAGGAAAAAGCACCCTTTGCAGGCGAACGACCGGGCGGAGGCAATAAGGCAGGACGCGAAGCGTTGGCGGCATTGAGGAAGTCCATGGGACCAGGCGCGTTGCCTTACATACACTCTCGTTAGAATCCCTTGCCAATATGTCCAAATAGCGAGGGTGTCGTACCTTCATCCATGGACATCCCATCAGAACCCATCGAGTCTTCCGATTCCCTCTCATCAAAGCCATTCACCTCTGCGGGCGATTTCTCAGGAGAAGAAAAAAGCCCGTCCACTTCCTCCATGCCATGCTCATCGCGCTTGCCTTCTTTCAAGGTAATACCGGTCCGTCTGAGTGAATTGCATAGGTTAGCCGCGAAACTCCATCACAAGAGATCCTGCGCGACAAACCTTCCTTGAGTTCCTACTGCGGAGTAGTCATACTCGCGGGACTTGGCCCCACGAGCCATTTTTGGCAGAATTTGGGGAATAGGAACAGATTAGAGAATTATCACGGGTGTTTCGCGATCCAATATTGGGGTTCCACCCCTTGGTAATTGGGTGGTAGAAGAGCAAGATTGTCACGGAGGGGAAGGAGGAATGCGCCGGAATTTGGGGGGAAAGCAACGCGTGCCGCTAAACCCGAGCGGTCGACGCGTTTGGTGTATATTTGATCATCACTTTATATGACTTGATTCATTCCACCTACCACACATCTTGAACGCTATGAAAGATAACAATTCAACCCAAGAAGATCTGTCTTTTATTCCGCCCAGTGTGGACTCGACTCATCTCCTCTCAGGTGAATCCTACGCCTATTATACGCCCTGTCCGGCAGCTATCACAACCCACGCTTCATCCACAGAAAACACGCCATGCGTACTTGGTGTCGACGAGGCTGGACGTGGCCCCGTTCTTGGCCCAATGGTCTACGGTGCTTTTTACTTGCCAATCGATTTGCATCACTCCCTTCTGGCACAAGACTACAGCTTCGACGACAGTAAAGTCCTCACCCCCGGCGTGCGCGCCAACCTAATGCGACTACTCAACACCCCGGGCAACAGATTGTTCGAGTCATGTGGCTATGCGATCAAAGTCCTGTCAGCCCGCGACATTTCCTCGGGCATGTTGAAGCCAGGCTCCGCCGTCTACAACCTGAATGCGCAAGCTATGGATGCCACCATTGAGATCATTCGAGGGGTGGTACAGGATCGTTCGGTCAATGTGCAAGAGGTGTACATTGATACCATTGGAAACCCAGCGACCTACCAACAAAAGCTCGAACGGATCTTCCCGTCTTTGAAGATCACTGTGGCCAAAAAGGCGGACTCGTTGTACCCATGTGTAAGTGCAGCAAGTGTGGCCGCAAAAGTGACGCGTGATGTCGCGCTTGAGGTGCTATACCAGGCCGTCCTACATGCTCAGCAGTCTGGCGAGGATGTATCGGATGCTCCGGAGGGATGGGGCAGTGGTTATCCCTCCGACTCGAAGTGTGTCGGCTGGCTCCGAAGGAACATGGACCCGGTCTTCGGTTGGGGTAACGAGTGTCGATTCAGCTGGGGTACAGCGAAAGAGATGTTAGATGTGAAAGGTGGAGCCCAAGTTGACTGGCCTGAAGAAGACGAGGAAGGAAATGGCCGGCTCGAGTTTCTGTTGACATCTGGTCCCGCAAAAGGCTCCGGCCAAGATGGACTACGAGATTGGTATGGGAGCAGACAGGCGGAAATCATATGACGTATGGAATAAATGGGAATTGGACATAATGAGGCTAGTGTAACAATTGATGATACCCCCCAACCCCCCGTGAGGCATGCTTTGATTAAGAACAAAGGAAAGGCGCTCATCACGAGAGCAATGCACAGCTATAGGAAGAGATGTAGAAGAAATACAAAATAAGCCGGGTATCATGGAAGAAGGAGAATCTGTGCAGAACAATCATAAGGTGGCAGTCGAGAAATAGTAGTTGTCCCACAGGTATTCGTAGTCTTCCACCACACTACCCACCAAGTCAAGCAGCGGCTTCCCCTTCATCTTGTTGGTTAGACTGTGTAGCCATGATCTGCCGAATGTTAGTCCGTATGATCAAATGGAAATCGTGATATCGGAATCCGTACTTCGTGATGTTCTCATAAAATGCGCCCCGCATCATCCACCAGCCCATCGACCATCCTCGCTTTCTCAACTCCTCTCTCGAGACCTGTAAGTCCCCGGAGTCCACCAGCGACACGCTCACGGAAGTCTCGCTTGGCAAGCTGACGACAACCATATTCCATTCCAAACCCAATCAGCCACGGGCGCCAGCTCCGCTTGTCTCCGCTCCACCGCTGCATCGCCAAGGCATACACAACAGGTCGCAAAATGTAAAGGACCTCCGCTAGCTGACCTTGACCGGTGACCCGGTGCAGTAAAGTTTTAGCGGGTTTGATGTCATCTGCGGTGAGTACCTTTGAGATGAGATAGTTGGACACGTCGTTGACGTCTGGGAGGGATGGAAGGGATAACCCTGTACGAGGCATCGTCCAGCTCAGATCTGAAGAGCGGTCACTAGTAGGCGTATCCATACCGTTCCAGTCGCCCTGATTATCCTCTTCCGTTGTCCGTGGATCGACTTCGCGCTCGGGTAATGGTGGGCTCACTAGCGGCCGTGAATTGGTCAACCGGAGGAGGAGGAGCCGGCAGATTGCCTTAGCAAATTCAATAAACACGACGATGCGCCAACGAGTCTTCTGACCACGCCGGCGGGCGGACATTTCCCATAGAAGCTCCGTGTATTGAAGCATCTGAAGCGCGAGAGCTACACGGCGATAGAGCGAGGACCGCGAGGTCCAGTACTTGGTGTATCGAGCATGAGGAGTTGGTGTCGGTCGTGGGACGGTAGACGGTAGTTGAGAGACTACCCGCGAAACGAGGGAATCATGGTATAATGATAAAAGCTGTACACCCGAATGTACTGCATAGCACTGTCAGTCAGTCTCCCCCTGTGCTCCTGCAGCTGCAGGTACTTGAACTTACCACACTCCGAAGCAACCTCGGATTCACGATATCGACCTGTTTATAATATTGTTACCTGCTTAGCGATGCATTCAAACAGAATCCTAGAAGACCACTGGGCTGTTCCTTCACCCACCTGGTATGATATAGGTCAGCGACCTCAGAGCGGACTCGACCTGGCCAACCGAGCTGGCATTCTTGGTCACGAAGTCCTCATAGAGCGACAACCACTTAGATGGTTGTAACATCGTGGGTGGGATGGGATTCTGGATATTCCGAACGGTCTCCATGATCCAACTCGATGCAGTCTCCCGGGGCGCAGTCGCGTGGGCGAGAGCGGGTAAGAGGTTGGGGTCACGGGCTGCCAAGAAAGACGGGCCGAGGTCCAAGTTGGTTGCGGCAATTATACTATTGTACTACTAACCATTATGAACGGTTTATGGCATATAGAAAAGTATGTCTTTAGGTTTCGATGAGATTTACAATAAACTTAAAGAAGTTCTTTCAAGTACCAATTCCTTTTACTCATCTGCCCAGGTCCACAAACCTCCGGGCCGCATCGCCTCGCGGTATCGCTCCTCTACCTTCTCTCGGTCTTGTCTCTGTGCAGCCTCGCGGTCAGATTCAAGTTCTTGAGTGGATGGCATATCAGTTCGCCAAAACCCAGGGGGCGACCGAGCACGCTGGTGATTATGCCGGTGTTTTCCATATTGATTGGCTATGGCTCGGGCTCGGGCTTCGACGAGAAGATGGCCACGATCTTGGGTACTTAACCCTTCCAACAAATGGTGGTCCTCCCCCACATACTCCTTCAAGACGCGCTGGTCTTCCTCAACCTGTTCCGAGGGTGATCTGGCAGGTAATCCACCGAGACGAGCCATTGCACGAAATCGGCCTCCGCAGCATTCAGGTCGTGTACAACCAGCGAGGCACTTGCGATCATCTTTCTTACGAACAACTTCGCTGTATGCGTAGTCGAGCCCCTCATTTCTCTGGAGATTGAGTTTGAAGTGACCCAGAGTCAGCCTTTGAAGAGGGCGTGACCTGTATGGTTCATCCTCGGGATGCACATTTGGACCAGGTTGGCTTGCAGACTCCTCGTTTTGCGGTGAATATGAATGGGAAGAAATAGATCCGACAGACCCACCGTCCTTTCTTGGAGTACCATTTCGCCCGGACTCCTGCGCAAACTTTCGCCCAGGTGTGCCTTTGAAGGATGGGAGGGGTGACTTAGATGGCAGTGGCTTCTCGAGAAGACTCTCTAAGCGGCCTTGGGTGAGATTGGAATGAGATTGCATCTTCGCTGATGCGGCGGTAAGCATTGAAGTGCTACTCCTAGGATGGGAATGGGCACTGGAATCACCGGTATCACCATCTTCCGACATTGATAAGATCGCACGTGGGTTTGTAGATTTATTCCTTTTGTCGCCAAATATCAGGTTGGAGGCTCTGGCTCTTCGCGTATTGCAATCAACTGGTTGTAAAACAGAGGACCGGGTTGGCACATGATCCAGGTCTCTTGAGGAATCATCCCAATGCACTGCTCGGCGCGCATGTCGTTTAGTGGGTGTCAGTACAGCGTCGCCGATGTCATCTAGGTCTTGGGTGCTTGGAAGAAACGACCCCAGGACATGAGCTGAATGCTGCAGAGGGCTCGAAGACATCGTCTCATTTTTCACCAGCACTGGTCGGCCGGTATTGCCACCCGCAGCGTGGGACTGAGAAGGCGCCACCACACGCTTTCTCTTTCGATTATGTAAATTTGGCAGTGGATGCAACACATCCGAAGGCGCTTCCGAAGATTCTGGGTCGCCTCCGGGAGAAGACTGTGTAGGGCATGGTTCTGCCTGGTGAGAAACAGGATTGTCCTGGCTGTATTCCTCTGCTTTGACCGTAATGGCTGTATCTGCTGAACCAGTCCGGTTCTGAGTAGAGCTATTGGGCTGTTCTGACCTGCGGGAAACCTCCGGGTTCTGAAGTGTACTCTGCGCAGTAGCTGAGCTGAATAATACTGCAGCTTTATCGGTATGGTTGGCCTCTGAGTTATGAACTCTCTTAAACGTGACTGGCACAGCATTGTGTATGAGTGTAAATTCATCCCGCTGTAGTTGTTTGTCTACATGGCGCAATTTGTTCTTATGTTGCAAAATCTTGGCTTTCAAGCTGCCCCAGCTCTGGTAATATATCCGTAGATCATCGTAGAGGATCGTGTACTTGGCAGCCAGGTTTTCTCGGGACACATTCTCCAGATCAAACCCCCAGAGGTGCTCTGGGGCAAATTCATTTTCGAGGTCAGTCCACTTCACGGGGGGTTCCAGGTCGGCCGGGCTGGAGTCATAATGGCTTAATTCCGTTCGGAGCGCAGTGACTTCGTGTTGGAGCTCTTGTATTCTGCGTTCTGCTGTTTGGCGGGCTTCGTTGGCAATGGCTGCTTCGTTCTTGGCTTCCTTCAGACTGGCCCGATGTATGGCATATTCAGACTGTAGGTTCTGCAAGGCCTGATTAAAAGAAGACTCACATGTCTCTGTGATAGAGACATGTAGCTTTTTCAGGATATCCATGGGAATGTATGTTTGGTCCTTATCAAAAGCTCTATAGAAGGGAAACGCGGGTTGCGACGCGTCCCACTCAGTACCCTGACCGCCCTTAAGATTACTATCACACGTGATCTTTATCGGTCTACCGATAAGGGGACCTTTTGACGTAGCAAGCGCGAGGTTTCTTTCTCTGTGTACACCTCCCACAAACACTTACATGTCTTGATGTGTTTCATGGGTCTCAAAACGACCCATCAGTATGCCAAAACGACTGAGGGAAATCTCACCGTCAGATTCGACATCCACAAAGCGGATTCGAGATGTAACCACTTCAGTCGATCGCCTATCTTCTTTGAGCAATGAGCTCTTACTACATATTTTTTCTTTTCTGCCGATATCATCGCTGAATGTGTGTCAAAGGTTTGTTGTACTTTCGTTTTGTTAGATAGGTCAAAGTTGTTGAGCACTCTCTAGATTATCCCACCGGTTTCACGCTCTTGGTGGAGACTCCGAACTCTGGAAGCGACAGTACTACTCACAGTGGGTGCGGCCTCGTGCCCGTCGGTTAGCTAATACACGACTCTCGGCATTACCAGCTCGAGCAGAGTATTCTCCTAGAGTCTCCACCTGGCTTGATCACAGCCATCTGGCTGAAGAGGGAAAAGTGACCAATTGGAAACGACAATATCGCCTACGGCACAATTGGTCCAATGGATCCTGCCGAGTGACTGAAGTCGAGTTTCTTGAACCACCCTGCCCTCCTGTGCTTGTCAAACTCTGTGCCGGCATTGTCTTCACCGCTGATGCCGCTCATGGGCTTCGAGCGTGGGCTGCCAAAGACCCAACCAGCTGCTTATCTAGTATTTCATTCTCGGAGTCAAAGGTTTCTACGACTCGCCCAACCTCCTTGGCAGTCAGTCAGCTGCCAGATGAGCAAGAAATTGTAGTGGGGTTTGAGAATGGACGCTTCAGTCGTTACGTATATGACGTTCAGACATGCCGACTGGGCCTACGATCCTCCCACGTTGGATTCAAGGATGGTGCCATCACTGCCATGGCCTTTTCCTCGCCTTACCTCTTGATGGTCTCTCAGCATAAGATCCTCTCTTTGTATAACCTCAGCGCTCGGTCTACCGGGAAGGCTCAAGATGCCTTAGGACCACATGAAATTGCGTCCCTCCAAGCGGAAAACATGGTCGCCCCAATGACCCTCTCTCTCCGTGTCTCAACATTTGAGATTGTGGGAACCATTGTCTACAGTTTCTATCACATTGGGTGTGGGTGGTCATTGGGGATTCAAGAGCTGCGGTTCAACAAAGATGGTCAACAATTGGAGTCCCGACTTACCACTACGGTGGATTCGCAGTACGGCATTCGTCCACTCCAAAGTCTTCCATCCAACAAACGCCGGCATTCCGCCACCATTGACCCAATCAATTCTTCCGTGACCCCCACCGAGCCATCCATATTGCACCAGCAGCCACCAACATCCATGTCCTATTCCCATCCATATCTGCTAACATCACACGTGGATAACACCCTGACCATGTATCTGCTTGTCTCAAATTCCAACAGTCTTTTTGTTCGAGGTGGCCGACGACTCTGGGGCCACACGTCTTCGGTCTCTACAGTCCAAGTGACCAGTCGAGGGAAGGCAGTCTCCGTGAGTACACTGGGTAATGAGATTCGAATCTGGGAGCTTGAAACAACTATTCCCTCTCTCGGCAGTCGCAGACCCTTAAAAGAAGAGAGCAGTATTCAAGTCAGTCCTGACAATCGGCAACTGGAAAACAGATTGGGTGCCAAAAGCATACCACAAGAGATCAGTGCATTGGATCTTCTTTCCAGCACACATGGCTGTATGCATGAATGTGTTGGATTTGATGAGGAGCGAGTTCTCCTGCTCCGAAAGAAGACGGTTGGCACCCAACTGCTAGAGTGTTATGATTTCACATAACATTTTGGACCCCATGATGTAGAAAGATGAATTTTTGTCCTTTATTTTCGGGGACATCCGAAAGCCCAATTGATGTATGAGAGACACCAACGCAGGTCCAGGGACCGGCGTAGCACAAGGTACTCAGGGACCGGGGACCCCGGCAGCACTTGGTGTCGCCTCCAGGTATAAGATGAACTGCACATCCTCAATTTCAGCTTTTCTTTTCCTTTCTTCTTTTTTCTTCTCTTTTGCAGCCCTGAGCTACCCCCGGTTCCTTCGGTTGCGATGTGGTCCATGCTATGGTCGGCATTCGACAATCAACGGCGAGTGCGCTCCTTCCAACCGGACATGGTCACAGTTGATTCTCTATACTTTTCACTTCGAGGCCTTCATGATATGACTCAATGAAATCTTGAGAGACCCTGCTGCTTAGGCCCCCCGAAACCTCCTTAGTGGATTCCTTACAGAGCCAAAGCAGGATCTTGATCATATTGCCCTATGGCTTGCATGACCCTGATCTTACGAGATCAGCTCTTACAATGAGATCCAACATCCAATAGGAAGTCAAGCATGCCCATCTGTGAATAACATCCCAAGGCCCAGAAGATGAAAGATCTATGGAATGTGGAATGAAGGAGAGTTGAAATGAGGTTTAGATTTGGGAGAAAGCTATTTGGCTTCAATATGCGGATGTATGCAGGACTTTTACCTTTCCCCTACTCTTTTGACCTTCTCTCTCTCTCTCTTGTTATTTTCATTCAAACATTTGTTCATCTACGCAAAGTTGGTGGCTTTCCCGGTTCCAGATCCCAATCCCGCACCAAAATCTTTGCGCGGGAAGTTTTCTCCCTCAGACAAGGCCCCCGCACTACAAATTTCTTTCCTTCGCAACCTCTTCCACCTTCTTTCTCTACCTATCCAAACCGAAAAAAAAATTCCGATTTTCTTTCGAATACCCAACCATCACAATGGATCCTCGCTCTCGTGCCTGTTACAACTGTGCGTTTCTCGTTCCTTGCCTTCTCTGCTCGCCTATGACCCGCACTGTAAGCGCAGGAGATAGAACTCTCAGTTCTGGGTGACTTGATCTTATATCAAATGCTTACTCTCCTGTGCTTTTTTTCATTTGATTCCTGTCTACCTTTTATCTGCAGCTTGTCGGGGCGCATACTGTGCACCAACCAGGCTAGTTTTTGACTGACTTTTTTTTTTCTCCGTAGGCGGTGACGCCTCTCACCAGGTAAAGATACACCTACCTCCCTTGGTCCCATAGGTACTCGTACCAGGGAAATTCGATATGGATAGTGCTTCAATCGAGATCGGAGTGGAAAACTGACCCCTTGTCTTCTAGGCTAAGGACTGCCCCAAGAAGGGAACCCCTACCTGGTATGTTACGGTTTCCCTACTCTTGAACCGAAAGAACCAGTCACAATGCTAACATATCCCCGATAGCTACAACTGCGGTGGTGAGGGTCACGTCAGTAAGTTCATACTGGAGGATCATAGCGTGGGAAGGAATGCAAATGACCGGACTAACATTGCCTAGACCGCGAGTGCCCCAACCCCCCCAAGGAGCGTACTTGCTACCGCTGTGGCCAGACTGGTCACCTTTCCCGCGAGTGCCCCCAGGCTGGCAGCGCTGGCGGCAACTTCGGCGGTGCCCCCGGTGGTGGTTCTCAGGAGTGCTACAAGTGTGGACAGGTTGGCCACATTGCCCGTAACTGCTCCCAGGGTGGTAACTACAACGGTGGTGGTTTCAACTCCTCATACGGTGGACGTCCCCAGACCTGCTACTCCTGTGGCGGATTCGGCCACATGGCCCGTGACTGCACTCAGGGACAGAAGTGCTACAACTGTGAGAGCTCCTCCTCCGTTCTTGCAATCCAGACTCTAATCCAATATCCTAGGCGGCGAGGTTGGCCACGTTTCCCGTGATTGCACCACCGAGGCTCGGGGTGAGCGTGTCTGCTACAAGTGCAAGCAGCCCGGTCACGTCCAGGCTGCATGCCCCAACTAAAATGGTGGAGAAATGGTGTCTTTTTTTTCGTTCTGTGCTTTCCCGAGGGATTTTTCCTGAAACCAACGATAACTTCACATGCGCCACGATCTGAAATGTCTCTTTCCCTGGGTTTCTTTTGACTTTGTACTATCACTCACGGCTTGAATCACGACCATGGGCGTCTTGCATGTTGCTTTTTTTCCTCTTGCAGTCTAATACCTCTTCTTGTCACCAGATGGGGGAGGTGCAACGGGCGATTTTGCTTGCAAAATAAAAATGGGTGTGCATGGAATGGCTTTCTTTGGGCGCTTTACAGGAGATACTTAGGTGCATGGGGAAATGCATGTTGATTCTCCCATCTCTTATTTCTAATTTCGAAGGCCAACTCAGATCATGAACTGCAACTACACATCATCGCCCTCTTGTATTTGGGGACGTCACCACAGAAGCGCTCCTCTTCCTCCTTGAGAAGACCCCACTCATCATTGAATGGGTTCAGACTCATCTCCATCACCCGTCCCAGTATCTCTCGGTCTCCCTTGCGCTCCACACGCTCGATGACCTCATCCAAAATCCATCCTCGTGGGAGGAACTAACACAAACGTCAGATATTAGGTATATACCGGGAAAGTGGGTTAAAGGGAATCTTACGTTTGGATTGACCGCCTTCATGGCCTTTTGTCGTTCGACATCCTGATCTCCCCAGTCCTCGAGCACGCGGGCTCGCCAAATTTTTAGCCATTTTGCAATACGATCCTTGGCCGAAGCATCAGTGTAACCGATTCCCCCGAATCCCTCTGCATGGAAGAAGATCGCTGCGGCTTCGATCCGTTGTTCTTCGGTCTCCAGTTTGGAAAGACTCAGCCCCGAGAGTCGGCGAAAAAAGTGATTGAAATCCAGCTCTAGAGCTTCTAGTGTATCCAGCATTTCTGAGAAGAGAGTTTGGAAGTCGGATTCCTGTTGCGTCTTCAGTCCAAGCCTCTGGGACATTAGTCGCTTGTACTCGTTCAAGAAAACCGCCTTGAACTCTTCGCCCGTGCGGTCGATGATGGTTTCCGCCCGCTTGATAAGCTCCGGTTCCATCTCTTCGGTGACACCGTCTTTGATGAAGCTCTCGTCATCCACTTTCTTCCCGGCACCAAGCAATTCCCCAAAAGATTCACCTAGTCGAACCAAGTTCCACCAGATGATACTAGGTTGGTTTTTGTAGGAGTATCTTAGCATAGCGTCGTCATGGTTGGGGGTGTACTGAGGATCAAAGTTATCCATAAATGCAAAGGGGCCATAATCAAGGGACAGGCCGTAAATCGAGGTATTATCGGTGTTGAGCACACCGTTCATAAACCCATAAGCCTGCCACGCGGCGACGGTCTTTGCGTTGCGTCGGGTGATTTCGCGGTAGAGGCGAGCAAATCGGTTTTCCTCAATCTCCTGGTGCTCCTGTACTTCGTCCCGAGGTACTTGTCGTCGGGGGTTGTCGATTTCCGAGGCAGACTGCCCTTCTCGCACGGATACGATCGCGGGAAGATTCTCCCATCCGCCAAAGACATCCTCTGCGACGTAGGTGGCAAGTTTTCGGATCAAGTCGCGATCGCCACGAACCCTAAGAAGATCAAAGGTTCCAATGCGCAGCCAGGATTGGGCAAATCGAGCCACAATCGCACCGGGCTCATGGCGCTCCCGCAGAACCTTCGACTTGGGCAGTAGAGTCAAAGATAGAGCACGGGTGGTAGGAATACCAAGGGCGTTGAGAGCTGTGGTATGTTTAGTTTCTAGGCTCGCAACGAAGGAAGAAAGGAAGCACCTTCGGAGACGACATATTCACGAATGCTCGATCGCAGAACGGCCTTTCCATCGGCAAACCGGGAATACGGCGTCTTACCCGCGCCCTTCAGCTGCAATTCATATCGAGTGCTCGAATTTGGATTTGTACATTCAAAAAGACTGATGGCACGCTACATGGATCTCATTAGCGCGACGGAAAGGATATCCAGAAAGAAACATGAACATACTCCATCTCCAAGCTGACCGGCCCACGAACCACTGCGAAGAGTCAGGTTATTTGTCAGAAAAAGCAGAAGCAAAGTTCACTTACAATTGCCAACCTTAAATGATTAATATCAATATCAATACCAATATCAGAGAGGCGTTCAAGGGAATGATCACTGACCACCGTAGCATTGGGCCCATGGGTAGATGCCCCCCGTTTCCTCATTCCACCAGATTTCATTACCTGCCATCAAAGCCTTAAACTGTGCGGTTTCCTCCTCGCCGGCCTTTAACCCCAGGTCCTCCATCGCCTTGGAACTCACCCCCAGGAGCTCTGGCCCCTCGGTCGGTTCTGGGCGGACATAGGTGAACAGCGCACCTTTCACCATGCGAGGTCCTAATGTTTCCCGAGGCGCCTTGTGAGAGGATTCTGGGGTCTCAAAGGCCGGGTCTGGGGGCAATTTAGATGTGAATACATTGGATTTCGGCAGATCTGCCAGGGAGGACCCGTGGATGGAGAGGTGAGATGCCATTTGATTCAATCGGTTCCGACCCGAGTGAAGGATTCGCCTGGACATATATCGATATCCAACCCAAGTAGGAGTACGGAGTGGACGTGTACGGATCGAACAGATCGAAGGCATGAAGTGGACCTATGTGCGAATCTGATATTGGATTCAGAGGAGAAAATCGCGTCAAAGCGGCACACCCATGACATCATTTACCACCTTCCGAGCGTTTCCTCTATGATGGACTCGCGCGGAACTGACCCGCTGGACCGGCCCGCTTCATTTCGTCGGAACTGCTGAATCCCCCCTCTTTGCACATTGTCAACATTAGATACACTCGCCTATCATGGTCAACGACATCCCGACAACCCAATTCAATGATGGGACCTCGGTTCCTGTTGTATGTCAAGCTCAACCCGACCTGAGCTCCCCTCTCCCCCTCTTTGCAATAGGTGACTAATCATCGTATAGCTTGGATATGGAACAGGAACGGCATGGTACAAGAGTTCCAAGGACACCGAAATCAATCGTGAACTGGTGGATGCGGCCAAGAATGCTATCAACTTGGGGTATAACCACCTTGACGGAGCGGAGGTCTACGGAACCGAAGAAGAATTAGGCCTTGCGATCCAGGAAGCCAATCGGCCTCGAGACAGCCATTTTGTGACGACTAAAGTCCATACCAGTATCGCCGATATTCCTGCCGCTATTGACCTCAGCTTGAAAAAGCTTCGGCTCGATTACGTTGATCTGTAAGAGACCTCCAAGGTAGGAGAAAGAATCGGAACTAATGAGCTCAATCCAGGTACTTGATCCACGCGCCTTTCTTTGCCAAGACTGAGAGTGAACTTCAAGCGGCCTGGGCAGCCATGGAGCAAATTCAGGCCTCTGGAAAAGCTCGGTCTATTGGAGTGTCTAATTTCCTACAGACTCACCTGGAATCCATTTTGAAGACTGCCAAAGTCATCCCCGCTGTGAATCAGATTGAGTTCCACCCATATCTCCAACATGGAGGCCTACTCTCTTTCCAAGAGAGTAAAGGGATCAAAACTGTCGGCTATGCTGGCTTGGTACCGATCACTCGGGCTCGCGGAGGACCTCTGGATCCGTTGTTATCGGCTCTAGCTACCAAGTACGCCGTGAGCGAGTCGGAAATCCTGTTGCGTTGGACCCTGGACCGTGGATGCCTGGCAATCACTACCAGTAGTAAGGAAACTCGACTGGCTAGTTACCTGCGCTCCCTGACCTTCAAACTCACACCTCAAGAGGTCACTGAGATATCTCAGCTGGGTCAACAGCATCATTATCGTGCATTCTGGCGAGAGGAATTTGCGGCCGATGATCGATCATGATCCATATTACATGATGTATACATGATCTATAGAGTGCTAGACATAAAAATCGATTGTTGACATCAAGTGGAGCGCGTTAAAAGCGGCAAGACGTAGATCCCCGAAAGGGCAACCCCGGACTCCCCCCATTTGCTTCTCTCTTTCTCTCATCGGTCACTTTTTCTCTTTCAGTTCCCTTTATACTTCAGCTCTGAACTCCTTCCTCGCGCGCTTCGAGAGATGCCCTTATGAGCCCGCTCGAGGCCGCTATCCCTCGACTCGATCTCTATGCTTTGACCCGCCTCACTTTGGCGCATACCACCGCGGTGCTTCCCGTGATACTTCCCCCTCCCCACAGACAGACCCTTGACGAATCGAAGCGCGCGCGCAATCCTCCATCAATGGTGAGACAAACCACAATTTTCCGCGGACTGCGATGTCGGTGAACGATCAACCTCCCTCTGCGGACGTAACAATCTCCCTACGCGCAAGCCAACCCGCTGCGGACCTTCAGAGTCTGGACCAGCGATTGAAGCGCCTCTCAGACGACGTGCTGCCCTCTCACCCCTACCTTCTGACCCTCCCGACGAAGGTGCCGTTTCGTCTGGCTCCTCGTTCCGTGAACAATTGGGCGGTAGGACATGATCGGCCGTTCAACCCCGAGGAACAAGAGCTTCAATACATGACCTTTCTGACCCACAGCGATACAGACTCGTTGCTCAAGGCTGTTGGAGACTGGTCTGACGAGAAGGGGCGCATGATGGCCGACCGGTCCACGGCCCCGACCACCGCAGAAACTCCGAAAGACACCATCGCCAAAAAGAAGATCAGCTTGAACGACTACAAGAACCAAAAGAACAGTGGCCCTTCCCCGGTCATTCATGATCAGAAGAATCGGGAGAGACGTCACCCGGCTACACGTGAAGAATTACAGCCAACACCGAAACCTGGCCTTGTTAAGAAGAGCGACAAGGCAGAGCCACCTCAACCCCCTCCTAAATCACAATCGCATGTTTCGCTTGATAAGGGCCCAAAGAAACGACCATCAACCTCGGACCTCGAGGCTATCAGTTCCTCAGCCACCAGAGGCCAGGATATGCATTCATCCAAAAAACGACGACTCTCTCCGGAGAAGGAAGTCCGCAGGGATCCCACTCCAACCAAATCCAATTCACCGAGACTCCCTGCGCTTCTTTCCCCGACACTTCCTCCTACTGGGCCTAAATTACCCCGACTGTTATCCCCTACACTCCCACCGGATGTCGAAAAAGAATTGGCCCGGCTCGGAGACCGTTCACCGACTCGTCACTCCCCTAAACGTGACATCATAACATCCAAACCGAAGCGGGACGAAGCAGCCCAGGTCAGGACCCCCAATTCTGTCAACAGCGGCACAAGTTCCAGTCTACAGAACGGCCGTGCGGGTGTTCTCTCCAAGGAAACCAACCCGGAAATGATTGTCAGATTGCGGTATGGGAAAGGCAACAAGAAACGGATCGAAGCATTGCTTAAATTCTCCGGTAAAAGGAAATCCAATAGGCCTGATTCCCCGTCCAGTCATGGCATAGACCCCGATGAAACTTCTCAAGTGGAAAGGAAAAAGGGAGAAACCGGGTTGCCGCGTGGAAATGGTTCATCTGATCGAATAAGGCCTAAGAGCAAGCCGGAGGATGAACTTTCCAGCTCGGGAGGAAACCGATCCAAGGAAGCCAAAGGCCCCGTCGAGAAGCTTCCCACTCCACCTTTGAATTCATCTCGTCCTCATCTGCCAGCCAACGACAAGGTGAAGCCTACATCATTGACACCGGTGAAAGATTCCAAAGCCTCAATACCCCGACGAAACGATCTCGGGGAAGGCGAAGGGAGGACACCTGTGAACCCGACGATTAAACGCCATTCTATCGACCCGAGCATCAGGGGGTCCCCGTCTCAGCCGGATGGTCGTTCTCGAAACACTGATCGACGGGTTTGGCGTGATGAGTTCCAACGATTTACCAATATTGGGCGAGAATTAAAGCATGCTGCGGTCCGGTACAATGCCAAGCCTGATTCGTCAAGCGCCGATGAAAAACTAGCGGCCGTGACAGCCATAGAGGCTATCATGTGCTTCATTCTTGCATTTGTGGCCGATGATCAATGTAAGGTCCTTAGCCGGCAAGTCGGGGACTCCTCGACCTGGCAGTCTATCCTGGCGTACTGGAAGGTCGTGAAGAAGAACAGTACCTCGTACCCAGTACTGTACGGCCTTTGTCTGCTCCTGGGTGCTGTCTCCTATGAAGCCATTCATTCCTTGGATCTTGAACGCCTCGCCGTCAGCCCTCTACCGGGAGAACATACACCGGTGCCGACTCCCGGGAGTGACGGGAATACCGTCCTATCCGATGAAAACAAGAAAAGTCGGAAGGAGTTCTTAGAATTGAAGAATCGGCTCCCGGAGTGTTGGAAAGAATCACAGAAACTTTGGCTAGAGGGCACTTGCAGTCTCTCCGAGGATGTTTTGAGCAAGGAGTTCCCCAATACCTGGTCTTGCAGGTCTCATAATCATGGCGAACGAGGCAAAGCCACTCCTAAACCTGGGGATTATGCCGGTGATTACTTCCTGCCATTAGGAGGGACCACGCCGCCCATCGAAGTGGTTCGATTTGGTTGGTCTCTTCTTCAAGAGTGGTGTACACATGAGAAGGTGGAATGGAATGGCCGATTGGGTCTTTAGCACAAAGCTGCTTTGTTTTTGCTTTCTTTTCTCTTGCTATTTTCTGTCTTCCTTCTTTATATCCCTTTTCTGCCATATTGTTTTGGAGGGGAGAGCAATGGGTAATTTAGGCGTCCCCGGGTTTCTTTTTGCATTTCGAGTGATTTCATTCCCATGATACCATGAAGCCCTGGAATTTCCGTTCCAATGTAGCTATTTCGATGCTTGAATATATCACGCTCAATACAGATGATTCATTATATGTCTACGGGGTCCGTTGAGAAGATAAGAAGTGTTATTCAACGCCTTCAGCCCATCAGTCGCTAGTGAATCGCAATGGTAAAAGTCGCTCAAGTATAAGGGGAACAGGTCATGATCATGAATAGAAAAAGAAAAAGAAAAAGAAGAAAAGACCAGATGAAAATCTTCCAGAGACCTCAGGTTATAGAAGAAAAAAATAGAGGGGAAAAAAAATCAAACTTCTCGGTAATCAGACTGGAAATCGGAATTCGAGTCGCCAAAGAGCCATCCAGCTTCACGGCAATACCGGGCCTCACGACCATAAATACCTACTTCACTCGCCCAGCAGATCACTGAAGCATCCACAATGTCCGCAATGACACTTTCCATGGCACCAAGGATGGTCCAGCCAATCATGCCCGCAATAAGACCAACGACATAGGCATATAAACTACCCCGAATCGTATTGCCGGTAGCGACAGTGGTGAGGCTACGGGCAGTGGTAACCCAGCCCCGAATCCCAGTGCCAATGACATCATGAAGCGTGCAGCGTGGAGGATTAGTTTAGAGAGCCGGTAGGAGAGTAGTGAAGCCGAAGCCCCTGGGGAGCGAGAATAGGCGCGGGGATGAAGTGACGATGAAGCGGCCGACGGAGCAAGAACCGTCATCTGGCTCAGTCCGCGTGCAGAGGCGGCCAGTGGCTGTGAATGAATGGCACCATAGGTGAGGGCGAGGGGGTTAGTGAGAAAGGCGATGGGACTTGGAATCAGGGAGTAGGCAAATAGGCTCAGCAACGAAGATATGCGGCTAGGAAGCAAGAGCAGGGGCAGCCGAATCAATAGACTGAGGAGTCGAGACAGGCAGATCGTACCGAACAGGGTCGTAGTCGCATGAACGATGGCAGCATGGACGATTTGTCTGGAGGTGGGTGCTGGACTTGCCAGTCTGTGAAAATACCATTGACTGACTGTGGCGGCCGTAACGGCACGCTGGATACCAGCTATCACCCCGATCGACCACAGGTAAATTATCACAAAGTAAACACCCAGCCACCAGCTGCTTAGGTCAATAATGAAGGACCTTGGTTCGGCTAGGTGGCCGCCTAAGAACACGCGTGTGAACATGAGCATCCATATCCAGGTCCATGAGACGACACAAGCAAGCACACCCAGCCCCAAGGCAAGAAGCTCCGGATTCGCAGCCAGAATCCGACAGGAGAATTCAAGGACCCCAATCGCTTTGCCGATGGACTGACGGCCTCGCACGACGTTGTAAATCCAGAGGCTCGCCATCAGGAATGGGATAAGCGAGCCCCAGCGCATGGCCTTATCTTGAAAGCTAGATCCATGCCATTCACCCTTGAAGCTCGAAATAAATGGATATAAGGAGAATGAGTATAAAATGACGGGAACAGCGACGATGATTACGTAGACTAGAAGTCGAACGTAGGAACGCAGTAAAGCAAGCCAAACAAGCGACACAAAGATTGAGATAAGGGTATAGATTCCAAGAAGAAAGAAAGAGCGGTGGACAGTGAAGTAGATCGTGTCACCCCACTTTCGCTGGTCCCCGGATGGAGTGGACGTGTGTAAATAGACAAGAAATGCCGTGGCAAATAGACCGGCAAGGGAGATCAAAAATAACTGACCCCAAAAAGCATCATGCACCGAAGCTTCCGATGCGAGCGGCGAGATGGACGTCGGGAATGAACCTGCCGAGCTCGGTGGGCGCGAGCCATTCAAGGGCAATGGTTTGGCGTGTTCAGCAGAAGCTTCAAACCGGTTAAGCCCAAAGTGGTCACCCTTTAGTACCGGTCTTTCTCGGAAACGTTGAATAGGCGGTTCATCACCCAGGATCTCAGAGGGGCCACGGTCATCCTCGTCCAGGTTGTCTCGGATGGAGTCCTCCAATCCTATGTCAACCAAATTCTCTCGAGCTTTAGCATTGTGTGAGCTGGAACTAGGTCCGGGCTCTGGCTCTGTCACTTCTTCCACAGCCTCGATCCGAGATTGATGAGGAGCAGGGACGCCTTTCTCACCTCGCCATGAGCTCTTGATCCCCTTCCCATTGCCGGGGCGATCGTCGTCGTATGGCGAGTGAGCCTCATCAAACCCTACCGACCGTTCTGAATCGTCATCAAGTTCAGAGGAGTCTTTCAAGTGACTGTCTCCGAAATGTCGCCGTGATCGTTGTAACGCATAGAAATCGGCAATCTCACGCTCACGCTCCGTTTCGTCGTCTTCTTCTCGGAATTCATCGGTGGCACTGTAGAACAGAGGAGCTTGCTGGGCTGGCGCCCGGGAGGCAAATGGGAAGTTGGAGGTTTGGGAGGCGCCAGACCGGTAAGGATCCCCAGTCCTCAGGAAGGAGCGAGAGGGTGGGTTTCGTGAATTGCCCTGGCGCTGGTTGGGGTGGGCACGACCAGTTCTTTGAAGTTCGTCCGGGCGAGACGCTACTCGCGACTGTGACTGGGCGAGGAAGCGTGAGGCATCTGGCAGGAGACCAGGCGGGTTAGCTTGAGCGAATGATTTTTAAAGGTGTGATTATGACCAGATATCATCACCTACATTCCGAGAACATGGCCCACTATCGGGAAGATTGGAGTAGGTGTGGAGATTGGGAGATTAGGAGATTATTGTCTGGCAAATGTGTCTGGGCCAGAGCAGGGGCAGTCGAGATTTCAGAATAAGTGAGAAAAAGAGGTCAACTTGACTCTCAGGTGAGGCCCTACCCCTCTTATAAGGAATAAGTTGAAGGCCAAATCAAAAGAGAGAGCGAGAGAGCGAACAAAAGGTCATTCAGACGATGCAAGCGTCATCTGGGCAGGTCTTCCCCCCGATAGCTGACTCATCCCGATAACACATTCCACTCCCTGAAACTGCATCATCGCAACTACAGTTGGGCAACAATACATACTACTCTCCCTCCATGTCCCAGCCATGGGACTATATTGCTAAGCTCGTCTGCATCGGTGATTCTGGTACCGGCAAGTCTAGCGTGAGTATGACGCATTATTTGTGTTGGGTTTAGCTAACTTGTATGTTTTCAAAGCTCACGATCCGTCTCTGTGAAGGTCGCTTCTCCCCGTCGCACGATGTCACCATCGGAGTTGAGTTTGGATCCAGGATTGTGCCAGTAGGGCCACCTGCCTCGCTGGAGCTAGGTATTGAGGAGTTCTCTCGCGACGCGTCCGGCTCGGGGGGAGACCCATCTCCATCGGAGTCCACTACCTCGGGTCTACCCAGCCCACCACGAAAGCCTGAGTCTTCTTCTCCCCAAAAGCGAATGAAACTTTCACTTTGGGATACCGCTGGACAGGAGACATACAAGTCTATCACCAGATCTTACTTCCGCGGCGCATCCGGAGCTCTCCTTGTTTTCGACATCTCAAGACGCTCAACCTTCATCTCTTGTACTCAGTGGCTTCAAGATCTACGCTTGATCGCAGAAGATGGAATCGTGGTCATCCTAGTGGGTAACAAGACAGACCTAGCAGGACAGGAGTCTGGGTCGAATCAAAGACAAGTAACGCAGCAAGAGGCAGAGGAATGGTGTCGCATGAACAACATTGTCCGCTATGTCGAAACCAGTGCCAAGTCCGGAGATGGGGTTGAACGAGCTTTTTTGGAAGTCGCGGAGCGAATTTATCGTAATATTGAAGCCGGCAGATATGACCTTAATGACCGTCGCAGCGGAGTGAAAGGGTTTGGCGCTTCGGGAGGAGGTAACGCCGGGGTGCCTAAAACAATTACCTTGGGCATGGATGATGCAATGCGCAAAGGTAGTGGTTGGAGCGGAGGCTGTTGCTGAAGAGTCTACCACTACTATGCAACTGCACAAGACGCCGAATGCAGCAAACCTTTTGCGCCTTGCAGGGCTATTGATCAGGGTCCAACTGAATAGACCAGGGTTAGGATTAAGATTGCGCCAAGTATGAATCAGATTTACACACATAAATCTATGTAAGAAAAGACATCAACGTTATGGTTTCGCCGTTTATAGGCAGTCTCTCGTACATACAGCCTTGAACTTTGAGACTGGATAACAAAACACGAGTCAAACCGCCTCATCCCACCACCAAAAAGAAAAGGGGGCAAAAGACAATGGACTTCCATTCTCACTCTTCATTAGTTCGAAATCCGCCAACCGGACAACCAACGCAAGTAAGCCCACTGTTGATGAGGACCCTCCATTCCAAACACGATGGCACGGAAGTAGATAAAAAGTCCAATGATGGTCGCATATAGGGCGGCGTAAAGGACGACCATGAGGCGGGCATTCAGGCTGCGGGAGATCCAATCAATGCAGAAGCCGAATGTGATAATAGCATAGTAAAGAGCTGGGTAGTAATGGTGAACGTACGTCACACGAGCCATGATTATGAATGGCAGATAGTGCAAGACCCAGCCGATGGCAGGGTAAAGACCCGAATAGTGGATATGATCCATATCCGCCTGGCTGAGCTCCTGGTAGCCCCGTTGCCAGCGAAGAAGGTACCACACTAACAACAAACCAAAACCACCTAGACTTGCAGTACTACCCCAGTACACCAGGGGATTTCCGAGAAGGAAGTACTTAATCACACCGTCATCCCATGAGCACATGCGTAAGCCAACATTCAGAATCGGCCATTGCCAGAAGGCCGAAGCTAAGTCGTCTTGTTTATCTGGGTCAGGGACCAAGGCGTTGTTGGATGTCATCATAGCCACGTTGAGGTGGATGAAATCCTTCAAGAAAGGCGACTTGTAGGAGCCAGGATCTCCAGGAGGCACTGTGTAATTGAAGTTAGAGAGATATTTTTCCCAGTAGTTTCAGAAAACCAAGTTATTTGTTGCTTACAGCGCTCATTGGTGTGCGACTCCACGTTCCAGTGGGTGTACACATCGCCTGGCTTGTTGTCCTTAACACACGTGGTCTCGATCTGCTTGAAACCCCACTGGGGCAGGTTGACGTTTCCAGCCCGCAGATAACAGCCTAGCACGGGGTGGCGGAGTCGGAATGCAGTCGTCAGCGTCCGAATTCGAGAGCGATCCCGGGAGGCAGCATCATCCACGACCTCGATCTTCCAGTGATCCTTATCGTCTCCAATGGTCAGATTTCCGTAGCAGGACACTTCGTGATGGGATTTGGTAACTGGAGCGGGGATTGCATGAGAGTGAAGGTTCCGGCCAGTCGACCCGTGAATGAGACGGATGGTGTCTCCGTCCCCAATGAATCTCAAATCGGCCTCGGCATCATATTCCGCCTCTTGTCGGTTGGGATAGATGAACCAGTCATTGTTTGCATCTTTGTGGTGGTAACAAGTGACCTGCTGCTGATTCGAGCCCTCAGGGAATGTCTGGACATGCGAATGCAGAAGGCCACCACCATAGCCCATGTTCTTCAAGGTCACACGGGACCCAATTGCAACTTCGAGGGGACTATCTCTGCCAACCTCGGTGCCACGCAGGTTAGCCTGGAAAAGAGAGCTCATCTGGGCATCTCCTGGTCCACTGTTCGACAGAACCAAAAAGTGCGCATAAAAGGAAGCCATGTACACCAGAATTGGAATGACAATCAACCCTGCAACACGAGCAAAGAGGTGCTTCGCCAGCACGGTCTAGCGAACGACTTGTTAGCCAATCATTCCGTTGGTTGGCAGACTGGCCAATACTCACCTGAGGCATCTTCAGGTCGCCGAATTTATTCCACAGGTCCTCGATGGTATAGAGACCGACGATGGCGGTGCAGAAGAAGCCGACCCACTTCACGCTGCACACGCATCCAATGCTCAACCCAGTCAGGCAAAGCCAGATATACCACTCGAGTGAAAAGCTCTGACGCTGGAGGCGGTGGAATCGGGCCCAGCACATCGTGGTTGTGAAGGTGAAGCAAAGCAACATGGAATCCAAGAGAATGAAGCGGGAAATCGTGGCATACGAGTTCTCAAACAGGACCATCAGACTGACCAACCACACGGTGGCCTTGCGAAAGTTTAACTCGCGGGCTGTGTAGTAGGCTAGGGGAACACAAGCAGCACCAAACAGAGCATTGAAGGCGCGCATGAAGGTATAGTTCACATCTTCGGGGTATTTCTCACCAGACTTGAATTCAAAGGATCCGTTGTACCCAGCAAGATAGCCCGAGAGGCCAACAAGCATCTTTCCGAGGGGAGGGTGGACATCGAAGTAGAACTCGCGCTTTAGGTAGTGGGAACCGAACTTGCCAAAGCTGTGGATGCGGTGGTTAGAAATTGTCGCTGGACAACTAGACACTGAGAGGGGTCATGGATCCTTACTGAGCTTCATCCCAGGTCACAATATTGGAACGGCCAATGCGGTAGAGTCGAGTAAAAAGGGCAAGAGCTGTTAGGATGATGGGGGCCAGGATTGGCTCCCAGCCTGCTAGTACCTGAAGAAAAGAAGTAGACTAACCCCATGCCCCTAGTTAGCAGCTTCTGAAGGTTGGGAGGTTGTCAATTCCTACCTGTGGCTTTTGCTTCTTAACATCTTCTGCGGTGTAGGGCATAGGCGCCTGGGGTCTGGCGGTATCTGGGACATTTCTCCGGCGTAGGTCGGAATCGTGATTAGCCCCAGTACTTATGGCTGTGTCAGCCATGGTGTCGGGAAATGGTGTTTTCCAATCAAAAGGAAAGTTTGTGTTGGGCGAACGATCGAGATCGTGGGGTTCGAAGGGACCCTGGGTAAGGAGAGGAAGAGTAGCAGAGGCTCAAAAGGTCATAGTGGCCACAAAGGCCACGGTGAACAAAGCTGACGGGATTGCCGAAAGCACGAAAATCGAAAGGGGAAAGTAGGACAGATATAAGAAAGAAAAAGGGAGAGCTTGGAAGGAAAATAGAAAATAGAAAAAGGAAATAGAGAATAGAGAATAGAGAATAGAGAACAGAAAAGGGAAGTTGCGAAGGGACTGAGTTGGAAGGATAAACACGCGCTTAGTTTCTCCTGAGCCGTTTCCGGGAACGTGGTCCTTTCTCCGCCTCGGGGAAATGCAACCGAATTCTCCTACAAGAACACTGGAAATGCCGATTTTATGCTTAAAAGCATGGCTTGCATGATTCCTATTAGACTCAATTATTCATGGAGTCGAGCAAAAATAAAAACGTCCCACAACTCTCAGGCCACAGTGGCTCTAGAGGTATCATCGCAAGGTATATATAATAGAAGATGAAATAGCAAAACGAAAACATCTGCGCAGGGGCTGATGGATCCAAGAAAGTTACATGCAAGAAGACATTCACCGTCGAAGATAAGGGCTGTCTTGACGGGCCACACCCAATATAAACAAAGGAAGCCCTTTCCCTCGTCCCCTCTATGACACGACGCCAGACAAGGCAGCAAGATATGTAAATGACAGATACAGCGCTGGAAAGGGGTTCACCGAAGAGTATGAGCTGGACAAATCGGGTATACGGGTTTCCATTAAGAGTGCAAGAGAGTGGGAGCAGGATTTACCCCCAATCATGAAAGCAGAAGAGAAGAAAAGCACCTTTTGAACTGCCAAGACCAGAGCCTAAATATGAAAGATAAGAAAGGTCTCAGAGGGTTAAAGATGCAAATGGAGATGAACATTCCCCCTTTGGGAAGAAGAATCATGAAGGCCATTCTAATATCACTCATTTTCCTCTTCCCCCTGTTCCAAGCGTCGGTAGCTTTGACTGGTAGTACTCCGCTGCCGGCTGACCATGTTCGAAATCCAGCCACCAATTCCTTCCCCTCGACCCCCACCCGGGGGGGAGCTGGATTGACCAGATTTGCTGGGTCCTTCATGGCTATGACCCAAAGATGGGGGGTCAATATCGAGACCGGGAATAGAGCTCTCGGTGCCAAATTGGCCATACGGTCGACGTATATCAAGGGAGGGAACAGGTGATCCGGCACCAATAAGTGACCCTCGCTCGCCATCAGTGGCCGGGGTGGGCATAGCGGTTGAGGCATCGCCAAATAAGACATTCATATCTTCTAGTCGAACACCGCTAGTCTCGGGGTACAAAAAGTACACTGTCCATTTATTAACACATGAATCAAGACATTTGGAGGAATGAGAAAAGAGAAGAGTTCTTACCAACTACAAAGCTGCACGCGCAGAAAAAGGCATGGACCAGGTATAGTCGCCATTTGATAGCACCCTGTAGAACTGGAGTCACCTCTCCAACAAGCCAATTGCACGCCCAATTGGCCGCGGTGCTCAAACTGGCTCCCTTGGCACGGATGCTTAAGGGAAGAATCTCGGGGGGGTAAAGCCACGGGATCGGGCCCCATGACGCCCCAAATGCGGCGTTGTAGATCATGACGAAAATCACCGTCAGGGTCGGCGTGGCACTAATCTCGATATAAATGAAGTAAGATATCAAGGAGAGAGAGATGAGCATCGCTACTGCTCCCGACAGTAGAATTGGCCGTCGACCCCAGCCATCAACCAAATACCATGGCGGGATGGTGGAAAGAAGATATGAAATCCCGTTGATGCCTGTCATGAGAATGGCATCTCGACCCGCCCAGCCAGCGGATTCGAAGACAAGGGGTGCATAGTACGAAATGACGTTGATACCGTTCAGCTGGGCCAGGGCTTGGGCGGACATGGCGATGAAAACTCGTTTATTATAGCGGCGGAACATGTCCCCGTAGGATCTTTCACCTTCCTGGCGGTGCAGGAGAACCCCCATCTTGATTTCGCGGTACTCTTGTCGTGCTTTATCATTGTGAATGTCACCTTCACCATATAGATTGGCGATAACCACCATGCCCTCCTCGTCATGGTCGTTATCCAAGAGCCACCTAAAGGTGAAAAAAATGTCAGGTCATGGAACTTCATGCTTTCTAAGAACAACCTACCGGGGAGATTCGCAGATGAGCAAACTTCCGATTCCAAGGGCAAGACCCATGATACATTGGAAAAGAAGAGGCAGTCGCCAAGAGTAATTCGACTCAATAAAGCTGCAGAAGTAGTCCACCCAAACACTGGTTGCATATCCGGCAATGTTTCCAGTGAATTCAATACATGCCAATTTACCGCGGTTGTGAGGAGGCTGACACGATCAGTATGCGCTCGATTGACCGTCATGATGGAATCTTACCGAAATTTCCGACTGGTACACGGGCACAATTGTGGATAAGGCACCCACACCGAAACCGGCAATGATGCGACCCACCATCATCATAGCCATGCTGGTAGCTAGGGTTTGGAGGCCTCCACCGACGAAGAACACCAATGAACCATAGAGGATCGTCTTTCTTCGACCTATCAAATCCCCGATCTGGCCTACCATGAGAGATGATATAAACGCTCCAATCTCCAAAATGGCCACTACAGTGCCAATAGTAGCTCGTGAGGGCTGATCAAAGTAATCGTCAAAGTACCAACCACTATTCATAGGTTAGATATATTACTTAGTCTTGGGCTGTGAGCGCCGGGTGGGGTAGAGAATACGGACGTGATAATACCGGACATAACACCCTGATCATAACCAAACAGGAACACCCCTAGTGATACAAACACGCTTGTGAAATACCTAAGGGGCCGTCAGTACAGTCGCTGTTATCTATGCTGGGTGCCGGTGACCAAGAGGATACTTACAACAGGGGTTTTCCCACCAAGCCATGGACTTGGGCATTTTGCCGATTGCTGGGGGTCATAATGGTGGCCAAGAGCCGTTCTACTCGAGATATCCGCCGTGGTGAAGGAGTGGGAATTTCGATCTTCTCTTTGAGGGTTGCGGTATGGGTCTCCAAATCTTGCGGGTAGTGTACCCGCTTGGAGGGATTCTGTCGTCCTTTACGAACCAAGAAGTCACGCTCGCGGGACTCGTGTGGGCGATGCTGGAGGGGATCCTCGGCGAGCTGTTCGGCAAGATCACCGGTATCCGACCAGATAGAGAAACCGGACTCGGAACGAGTTGACGAGTGGGATGAGCGACGGCTGCCTTTCTCGCTTGCGGATTCTAGGACAATGGATTGGGCGGGGGAGCGGGAAAGGGACCGGAGGGGAATGACGCGTGGGGAGGTTGGAGAGAGAATGATGACGGTCGATGGGCCGGAAGCCCTCTTTTTCTCGGGCAAAACAATAAAAAAAAATAAGAGATCAAGTAATAATGGAAATTAAATGGAGAATCCCAGGGAATGTGTCAACCCTCCACGATAGCAGTACGGGGTACGTAGTATACCAGGAGCGCCCCTTTCTTGGGGAAGTTCTTGGAGCGGTCGCGATAGGCCGTGAAGTTACACAACTGACGAGTATGACGGAGTAGTCAGGTGGATATCGAAGGGCGTGACTTGCGGTTGGATGATTTGGAGTTTGGGATTCGGTGCTTTGACTTGAAATATCACGGTTATTCCAAAAATGGGAGGTGGAGAGATGTCAAAAAGGGAGACGATGTGTTAAAAGGTAGGATTTGATATTGAATGACCTGTCGCTTAGGTCTGGTGCAAGGTTGAGTGAGATGGAAAGAAGGAAAAATTGCAAGAGAAGATGTGACGATCGAATACGGGGTAACAAGATCCACAGCGGAGACGAAAACCAAGGTCTACGTACAATATTGGGAAAATACCCACTTTCTATAATAGACGTCAATGTGGATATAAATTTGACATATGCGTTCCATAATATAATAATCTTGAGGGATATGTACAAATTATACTCTATTCTATTAAATGCAAAAAAAAATAAATCAATCTTCTCCCAGTCGTGTGCCTGATTGAGGCGATTCGGTACCTTACGTTGCGCTGCACAGGCTGATAGATCCCGCTCTAAGTTTAATTTCCCAGGTATATCCCTGATGAAACAAGATGCAAATGCAAATGCACAAATCAAAGAAATTCAAGCCGCTAATTCAGGAGAATGTCATATCCATCTTTCTGGATATGCACGCTGTCCGCAAGACTCGCGTATCGTCGACGCACCAGCTCAAAGATGATGAGACCTGCACTGGTGCTAGGGACCTGTCGGAGGGAGCTGCTCACAAAGCCGCGGAATAGCCATGACCGCAATCCACCGGCCCGCTCGGCCTTGCGTCGGCATCGTTTCCAGGTTTCTTCATATGCATGGTAGTACAGACGGAGCATCTGTTTTCGCGAAGGGTCCAGGCTCGCCTGGTGGTCCAGATACTCTAACCGGCCCAGGTGCAGGGTTTGGATTCGGCTTAGAGGATGCTGGATAGCTTGCTGGGCTACCGATGCCACCACCCCCGCTATCATTAGGAAACAAGGTTCCAGTGCATAATGAGGCTTGATAAGTGGCACGCCTCGGTCGCTGGACCCGGAGGAGGGAAGCAGATCCAAATGGTCGGCATGAAGCGATCCATAATACCAGGTAACGAAAGAGTAGTACGACTGAGATTTGACATATTCAAAGGAGGAGAAAAACACGGCATAACCGAGCGAGTCGCGTAGAAAGGAGAGGCTCCAGCCAGCAAAAACTCCCCGAAGCCCGATCTGTTTCAGTTTATGATGCCCATAGTGCCACATACTCCGGTACTGACCCTCTAGCATATCGCTGGTCTGCAGGCGGACCTGTAGGGCATCCAAGGGGGCCGCAACGATCGACTGGATGGTTCCTGCGGTGAATCCAGCGGTGAAGGTGGCCGATGGAGGCGCAGGAGGCCAGACACGCTTAACTCCTTGGGACACAGGTTCATGGAGGGCCCCCAAGACCTGTAAATATGAAGTATAGAGAACGGCTCCGATCCTGAAGAATCATGTCCGTGTTAGCATTCTCGGTCCATGAAGTGAAGAGGAGACAGTGACGCCCACCCTGCATTCGCCAAAAGAGGTGGCAAGACTTGGTTGGGAATAAATTGCCAGCCATATGTTCGAACCGCATGGAGCAACAAGCCAGGGGTGGTGGTATGAATTGACCATTTGCCTTCTGCGACTCGGGGGTTCACAGCTCGGGCAAATGCCTATTTGGATGAGTACCAAAATGATTAGCCTAAGCATCGAGGGATGAAGGCGGGAGGAGCGTGTACCATATAACTAACACATAAGTTAACATCTACTATGACACGGGGAGAAAGTTTCATGTCATCGATACCTACTCGACACGGGTGCGAAAAAAAGCCTTGATCGGAGCTCGGAAGTAGAAGGCTACCATCTGCGCACTAACAGCCCGAACACCAGCAGCTGAGGCTCCCGTCGCTGCATCATTTCGCGATTTTGTTCGAGAGCCTGGGTCCCGAAGATGGGGTTCCAGGAAGATTGGGTTCATTGCAGACCTTATCGGTCATCGCACCGAGGGTCAGGTTGTGCTTGATCGCTGTTGGGAAAGACAGCCAGGTCAGGTCACAGAGATATTTAAGCGTAAGAACAGATCAAAAATGCGGCAGAGGGCATATTGGCGATCAGGTACACCAACTCTTATGATTCGTCGAGGGCATGAATGAAAGCTTTCATACAGAGAAAAGAGGAGCTTTGGGAATACAGCAAAGACTAGTCCTAAAAAGGCAAAACTGATGATACGGAGGACCGGAGCAACCAACAATGTTAAAACGCGCTTTTCGCGCGTCTCTCCGTCTTTAAGGAAGAAAGACAGAGCAAGATTCTCTTGCATCTTGAACATCTCCCCCAACCCTTCTCATATCTCACCTCGCCTCATCCACCAACTTACATCGGAATCCTCTCCATTCTTGAATCAACCGTTATTTTTGAATGCGACATTGATTCTAGCTTTTGCTCTCAAGGAAAGGTATCCTATCGTCAACCTCTCTCTCGCTGCTGCCAGCAGACCTTGCTTGCGCCAGATCGCCCATCATGGCCGAGAAGATTGCGATTGACAAAAATACCTTCTTCAATCATCTGTCCAACTTGTATGCGTCATGGAAGGCCGACAAGCGATCCGGCAATGCCCTTTTCGGAGGAGCAGGCGCCATCGTTATCCTCATGGGTAAGACCAGAACCGACGAGAGTGCCTTTCAGAAGAATAACGCCATGCACGTAAGTACTCGGTATCCATTTATCTAATTCTTCCTGTCATTGCAGATGCAGGTGACATAAACAACTAACTTCAATGAAACGTTAGTTTTGGCTTCTCGGCTACGAGTTCCCGGCCACGCTTTTAGTCCTGACTCCCGAAGCGGTCTACGCAGTCACCACCGCTAAGAAAGGTGAGCGAATTCGGCTTTGCGATACCGTGCGCGTGAACCTACTAATGCGATGATGGGGGTGGAATAGCGGAGCTTCTTGAGCCTTTGAAAGGTGGGAAGATCCCGGTGGAACTTCTGGTGACGACAAAGGACCCGGAGTCCAAGACGAAGGCATTTGATAAATGCTTGGAGGTTATTAAAGGTGCCGGAGTAAGTCATCCGGGAATGTGCGTATTCGATGGATGTCAGCAGTTTGCTAAGCCTTTGATGACAGAAGAAAGTTGGCACCCTGCCAAAAGACACAACGTCCGGCCCCTTCGCAGATGACTGGAAGCGTGCTTTCGCCGAAATCTCCAAGGACATTGAGGAAGTCGATATCACGCCAGCACTCTCGACTGCATTCTCGATCAAGGATCCCGAGGAACTGGTGAGTCTGATTGCACTGTCGGACAGGTCTCGGAAAGCGGTGGCTAATACAATCAAAAGGTTTCCATTCGGAATGCCTCCAGGGCGTGTAGCGGGTTGATGTCAGAATACTTCGTGGATGAGATGTCTCAACTGCTAGATGAAGAAAAGCAGATGACACACAAAGCCCTTGCCAGCAAGGTGGAGGCGAAGATTGATGATGCCAAATTTTTCAACAAGCTTGCCCGTCTTCCATCGGAATTTGACGCCGAGCAGATTGACTGGGCTTACGGTCCAGTGGTTCAGAGCGGTGGGGTTTATGACCTGAAGCTGACTGCAACACCTGACAACAAAAACCTCCAGCCGGGTATCATCCTTTCAAGCTTTGGTATCCGCTACAAAACTTACAACTCCCTGATCGGGCGCACCTATCTGGTGGATCCTAGCAAGTCTCAAGAGGCCAACTACGCCTTCTTGGTGAGCCTGCACGAGACGGTCATGAAGGAGATTAGGGATGGGGTCGTTGCCAAGGATCTGTATAACAAGGCCCTGAGCCTAGTCAAATCCAAAAAGCCAGAATTGGAGAACCACTTGACCAAGAACATTGGCTCGGGAATTGGTATTGAGATCCGAGATGCCAATATGGTCCTCAATGCGAAGAACACCCGAGTCTTGAAGAATGGAATGACCCTAGCGATCACCATTGGCCTGACCGATGTGAAAGATACTAGCGCTAAGGGCAAAGATGTCTACTCCATGGTCATCACCGATACTGTTCGCGTTGGAGAAAATGGGCCTCATATCTTTACTAAGGATGCCGGCATTGATATGGATTCGGTCTCCTTCTACTTTGGGGATGACGAAGAACCGGAGAAACCGGTGAAGGAAAAGAAGGAGGCGAAACCTAGCGCCATCGCTAGCAGAAATGTGACCCGCACCAAGCTTCGAGCGGAGCGGCCGACTCAGATCAACGAGGGTGCCGAAGCACGCCGCCGGGAGCATCAAAAGGAATTGGCGACGAAGAAGACCAGAGAAGGTCTAGATCGGTTCACTGGGACCACCGGAGATGATAATGGCGTGGCCCAGAAGAAGTTTAAGCGCTTCGAATCCTACAAGCGAGACAACCAGCTGCCCGTCAAAGTCAAAGATCTTACGGTTTATGTCGACCACAAAGCGTTGACTGTCATCGTGCCAATCATGGGTAGGCCTGTGCCGTTCCACATCAATACCATCAAGAATGCCAGCAAGAGCGATGAAGGAGAGTACGCGTATTTGCGGATCAATTTTCTCTCGCCTGGTCAGGGTGTCGGTAGAAAAGACGACCAGCCATTTGAAGATCCGAACGCCCATTTTGTTCGCAATTTGACTCTACGATCTAAGAGTAACGATAGATTGGCACAGGTTGCGCAAGACATCACCGAGCTTCGCAAAAACGCCTTGAGACGAGAGCAGGAAAAGAAAGAGATGGAGGACGTGGTCGAGCAAGATAAGCTTGTGGAAATCAGGAGTCAGTGACGATACTTTTCCCTGGCGATGATCCCCTATATGCTAACCGAACATAGATCGTCGTCCTGTGAAACTACCCGATGTATACCTTCGGCCGCCGCTGGATGGCAAGCGTGTTCCAGGTGAGGTGGAAATCCATCAAAATGGTCTCCGGTACCTGTCACCCTTCCGCAACGAGCATGTCGATGTGCTCTTTAGCAATGTTAAGCATCTCTTTTTCCAACCGTGTGCTCATGAGATGATCGTTCTCATTCATGTGCACTTGAAAACCCCTATCATGATCGGAAAGAGAAAGACTCGGGATGTGCAGTTCTACCGCGAAGCTACAGAGATGCAGTTCGATGAAACCGGAAACCGTCGTCGTAAGCACCGCTATGGAGATGAGGAAGAGTTCGAGGCCGAACAGGAGGAGAGACGCCGGAGGGCTGCGCTTGACCGTGAATTTAAGGCCTTTGCTGAGAAGATTGCGGATGCTGGCAAGGATGAGGGTGTGGACGTCGATATTCCCTTCCGAGAGATCGGGTTTACCGGTGTTCCTAACCGCTCCAATGTGTTGATCCAGCCGACGACGGATGCGCTCGTCCAACTCACTGAGCCTCCTTTCATGGTGATTACACTGAACGAAATTGAGATTGCCCATTTGGAGAGAGTGCAGGTAGGCATTTAATCTCGGGCCTTCGGGTCTTATGAGCCGGTTCTTTTACTAACATGACTATAGTTTGGCCTCAAAAACTTCGATCTTGTCTTCGTCTATAAGGACTTCCATCGTCCCCCCGTGCATGTCAACACAATCCCGGTGGAGGCACTGGAAGGTGTCAAGGATTGGCTCGACTCGGTTGATATTGCGTTTACCGAGGGTCCATTGAACCTGAACTGGACCACCATCATGAAAACCGTGGTCAGCGATCCATACGGTTTCTTTGCCGACGGTGGATGGTCTTTCTTGGCCGCTGAATCTGACTCTGAGGGTGGGTCGGACGACGAAGCAGAGTCGGCCTTCGAACTTTCCGACTCTGAGCTTGCAGCCGTCGATGAGAGCTCCGAAGAGGATAGCGACTTTGACGATGATGCCAGCGCGGATGCCAGCGAGGAGGACTTCAGTGGCGATGAGGAGAGTGGCGAGGACTGGGATGAACTTGAAAAGAAAGCCAAGCGCCATGATAAAGAAGCCATGGTGGACGACGATGACCGTGGCACCAAGCGCAAGCGCTAATCATGCGTTTATCCTGTTTTGCAATGCGTATTTTTTTTCCTTGGTACTTCTACCAACTTGTATTTCACGCTTATTTCTTTTCTCCCTGATGTGCAATTATTTTATTCTGCAAATTCAAGTTGGGAAATGGGTGGGAGAGAAAGCTTTGAGTTGCTGTGACCTCCACAGAGAACCCTTGGTTTGTTCTCTCTTTCTCTTTGTTCCCACCCTTGGGTGACTTGATATCTTTCTAGTTCTTGTGAAACCATGGAGAATTCTCTAATTGCTCTCTTTGTAATGAATAGGACCTAGAACCATCGCTATGATCCCCTAGGGTAGTAATGTCTCTAAAATATACATTGAAAGTCTTGCGGAATATGAAGAGATGCCATTCTATTTGCCTTGACGCATGGTTGCCCACATATTCCGCATTCGGTTCATCTGACCGGGTGTGAAGGTATCATAACAGACATCGGATGAATAGTCCATGAAATTGTGAACAGCATCAAATCCCGGGGAGTCGGGACATGAATCCTTCTGGGCAGGGCATCCGTCTGTGGGAGTGGATTGCTGTGGAGTGTCGGCGATATAATCACCGGGATTGCTTGCAGAGCAGGATTCTCCCTGGAAAGTATGAAGTAGACCGTTCCAGTGTCCAATTTCATGGATCGCAGTCCCTCCCCGATTATATAGATCCAAAGAACCACCGGGCATTGTCTTGGCGAGGATATTGCAACCATCCTTGACATAGTCTGCCCGGGGACTGGTAGCGTTCACACTTGGATCAGGCAGTGTACAGAAGCCCAACACGCTGGAAGATAGATCGTTGGACTGGCTAGCCGCGCGGTGCTCAGCCCGTCCAGCTTGCCCAGGAGATGCCTGTAGATCGGTTTGGAAATATACATTCAGAGTTCGATAGCTCCCCCTCCGAAGCGCTTTCTTCATGGCCATGTCATCCCCGTCCTGTGCCCAGACATCATTGACGTGGTGGGTGACACCCTGCAAGCGATACTGGATAGCAGCATCCTCATATGCATCCTGTAGGATCGAAAGCTAAGGAAAGTTAACGTCAGAGGGCTCGGGGAGATGAGCAGTTGAGGACATACCTGGGAACTAATCATATAATCATTGACCTGGCCCACCTCGGCATGGCTGCTGACAATATGGAACCATGTTTCAATTTCAATGGGAGCTTGCCGGGCCTCCGACACTGTGGGACCTGGATGGGCCTCATCAACCTTGACTTGTTGCAGGGCATTCAGGAAAGATGCATCTGGATCCTCGGTGGCGCAGATGCCGCGTTTCTGGAACACAAGGGGGCTAGACTGGGCTTGCAGGAGGAAAAGGGCTGTGGCAAGAAGCACGAGTGGCATAAAAGAGTGACAGACCATGATGTTTGGTTTAGAAGATGCCCTGATATCGTGAATTCCCCCACCCGTGAATCAGCAAGAGAAGGAAAGAGTGACAGGAAAACAAAATGAGGGTTAGTAGGAACAGCATAGCTAACATTCGTGGTTCATTTTGACTATGCCCAGCTGTCTTCTTGGTGCCATTAACCTGCTCCGATGCCATGAGCCCTAAGAATGCTGCGTCACGGTGGAATGTATGACCCAAGCAAGGGGGGGAACATACAGTACTGTAGGCATCGAAGATCAGCAAAACAGCCCGCAGAGTGGAGTAAGAACGTGCAAATCATAAGCATCCCCATACTACTTCGAATGAAATGATGTCACGCTCAAGGGTGGGAGAGAAAGAAGAATGCTTATTGTTATGGTTCTTGGTTAGATACATAAAAACTCCTTGCTAAACACCCAAGCCGGAACATTGGTCCATTTATTCACACGATTTGAACCCCAATATAACACTGAACACAAGAGAGTAAAGAGATTAGAAATACCAGAGCAGGGGAAGAAAATTCAATGTTGTTTTGTGTTGTTTTAAGAGTTTAGGAACTTGGGCGCAGTCGGTCGTCTCGCCCAGTGGCCATGGCAGTGGTTGGCTGGTTAGTTGAATCCCAAGACAGATAGGTGTGATCACCAAGTTTTCTAGAGAAGGGATGAGAATTAAGAAACACCAAACATAAGGGGCATAGGCACGTACCTCGGTCGAACCAAATGGGCGATGGTGAATAGAGCTCCAAGAAGTACACAAACACCTCCAACGACCACGTAGGCAATTCCCATGAATGGATTCTTCCCACCCATGACAGTGCGAGTAGAGAGCAAAATCGATTTTGTTCCATCATACTCGGTGACTCTGAATTCTGAAAGGCCGTAAGCAACATGAAAACCAAAGAGTACAGGATACTAACGATCAAGAATATCCAACCGATAATCTCCGGCGGCCATGGCTGTGTCATCATTTCGACGAGAGAGTTTGCTGAAAGCTGGCAATCCAGCAGTTCTCATCCAAACCATAAAGTCTTCATCTTCATGAATGTTAGGCAAGGACTCATTCGTGTAACTGCCATTGTATTTGGTCCAGTTTGGTGGAGGAACCACCTCCCAGCTCTGGTATTTGGTCTTTTGGTAAAGCGCTTTATCACTCTCCCAGGCGATACCCTTCTTCGTCATGTTGTAAGTCACCGAGTTGTTGCCGAGATTGACGGGACTGGCAATGCTGTCGTTGAAGCGGGAGTTCGCAATCAACCCACATGGGTAATACGCTTTCTTCGTGGCCGGGTCCGTCGTGAGGGGGTCACACACACTGCCCGCAATCGTTTTGTTACTGAGAGCCTCGCCTTTCAATTGATCCAATTGCAGGGACTGGACATATCGGCGATGATTTTGATAAAAGTTGGTGAGGCGATAGTACAAGAAAACCGGAGGTCCCATGGATTCAGGAATGTTAAAGTACAGGCTGCAGGTAGTTTGGTTAGTGGCCTCATCAACAGTTCTCTGCCATGATGGAGTGCCGGTGGACTGCGCTTTGAAAGTCATCGAGACTCGATCGGCAATGTAAGCCTGACTGGCTGTTGGGGCTGCGCTATAACAGTCGGTGTAGTCAATCACGATCTCTTGGACCTATATGAATATCGACGCGTCAGAAGTGTCAACGCGTATAAAATCGCGCAATGCAAAGGACACAAACCAAAGAGCTCGCCCACAGGAGAACGCCACCGAGGGGAGCAAATATGATGCCCACAGCAAAGAACAGGGGCAGGACACTCTTCGGTGTTAAAATCGGCCTAACCGGGAGCGGGCGTCAATATGGGTGAAGGCGACGGGTCAGTGGGAAAGGGTCGAGCACGTACTGCCATGCTTTCAATCTCTGCTGCCGAAAAGCGGTATCTGGTAAATGGAATGGATTAGCTGAAAGATTGAGATAGGACGGGAGTGTCGGAACAGGGGATGCGCACTGGCGGGTCGCCGGGACTTGGACTTCTTGTCGCCATCGGCCCTGGAATGTTCCTGTTCGTCAATGGACTCGGCGCGCTCGGCCTGGGACATGGCTTCAATAGATGTTCGTATCAGGCAGAAGGGTGGTGAAAAGAGTGCGGATGATGAAATGAGAGAGACGTCAGAAAAAGGTGGCGTCGGGGCGGAGCCAGATCACTGGATTGGCGTCTACAGCAGCCCCACATTTCAGGCAATCGATTACATATTTAACTAGTGAACCACAACTACTAGTGCGTAGGGATCCATACTATAATTATCTGATCTGATCAGCTTCCCAGTTGTAGTTCAAAATTTCCGCCATGAAGATATTGAGATATCTAAATGGACTCGGGTTTCATTACGGGTTACAATGTTCAGAAGAGTTATTTGCAGGGTATCTGATAATTCAAAAGAATCGTATCCGGTCAGGGTATCATATCATCCCGGTTGCTATCACGGAAATATTCCCCAGTCATGATGCGAACAAACAAGAGCAAGCAAATAATAGAAACCGAAACATGATCTCGCAACTCCGTGTGTTGAAAGGGGTATGTGTGGGAACGTGTGGAGCCCCAAGCCTGCCATTCTAGATGGATATGAAAAACGCCCGGAACGCCAGGAACAAAGAGTAAGCAACAGCTAGACAAATCAAACAAAACCCGAGGGTTGAACTAGTGGCAACTTCATATCGCAAAGAAAGATAAAAACGAAGTAGACAAAGACCCCATTGTGGAACGTTAAAATGGAAGCCGGTGTGAAAAAGCGAAGGTATCATCATGCGTGTAACGGACATCAAAAGTGGTAAACCCGAAAGCGCCACTGTTGGAGGGCACAGCTCGTAGTGACCATCCAAAACTGATCACGGGAAAGGTACAGCAAAAGCTGAAGTCAATGAGGATTAATAATCGTTCGATCCGAAGAGGCACGAATAAATGACTCGAGCTCGCCTTGACTGTCCGACAGCAACGTCGAAAGGAGGCAGCGGAAATGGAAGGATTGGAGGGCGGGGCGTACCCGACCCCATCCAAGAGTCCCATCCAAAGGCATCAAGCCACAACCATCGAGTTGTGGGGAAGTCAAGCGGCGAGAAAGCGAGGGGAGAGAGAGAAATGATGGGAGAGGTAGAGCCAAGAAGGAGGGTGTGAGATCCGCTGGTCACAGCGAGTTGGAAGGGTATCGAGACGATAGAGCGACTATGCAGGAGGGGGGTGGGGGAGGGAGAGTGGTCTTAGACCATAGGATCATCTCAGATACTGGTGGAAGAACTCGGGCTTGAACCACCCGACACGGTCATAGGCAGTCCAGAGCTTGCTGGCTTTGTTGACGTCAATTTTGCAAGCCTGCTGGGCATCCGTCTTGCGGAATTCCTTGCCCACGCCCAGGGCGCGCACACGAGCTTCAAATATGCGGCGCTTGCTGCACAGATAAGTGGCACAGGATAATCGCAGGGTGGAGGCTAGATTAAGCTCGGCCGGACTGAGCATATGTCTGTCCGGGTCATTGCTCAAATCCAACATTTGCCCTTTCCAGTCAGCCTTCAATGCTTTGGCGTTGCTGCCTAGCGTATCCAATGGAGGCGAGAAGTCCTGCAGGGCCTGGAAGTCGGTGTCATCCCGATTGGTGCCCAAAGCCCGCGATTTGGCGGCACTAGGGGGGGAATCAAAGGTATCCATGGTTTGTTGCTTGGGGGTAGATTTAGGGGTGCGCTTAACTCGGGTGCGCTGAACCCGGGGAGTCATGGCTGCTTTCTTTGGGGCCGGGGCAATCTTCTTCAACTTGGCCGCCAGATCGGTCGGTCGGTAACGATTCATCAAAGCCAGCTGCCGTTCCAGCGTCTCACGCTCCTCCCGGGCCCAGGCCACCGGGTTGCGGTTGTACTGGGTGGAAACGATGGGCACGCACGACAGCGCAAGCAGATATTCATCGCGCGTGGGTTTATTGCGCTTACTGTCAAAGCGAGCCATGTGGGAGGTGATATGCTGCTCCACAACCGCCTCCGGGGTGGGGTGGATGGGACCGAAAAGCGGCTGTTCCTCCCCCGCGATCGATTCATGTCGAGGGAACAGCACTGGATCTCGGGAGGAACCCACCTCGCGCTCCATCTGCTCCGCTGTGTGGGAGTGTCGTTTCTTGGTGCCCGTGTACGGGGTCACCGGGGGCGACGGTAGATCCATCTCCGACTGTGTACGCTTGCGATCAGCTGAGATGGGGGGTAATTTGATGTCCAAGGACGAGGAGTCTCTGATAAATGGAGAGTGTTGGAAATTCTCCAATGGCTTCGTCTCCGGGGGAGACATCAGGCTTGATACAGGAAGACGAGTCATGTTGCTCGGGGTTTTTCCCGGTTGTTGTATACCAGAGGTCATACCAGAAGGGGGATGAATTGAATTGATTTCTTTGGGAATCAAATTGTGGCAATTGAAAGCGATATTTCGGTTAGGCAGGAAATTGAGTCCTTTGGGCAGATATGGGGAGTGTTAAGGCTTAGGTGTATGAGGAAAGGGGAGGGGTAGAGAAGAAAAGTAAGGGGAAGTGAGGTTAATGAGTCGAATTGAATGTCCCAAATTGAATGTACAGATGACGAAGTGGAAGTCAATGGAAATGGCCTATTTGTCACACAGGTGGCGATAACCGGTGATAAGAGATCCAATGGCCGAGGTATGAGTCAAGCCTCATTCCCAGAAAATTCCAAAAAAGACCAACCAAGGCAGGAGGAAAAGTGGGTGAATAAGTAGGGAAGACGGAAATCAGAGGAAAGCAGGGGAAAGATGACTTCTGTATGAGTCAAAGAAGAGGGGCTGTGTACAAGTGAATTGAGTGCGGGGTGGCGCGTAGTCATCTTATTATAGTCATCTGCCCAATGACACACAGATCGCCCCAGTTGGGCCCCATGACAACATCTCATGCGGACAATCATCGTATAAGACCTCACCATACGCCAATGGCTGCCTATGCGCCCCACCGAGTCCCTTGGTATCCCACCAATCAGTCTCTTCCCTGGGTAGTGTGATCGTGTCGATCTGCAGGCTGATTCTCACTCGACGTTCAGGAATGGTCCTTGTTGCCTTGTTTTCTGCCAACCACGAACAGATGACCTTGAATGATGATTGTTCTATGAGGGTGGGGGGGGGGAAGGCTTCCTTTTCTTTTTTTCTTATCTTTTCTCTCTTCTGTTCATGTATAGGAGGGGGAAATGGGAGCCACTCAGGTGAGGTCTTTGACTCTTTTCCCGGGTGAATCAGGCAGAGGCTTGTGCTTCATTACTGTTCCATCCAGGCTGTACCTATCGAAACTTAAAATACAATAATACAATAATACGCGATACGCGATACAGTCCACGGAGATCAGTGGCCCGTACGTATAAAACCTGGAGATGGACCTTGGCACGGTTTCATCTGGCCCTGAATCCGATAACCGATCCTATGCTCTGATTGTCTTCCAGAATCAGTCTACATTCAGACTTGGACTGGGATTTTGATTTTGGAGACTATAAGATTCCACGCTGGTCACCTTACTCACGTCTAGACTGGATGCGTACGATTCTCATCACTATCGCACCCCCGCTTTCCCCTTATCTTCATGATAAGATGATCGGAAAGGACGGAGTATAAAGGGTTAAACCGGGTAGACTTACCGCCTCCCTTCAGGAGTTGGAGTTTGGAACACCCTTGATTATGTACTTTTTTGCCATATCCTTCCGTTGGCTTAAACCTTGTATGTCATCCGATTACTGCTATTGAAAGGGCACTGGCCTGTACGAACTTAGGGCTTGATTGATGACTTCAAGCTCTATAGAATGGTAAACTGTACTTACCATACTGAGGGTACTCATAAGTGGGTCTGACAGTGGCTAACTGCATATTGAGGCGGTATCAAAGGTATTTGACAGGTATTTCAAACTTAATGTACACCACGCCAACTGGCCAACTCGGACTTTAGCACCAATGTTTTCGAAACCCTTCTTCGTGGCCACTGTGGCTTCCCCCCCACCCTTGATAATAAGTATGTATGTTTGGTGAGATGATCAATAGCAAGAGCATCGTTCATAGGATCGTAACTTATAAGAAACAAAACCTCTCTAGTCATTAGGGCATAAGTGAGCTACTACTATGTGGTTTAGGATACTAAAGTAGTTAGGTAGTAAACGTGATAAACTCTAGGCTTTTTTATGGATAGCTATTAAGAAGATCTACCAGGGCTATGTATCACTTAAATATGGATCTAAGAACTATATGACTAAAATATAAAAAATTCATTTTACTATATACCATAAAATATTAAGTATAATATATATATAATAAGAATCCCTAATCTATAAACTATAATAGTTCTTTAAACCCTTTAAGCCAAGGTCCTCTATAAATATAAGAAATAAAGGGATATATAATCTTATAATAATAGAAGCTAAGTATAGTTAATAGAAGGGTTATTTTAATTAGATTTAATTATTTTTTTCTTATTTTCTTCTCTTCCTATAGTATAATTTACTTAATTACTAGTAGTATACTAACTATTTAGTTAGCCTAATAAAACTATTATTAATTACTAAATTACTACTACTTTATCTTTAATCCTATCTTCCTACTAGAATATATTATATTTATTATTTAAATTTAAAATCTACTAATAATATACTTTAATAACTATTCCTAACTACTAAGAGAGAAATTATACTTTCTTATTTCCTAAGATAGAACTAATAAAGATAAGATCTAAGCTTATCTCTAATCTAAGAAAGTACTAAATTAGTACTAAAATATACCTAATTTAATATCCTAATCTTATAGAAATCTAGAGCTCTCTAGAAGTATCTAGCTTACTAAAAGTAAGCTTATTATAAGTAGCTCTCTAGAAATAAGCTTATTATAATTAGTTTATTAGCTTAGACTACTCTAATATTTAAGAAAGAGAAATAATCTATATCTTTTCTTCTTTAAGAATTAGTTTTATTATTAATATAGACTATATTATTATTAGTTTAATTCTATTTTATTTTAGTATTATTTTATATCTAGTTTATTTATCTTTTATTATCTTTTTATTTAATCTATTATTATTATCTTAATTTTTTTATAATTTCTAATTCTTTATTTTAATTATCTAAGAAAATAATAAATATATATTAAATTATATCCAAAAGAAATATAGAATCTCTATATATTATATATTTTTCTATTATTAAAATTAGTCCTAATTTAGATAATTAAAATTAACTATCTTTTAATATTAAAAAATAATTATAATAAATATAAGAATTAATTATAAATTTATAAAAAATTTAAAATAAAAGAAATAAAGAAAACTAAGATTTTAAATCTTAGATTTAATCTTAAATTATCTTTAATTTATCCTAGAAAGATAAAGATATTAAAATTAAGGATATTAAGATCTTTAATAATTCTTAACTTAAAAGAGATATAAATAAATAATTAATCTTAATCTTATTTTTATTATTGTTTTATTCTAATATTTTTTTTTAAAAAGATAAAAGTTCTTAATAGATTAACTTATATTAATTATATTAATAAACTAAAATAAATAAAATATCTTTTAGAAAAAACCTTCTAGAATAGAGATAAATCTATATAAATTTATAAATATATTTTAAAGAATAAATTTTTATTTTAACTTAGAATATTATTAATTTTAAGATAAATATTAGAAATTAAATTAAAGCTATATATTAATTATATAATTAATATTTATATAATTTTAATATATATTTATAATTATAAAAAAATTATTATTTAAATTAAGATTAGAAATCTAAAAGTATATAAGATCTTTATTAGAATCTTCTTTCTTTAAAATTAATCTTAAAATAATAATATTTTTATATTTAGTTAGATTTATTTTATAAATAATTTAAAAGCTCTAATAAAAAGTCTTAAAAAGTCTTAAAAAAATATAGATATATATCTAAAAATCTATCTATTTTAAGTAAATTTATTATTATTATTATAATAATCTTAATTATATATAATCTAATTATTCTTAGAGTATTTAAATATAAGAGATTATTTTTAAAAGATTAAAATTAAGAAATCTATAAAGATTAAAATAATCCTTATTATTTTAATAGAGATTTTATAATATTTTATTATATTTAAAATAATAGAATAATTAATAAATTTATATTAATCTAAATATAATAATTAAAAATTAATATAATTAATTTTGAATATATATAAAAATATAATTTTATTAATTTAAATAATTAGGAATCTTTTAGTTTAAATTTATAAAATTATTATAATTCTTATTATTTTAATTAGTAATTATAAAATTATAAAATAATCTTATATTATAATAAAAAAAGATCTAAATCTAAATAAAAGTCTAAAAGAAATAATAAGATAAAAATAAGCTTAAATTAAGATTAAAATAATATTATTTTAGAAGAATTATTAATTTTATTTAAATTATAAGATTATAAACTAATCTTTTTAAAAGCTAATTCTAACATATTATTTATTAATTAAATAAATAATTATTTAATTAATCTAATTAAAGATTCTAAATCTTTATATAAATTTATATATTTATTATTATAAAATAAACTAAAATTAATAAATAGATTTTTAAAGAGTCTATAAGATAAATAAATGCTTTTATATTTTTTATTTTTTAAAAAAATAGAAATCTTTATTTTTATATTAATTATAAAGACTAAAATAAGATTTTAATAAAGAATTATTATTTATTATCTTTTATTTTAAAGATCTTAAATAAATTATCTAAAGCTTAATATTTTAGTAAAATTAATATTTAAAATATTTATTATAGAATCTAAATTAAAAAAAAAGATAAATAAAAAATACTATTTTATATTTAATATAATTATATCTTTTAGATTAATTAATATATTTATTATATTTTAGGATTATATTTATATTATTTATATAGAATTTTAAATCAATTCTATATTATTTATTTAGATAATATTCTTATTTTCTCTAAGATAAGAAATAAATATATAAATTATATTAAATAAATACTAGAATATTTATAAAAAGCTTAATTATATATTAAGCTATTAAAATATATATTTTATTAATATTAAATTAGATTACTTAAATATATTATATTATAAGAAAGTATATTAATGAACTAAAAAAGAATATTTATTATTATTTTATAACTAATATCTAAGAGTTCTAGAGATATTTAAGTTTTTATTAGATTTTATAATTTTTATTATAGATTTATTTATACTTTCTTTTAAATTACTTTATCTTTTATTTTATTTTTAAAAAGAAATAAAAATAAGAAATCTAATATATATACTCTATTAAATTATAAATAAAAAGTATTTTAAAACTTTATTAAAGCTTCTAAATCTACTTTATTTCTAGCTTATTTTAATACTAAATTATTTATTAGATTAAAAATAAATATTTTAGAATAAGATATAGCTGGAATTATATCTTAGTCTAATAAAAAAGTATTTTTTATTTAATTATATTTTAGTCTTAAAAATCTAGTAATTTAAAGATAAATTATAATATATCTAATGAAAATTATATATTATAATATACTCTTTTAAGTATTAATATTATTATTTAAAAAAAAAAGAATATATAATTAAGATATTATCTAATTATATAAATTTATAGGCTTTTATAAAAAAAAATAAAAGATTAATAATAAATAAATAATATAATATATAGCTTAACTATTTTTTAGTTTATTATCAAGTATAAAATTAATAAAATAAATCTAATAAATACTTTATCTAGATTATTTAAAAAATCTAAGAATACTTAAGATCCTAGTTTATTATTATTATTTTAGTCTAGAATTATTATTAAATTAGTAATAAATTAAGAAATAAAAACTATAAAAACTATATATATTTTAGATCTAATCTATTAAAAGATTAAAATTTAAGAGATTTTCTTTTAAATTTAGAATAATTTAATTAATAATTATTATTATATTAATATTAATATAATTAAAAATAAAGATTTATTAAATATATAGAATATATTATTTTAAGATAATCTAATAACTAAAATATATTAAATTTAGTTTATAGATCTTTTTATTTTAAGATATAAAATAATAATTAAAAAGGGTTAAAAGATAGATCTAAATAAAGATATAATAAGATATTAATTAATATTAAATTTAGCTAAATTATTAAATAATAAAAGTAATATTTATTATATTCTATTAGAATATTATAAGTAAGATAAATAGAAATTAAGCTTTCTTATTATTAGATAAAAATTAGATAAGAGTAAAATAAGCTTAATATAGACTTAAATAGATATATCTTAATCACTCTAATTATTCTAAAATAATAAATTTAAAGATTATAAGCCCTACTATTATAAGAAATTATAATCCTTATTTTAGGTAAAATAATAATAAAGAAATAACTAAGAATTAGTCTCTAAGTTCTAATAGATTAATATTATTTAAAAAGTACTTATATATATCTCTTATAATAAATTTAAGATAAATTCTACTAGAATTATATTATTGTAATCCTCTTATTAGATATTTTAGAGAATATAAAATAAATAAATTATTAAACATAAACTTTTATTTTAATATATAATAATTAAATATAGTATTTAATCTCTTAGAGTATATAAGATTTTTAAGATTCTTATAAATTATTACGCTACTTAATATATTAGATTAAAGTAGATTCTTATAATTTAATATACTTTAGTCTAATCTTTTAATCTTAAGTTCTCTATAATTATAGAACTAATAAAGTAGTATTTAATATAAAGGATTAATTACTAGACTAGATCTTTTATATTAGACTTAAATTAGTTAGTATAAAAAGATTAAGATAATAATAGACTAGATAGGAAGATAGTAAAAAATAAATAAATTAGATTAAAATAATATTAAAATAAAGTAGAATTAAACTAATAAATAATATAGTCTATATTAATTATAAAACTAATTCTTAAAAAAGAAAAGATATAGATTATTTCTCTTTCTTGAATATTAAGATAGTCTAAGCTAATAAACTGATTATAATAAGCTTACTTTTAGTAGTTCTAGATACTTCTAAAGAGCTTTAGATTTCTATAAGACTAGGGTATTAAATTAGGTATATTTTAGTATTATAATATTATAATTAGTTATTTATTTAGATTATTTTTAAGATATAATAAGATATTAATAATAGAACCAAAGCTTTTATAAATCCTAATAATCTAATTATAATATTATATAATTTTTATATATAGCCTAAGAAAATATATAAATCTATAGATATTAGAATAATAAAGAATATTATTATTTTTAATCTTATATTAGACTAGATTATTATATTCTAGTATTTTATAAGCTCTAAGAATTAATTAATAAAAAGTTAGACTAAAGATAAATTTTAGTTAAGATTAAAATACATAATTTATAACTTAAACTAGTATTTAAAAAATATTTTAATTATTTATTAAACTAAATATAATTTAATATATAAGAAATAAATAACTCTAATAAATATCTTTTAGATATTATTTTAGAATTAATTTACTAATATTTCTTAGAATTCTTATATTAATTATTAATAATTTCTTATTTAATATAAATAAGATATTATCTTATATTATTCTATATTATTAAAATATAATATATAAGAAATTTATTTTTAATGTTTATTTTAATTTTAAGAAAGTAATATAAAATATAATAATTAACTAATAATAAAATATATACTTTTGGAAGAGATTAAATATATTATTTATAAAATCTAAGATATAAATAATATTAATAAGCTAAGAAATTATACTCTTAATAATCCTATAGAAATATAATAATTAGAGATTTAAGAGTTATTTCTTTTAGAATTAATATAGATTTAAGATAAAAATAAGATAAAAATAAGATTTATATAATTTAAGAGTACTTTCTTATTTTTTTAAAATTTCTAATTAAGATAGATCAGGCCTTTCTGGCTAGCGTTAGCTGCGACACGGTCCGGCTAGTTAAGAGTTAAAGTATTGGGGTGATATAACATTCGGTCATACTATGTGATCAGATTCTGTTATTCATTCTCGCAGCTATTATGTCCCAGAACTATTTAGCTTATCTTGTGTTCGTGGAACGCTTATCGCTAAGGGTCTCGCTCTTTTCGCCTTTTGTGCACGGTCGTGGAACGGCGTATCGGCCATATTCGATATATACGCCTCGCCTTGCGCCGGCTCACCGGACGTCACATTGTACAGTATCCCGGTAACGTAGGTGCACTCTGGTCCGCTTATTCTCGAGCGCCTTGGCACTTGTTTGTTGTTGTCATCGTTCTCCCTGGACCCTTCTCGTCCAATTAATGGGTTTTACGAATCCACAGCGGCATGATACAGGCTAATGGCGAAAATACCGTATTCAAGCCTACCCTCAGCCTATGCTGCTTGGTGCGTCATGCGACCAGTAGTGGACCGCGACACACACTCCACTCCCGCCTATGATTATGCTTCTACCTAGCAAATGAAGATTAGGTTGACGACCTTAGTGGATCCGGGTCATAGGGGGGCGCCAGAGAGTATCATAAAAAGCTTTCCGGTGACGTACGACCATTGCTCCGAGGCCGCTGCGGCCGCGCCTCTTAGATGAAGTGGCCGAGATTGGAGGAGTTAGTCGGGGCACCGGCCTAAGCGCGGATTTTACCTCCCTATCGACTTACGTCTATAAAGGAGACTATGATTCCCCTCAAATAGTAAAAACGGATTAAAATCCTATCTATCTCCCTCTTTCCGTCTCCCCGTCCCTAAACCCTCCCTTTGCTAGCCTGTTCCCCATCGGGTATGTTAATCCCCACGGCCCCTAACTTACCTCCACGCAGGACCTTCGGTTCCTGACGCTAGCCTTTTGCTCCCTTTTATTCATCACCTAACTAACCTACCTTAGGAAAATTAAGGATAGGGCTGCTACTGTAATATATTTCTTCGTAAATTTAATGCTCTCTTATTCTGTCCTAAGATTACCGAGCTAAAATATTTAATTTCCTTCTATCTCCAACCTTATAATTATATTCTCAACGTAGGGCTCGTTCTTGTGCAGTTAACCGATCGACTCCTAGGTGAATCTTAAAAAGTCAGTTAATTATATCTCGTTTAGCCCACTCTTTTCTACGTGTGACTTAGCGCGCAAAATAAGCACTACATTTTGACCCATTACTTCGCCCGCACTTTGTTGGTAGAAGAGCCACTGATGTATTGACTGAAGGGCGTTCATAATTACGGCATCAATAAATATCTATGGTGAAGGGGTGCAACACAAGCTTAATTTCGCTTTGGCCTTATTTTGCTTTCGCTACCGCAATGCCCTGGGCGCCGTTTCGGGTATTGAATTGCGAACTGGAAACAACATAACAACAACCTAGGTGTACTGGACGGGTGACGGGGGATAAATTGAGTTTGGACGCCATTTTCCGGATTGAGTAATTGGTCTTGTGGAATGCGTCAATTTGGCCTCGGAGGAATGGAGATAGCTCTTTTTTCCACTGCCTATTACCATCAATAGATGATAATGGCGTTCTTACAACCATGAAAGAGGGTTGATGGGCGCGACTCGCCCTAGCGCGTTTCTGTAGAAACTAATGGTGGTGACTATAATTCGAAACATATATCTGGAAGATGCTTCAAAAATATTATGCGACCCAAATTTCAATACATCTGACATTCCATCGACTCCCTTGTGTTTATCCCATACCCAAAAAGAGGAAGGATTGTTAATTTCAGCAAGCAGTAATATGGTTAACATAGCATTCCGAAAAGTACCCTGGGAACAATAAATCATAGCATTCCAAATCTAAGTGGTATAAACACAAATCTTTAAATATCGATGTGTTGCCAAAATAGAGTCAAAAACTTCTGCCTTCATGTTGATGCTTAAGCTTGTTTATTTGACAGAATTGTCACGGTATTCCCCCCTATTCCTTGTCCCCAAATATATTACTGCACCTCGAATACAAGAATGGGGTACACATTCGGGCGCCCCCATGAAATCCCCAGGGGCTTAGTCCCTGACGATGGACTCTATCACGAAGATAAAAGCTGGGTAGAAGCCATGAACCCGAACGACGTCCAAAAAGAGAGCTCTCATTACGAAAGCCCAGAAATGACTACAAGTCGGTCCGCAACAGCAAGTTGGTCCACTGTGACAAGTTCGGCGACCACAGCAAGTTGGTCCACTGTGACAAGTTCGGCGACCACAGCCCAAATTACATCGGAGTCCTCTCGTACTTCGATCGATAACAGCCAGTGGGCACAGCAAACCCCGAAGGAAAGCAGCATTCTTTCGACAATGACCACTTCCAAAATAACGCCCACTATATTTGCTGAGACTGGACCTCTCAGTGCACACGCAACTCAGCAAACTGCATCCCTAGACCAGGGCAAAATCGCAGAATTAGCACATCCAGCTGCAAATTCGCATCAATCCTTTGCTTATGCAATCGTCTCTGTGATCTTTGTTACAGGGGTTATAGCAGCTTCCATCTTATTCTGGCTTCGGAAGAAGAATCAACACTTGAAGGCAAAATTGGCCAAGCACAATCACCCGCCCAGTGGTCGATCGGACGGTTACCGTTCTCCACTTGAGCAGCTTGAGAAATCGGCGTCTAGAATCAAAGACAATAGCATCAGGTCCTTGAAAAAGGTCTTTGATATCGTCAAGCGATACAATACTTCTGATGCTCACCTTCGTTCTCTCGAGTCCTACACCAACGAGGATTTGTCGGCAGCTGGCAAGAATAAACACAATAGCGCCGAGTATATGCCCAGCAAATTCGAAATCATCTTCGACAGGACCAAGCAGATTTTCCCAAGGATCAAGCAGATTTCCCCAAGGATCAAGCAGATTTTCCCAAGGATCAAGCAGATTTTCCCGAGGATCAAGTCTAGAAGCATTTCACCTTCCAGCATTATTCGTGGCCTATTGAAGTCGCGCAATGATGCGAAAACCAACGCGGTACCTGTGGAGTCAAGCTATGCTATAGCCTATTCACCAACTCCTCCGAACGACAATCCAAGAAAGGCTACGATTTTGAATGATACCGCAGAAAAAGAAAAGACCAATGTGCACCATGGCATGTGCAAGGAACCCCCCCACAAGGAGACAGTGGCCACAACAGTGGAAAGCATTTCCCTAAGAAAGGTGTCATCGGGGAAAGGCGAAAAAGGGGATAGTCCAACCTCCACAACCCCGAGCTCTTGCACTGTCAGCAGGCTCTCATCTTTCTCTGCGACAGCAGAGACTGAGCAACAAGGGGGAATTGTGATGCAATCAGGTGCAGCCACTGCGAGTGTTGAGCTATTCCAAAAGAAAGCGTATCGTGTTGAAATGGATTTTGAGCCCCGGAATAGCAGTCATATGAGGCTTCATCAAGGGCAATTTGTTGTGATCTCACAATTATTTGATGATGGTTGGGTATGTCGTCACCTTTCACGGCCAGTGAAATACCGAGAAATGTACTGATGATGTTTACAGGCGTTCTGTGAGCCGATTGTCGGTGAAAATGGAGGTCTCGTACCTCGTGCTTGTCTATCTTCTTGGCCCATTACGCACGGTCTAGAGGATTCCACCACCAGCCCAACAGGGCTTGAAGTTCATGGAAAATTTTCTAATATTCGTACCGCTTTGATCTCACCGGTATCCGGTCGACTTCCTCGTTTCTATGGCTCTGATACAGCCTCTGAATTTAGTTCTCGAGAAATTTGAGTGCCGCTGATGATATAATGATAAATTTGGCTCCTATCTATAATTCTTTGAACTCAGTGGAAAAGCTGCGAGGCTTTATGGGACCTGTAGATCTTTTGTTGGACAGTCGACTGGTGCCATTTCGCGTACTTTTCTTCCGAGTAGACGAGCGCTTTATCACTCGAAGAGCCTATCGATCCGGCATTACCGTGTCCTCTGCGTCACGTTGGCTTGATCGCGGAGGTAGATCTATATTAACGAGATCTATGTCGACGAAGGGTGATTCCGATAAGGGACGCGTGTCTGTGAGAACGGTATCTTAGTAGGTTGCAGCTTCGGCGACATGCTCGGCACTTAGACATGAATTGTCGTACAAAATTACAGGATCGATGTGCGTGGTATCTGGGACTTCTCGAATCTGGACAGGGTCCCCAGGGTAGGGAGTCCGAGGAAGCTGCTCGACAGGAACAGTTCGCTATGAATCTTCTGCTTCAGACCGGGTTTATTAAGGGTCTCACAGGGGTTCATCATTTAAGCAAACCTCCACCGGCGGGCGAGCAGGAAGAGGATAACGCTAGACTTTATCGGGGTAACCCTACAGGATCTTTAAGACATCATCATAAGATATAGAGGGAGGTAGAGTGGCCGTGATCGAGACAGGGCTCGGGTAACGACAAATTTCGGCTGAATTTTGCAGAGATTATGGTTTGTCTTGGAAAGGATTCTATGGCCGAAAGGATTCTACGCGATAACTAGCGCTTAACATATTAAGGGGAGAGAGACGACTAGAAAATACTCGAAATAAGGTAATTAGAATACTCGTGGAACGGGGAACAGGCTAGCAAAGACTGGTTAGCAAGCCTCGTAAAACGGCGGCAGAAGGAGCCATTTCCGGCCGCCTACTAACCGTCACATCGTTAAATGAAGTATAAATAATAATAATTTAGTAGTCTATAATACTTTTATAGAACTAATTAAGATAGAGGCTTTATTAGTATATAATAATTAAATATAGAATATTATAAGGGGGGTATCATAACTATTTTTTAGAAGAAATAAGAAATTAAAAGCTAGATTTTAGAGGATTTTATTAAAGAAAAGTCTAGCATCTTAAAGTTAGATAGAAAAAGAAGAAAATAATTAATAGAACTAATAATAAACTTTAGATTTAAGAGAGTTTTATATTTTTAAAATAATTTCTTTATTATAATAGTAGATCTATTATAGCACGTCTATAAGAAGGCCCGTAGAATAGCTTAAGCACGAGCGTATAAGTATATAAGAACCTAATATTAATATAGGGCTTACCTAAGAGCGGAGTAGGTTAGAGAAAGGTTAATCCGTGATATTTAGGTAATTAATTAAATAAGCTATATAATATAAGTAGGATTATAAAAGAGATCTATATAAATTCTTTAGTAATTATACTACTAGTATTACTAATACTACTAATATTATATTAGTATATATATTATCCTATATTAGGCTTATTACTCTATCTAATTAATTAGTAAGTCTTAGCTTAATAAGATTAAAAGAGAGCTAAGAAAAGTTATATTTATAAAAGTCTAAAAATATATTAATTTCTAGATAAGATTATTTATATCTAGTTATTGATTATTAAAATATTATTAGTATAAGATAAAATCTATATATTTATTAAGTTCGAATAATTAACTTTTTATAATATTTTTACTATTCTATAGTAGTTTATCTAATCTACTTTATCTCTTATTATAGCTATTATATATAGATACTACTATACTATCTAGTTATTATTTATTTTTATATAGATAATTCTAAGTATTATAATAAATATATTTATATTAATAATTATATTAAGTATATAATATTAAGTCTATAATATTAATTTTATTATATTCTAATATTAAGTAATATTATCTTATTAAGCTCTAAGAGAAGATTGTAAAAAAATATTATATTATATTCGCTAAAATTATATATCTTAAATATTAAAATTCTTTATTTCAGAATTATATAGATAATTTTAGTATTTATAATTTAAAAAAGATTACTAAGTTAAAAAAGCTTAAGTATTATAAATAAGATAATTTAGCTCATCTTAAAAATAAGTATTTAAAGACTAAATATAAGAATTATAAAACTAAGACTACTTAGGCTATTATTAAATATTCTAGTTTTATTAATAAAAATACTTATGTTCTTATAATTATTTAAGGATCTTACTCTAATATAAATAATAATATTAGTAGACTTAATTTTTTTTCTAAACTAGGCTTAATAGTCTATTATGGATTAATTTTTATAGTCTTCTTCTTTTATTAATAAAACTAATAAATTAGTTTAGGATATCTTTTAGGATTCTTAATAGATTCTTATATATCGTCTAATATATTATATCTTTACTATTTTATTAAATATTAGGAGATTTTATTAATTATCTTATATCTTAGGATTTTCTTACTCTTATATTCTTTTTTAGTTTCTTTTATAATCTCTATATTAATAGCGATTTTTAGATTTTCTAATATAGGCTTAAAGAATAAAATATAAAATATTAGATATATATATTTTATATTATTAAATAATTATAAATAATAATTAATTAATCCTATTTTTTATTTAATTATAAATAGTCTTAAATTTTAAATAATTAAGTTTATTACTTAGTTATTTTATTTTAAATATTCTAATATAAGAGATATAGCTTATTTCTTTATATTATTGGGAATAATAATTAGTAATCGTTAATAATATTTAAAGTAGGTAGACTTAAAAAAGAAGATATTAATATTCTTCTCTTTTAGATAACTAAATTATTTTAAATTACTAATTTAGTAAAGAAAATAAAAGATATAAGATCTTAATCTATAGCTATTTTAGTTATAATTTTAAATTAGTAAAGAAAAAAGAATAAAAAAAGTAAAATAAACTCTTTTTTAAAGAAAGAATAAGGCCCTTTTTAGAAGATAAATTATTTTAATTTAGAAAAATATAAATTTTCTTATTTAGAGAAGATTTAGAGATATTTAATAATCTTTCTTAGATTTATTAAAATAATAATATATACAAACTATTTTTTATTATAATAATATAGATAATATAATAGTCCTAAGAAGATAATATTAAAAAAGAATATAAACTAATAAAATTATTAGATATATAAACTAAATAATCCTTTTTAGGAATAATAAATTTAGTCTATCTTATAGTTAATAGAATATTTATAATAATATAAAAAGTTAAATATTTAAGAATATAATTATTTATTTAAATAAAAGTCTTAATTTAAATAGAGAAAATCTTATAGTTTTTAGAGGTATCTAATTAAGTCTAAATAATATTTACTAAGCTAATCTTTAGGCTTTTTAATATAAGAATTTATTCTTTATAATATATAAAGTTAATTTCTTTAGGATACATAAAATCTAATCTTAGAAAAAATATAGATAATTTATTATTATTATTTTTTATAATAGTAAACATATTATTAATAATCATAGCTTAATTATTAAGTAATTTTATACTATATTTATTATAATAAATAATAGAATAGTTAATTTAATTTAGAATAATAAGTTTTTTAAGCTATAAATATTTAGGGCTATTATTATATATAATAAAATAATTTATAAAACTAATATTCTTATCTAAAGAATAAATAAGACTTGGAATATTATTAAATTTATAATAAAAAGTTTTAGTAGATGTAATAAAGATAATTAAAAAAGAGAGAAAAAAGAAATAAAAAAGAAATAATAAGATATTATATTAAAAAATAAAAACTCTATAAGATATAAGAATAGTTTATATAAAGAATTCTACTAAATAAAAATAAAAAGATAAAAAAATAAAGAAATAAAAAAAAAGAGTATTATAATATCTTAGAAAAAACTATATTATTAACTTTTTTTTCTAAATTATTATTACTTAATAAAATACTTACTTTTTCTATATTTATAGACTAAAAGGAAAATAATATATAGTTATTTATAAGAGAAAGCTTAATATTAAAGATTAATATTAATATAATTTAAAGACTAATCCTATAATTTATTAATAATTAAAATAAAAATAAGATATATTAGAAATTATTTATAAAATAAAATAAAAGATAGATCTTAATATTAAAGCTTCAATCTATATAAAATAATAATTAATAAGGATTTTATAAATTAGGATTATAAAGCTTAATTTCTAAGATCTAATAAATCTAATAGATAATTATTATTCTTAATATATTATAAAGATTAGGAAATAGATTGATATTTTATAAAATTATAATTAGAATATTAGGGTTTAGTTATAAAAAGACTAAAAATAAAAATTGTAGTTAATAATATTAAAGTACGTCTTATATATTATAAAAGTCTTATTCTAAATAATTAAAGAAGTCTATCTTAAAAAAGTAATATATTATATTTTATAATTAATATAATTTTTTATATCTTTTAATAAAATAAAAAATAATAAAGATTACTTATAGATTATATATTTATTAAATACAAGTAAAGATATAATTCTTAGAAAAGCTATATATAATATAATCTTTCTTTTAGATTATAAAACTATAATAAAATGTTTTATAAAAAAAGATCTTTCTAATATTTTTAGTTTTATATAAAAAGAAATAAGAATAAAATAAATTATTTATTAGCTTTAATTAAATATATAATATTATTTTGTATTTAAATACTTATAAAATCAATTTATAAAATTTAATTATATAGATATATTATAAATAAGCTTTTTATAAATTATAAGATTAATAAGTAGCTGTTATTAAAGACAAATATAATCTAAAAGATTAAAATTAGATAAACTTTTATTATTAATCTATAAGTCTTAGTAAATTAAAAAAAGCTTATAATTAAAATAAATATTTTTTTAACTAAATTAAGATATTTATATAACTTAGAATTAGAGAGTATTATAAAAACCTTTATAAAAATCTTTTTATAAAAATAAATTATTATAGATATCTTTCTAAAGTAAAAGAGATATAAATATATAATAAAACTCTTATTTAATTTAAAGAAAGATATCTAGTCTTATAGAAATATAAAAATTAATCTCTTAATTAATAAAGATTATATATATAATAAATATCTTAAAAGATCTTAAATCTAATATAAAGTGTTAAAATATTTAATCAATAATATTTAAGAAATTAGAAAAGTTTATAAGAATAATTAAAAATATCTCTTTTATTTAATTTTATAATAATAAATTAATAAAATATATAAGATTGTTAATAATAATTAATAAATAATATAAATAATAAATATTCTTTTGTAAATTTAATTAAAAAGATAAAATTTAATCAAGTTAATATAAAAATTAAGAATATTTCTTTTAATAAAAATATAACATCTAAATTAAATATTAAAGAATATATTAATAAATAAAATTATTATAACTAAAATAAAAGGATTTATTCTATTAATAAAGAATTTAAAAAGATATTAAATAGTCTTTAAAGATCTAAAATATTATTTATTAATATATTAATAAATTTTATTAAGTTTAAATTCTATAATAGCTTAGTTAGGACTTTTATAAATATATTTATAAAAATATTTAACTAAACTAATATTATTATAAACTTTAATATTAATATAGATCTAGTATTTTCAAAGAAGATATAGATTATATAAAATAATCTAAACATCTAAAATTATAAGATTTTTATTTTATCTAATAATCTTTTTAAATAATTAGATTCTATAATACTATATAAATCAAGTAATATATATATATATATATATATATAGATTATTAATATAAGTTAGATTTATAAGATTATTATAATAAGAATAATCTTAATCTTTATTAGAGAAAAATAAAAGATAAACTAATAATAAATAAAATAAGTATTTATAATAAATATATAAGAAATAATATTATATAAAATCTAGAATAAGATTTATTATTTTATTATTTTAGATTAGTCTTTAATATAAATATAAATAATAATAAAAAAAGAATATAAAGAATCTTAAAGATAAAAATAGATATCTTCATATCTAGATTTATTATATTTATTAAATAAATTAGATATAAAAATAATAAATTTAGAAGTTACTAATAATAAATTATACTAAGGATTAACTCTAGAATTAAAATTAAAGTAAGTATATATTTATATATAATAAAAGATCTATAAATTTCTTAAACATATAAAATATTTATAGATTATAAAAAATCTTAGGCTTAGAAAAAAACTTAAGAATATAGATTATAATATTATATAAATTAATTAAGATCTTATAAAATATAATTATATTATTCTAGACTAAAATTATAAGATATATAAAAACGATTTATATTAATATTATCTAAAAAATATAGAAAAGTATATAATTAAGATTAAAAGAATATTATTAGAAAGATAAAAAGATTTATAACTAAAAAATATAGAAATAAAAATATTAAAAATACTATAATAATTTTAATAATTTAATAAATAAAAAGATATAAAAAGATATATTATATAATTATTATAAAATATAAATATCTTAACTAAAAATAACAATAATTAAATAAATATGCTTAAAAATAATAAAATAGCTATAATTAGAATAATATTATTAATCTCTATAATAATAAGTTAATACAAAACTAAAATAAAGAATTTAATAAATTATATAATATATAAAAAGTAAAACTAATATAAAATAATTTATAAAAATAATTAAAATAAATAAATTAGTAATTTACTTAATTATCTATTATATATATAATTATAATATAATAAATAATAAGCTTAGTATTTATAAATAAAATAAGAATTATTATAAATAATATAATAATATAAGATTATTAAAAAGATAAGAATATTCTTTTATATAATATTTAAATAAGAAATATAAAAATTAAAAAAGATAAAATAAGCTACTCTTACTTTATATTAATAATAAAATAAAAAGAATATATTCTAATTAAATTAAAAGAAATAAAAAATAATAAAAAGCTAATAAAAACAAGAAAATATATAATTAATCTAATAATAAAACTATTAAATTATAAATAATAAAAGTAGATTAATAAAACTAAAACTAAAACTAAAATACTAGATATAAAAAATAGATATAATAAGCCTATAATTAAAGAAGAAAAGATAATTTAGTAAAGTAAGCTAAGAAGATATTAATATATAAAGTAGAAAAAAGAATATAAATAAATTATTATTAAATATAGAGATAGAATATAAAAGATTTTAGTAAGATAAAGAAAGGGATTTATAAATCTCTCTTTTGAAAGATATCTTATATAAATAAAGTAATATTAAAGATAATAGTCTATCTTATCTAAATATATATTAATTAAGATACTCTTATCTAAGTAATAAAAATTTAAGAGATACTAGGATATTATTCTCTCAATATTATATAATACTTATTATCCTAAAAAAGAGGAAATAGAAGAAGAAAATATTAATAAATATCCTTAAATTTATTTATAATACTTTTATTAATAAAAAGAGAAGAAGTCTTTAATAAAAATAATTTATATTATTAGATTATAACCTCTAAACCTACTCCTAGAAAAAAAGAAATATAAAGAATATTTAATCTATAAAATTAAATATATATTAGTTAGTTTAATTATATAAAAGATAAATATATAGAAAGCTGAAATTCTAGATATTAATATAGAAATTATATTAGTTACTATAAGATCTAAATAACTAACTTTAAGAAATAAAAAAGAGATTAGAAATATATATAGATAAAGGCTTTAAAAAAGAATATACTTAATTTTAAGATAAATACTATAATATTATTAGAAAGCTTTATTAATATCTAATAATAAAAGATATTAGAAGGAAATAATAACTAAGAGAAAATAAAAACTAATAAAGATAAAGAGAAAGTATAAAAACTAAAAGGATATTAATATAGGAGTTAGATATAAGATATCTTAATCTAAGAGCACTATTAAAGGAGCTTAATATATCCTAATATATTTAATATAAGTAAAGTTAAAGAAAAATTTAGAGAGGAGAAGTTCTAAGTAAGCCCCTTATATCCTATTTAAAAAACCTTCTATTAGGTAAAAAGTACTAAGGCTAAGAATTATATAACGAAAACTAATTAAGAAGTAAGATTTATCTACTTAGACTTATATATATAAATATAAATATTATTTTAATATTTCGTTTATTTATTTTATTTATTTATTAGTCTATAAATAATAAATAATAAAGAGTCTATATTTAATACTAATATAATCTATAAATAAATATTATATATTAAAAGTAAATAACTCATCTTATAGATATATATATTTAAGATATAAAAATAATAATTAATTAATTTTATTATCTTTTCAATCTCTAGATATTCTTTAGTAGATTTATTATAATACTTCTAGATAATCTTTTTTTATATTATTCTAGGGATATAGATTACTTTATATATTAATAATCTTTTTTTATCTAAGATTACTGATTAGTTTTCTTTATTAAATATCTATTATAAAACTTTATTTTTAATAATTATTTTCTTAATATATTATAATTAGATATTATCTATCTTATAATGTATTAATTATAATAAAAATCTAATAATTATAGATTAGATTCTCTTTTTTATTAAAAATTAATATAATTAATATAGTCTTTTTAATTCTATCTTTATAATATAACCTTTAATTAATTATATTTATTTAGCTATTAGCTCTTTATTATAATATTTAATTTTATAATTAGATTACAATAATATTTTAATCTATTATATTTATCTTCTTATAAATTCTTTTATTATTATAAAAAATATAAGATTATTATAATTAGATTTAACTAAAATCTAATATTTTATTACTTTTAGATATAATTTTTATATCTTAAATTATAATATTATAATTAAGTTCTATTAATTATATTTTTATAACTAAAATATAATTAACTTAGATTATTTAATATTATTAATAACTATTTCTTAGATTGTTCTAGTCTCTAATATTTAATCTAATATATTTATTTTTATTATAATTAATAAATCTAGATTAAAAATATAAAAGATTAATCTATTTTAGAATAGTTTTTTTTAGTTTATTGAAAAAATTCTTTATTTTTTATTTTATTTTTATAATTAATCATTTTTATAAGTTCATTAAGTCCTATAGTTATTACTCTAGAACTATCTATATTTATTTTATAATAATTATATAGTCCTAGAAACTATTAAACTTCTTTAAGAAATTTTAGTTATAACTATTCTAGAATATTTTAAATCTTTTTTCTTTATATTAAACTTATTATTATTAATAATATATCCTAAGAATCCTATCTCCTATATATAGAACTTATATTTCTTAAGCTTAAGAGTTAATTTAGTCTTTTATAGCTTTTAAAGTATTTTTTAGTTATATTTCTTATACTTCTCTATTATCTTAAAGAATATTAGAATATTATCTAAATATATTATTATAAATATATCTAGATAGTCTTTTAATATACTAAAAATAAAAAATTAGGATAATACTAATATATTAATAAATCTAAAAGATATTATTATATATTTATAATATCTAAATTTAGTTCTAAATACTATTCTTTTACTTATATCTATTTTTTATATAAAAGTAATTATATATTTTTATAATATTAAATTTTAAAAAATATATAACTTTATAAATTTAGTCTTAGATTTCTTAGATTAATAATAATTAATATTAGTCTTTTTTTATAATTAAGTTTAGTTATCTATAGTTAATATATAATTATCGACTTCTATTTTACTTAGATATAAATCAGATTAGATGTCATTAATAAAATAGAATATTAGATATAGTCCTTTTTTAGATTTATCTTAATATATATTTTTAATATCTAAGACTCTTAGATAATTAATAGATCTTTATATAAATTAGTTCCTTATTCTTTATAATATTAATCTTATAATTATAAGATCTATACTTTTAGAGTTAGTTTATTATTAGTAGTATATATATATTCTATAATTTATAATATTTCTTTAGTAATTATAATACTTCTTTTTTTATTATATAAAGACTATTAATTTATTATATATTATAATATTTTCTATAAGTTTATTATTTACTATACTTAGTCTTTACTTAATATTACTAGTAATATTTATATTTATAGACTATTAGTATATTATCTTTAGTTAAGATATATTTATTTATTTTAGTATATTCTTTAGATTACTTATTCTTATATTAAGATATAGTAATAATATATTAAAATAAATAAATTTAATATAGTTCTTAATAATTATATATTATAGTTTAGTTTTATATATAATATCTCTTAACTTTTCTTTATTAAAACTAATAGTAGATATAATCTATTTTTTCTTATTTATTATTACTCTTAGCCTTTAGATATATTCTAGATCTATAAAATATCCATAAACTCCTAAGTTAACTAATACTTTAATTTTATTAAATAAGATATTTATTTTAATTTTAAGATATATTCCTTATTATATAGCTATAAGCTATTATTATCCTTTAGTTATATAGATATCTTATTATAGATTTTAATTTTCTTAGGAGATTCTTTAGATATATCTTATTCTATAATCCTTAGGATTTCTAATTCTTTTTTCTTATTCTCTAGATCTTAGATTCTTAGGTCCTAAAATCTAATATTATTCTAGTAACTATATTACGTCTATTCTTAACTCTTAACTTTAGTATTATTATCCTTCTAGTCTACTTATAAGAATTTATCTTTCATAAGGCTTAGTATTTTAAGTCTAATTACTATTTCTAGCTTCTTAGATTTATCTTTTACTAAGATTTATCTAATAATAAAATAGTTTATTAATTATATTAGCTAATATTATCTTAATTATTATTTTATAATATAATTCTATGGAGATAGAGTTTTTAATATATTATATATTATTAATTAGTTATAATAAATATTACTTATATAGATTATATATATATATTAAGACTTATCCTAAAGTCTTAGTTATAATTATATTATTACTAATGAGTCTTATATAAGCTTAGATTTATAGTTAAAATAGACTCTTATTAAATAATATTAAATAGTATACCTAATTAAGTTATACTTAGGATCTATATTAAGGAATAAGAGACTAAATATATCTCTTCTAATAAAATAGTTATCTTAAGTATAAAATAAGTAGTAAAGCTATAAAACTATAGATTCTAAATAATAATATATAATTAAACGCGAAGAACTAAATATATATATACTAATAACTATCCTTATATTTCTATTATCGGTCTAAGTTGATTAGCCTTCCTTTACTTATAACCCCTATCTAGTGTATAACTAATATCTAGGTTCGTAATACTACAGTAGAATTTATTAAACTTAGTAGTAGACTTCTAGAGTATTCTTTTAAGGGCTTTTAATTAAAGAAGCTTACTTTTAAAGCTACTAATAATTTAATAGTATCTTTAGCTCCTATATACTACTTTAGCTATCTCTAGATAGAGGTAGTATTAGTATAAAATATAAAATATTTAGCTTTAATTTATATATTTAGTACAAGAACGTCGATCTTAAGCGCTACTAAGGTACTTGGAATATAATATTTTAGAGTATAAGAGAATATTTAATCTAATTAGTTAAATATGTCATATTATTTTAGTTAAATTATTAAAATTTAATATAGTGTCCTAGCTAAGTAGGTAGCCTACTCGCTTATAAAATACGTTATATTTTAGTATTTATTAATCAAAAATTAATTAATTTTACTTATACTTTCTGAAATTCTATACTATTCAAAGGACTAGTTCTCAAGCTAAATAAGCTAAATCTTATATCTTTTTACTTCTCTATTTTATTATTTACCTAATGTCTAAAGAAGAACATTTTTTAAGTATATCTTACTCTATAAATTACAATATACTTACTCTTCTTTAATATATCCTTTACCCCGCTTTTAAAGGCTCGTCGCTTTAATACTATAGGAAAGTACTCCTTAAGCTTAAATTATTTACCAATAGATCTTTATAAAAAAGCACAAATATTACGTAAAATATTATAATGCTTATCAAGACTTATTTTTCATTTTAAAATATGTTTTATATATTTAGATAATAATTTTGAATTATATTATTTATTTATATTTATTTAATTATATGATTATAGATTATCAAAAAAATAACTAAATAAGATAAATTCAAGTATTAGTTACAAGGATATCTTAGTAAATATACTTGTTAAAAAAGAGTTATTTATAAAAGGAAATAAGAGAAACAGTTAATATTTTTAAATATAAAAATCATTTACATACTTACTTATATCTATCTTTATTATACTTAATAGGTAGACTTAATATATAAGAGGCTAGGATATTAGGAATATGCTATTATCGATAATAAAATAATATATAAATTTAAATAAATGATTTTCTTACCTTATACACCTATTAGTAGTAGTATTTATTTATCTAATTTAGCTTACCCCTATTAACAGATACTATATAGGGGTGTTACTAGGTCTACAATAATAGTAGTGCATTATACCTAGGTATATATGGTAGACAAATAGAATGAAGGCCTACTTACTTTTATCCCTAGTTATCTTTATCGATCATTAGCTATTATAAGTTCTATAGAAATATCATTTATTAATTCTCTATTCAATATTACTAGGAATATTAATAAATAGATATATAAAGAATTATAAAGACTAAACATAAGAATTTTAATAATTAATATCTATAATTAAGAGACTTTCATAATATAAGAATAATTATAAAAACTAGCTGATTATTATTTATTTTAGTAAACCAATATATTATATTATATTAAGATATTAGGTTAGCTTACTTTCAAAAATAAATTTATAGGTTATAGAATAAGAAAGCTAAAATTAAAAATTTAATATATCATCTAATTAGGGCGATATTAATCTATAATTTATATATCAATCAAGATTTATATAAGTTTCATTTTAACATCTCTATAAAGTAAGCTTTTAGGATATAGTATTATATATTATAGTTAATAACCAAAAAAGAAGGAAAACACTATAATAATAATAATAATAATAATAATAATAATAATAATAATAATAATAATAATAATAATAATAATAATAATAATAATAATAATAATAATAATAATAATAATAATAATAATAATAATAATAATAATAATAATAATAATAATAATAATAATAATAATAATAATAATAATAATAATAATAATAATAATAATAATAATAATAATAATAATAATAATAATAATAATAATAATAATACTATTCATTATTAATTTTTTAAGATAATAGTCTTATATTTTATATTATAACTTATATAAAATTATATTTATTCAGGTCTTATAATACTAGATTTTAGAAGAAATAATAATAGGAATATACCTTATATTTCAAATAAGAGTATATAATTCATATAAGAAATATAATAATATAGAAAATTATAAATCCACTAGTTATATAGGATAAAGAATAGAAACCTTCAATTAAGAGATTATCTATAATGTAATAACCTTAATAAATTCTGAATTTTATTATATAGGCTATTTCCTAAGTCCCCTCATAGATAAATCAACACATAATAAGATAAACTATCTAGGGATAATTAATGTATTTTCTTTTTATACTTCTTTTTCTCCTCTTTATTATTAGGATTCTCTAAAGACTAGATTTCTGATTTAATCTTTTTAATATATTCCAGAAAGCCTAAAAATTAAAGGATTACCTTTTCTTAAAGAAAGGGTTACCAAACCCCTAGTAATAATATATAAAACAAATTATTACATAAATTACTATTTTAAAACATCACTATAGAACCACCCTCAATCATTAATTTACACTAAATAACTAAAGAATATAGACCTAGATAGATAATTCAAGAAGAACGTATATAGTTAATTTATAAGATTTAAATTTATAGAGTAAGGATTTAAAATATACTCTATAGATTACTTCAAAACATTAATGATTATTTAAGGTCTTAAATACTAGAGACACAATGTTTATATTACTCTATCTTTTTAAAAATATAATATATATATATATATAAATTTTATATAAATTAATAGTAGATGAGAAAGCAATAAGTAATAATAAATAATAATATATATGAATATCTTTAGTTTACTATATAGCATCAGTATTTTAATCTTAATAATACGTAGATTATAATAGAAAAAGGAGCTTATAAATAGCCAAATTAGATTATTCATAGATATTAAGAAGTTAAGGTATATTTAGTATTAATATATTTTCTTAGATAAGGTAGAATTTCTATACTATTATACCTTAAGATATATGAAAACTAAAGTTTAAATACTAGAGATTATTATCTAATATACTAATAAGTTTAAAGAATTTCCTATATCGATTTCTAGCCCTATAATATTAAATATATATATATGTATGATCTAATATAATAATATAGTAATATATATTTAATAAATTATATATAGTTGAATATATCTATTAAGAAATATATGCTATATATAAAACTTAATTAATATTCTATATAATATCTTTTAAGTATTCTATACTATATTTAAAAGTTTTAATATACTCTAAATTCTACTATTAATATTATGTTATAGAACTACCTACTATACACTTCTTAAATATATTTTTTATAATTATTCTATAATCGCTCTTAGCCCTTTCTATATTATCTTCTTATCTGATTTTTTTTAGGGATTTCTTATTATTTAGGATCTATAAATATATTCTATATATTAAATAAAATAGACTAAATATTACTATTAAATATATATAAATCTATATAGAGAATAATATTTATAAGAAAAAAGATCTTAGATCTTTATTAGTTTATTTATTAGGTATTTAGTAAATATTTAGCTAAATAATCTATTTAGATTTTTTATTTTCTTATTTATTTATAAATAATAGAATATTATTATATAATAATACATTCTTAATAGCTAGATATAATAATGAATAACTCTTATAAGTAGATTAGGACTATTATTAAATAAGAGTTCTTTTAGCGCTTTATAAAGAGTAAAAATATCATTATAAAAGAACTTTATTAATATCTCTTTTATTATATCTATAACTATATATTTTATTAGCTATTTAATTATATAATTTATAATTATTATAATCTAATAATTTCTATTTAGAATTAATAAAAGATGTTTAATTAGATCTATTTCCTATTACTTAAATAACTAGATATTAATAATAATTATATATTATATAATCTCTTATTCTAGACTTTTTTTAATCTCTAAAAGACTTAATAATTTAGATATATCTAAATTTTTCTCTTTAGATTTACATATATAAAAGATTATTAAACTTATAGTTTTATAATTATTTTTAATGTAGATTATTTTAAACAACTAAATTCTTTATATAAATATATAATAAGATTTATTTAAAAAAGATTTATTATATGTAGAGATTTTATTTCATTTTTATATATAAAGATTAAATATTTATTTTCTTTTATAATCTCTATTTTTAATAATAGATTTTATATATAATATTCTATAGTTTTTTTTATATATTAATTATCTAATAATATATTTATTTAAAGAAACTCTTTTATTATTTCTAATTAGATATCTTTAGATATATACTAAATTATCTAGATAATTATTAATATTATTAATTATATTAGATAGTTTATAATTATATTTATAAGACTATTTCTAATAAAATTAGATTAGTAACTTATTATACTAGATATTATTACTTTTATATTCTTTTTATATTTTATTATAAGATTATATTCTTAGTATTCCTTAATCTAATAGACTAAATACTTATTATAAATAATTATTATTTATATATATTATAAACTTATATAATCTATAATAATTATTATCTTATAGCTATTATTAATAAATTACTCTTATAAATAAAGAATATATTTAATAATTAGAAGTTCTTTCTTTTATATTAGATAATTTAATTCTATATCTTAAAGTTTTTATATTAAATATAATAAAATAAAAGACTTTATTCTTATTCTCTTATATTAATATTATATCTAATCTTTATTTAAATATATTTATCTTGATAATAAAATATCTAATTAGGTCTAATTAAATAAGAATAGATATATTAATTAATTATTATTTTAATTATATAAAAGCGCTTTAATAGGTCATTATTTATATAATAGAGTAGAATTTATTATTTTATATTATTTTATTTATTTATTTTAATAATTTATATAAGAATATTATAATATAAATAAATTATTTCATAAATTAGTAATAATAGATTATTAGATCTAAGAATTATTAGATTTTATTATAAATATTTATAAACATTAATTAATTATAAATAATTTTAATCTTAATTAATATAGATTTTATAGATCTATTTCTAATAATATAATTATAAAAGTCTAGTTTTATAATTATAATCTTATATTTATCTAGTTTTATAATTAGTCTTTATTATGTTAATAATATAAGAATCTTATTAAAATATTAATAATATTATTTAATAATTTTTAAGAAGATTAAGATATTATTAAGATAAATAGTAATATATTATTCTAAAGTAGATTATAAGATTTTATTTATAATTATCTATAATATTATAAAGATATTATAAAATAAATAATATTATAAAATAAATAATATTATTAATTATTTATACTTTTCTTAAATAATATTAAATATAGTCTTTTTAATTAAGTCTTTACCTATATAGATTTATTAATATTCTAATATTATTTAAGAAAAGTATTAATAATTAATAACATTATTTAGATTTTATAATATCTTTATCTAATATTTAGTAATTAATATATATTTATTATTTATTTATAGATTTCTTAATAAAGATTATTAGAAACCTCTAAAAACTATTTAATAGATAAATAAGCCTGAATTTAAATAGTTTTTTAATTTATTAGAACTATTTATTTAATTTCATTTTTAATATTAGATATAAATTAAGATTAATTAAAGTAGTTATTTCTATATTAATGTTATAATTAAGTAAGCGCTTTAATAATAGTCTATTTAATAGTTCCTTTTAGAATATAAGAGAATATTAATCTAAGATTTTTTAGACTCTTAGGTCTTAGTATTAAGAGATCTAATTCCTTTTTTAGATAATAAAAAGGGTTATTTTAGTTTTTTTTTATATATTAATGTTTAAATCTATTTATCTAATATTAAATATAGCTTTATATAGATAATCTAATCTAGATAAATATTTTTTAATAAAGTAATTTAGTAATATTTATTTTAACTATATTATATTATTTAGTTAAATTAGGAGTTTTAAGTTTATAGGAACTTATACTCTAAGATAAACATATAGTCTATTAAATCTAAGATCTATATTTTTATATTCTTTATTTAGCTTTTTATATATATTAGAGAGAGAGAAAATATTCTTATTTATAAGTAACTATCATTAAAGAGTACTTAATTAGGATTTAAGAAGAATTATTAATATACTTTTAAAATAATATTCCTTTTTCCTTTTCTTTTATATTAATTATATAATAAGAAAAAAGTGATTTAAAAGATTAGTATTTTATTATTTTTAGTTATTATTATTTAGGAAAATATAGATTTAGTTTTAAGATAGTATATAATTTGTTATAATTATATTAATCTAAAGATTATATTTTATTTAACTATTTATATAATAGATTAAATATCTTACTCTTAAGACTAGTTTCAAAGATAAAAATAGTTTATAAATAACTAAAAGGAATATTAGTTAATATAATAGTCCTGATTTACTAGCTTTAGCTAAATATCTTTAAATAATAGACCTCATACTAAATTAATTATATATTATAGGTTTTAATATATCTTATATAAATTTATAGCTATAAGTCTTAAAGAAATAATTTTAAACTACTTAGTTTAAGTATAATAATACTTTTCATAGTTTATAAGCTAATAATTACTATAAAAAAGAATAATTATATATATAGAAGATAAATATATATAAAGAAAAGATCTAAAAAGTTAGAAGATTCTCTTATTATACTTTTATATTATTCTACGTTCTATAAATTTATTTAAAAATAGTAGGTATTAATACTATAATTTTATTATATAAGCTTAAAATAATTATATAATAGAATCTAAGTCTTTTATAAAATAAATATATCTATATTTCTCCTATTAGATAACTCTAAACTAGTAATTAGAATAGACAAAATATAGATATTATATATAATATAATAATTAATTAATAATATAATCTTTGATTAATAAATAAATATAAAGTAGTAGCGACTTTTTGATTTTAAGTAGTAATCTATAAACTTTTAAATAATTAACGATCTATATATCCAATTAGACTAATAATAAGCCTTAAGTCTAGCTTTTATAAATATCTATTATATACTAAAGAATAACTATAAAATAAAGATTTTTAAGCTAAGAAGATAACTATACTAATATTAGCTTTATTAAAATCTCGCTCTTAGTTATTTATAATTATTAATTATAACTATTATATATTATAAAAGTATAATATTATTACCTTTTATCTATATTCAATAAAATTAATTTTATTTAAATACTAAATAATAATATAAAAGGTAAGATAATTATAAAAAGTCTTAAGATTAAGGGTATAAAGATAGTTTTAATATAATATAGAATAGGGCGATATAATATAAGATTATTTAATTAAGCTAAATAAAAATGCCTCTTTTTTCTTTTAATTCTAGTTAAAATATCTAAATAATTCTAGACTCTAAACTAAATCTTCTATATTTTATTAATTATAAAGTAATTTTATTAATTATAAAGTAATTTTTAATAATTATAAAATTTAAATATTTCTTAATACTAAAAATAAGCTTTATAATATAGCTTAAAATATACTATAAGAATATATACTATATAAATATTATAATATAGATTTTTAAAATAGCCTCTAAAATTAATTTTAATAATTATCTAAGATAACTAAAGAGAATTAGTTATATAACCTTTTATTATTTTATTTATTAAATTATAAGTACTTTTATATAATATTAATTATACTTAAACTTAGGGAAATAATAAAAAATAGAGTAAGAGATTAATTATAGAATTTTAGATTAAGATAAATTTAAAGAACTTTAATTATTAATGAATAAATTACTTTAAATATAAATTATATTAAAAAGCTTATATATTTTTTTAAAATTTCTATTATAAAGTTATTATATAAGTTATACTCTTAGATTATATTAATTTATTATTAAATAATCTTTTATGTAAAGCTTTTATAAGAAGATAAAAAAAAAATAAGAAGATAGTAAAAGGAATATAGTTTAGATATAAATATATACTTCTAGCTAGTATAATAATAACATCTAAAACTTCTATAAAATATATATAGGTTAAAAATTATAAGATTAGTTCTTTAGAAATTAAATATATAGATTATTTCCGTTTCTTGAATATAGATAGATTTAGAACTTACTTACTTCTAGAGAGTTATTTATTATAGGCTTATTTTTAAAGAGTTTTAGATACTTCTAAAGAGCTTAAATTTTATCTTAAGCTAATTTCTTATCTAGGTACTAAACTAGCTTTATTTTAGTTTTTTAATCAAATTCTTTAAGATTATATATAAGCTTATATATATCTATATTATTTCTAATAAAGAAAATTATATTTTCTCTATTAATCTTTTTATAAAAAGATAAGATTAATCTTATTAAACTAAGTAAAAAGTAAGTTTTATAATATATTATAAGAGTATATCTATAAATAGCCTAATTAGATAATTAATCTAGCTAATTAATATCTATATTATAAGAGAACCTTTAGAGTCTATTATTATTATTATAAGCTATAAGATCCCTATCTATATTAAAAGAAAATACTTAGCTACTAGAGTAAATAGATATATAATTTAGAAGAAGAAAGATATAATAAGTAATAATCTTATATTTATAAGTTATTAGGTCCCCTTTCTTCCCTTAAGAGATAAGAAAATAATATAGGAGTAGCTAATTAGCTAAGGAAAAGATTATATATCTAGGGATAGTATATTATAGAGGATATAAGATATAAGTAAGAGTAAATTATTATAAAATATTAATAATATTTAAATAAAGATAGATAAATTATTTTTAAATTAAATAATTTATCTTAATTATATTTATAGTTTTATAATTATAAAAATAAACTTTTAAAAAGAAAATTAGATATTTATTAATAATAAATTAAGAAAGATGTTTAAAAATAAATAATTTAATCTATATTAAATTATTTAAGTCTATTTATTAAATATATATATTCTTAAAAGGCCTAATATATAGATCTTATATAATCTAATTAATAGATTACATTTAATTAAAATAAATATAGATATTTATAATTACTTATTTAATATTATAAAAGATTAGTCTTTATTTAAAAAGACTAAAGAAGCTTTAGAATGTCCTTAATAAGAAAAAAACTTCCTTAATATATTTAGATCTATTAACTTTTATTTATAAGAAATAGAAAGAGTTATAATATATAGATATATAATTAAGCTTAATAAAGAACGAAAATATAATTACTAATTATATTTTAGCTAAGAGTAAAACTAATATATAAAAAAAGTTAGAAAATAATTACTTAGTTAATAAATAATTATACTAAGCTAAAAGAGTAAGACTAAAAAATAAATAATTATAAATTAATTATATTAAATACTAATAGGTTAGAATTAAAAAAAAGTAATCTATTTAAGATACTAAATAAAAATAATAGATCTAGTTTAATAGTCTATTTATAGTAATTATCTAAATTACTATAATAAATATATATAGATATAGATTATATAAATAATATAAAGACTATATATAAATATAAAAAAAAAGAAACTTATTAGTTTTTATATTATTATATATAAAGAATATATAATTAAATATAGATTATATAAATATATATAAGGATTATATAATAAGATATAAAAAAGAATTCTTATTTAATATTATTTATTTTATTCTACTAATAATTTTATTACTTTAGAATAATTTAATATTAATTATTTTTATATACTTAATAATAAAAAATCTATCTCTGATTATATATAACTATAAATTTATATATAAATAAGCTAAAATAAAGTAGATATACTTTAAGAATTAGATAATTTTCATAGATAAATATAAAGTAATACTATAGTTTAAAAAACATACCAGAAATAGCTAATTTTCTATATAAACAAATTTAAAAGGACTCTAATTTATACTATTAGTAGGAATATAATCCTACGCTATATTAAATATAACCTAGAGTTTAATTAAAAAATTTAAGATACTATAAATATAATTAAATATAAAGATTTTCCGATTATAAAAATAGTTTAATCTAGTTTAAAAGAAAATTATAAAGATAGAATCTAATTAAAGATTCTATATAACTTTGATAAGATAAATTTCGTAATAGACTTAATTAAAATTATAAAATATTATGTCTTCTTTTATAATCTATAAATTATAGATTAATCTTAATTATATATTTAGATTTAATCTCTCTTTAATACTAATTTCTTAATAAAGGTATTCTATAGGAATTTACGTAAATATAATTCTAGATAATTGCTAATTAATATTACTCTAATAGATCTTAAGATAATAATATTTTGTTACTTTTAAAAGGCCCTTTTTATTAACTTTCTTGAATAAAAATATAAATTTTAATCTTTAGTTCTTAATAATTGTAAAAACTATTTAATATAAGAAAACTTATTATTGAATTGATATTATTATAACGTTTTCTTTATAATCTCTTAATATTGTTTACTTTTCACTTTTAAAATATATATATTTAAAATTTATTAAAAAATCTTATAAAGAGGATATAAAATTATTTTCAAACTTAAATTCCTAAATATTATTCTAATAAGGAATGAAAGTATTTAAATAGGGAGAACCCTAAACTAGTATTTTAATAATAGATATAATCTTATAGGGTCTTGATTATTTTAAGGTTATATATATTTAATAATTATTATTAATAATATCTTTTTTAAAAGTAATGAAAGTAAGATATTATTATATTATTAATAGTTATAGAAATAAGCTTTTATCTATTATAACTATAGGAATTTAGTGAAGGTAAATAAGATCGAAGTAATAGATAGTTTATCTAGGAGATATATCTAATTGCTAAGCTTAAAAAATTAGCTTAAAATTAGAATTATATAAAGAGAGTTTTATAATATTCTTTAATAGCTAAGTAGCCTTTAGGATATATTTTTACTTATATATTTAAGTAGGAATCTACTAGATGCCTACTTATTAATAAATCTTTACTTTTAATAATAAGCTTATAGATAAATATATAGAATAAATAATAAGATTAAAGGAAATAGGCCTATATAAATACTATATAAGCTTATAGATATCAATATTAATAGATTAGAATTAGAGGTTGACTTAGATATAAATATTATATTAGTTACTAATCTAATTTCTTAAGTAGTCTTATAACTTATTCTAATATTATAGGGCTTAGAGTAGAGTAGTAGGAACTATAAATATTAACTAGTAAGAACCAATATGATCTAAGAAAATAATATAATAATACTAGATAAAATAAATTATGAGAGTAGCTAAGTAAATAAGGAAATAGTTATATACTTAAGAATAGTATATTATAGAGATAGAAGAAGTAAGATTTAAATTGACTTAAGATAAGAGTATATCTTTAAATCCTCTTATATTACCTTAGAGATATAGTAAAGTTATAAATATATAATTTAGATAGAATAGAAAAATATAGTTATATATATAAAGAGTTAAGTAGATAGATACTATAAGCCTTCTCGCTAAGATTATAAGTTAGTGTTTATATTACTTAGTAGTAATTTAAGCTAGAGGTTAATTTTTAATATTCTTTCCTTTATTTAGTAGATCTATACTGATTCCTTATATACTAGATTTCCTTAGATATAAATAACTTATAATAAAAGTAGATAAGCCCTAACTCTAACTTTATATTATATATATACCTAAGTATAGCGTAAGATTTCTTAACTAGGTAAATCTAGTAATACTCTTATATAGTGATTCTTTTAGAGCTGAGCTTAATTAGATAAATAAAATTTATTACTACTACTACTAAAATAACTAATATATCTATTAAGTAGATATAAGCATACTAATTAATTAAATTTATCTATAATATCTTTCTATTAAGAAAGAAGAAAGAAAATATACCTATCTATTTTTTAGAATATAAATAGTAGAGGTTAGATCTTAATATATATCTTATCTAAAAAATACTAAATTAGCACTAAAGTATAACTAATTAAGTACCTAGATTAGAAATAAGCTTAAGTAAAATCTAGAGCTTACTAAAGATAAGTTCTAAATCTTCTAATATTTAAGGAACTTTTTAAAAATTAGTCCTATAATTAAAATAAGATATATTAAATTAGAGTTTTAAATTCTACTTTACTATACTATTACTTAATATCTAATTTAGATCTTCTTTACTATCTTCTTACCTAGTCTTTTATCTCCTTATATCTCTAAAGATAAAGTACTTATTTAATTTAATTTAACTTTACTAGTATTAAAAGATAAATCACTTTAAGAAAGAAAAAGTAATATCTATTTAAATAATAAAAAATAATAAAGAATATTTACTTAGTCCTTCTTTATTAATTATAAATAATTTTTTTATTATATTAAAAAGCTAATAAGGTTTTTCTTCGGTTATCTTATTAGAATAATAAATATAATTAGTTTATATATATAAGATAAGATATATATATTTTTATTTATTTTTATTTTTTAAAAACTATTCTCTAAGAGATATATATAATATAATAAGTCTATAATAGAAATTTATTTAGGATCCTATTAATAAAAGAAAACTAGATAAAAGAAAAAAGAAAAAAAGAATAAGTAAATTTATAATAATCCTTCTTTAAGTAATCCCTAAAGAGATTATATAATATTTTTATAAAAAGATCTTTAGTAAATAAATAATAATAATAAATAAGCTATATAATATTCTTTAACTAATTAATAATTAGATTAATCTTATTGTATTATTCTTTTTAAGATATACTTAGTCTTTTTAAGTATATAATAAATTATTATTAATATAATTATTAAGATCTTTATTATAAAATATTATATAAATTTATTTATATAATTATAATAATAGTCTTAACTTACTTAGATATTAATTATAATATTTCTAAATCTTATATATAATATTATTAAAATTAATTATAAAATATTAAGTCTTATTCTTATTATAATCTTATTAATTAATCTTATATCATAGCTTTAGTATCTAATCTAAAAATCTAAGATATTCTTTATAATCTATTTCTTATAATTATTAATCTTTATTAAAGATTCCTTATCTTATATTTATTCCTAAAGAAATTTAGAATCTTTTTTATAAATTAAATATAGCTTTTTTAAAATAAAAATTAAATAAATTATTATATTATTAGAAAGCTATAACTTAAAAAAATATTTAACTTTTTATATTATTTAATATAATTCTATAAATTTATTTAATAATTTTAAACTAGATTTTTTTTTTTAGCTTTTTTAGTATAAAAAAGACTTTATTTTTTATATTAAAATTTACTTTTTTTTTAGTATTTATTAGTTTATATCTTTTATTTATTCTAAATTATTAAAAGTTATATTTTAGCTTATTTTTAGACTATTTATAATTTTTAAATATAAATCTAAGTTTTATTCTTATTTAGTTTATTTAATTTAAAAAGAAATATATTAATTTAATTAAAAGATATATTAGATTTATATCTTATAATAAAAAACTAAAACTTATTATTTTATTAATTAATTTATTATAATTATTATATTATTAAATTCTTTTTTATTTTTTAAAAATAAATAAAAATCTATTATTATATATTATTAAAGCTTATTAGAAATAAGTAATAATTATAATAATCTAAATAATTAATTCTTTTATATCTTAATTTATTTATAGATTAGATAATAATTAATATGTATTTATATATTTATTATTTATTTTAGCTAATAATATTTTATTAAAAATAAATAAATAATCTTATATATATATTTAGATATATTATAAATAATTATTAATAAATATTTTAATAGCTTTAATTTATTTTAGTCTAATAAGTTCTATTTTTTATTTCTAAAAATTATAAATAATTATTAAAAGTTTTTTATTATAGATCTTATAAGTCTTTTTTATCTTATTTATAATCTTTAAAAAATATATAATTAAATATTAAGATTTATTTTTATTTATTTATTAAAAGAATATAATTTCTAATATTTTATTTAATATATTAGTTTTAATATAAATCTAGATATAAAGATTATAATAAGCTAATACAAATATCTTAATTAGTTTTCTTTTTAGCTTTTTAAAAGCTTTTTAATATTTTCTTATTTAAGATTATACTATATTTTTTTTTGTAAATATAAATAATAATTTAATAATCTTATTATAATCTTTAATAAATCTTTTATAAAAATTATAAAAACTAAAAAATAATTATATATCTTTTATTATATCTAATAATTCTTATTCCTAAATTACTTAAATCTTTATATAGATTCTTATAAATATATATTTTTATTATTTTAAGTTATTTTATAAATATCTTATATAATAAATAATATTTTAGTATTATTTTCTTTTTTAATTTAATCTTATAATTTATATTTTTTAATATAATCTTTAAGAATGTATTTATATATTTATAGTATTTTTATAAAATAATTTATTAAATTTTTTTAAGCTCTTTTTTTTATTTTATTTTATAGACTTAAAGAATTTAAAAATTATATATTTAATCTTATTAATATTAATAAAAAAAAATCTCTAATTCTAATATTTAGAAGATTCTTTTAAATCTTATTTGGCTAATAATTATAATTTTAATATTATTAATTAATATATTTTTTATATACAAGACTAGAGCTTATAAATAATCTCTTTTTTAATAAGGATTTTTTTTTTAAATAATCTTAAGTTATATATTTCTTCTTTTTATATATAACATATTTTTTTTTTATTAATATAATTTATTTTTTAGAAAATATAAATTATAAATAATTTAATATCTTAGTCTTTATTTTTATATAAATAATTAGTTTTATCCTAGGATTATTATAATTCTTTTATTAATCTAATAAACTTGATTAAAAAGTTATTAAAGTTATTCTTTAGTTTTATTATTAATATTTAATATTTAATATATATCTTTATAATATAATTTAGATTATTAAAAATAATCTTTAAATAATCTATTAGATCTTTTATATGTTAATATAGATTTAATATATTAATTATTAATTATAAATTGATATATAAACTAATCTTATTTTTATAAAGATCTAATATAAAATAAATTTAATTATTAAATATTAAATAATAATTAGTATTAATAAATAGCTTTTAATATATAATAATTATCTAATAATTAAATTAGAGATTCTTTTTATTAATTAATATTAAAAGATTTATTAGTTTTATTATTTATTATTAGTATTAATTTAGTAATTAAATTATTTATATTATATTTATTCTTTAATTTTATATTATATTATAAACTTACTAATTCTATTTATTTATAATAATATCTTAATATATAATAATCGTATTATACTTAATTTTATATTTATTTATATTTTAATTAGGATATTAAATATAAGCTAAAGTTAGTTTATTTTCTATTTTATATCTTTATATATTATTCTTTAATAATATTTTCTTTAGATTAGTTTCTTTTAGATATCTTTTAGGTTTCTAGCTATAATAAGAGCAAATTTATCTTAAATAAAGAACTCTATTTATATCTATTTTTTTATTTTAAGATTAATTAATATAGTTATCTTAAAACTTAGTATATTCTAATAATTATCCTTTAGTATTTCTTCTTCTTTAAGTAAATTTATTATAGCCTAATCTAGATATTAGAGTATAATATTAAAATAGACTAATATAATATCTAATTATATTTAATCTAATCTTAGAAAGTACTTATATAATTTATTAAATTAGGGCTTAGCCCTCTTATATATATATTTAATATACTAAAGGAATAAGATAGTTCCTTAAGGATTAATCTTTATCTATTCTATATCTAGATTATATATTATATCTATAATCTTATCTAGTCTATCTCTTTATCTTATTCAAATTATTCTATTAGTACTTAGGATTTAGTTTATCTTCCTTTTAAAAAGGGTTTCGATTTAATTTATCTCTAGCGCAGGAGGATTTAAGTCTAGAGGCCTTTACTATCCTAGTTTATTTATCTTAAGAGATTATATTTTGATTTAGTTTAGTTAAAGGTTCTAATTAATAAGATTAATCTATTACTAAGAACTTAGTAGAAAGCTAAGTTAGGTAAATATAAATTAAAAAAAAGATAAAAGAGTAGTCTAGTTTAATATAATACAGTAAATCTATAATAGAAATTTATTTAGGATCCTATTAATAAGAGAAAACTAGATAAAAGAGAAAAGAAGGAAAGAATAAGTAAATTTATAATAATCCTTCTTTAAGTAGTCCCTAGGGAGATTATATAATATTTTTATAAGGAGATCTCTAGTAAATAAGTAATAGTAGTAAATAAGCTATATAGTATTCTTTAGCTAATTAGTGACTAGGTTAATCTTATTATAATATATATATATATTAATAATTTACAATTTATGAATTTATAAATTTATAAATTTAGAAGTTATAAATTAGTATCTTATTATATAGATAGATTACTATAAAAAGAAAATAAAGTCTAGTATTTTTTATTAGACTAGAACTAATATATTTTTTATATACAATTTTTAACTATCTATAAGCTTAATTATATATAGAAGAATTATAAATAAAAAAGATTTAAATAAAAATCTCTTAGGACTATTAGTATTAATATTAATTCTTATTTTTAGTTCTAATAGTACTACCATAATTATTATATATATTTAAAATCTTTAATATCCTATTTAATTATCTACTCTTTTTATTATATTAATTAATTACTTCTTAATTTCAAATTTAAACCCTTCTAGTCTTAGTTAATAAATTAATATTTAGTTAAAACTTTAATATTAAAAATATATTAAAATTACATTCTATAATAAGAACCTTCTTTATATTATATAATCTTTAATTTAAGAATTTAAGAATATAAGGATAGACTATTATCTAATATAATCTTAGTCTTGTCTTTATTATTTATAAGCGCGCGTTATTATATCTATAAATAAGAACTAGTACTAATCTTTTTGAATTATAATGAATATTTAGTCTATATTATTATATCTTAATATATATATTAAGACTTAATAAGAATAGGAATTTTAGGAGTTTTCAAGAATTTAGAAATTTAAAAGAATATTAAAAATTATGTAATATTAGAGATAAAGAGATTTTTTGAATAATTTATCTAACTATACTATAGTAAGCTATAATATAAAAATCATATATAAGTCTCCTAGTTAAATCATGAAATAATCAACAATTAGGTGAATAAATTCTACTACTACTACTACTACTACTACCACCAAGAGAATTAAGTATAAGAATATTAAGATAAAAAAAAGAATAAAGGATAGTCAATCTCTACCCTAGTATCATAGCTACTAGCTTCTAGCCTTAGCTAGGAGGCTAACTATATCTACTAAACACATAAGTAGATTATTATACTTATAATTTAGATCTTAGTAAATAATATATACTTTTATAATATAAATCTTTATATCTAGAATAAATACTATAGTTATAGATTATCCATATAACAGTATTACTAAAAATTAAATTAATTATCTTATATTATAGTTTAGTAACAATAATACATATTTTTATATCCTTATAGGGTTTATAATTAATGAAAAATTTAGAATCTTCGTCTTTTCATATCTTTTTCTATCCTTTTCTATCCTTTTCACTTGTTCCATGATAAATCAATAAGAATATTCATGATTATTATAAAATGCATAATCTCCTATTATAAAATCAATAGCTATATAATAGAAACTTTTAAATATAATAATTTCTTATTCTTTCAAAACTTATATTCAAGTAATAATAACTTACTCTTATTATTTCTTCTTATTTCTTTGTTATTATCTTAAGAAGGATTTTAGTAAGTAAATTATACCATAAGAAGAGAAGAAAAAGAGAAAAAGAAGAATTAAATTCATTAAAATAACCCCTTTATTAAGTATAATCTTTAACTTGATCCTAATATATTTCTAAATTCTAATTAATAATTTTAAAAGGGTACTTTACTTATAGAATAAGGCTAAAACATATTTATATTATTTCTTTCTTATAAGTAGCCTAGGAAATCTCTTTTAAGCCTATATATCTAGCTATTAGTCATATTTTTTGTATTTTCACTATCCTATACTTTCTACTAAAAACTAAGTTTAAAATTACTTGAAAACCATATTACTTTTTAGTTTCCAAAGTGCGAGAAGAGAATATAAGGAAAAAGCAAAATGAATTGAACACCACGTTTATCCTCTTCCCTAGACATCCACATCAAACAGCCTTATAAATAACCCACGATCACGCGATTGATTTTGGTTCCCTATGTCATCAATCTTGAGTTTCTATAGCGGACAAATATTAACTTAGGCAAGGCTCACGAAATATGGATAAAACCACCCTAGTAGCATAAAAAATAAGACAAGTAGATACAAAATACAAAGAACAATAATTTTGTGGAAAATAAAGACTGGTTCTAGAGGCATTAGTCAGACTTGCTCTATGTGGATTGAAGGTTTAACAGGAGCCCGTGCTCGGATCTCCCGTGACTTAGGCAACGTGATCAAATCCATGTCCCGATACCCGTTACCAGAATCTGCCTTAGTCAATCTCGTGACAAAACCCATAAATCACTCAAAATGATTCAACTAAATATCAAAACCTACATGTCAGTCTGATATATATCGATAAATAGACGTAGCAGCCTAGCTAGGTATATAATAGATCAAGGCTTCTTTATGCTAGCCCAACTCCTGATGCATTTTTAAAGGTTTATGATGTGAATAATATTACATCTATTTTCTATTATAGCTAACCTATGTTATGCCGAAACGAAACCAAATCGCTGATTTATTAATTGGGTGGCAATTTTAAAAGGACCTCAAAAATAGCTCTGCGTTATTGTTGCAAGACGGGCCCATATCGCCAGGGCTGGGGGCGGTTCCACAGGGTTATCCCTCTTGTGACTAGTTCCTAATATTAGCGGGTCATATGTCAATACATTTCATCAGGTTTGTCATGGAGTTTATTGCGCAAGACCAGAGATAGCAGGTAATATTCTAAGTGTTTTTTTTTTTTTTGCTCCCGAGCCAAAAGGGGACGAGCAGCGCTAATAAAATTAGAACATGACAAGCTACGTTGAGGGACACGAAATTGAAATAAGTCCAGCAAGAGAATTGAACTACTTGTTATACCATCTCTACAGCGTACGTTGTAAAACCCGAGGCTCCACAACAGCGATGTATATTTGCCATACATGTCATGAACTTTTTTTGTTATCCTATTGATCGGGAGACAATAATTGCCATGATTGACCAGTATTTCACATCACTTCAAAATGAAAACCCCTTAAACAGTCTGCAGGACCTGCTCCTTGAACTCACGCTCCACCTTCTGGCCCTTGTCATCAGTTGCGGACTCGCCGTGGAGAGCCAGGAGGGCACCCAGGTCGAACTTGGGGGACTTGAGCAGCTTGACCTTGCGAATGTGGACCTAGAGAATACTTGTCAGATAAAAAAATCAGCTAGAGATGATGGTGGGAAAGAAACGTACATTCTGCAGGGGGTAGATGCCCTGGGTGGACTTCTCGATCTCACGACCAATGACCTCGGGAATGAGCTTGTGGGTGAGCTGAGACAGGGTGCAGCTGGAAGCCTCACGCTGCATGATCTCGGTCATCTTCTTGCGGATGGCACGGATTTGAGACGAGCGGGCGTAAGTGGTCTTCTTGATCTGGTTGGGGCGTCTCTTGGTGAAGGCGATGGCGAACAAACGGATGAGGTAGTCGTCAGTGGTCTTCACGGTGACGTTGGCCTCAATCAGAGACTGCCACTTGCGAACGAGGGAGCGCAGCTTGTCGGTGGTGAAGTCCAGACCGTGGAAGTTGGTCAGGCAGTTCTTGCCCTGGATCTCATCCACACGGAGCTTGACCTTGCGGAAAGCGTGGTCCTCATCGTTCTGCAGGTCAGCGAGGGAGACCTCGAAGATACGACCCTTGAGGGAGTCGTTGGCGTTCTTCAGACCGCTAGTGCGGTTGACCAGGGTCTTGCCGACACTTTTAAATTTCGTCAGCACACAAAATTCAGGCCCGAGATACCAAGGAGGGATGGAAAAAAATAAGACTGGTGGGTGGGAAAGGGAGGGGGGATCCTACTCGCGGGTCTGGAAGGTAGAGGGGGCCTGGCAGCGAGAGCGTTAGTTTGTTTCGTTCCTTGAAACCAGTGTTCAGATTTCAGGAGACTCACCTTAACGGAGTACTCATCCTTGCGCGTGAAGGGGTCGACGGTCCGCTTCTTGATACCCTTCTTACCCTTTGAAAGGCGCTTGTTCCTGGTGACGAGGTGAATTAGTGAAAAGGATTCGATGGGGCCAATGGAGCGATAGAGAGTGATGATGGGAGCAAGACTTACTTGCCAACAGCCATGATTGCGAGTCGGGTCTATCTGTGTGTTGTTAGAAGATAGACAAAGGTATCGCACCACGGCGCTCGGAAGGTTTCGAGATTCTCGCTGCACGGGTCGACGGGAGGGTTGAAATCGAAAACCCACAGAAAACTCGGCTAAGCGAGCCCACCGGGCCCTATCTGTGGCTGACTCAGCCACATTTCCAGTCTCATGTGACACACAGACAAATTTGTTTGCTGCAAATTGTGATTGGTTGCTTACATATGCACATTCTTAACTAATTTACTGGATTCATGATATCATGAATCTCAAGGTGCCTATGCATAGTGTACCGATATACCGCATCTTCAAGATTATGACTTTGATTTTGACATTTGTCAGTCAATTATCACTCATATCCTACTCATCATTCTCCTAATATCCACCTGTTTACACCAGTTACACTATCTGGTTCAATCAAAACCAGAGGTTATTAGTAGTCAGAACCAGTACAAGTAGATGAAGAATCAGAGAAAGAGTCAATGATTTGGTTTCTAGACCAGGAGTTATGATATACTCAAAGGGTTGTAACTACAAATGTTTTGCTACCTTGACTGTAGGTGACCTTGTAAGTGGGCGGTTAGCATGATCACCTAAGATCCTTTTTCTGCAACCGCCCAAGAAGCTCCCGCTCCACTTCTGTTGTTGCGACTCTCATTCTCCGCACGAAGCCTACCGTCATCAGCTGCATTTCTTGAACTTCGCCTCCTTACCGCCTCAACCTATTTTTCTTGAACTATTCGTGGAGCATGGTAAGTTTACACCATCCAATGCTTTACATGCTTTCTACCATATTAATCGACTCATCCCAATAGGGCAAGCGCAAGTCTTCCTCCAAACCCCAAGGGCCCAAAAAGGTAAGGACATACTGGGTTCAGATCACGCCAGGAAACTAACTGGTCCACATAGCGGGAACCCCTTTCAACTACCTTCGCCTGTCTGTTCTGCAACCATGAGAACTCGGTCATCGTCAAGTTAGATAAGAAACTCGGCCTCGGCGATCTGTCCTGCAAAGTTTGTGGCCAGAAGTTCCAGACTGGTATCAATTGTGCGTCATTCCCTGGTTGCTTCACCTGTGACCCCTTTCTAATTGTCTAATAGATCTTTCCGCCGCCGTCGATGTCTATTCGGATTGGGTGGACGCGTGTGACGCGGTTGCCAAGGACACGGCGAACCAGTATGACGGGGCAGTCAGTTCGCAGGTAGCCAGTCGCAAACTGGGCCCTTCAGCAGATATGGCACCAGGTGACGGCTTCGAGGATGAAGACTATTGATTTTGTTGTTAGGGGCGAACTGGCGCATGGGAAACGGTATCAATTTCGATGACCTCATCTATATACACTTCGGCGCATCCACAAATTCATCTTGCTTTCTTGTCAAAAAATGTCTTCCACTCCCTGGTTAATTACCTAGACGATCTCAGATTACGAATCGGACTTGTTCCGAGCTTGATACGACGAAAATGCGGCCAATGGCGGTTCGTACATACTAACTCGTGCATACAATATATTGTGGGAGCGCGTCAGTATGTAGGAAGTCCTGCCCGCCGAGCCGACCTCTACGAAGAATAGACGGGTGGACCGTAAATAGCTTCAAAGCTCGGACTACTGTATGCCGTTATTGGCGAAGATGGCACTACAAAGTATAGTATCGATCACCGAAATCTCCCAACCCAGGAATGATGTATCTGCAAACCAATTAGTATGGCCGAAGAGCCTGGAAAAGAAAGGAGCCTCGTACTTTTTGTCATCAAGTCCTTGATCAATAAAGGATGTGACAACCCGAAGTTTGGGGAATCTCTCAGCAAATTCCGCAACGCCAGAAGGGCTTGCGATCAGATTGAGAAACAGGATCCGGTGCTCAGGGACGCCTTTCTGCTTCAGTACCTCTACTGCCAATGTTGCAGATCCTCCTATATAGTGTCAGTATGATTGCGAAAGCCCCGGGTAGTCAATGTGACATTGACACCTACCAGTTGCAAACATGGGATCCAGGAGCAGGACCCATCGATCCGCAATATCGGCTGGCAACTTCTCATAGAAGAGCTTCGGCATGCAGGTTTCTTCGTCTCTCTGGATCAAAATCTTGCCAATACGAACGGATCGGCAACAATCCCGCAACCCTTGTTCCATGGCCTCTCCAGCTCTCATGATCGACACACCACAGATCTTCCCCTCGAACTTGACTCCCAAATAGGCCCGTCCGACCGGGGTGGTGACCGACTGTTCCACTACAGGCAAGTGATTCAGCCCTTCTTCCACCAAGAGCCGGATGATGCGGTTGGAGTAGAAAATGAAATCTGCCCGGGCGGTCCGTTTGTCGCGAATCATCCTACAAATTGGTTAGGTGTCTTAATATATCTTGAGGGAATGGCATGATTGACCCACGTCAGTAGAGCGATTAATTGGGGCGTTTGGGACAGCACATGGACATTTTCGTAGGAAATCTCTTTGGAGACGGTTGCTGTGGGCTTCTCACCGTCTGGCTGATAGATAGGGCCAACGCCTTGGGCGGGCGATGGAATAGGATCCTTGCTAGCCATGAGAGAAGATAGAAGATTATAGGTTGATGCAACAGGGAGAAAAAGAAAAACGTCAAAGCCGGAAAACACACGACCTGGAGCAATAGAGCAAAAGTGGGGAGAGGGGATTTTCTCTTATCGGAGCTATCGGTCAAGAACGACCTGCGCCCTCCGCACTCATCCTTATCGGTCCCGCTGAATAAGCCTCGGAACTTGCAGGACTTGGGGCAGTCGCGTCTCTTGAAATCTGGGAAATTCTCCTATTCAAGCTCGACCATTTTGCCATCTTTTTCTATCCTTTGAGACACTTTCCCGCTTGATAGACTCGACTAGGCCATCTGCGGCATGCCTCCTTCGCCCGCAGACGCCCTCCAGCCCTATTGGATCAGCCTGCGGTGCCTTTGAACTTGGTGTCCACAGGCCCCGTCTCCCTCTCTCCCTATCTGATGGGCATGCTAGCCCTTTGAAGCTATTTTCTTAGCGAGAATGGAATCGCACCCCCGAAGTCGACGGCTGGTGACCTATCGCTCCACCGCTAATAATCAATCGCAATCCAAGGCCGTACTCCCTCGTTCGTCTACCAAACATACGCCAACTAGATCGCGCCATTCACGTCAATCGAGCCATCACCCATTAGATGGTATTCAGAAAGAAGAGCAGTCCCAAGGGCTGGCTGAGGCTTCAGACGAGAAGATTTTTGATCTACCATCATCAGACGACGAAGATCAACAGCAATATATGCCGAGGCGAAAAAGACGACGGCATGGCTCGAATGGGCATACGGTCACCTTGCGACAGGATATTGTGGGCTCGCGACAACCCTTAGTGGTTGAGAAGGACGTCAAATTGGAAGGAAATTCCTCCAAGAAACCGAACTCAGCAGCCCCCCAGATTATGACTGCCTCATCTCGGAGAAGAAAAGGTGCAGTCAATCACCAAGAGACTTTCGAGAAATCAGAAGATTATGAGTCTCGAAAACCCGGACCGCAATTGTCCACCCCAGGCGAGAACCAGCGATACCAAAATTCCGAGACACAAAAACGTGTCACTCGGAACGCGCAACCCAGCTTCAAGTCCCCTGGGTCTCCAGGGTGTACCATTCTGGGCGCGGGAAATGGTACCCCTGGTCGTCGGAGACTAATTGACTCGTTGGGCACCAGGGAACGTTCAGCCGAGGGGCCATTATCAGATATGCCAGCTGATAGCCAATTGTCTTCTCCCTTGGCTCCTCCTACGCCAAATCGACAACCAGACCTTGCACTATCAAAAACGCCGGTCGAGAGTCAATGTGATAGTCAGGGCCAGGACCCTACTATTGCACCCTCGCCCCATTTACGTGGCTCTAAAGTCACATATGCCCGTCAACGCTCATTCTTAGATGACCTTCTTTTGGAAACTGGACCTTCCGGCGTAAATCTTGCAGCTGGTGTGGAGCAGAATGACCCGCTTGTTGAACCTCACCACATGAATCCTAATACAGGGTCTCGGGTTCGTCTCTTTACCATCGAGGATCCCGACAATGATGATGGGACTGTTCGGAGCATCCATGAACTTCGTCAAGCTGGCGGGAATGCTCGATACCGGGGCGCGGTCGAGTCCATCTTCGAGGATATTGAGGACATCCACATCTCCACATCGGGTCGGTGCAGTGCATTAGTGCAACTCTGCGGCAAGTTGCTAGATTCAAAGCTTGCACATCAATTCCTGGAGTGCAACTTTGATAAGAGGCTGGTGGATCTATTCTGCAGGGATCTTGACTTGACCTCTTCTTCACTTGCTCTCTGTGCCTACAAACTCTGTGCCATCGGGAGACCTCTTCCCTATATTCTCGCCACAACTGCCTTGCCCAAGCTTTTGGATGTATCACTTCCCTTGTTGGACGTTCAGGATGACCTGTTTGCAATGACACGTGCCCCGCAGCTGAAAATAGCCAAGGCTACTCAACTATCCATCCAGCATATTCTCCCACAACTTCAGTCAATGCTGCTTCCCGATGCTCATATGGTCAAGTTATCCCCTTGCTTCTTAATACTACAATGCTTGAGGACGACTATTGCGGCAGTTCAGGAGAAAGGCGAGAATCTCAGCGGTCTTCCTATGTCATTTTTGAAGCGATTGGTAAATCTCATGCTATCTACCAACACTTACCGGGAGAAAAGCTCAACTACCGTTGGGGCAGACGCCTCCCAAAATCTGATATTGGGATTGTCTATCCTAGAAGCCCATACGATCTCTGGAGGTCCTCTTTCCGTGGACCATCGTGATGTTCTGAGTTCCATTTCAAATCTGTATGGTTTGCTTTCTGTGACAGGAGACGGTCCAGTGAATACAACCAGCCAGAGTATTCAAAGCCTCTATATCCGAGTGATCCTGAACGTTACCAACAGCCACCCTAGCCTCTGCGATGATTTTGCAACGCCCGAGATGATAGGTGAACTGGCCGCAATTGCAATCGCCAATTTTGCCGACTTGGCCAAGAAGCCCCTCGCTCAGGACAACAGTAATTCTTTAGATACCGTGATCCTGGCACTGGGGGCTCTGATTAACCTAACTGAACAAAGCGAAACCTCGCGAGCCATTTTCCTCAACCCACAGAGTTCAGGCCCGTCTCTCCTCGGCCAATTGCTGCAGCTGTTTTTGGCTCATGTCGATTCCACTTCCGAGGTATAAATCCACCGCGGGTTATTTTTTCACCATGTTACCTGGCTGCTAATCCATTAATCTCTAGGCACATTCTGTCCCGGAAGTTCATCATAATGTTGCGGTGGGATATTTGGCGGTCCTCTTACTAGCCCTGTGTCTCAATTTCAGTGCACGAGCCGAGGTAAAAAGGTCATTGCACTCTAGGGGCTTATCGGTAATCATGTCAACGGTTGAAGAATTCTTGCAATATCACCGCAAGATCGAGCAGGAACTTCAACCCCTGACGGCACAATCTGATACAAGTGGATTCCATGTTCGATTGCAGGACCTGGTGGGTCGAATCCAACACATCGAGTGACAGTGTCTTTTTTGATGAATACCAGAGTCTGTTATGACTTTTATGTACCTATCGTTGATGGTGACGGTGGGCTTTTTCTCTGTTTTCTTCTTCTTTCGTCTTGCATCCTGAAATTAGGATGCAGAAAGAACGATCTTTGGCGAGATTTAATTAATGATTGATACCCTTTCCCTTTCCCTTTCCTCTCTCCCATCCCTAATTTTGTCTAGCATAAACTGAATTGTATATTAAGTAATGTATATCCTGAATGTGCTATCGGAATGCTGTGATTATCGGCTCACGTGCGGCCCCAGATCGGGTATCTAATCGCCTGTTTGCAGCGTTTGCACCCGATCGAGCTCCCCGATTGCTTCAACCTGCGGATTTGCCACTCTGACCGCGAGCTCCCATCGATCGCCTTTTAGTTCTGAAACCTCTTCCTTGAACTCCACGTATCCCTCCTTGTATTCAATTCTTCCCCTTCGACTTCACTCTACTTTACACCATGCCTGCTGCCCCGAAGCAGAGAAAGATTGCCATTGTTGGCAGTCGTTCCGTGGGTATGAGCCTTGATCAGCAATGGTATTCAAGGGGAATTTTCCTGGTATACTGACACTGGATGCTTCAGGAAAATCTTCCCTTACGGTCCGCTTCGTTGAGCATCACTTCGTGGAAAGTTACTACCCCACAATTGAGAACACCTTCAGCCGAATCATCAAATACAATGGTCAGGACTATGCCACCGAAATCGTGGACACGGCTGGACAGGTATGTGTCTGCTCCCTAGGATAGGAGGGAGGGAACCTTTTAAAGCTGACGCCTGTTTCACAGGATGAATACAGTATTTTAAACTCGAAGCATTTCATTGGCATTCATGGGTATATCATCGCATACTCGGTGACGTCGCGCCAGTCTTTTGAAATGGTAAAGACTATTCGTGACAAGATCTTGAACCATCTGGTAATTCCCCCCTTCAGGTCCATTCCCTTTGAAACATGATATCTGACTGCTATCGTGTGACACAATAGGGAGCAGACGAAGTGCCTCTGGTAGTGGTAGGCAATAAGAGTGACCTGAAGCCAGAGCAACGACAAGTCTCATTGGATGAGGGCCGCAAATTGGCGGAAGAGGTCAACTGTGCATTCACCGAGGCCAGTGCCTTCCTTGACTTCAATGTTGACAACGCATTCGAGCTGATGATTGGGGAGATTGAGAAATCTCAGAACCCGTCCCAACCTACAGGGGGCAACAAGTGTGCCTTGATGTGATCTGAAAACGAGTCATATTATGGCATGTATCTTCCCCTGGTATGTTAGTTTCCTTTGCTTTTCGAGGAAGCGGGTGAAATTATATAGGGGAGATCATGGGGGGTTAGAGCTCCTGGACCTGCTGCGCAAGTTCTCAACTCCCTTCACCCTTCCCTTTCTCATGTACCCCTAATTCTTGACTGCCACCAATCATGTCCCTCGTCACTGTAACCAATCTGAAGTTGACGTTGGGATTGTTGTCTAGGAGCTCTCTCCTGTGGAGATATCCAACGAACATTTGGTTATTTGCTTTCCCACGCCTTTCTCTCCCTGTGTTATTGTTGTGCCTTTCTTCTTCTTCTCTCCTTGTTATTGTCATTTGGGATCGGTGGAATCTTGGGACTTTGGGTTGTTTTGAATCATGGGTTTCTTTTTTTGCGTTTCCAGGGCTAGGAGAATATGTATTTGACATTTGCATAGAGTAATGAAATGCTGGGCCCTTTGGGGCTCATCGACACGTGAAATCTTTCCTACCCTGAGGGTGGAAGGGGAGTTTATAATTATAGAGTAGTATTTAGAGAATTTCCCGAGGTCATATGTTGGTTATTCAAAAATAGTTGTACTTATGTCTGTCCAGTATACGTCTCTGTGATATTTGGAATGGAACAGATTTACCATGTTTGGATTAAGTAATCCCCCGCTGTCCGCGCGCACTTTTTTCCCACTTTACCCCTCCACCAACGCCAGTGACTCAGATTTTGATTGTACCCCCTTCCTGACCATGTTGGACCTCAATGATTTTGTCACCGAGCGCGGTGGTGACCCCAATAAGATCAAGGAGAGCCAGCGCAGACGCCACGCCCCAGAGGAGACTGTAGACGAAGTGATCGCACTGTACGAAGAGGCCCGCCAAGGTATGTTTGTGGCTCGATTGACCTGGGAAGCAGCTTCTAACTCATGAGTAGCCCGATATGCAGTTACTCAAATCGGTTCCGAGCTGAATGCCCTCATGAAGCAGATCGGCATGAAGAAGAAGGTATCCCTCATCTCACCTTCTCACCACCTCGAGGACGAATGGCTCATATGTTGGATTGGATAGAACAAGGAAGATGCGACCGACCTGATCAGCCAGAAGACAGAGGTCGACAAGAGAAAAAAGCAGGCTGAGGATGCGGCTCTCGCAAAGGAGATGGAGCGGGACCGTAAGATTCGAACGATTGGAAACTACGTTCACGACTCAGTCCCCTTGAGCAACAATGAGGCAAGAATTCATTCTAGTGAAACGGTGGCATGGGAAGTGAACTAACGCCGATGGTGGACCACAGGATGACAACCAGGTCATCAGGACTTGGACCCCTCAAGATGCTGTTATGCAGCGACCCAATTGTCTCTCCCACCACGAGGTCTTGACTCGCCTGAATGGATATGACCCTGAGCGTGGTGTAAAGATTGTTGGCCACCGAGGATATTGCTTGACTGGCTACGGTCTCTTCTTGAACCTGGCCCTCGTTAACTACGGTTTGGAGTTTCTCTTCAACAAGGGTTACCAACCCAACCAGCCTCCGCAATTTATGCTCAAGGAGCTTATGGCTAAGACCGCGCAGCTGGAGCAGTTCGACGAGGAATTGTACAAGGTGACTGAGGGCGAGGATAAGTCCACCGATAAGTATCTAATTGCTACCTCTGAGCAACCGCTTTCTGCACTTCACAGCAGCGAGTGGCTGCAGGAGAGCGATTTACCCATCAAGTAAGAGCTATTCCCGCTGTCTTGTTGCGAGTGCTGATGTCTTTCTTTTTAGGTACGCTGGCTACAGCACCTGTTACCGCAAAGAAGCTGGTGCCCATGGTAAAGATGCATGGGGAATTTTCCGGGTCCACCAGTTTGAGAAGGTGAGCTGACTTGTCCCGCTGTCCCCCATGCAGCACCTATTTTCCCTGGTTGGAGGCTTATGTATTCTACAGATCGAACAATTTGTGTTGACCAAGCCGGAGGACTCATGGCAAGCGTTCGAGGATATGATGGCCACCTCGGAGGAGTTTTACAAGTCTCTGGGGCTCCCATACCAAGTCATGGCTATCGTATCGGGCGCATTAAACAACGCGGCAGCCAAGAAGTATGACTTGGAGGCTTGGTTCCCCTTCCAGCAGGAGTACAAGGAACTTGTCTCATGCTCCAACTGCCTTGACTACCAGTCCCGTGACCTGGAGATCCGCTTTGGTGTCAAGAAGGCCACCGATCTGAAGAAGACCTACGTCCACGCGCTGAATGCTACCTTGTGTGCCACCGAGCGGACCCTGTGCTGCGTTCTCGAGAACTACCAGCGGGAAGATGTACGTGCCTCGCCTTTTCCCTCCTGCACTTGGGAGGTTGATCATTGCTAACTCATTCCATCACAGGGTATCGAGGTCCCGGAAGTTCTGCGGAAGTACATCCCAGGCAACCCAGAGTTCCTTCCGTACGTCAAGGAACTTCCCAAGGACACGACTTCACAGAAACTCAAGGCCAAGCAGGCCAAGGGAACGGATGAGGCGGCCAAGAAGATGCAGGATCTCAAAGTCTAGGGGATTGAAAAGAAAGATGGTCATGTAGTACATGAGTTCTATTATGTAGTACGTATGCGGAAAAACGAATTCGAAAGTGGATCCTCCATAATAGAGTTACGAGTGGTTGATTGGATGAATAGAAAAGGCGGAAAATGCGGGAAAAAGGAAGAAAAAAGCCCCGCGATGGTTGCCCCTCTTCAATCACGCCTTCATGAGTCTAATGAGTCACGTATATCCAAATTTTTCTCTATACCACATACAGCGTAGCATGTATAGTATTGTAGTTCAGGCAAGGAATGAGTCAATTTGTCCAGTATGAAATCATTTATATAGCTCTTTTCCCCCTACGATAAAAAGAAGAAGAAAACGAAAAGGAAAGAGGAAAGAAACCATTGATCGCATCCGATTCCGGAGACTCGGTGGGCTTATATAAGGTGACCTAATTGCCCGTAATTTCATCATTTTATCCATTGCTCAAGACTTGGACTCTTTCTTTCCCCCTTGTTATTCCCCCCTACTCGGTTACGCCATGACATCTGCCAGAGACATTCGCCCTCGCCAGGACGACCTGGCCGCTCAGGCTCAATACCTGGCCACCTCGCCCTCTGCTTCCTTCCACTCCCCCTCCAGCCATGGCTCAGCGCTCACCCGGACGATCCCGGTGCTGAATGCGAAGCATCTGAAGCCTTTTGCGACACAAGACATCAAGGTTCTGCTCCTGGAGAACGTGAACGTGGCCGGCCGTGAAATTCTGCAACAGCAGGGCTACCAGGTGGAATTCCTCAAGTCTTCCCTTCCAGAGGACCAACTCATTGAGAAGATTCGGTACGGTGACCGACGTTCTCCCTTCCCAGGGAGGTAGCTACTGGCTTGGGAAGCTGACTGGGATCGAAATAGGGACGTCCACGTCATCGGTATCCGCTCCAAGACCAAGCTCACTGAGCGCGTCCTGAAGGAGGCCAAGAATCTGATTGTGATCGGCTGCTTCTGTATCGGAACCAACCAGGTGGACCTGCAATATGCGGCTGAACAAGGTATCGCCGTCTTCAATTCGCCCTTCAGCAACTCCCGTAGTGTCGCCGAGCTGGTGATCGGTGAGATCATTGCTCTCGCGCGACAGCTAGGTGATCGTTCCAATGAGATGCACAATGGAACTTGGAACAAAGTGAGCAACAAGTGCTGGGAAATTCGTGGCAAGACATTGGGTAGGTTTGGGATCTGTACAGTATGCAGGAATCAACCACTCACGGAATCTTCATAGGTATCATTGGTTACGGTCACATCGGTGCCCAATTGTCTGTCCTGGCCGAGGCCATGGGTATGTCCGTCATCTTCTATGATGTGCTTAACCTGATGTCTCTCGGTCAGGCCCGCCAGGTCGATACCCTGGACCAACTGATGGCCGAGGCCGATTTCATTACTTGTCATGTGCCCGAACTTGCTGAGACCAAGGGTATGATTGGCAAGCCGCAGTTTGAGAAGATGAAGACTGGCAGCTACCTGATCAATGCCAGCCGTGGAACCGTTGTCGACATTCCCGCCCTCATCGATGCTATGCGCAGCGGCCGAGTTGCCGGTGCCGCGCTGGATGTGTACCCGAATGAGCCTGCCGGGAACGGCGACTACTTCAACAATGAACTGAATGCATGGGGAACTGATCTGCGTTCCCTGAAGAACCTGATCCTAACTCCCCACATCGGAGGAAGCACTGAGGAGGCTCAGAGTGCCATTGGTGTGGAGGTGGCTCAGGCGCTGACCCGATACGTCAACGAGGGCACCACTCTGGGTGCTGTTAACCTGCCTGAGGTCACTCTCCGTTCTCTGACCATGGATGAGCCAGACCACGCTCGGGTGAGTTTTCTTATCAATGCTGACGAGAAAATCTGGAAACTCAAACTGACCTTATTTTCCTCAGGTCATCTATATCCACAAGAACATCCCTGGTGTGCTGCGAAAAGGTATGGGCCTCTCTCTCTAACAAGTCTCCATCTCCCCCCCAAAACATAACTTTTCTAACGTACATGTTCAATTAGTCAACGAAGTCATTGGTGACCACAATGTCGACAAGCAAATGACCGATAGCAGGGGCGATGTAGGTCTTACTTCCGATGGCGTAATCAGTATAAAGAGCTAACCCATAAGCAGGTTGCCTACCTGATGGCTGATATCAGCAGTGTGAGTGCTGCTGTCATCAAGGACCTGTATGAGAGACTTGAAACTCTCGACTGTAAGGCAATCCCATTCCTCTTGTTACACACGCGATCTGACTAACTTCTTTCAGCCCGAATTATGACCCGAATTCTGTACTAAAAAAGGAGCCCGTGATACTCCAACCATTGTAATCAACTTAACATGTTTTGAACCTGGGTTCATTCCATTTGAAAAACTCGCTGGGACCCTCAACGAGGTCCTACCCGTGCGACGTGGAGCCCTGTGTCTGTTGACTAGGTCAGGTCCTCTATACACAGACGAACCTCCGAACAGTAAGATCAAGTAACTAGAGATGGGAAAGCATAAAAGCAAATTGAAGGTTTACGCAAGCAATGTCTGTACAAGTGCCTCCAACCCAAAGTCTATGTAAAGTTTGCTCTCTTGAAGCCGATATATAGATAGGTACATACTTTAGTACTTTGACGATAAAATTTACACGGAAAGATAGACCGGAAGATGTGAAGCCTCTTGAGAAGTAGTTATAGTTAAATGACTGTATGTTGGATATCAGTTTCCATTTCATTTCAATTGATATCTTATCTTTGGCCAGCTAAGAAGGCCCCCATGCCATGACCATTTATGGAGAATGATTTGCAGGCGTTACGTCGGCTAATTAATATGAAGATGTTGATAATGCACAGCCTCTACCCAGGTCCTCGGAAACTAGGACTCCGACTTCTTCTTCGAGCTGGTTCACGGCGATAGTCACGCCGGTTCCCTCCACGCCAATCCGCATTTTGGGGCGGATTATCGGGAGCTTGTCCATAATTTGGGACATAAGAGTCAATACTGCTGGAGAACCTGCCACCTGGACGGCCTTGGGAGAATCGATCCCGCCGTGAGTCGTCGGTCCATCCGGCTTGCGCACCATCCCACTGTTGGTGAGAAGACACAGGAGGCCGTGGGGGAAGCCCGCTATCTCGCTGGGAGGAAGGAAATGGACCACGTCGATTGGAGTTGCCTGACATACCTGGTGGCCCATTTGGTCGACCGCCTCGAGCGGCCCCTGGGATTCTGCTTCGAGAATCTGGTCGAGAACCGGGGCCGGTCCAGGCTCCGTTGGAAGAGGCATCACCAGCGTTGCCCCCTGGAGCTGGGGGAACGGGGGCCCGTTGGCCGCGGAACTTCTTTCGATCCAGCTCATGGGAATCTTGGAAGTGGGGGATCTCCCCCGGGTGTGCGGGAAGTGGCGGAGTGGTAAAATATGGATGTTTCAATGCGTCGATGGCGTTGACACGCTTTCGCCAATCAAGCTTGAGAAGCTCGGTGAGTAGCGAGACAGCGGCGGGGTGTTGACTATTGTATTGTTAGTTTATGCCAGTCTAACCCACGGCCGCATTTCAAAAGCGGGTGATGAAGGATCTTCCTACTCTTTAAAGACATCGTTCAGGTTTCCACGCTTGTAACCAAAGTTTTTGACTCCCTCGCAGCCAGGCAAAGAACTCCACCCGGGCATGTTCTCGTCATTTGGGGTCCCCACAAGATTGAAGATGAGTTGTGCTTGATTAAGATCGCTACTGCCCGAAAGAATGGGCTTTCCTTTGAACATCTCACCGAAAACACACCTATAGGATAGATCAGAGCATATCCAACAAGAAACATGTGTTCAAACTTACCCTACACCCCACATATCAACGGCAGTCGTGTACTTCCGGAGCGAGAGCAGCAACTCCGGTGGGCGATACCATCGGGTCACAACTAGGGCTGTGTATTCTCGTTTTGCTTCGCCTCCGCCCTTTCCAGGTTGCGGAGGAGGTTCATCGAAGGGTCGTGCAAGCCCAAAGTCGGCAATCTGAAGGATTCCACCATTGCTGATGAGAAGATTGGCAGCTACCCCATTGATAAGTTTTCATTGTACCAAAAGTTATGGGGAATCAATAAGAACGTACCTTTCATGTCACGGTGCAAGATACGACTCTGCTATATGCGTCAGACAGGTAGCTCCTTGAACCGGTTGAGAACAAGCCATACCGCATGTAGGTAACGAAGACCTTCAAGAAGCTGCATCAAATAACATTTGATCTGAGGCTCGGTAAACTGCACTGATGGGTTCTCCAGGAGCCCAGAAAGATCATGTTCCATATATGGGGTAACCATGTACATGCTGGGTTTCTTTCGTCCCTCGCCTGAAGTATGTGTCAACACGTAATCCGCGGTAAAGATTTCAAGCCATCAAAGACCATCTTTTACCTTTGCTCCGCTCAACAGCCATCTCTTTGAGCTGCAAGACATTTGGGTGAGAAAGCACCTTCAGAATCTTGATCTCTCGAATTGCGGTGATCGGGAACTTTACAGAGCAGGTCAGCTGGGGTGTGCAATTGGGGAAATTCCAAGTGAAGCATACGCCTTCTTTCTCATGGTGCATGAGAATCTTCTTCAAGGCCAGGACCGAGTTGTCTTTCTTGGACCTTGCTTTGTACACCTCACTGGTCCAACAATTAGCCCTTGAAACTCTACTTGGCCAGAGATAACCCACCCGAAAGTCCCCTCTCCAAGCTTGCCGATGAATTCAAAATCTCGAATGTTAGAGCAGCCAGGAAATCGGGGCTCGCCATTGCTATCCTTTTCGAGGGACGACATGGACGCGGTTTCGTTTCGGTACGAAATGCTTGCTTTTGATTAATCAAGAAATGATTCGATTGAGAAATCGTGGATTCCGACCACCCGAGTTCAAGTTCAGGTATGCTGCTAAGTTGGTTTTTGGTGCTCACAGGGAATCTAAGTCGGGTATCATGGGTTCATTCAGCTCAGGGCGATAAAAGCGCTTAGTTGGATTTCGTCGGGGAATTCCGAGTCAAGGGGCACCGATGATTTTGGAGGGTAGGTGGAATCATAGTAGCATTCACTGATCAGATTAAAAAGTAAAAGGGACCAGATGTGAGCTTTCGCATTGCCAGGGCCATTCAAGGGTCTCTTTGAGCGGAAAGAAGATTTGAGGTGAAGTGACGGTAGCAACGAGGACGGTCAAGTCTCCAGGTTCCCAGATCTTGCAGGTGAACAAGAAAATAAGACCCAAGTCCCAGGTTCTTCAGTTGAGCAACAGAAGAAACCTTGGACGTTGAGGAAGAAAGAGCGCCGTCACTGATCACGTGACGGTGAGACTTCCACTTCCTCGAATTCCCGCTTCCGACGAACTCCCCGTCTTCTGCAAAGCACCCCGTCCTGCATACACAAGTAGGTGACTTCTTCAACCGCCAAAAAAAACTGCGTCCGCTGACTCAATCTGTAGCCATGGCAGGCAACTCCCACCACCCGGTCCACATTCACGCGGCCCGGCCGTTATACCGCTTCACTGCCACTGCCTTAGGTGCCAGCATGTGGTTCTTCGTATGAATCCCTTTCCCCAATATAATTGCATCTGGGTCAATCATGCTAACTAGATGCAACGCAGCTTATGTACCGTGCTAAGAAGGACGGTCCGGCTCTTCTGGGATGGAAGCATCCTTGGGATCACTAGATGGAGGGGCTCGGTCTTTCTCATAACCACGAACCATGCTCAATTGAACTGGAGCAGGCTTGCGCGCCTTTCGATACCTTGACTTTCATTTTGTTATTATTTCTCTGGAAGAGAAATAAGCTTCCAGGGGCCTTTGGTGGTTGATATGTACCATACCGTTTTTATTAGGTGACAATGCGATGCACCATACGACTCTCTATCTACCGCGCCTCTTCTCTTTATATAAATACAGTCACCATCACCACCACCACCTTGGCCCCCTTCAATGTATTCACAGGCCCATCCCTTCCAGAAGAACCTTGTACTGGCGACGCTTCTTGCGATAGCTGGGCTGTAGCCGAGTCCGGGCATGGCCAATAATGCGCGCTAATCGGGGGAACACAGTGACCTCGGCTGACCAGGCCAGTGCAAACATCCCGAGTGCAAGCGCCAATATCCAGCCTCGATAGGTATCCGACATCATGGTCAACTCGAGCACGTTCGTGACCCACTTTGATGGCCGGAAAAGCATGTAGACTGCGATCAGCAAATCGATGATGATTGTGCAAAGATATGGAACTATCGTGCAAACAGTGATTAGTGGTAGCCCGTTAGTGTTTTTGGAGTCAGGGAAGTTATTGCTCACCGTTTAATGTCATCGGTTGCCGAAAAGGCGGTCCAACAGTTAGAACAATACTAGTCAGAATGTATTGGAAGCAGGAGAAAAGGAACAGCGCCGTGTTTTCTGAGTTCACAATGTTACTCTTATCTAGATTCAGTTGAGGAGGGAGAAACCTGAATCCAACAGTCAGCAATGTCTTCAGCTCGCAGTTCAACATAGAAAACAACATACCAGGGCTGGGTCTGGACAGTCTGGAAGATCACCAGCTGGGCGAGAACCACCATAAAGATCTGGCCCAGGAGAGGAGTCAACACCTTTCGCGATACGAGGTCTGCTGTGGGCCGCTTGCGAGAAAGCGTAGGATAAGGACCCGTCCAACCCACTAGTTGTCGGTCAGCCAATCGTCCCAAGATGAGGTCAAGCATTACGCACTAAAAATAGCAATTGGCATGATCAAAGCAAGATCGATGAACAGAAACTGTATATTCGGTCAGTCACATCTCTAGGTGTCTTCATGGGTAGAATTTGGGGGTTTTTGCTCACCTGGAAGTCACCAAGGTTGGAACCAGACGTATAAAGAAAGCTCACGGAGGAAAATTGAATGGCTGAGTAGAGACTCATAAATTTGAAGCAGCAGAAACTTGTCACCAAAGCAGCGCGGCCCTCACTATCGAGTTTCTGTGAGCTGAATTCCCTATTTTTGAGGGTGTGAAGTAGTGATCTTACCGAATCAATGTGGGCACACAAGAGATCTCGAAAAGCCTGCTGGTGAAAGGGGCAGCAACAGATGCCTCAGCGTCAGACAAGGAGATTCCCACGTCGGCGGCTTTCAAAGCGCCGCAATCATTCGCGCCGTCTCCGCAAAAGCCACAGCAGTAGTCAATTGATTGGAGCTTTTCAACTAGTTCATGCTTCTCATCTGGTGACATTCGAGCAAAAACTTTTCCAATGACCAGAATCTGAACAGGATGGTCAGAAAAAAGATCGTCTCGGTTTGATACTCAACCGGAAAATGGCAAAAGCAACTCTTACCCGGTTCAATACATCCTCGTTCCCATAGTCAACCATCCACCGGAACACATCACCCGTAACTGCAACGCAGTAATGCCGATCATGAAGTATATTTCCCGGGATAGATAGATCCTCTTCTGTTGAGATTTGGAGAGGCTAGAACATTGGTTAATAAACATAATCACGGCAATTGTTTCAGGTTTTTCATACTAGAAGCGTTCTTGGGTCCAATCTGAGATCAGGATTGTCCACACTTTCCCATATAAGGGATGTTTTGGTGATAAGACCGGGTTCTTAGTCGGTCAGTATAGTTCAAATTTCTCGAGGGGGAAAAGTGCAGTACAGACCTTCAATGAAATGTGGGATAAAACAATGCTCGCCTGGGTCGATCATCTTACACTCCTTGGCAACACTCACTGCTGTTAAAATGTTATCACCCGTACACATGACATTGCGAATGCCGGCTTCATTCAACTCGGAGATCACACGAGAAGTGCTAGGCTTCAGCTTATTTTCAAAGATAATGAAGCCCAAAAACTCAAGATTACTCTCGGCCTCGGTCCGGCTCAGTTTTTGGGCTTTCATCCAACTTAACTTCCGTTCGTATTTGGTTGCACAGGCAATCACTCGATACCCTTTGTGGGTGTAATGGTTTAGGAGTTCGTCGTAGTCGGATGGGACTGCCCATGAGGTGAGTAAATCAGCCAGAAACTGTTCCATAGGGAGAAACTCACGGGTTTCGGGCACACATATATCCTTGATGCTTTCGGGGGCACCTTTCACAAAGAAGCTGACCCCATTGTCGCCAAACTGTCGAACGAGAACACTTGCGCGGCGGAGTTGAGACACGAATTCGAAATTCCGTAGAACACCTAGTTCGACGGGAAGCTGCGATAAAACATAATGATTAGTGGCTATTTCAAACACAAGAGCACTTCACAGCTTACATTGGGCCCATTTCGTTGACTTTCGCCGGTGTGGGTCTCTGGTGGTCTTGCAACGGATGGAGTGATAGTATCAAACTTGGGACTTGTCGGCTCGGAGGCATGGCCCCCACCCTCTTCATACGACCAACCTGTGAACTGAAACATCTTGACATCAAGAGGATCTCCTAGTAGCTCGCCATCCACAACCCTTAAGGAGTGACATGTTGCCATGGTGTATACTATCTTCCGCTGCTTCTCCAGGTCGTAGGGTGAGTTCGCAGCTGACGATGGTAGTAGTAGACCGGAAGAAGTTTCGGACAACAGCTCAGAAAACCTTGCATCCATCAGACAAGTTCCATTGGATAGATTCTTAGTGTTCGAATGACCATTGAGTACCAACCTTTGGTTATTGCTGACAGCCCGTGCACCGAGAACATCTAAACCATCTTCCGTGAGGGTTCCTGTTTTATCAAAACAGACAACGTCTAGCTTCCCTCCAACATTGACTCTAAGATTTTGAAGGTGTCAGTAGGAGACTGCCATTTCATATGCAAGAGCAACTCACTTCTGGGGACTAATGCAGAAAATACTTTGCTTCTTGAGGCGGGAGAGTGCAAAGTTTGTTCCAATGCTAAGGGTTGCCGGAAGGGCCGGAGGAACAACGATTGTAATCAAATCGAGGGCGCGGACAATGATGAGATGCCAAGAAAGCTGCTATTTATCAGCAATTAAACACATACCCTGTCGCGATTGACCTACCCCCAGTCTGACGAAATTGATGAATGACGCCACAAAGCCGCAGAGCGCGACCATTGCCATCACGGCAATGTAACGAAATGAGTCTCGGTAGAATTTGAAGCCCGAGGGTTTCGGAAATAGCATTGAGCGGACTAGTGCACCCTTAGTGGTCGAAAATCCGGTTCTGGCGACCATAGCCAAGGCAACGGCTTCATCGTCGTGTGCATTCTGAGGCCGCCTGGCCCGAATGATTTTGGTCCCACTGAATAGAAAGTGCTTGGCAACATTGGGATGTATCGACGGGGCACTGAGATCAAGATGTTTGAGAGCGTCATCGATGAAGGGCGTCTTAGATACAGGCACAGATTCACCTTTTATATGTTAGAACATCGACCAGCCAAGGGTCTGGGGCGGGGATCGTGAAAACATACCAGTGAGCATACTCTCATTGACAATGCAATCGCCCGACAATAGGATAGAATCACAGGGTACTTGGTTCAATGACGGGTCAGAGAACTCGAACACATCTCCAGGTACCAGATCTTGTGAAGAAACCGATCGCCCTGGAGGTCAAGATGGTCAGCAGCCCTCCAATCAAGTCTTAGTAAATCTTTCCATTGCGCAGGCTTACAGAATCCATTCCTGAGGACACGCACGTCGCACTCGAACAGGGATATCTCTCTCAGCCGACTCATTGACTGTCTGGACATCAGTATCTCTACAGCTTTACTTCCACTGGATCTCAAGGGCCTACCGATTTAGTTTCTAGCACAGTAGTGGCGATGCTGAAGGCGGAGATGAGAAAGATGCAAACCGCATAGTAGTAATATTCATCCATGGACCAAAGGATGAGACTCGCCACTTGGAAGATGTAAAAGGGGTGGAAAGCCTGTTCCTAGTAAGAGAGAGGCAAAACGGGGGCCTTATAAAGGAAGGAGACATACCTCGTCGAGCAGCAATTGCGGCAAGGTTTTTTGCTGGATGTCAATGACGTTTTGTCCGAAAATTTGTTCTCTGCTATCTCGCTCGTCGGCATCCAATCCTCCACGCATGGCCTTTGCATTGGTCCACGCGGGATCTCTCCAGCCATTGATCAAGGAGAATTTGTCTTCGACGGGGTGGTAAAAGAATCGCAGGTATCTATAATCGAGAAACCGTAGGGATTCAATGGTTGGATCGCGGTCTTCGTCGTAAGCTTGACCAGAGGAGTCAACAAAAACAGTGGATAGTGGACGCCCATAGGACTGACTACCCACTTTGTGGATGGTGAATTGATTCCATTGGTCCTGATGGGCAGGTTAGTACACTGAATCGGAGCAGAAAAAAAAAAAAAAAAAAAAAAGTCTCGTCGTTATTCTTACCTCGATAGCAATCCACTGGCATTTCCCCAATGGAGCCGCTTTTCCAGTCAGTCTTACGCGCCATCGTGGGAGCCAGCGCAAGAGAAGGTATGCGAGGCCGCCGGTCAAGATACATAGAGCGATATAGAGAGCAAACCCTCCTGTACTGGTGGAGAATCCCGCAAAGACCGCCGTCAAGTCTTCTGATGCAATATACACTTTCTGATTGAGTCTGCTCCCGGACCTTCTATCACGGCCATATGAGCTCGCAGAGATGTATCGTGACAGCAGAGGTTGCTCTACCGAGTCCCGCGATTGTGAATGTCTCTTGGAAATGAAAGAACCTCTGCTGGACTCAACATCAGCTTCGGCGAATCCATCTGCCGATTCTTCTTCGAATCCGGAGCTCATATTCTCCAAGTCTTCCTCCACCGCATCCTCGTTCGACCATTCTGCAAAATCTTCCCCGTCTTGGAAATAAGTGAAACTGACCGTCGATCCCGTTCGGTTACGACGATGTAAAAATGAGACGACACTCGACGGGATACTTTCTGAGATGGGGCCATCGAATACCTGTTTCACAGTCAATAATGTACAGTGTGCAAAAGAAAGCAATCGCATCGACATACCTCATGCCGGGCCATCTCTACATCAGACACCACACTCACACTATATTTTTCGCTTAGCGACATCTTCACAAGGGTCGTGGGGGCTTCATTACCTGCTCCGAAGAGAGTCCCGCCGACGACTCGACCGGGACATGGAGAGGTCCATGGGGCCAGTCCCCGGCGGGGATGGTGGCCGGCTACCCATCACGCTATGATAAGACGGCTTTTGGGGGATTGGCGTTCGATGATCTGAAGCTCACCCGGGCAAGCTCTTTGGCACGAGCAATGGAACACTATGGTGTCTTTTATTAGGACCGGTGCATCACTGTACAGTAGCGGGTACTTGAAAGTCAAGAAGGCGCCGGATATAATGAAAATGATCGTGGAGAGCTCGTGTGCCAGTGACTAGGGCGGCGTTCCAGAAAGTCAGTGCTACTTCGTTATCGCCATGTGACCTTGATAAGCCGGCGAATGTCCTCAGGCGTGATATAAGCAAGCCATCCCTGTTTAGGCAGGAGGGGCAAGATGGCGGTTTGGGGGTAGATAGATAGATATGTATATGCTAGTAAATACATGTTCAGATTCTAGGGTTAGCAATTTCATTTTCTTTGATTCTAAAGTCCTATGGAATCAAGATGATCCAATTCTTATTCGAATGTATGAGTCAGCCGTAAACCTCCGAGAAAATGCTCTACAGCACCGTAAAACTATATATTTATATGCATGCATATAACAATTGGGAAGTGAGAGTCTGAATAAGATACAATGTCAACATCAGTCTAGAAAAGTTAACACGACCTTCAAATCACGCTCCTATCAACATCTAGATCGGCCTAACAATTATGTACATATGTGTTTCTAAAATTAACATGTTTTGGAGGGCAAATGGGTCGCGGCCACCAGTCGGACTTGGTTCCAAAAGAGAACATTGAATGGTTTAGTCACGATCTACATTGAAGATCTGGAACCAACTACGCTGAAGTAACTCTGGATGATCATTATATTAAGTTTTTTTTTATATTCCTTGATTAATATAGAAAAGAACGGGAATATTACCAATGCATTATAGGAAGGTTAAATGTAAAATTTTTTCTTTTGGGATTCATTATACCGGGGTCACCCAGGCGAATAGATATAAATTGACGTAGAGAGAAATGTACGAAAAACTATCATGAATTAGCTAATATCTAAAGATAAAGAGTGAGAGAAATAGAAAAGTCCAGGGAGAGAGAAAAAGAGCGAGAGGGGAAGTTGTTGGGAGCAGTTTTTCAACCAGAACCGCGTCCCGCCAAGCCCCTCCGGACACCGGCGCTAAGGATCCCACCATCCAGACTCTCACTCCTCCCCCAAAACTCCACGACCCATATCAATTTTCTTCCCTCCTTTTCTGATCTTCAACTCATCTCCTTACCCTCTCCCCCTGTCAGGCCTTCTCTTCTCCCCCCTCCTTCTCATCATGTCTGAACCCATCAGGAATAAGAAGACTGATTTCCCGGTCGCCCCGTAAGGATTTTTCCCTCTCCCTGACCGCTTATCGAGCAAAAACACTGACGCCGTGAAAAAAATATACAGGACCCCGCAAAACACCCCAGCCAACAATGCTCCCATCTCCTCGCACGCCCAACAGCCTGGTGTCTCCAGCATCACGGAAGGTAAGACTTTCCCTCTCCCTCACACGTGTTGTTAACCCCGGGTTCTAAACGGGTTCGTGTTCCTAGAAACCTTAGACAATGCGACAGCCGCTTCGCTTTTCGCCCGCAACCCCGCCCTGGTTTCGATGATCCAGGGTAAGCTGGGCCAGCTCGTTGGTCGCTCATCCGGCTACATCGAGTCCCTTCCCCCGGTCGTCCGCCGCCGCGTCGCTGGCTTGAAGGGTGTCCAGAAGGAGCACTCTAAGCTGGAGGCCCAGTTCCAGGAGGAGGTCCTGGAACTCGAGAAGAAGTACTTCGCCAAGTTCACCCCGCTGTATGAGCGCCGGGCCACAATTATTAACGGAGGTGTGGAGCCCACCGAGGCCGAGGTTGAGGCTGGCAAAGAAGACGAAGAGGAGGACGAGGAGAACGACGATGCAGAGGAGAAGAAGGAGACCGAGGGTGAGGCCATTGCCGGTATCCCCGAGTTTTGGCTGTCGGCTATGAAGAACCAGATCTCTCTGGCGGAAATGATCACCGAGCGGGATGAGGAGGCCCTCAAGCAACTCACCGACATTCGCATGGAGTACCTCGACCAACCCGGATTCCGTTTGATCTTCGAATTCTCAGAGAATGAGTTCTTTACCAACAAGACTATCTCCAAGACCTACTACTACAAGGACGAGAGTGGATATGGTGGCGACTTCATCTACGATCACGCCGAGGGTTCCAAGATTGACTGGAAGGCGGAGAAGGATCTCACTCTGCGTCTCGAGAGCAAGAAGCAGCGTAACAAGAGTAAGTGGAAACCTACCCCTACCCCTACCCCTCCCCCCTTCCCTACACCCATCGGTATCAAGTATCAAGGCTAATGTACATATCCAGACACCAAGCAGACCCGTGTCGTCAAGATCAGCGTGCCTACCGAGTCCTTCTTCAACTTCTTCTCCCCCCCGCAACCCCCGACTGATGACGATGAGTCCGTTGCCAGTGACATCGAAGAGCGCCTGGAGCTGGATTACCAATTGGGTGAGGATATCAAGGAGAAGTTGATCCCCCGTGCGATCGACTGGTTCACCGGCGAAGCCCTTCAGTTTGAGGAGCTGGGTGACGACATGGACCCCGATGAGTTCGATGATGAGGATGACGAGGATGATGAGGACGAGGACGATGAGGATGATGAGGATGAGCGGGGATCGGACCGTGATGTGGAGGACGACTCAGACGAAGAGGTATGTCTTTCCTTAGTTTCATCCCCGTAGTGTCCCACTGCTAACCTTCCTCCAGGATGGTACTTCTAAGCCCAAGAAGGAGGCCGCCGAGTGCAAGCAAAACTAGAAAGTGAAAAACCAGAGAAAACAAAAAGTGTGGTCCCTTGGCCAGCACACGGCTCACTCGATATGCTTGATGGAATTCGTCGTTGATGTTCTTGCTATGTTTCCTTTTTCCTTTATCTTTTCCCTCATCACTGATGCCTTTGTCTCCCTCTGCACTGCGTGAACTTTTGTCTCTACCTAATATCTTCCAATCAATCGACATAATCAGTGTAATATTATTTACTCGCCCTTCCACTAGGGAAAGTGGAGGAGAGGCGTGTATTGTCCAGGATGTTAGGCGATATGGCCTTGATAGATAAGAATCCCGAACCTAGAATGGCTTGATCTTTTACCTTCCACTTATCTAGATTTCAAACATATCATACATATTATAGACATGTGCATTTTAGGTGTATGATTAGAAGTTGACAGATGTGACCCGAAAGATGGCGGTGACAGTGTGGGGGCTGTGGCGCGGCAACCCCCAACTTAGTCCCGAAGCTCGCGCTCCTTCAGGGGTTCTCTCTCGCTAAAACAGGTGTCACTAAACAACTTCTCCCTTTCCATCCCCTCAAAATCTACCTCTTTCCTTTCTTTCTTTCTTTCAGATCATGAGTCGATGAGGGGTCACCGCGAGACCCCTTGTCTTTGGACTGTTGTGATTAATCTACCTTTTCTTTTTTCCCCCCTTTGGATGCTCGGTTCCTCCGAGACCTAGCTATCGTTAAGCGCTTCACATCTTCTTCGATACCATCGCCTTTACGACTCAATTGTATTTCTGGAACGTTAGCGAAACACCATGGCGCACATTTACGAAGTTGGAACAAGGGCCTGGCAGCCCGACCCGACAGAGGGATGGGTTGCGTCCGAGGTCAAGGAAAAGCTGGTGGATGGAGAGAAAGTCCAGCTGGTGTTTGAGTTAGAGAATGGAGAGGTCGGTGCTGGATTCATATGTGGAGGAAGGTCTTGGTGGGTGTGCACAAGATGGAAAGCTGACGAGGAGTGATAGACCAAAACTGTCGAGACCACGCAGTCCGAATTGCAGGTCGACAACAACTCGAATCTGCCACCGTTAATGAATCCGGCAATGCTGGAAGCGAGTGAAGACTTGACCAACCTGTCTCACTTGAATGAGCCCGCTGGTTCGTCATGCTGGAAAATGAAGATCTTGTTCCCTCGACTGACGGCCTTGAAGTCCTGCAGGCTATAAAGCTCCGTTACGCGCAGAAAGAGATATATACCTACAGTGGAATTGTTCTGATCGCTACCAATCCTTTTGCTCGAGTGGATTCCCTCTACGTCCCGCAGATGGTACAGGTGTACGCCGGGAAACAGCGCGCCTCGCAGGCACCCCACTTATTCGCCATTGCAGAGGAGGCATTTGCGTAAGATTTGATACATTTTTTGGATTCCTAGGATCGTCTTTTAACCTATTCTTTTGCTTCTAGTGACATGCTTCGCGACGGGAAGAACCAGACGATTGTGGTCTCTGGTGAATCAGGTGCCGGTAAGACAGTGAGCGCCAAATATATCATGCGGTACTTTGCGACTCGCGAGTCTTCAGATCAGCCTGGAAAGTACACCACAAGCCGAGCCGATGCAATCAGTGAGACGGAGGAGCAAATTCTGGCAACCAACCCAGTCATGGAGGCATTCGGTAACGCCAAAACCACCCGTAACGATAACTCTTCCCGGTTCGGTAAATACATCGAAATCATGTTCGATGACCGAACGAACATTATTGGTGCCAAGATCCGTACTTACCTGCTGGAGAGATCGAGACTTGTATTCCAACCCTTGAAGGAGCGCAACTACCACATCTTCTACCAGCTTGTGGCTGGTGCTACCGATGCGGAAAGACAAGAGCTGGGTATCTTGCCCGTCGAAGAGTTCGAATACCTCAACCAGGGTGGAACACCGATTATCGATGGCGTCGATGACAAAGCCGAATTCGATGCGACCAGAAAGTCATTGGCTACAATCGGCGTGTCGACACAGTTCCAGACTGAAATCTTCCGTATCCTGGCAGCTCTGCTACACCTTGGTAATGTGAAGATTACTGCGACTCGTACTGATTCTTCTCTGTCGGCCTCCGAACCATCCCTTGTGCGCGCCTGTGAGATGCTAGGAATCGATGTGAATGAATTCGCGAAATGGATTGTCAAAAAGCAGTTGATCACGAGAGGGGAGAAGATCACCTCTAACCTAACCCAACAACAAGCCCTCGTGGTTCGCGACTCCGTGGCCAAGTTCATATATTCCAGCCTTTTTGATTGGCTTGTGGATAAGATTAATAGGGGCCTAGCGACTGATGAGGTTATTGAACGAGTGCAGACTTTTATCGGCGTGTTGGATATCTATGGTTTCGAACACTTTGCAAAGAACTCCTTTGAACAGTTCTGTATTAACTACGCGAACGAGAAACTGCAGCAGGAGTTCAATCAGCACGTATTCAAGCTTGAGCAAGAGGAGTATGTCCGAGAAGAGATCGACTGGACTTTCATTGATTTCTCTGATAACCAGCCTTGTATCGATCTGATCGAGGCCAAACTTGGAATCTTGTCCCTACTTGACGAGGAGTCTCGACTTCCCATGGGATCAGATGAACAATTTGTCACCAAACTCCACCATAACTTTGCGGCCGATAAACAAAAGTTCTACAAAAAACCTCGCTTTGGGAAGTCCGCTTTTACCGTTTGTCACTATGCTATCGACGTCACCTACGAGTCTGACGGATTCATCGAAAAGAATCGTGATACCGTTCCCGATGAGCATTTGGAGGTGCTGCGCAATTCCTCAAATGACTTCATCAAAGAGATCTTGGATACAGCTGCCAAGGTTCGTGAAAAAGACTCGGCAGCCCTCACATCCAAGCCGGTTGCAGCAGCTCCAGGGCGTCGGATCGGTGTAGCTGTGAATCGCAAACCAACGCTTGGAGGAATCTTCAAATCATCTTTGATTGAGCTTATGAGCACTATCAACTCCACGGATGTGCACTACATCCGCTGCATCAAACCAAATGAAGCCAAGGAAGCCTGGAAATTTGAAGGTCCTATGGTCCTAAGTCAACTGAGAGCCTGTGGTGTGCTGGAAACCGTTAGAATCAGTACGGCTGGATACCCGACTCGTTGGACCTACGAGGAGTTTGCTATACGCTATTACATGCTTTGCCACTCCTCCCAGTGGACATCGGAGATCCGAGACATGTGTCACGCCATTTTGCGGAAGGCGCTAGGGGATGCGAAGCAGGACAAGTATCAGCTGGGACTGACCAAGATCTTTTTCCGGGCGGGTATGCTAGCTTTCCTTGAAAATTTGCGTACGTCCCGATTGAATGAGTGTGCGATTATGATCCAGAAGAACTTGCGATGCAAGTACTACCGTCGTCGTTATCTCGAGGCCCGCGAGTCCATTCTCACCACTCAAGCCTTTATTCGGGGTTTCCTAGCCCGGCAACGCGCACAGGAGATCCGCCGGACCAAGGCCGCAACTACGATCCAGAGGGTTTGGCGCGGCCAGAAGGAGAGGAAACACTACAACGAGATTCGAAGCAATTTTGTCTTGTTCCAGTCTGTCACCAAGGGTTTCCTCTGCCGGCGCAACATCATGGACTCTATTCACGGAAACGCTGCCAAAGTTATCCAGCGAGCCTTCCGTTCATGGCGTCAATTGCGAGGTTGGCGGCAATATCGCCATAAGGTGGTCATTATCCAAAATCTTTGGCGAGGCAAGCAGGCTCGAAAGGTCTACAAGTCTTTGCGTGAGGAATCTAGGGATCTTAAACAGATCTCTTACAAGCTGGAGAACAAGGTGGTTGAGTTGACCCAATACCTGGAGTCTCTGAAGCGTGAAAACAAGTCTCTTGTCTCCCAGCTAGAGAACTATGAGACCCAGTTGAAATCGTGGAGAAGCAGACACAACACCTTGGAGGCTCGTGCAAAGGAGCTCCAGGCGGAAGCCAATCAGGCAGGTATCACTGCGGCCCGCCTGGAAGCCGTGGAAGAAGAGATGAACAAACTCCAGCAGAGCCACTCTGAAGCCCAAGCTACCATCAAGCGTCTCCAAGAAGAGGAGAGAGTATCGCGCGAAGCCCTTCGCGTAACCAACGAGGAGTTGGATCGTCTTAAACTGCTCAATGGCGACCACGAGAAGGAGAAATCAGCTCTCCGCCAACGTGTTTCAGAGCTCGAGGAGCAGTTGGAAGTCGCCAAACGAACTGCGCCTGTCAATGGTGTGAACGGCGAGGTGCCCAATGGCACCGCTGCCCCCACTCCCGCCAGCGGTTTGATCAATCTCGTCTCTTCCAAGAAGCCTAAGCCCCAGCGACGCAGTGCTGGTGCAGAGAAGGTCGGAACTGATCGCTTCAGCGGTGCCTACAACCCGCGGCCCGTCTCTATGGCAATCCCCGGTCTTGGCGCTGCTCGCTCGAACGCCGCAACCTCACCAGGACTGGATTCGGTCGAGGCAGAGCTCGAGCAGCTCCTTTCCGAAGAGGAAGATTTGAACGACGAGGTCGCCATGGGATTGATTCGCAACCTTAAGATTCCTCTTCCCAGCTCCACCCCGCCACCCACTGAAAAGGAAGTCCTGTTCCCTGCCTATCTGATCAATCTTGTCACCTCAGAGATGTGGAACAACGGCTTTGTCAAGGAATCGGAACGTTTCTTGGCCAATGTTATGCAGTCCATTCAGCAAGAAGTCATGCAGCACGACGGCGATGATGCAATCAATCCCGGTGCCTTCTGGCTGTCGAACGTGCATGAAATGCTGTCGTTTGTTTTCCTGGCCGAGGACTGGTATGAAGCACAAAAGAGTGACAACTATGAATATGATCGTTTGTTGGAGATTGTGAAGCATGACCTGGAGAGCTTGGAGTTCAACATCTATCACACTTGGATGAAGGTGTTGAAGAAGAGGCTGTATAAGATGATTGTTCCGGCCATCATTGAATCTCAGTCTCTGCCGGGCTTCGTTACCAGCGAAACCAACCGGTTCCTTGGCAAGTTGCTGCCTTCGAATAACAACCCCGCTTACAGCATGGACAACCTCTTGAGTCTTCTCAATGGTGCCTATAAGGCCATGAAGGCATTCTATTTGGAAGACACCATTATCCTGCAGACCGTGACCGAACTTCTGCGCCTTGTCGGAGTGACTGCATTCAACGACCTTCTCATGCGGCGCAATTTCCTGTCGTGGAAGCGAGGGCTGCAGATCAATTACAACATTACCCGCATCGAGGAATGGTGCAAGAGCCATGATATGCCAGAGGGAACCCTGCAGCTGGAACACTTGATGGTATGTCCCTCGAACTGTTTGGGTGAATGCCAGTTTAGCTAATTTGACGACCACAGCAAGCGACCAAGCTTCTCCAGCTTAAGAAGGCAACTTTGAATGATATTGAGATCATCCAAGACATCTGCTGGATGTAAGACAGATCCTCCATGTATTCGGTTTTATTGACAAAAGACCCAAGTGCTAACCTAATCGTCTAGGTTGTCTCCGAATCAAATCCAAAAGCTTCTGAATCAGTACCTTGTTGCTGACTATGAGCAGCCTATCAATGGCGAAATTATGAAGGCCGTTGCCTCCCGTGTCACCGAGAAGAGTGACGTGCTCTTACTGACGCCAGTTGATATGGAGGACAGTGGACCTTACGAAATTGCCGAGCCACGAGTTATCACGGCCCTGGAGACTTATACTCCGTCCTGTATGTGTCCTCTTCTCCCCATTTCCCCGTGCGTATCCTAACCTTCATCCAGGGCTCCAAACACCGCGATTGAAGCGGTTGGCTGAGATTGTGTCGGCGCAGGCGGTGGCGCAACAGGAGAGACTCGACGGAGACAACGGGGTACTGGAGGAGTAGTTCTGTATATTAGACGTGTTTCTTCATCTCCTTGTGGATTTTCTGTGAGCTACGGATTACGACATCTCACCATGAACTTATACCTGGGATGGTGCCAGGTTTGATACAGTGATATGATTTTGCATTTAATTCCATCCTCGGAATCAGTACTACTTCCCTATGACATCGTATTATGGTGTAGATGAATCGGAGAGTAAATATGGCCAAACGAAAAAATCTACCATTTACAAGCTTCTCCACATGAGTCCCTATCTCCCATGACTTGTTTCAGCGAGACCACACTCTTCTGCAGGGCCCCAATATCCTTTCGAAGCGAAGCCACATCTCGTTGAAGTGCCCCCTGTCTTCAAAGCACATGTTGATCTTGGTGAAATCTCCCAAAAAGGCATGGCTCATCCACAATGGATCCTGCATGCTAAGACCGGGAGCCTAGACCAACACATCTTGTGCTGACCATGGCAGATCTCTTGATGCAGTGCGGAACTCACTATATGCTCTGTTGGTGGCGGAGCCCAAAGAGGAATTGCATGTAGTTGGAACTAAGTTGGTCATGACCGACTTCATTATACTTTAGGTCCTTTGGAATAGATTCATTCGCTAGAAAGTAGATGTATCCGAAATAGTTGAGCAGTATTTGACATTCAGAGATGGGAATTACCACGCTTCAAGCGGAGATGTCCAAACTGATTTCGGTGTTCAATTATCAAGCAAGACGATATCTCCACCGCGGAAGCGGTGTCTTGGTCAAACCCTGTGGGGTCATTCCCCTAACAACCTCCCTGCAAGGCTTCCAGTACATCGCCCATCATGACCTTAACCAAGCTAAATTTCATCACTGGCAACAAGAACAAGCTTTCTGAAGTGCGGGCCATCCTCGGAAATGTCATCGAAGTCGACAGCCAAGCCGTAGACGTCCCCGAGATCCAAGGGACCATTGAGGAGATCGCGAAGGAGAAGGCTCGTCGCGCTTCAGAAGCAGTATGTTTGCCCCTCTTGATTTGCCGACTCGCAATTAAGTTGAATCATCTAGATCAATGGCCCGGCCTTGACTGAAGATACGGCGTTGGAGTTCCACGCCCTCAAGGGCCTACCGGGACCATACATGTGAGAAACGCCAATTGAAGGAAACGGGCAATGCTAATTCTGTCAGTAAATCCTTCTTGGAAGCGGTGGGGAATGAAGGATTGAACAAGATGCTTGATGGGTTCGAGGACCGCACTGCTGAGGCCGTGTGCACCTTTGCCTTTTGCCGAGCCCCCGGAGCCGAACCTCTCATTTTTCAAGGACGGACTCAGGTGAGTACATGATCTCTTACCACGAATGGCATTCTTACAAGAATAGGGAACTATTGTGCGGCCTCGAGGCCCAACCAACTTTGGTAAGTGTAACTAAGTGCCACGGATGATAGGTGGAACTGGACTGATTGGGTTACAGGTTGGGATCCCATCTTCGAGTACGAAGGCAAGACATACGCCGAGATGGATAAAGAGGCCAAGGTAAGACATTGCCAGGCTGCTAATCTCAACCTTGGCACCCTGCACCCATGCCGTTTTTGGTTTCAAATCGCGAATGACCAGTTGGATTCTAACGCGCCTCGACCAGAACGTGATTTCCCACCGGTACAAGGCACTGATGAAGCTTCAACAGTGGCTGGCAGAGGGCCAACAGTGAAAGAAAGGACCTTGGGGTATATGTAGATGATCTAGCAGGAAGATCGTAGATGAGAACAAGACAAAACATTATTTCCACCCTTGATGCGCCATGTCAATTCAATCGGTTTCGCCATGTTGTTTCTTCCAGTTATTGACCCACTGCGTCACTCTAGCGCAGTTGCTGTCGACATCACCATCCTCTTCGCTATTCAGTTCCACCACAATTTCCTCGTCGAATGCCTCGCGGGCCTCCTCGAGAAGGACGCCAAAGATTTCAGCGTCTAGATTCTCCTGGAGTTTGTCTTCGTGGTAACCCCTAGACAAAGATCACCATTAGAATTCATAATTCATGCAACTCCCCAAGGTGAAACATACCGGGATGCAAGACGGTCGTAGTGAACGGCGGTTGAGGGGCAGCGGAGGACCACGACGAGATCAATCCACGATTTGGGAAAGAGATCACAGGCGTGCCAGTCAATCAGGTACCCGCCCTGTAGGACTTCATCCTCGATCGCATCCAGTAACTAGATAATAGAAATTCAAATGAGCATGTCTTCCATTAAATCCCGCGCATCAATTCCAATCGGTTCAGCCCCACATTGCAAAACCCCGCGAACAGAGAGAGAAACAGTAGAGGAAAAAATTGGAGGAACGACTGATGATTCTTCACCAGGGCGATGAAACACACCTTATCCTCATCCACGACCCAGCTCTTCCGTTCTTCATCGTATGTTTCATAGCAGTCGCGGTCCTTGGCAACCTGGTTCACGGACAAGTGCTTCAAGCCGATCTCCTGCGCCAGCTGCTCGCAGTGCACGGTCTTGCCCACCCCAGGGGTGCCGGTGACGATCACATTCGGAGAGGATCTCATCCTTTGCGACAAGATTGATTGACGGAGTAAGTAATGGAGGGGAAGGCAAGTGAAGATGATTTGCGATGGAAATAATTCGGATTCCCGTGACCCCGCTTATCTTATCGTGGATCTACTACTACTACTACTACTACTACTACTACTACTACTACTACTACTACTACTATTATCCATTGGCCTGACAATGATATAATTCTCTCATTCATTCGCCATCTGGTATTCCTGTTACCAGATTATCAAGAGAGTCTCTATTGGTTCATTAATTGGCGTTTGTGGTCATGTCAACCGGGTATAGCCTATCATGTGTTAATTGGATGAAAGTCACACCTGCGAGTGGAATAGAAAACTTACTTGAGAAGTTCAAACATCTTATATTTCTGAAGGTAAGATGTCCCCCTTCGATACGCTTTAAGCAGTCGACCGGAATTGTTGGATTGAGCAGATGTTCCAATGAGACGATGCATGGCAGGTGAGGTCTTGAACATAGGGTCAAATACCAGTAAATTGGCACTGCCATTATCCCGGATTTCAAATCCAATGATTGTCATAGAATGTCCTGTTAACGTTAGACATGGAGAATATTAGATAGATGAAGAGCCTACCTTGATGTTGAAAATAGATGGGCGGCAAATCCGTCTTGTAAACTCTCTTCTTCTCCTCCAGAGAGCACCCTGACCGAAAGTAGGTAGCTACATCCATGTAGAGAGAGTCATAGGCTCGTAGGTTTCCATTCTCGCTCAAGCTGCTGGCATCACACCTGAAATTGACCGGTCAGTCATGTTCCGCGAATACTCAAAATGTTCGGCTCAACCTACGGGATTCCAAGACTCATGAACAACGCTTGTGCCTGATGTACTGTTAGCATGTCTACTAGGCTCTCATTATTATCCCGATGACCTCACCTCTGGGGTCCCAATGAATTTCCGTGTGCCTCGAATGCCTCCCGTCTCAGTTCTGCCCGTACTATTGAATCCCATGTCCCAGGCAAGCTCGATCTTGTCCTGTAGCTCAAGAATCGATGGAACACCATTCGCAAAATGCTCATGACCTGGGCTTTGGGACTTTTTGAGATACGAAACCAGCATCTGGATATTTCGGTACCCGCAGAACCCACCCTCACGAGACATTTTGCAAACATGGCGGACCTTGGGAGAACACAGAAAAGCCCGCTGAACGGAGCTGTCCTGCTCACAAAGTTGGGCAATAATGGGGATCAGATGATCCGTCTCATTCTCCACGGTTGTACGCCGAGTGAGCTTGCCGTCTGCTGTGATCTGAGTCTGCTTCGAGCTGCTACCGCCCTTCTCCAGCATTCTCTTCAACCATGAGGGCATCTTCTTCTCATGGGCATGAGGGCCCAGCTCTGCGCGCTAGAATTTTTTACATCAGTTCATGCTTTTAGTTGGAGATAAGAAAGTCTTTTCAGGAATGAGAGCATACCCCCAATCGTTTTACACCGTCTGGGTTCACCGTCCTGGGAGGACTCCGCGCGCGACCTGGCTTGGAGCTCTTGGTGTTTGCAAAGTCCCGACCCAGGCCTTGTTTTTCACCTTTTCTTGAGGTTGCACCATTGAAGGAGACCTCCGGGTCAGAGGGATCATGGTCGCTCAAGACCGACCCTGCATCCAAAGGAGACTGGGCTGATCCACCCTCATCCAAGGCCATACCCTCTGCAACATGAAGATCTAAATGAGTGGATAGCTCTGCAGTGGTAATGATTTCCCCACAGCCATGTGGGCAATCCACATACTTGTCCGTTGATTCTTCAGAGTCCGACTGTGGTGATGGACTTGATCTGGTGCGATGGTGCGGGACCGACTCCTGGGTCCCGTTCTCTGGATGGCAATATTCAATATGCTCTGCCACAAAGCTAGGATCTGGATCAGAGAAGGGACAGAAAGGACATGACGAGTGGGAAGGGTCCATGGTTCTCTAATCAGTCGATGCAGATTGAGCAGATGATGAAAGAATCTGCTTTTTAAGGAGGATTCTGTCTTTTGATCCAAACAAGAGAGAGCATCAAGTGGGAATATGTGGTCTCAGACCCAAATGCTGTGTTTCGGAAATGTCTGCAGCTATACGGAGCACATCTGTAGATTTCCTTCAGATTCATGGTGCCTGACAACTGTGGCTGAGGTGGCTTAGGTGTACCGTGACCCACTTTTCTTTCAATAGAAACGGAGGACAAAGTCGACAACCATGAACCATGGATGCTGCATGGATAGATCCCAAGGCTGGGTACTATACAATATAGAGAGGCTCTATCAGCCATCTAGGATGGAATAACCGCAATCCAATGATCAGAGGGACGAGCATAGTGTCTGGGGCAGCATTATGTAGTCACGTCATGTTGAGATCTTAGAATCAATCAATCACAATGACTCGTTACAAGCTAAATTTTTTTATGGTTGTAAAATATGCGAATCTATACTACGTAGACATGGAATTATCCATCATGCGTGTACAGCGTATGTTTTACGGAGTATGAGAGCCTTGATTAGGTGGGGCTCGGGTGAGCGTTTACCAGATTAGGTAACCACGAGGAATTCCCCGGCAGATGTGTACATGAGTCATCAATCCCTCGAGTCCTCTATTCCTCCAATCCTCGAGTCCTGCAGTTCGTTCTATTTCATGTATAGAGTCTAAACGCACCCATGCAATAAAAATACAAATCATGCGTCCAGAAGTGCAGTAGTACAAACGACTCAAAGAAAACAACGTCATCGGCCCTTGATGGCGTGATTTGTATAAAGAAATACTCTGATTGGTCAACGCATCTCCGACATCGTTGTGATCCAAAAAGGAAGGCGGAAGGAACTCAATTCAGGCATTGAGTCATTAAGTTCGGTGCAGAAAACAGAAAAAAAAAAGTTAATGCCGCATACGGCCCACTTCCCTCCGCTTTCGCTTTCCCACTTCCCCCTCCATCCTTTCTATGTTGACCTCGCTATCTTTGGGTTGATTTGGCTATGGCTTCCCTTAATTCAGATCTCCCGCCTCCTAAGGCTTTGCATAGTAACTGGGTCGTGCAGAAGTTCGGTGGTACTAGCGTCGGCAAATTTGCGCTCAACATTATCGAGCAAGTCGTTCTGTATGCTCCCCCGATCTTTCGGTATACAGACCGCCACAGAAGATACAAAACTAACAAAAGCCATAGACCTAGTCTCGCAGAAAACCGGGTTGCTGTGGTCTGCTCAGCCAGAAGCAGTTCGACCAAAGCCGAAGGCACTACTAACCGGTGAGTCACGATCGCCTTGACCACTGAATGGTCTAACAGCGGGAAGGACCAAGGTTCTCCCCAATTGTCAAACAAGAGCTCAAGGGCTAATCATTCCTTGCTTTGACTAGGTTACTACGGGCCGCACGAGACGCCGAGAACTCCCAGTCCCGGCGGTATGAATCATTCGTCGAGGCGGTTCGCTTGGAGCACGTGCAAGTGGCCCAGGAACAATTGAAATCGGTGGACCTCAAAGAACAAGTTATAGCAGATCTTAATGGAGAATGTGAGCGGGTCCTCAAGGTACTCGAGGCAGCACAAACGCTGGGCGAGATCAGTGCTCGTTGCGTGGACAAGGTTATGAGCACCGGCGAGAAACTCAGCTGTCGGTTGATGGCCGCACTTTTGCAAGACCGGGGGGTTGATTCACAGTATGTGGATCTGTCCGATGTGATTGATTTTCCCATTGGCAGCCATGGTCTGGACCAAGACTTTTATAACAGCCTAGCCACGAACCTGGGCAAAAAGATTGAGGCATGTGGACACCGAGTCCCTGTGCTGACTGGGTACTTTGGTACCATCCCCGGTGGCCTGCTGGATCAGGTGGGCCGTGGTTACACGGATTTGTGTGCTGCCCTTGTGGCCGTGGGTACCCATGCCAAGGAGCTTCAGGTCTGGAAGGAAGTGGACGGTATCTTCACAGCGGACCCCCGCAAAGTGCCTACAGCCCGTCTCCTGCCAGCCATTACTCCCGCTGAAGCAGCAGAGTTGACTTTCTATGGGTCCGAGGTCATTCACCCCTTCACCATGGAGCAAGTCATCCGGGCCAAGATCCCCATCCGCATCAAGAATGTGATGAACCCTAAGAACCGTGGCACCGTCATTTATCCAGACACTGCCGCAGAGCTCGATAGACACACTCCGGGCCATGACCCGCGCTTATTCCGGACTCGAAGCCCCAGTTTGGTGCAGACACCGAAGCGGCCGACTGCAGTGACGATCAAGCACAAGATCCTGGTGATCAATGTGCACTCGAATAAGCGGTCTCTGTCGCATGGCTTCTTTGCCGGGATCTTCTCCGTGTTGGACAAGTGGCGCCTGTCGATTGACCTGATCTCTACCAGCGAGGTCCACGTGTCCATGGCACTCCATTCGGAGATGCCCCTTTTGAATGGAAACGGACGGGATGATTACCAGGTCATTGACGATGATCTGAAGGGCGCCCTGAATGATCTGAGCAAATATGGTATGGTGGACATCATCCCTGAGATGGCCATTCTCAGCTTGGTCGGCAAGCAGATGAAGAATATGATCGGGGTGGCCGGGCGTATGTTCACTACGCTGGGCGAGAACAATGTGAATATCGAAATGATCTCGCAAGGTGAGTCAATGATTGATGCCCCTCACATTGGGTGACCCTTGAAACTGACATCTTTCCCCCCCTGCAGGTGCAAGTGAAATCAACATCTCGTGCGTCATCGAGGAACGCGATGCCGACCGTGCCCTCAACATCATCCACACCAGCATGTTCACCTTCCTGGAATAGACCTTTTTACGTCACAAGAGTGCGTTGTCATTTAAGATATCCCCGTGGGCCGGTTTTTCCTTATTGCGTGGTTTTAGAGAAAAGTTGTCGTGCATCCCCTTTGTTTGCTTTTAGCTCCCTTTCCTTTTTGGAGAACGAGAGAAAGAGATGGGACTTGGGCATCTTTTTTTAGTTTTATTTCATTGGCATGGGCTTGGCGTTATATTACATTTATTTCATATAGAGGTGTTTCATCGAGGGATGGATCGCAATTGTGTTGTACATAAAATCCGTTTGATGTCTGCAAGGGCAGTTTAGCTGTTCCTGAATCCCACTAGAATTTTTAAGGTTGCCCTCTTTCATGCATCAATTATCAAGTCCCTCGAGCCATATTGGATTTGAACCAATGGCGCACGGGGTTGAAATTGTAGGATGAATGGCTAGCAAGGGATAATCCGACACGACCACCTGTCTCAGATGTTACATCTGACATTCCAGTATACTTGATTTTGGAACATGAAGATGAGGGGATCAGGGGATCTATAAAATGTCTGTAGGTAATTCGCCGTGAGTCCAAGGTCTGGAGCTCGATTGAAATCAACGTACAAGTGACCGTTGACCGGGCGAAATAACTAGGCAAGCACGGAGTAAAATCATTGAAGTACAAGTGGATCATTTTAGCGTGCAGGAAGCAATTACGTCGATCGTCGATCAGAATGCGAGCAAGGGCCCAAATCCCTGTATCCAGCGTACCAGCCTGGAACGAGTGTATGGTCATGGGGGTACATGGTAAAATACGGGATCGGTTATTGCAAAACGCGCGACGCGTCGGCGGGTTTACCTTACCAATACGGTATTCTCGATAGGCGGTACAACTCCCCCAACTCTTCATCTATGTAATCATCCTTCTCCTCTCCCCACCTCGAGGATCTTCTTAGCACTGAAACTCTTAAAGGCTGAAAAGGCGATAACGAGGGGAGACAAAAGGGACGTGACTGCCAGATCCTTCATTCTCGTTTTTGCCGTTTCTCCTCCTTCCCTTCTATCATCAGCTCCTTCCCTATACATCTGCACAAACCCCTTCGACCAAACTGCTTGTTAGATCAACTTGGATATTCTCTGCATCGTCTTCTCTGTAACTTGTGTCCTCTCCACTGTTTCTTCTACATCCCTATCTCCACCCAGCAGCCCAACAGTCTTAAGGCGCTCGTGGAGAATTTTCAGCTGAAATTGCCTTGATTCGTCCGGCTCAATTGGACGTGTCCGAGCCGTCTTAGCGCCTGGTGGCCCAACGCTTGCGATCTCGACTAGTCGGGCCTGCATGACGGCCTGAGGCTGGCTGATCACACTCTTCCTTGGGCTCCTAATTGGTCCAACCCGAAAGTCTCTGCAACCAGTCTCATCACCCGGCGCTGACCCCGTTGGCTCCGCTGTCCCCGGCTTCTGCCTCTGTGAACCAACCGAACTTCCGTGTTTGGAGATTGTTTTCGACGCGTCATAAGGCCCCGACTGGTGACTGGTGACGTTCCGCACCTGCCTTGTCTATCTAGACTATGGGATCGACGCGTCCGGCGCCCATCGCGCACAATTCCCCGGCCCTGGGCCCATCTGCACCACCACCCGTCAAATCGCAGCCCCGTCTTCAACCTTCACCGCTACCATTGCAGCCCATTGAAAACTCATTGCATCCGCTGTCCCGTGGCCCGCACAGGCCATCGCCGACAAAAGGTTTGCCCACCCAGGGCTCACATCCCGGGCGAAAACTCGGTTTCGTTCCCATCTCTGCTCCGGCCCCTCCCATGTTCACCACCGACTCCCCTACCAAGAAACCACCTTTCTCTATCTACTCGCAACCCTCGATGCCCCAGTCGGCACTCTTCACCACCTTCTCCAGTGTTAATATCGAGTCCAAGGAGAATCAGCATCCCGAGGACCCATCCAATGGCAGCTTTGCCGATTTCCCGGAACCCTCATATGAATCGCGACTGCCTATGAAGCGCAGCCTCATGGAATCTGCCCCTTTGAAAGAGCGCTCGCTCAAGAAGCAAAAACGCGAGGACGCGCCACTTCACCACCTGCCCGAGCCACATGATATGCCACCCATCGAAGACGATGGCACTAAGCCACCCTACAGCTATGCGACGTTGATTGGCATGTCAATTCTGCGCGCTCCTAATCGTCGCCTCACCTTGGCACAGATCTACAAATGGATTTCCGATACATTCTCGTACTACAAAAACAGCGACCCGGGCTGGCAAAACAGCATTCGCCATAATCTCAGCTTAAACAAAGCCTTCATTAAGCAAGAGCGTCCAAAGGATGACCCGGGCAAGGGCAACTATTGGGCAATCGAGCCTGGTATGGAATTGCAATTCCTCAAGGATAAGCAAGTTCGCCGTGCAACCATGTCCAGTCTTCCTCTCCCTGCAGTTCCCCCAAGGGATCTGATTCCTCAGTCGCAAGGCGCAAGCACGACCACCTGGATGGTTCCTCCACCACCCATACAGCAATCAGCCCCGCCAAAGGTTTCTTCGCGAAACGTTGACCTGTCATCGGATGCTACTTTGCCCGCGTCTGACCCTGCTCTGCAAGACGACACGGATGAAGGCGTTCACACGACGGCGCATCCCACTGGACCTCTACGCTCATCACCTCCACCAGCAATTAGATCATCTCCCCCTATTGCGCCCCCTCGTTTTGCTCGCCAAGGTACCCCGCCAACGCCTACGCAGGCCGGTCCGACACCAGCTCCTCGTCCTCGAAAACGCAAGTCGATTACGATGAATGACAGCGGATATTTCTCCTCCTTGGAGTCATCTGCCCTGCGACCGAACAAGGCCGGTCACATGTTGACATCTGATTTGGACATTGAACCCCCGCGCATCAAGCGCGGTCGTGCTGAAGAAGAGATTGCGCGGATTCGCAGCTCCTCCCACGATATTAGCCCGGGGCAACCTGCCACACGCAAGGACCCCAGCACCCTGGTTGGTTCTTCGCCGCTGCGTGGAGGTTATGTGAGCATGCTGCCACCGCCGTTAACTCCTGTGATCAAGTTCAAAAAACCAGCCAAGCCCCCACCATCCGTCTCACCGAACACCAACCTTCGAAATCACCGTCGTAAGATCCAACAGATGGTCAATTCACCCATCAAGCACTTGGGCTTGACGGACGAGGACCTGCCTTGGAGTCCGGCCTTCAATCTTCACGATGAAAGCTACACGCCGCATGATCATTTCCATACCACATTCGATGTCTTCGCAGACTCGGGTCCCGAGCATGTCTCGTCGGCCACATATGGATCCCCTGAGAAACGCTCTGTCAAGCGTCAACGGACTGACCACGGAAATACACCTCTCGCCGACATCACTTCGGTCAGCGTGAACAGTCGGGTTGGTATTCCCTCTCTACAACGGTCAAAGTCAGCCATCTTCCCCGAGTCTCCGTCCAAGCTGCCAGAAATTGGCCGCCTTGGCGACACTAGTCAGGATGATTTCTTCTCCTTCCACCTCTTTGATGAGGGCAATGATAGCTCTGGGGAGGTCGACGGTGTGGATCTTTTGCAAGGGTTCCAAAAGATTGGAGGTTCCACGAAAGATGATGCACTCAAGCCTCGGGCCCTGCACCCACGTCCCCATCTGAGCAACCGCAGTAACACCACTCTATTTTAACGAACATCTGCATGTTTGATATGAACATTTGACTTTACCTGTTGGATGAGGGTATAATTTACCCAGTCTGATCCTCTCCCTACACTACTTGGGATCTGACTCTTCCTACTTTCTCCGTCCTTGTCTACATTCCAGTGTTATTTCTGGGCGTTGTTTGAGTTACTGTCTGGATTCTACCCCCTCTGTTTTTGTTTTTCTCATTTTCCTTTCATTTCTGCGTTCTGGATCGAGGAGTTGATGTTTTCTGGATGTTACCAGGTTGCGATTAGGCGGTGTTTTCGTTCGGGAGTTATTTGGGCTGCGCTGAGGCGCCGGTTCTGACTGTTCCTTTTTATCACCCAGCCCGGGATGGCCTGGTTACGAACTTAATAACGATGCTAAGATGTACATGAGCAAGCGATGGTTTCATGATTCGGGATTATCGGGGTTGGGATTTTATTTATTCTTATGGGATGGGGGAAATAGGCCAAGGAGGCGCTATGGATTAGTCTAGCAAATTTGAAATCTTCATTACTTGTCTACCAAGGTTCTTATTTGAAGGGTATCTGATTGATCCAGAGATCGTCATGAACAACAAAACAGTAGAATCAAATCCATGCAAGACCTGAACGCCAACACAGACCAAGCTGTGACGAAAGAAAAGTAAAGGAATTTCCCCCCCCCCCCAAATTGCCCATAGAGTATCTCAACGATCATTCTTTTTTAGTCGCTGCTCGAGCAGCCCCGACAGCCACAGCTAACACACTGGATTGTCTGTTCCTCTTTAAGCTGAGCCTTGGGCACACGGCAGATGCAGGTTGAATTGAAATTGGTCTCTTTCGTTTGGATGCAGCGAAGACAGCACAACTGTAGACAAAGTTAGTAAGCGTTTCCCAAAATAGGCAGAATTGCCACATCTTCATAATACACAGGTCATACAACTTCCCATTGCAGTCCCAGGTATTATGACCACGAGGATGGGTTTGTACGCACCTTCTCATAGCCTTGCTTCTTCCACTTGGCAATCAAGTTCGCATCAGCGTAGTTATTTTTAAGCAGCCAATCATATAGCTGCTTGGAGATTGCTTCTTTTTCATAGTAAAGATCGTAGATGTATCGTGAGCCTATATATATATAAAAAAAAAAAAGAGGAAACAAGTCAGTACTCATATGTTACATGGAGCTTGCTTAGTTGGCGGGGACCGGAGGGAAAAAGAGGGTCTATAAGTTCCACGTACGCTGGTGACTGATCTGAAAGATGGGCCATAGGACCTCATGCTTCTTCTTGCCCTCGTGAGGAGCATTCTCAGCATCCTTCATCTTATTGCTGAACTCCAGGAGAGTGTCCTCTATGTCGTCAAAGCCCGCCGGCGGCGGTTTGCGATTGCGAGCAGTACGAATGGGAGGCATACTGTTGACTGTGCGAGGGATATGAGCAAATGCAGAGTAGAATGTTTTTAAAGCAAGAAAGGCTCAGCTTTTTGAAACGAGGGAAAGTACAAGAGGGAAAGAGAAAGCTGAGCGAGAAGGCGAAGTTCGTCTTCCCAACACCGCGATGGATCGTCATTTTTGTGCCGGGTGACACCGCCTTCGATTTTGCGCCAGAGCACTTCCACCTGCGAGTACTGGATTCATCAAGTTCCCCAAGCTTTCTTGATTACCATCTATCATACACTCCGACTCCACATAAATCCCACAAAATGGACCCTCAAACTCAGGTTGATCTCTCCAAGCTCAATGAGGCCGATAAGAAGGAGCTGAACGTGGTCCTGGCCAACGAGGCGCAGAAGTCCAACATCCAGCAGAGTAAGTCGCCCCGGAGAATAGCAGATGCTCGGATCGGGAGGGACGCAGCAGCATTTATTTGTTCATTAGTATACTGAGCTTTGCTAAAATCTTCAATCTGTACAGTGGTCCACCAACTCAACGACGTGTGCTGGAAGAAGTGCATCACCACCAAGATCTCATCCAACACCCTCAGCAAGACTGAAGAGGCCTGCGCACAGAACTGTGTTGACCGGTGGATGGATACTCAGATTGGTATCTTGAAGCACCTGGAGGAAATGCGCCAATAAATCCATTTCCACTCTATCCCTCCCTCCGCTTCATTCTCCATTCCCCCTGGTGTCGTGGTTTAATTCCACTACGCCCATTACCACCTCCACGACAACCAGACCTCCAATTCATCTGGAGTTGATGTGGTTATAACACTATGATTGCGATTCTACTTGGCCCGGTGTATACCTCGAAAGGTTCTCTGAGGGTTGAGGTGCACGGTATGAGTCGCTTGTATACTAAGAGTCAAAATGAACGAAATCCTGTATATCATTTCTATACTCGGTGTTCTTGTAAACCGAGTGAATGACGTTGAAGAGTGCCCCTATGCTACCTTGTTTAGACCTGTAGAGGGCTGTGGAACAACTTGAACCTAGCCTCTTGAGAAGCTAAGTTCCAGATAAGAAATATGGGACATGAAGATATATAGAATGCTTTGATTGCACTAGTTCCTCCCAACCTTGACCCAAAAAAAACGCCATCTACTCAGATACGTAATTCGTACCGAGGCAATAAGACTACGTCTAAGCCATGGCTGCAACTACAGAGCCAGAGCCGAACTCATAAGAATCCATACAGGTGGTCACAGATGATCGTGTCAGAAAGTTCTTTTTTAATCATTCAGCCCTCGTTGCTGCACACACAGCCAAGGGAACTGGCTGGTATAGAGAATCACCGCGGTGGAAAACAAAGTTCGCCCAAACCCAAAGAAATCCCATTTATCGCCCTTAGACGATAGCCAGCTTGGTGGCGGCGATGTCAAGAGCATCGACATCAGCGGTCAAACGGGCGAAAGCCTTCTTGGAGCCGTCAGGGCTATAGAGACGCAATTAGTAAAGTTTCTTCCCCAGACATAGAATTTCGTTTCGGGAACTAGACTTACCGGACCAGGGTGTTGACCTTGAGGGTGTCAACATCGTACAGCTTCTTAAGAGCAGCCTTGATCTGGCGCTTGTTGGCCTTGACGTCGACGATGAAGACAAGAGTGTTGTTCTCCTCGATCTTCTTCATGGCGCTCTCGGTGTTGAGGGGGTAGAGAACGATCTTGTGGGCGTCGAGGACGGGCTGGTGGGGGATCGACACACGGGGGTACTTGGGGGACCGCGAGAGCTGGAGGGTCTTGGGGCGGTGGAAGGTGGTCGAGGTGCGGACCTTACGGGACTTGTGAAGCTGTATTCCTTCATGGTTAGTAAACTGCTTGGTGAAGATTTGATCTCTCCAGATCACGGAATTCAAAACGTACGGAGTTTCCCTTCACGACTGCCTTGGCGGCAGCATTAGCCTTGCCGGCGGTGCCTGTAGAAACAAGACTGATTAGTTTCTTGATCATTATGGTGGCGTGTGTGGGAAAATTGCGATTTGGGTGCGGTCGGAGATTGTGTGTGGCTCTAGAGGAAGAGACGAGATAACGAAGAGTTTCTGTCGAAAAGATCGAGTTGTCGGTGGTTGTTTTTGTTGGCTCGCAATAATGTTCCCTTGATACCCAGCTCTTGTTGCGCCGTCTCTTTTTCTCTCGTGGAAAATTCCATGCAATATTGAAATATTGATATTCCTCCCACAACGCTCCCAACACACAATCTCGTCGCAAGTTCGCAATTGGGTATATTCAAATAAGAAGCCACTGGTATTAGAACATACCTTGCTTGGTAGTAGGGGCCATGGCTGTCGTCCGCTGTCGTGTTGATTGTCGCAGTGTCAAGAGTCGAACAATTCAAAGTGGCTTCGCTAAGCGAAAACCCTACCACACTGTGGGTCAGGTGATTGCTTACTCACCCCGAGCCGGGTTGCTTAGTCATGTTCCGCATTCGATCTTTTTTTTATTTTTTTTATTTCGTTTTGGGATATCAAAATCTCGATAACGAGATATCAATTAATGCACCCTTTTTCCTTTGATCATGCAATTTACACCACTCTGAGTAATCGAATTTACCCTCATTGCATTGCCGGGAATTATGCCTCCCAAGCGTCGGTCTCAGCGCCCGGGTCTACTATCCAGTAGCCGCCCGCCGACAGTCAAATCTAAGCATGCGGCGTTGTCGGCCAAGGCCACTCGGACTCTCATTCGCTCCCACCATCAACTTATGAAAGCGCGAGCCCAAGCAGAGGCCGCAGGTGATGAAGTCCGAGTGAGTAGCATTAATGCCCAAATCGAAGCCGCCGGTGGTCTGGAAAGCTACCAGATTGCCAGCAAACTAGGCCAGTCCGGGGATCGAGGCGGCGACTCCAGTAAGATTCTGGTGGATTGGATCAAGCCGCAGCTTAATCAATGGAAATCTACCTTTCGCAAACTGCGGGTCCTCGAAGTTGGGGCATTAAGCACGAAGAATGTCTGTTCCAGGACCCCGGCATTGGAGGTGACCCGCATCGACCTGAATTCTCAGGAACCGGGTATCTTGAAGCAAGATTTCATGGAACGTCCGTTGCCATCTACGGAAATGGAGAGATTTAACATCATTAGTCTTTCATTGGTGCTCAACTATGTACCAGACCCCGTGGGTCGAGGTGATATGCTCAAACGCTGTGTTCAGTTTTTGACATCGGAATGTCCCATCTCCCTTCCCCCGACTCTCTTTTTCGTCCTGCCGGTGGCATGTGTTGATAATTCACGTTATCTCACCGAGAAGAGACTCCTTGCCATCCTAGAGAGTCTGGGCTTCCAACTCGCACAAAGCAGACGGACTTCTAAGCTCATCTACCAATTATGGAATCATACTGGCGCTGTCTCGCCCCAGTCATTTAAGAAGGAGATGGTCAACCCAGGCCACAAAAGGAACAATTTCGCCGTTGTAATGCGTCAAAGCTGATTCTGCCCCTAAAAACGCTCCAAAGGATCACATACATACTCCAAATGAGTCGGCATGGAATCAAGCCCCAGAGATCATTTCATGGGGCAAGAACACCCAAATGGTCCCCACGGCAGCCAGAATTGTAGACGTGATGAGTAGGATCCAGTCAAGAATCCGCTCACGTCGGCTTATCTCCTTCCCGAAGATCTTGAGATAAAACGCAAGGGGAAAGATGATGCAGATGGAAAAGCACAGGAAGGACCCAAGGAAGGCCATGATTCTGTCGAAGGCCGGGAATATAACGGAAAGGATGACAATGAGAGCCACGGTGAAGACACGAACCAAAGCTCGAATCAGCTCTTGGACTCCCTCTCTCCGGGTAGATGTGGCTCCCACGCCAACACCACAGATGACTTCAAATGTGGCCACCAAAGGCCGGGCACTATGTGCTGTCAGCAATTTGTACGACATTCAGGCCAGAAATGCAAACTTACTTCAATGGCACCTTGCTCAACGGGATGATCGAAACGAAAATAATAATACAAACAGACAAGGCCTGGGGGTAGGCATCTTCACTGAGGATGTTCGCCGTAACTTCATCGCGAACGATGTCACCAAACATGAGCCAACCGATGATGGCCATGGAACAGTCCAGCGAGCCCTGTGATCAACCTAGTCAGCATTTCTCTGGAACTTCACTTCGCATCAGGAGGTTCATACTGTAAATAGATACGTTGCCCAGAGACTTTTTCCATATTTTTTGGGATGTCTCATGTCTCGATAGATGTTAGGAAAGACACCATGTCCACCCCAGGGTGCTATGACTTTGTTAGCTACAATCCTGATCTTTGTCAGAGTTCAGCTCTTACACATAATGAGACCAAAACTTAAGGGCAGAGTGGCCCAGTTCTCGGGGAAGAGAAATGTGCTCGCTGGCTGCTGTAGAGATCCAGGGGCATCTGGCTTGATTAAGCCATCCACGCAGATGAGAATCACAACTGTAGAAGATTAGTCTCAGCCCTGGATTCATATCCCTCTCGACCCTTTCTTTGGTGCTTGGTACTCACTTGAGGTGCATGATATGATTCCCAGAATGCTAGTCACGCTAAGAAATCGTAGAGGCAAAAAGTTCAGAGGGACCAACACTAGCCCACATATTATCTTCCATTGGAGAATGCTGAGGCCGGGGACCAGGGCATACAAGCTATCTGCAAATAGCACCACCAAGGCCACACATGCCCCCAACAGCTCCAAGCAGAAGAGGAAACTTGTAACGAGGCGAGCGTTTTGTCCAAAGCTAATGTAAGCAAGATCGGCATAGGTAACGAGAGACCGGTCCACGTCGAGACACTTGGCCAAAATCTTGGCTGTGTAGGCAGTGGTCATGGCAGAGTAAACAAGGAACAGTAGACCAAGCAGCCATCCAGCATACTTCATGGCCAGCGGAAGACTCAGTAATCCGATGCCGATCAGCACATTGACCGAGTTGAAGACGGTCTGCGGCACAGTCGATTGACCAATCACAACTTCTTCATGTGTACCATCTTCATGCTCCACATGCTTAAGCAACAGGGGTTCTCGATCAGAAGCCCCCGCGCCATCTACACGGGCCAGTTGCTCACGGTGAAACTGAATGGCATGCCGTCTGGTCGACTCACTCACTCGCGATGAGATCGTGCCATATGAGGTGGCAATGCTTCTATCCAAAGACGAAGCAAGAAGGCCGGTGGTCGGAAGAGCCCTTCTGGGGCTTGCATGCGCATGCGCCATCGGATCGTGCTCCTCCTGATCGTCATCATCCGTCTCGTCCTCGGAGAGAAGAGGCCGCTCTCCCGACCTGGGACCATAGTTACCCCCGGTTGCGATTTCGAATTCATCGTCAGAGTCAGCCGAAACGAACGAAGCGCGTCGCGGGAGCACCTGCGGGAAGCAGGCTGCTCTTTGCCATGAGCGAGCAAAGTTGTCGATACTGTTTGGGCCACCTGCTTGTCGGAGGCGGGAGAATGACGATGATCTGCGACCTTCATTAATATTCCGGATGCTCACAGGCTTTGCGCTATCGGCATTTACCTTTGTCGACCCCAGTTCTCCTCGTCGATCGGTTCCGCTCCACTCAGGTGACCATAGTCGTATGAGCTCGGCGGGAATCTCAACGATCCCTGATTGACTTCAGAGTCGTGCTCTGCATTCCTGGTGGACATTTCGTCCTCAATAAAGTCGCGGAGAGGCCAAGGGAAAGGGGAAGAATTTTCCCCGGTCCCTAATATATACGGAGGACAAAGCTCAGGGTGAAATGAAATTCTTGTTTTCCTCACCAAAGATAAGAAGCACGAAAAGGTCCAAACAGAGAGCTGCGTGTGGGGTTGGACGATAAGCCGATAATGATTCCCTTAGTTTCGCTTTAAAACTGTAAGCTAAACCATGTCCAGTGTAGCGCGTTAACGGAATTAGGGGACAATGGAAGCGATTGTCAATATGGACAGTAATGGAAATGGGAGATATCAACAAGCTAGTGCAGTCTAGACCAGGGTCGCGTGAAGTCGGAAGTCACGAGTTTAGGGCGAAAAGCTGATGGGCATCGGCTGTTAGATCTTGACCTCAACCACGCATGACCCACATATAACACCTGGCTTCTTATGGCCTCAAATGAACCTCGGGTAGGTCTTCGGGCCATTCGCCCATCTCAATATATCTTCGGGATCCAAGCCATCCCCCTGTTAGCCAGTGGTGTTTACACCTTGCTCTGGCCGGGCGCAGTCGCCAACATGCCAGATTCACCCCTGGAGGGGGTTAGCAGCGGAGTGATCCAGGCCATGAGGTACGCGATCGGGATTATATGCAAGATGTGATCTGTATATCGCTCATCGGTGGTAGTCTCACCTCGATGGCATTGGGAACATGCCAAACGATCGCCGCGTATCAAAACAATATTCCCATGATGATCGCCGCGGTACCGGGGCGACTATTGGCCGCTTTTGTGTTCCACCGCAGTGGTGGAGGGTGGCGTAAGGTGGCACCTTTGGAGGGTTGCATGGGACTGCTCATCGCATTCGGAGTATATTGGACGTGGTATACCGACGGGGAGAGCAAGGACAAGGACAAGGACAAGGATAAGAACAACTAGGATGCTCACCTTGTAGGCGAGAGGCATTATCTCGAGGTGAAGGTATGTTGTAGGTAATGTGGTTGAATTATATCCAAGTGCATGTGCTGTTTCCTTATTAGAAGCCTACCTCACCTAAGTATATACTGTATTGTCCAATTGATTCGGGGCCCTATGGTATGTATAATAAACAGTCATCCACTGCCCTCCCTGCCTTGGTCAATGGGATCAACGTGATTTGATCATGGTTCGGAGCTAGACAAATGGCATGGAAAATCAAAAGAACATGCTAATCTTTGAACAATCGAGACTCTGTAAGATTCCAGGTTTATATGCGCAAAATGGCCCCATTATCATTGTGGAATACTCGCTTGACCAAGGTTGATCTCGGTAGTGCATCAAATGTCGATTTCTTCACAAACATGTACACCAATACAAGATCAGAAAACCTAAAAATTCTCGAAATCTCAATCTCGAAATCTTCAGCCCCTAGAAGTACTCAATACCGGATGAAACAGCCCCGGGTCCACCTTATGATGAAGTACCCAGTACAACGTCAGTGCCCTGGGCCTATGGCTTACCTCAGCCCACCGAACCCCTCGAAACCCCACGGTGCCTGAGGAAATTTGCTGTCTCTACGTCAACCAGCAAGGTTTGTTCCCCCCCCCTTTTGCCACTATCTTTTTGGCAAGTTGAAACCAAAATCTAATTATTGCTACTTTGTCAATAGTTGAACAACAGGAACAGGATCTTCTCCTTTGTTCCTTCGGCCCATTTTGAGCCCGGTTAGGCGTCGACAGGCTAAAGGCCGATACTTTTTCCCCCCTGGTGATACTGCACCTTCGCGTCGCCCAAAATGAGTTCCCAACAGCAAGGGAACGATGTGGAGAAGAACATTGAGATCTGGAAGGTCAAGAAGTTGATCAAGCGCTTGGAATCCGCCCGCGGAAATGGAACCTCCATGATTTCGCTCATTATTCGTACGCTTTCCCCCCGCGATTCCGTTGAATTTTTGATCCTCTACACAAATCTCGATGACCTGACACCCCGAATAGCCCCCAAGGATCAGATTTCTCGAGCGGCAAAGATGTTGGCTGAAGAATACGTACGTCGCTAGCCTTGGCCCCAACTCCAGAAAGCCCACATATGCCTAACGCCCGATTTTGCAGGGTACTGCCTCTAACATCAAGTCCCGAGTCAACCGTCTTTCCGTCTTGTCCGCTATCACATCCACCCAGCAGCGTCTGAAGCTGTACAACAAGGTCCCCCCGAATGGACTGGTTGTCTACTGTGGTGAAATTATCACCTCTGAAGGAAAGGAGCGCAAGATTAACATTGACTTCGAGCCCTTCAAGCCAATCAACACTTCCCTTTACCTTTGTGACAACAAGTTCCACACCGAGGCTCTGAGCGAGTTGCTCGAGTCCGACTCCAAGTTCGGTTTCATCATCATGGACGGTAACGGTGCGCTCTTCGGTACCCTCAGCGGTAACACTCGTGAAATTCTCCAGCGCCTGTCCGTGGACTTGCCTAAGAAGCACGTAAGTTTTAAAATCTCCACTATCTTAGTCCTTCATCCCCGCTGACTGATCTCCAGGGTCGTGGTGGTCAATCCGCGCTGCGTTTCGCCCGTCTGCGTGAGGAAAAGCGTCACAACTACGTGCGCAAGATCGCCGAGTTGGCTGTTCAGAACTACATCACCAATGACAAGGTTAACGTCGCCGGTCTTGTCTTGGCCGGTTCCGCTGATTTCAAGAACGACCTCAACCAGTCCGACCTGTTCGACGGACGTCTCCAGAGCAAGGTCATCAAGGTGGTTGACGTGTCTTACGGAGGTGAGAACGGTTTCAACCAGGCTATTGAGCTGTCTGGAGAGACCCTGAGCAACGTCAAGTTCATCCAAGAAAAGAAGTTGATTTCCAAGTACTTCGAGGAGATCAGTCAGGACACCGGCAAGATCTGTTACGGTGTGGAAGATACCCTCAAGGCCATGGAGCTTGGCGCGGCCGAGACTCTTATTGTCTTTGAGAATTTGGATGTCACCCGATACCAGCTGAAGACCTCTGCTGGTGATGAGGTGATCGTAAACGCCACCAAGGCCCAGGAGATCAACAACCGGGAGCTCTTCCAGGACAAGGAAACTGGCGCCGAGATGGAGGTGATTGAGTCCACCACCTTCATTGAGTGGCTTGCCGAGTCCTACAAGGATTACGGTGCCACCCTGGAGTTCGTCTCGGACCGTTCTGGTGAAGGAAACCAGTTCGTTAAGGGCTTTGGTGGTATCGGAGCCCTTCTCCGTTACAAGGTGAACTTTGAACAACTTGCCGATTACAGCGATGATGACGAGTTTTACGATGGTATGTGCACCTGAGTCTGCCGATGACTTCCAGTAATTGTACTAACATTCCCTTCCCACAGATTGACGGTTGAGCGCCCTCGCAGAGAGCGAGGATGAACGGCCAGAAGCTCCCTCGGCGAGTGTTCTGACGGCTCGCCCTGTGGATCATGAAGGCGGCTCCGTGACTGAAAGCCAGGCACCCGCCAAGGATCTCTTCGAGACGCCTGCTCCAAGCCTCATGAAGCTGCACAGAGGTTCGTTACTTTCCTTTATACTTCTAATTCACATACTAATCGCCATACAGGTTCATCCAAGCTCCGTGACATGTTCACTCAGGTTATCTCAGTGGCTGAGATGAACTAAGGTGTAAATTGCAATTTTAAAAGGTTGGATGCGATTCTCTGCAATCTTCAGTACCCTATTGCCGTCTGCCACTGTGTAGGCGAGGCGGGGCATTGCTTTTTGCGGCTCTGTTCGTCGCCGTTGCCAGAGTGGCTCGTTCTGGTTCGCTCTTTATGTTCCTCGCACTCGTTATAGTCTGAAAATACATTGGAGAGACTCGCTATCCTGCTTTGTTAAATATATCTTTTGTCTTTCGCCTGAAGTATACCAAACCCGAAATTTCTATGCTATCAACCTTTTTAGGTTACCACATGAGCACTCTCTATTATTCCCTTCGTAAATCATTCCAAAATTCATGCAACAAAACGAGAACTCATGCAGTTTGTGCACCCAGCTGATCTTCCCACGTTCCTAAATCTCTACACGACTCGGTAACGTCTTGTAAATCTTGCAATGCGTTGACAACTGCACCCTTGTTCTCCTCGGATAGCGTTCGTCCACATTCAACAAAAAAAATATACTGCCAAGCCCGTTTCAAACTGGGCCTAGTGTTTATAGTCGTGAGATTCAGACCATGTTTCTTGAAAATCAAAAGCGCGCTGGCCAATGCACCTGGCGATGCGTGATCAATAGAGAACGAGATAAGCGTCTTGTGCGTGTTGGGCTGTTCGTCCGAAGTGGTCGCCATCGGCTGTCCCAAGTCAAACTCAGCTGTCCGGGCAGCAAGAACGTTCCTTAAGATAAGGAACCGAGTTGTATTGTCAGCCCGATCCTCAATGTTCTCCTTCAGTACATCAACACCGTGGTACTCGGCGGCGAAGCGGCTGGCAATGGCTGCGCTTTTCTCCGTCGGCTCCTTAGAAACAATTTCGGCGCCTTTAGATGTAGAAGAGACATCCTGCCTCTCCACTCCCTTGAAATACTTGGAGAGGACTCCCTCACACTGACCCCATGCCTGGGGGTGTGTGTATAGCTTGGTGATAGAGCCGTCATATCCCGACCAACCGGAGGGATATGAGCCCTTGTGGACCAACAAGCAGTGGTGGACGGTCAAATAGTACTCGCCACAGACTTTAACATCCTTATATTGATCATCGCGGTCGGCAAGGAGGTCGAGAGTCTGAACAACCGAGCCATTGGTTGAGTTTTCGCAAGGGATCACGGCGTAGTCGACCTCCTGGTTTTGAAGGGCGACAAAGGCATCGGCGAAGGAGAGATGGGGAAGCAACGAGGCTGAGATTTTACCAAAGGCCTCGGCGGCAGCCTTAAAACAGGGATTAGCTATTGGGATGTAAAGTACGTTTGCAAGGGATCCCAACTATGCGGGGTAAGCTGCGTACCTGGTGCGAGAAAGATGCTAACGGGCCGAGAAAAGCCACCCTTAAGCGCGCCATAGAGGAGGAGTTTTCTAGGATATGGTCGGGTTATAATTATCCTTCTTGAATGGAGAATTCTCCCTTTCTCGAGTTGAGTCTGAGTTCAACTTCCCAAACCTTGTCCCGGTTTCTGATTAATCCAATCCTTGAGCGGTGTGGATCATCCCCAAAACAAACAAGGCAAACTTGAGACTCGACATCGCTATCATGATCTCGCCTTTCAGTGTGAGATCTGGATTGTCCATGAAATCGACTTCTCTACGGTACTTGTTCTCTCGAGTAGGACACTGCCGAGCATATTCCTCGCTTCCAGAGCGCCTGCACCATGACTTGACCACGCGGAAGCTTCCATTGACCTTCGACTATCTACATCCTCAGCCATCTCATCTTTTGAACCTCTCACTTCACGGTCTTCTTCCACAGTCATCTGGCAGTGATAATGTATCGCCAACTCTGCCTTCAATCACAGACCCATCTCCGTTGCCAGTCGGTCACCACTTGATCTACTTCCCGCCTCAGGTGACTCTGTCGCAATTGGTTCCAGATGGCTGCGACGTTCTTCACACACCCGGCGATCCTTTCAATCGTCGCATGTGGGCAGGTGGTAGTGTGCTATTCCCAACTGCTGGGCCGCTGTTGGATGGCAGTCGGGCTGTCTGCATCGAATCTATTCGTAACGTGACCGTCAAGGGACGCGAGGGAAACGAGAAAGTGATTGTCACGATTGAGCGACGAGTTGGTACCGCGTCGGAAGGAGAGCCAGAGGAGGAAACATGGAATCGGATCTGGCAGGAGAATGAAGCGGACTTGGGAAACTCGTCGCTCATTGAGAATCGAGATCTCATATTCATGCGGGCCAAGACGGCGGAACAAATTGCTCTAGACCGAGAGCAATTTTCAAAGCCAACTCGCTTTGTCAAGTGTTAGTACTTCCGTTAGCTTTTCGTCACATTTCCTCCATTGACAGGTCGTGCAAACCAAAGAGAGAGAGAGAACTTACAGTTTGTAAACAGCTCCCTCCGATGCGGTATTCCGCCATTCGATATTACCCACCAAGGCATTACTCTTCCGCTTTTCAGCACTGACAATGAATGCACACTCAATACATTTGGACAAAGATTATACACAGAACCAGGAAGGATTCCGAAACCTTCTGGTTCATGGTCCCCTGACCTTAACTCTGCTTCTGAGTGTTTTGCAAAGCCACCTTCGGAGTCTGAAGCTTCGGGTTAGGCATATTGAGTATAAGAATCTTGCGCCTCTGTATGTGGAGGAAGAACTGACGATCTGTGGCAAGCCCAAGAATGACGGTGCTTGGGATGTCTGGATCGAGGGTCCTGGTGGCAGTCTGGCTGTTCGAGGTACTGCCAGAACTTGCCCAGCTTAGCTTGCAACTATTTTATCATCTTATATAGCCTGTATTAATATGAAAAATGGGAATATCAGGGTCATTGAGGGGTTCAGCGCGTGGAGCTGCATGTTTGAGCAATAACATTATTTTCTCACTTCGCTTCCTACTTATATATAGCAGTCATATTCTTGGAGCACTGTAGTCCGGGAGTGATAAGGGCTCATGGTGATTAGCCTTTCATCTCATATTGCGTTCTCAATTAGTTTTATTCAAGACACTAGGTCAATGTTCCATGGAAAGGCATGTATTTCGCGGCCGGTATAGTACATAACAATGTAGAGCTACTAACATGTATGCGATGCCAAGACTCCGGATTCCGGATAAACCAGCTCCGGACTTTTGCACACGTCGGTTTAAAAGCTTGCATCCGTGGCTTTTCTCGTTCATCTTTCCTTCTTCATCCCTTCCCCCCTCAATGGCTTAGTTCTTTTGAACAGCTTACTTTTCTTCTTTCCATTTTGTTTCTCGGCTCACCATGGACCAAGTCCAGGCGGCCTTCTGGGCAGCACCTCCGGTGACTCGGTACGCTGCATTGTCATTCCACCTCGGTGGACCTGTTGACTGACCTGTCTGAAGCACAATCACAGCTCTGACTCTGGCTCAGTCTGTCTTAGTCTACGGCGGCGTGCTCAGTGGATATTATGTTGTCTTCTGGCCGGCCCAAATTTTCAAGCTGCTTCCGGAGATCTGGCGTCTAGCCACTCCATTCCTACTAACCGGTCCAAAGCTCAGCTTTTTCTTTGACCTCTATCTCAGTATGGTGCCTCGGTGTTGCATTGGCCCTCGGCCCTGCTAACCTGCCGGCAGTGTACCACTATGGCAGTCAGCTGGAGACCAGCGCTGTTCGGTTTAGCCAACCCGGAGATTTCTTTATCTACCTGGTATTTGTAGCATTCATCATCATGGTGAGTGGCTCGCTTTATCTCGAGTCGGGGTTTTTTTTTTTTTTCATTTTCATTTTTTCATATTGTCACCTCCCAATCTGCCCGCCCAGTCAAACAAATGGCTGTATCGGTTCCTGAACGCGAGGAAGATTACCCCTGCATCCTGTGCGGCACCGTCAAGAATTCGCAAAATAACTTGGTGCTGCATGAGGTGTGGGATTGGTGGGATTACCTTTAGGTAGTTGTCATGATGTTAAGTTCATGCCAGCGGTTCAGGTGCCCTACATTCTACATACATCTATTACCATTCATTCCCGAATATCATTATCATTTCTCCAACTCTGTTCGTGGTAGCTCAATCTGTCCTAAAATTGCTAACTTTGCCCAAGCTTACTGCAGGCTACGTCCTTGGCGGGGTGGTTTTTACTTCTGGTGAGATCCCTGCCTAGACCCAATGTAGGGCAAGAACTAAGATTTATTTTTTATTCCTTAGCGTTGATCCTGGCTTTCATCTACACCTTTGCCCAGGAAAATCGGGGCAGGAGAACCAAGCTGTGGTTCATTCCCATTCCCATGGAGTACCTCCCATGGGCGATGCTGGTAATCACCATGGTCCTGAACGGATGGCCTTCAGCCTTGAGTGAAAGCATGGGCATTGTGGCTGCCCATCTCTATGACTTCCTCACCCGTATCTACCCAACCTTTGGCGGTGGCCGAAACTACCTGGTGACGCCTATGGCAGTGCAGCGCTTTTTCTCTCGCCATACCCCAAATGCCGGTCACCGTGGTTATGGTACTGCCTTCCAGGCTTCCCAGGCTTCCCAGGCTTCCCAGCCCTCCTCTCGGGGCTGGACCTCCTCTATCCAGAACCCATGGGGCGGTCGAGGCGCGGGCCGAAGACTTGGTGGTGATTGAGCGCACCTCAACATGAAAGCCCATGATGTTCAGAACATCCACGGGCCTTGAGGGCGATTGGTTTTGCATTATTTCCGGCGTTTAATACAGCCTAGCAGTTATTTTTGACTGAACAGAATCACCTATCTTGAGAGTTCACTTCTTATGATATGTGGATTAGATTAGCAACCATTTCGACCATTAAGTATTTCAAGATTCCACCAATGGATCATGCACTTCAGAGATGGTATTTTCAATTAAGTAAAGTGAAACCCTAAAACCCCAGCCACCTGTTTAGACCGTATAAAGCGTAGTGCAAAGTATGGGACGAGAATTTCCTTCGAGCGCCAATCACGTGACTCATCACGGGCGCTAAACCGGAATGGGATATGGAGCTGCCGCACTCGCAAAATTTCCTCGAGCAAATTTTTGGTCTGTAACAGCAACACCATCGACACCATGGCCGCCGTCAAGAACCAGGAGATGGACTACGCCATCAAGCCCGAGGCGGTTAACCCTGCCATTACCGCTGAGGAATGGCCTCTTTTGCTCAAGAACTACCACAAGTGTATGTTTCATGGAAAAAAAAAAAAAAATTCACCGCGATCCTTGAAGCATTGGCTAACCCAGTCACTATATAGTGCTTGTTCGCACCGGTCACTTCACCCCTATCCCTGCTGGTGCCTCTCCCCTTAAGCGTGACCTTAAGTCCTACATCAGCTCCGGTGTCATCAACCTCGACAAGCCCTCCAACCCTTCCAGTCACGAGGTCGTGGCTTGGATGAAGCGAATCCTCAGGTAAATCCTCACCGCATACTATCTAATCTCCATAGAGATTTCAAGAAGAAGAACGAAAGAAAGGAAAAAGAATATGTTCTAACCGAATTGGTTATTTTAGATCCGAGAAGACTGGTCACAGTGGTACTCTTGACCCCAAGGTCACTGGTTGTTTGATTGTCTGCATTGACCGTGCTACCCGCCTGGTCAAGTCCCAGCAGGGCGCCGGTAAGGAGTATGTCTGTGTCATCCGTCTGCACGAGAAGATCCCCGGTGGTGAGGCGCAGTTCCGCCGCGCTCTCGAGACCCTCACCGGTGCTCTGTTCCAGCGTCCTCCTCTTATTTCGGCCGTCAAGCGTCAGCTCCGTGTCCGTACCATCTACGAGAGCAAGATGTACGAGTTCGACAACGAGCGCCACCTGGGTGTCTTCTGGGTCAGCTGTGAGGCTGGTACTTACATCCGTACCCTTTGCGTTCACTTGGGTCTGCTGCTGGGTGTTGGTGCCCACATGCAGGAGCTGCGTCGTGTGCGTTCCGGAGCTATGAACGAGGAGAGCGGCATGGTTACCCTGCACGATGTCATGGATGCCCAGTGGGTGTACGACAACCAGCGTGACGAGTCTTACCTGCGCAAGGTCATTAGTCCCCTCGAGAGCCTACTCACCGGCTACAAGCGTATTGTGGTTAAGGACAGCGCTGTCAACGCTGTCTGCTATGGTGCCAAGCTCATGATTCCCGGTCTTCTGCGTTTCGGTTAGTCTCCTTCGTTTGGTCTCAATTCCTAAGAAACCAAAGCTAATACATTATTACAGAGGCTAGCATTGAGGTCGACGAGGAGGTTGTCTTGATGACCACCAAGGGTGAGGCTATTGCCATCGGTATTGCCCAGATGTCCACCGTGGAGCTTTCCACCTGCGACCACGGTGTCGTCGCCAAGGTCAAGCGTTGCATTATGGAGCGCGATCTGTACCCCCGCCGCTGGGGATTGGGCCCTATCGCCCTTGAGAAGAAGAAGCTCAAGTCTGCTGGCAAGCTCGACGTAAGTCATGATTTTGCTACATCTGCTATTATAGCTCAGAACTAATTTGATATTAGAAATACGGCCGTACCAACGAGGCTACCCCCGCTTCCTGGAAGAAGGAATACAAGGACTACGATGCCGTTGAGGACGTTACTGAGGAGTCTTCTGCCCCTGCCGCTGCTCCCGCCCCTGCTGAGGAGCCCGTGAAGGCCGATGCTGAGGCCGATGAGGACAAGGATGAGAAGAAGAAGCGCAAGCACGACGGTGAGACCGCCGAGGAGAAGGCCGAGCGCAAGAAGAAGAAGAAGGAGAAGAAGGAGAAGAAGGAGCGCCGGAAGTCCAAGCAGGCAGAGGACAGCGATGACAGCGAGTAGATGTCCAGGAAGACACCCTGCTAGCTCGCGGTCTACTTCCTGTACCATATTATTAGGTCTTTTCATTATTTGCTTCCGGAGTCTTTGGGTCAAAAGGGAATGTTGGTTTCAAGATTTATTCGTCCATAGTTGTTGTTACTCCAACCTGTGATGTTCTTGTAAAAAATTATCCCTATAAATCCAGTAATTACAGTAAAGATGACGAGATCATTCCACTTTGGGGAGCGGAGAAGCTCGTGACCGCCCGCTCTCCGCACTTCCCCTCTCTGCACATTCCATTTACCCTGCCTGGTCTCCAAGGTTTCTCACCTACGCAGGGTGAAAGACGTAAAAGACTTGAGGTTTCGCGTTACGCGTGTCTACTACCACCCAAAATGGCTGCCGAGCTAACTTCCACAAAGCTTAACGCTGAGAGTCACCTGATCCTGGTATTGAAGCTCTACAACGTCATTAGAAGGCACTCGACTAATCAATCGGATTTGTACAGGACCAACCACTCCTTCGACTCCCTCATGAACTAGCGCGAAGGAATTTCAAGGCTGTACAACGAGTCGTCGAACGGGAAAAGGAATATGTTCTGCCTGCTCTCAAAGAGGCGGCGAACGCTTCCCTCTCCAACACCCACACTCCCGACCAGACACTTGCGGCACTCGATGCTATGATCTCCCGAATGCAAGGCCTGAAGCGGAAGATGGAAGGCTTGCAGGAAGAAGAACGACGAATTCAGACTCAATCCCGCAAACGAATCCAGCATCTCGAGGCCTTGCACAATATCCCGAGCCTGGCAGATGTCAAGTATGATCAATGGTCTCGGGTGCGGCTGGATCGTTTGCTGGTTGACCATATGCTGCGGTCGGGGTTCTCGGAGAGTGCGAAGCAGCTTGCCGAAGAACGAGACATCGAAGGCCTGGTAGACCTGGGAGTGTTCACCCAGTGTCAACGCATCGTTGAGAGTCTCCGCCGAGGGGACACCAAAGAAGCATTACAATGGTGTGGAGAGAATAAAGCGGCGTTAAAAAGGAGCAATGTTCGTTCGAATCTATACCTCCTATGCAATCAGTGGCTGACCTGTTCGTTCTAGCATAACCTCGAATTCGAACTTAGGTTGCAGCAGTACATCGAGATGGTTCGGACGCAGGACCGGTCCAAGAAGCTGGAGGCTATCTTACACGCGAGAAAATACTTGACTCCTAATCATGAATCCCAGAATAATGAAGTCATGCGAGCAGCAGGACTGCTTGTCTTTAGCCAGGACACTCGGGCGGAGCCATATAAGGTGAGATCGGATTTTTGAAGAGGGAGCGAGCAATCGATCACTAATTATGATGCAGTTGTTGTTTTCTCAGGACAGATGGAAGATTCTTTCTGAACTCTTCATCAAGACTCATCACGAGCTCCTTTCACTACCTTCACAGCCCCTCCTACACATTGCCCTTTCTGCAGGGTTGTCCGCGCTCAAGACACCCTTGTGCCACTCCGCTTATACGTCATCCAGTTCCAATTCACAGTCGACAAGCACATCGGTATGCCCGATCTGCTCGACAGAACTGAATGACCTCGCCCGTAAGATGCCATATGCCCACCATTCCAAGAGCTACGTGGAAGGTGATGCAATTGTGCTACCCAACGGTCGAGTCTACGGGAAGGCGCGGCTGTTGGAGATCAGCAAGAACCTTGGGGCCGTCGAGGCTGGCAAGGTGAAAGATCCCACAACGGGCGAGGTCTTTGACGAAAGTGAGATGAAGAAAGTCTATATTTTATAATATGCTGTTGTGTCCAGTGTCCCTGGATATTCTGCCGACAGTATTACAAAGCGAAGATTGTCGAAGGCGAACTGTTTTTACTGGGAGTTCAGCGACGCATCCGTATATTTGAGCGTGTATTCTTTCAAGATCATGAACTAGACTGTAACAATGGCATTTATAAGCTGCTATACGAAAGAAAGAAAGGGGTGTAACGAAAAATCACCGTGAAGGCGTAATGCTTTTTTACTCGCTATCATCCGAATCATCCTGGGCTCTAGCTCTCTTCTTCTTGCCCGCCTTTACAGGCTCCTTTTTAACCTCAAACACATACATGCGCGCCTCCCGATCCTCTCCCCGCCATCCACCCCGACCTCCATTTTTCCCTTCCACCTCCCCAAGGGTTCGAGCATGCGAATAGCCTTCATAAGAAGTCCACGGAAACCGGAAACTAGTAACAACCTGTAACCCAGCATGACGAGCAAGATCCTTGATATTCCACAAAGTATACGGCTCCGCCTCGAAAAGCGAAACCAATATCTGACCGGGCCCAGTACGGACCTCCTTTCCAGAAGTCTGATCATCATCCTCTTCATCCTCGCCCTCGTCCGCATCTTCATCTTCTTCATCCTCCCACTCATCATCATCCGGATCAATAGGTTCCGGCGCTGTAGAAAGAAGAGGCACACAAGCCTTGAAAAACGCAACGAGGAGTTCCTGATTCGCGCGAACCTGACGATTAACATCGGTAGAAAGACCACCCACATGTGGGAAGTTGAAACAGATCACATCCCACGGTCCACCGTGCACAGGTTTCGCTTGCGGCTCCGGTCTTAGCAATTGCCGCACATTCTGTTCTTGCTTTTGTCGCTCTTGTTGCTCTTTTTGGATCATCCACGTAGGTCGTTTGCGCTCCTTGCGTGGATAGCCAGATTTGATTTCCTTACCTCCACCTCCTGAGACGCCTAGTTTGCGGGCATCGACGGAGTAGAGAACTTTAGGGCCGTTGGGGTTGGATGCTGGTGCAGCTTTGGGTGCATCTTGCTGTTCATCTGAAGGCTTGGAGTCTGATTCTTGTTCTTGCTCTGACTCTGGCGCTATTTTGGGTTTGGATTTTGACTTTGATGTGGGTGCATTTAGAATATCCAAGATATTCTGCTCTGCTTGTGGGTATTTGCCCAGAAGTGTCTCTTGTGAGTCGTAGCATGTGGCGTATAATTTGTGACACTTGTATTGTGTTGCCAATGAACGGGCGAACGAGAAATCGCCTGGGAGACGTTAGTTTAGGGCTCGCGAATGTACATGTTCATGAATCCGTATGAATAAGAGACAATAGCAATGAGAATCTCGGGCACAATGTATGTATCAAGAAGCAACTCAAAAGAACCAAGAAGTTCGGGTAAACATGAAACATTATGGGTTGTAAAGGGACACAATCATAAGAATGAAAACTCACCCTCTCCAATCAACAAAACCCGATCCCCTCTCAAGAAGGGCACAATGGGCCTCTGATTAGCTTGAAGCGGTCCCTTCTTCTGAGGTGCCTCGGTCGTTCCAGTTCCCTTAGTTTTCGGCTTAGACTGGGAAGGAGTCTGGCCCTGTTTAGGTGGAGGACCGGGGCGATGGGCGCGAGCCGGGGGACCCTTTTGCTTCTTATTGCGGGGCATTGTTAAATCTCCGACCTCTCGACGTACAGTGATCTGTTTGGTGGAGATCGCAGTCAAGTGAGCGCAGTATGAAATTTTGGAGGTTGGGGAGTTCGGCCAATCAAAGATCCGGAGCTTTAGGCTAAATCAGTCTATAGTCATACTTTCTACATGGAATCCTTCTCCTTCTCTCCTTCCTTCTCTCCTTCCTTCTTCCGTCTTCCTTTTACCATTCATCTCCAAGCCCTACCCTGACTTCCCTGTCCACCAGGGTCATCGCTGATTCCTCGGCACGAGTCTCTGTCTACTCTGCTTCCTCCCGTGTCTTGCTTGACAATGCATACTCTTCAACTCGGTTGAGGATACATGTACGTGGGACTAACACTGATATTTCACCTCGCAAAGCAGAAACATCTCCCACCAAAGCTGATGAAGTTCGTGATGATTTTTGCCCATGACAACGCTGGCAAATACTACCTCTTTTCAGAGGAAAAAGCGCGCCTTGCGCATATGTATGCTCGTTGGGTTTCACCCATAGGCCATCCCTATATCCTTGACATCTTCATTTTCTGGACTCTTGGTATAACTCTACCAGGTCATACATGGCCTATTCTACAGATTAATGGTTGGAAAGAAGATGCAAGGCTCACACGATAACGACATCAAAAAGGGTCATGGTGGATTGAATCCCAGACTGGGACTATTCTATTTCACGGAATGGAACAAGGCAGAGAGACGATTGAGCGTATTAACAAAGAGCGTGACAAAGACAGACGATCGAGAGTCTAGGAAGGAAATGTGATGACTATGGGATCGAGCTCCCGGAATTTCAAAAAAAGAAAGGGATACTGTTCAACCCGTTGCTAGACAAGGAATATCAGAGTGATCTTTACAAGGTAGCATGATGTTATGCGAAGGCCATTTATGGAAAATGATATATATTCTATAGAGATATAATATTAGGCTGAATTAATTGATTGACGTTTTGTCTGAGGTAGAATAAAGAGCCATCGTCATCAAGGCCTTTAGGACAAAGTGATGTGAAGTACTGATGTGAAAACGCCTCACTCACGACCTCGCGGAAGTGGAGGCCTGTATCTATATACACTGAATTCCGAATACTGTGCCTTGCTTGATATTCCCAAGTTCAGCATATGCGTTACGGCCATTAATCCAGGCAACATAGTATTGTCTCCGAATTCTGTTTGGAAATGTCCGAAGGCCTCGGCCTAATGATCAGGGAAGAAGTGTAAGTAGAAACACATTCTATTCCAACACTGCATAGCTATATACATCGAAAACAACCAGAAAATCCAAACCAGGCCATGCGCCTGCTTCAGGTAGAAAAGAAAAATTAAAAAAGTCATACTGCAGCCCAAGTGGCAACGCTTTCCCCTAGATGATGAAATAAAAACAAAACAGCCCAACACCAATGGAGGACCACAAGAGCACCAAGAGGCTGCCATGAAACGTGAATCATAATGTCACATGCAAAAGGGTCCCAATATCAGATCAGGGGGGTTGATGCGCGGGTGGTCCTAGGACTCCGTATCGAAAAAACAATAGTTCATTCTTCCTTATTTTCTAAGAGCGCAGCGAGTCACGCATGCTCTGGCTGCTGGCACTGACCAGCGGGTTGGAGGTGGGCAGAACACCGGTTCTGGGCTTGGCGCTCTGCTTGATCTTGGCCACGGCGTAGACAATGCCGGAGAAGAAACCAACGACAATGGCACTCACACTGGGGAATGTAACGGGGGCATCGAAGAAGATCAATCCGGACAGGGCGATGGGCAGCTTGTTAAGGGCACCAACCATGGAGTAGGTGGTAGACGAGGTGACACGCACACACCAGGCGGAGGTGTAGGAGATGAAGACAGACGACATGCCGGACAGGATCATGGCAATCCAGATACCGTTGCGGTTCTCCTCGGGGAAATTACGGGCCAGGTTGGCGGAAGACCAGTCCTCAGCCAGCAGGGTGAACACGATCAGGACGGGAATGGACAGCAGGTTGTTGTAGAACATGGCTAAGCAATGAGTTAGAACGGCACAAGCCAGGGAAATTGGAATAAGCAAAACATACTGTCGAAGTCCTTGAAGTTGGTCAACTTGATACGCTTGCGCATGCCCAGAACGTAGGACGAGGTACACAGGCAGTTGATCATCATCCAGACGTAACCGGCGTTCAGGGTCGAGACCTTGCTGGAGGTGTCACCGGTGCTCTCCACGGCGTGCTTGATGTCGGCCCAGGCGGCAACAATGGAGCTGAGAACCATCAAACCGAAGGAGAACAGGGTCATGTTGGTGACGGAGCCACCGAACCACAGGACCTCACCGTAGGCGATGAGAATGATGGTCAAGTTCTTGAAGATGGTGTAGACGGGGATGGAGAGGAACTGCAGGGCCTTGGAGCCGGTGTAGATCATGCCAATCAGTAGCAGAGTGATCGGGAACCCTATACAACGATCAAGTCAGCATTTGTCGTTTTTGTTACACACTGCCATGAATGGGGCGCCTTACACTTTCTCGCCTCGTCGGTGCTAAAGTCCCGGTAGGTAATCAAGCCCATAGACTTGCAAGTTTGAATGGCCGCGATACAGACGATGGACTATAGCAGACCCAAGTCAGCGATTCCTTTTCAATGCATTGTTCAATGGGAGCGGGGCATACCTGAACCATGAGCAGCAGGAAGTTGAGATTGAAGTCCAACCCTGACAGAACATACTTGTTCATAACAGTCATCAGGATGGACGAACCGCAGTAGGACAGAACAGGCAAAATAGGGCTGCTGGACATGCTGCTAGGAGGAGATGGCCGGGGCTGTGGTGGCGGCGCGGCCTCGAATTCCTTATTGCTCTGATCCAGCTTATCCATGTCGACGGTATAGTCGTCGGTCTTTTTATCTTCGACCATAGTGGCGTTTTTGGTGGGGTTAGAAACCCGGAGAGAGAGGGAAACGAAAGAAAGGTGGCGGAGATGAGATAGAAGAGAAGACACAAGTCCAAGAGAGAAAAATAACGGAGCGTACAACTGGACGCGCGAAGGAGAAAACAAGTCGAGAAAGAACTTTTGGTTTTGGCCGGAAGCGGCGCGGGCTTAAGTCAGCAGGGGTTCTCAGGGGAGTCACGTGCCTTTTTAATTTTAGAGATAGCGCCTAATCGGGACTAGCGTATTGGTTAGTCAGATGGAGAGCTGCAGTAGTCTCGTTAGGGGAAATTGCATTCCAGCACAGTATTGGATCGAACATTACGAAATACATTAAAGTGACATCTCTGTCTCTACTGCTCATGGAAAAACTCATCTATCTGTACTCTCATATATGAATGTAGACCCGTTATCAAATTAAGCCAAGACTATATGCCATATACCCCAGTGGAGCTCCGCGACGCGAAGATCCTCCAAACCTCCACTTCTCCCTTTTCAGATAATTCAAATCACCGCCCATTCAGGGGATCCAATCGTCAAGACCACATCTAATTGACCGAAGAAAAAAACGAAGGAAACTCGAACAATCCCAAAAAGGGAGGAACAAAACACCACCACCTCTCCTCAATCTCCGACCTCCTAAAACAACCCCTCATAACCCCTCAAAAAAAAATCCCACAATGCCGAACGATCACCACGAAGAGTCGGATGACGAAGCCCTTTTCGCAGCCCTCGAAAATGAAGAGGAAGAAGATGCTACCTACCGCACCCAGCGTATCCAACAACTAAACGCCGAACTCGCTGCGCAAAAAGACAATCGCTCCGCCAACTCGACCGGCGCGACATACACACAGGACACGAGATACCCCACCCTCAGCAATGATCAAAGCGTGCTAGACTTTACCACATCGACAACGCGGTGTATTGTCCATTTCGCACATGATGACTTTGCGCGATGCGCCACGATGGATGCACGATTGGAGGAGTTAGCGGCGAGACATTACGAGGTGAAATTTGCCCGAGTCGATGTACGGAATACACCTTTCTTGGCGGAGAAGCTGAGCATTCGTGTATTGCCTTGCGTGATTGGATTCAAGGACGGCGTTGGTGTTGAGCGGGTGGTTGGATTTGAGGGATTAGGTGCTGGAGGGACCAATGGGACAGAGGCTGGGTTCAGTGTGGCGGTTTTGGAGAAACGATTGTTGTATAAGGGCGTCTTGGCGCAGGCGAAATTTTCAGCGGACGATGTGGATGACGATGAGCATCAGAGTGACGATGAAGGGTACGATGTGAGGAGAGGAACTCGTTTGCGGAAGAAGGCGATTCAGAGTGGGAAGGCTGGACGAGGACGATATGACGATGATGATGATGATGAATGGGATTAAACATAGAAATGAGAAAATTTGTCACGACTGCACTTGAAATGACCTTTACCTGCCAGCAATATCAAAACCCATGGGACTCAATATCAAGCCCAATTTACGCGGAGAGATTGAAACCAAACATCAATAGAACTGCATCATCATAGAATTACAGGCAAAATATCAATGGCCGTGAACACAGAGCTAAACAAAACCAAAAAGACAGCTCCCTAAAGTTACAAAATGAAATGCCGCGAAGCCGGAAACCGGAGAGAAGAAAGCGTGGGGAATTCTATACACAGAGAGCAGTTGTCATGTAGATCCAGAAGCTCGTCATCAGACGCCAGTTGCCCTTGAGAATATGAAATCTGAAAAAAAAAAAAAAGGGGGGGAAAGAACAAAGAACACGATCTAAATGGCCACGTTCTTCATCTCTCCAAGGACCTCGGAGTCTAGGGTATTGGATGATGATTCCGCGGTTTCCTCGTTCTTCTCGGACTTTTCTTCAGAGGGCTTGGTCTCGGGAAACCCTTCATTCTCCTTGTTGGAGATTTGCGGGGTGGCCACCTCCAACAAATCTTCCGTGGATTCTTCCTTGCTCTCCTGGGGATCTTCAGAGATCGTAGGTCCAGTCGAGCCAGAAGGACCTTCCTCGGTCACCCGGGCAAGAGGGCTGGACATACCGAAGGGAGTCTTGGGGCTCTGAGCGGGCCCACGGTTGGGGAAGCGGTTGGGAGATCGGCCACGTTCCTCAGCGCGAGTCGGGCTGCCGTAAGGTGAATCCCGAGTGGATCCTTTGCCGGATGCATTCGCACCCAGTCCGTTGGGGCCACGTCTGCGCGGTGGGCGGCGGCCGTACTTCTGGTCAACTCTCCACCGCAGAACCTCCATGTATGGCGGCTCGACATTCTGCGACTTGAACTCCTTGAGTTTCATCTCGTTGGTTTCCTCGTCGACGATGGTACGGCCGCTGCAGAGGTCGTCGGCGAAGGTGGCCAAGAATGCCGCCCAGGACCGCGCAACCACGTATTTACAGTCATAATCACGGCCGAAAATGATCACCTGGCCCCATTTACCAGCGGGACCGGGGGCAAGATCGATCGCAAGAAGGTTGCCACCCCAATCGCGGGCCAGGGGAATCCAAGCCGGGTGAGCGTAGGCCTTTTGCACAGCTCCCGGAGGCTGAGAGTCCTGACGATCGAGCAACTCGTTTCTCCATGTCGCACCGGATTGAGGGGGTGCGGCCGACGAGCTGGCAGCAGAACTGGACACGGGGGTTGACATCATGGCGGCACTGAGGAACTCTTCATTGACGGTCTTCCAGTTGTGACGCTCCTGCACAATCTCCTCGCAGTCCAGCAGCATGGAGCTGAAGATGACACCGGTAGGTAGACCTCCGCGCTCCTGACCATCGTGGATCATCAAAGACTCCCGCAACTCGAGTGGCAGACTGCAGTCCAGCTCGTGTTCCAACTCGTTAATGTCGTTCTGTGTGCATCCTTCGCCGAGATTGTCCAATAATTCCTCGTAGTTATGTTCCAGCCACCGCTCGATCTTTCGCCAGGAGTGAGCGACGGGCGGGGGCGGCGGCGCACCATCGTGGAAACTTTGCATCTGAATTTCTCCTCCTTCCTGATCATTGGACCTCCGTTTGGAAGCGGTAGATCTCATGCCGGGCGAGTAAGGGCGGTTAGGGGAACCAGGGTCGGTCGGGGAACCGTTAAATTCGGTGGATTGGGCGGTCGCCAGGCCCTTGGAGGACTCATCATCGTATGGGTTAGAGAGATCTGGACGAGATTCGATGGCACTGGTGGCAATGGATGTGAGAGGTTCATGGCGGCTTTGACTGAGAGGAACGTGTCGACCGGTGCGGTAGGGAGAGTCGTGGGAGGCATGACGATCATAGGAGGTCATGGTATGCCAAAAGGAGCGCCATGTCGAACCGAATCTGCAAGCTCAAATTAGATTCGATTTCAGAAGAGATATTGATCTGCGAGGGGGGGCAACTAACACATTCGCCATGGTGGGAGTGGGTTGATGGAGAAGAAGAGGGGAGGGTTTTTTTTGGGCAAGGGAAAGGGAAGGTCTAAGTCATTTAGACCCGCAAATCAGGAGGATAGATGTAGAACTTTTGCAGTCTTTTGCCTAGAATCAAATGGGGTATGGAAATCTGAAATCTGAAATATGGAGAAGAGAAAGGCGGAAATGATTCAATTTCCCCTAATGTCATCACTTCCTCCCCCTGGCCGCATCCAGGTTCCTCAGGCATGCAGATCATGATGTCGACACCTGATCGCAGAATGATAATCTTTAACACTATGTCAGGTATACTGAAGACGGCCATTTTCACTATGCTACTGTCATACGTAGTTCTTGGCTAAGGCTTTGTTGTGAGTCTCCTCTTTACAGAACAGATGCACCACACCTTCCATACCTTCCATCGACTTCCTCTTAACTCTCTAGCTCTCCTTACTAGTCCTTCTAGTCCGTCTGTATGTGTCAAATTCAGCCACCGTGGCGTCTAGACTCCATCCCCAATTAAGCTTCATCACAACCGAGACAAGATCGACGGAGATGAAAGGTGATCCCCCGTGAATCTATCACCATACCGAGTAGATACCCTTGAAAGTCAATCTGTGGTATATTTCCCCAGCAAGGTTTAGGGTCGGACTTGTCTACCAAGGACGTACCAAACACAAATCGAGGCACGAACACACAAGTTATAAAATTAGACCATGGACTCCAATGGCCAGAAAAGTGGAGCGCAGTGAGTGGCGTCGTTGACCCAGATTAAATAAGGGGAACATTGCGACGCAGACATAACAGACCACGTCAGCCGTTGGGATTTCCGTTGAAACAAGATTTCTAAGGTACCAAATTATATAAAGGAAAAGGAAAGCAAAGAAAAGACAGGGACAAAAGAACAAGCAAAGTATAAAATACGCTTGGCTGTTGGACCCTTTTGCGAGAACCAGTGCTGGCCCCGATTTCTGATTGGGATCAGCCCAGCGGACCAAACCATTTGGGATCTGGCCTGCATCGTTACCTACCAGTGGTTAGAAGACTCTTAGTGGCTTCGGACATTTGCCGGTGATTCGACGCTCCGAAACGGTGTGGCTTGGTCCACTTTCCACTCGTTGAAGTATTTGCCACTTGAAGTGTTCACTGCATGCAGTGGTAGAGTATACTGTAATGCAGTGGTAGAGTATACTTACAGTATACCTACCACTCTATAGATATAGATCTTATATACGAAATACCAAAAGGAACTCAACAAGGAGTGGACGGCATGGGATTCACGCCAACGTAGTCACGAAGACTAAAACGAAGGGAAAAACTACTTAACACTGAAGAGGTGTAGAGCCATGACCAGAGGTCAAGCAAAAACACCAAACAATGGAAACGGGAAAAAAAAAAGAAAACAATCAAAGAAAGTGACCATCTCGAGAGACAAAAATCATCAAAACATGCAGCGAATTTCATATCGTAGCCATCCTCGGCTGACATCCGCGAAAAACCAACCAGGCACGCACCGCACTTGGAAAGATCCCGACTCCGAACGATGCAAAGGTCCCCTTTTCTCAAAGAAAACTGACCCAATCACTGTACCGACAAGCAAGACCCGTGTATCTCAAAAAACACCTCCAAACCAAGTACCAATCGCGAGCGAAAGGAATGCCAAAACGAAGCCACCGAGGGGGCCTTGAACCAGTCCAGGTTACCCCTATGAACCGAATGCAAAAGAGCGGGGAAATACAGAGATAAGAAAAAGAAGACTTGAACGAACGCAGGGAGAGATGGTGTTTGAAAAAAAAAAGCACTAGAATATCAATGAGGGAAAAGGAGCGTAACCAGATCATCTGGACGTCCGTCATCAAACAAGTAAGTCAAATATGAAATTAGACAAAAGAGCTCTGGATGCCTGATGCCGCATCCAGTTTCAAGATGCGTCGAAGATCATCTTCCATCTTCTTGGTATCTACAGACTTGGAGGGCGACGGGGAGTGAGTGGGCATCCTGAAGGCAGCAGTGGCGTATTGAGGTTGGGGAGATACGTAGTTGTTCGGGGGCACAGCAGCCTGCGCTGGTGCTTGTCCCATGTGATGATTGCCATATGGACCAGGTGACAGTACATGGTACTGATTAGGAGGGACTTCACGTCTCAGCGGTGACTCCGTATTACGAACATGGTGCCCATTCGCGTAGCCATACGGGTACCCGCCGTGGTTGGGCATTGGCGGAAGCTGTGCCGGAGAGTATCCACGATTGACCGGAGCGGGAGGACCAGAGCTGGTTCGACTGGGAGTCGCATAAGGAGGAAGGTTGGCATTAACGTTAGGACGGCCCCCGTGATTCAGAGGGTATTCTTGAGCTGGAGAGCCCGACGCCGACTTCTGGGGGCGCGGATTAAGAAGTAGATGTCTCAACTCCGCATTCTTCATGCGTCGCTCCTCCTCGGCCTCTGGAGACTCCGTAGGTGGTGAGCTGTTGGAGCGGAAAGCAGACATGCGATCTTGGTAAGACGGAGCAAAGGAAGGTCCGATATTAGAAGTACGTCCATTCTCGGGGCCCATCTCAAATGAGAACATGCCGCCAGGCGGATTGGAGTAAGGCTGTCTCGGTTCAGTTTGAGGAGAGCGCACACGACTGCTAGCCTCGGGACTACTCATGGGATTGGACTGTCGCGCCTGCACAGCAGCCTTGAACAGGAAATCAAGAGGAGTAGATTTGGGCTCATCAGCCGCGGGCTGCGGGGGGCGAGCCCGGGGCTTGGAAGGGGTTGTTTCGAGGTCGCCTTCCGTGTCGGCAGTATCACTATCAGTCTCAAGAGTTGTCGCGAGATCGGATTCAGGTAGCGACTTGGAAAAGAAGCTTGGGATTGGCAATGCTGATGGCGCTGGTGATGCGTGGAAAGTAGGTCCTGCATATGCGCTATCCTTGGGTTGCGGGGTAACATTCGAGCGAGAAGAGGTGTGCCGGTGTCCGTGAGATCCATTCGCTCCATTATATCCATTCGGAGCAGGCTCGGCTCGATTCATGTCCTTGGGCTTCTTCCCTGAGCGGGGAGGCTTCTTCTTGGAATGGACATTATTAGGAATGGGGGAATCTGTGGCTACACCAGCTGGACTCATATGGCGTGGTGGTGAGGATGGAGGGGTATTCAACAGGGCCACCTTCTGGGCGTGTGGGGTGGTGTTCTTCTTGGGTAGTGGGCGGCGATTGTTGTTGTTATTGCAAGGGCCCTTGGGCGTAGGAGGATGAGGAGATTGAGTCGACATGACGACAGTTTGGCTTGAAAAATAGGCAGCCCGGTTCGAAAAGTGAGGAAAGGGAAAGTAAAGCACAGCGCAGACGCTAAGAAAAGCAGGTAAGGATATCGAGTAGAAAGCCGGTCCTGTCACTGCTCAGCAGCTGTCGACAATATTAGGTTATTTCCAACGCTTGGGAAGCAGAGAAAATAGGCGAAAGCGAATGTAAAAGGAAGTGAAAGCAGAATCTAAGTCGCAGGGAACGACATAAATAAAGCGCGGGAAGGCATGTCTCTAAGATGTGTGAAGCAGAAGGTGAGTCGTAGGAAAGTGACGGAAGAGTTCCCAAGGCGGGGACCACATGACTAAGGGTTTTGCCGCCTCCAGAAACAGTGGGGGTTTGCTGTGTTGAGACAAGCTGGAGCCTCATATCATTTCTAAGGCTTGATAAGGCATATTTCGTTACAACTGTTTCAGTAACTTCATTACAGAGTAGGCACCCTGGGGATCTTTGTATCGCATTCTACCCTTACGTCAGTGGCCTAATACAACAAGACCCGAGAGGTCCTCCCAGCTTCCTATCTACCGACCATCCCACTCCCGACCTCCTCCCCACCGCTACACCACCATACAAGCTACAATAATGGCCGACGTGGAGATGAAGGATTCGAGCACAGCCTCCTCAAAGGGCAAAGCTGTCGCAAAGACCGACGCTGCCGATGCTAAGAAGAAGTTCGAGGTGAAGAAGGTACTAGACAACCACCTTGGGGGCCACAGGCGATCATGACGATGGGATACTGATTCTGATTTCCAGTGGAACGCTGTTGCCCTCTGGGCCTGGGATATTGTCGTGGATAACTGTGCTATCTGTCGAAACCACATTATGGACTTGTGTAAGTTGTTGACAAGATGCTTGCGTGATTCGAGCTACAACTAAACTACGGGGAAACAGGTATCGAGTGTCAAGCGAACCAAGGTTCTTCAACAACAGAGGAGTGTACTGTTGCTTGGGGTATTTGCAACGTAAGTAGCCTATATACACGTTGGGGCCGTTGAATCAGTTCTGACGTCGTCTAGCATGCCTTCCACTTCCATTGCATCTCCAGATGGTTGAAGACCCGCCAGGTGTGTCCGCTGGATAATCGTGACTGGGAGTTCCAGAAGTACGGCCGGTAAAAGATTCGAGGAAGTATTCAACAGACCAGAACCAAATGCACCGGGGCCTGGCTGCTGCCACGCATACATGTTCAATGGCTATGATCGGAGGAGGAAGAGCGCTTTTTTGAAAGACAAAAAGGATTTTATGATTTCCTTTCCCGGCGTTTAGGTAGTTATTTGCCTTGGTATTTATCAAATCCGGATGAATCCTTTCATGTGTTATCCCGTAAACTTGAATGCTTCTTCCAGATCCTTCATGCCACCTTGACCCCATCTACCATCACCTGTGGATCCCTTGAACTCCCATCCTTATTCAACCACCTCTCGGGGTTTTGATTGTAAATGGGCCATGGCGGAATCACGGCGAGGGCAGTGAACAGCGTACCTCCCAGGCCGACCCAAAGCGTAAGGTGGATGTCTTTGTAGATCCATCCAACGAGAAAGCTGACGATCTAAAGAAAGTTCAGATGTTAGCAAAATTGTATTGTGTCCAATGAATGAGTTTGGGCACTTGCTCCGGAAATAACTAGCAAAAAAGTGCTTAGCAGCTCTGCTAGGTGTTGTCCGTGGAAGTCCTGCCGCGTCATGTTAGTGAAGATCTCCCCAGAATGATGAGACACATGTGCTATATTAGAAGATACGTACGATCTGGCCTTCCAAGGCGTCCTGGATTGGTGCAAGTAGCTCGTCCATGATTAGATGTGTGGATGGGGTACTCGTGACGAAAGGTCACGTAAACCTGGGGGCTTATCGCAAGGGTGTCATCTGCCCACCGCCTCCGCCCAAGCTCCATGTCAACCACAAAACCTTTATCAGCCATCACTCCTTCGATGGATGTTATGGTAATTTTGTATAGTTCTGATGGGAAATTTCAACATTTCTTTATTGGTGGTTTCGGTGGTGGATTCGGTTACAAAGAGATAACTAATGGGGGGAATGTTTCGTAATTCATCTACATCTACCTTTTATCTCTATAGCTTGGGGCCATACGGCCCACTCATACATGGATCATGTAGAGCACTCTCTATGGCAAATCGATACCAAGTTTTCTCACCTTACAACAGATACTCTTGTGGCAATTTCCCGTGTCTCAGATCGGCTGCATGCTGCAACACAGACCGCAAACCAGCGGTGAAACGGAGGATGTTGCGGCAACACATGGTCGATGCTTGGCAGAGAAAACATGATTCCGGTGCGCCAATTACGAGAGCGTCATTGATTCTGACAACGTATCTCGTAATAGCTACCGATTGGAGCACTTCCATCTCCGTGCATGCGCGTCAAGGAAAAACGGCAGGTTTAGGGAACGAAGATCGCCGATGACGCGGTGGGATTTTGATCTCATAAAGTTATATCTAAATCTCGGACACAGTGGTACCCTCCTGTGCGGGCTCCAGCAACTTCCATTGGCAGGAAATGTTGTTGGAGGCGAACTGTGCGATGATACGGTCGGCAATCTGGTCGAAGTTTTCCGTCGCTAGAGCCAGGATGGTTGGTCCGGCACCGGAAAGACAGATACCCAAAAGACCGGGCTGCGTCGCGGGGGTCATGAATTGCAGGATCTCAGTCAAGCCTGGAATGAGGGTCTTGCGGTATGGTTGGTGGACTCTGTCCTGCATGGCAAGGAAGATCATATCAGGGTCTGGTGGGGAGGTACCCAGGGCTGCGGGCAAAAGAGCTGCACGTTGCAGATTGAACACCTAGTAAAAGTTGATGAGTCTAAAGTTATACTAGACTAGGTCAGATGTCTCAACATACCACATCGGCACGGCTGTACGTTTGAGGAAGGACGTTGCGAGCATTGGCGGTGGGCACGACAAAGTCGGGGATGATGGCAATAGCCTTGATCTCGGGGGCCCAGTCAAACTTGCGGTAGTGACCAATGCCCAGTGGGGGCTCTGGGGGCTTGTTACCCGTATCAATGCCACCAGCAGGCGCCGGCAGGACCTCACTCAATGGGATTTCTTTCCGGGCGACGTCTTCGGGCTTGAGTTCATTCAGATAAGTTCCCACAAAACCTCCAAACAGTGACGCAGCCACATTATCTGGGTGCCGTTCTATAGCCCATTAGCGTCATTCAAGCAATATGGTGGGGGTGTGGGTTTGAATTTGGATTTGAATTTGTGTTTGTGTTTGTGTTTGTGTTTGGAGGGGCCCGAGTTCCATCGAATAAAGAAGTTGTATAAGGACTCACCAATCATCAAACAATAATCCAGCAATCGCTCCTTGCTCAAGCCTAGGTTGCCCACTGCATTACCCAGCATCACACCCGCCACAACTGCGGTACCCGACGATCCTAGACCGCGACCCAGTGGGATGGGGTTGGAGATATGTACCTTGGTCTCCACAGGAAAGGCGCGTTGATTGTGGCATCGCAGGACATACAGTGCCACTCGGGTGATCAGGTTGACCTCGGGGTCCAGGCTGATCTGCTCGGTACTCTTGCTCAGGTCCTCATAGGTGATTTGGCAGTTCAAGGGGAGCTCGGACGAGGTTTTGGAGTCATCCACGGTGACCTTGAGTTCCATGTGGAGGGACAGTGCCAGGCCGATAACATCGAACCCGGGGCCAATGTTGGCCGAGGAGCAAGGGGTTTTGATCAAGAACGAGCGCATTTTTGTTTTGTTCACAGCTTACGGAGAGGTGTAATAGCTCTATAGGACCCAATCTCCAAGGTATGACTCGATGCGGGACAGTCTTGGCACACCAAAAAAAATGATCCGGTCCGACGTCGGGGATCCCAGAGTGGATCTGAACATCACTGCGGTCCAGGTTGGCTATAATTGGGTGATTGGATGGATTGTTACCCCCTCTAGATATGACAATCTCTGGTTGGGAGGATCTTGGGGACTTTTCCCCATTATCCAATGCTTTACCCGGTCACGGGTGCCTAGGGATATTCCCACTTAAGGCGATCCGATCCCACTTGTCTTTGCCTCCACTTTTCGGTCACTTTAGTTGCGTTTAGTTTGCGGCCTAAACTGATTGAGTACCTGTAGGGCGACAAGAAGACGAAACATAGATCCATATTAATAAATATGCTATGCCCACTTAGGTAGGTCTTTACGTGACATAAATTTACACGAATTCGACAAATCTGTGATGCGGACTACGTATGCACCGCTGTGACGAATGGCCTGAGAGATCTGATCCTGTCAGTCATGTGAACTCTATAACTAGATCAGACAAATGACCTCGAGAAAATTAAAATAACCATGGACATAATGTGCCGCTATAGAAACGGCAATAAATACCTCATGGCCAATAAGCTTATGTCCATACGCGAAACCTTGACCGAGTCGGCAGCCCTACTCACGGACCCGCATCTAGTAGGCAGAGGCGGAAAATTTTCACTTAGTGGCTGGCCATTCATTGATATATTATACCTGCTAAATCTCTCATACGGTGTTCTATTTTATTTTTCTGTATTTGAAATTTCACATTCATTGTGAATTCTCAAATCCAATCTGAGTTGAGGTTTTTCTTGCTTTTGTGGAATTAAAATCGAAGAAAAAGTGGGTTTGTCAAAGTGTACGGTGTACTCCGTACAAGCCAGAACCAGCAAAGTGGTCCCGGTCTAGTTCCCACTCGCCACGCTAAGCGTTGGATTTTCTCTCTTCCCCCTACCTTCTCTCCTCACACATAAATTTCACCCACGAGCATTCAAGTGGGAGAACCTTTTATTATTATTTCTTCTACTTCAAACACCCCCCCAATTGAGGAACTTGCACACCCAACGTTGTATTCGTTGAAGTTTCTGCAACCTCAACCCCGCGACCAGCTCGCACCTTTCGCACCCCTCTGCAACCCTGGAGCAGCCGCGCTCCTTTTTCTGGGACTCCTTCAAGTTGGCGGGACTTCGCTACTCTAAGGCCTCTCTCCTCCACCCTCTTGCAGGCCCCAAGTTCCGGGTCTTCTGCGGGGGCGACACCAGACCTCCCTAACTCGACTTACCTCAACCTTCAACTGTGGCAGCCAGACGTGTGTCGGTAACTCCAGACCCCTGCGTAGGGTCTGGATTCTGGATGGAGGGTGCTCGACCATAATCGAACCTCTTTTACCGACTTGCGTCTGCAGCTGTTTAAGCTGCCAAGAGCATATCTCATATTAACCTGAACAAAACGAACACCTAAAAGCACAAGTCCCTTGGGAACCCAAAAAACAACCTACAAACAGTCAAACTGGCGTACTGAAATACTCAACTGCATCATGTCGGACTCGCCCCGATCTGAGAAGGAGCTGGTGCTCACCCGATTCAGCACCCCGGTGCCGGAATTGGATGATCACCGCTTCCAACTGAATCCCCCCTGTATTGAGGCTCCCGTGCAGGATTCAAGGAACCATCACAGCATGGACCTGGTGGGACCGATGGGGGAGACACCGGAACGCCCTGACCTGCTGCACGCTCAGGATGCGCTTCGCGATCCCGGCCCATTGTTCCGAGACTTTGAACAAGCCATCTTGGATGACTCGACCAATGACGGAAATCCAATGGGTCGGCGCTTCTCCGTCGACCCTACAGCTCAATTCCACTCGCCACGCCGCATCAGTGTTGGCCAGCAAGATATGGGCAATGGTTCCCGGAAGTCATCTGTGTCGGCTCGCTCTTCGTCACCTCCCAACTCTGTGGATGCCTTTGCCGACCCCCGTCGCCGAGAGCGAGCAAACACCCTTGACAGCCATGGTCCCCCGGATTTGGAGGCTATGCTGCAACGTACCGTCTCGGGGGGCACCCAGCCCCGACGCCCGACCTTCAGCAATGCCAGTATCATTCGACCCCAACCTGGTGATGTGCCTATCGATGGACAAGAGGAGGCCTGCGTCCACACCTACGAGGAACCTGGTCGGATTCCCGTCATCGACTATGAGGAGCTGGAGGAATTCGTCGCGCTCAATCAACAGGCGAAGGCAAGGGCAGCCGCTAACCGTCGCAAGTACAGCCAGAGCTCCCAGATCAAAAGTCCTCGGATCTTTTGCGACCTGCGCCCTGGTGAGAAGATTCCCGATGTTGATGAGATCAAAAAGTCGGATTCGGCCGATTCCAGCGATACGTACCGAGCCCCCGAGTCTGAGGCGTTCCCCGAAGTCGAGAATGAAAAGCAGTTGGTGGAGAAGCTCCAGAACATCAACGAGCCTACTCGATTCGGGTTCTTCTCGTCTGAATCTCAGACGACGGTGCACGCGGCGGACCTGGGAGATCTTGTTTTCCCTGGTGACAGCTTCCGGGATCTCTTCCAGCTAGGTCCTGAAGGTGGTGTGTGGTGGCTCGATGTTGTCAATCCCACTGAGGAGGAGTTGGGCGCTATCTCCCGAGCTTTCTCCATTCACCCTCTTACCACGGAAGATATCTTGACTCAGGAAGCTCGTGAAAAGGTCGAGCTTTTCAAGCAGTACTACTTCGTCTGTTTCCGAACATTTTACCAGATGGACAAGACCAGTGAGGAGTTCCTGGAACCGGTCAACTTCTACATGGTGGTGTTCCGTGATGGGGTCTTGACTTTCTCTTTCGAGGAAAACCCCCATGCCTCCAATGTTCGGAAGCGTATTGGAAAGCTGCGTGACTACGTCTCGCTGAGTAGCGATTGGATCTGTTATGCCATGATGTAAGTTTTCATGAATGATTGTTGTCCTCGTGGATACTAACAAGAATCTAGTGACGACATCGTCGATAGCTTTGGTCCAGTGATTCGAGATGTCGAGCTCGAATCTGAGGCGATTGAAGATCATGTCTTCATCGCTCGCGTCGACGACTTTGAGTCCTTTTTGCCTCGGATTGGTGGTCTGCGCAAGAAGGTCATGAGTTTGATGCGCCTGTTGGGCGGAAAGGCGGACGTTATTCGCGGATTCTCCAAGCGCTGTAATGAGCAGTACGCCATGACTCCCCGTGGTGATATTGGCCTTTACTTGGGTGATATTCAGGATCACGTTGTGACCATGATGTCCAACTTGGCTCACTTTGAGAAAATGCTGAGCCGATCGCACACCAACTACCTGGCGCAGTTGAACGTCACCAACTTGGTGTTGGGTAACCACGTCAACAAGGTCCTGAGCAAGGTGACCCTGATTGCTACAATTTTGGTCCCCATGAACCTGATCTGCGGTCTCTTCGGCATGAACGTCGAAGTCCCCGGAAAGAATGCCGCGGGCCTGGGATGGTTCTTTGGTATCTTGGGTGTAATGGGAGCGATCGTTGTTGTCAGCATGTGCCTTGCTCGCTGGCAGAAACTGGTCTAATATTCGAAATTTTCTACATTTTGGTTTTGTTTTCCTTTTGCTTTCGGATTCTGATTCTTTGTCTAATATTTCTTCTTGTATTTTGTTTGATGTTTCTGCTTTTTTTGAACTGTTGATGCCTTCCATTTCGTTGGGATGAAACTCTGTGAGCGTCATGTCTCTTCATGAATATCCTTGATAGACTTATATATACATGCATTCTTGAATTACTGGAAATATACATCTAGGGATCTCATAGCCTCCGAGTTATCGAACATCCATCCCCATGCTCATTGGCCCCATCCAGCCACTCATTAACTCCTCGATGGTCACATCCAAGTCCAACCCAAATATAGAAGGGTCCGGTAAAGCGTATTGCCCAAGACTAGAATCCGAAAAATCCAACCCCTCCACCGACAGCCCCGCTCCAGCATTACTCGAGACCTCCAGACTAGCAGCCCGATAAGTCTTCTCAAACCAAACCGAGGCAGCAAGAAGCCACTTCTGATAATGCGCAAACTCCCCATCCTTACACGTCTTCGCCACCTCATGAAGCCTTTGCACATAAAATTGCAGCACCTTGGGCAATTCCAGCGCCTCGCGCAGCTCCTCAACTTGAACATTGTACCTTAGCGACGGATCTAGAGACACGATGACCAGCTTACATGCCGCCGCCATGATGAACCCGGTTTTCAGCCAGTTGAGGACACTGTAACTCTTCTCGATCGTGGGCGGTAGGGTGAAGTAGAAGTCGACGAAACGTTTTGCGGCGGCGAGACCGTGGCATAATGTGTCGATTCGGGAGACAAGTAAGAAGCCGTCGCCTGGTGTGGAGGTCTGTTTGTTATCTAGGAGGCTGATTTGGCAGAGTTGAAGTTCTAGTGTATGGTACTGCATTGCGATGAGCACTATACACCGGTGTTAGTCTTGTTCAATCCGAGAACACGGATATGTATACTGACGATTACAGGTTGGTGGAATAGGTAGCTGATTCTTGTACTCTTCCACCTCGGCTCGGAATGATTGGAGTTGCAACTCTACATCCGGATGGCCCTCGATACTATTCGCTGTCAACAAATTCATGCGTTCCAGCATGTGTTGTAGCTGGACATAATAAATCATGTACCGATCTGTGGGGTATTCGCATTTCGCCGATAGTGTTGCAGCACAGGATTCTATGAATGGCGACCAGGGCACTGTGCAAGTTTTCTGCATGATGATCGAATTCCTAGATCTCATCAGCATGGTCCACTTACAAGGAGTCTTGTTGTTGGGTCTACTTACGTTGAGTTGAGCAGAAAACATCCGATCAACGCTCTGCTCTCATCGGCTATAGATACCGATCCCGGTATAGATGCTGATCCGGTCTGGTCCGACTCACCGTCGATATCAATCCGGGTCGCGACCCGGTACTTGGGTGGACGATCCATTCTTGCGTCGTTCATGATGCTTACTGCGATGTGCATGTAGCCGTTGAAACGACATAATTGGTGTAACTGGCGAGTTCTGCACACTTTAGTACGGTTATGGATGTAGATCAATAGGTACGAAAGCCACATACCCGGATAAGACGATTAACAGTCCCTGGAAAGTCTCCAGTGCATTGGGGTGCCTATCATGTGGGGAATGAAGAATTACATCCGCAATATAAGACTTGAGGACGTCTTCCAGGGCTCGTTGCAGAGGGATATCTCGGAATGATGTGATCACGAAGATGCAAAGGAGGATAAACGGGGTTTCAGTTCTCAATTCTTTGACTGTCACTCTCCCGGGTAGCATCACGAAGGGGAAGTGTTGCATGGCTTCCCGGAAGTTATCTAGTAAGATGTTTGCGAGTTCCATGCTGACCAGTCCTTTGCCGATTACATCACAGACTTGGTGATTGTAATCCCTGCATTCATTGCTTTTAGGTGTTGGGTATAATTGGTCTGGACGCGGGGTAATTTGTTCCATTATTAGATCAATTTTGTCTTCGAGGGCTTCGATGCGCCTGTTAGGTGGTTAGTAATACACCATTTCAGATGGCGATAGCACATACGTCGCCCGCCTCTTGTGATGGCCTCGTGGCCTCGATGGTCGAAAGTAACATTCCTTTTTCAACCGACGACATCTTGGGTAGTTAGTAGTTAGTAAAGACGATGTATAGATCCCAAGAGATATTGAGATAAAGATGAAGCGCATCGGCTTACCGGTCGCAGGTTAGTGAATCGGGCGAATGAGCGCACCGGATCTTAGCCCGCACGCAATTCTCACAGGTTTTAACCCGATCCGACTCGGGCATGATGAGTCTTGAACATGGAATCTCGGATACGGATACATTGGATTCTTTTAATCGGTCCGCGGACACGGACAGTGAATCATCCGCGGACACGGAGTTGATTTTATGTCAGATTCCGGGGCATTGACCAATCATAACTCGGTCGAGGCTTAACTATGGGGGCCGCGGAGACGAAGTTTGCATGTCTACACGTCAACTGGCTTGAAAAATAAGATTGCATAGCCCAGCTTACTCCCTGGAAATAGATCAGGGTTTCAGGCAGGGAGATATTGAATCGGGGCCATGGATGAGATTGCATCGCCCCCAATTTACTCCCTGGAAATAGATCAGGGCTGAAGGCAGGGATATTGAATCGGGGCTATGGATGCCCAGACAATCATCGTGGTCCCGTATATAAGCAATCTCGATGCCGTCAGATAACTTGATCAAGCTTCACGATCATTCCATGATTTAGTCACCGCCGGCGGTGCCATAATGCAAACAAGTGAAGGCCACGTGCGTCTGAAGTGTAGAGTACCGTACATAGATTGGCATCTCTCACTTCGTAAAATCTTCCCCTCTTCAACTCTCTTGATTCCTCTACTTTGAATCCATATTTCATCCAGCTTGAGATAGTTTTTCATCAAATAAAAGTCGGCTTCATCAAGCATCCACTCAATCTCACATAGGGACTCTGCCCTGTAACAGAAATCTGTTTTATCTCCAAGGCACGATGCCTCGACGCGCTTCCAAAGTAAGCCTCCACCTCCCCCTTTGGAACATACATCAAGCCATGTTCCTGCGTACCAATCTCATCATCCCTATCTTTATCACTTGCCTTCCTGATGGCTGCTCATGTTCTTGTCCTGATGCAAAATCCCCCAATTTTATATGGCGTGGGATCATTATTTGCATCAAGACAGGAATATGAGCAGCCATTGGAAAGTCAAGGGACCAATCGATAAACGAATCAGGGAATGACATCCAATGCTAATGTCTAACACGTTAGTGGTGTTCGAATTGCCGCATCGGTGGGCATCGGACTGAAGACTGCCGGGTCAGGACTGAATCTACCGACCTGCTTCTTGCTCAGCAAGTGATAGGTAGAATGGTTATCGCCAAAGTTTGTTTACCTGAAAATGAGGTTGAAGAATATGCTAATGAGTGCTTCCAGGAAAAGGATGATGTCAAGGCCTCGCAGAGAAAGCGGAAGAGAGATCGGGGACAAGGACAAGCGAAGCCCGAGAGTCGCAAGACTCGAAAGAAGAATGCTGAAGCGCAGGCGGTTTTACAGGAGGCTGTGCAGCAGGAGATCATCGCGGACCAGAATCTTGAGCAGGAGGTCATCGCGGACCAGAATCTTGAGCAAGAGATCATCGCGGACCAGAATCTTGAGCAGGAGGTCATCGCGGACCAAAATCTTGAGCAAGAGGTCATCGCGGACCAGAATCTCGAGCAAGAGATGGACTTAGAGGAAGATTTGGGAGAGGAAGAGGCCGATGAGATTCTTCCTACCAACTGGTTCGCCGAGGCATAATTGTCCTGTATCATTAATTTATATATTTTAATTTATATTATTATTATTTTTATCAGTCTTGAACAACAAAAACTTCCACAACTTCAATTACTACTTCATGGCCATTTCTATCCAGCTTATGCGGCTCCACCATGAGCTCCACCATCCTCATGCTTAGACGCAGAAGCGTTGCAGTGGTAGTGGCCTTCATCTCATTAGCTGTCAAACATGAGCGAGACAAAAACCGCCCCCCTCCTTCCATTAGCCACTCGGCATTGACAAAAAGGCAAAATGCCACCCGGTTGCAGCTTTATTTGATGTACGTTTCTGTTGGTGTTCCAATGTGAGTGTTCCGACCTGAACTGTCCCATCGCCAGGTGTTCAACTGAGAAGCAGTCTGCGACCATATCACGAACTCAATCACACGGGAACCAGACAGCCTTGACCTCTGAGAACAAGTGTTAAGTCACAGACATGGGCTATCATGATCGGTATTCTTGTTTTTCTGACCTCTTACTTAGTAGTGCACCAACCCTCCAAACGGCAGCCAACTGTTGGGTCCGCAGGAAGGTTCAACGCCGGTGGGAAAATGCCTCGGCCTAAACGCAGTTGTATTCCGATGGGAAAAGACCGAAACCGCGCTCTACCCGGCATGCCAGAGGGAAGACGAGACGGTGTACCATCTCCTCCTCATGTGCGTGGAGTACGAAGACCTGCGGAATGAGATCTAGGGCCCGCAGCAAGCACCTCGATCTCTACAACAAGCCCTGGGCACTAAGGAACATGCCAAAACATCCATGGATCAGACGCCCTTTCCTAATTTGGACGCCAGACTGACCAACCATGGAGGAGCAGCTTAGCAAGAGAAGCTTCTTTGCAGCCCTCGAAAGAATAGATCACCTCGACGATACTGAGGACGATTAAGAGGACCCGCTCGAGCGTCTTGCTGCCCGGAGACCTTCAGAAATCCTAATTTCAACCGCAGCCACTGTTTCAGTAAGCCCAGGGCCTCCAGCGCCGGGGATACTTACTCGGGCGAACACAGACCCGAAGCCACCACCCACAGACAAATTCGAACTTGAGTGCAGGAGTTGGAGTGATCGTGATGCTAATGGAGGGATCTTCTCGGCGGAGAAGGATCGGGATACTTCCTGGATGATTGAAAGACTGCGGAGATGTGGAGCTGCCGCTTAAATCTGGATACCTACTGGCTACAAGGCGCATAACATACCTATTTCTACCAGAACCGGTCCCTAACGACGACGTCGACAGCGACTAAACTAACCTACAGAACCGACACACACATACTCTCTCTCTGTCTTTAGTCTGACCGGGGGCCACTGTCCGCTCCAAATACTCCGTGGGGTCTCCGAGCAAGCGTTAGAGGGGCAGACCTAGCGGGGAAGGCACCGCTCAGGAGGAGCACACAGCGCATGGCTCTGTTACTTTATCGTACCCTCAATCCGCAATCCTGTCTCGCTCTCGTATGAACACTAATGACGATGCGAGCTGCTCCGGTACCGTCTCTGGTTAGCTTTACTATACTTTTCTGTGAGATATAGTTGGCGGGATCGGTGTGCGAACGTGATAGGGCGTCTCTGGGGGCTACTTTCTTGGATCATGAGGGCTGGCGGAACACACGAGACAATAGAAGCAAACTGGACAATATATGTGGAATAAGAGGGCAAGATCAGTTGATAGAAGCGGAGACCAAGAACATGTACACAGGAAAGTTAGCTAATTCGGGCCGTCACGGCCGTCGTCGACTCAGGAAGAGCCCCTTATGGAGGCTGATATTCGAGCATAATGCATCTCTCTCTCTCTCTCTCTCTCTCTCTCTCTCTCTCTCTCGTAGTGCACCAACAAGGATCCGGTGGCCCCCGTCATGAAGATCAGCCCCAAAATTTCCTGTATTAGAATCCATTAGCCTTTGAAGACGAGTAGTAAGTCACGGGCATGAGGTCACATCAAGGTGCAATGGAATTGACTATCTGAAGCCCTGAAGCCCTGAATGACGTTAAATGCCGTGTTCAGGGCTTTCTATTTTGTAAATGCGAGAAATAGTCCTTTGAACACATTCAATGAAAGCCTGTTTAATGTTGTGTACTCTGCTCGGAAATCGCAGGCTCGTTCTTATATCGTTTTTGAGCGTCGGGTTAACTTAAAAAGCTAGCCAGATCATTGATAGCAGCGTCAATCTGCGGTTCTTGTAGATGCCGTGGACAAGAGGGACGCGGATAAGACAGTGGGTCCTATCTACATCCACCCAGATAGCCTATCTGATCTCGGGAAAGGCAGCGCATAGCAACGATGGCATTGGCATAATAGTCAGTGACGTGTTCTGGAATTGGCAGGAGAATAGCAATATTGGAAGGCGACATGGTGGACCAAAGTCGTCGCGATAGACTATGGTAGACGTTGTCAAGACCAATAAAGAAGAGGAACCGCCTTTTTCCTGTCATTAACATGCATGGTATATTTTCAATTATCGACGAGATCGAAAATAAAAAAGAAGAGTAAGAAAGATGGTGTTGATTGACTATTTGCATCCGGTCTATTCTAATTGTTCTTCGCCAAACTTGACCTTAACTAGCTAAGTGATGGATTTCGTGAGATTTTCATTGTTAACAAAATCTAGCCAAAAGCCTTGCGGTATAGATCGAGCGGGTGAAATTGCGTGCTGGAGTTTTGGATTTATCGTTAATACTAGAGTCCAACAGAAGAAAGGTCTTTTTAGGAAATAACTTTGGTGCTCTGCAGGTTAGGGCTAGAAGCGAGTTAATAGGTAGGATATTCCAGTTCAAATAATGAGAGCCATGGAAACTTCGGAATGATTAAGGGTAAATTTGATGTTTGTCAACGGGTTCTCAAATATATCTCGCTCGCGAACCGATACATTGACGGGCATTGCCCGGCACTTGCTGAGAGAAATTGGCACAGATCATAGCGTATTCTCTAATTTTAATGCTAATGAGATGTAGTTGCAGATCATCTTTCTTAGCCAACAAACTATTTCATTTTCTTACGACTTCCCAGACCTGGTGGAGTTCGTGTTGAGTTTCTTTGGCAAAAAGCCAGGAAAAAGGGTTTTCTCGCCAGTGAGATGGCGGATTTTCCAATTCGATGATATGGCTCGTTATGACCGAGTCCAAAAACTCCTGAACGAAACTCCGGGTTCGATCTCGGGATTCAAATTTATCTGGGCGTTGTTCCCAGCATATTCACCATCATCAATTCTATTCCCATCGTCACGGAAGTCGATTTCGATGTCGTAACCAGAACTGCAAGAGGGTGGAATGACCGGGAGAGAAATACCTCTGGGTTTGTTCAGAGGAGTCGGCTTCTGAACCAAGCTTATTGACCTCCTCTGCGATAGGCTTTGGCTCTCCTCATCTTCAGTATCATCATCTCTGTCCCCATCGTACTCGGGCTCGACGTCGATACCGATATCACAATCCGGGCTTAAGAGCAGCGGAAGTTTCAAGTGATGGACCAATCTGATGGAACATGGAAGAATGAGGAGAGTGCTCAACTTGTCCATGGAATTCGAACCTTGCACGTTGCCATTGTTCCTTTATTTTCCCTTTTTTCCCTTTTTTTTTTTTTTTACCCGGCAAGTAAATTGTCTGTCTTGATCGCTTTTAAGCAGTGCATCTTTTTGAGGGAAACAAAACCTCCTCTTCCAAAATCCTCTTCCCGATGGCTTGGAAAGCCCTTTCATCAGGAACAGGATTAGGATCTTCCTCTTTCTCGCGGGCACGCTTCTTGCCCTTCTCCTTTTCTGCGGCAAATTCTCGCTCTGCTTTCTTTAGTCGCCTTTTTAGCACATATTCCAACATCAATTCCAAGGGAAAAAAACCTCGGTTGAAGTCTCATCAATAATTTCAGGGGTCATCTCTGTATTCTCTTGCATCCTGGCGTTTTCCTTTCTCCTACTATGCGGCAAGTTCACGCTGTGCACGTTTTACTCGCTTTTGTAGCACACATTTCAACATCTTATAGATGGAGGTTTTTAAGTGCCCTAAGCACCATTGGACTGAGCCATCTACATAGAAAATAAAGATTAGTTTAAGAGAGATAAGCGAAGTTTGATTCGATTGAATAGTGGCTACAAAAGTTATCGACATAAGCTTAGACTCCGCGTACGCCTGAAAGCCGCGGACGCTGAAAGAAAGTCAACCGTGCATCACCTAGTACACGAAGCATCTACAGATCATAAAGCTACTTGGATCAGACGAAAACTGCGAAAAGACTTAGCACCCGTAAGATTCCACAACTAGGTGCCGGAGCACGCTGGATATAGCCGTGACATGTACGAAGGCCGAGAAAACAAGAAAATAATATGACCATAGAATGGTTGGAATGAAAGGCTGTTGCTCAACATTAGAATAATCTCACCAACTCGATTCATGCCAGCTTTCTATCCTTTGTCCCTTAACTCTCGTTCTGTATATCGAAATGACATCCCACATGTATAAAAGGTGTGCAATACCTACAAGGACGAAAGAGTCTCTAGCAATTTTTCGAGGTCACTTCATAGCGGCTCCCGTATGAAATTGTTCAACTTGGAGCGGCACAAAAGAGAAGAAACCAGACAGGCAGATCCCGGAGGGTGCTTGGGGCATGCATTGGCCAGATCATTGAGAGCCTCTAGAAATAGAATGACCATAATGATCGGGCTATACAAAAAGGCCATCATTTCAAGATTCTCAAGTGTGGAAGCTCGAGGGAGCTAGTTTGAAGGAGACTTACAGCGTATTACTTCACCCCGCCTCATAAAAGAAGAATGATTTCCCCATTTTGAACCAGAATTTCGTGCAATTGTAAGCTCTAAAGCGACTGTTGCTGGCCCGTGGAAGTAAATTATAGATTAACGCTTTATTGACTACAATTAAGGGCAAAGTGATGATTTAATTGAGTACAGGCGAGTGGTAAGTGAAGTAGAGCTGGTGTCGTGACTTCCAAATCGAGGGGACTTAAAACAGCCTCGAGGGCTGCTCTTCTTTTCTTCCTCAGAGGATCCTGTTCCATCAATTGAGACCAGACTAATCATCTCATTCCCTTTCAATTTTCAATTGAAATCTATATACCAATCTCCTGTGACCATGGCGAAGCAAAGCATGGCCAATGATCAACCGGGGCAGTTGCTCCTCTCCAATTTCGGTGTTGGTGTGTTGAGACCAAACCCTAACCGGGTAAATCTTCAACAACCCCTCCAAGACTCATCTCCCAAGCCATCCGATTCGGCTACGAATGCGAAGGTCCCTACTCTGAAGAGAAGACGCCTTAACCATGGTCGCCGTGGTAATAGCTTGACTGAACAAGAGTCGAGCATGGAGCTTAGGGACATGGAGGAAGAGACCCTTGGTCTTTCTGGAGCGAAAGTCGTTCATGAAACCGAGGAAAAGAACAACAAACTTGGGCTTTTTGGCGTGGAAGACACGCAGGAAGACGAGCACAACTTACCCCTTCTTGGCATGGAAGACGTGCAAGAAGGCGAGGACCACTTACCCCCTCTTGGCATGGGAGACATGCAAGAAGGCGAGGACAACTTACCCCCTCTTGGCATGGGAGACATGCAAGAAGGCGAGGACCACCTCCTTCTTGGCATGAAATACATGCAAGAAGATGAGGATGACCTCCTTCATTGCATGGAAGACATGCAAGAAGACGCGGATTATACCTCAGATCTTGAGGAAGCCAGTGCGGATGCTAAAGATTCCTCCTGGCCTGAAAATCTTGAACTCGACGCTGAGCTGCTAAAGAATGCACGAGTAAAAATTGCTGAGGCTGGTCCTCGCCATAACTCTCGCTTAGCAGATCTGGTTCAGTGTTGCCTGCAGACTTTCAAAGAGGAGGCTAGTAGCCCCATTTCTTCTCAACGAGATAATCTAATGGTCAATGCCTTCCAAGGTTTGGTTGAGAGACATTCCGTCCAGGAATTTATGGACATGTTTATGTGGGGAATCCAGAGTGCTGTGATTACTCTTTTTGAGCAAAAAAGCCCTGATTCCTGGACAGCCGAGGATTTCCTGATGGGAAGGTTTCATCGCGCAGCTGACACCGGTGCACAAGGCGTGTACTTTAATGTCGTAACGACCGAGAATAATCGGCAACTGATCGCAGTATATGTTGGTTCATCCAGCTGTATGATGCGTCGGATCAAGGCACACAATCTGAATGTCGCCGGTTTAAAACGCGGAAAGGCATCATCATACCAAAGCAGCCCACATTATACTAAGCTACAGGGGGCAGTTAAATCGCATTACTTTGTGTTTGCACGCTTTTCTCCCCCTTTACCTACTGGGTATGTGAACTTGCTCGAGGCCATTGCTATCATTTTGCTAGGCAGTCTTCAAAAATGGGGAACGGCGTCGACTCTCTGTCTTTTAAATTCGCCAGAGGTATCGGCTCTCATTAAAAGGGTTTGTTCCGAGACTTGTCTCTTATATAACCCATGGGAACCCCTTAACGCGGCCTTCCCGCTCTTACAGGGTTTTCGATGCACGATACCTCAAGAAGCTCGCGTCTGCTGCAACAAAAATTGCAAAGCACATGGAGATAGCGTGTTAAAATGGTATACTCCTCAAAGCAAATGGGGGGAAACTTTCCCTGGTCCATTGATATGTGGAACATGTTACGCGTTCGCTTGCCTACATAACGGAGCAGCAAGAACTGCAGCCATCGTCAGATTACACAGGTTGCGATTGATAAAGGCCAAAGACCGCGATTGCAGCAATGCAAACTGCGCTGCGCATGGAGAAGAGGTCAGAGAATGGAGGCTTACCAAGGAAAAGTGGAGTAAGATTTTTCCTGGCCCATTCTTATGTTGGCCGTGCTATGCGTGGGCTGATAGGTATGGAGAAGCGAGACCTGTAGCCATTTGCGATCGTTTGCCCAAAGACTATACCCCTGTCCAGGACCGTGACTGCAGCAATAAACACTGCAATGCACACGGTGTTGATGTGACGTGGAAGAGACCCAAGAAGTCATGGGTAAAAGGCCTGCCTGGCCCCTGGATATGCAACGCATGTTATCAGTGGGCATCGAGTAATGCTGGAGCTGCGAGAAGTGCAACCCTGTGCCAGGCCTTACCGAGAGCCATCGTCCCGGAAATGGCCAAATCTATCCCGATCAAAGATCGTATCTGCGGTAACCCAAACTGCAATACAGTCCACCGTCCGGGTCTCCAATGGATCCGCAGGAAGCTAGAATGGGAACATTTCTCCAGGCCATGGCTATGCAGTGGTTGCTATAGATTCGCAGCCAGTCATAATGGAGAGCTGAGAAGCGAAGCCAGTTGCCAGCCCAAACCCAAATCCATACCAGTCAAAGATCGCGATTGCAGTAACCCCAACTGCGCGGCATCTGGATATGATGTGGTCATGTGGCACCGTCCGAAATCAGACTGGGTCGAGAACTTCCCTGGTCCATGGATCTGCAACATGTGCTACAGTTTCGCCTGCAACAACAATGGAGCAGCGAGGAGTGCGGCCCGTTGCAGGTTGCCAAGTTTGCTGCGATCTTACCCGCTTCAAGCTCGATCCTGCGGCAACCCATACTGCAAGACACCAGTAAAGGAGGTCAGGCACGTAAGGGACTTCCATGCAATTTACCCGGAATGGGAGGGCTTCTCTAGCCCATGGCTATGTAATAGTTGCCACAGGTTCGCAGTCAATCATGACGGAGCAAAGAGGTATGCACCGGCCTGACAGACGTTGTTAAGAATTCGTCCGACCTTTTTTTGTCCTTTTTTTCGGTTGTCATAAGAAAAAAAAGATCCAGCAGCATGGCTTGATCCTTTTCGTGGAGCTGTTGATAAGTAGTCCGTATGGATGAAACTAATCAAGCCAAAATGATTGCCTTGTCTAAAGGAGTCCCGATAATGATAAGGAGTTAAGACTCGAGTTTATTTGTTGACTGGTGGTGACTTGCAGTTTTACTACCTTCGAGATTTCAATTCAGTATCACATAGAGGTTAGTAGTGATGCCCCGGGAGCTTTTTTCTATTACAGTGCACTACTTGTATTGTGTAGTACCAATAAAAGACGACGTTATCAAAATGAATACAAGGCTGATATTTAGTACTAATAAAGATGTTCAATTTCGCTCTTCTTAGTGCGCATCGAAGGGATAAACTTTCCTACATGAAGCAGGGTGAATAACAAAGTGGCCATTGCAATCATCCAAATTCCGTTAGTACCGACTTCCAAGGTCTGATATGGGGCATAAGAAACCCTCACATTCCATGTTGAAATATTCACAATGGTTCCTAAGACCCTCAAGAAGTCCAAGACTAGTGCTCCCGGCCACAGAGATGGATTCTCTATGTCCCCAAATCCCTGTGTTCAGAAGGCCTCGCCTCCTGAAAACGAGAGCACGTCAACTGAGCAAGCTTCAAGAACTGACCACAAAATGGTTGGCTCATCAACCAACATCCATACTCTGAGCCCCAAGTCGACCTTGAAGGATGTCAGCTCGCTCGGCTCGGAGGAACCCAGTTCATCTCGGCAACCCTCAGGCGGCATCTCTCTTCCTGCCGTACTACCCACTGTCAACTCCAGCTCTGACATCGACCTTGACGATGAAGATGAGAATGAGGAGAAGCATTATGAGTACGAACCACGAGATGACGATGAGGATGAGGATGAAGACGATGAGGAATTTGCCCAGATAAAAGTCGAATACCGGGAAAGAACCCGGAAGTTCGTTCGAGACTCTCTTGACTTGACCAAAAACAAGCCCCTTATTGATATGAATATCCGCCGTCTCACTGGCCCAAAAGACTACCATTCCTGGCTCTTTGCCATGGAGATTCAACTTCGACTCTACCAGTTCTGGGAAGTCGTAGCGAATGAACTTATGCTGCTGGCTTCGACAGATGATATGTACTCAGATTTCAGGAGAATGAATGACGTTGGGTGCGCAGTGATTTTCGCAAATATCTCTCAGCAAGTGTGCGAGTGCCCATGCGTCTACGCTGCGCTGGTCAACTCTCAACTTTGCAACTCCATATCCTTCCGCGTTGGTCAACTCTCAACTTCGCAAACGACTGCTGACTCGACGACCCAAAACCGGGCGCCTTTGAAAGGCGTCTTGGTAGTCAACATGATCAACTCAAATATCAATCATTGCGGGACCTGTACCACTCCTACATGCACTAGCGGACTGCCTGCTTATTGTAACGGAGTGTTACTGTCCCAGCAGTGGTGTTCCATTTTTCAAGATCTGGGCTTTTTGTGGAGTCGTAATAAATTTCTGTGCTCGGAAGTGGCTAGTCTTCGGCTTCTACTTCACTTCTTTATAAAATCCTTGAGGCACTTTCACTCATATTTTGTATGGGTATTCTAAGATCTATATTTATTGTATACAATTAGCATACGTTTTTGTTTCCAACGCAAGAATATTCTCTTGGTTCAGACGCCTCACGGCAGCTTCTTGCACCTGAATCTTCCGGTCTGCGATATCAAGCTGGTTTTGAAGGTCGATGCTTGCGGCTTCGAGTTCTGATTCGGTTTATTATTTTTCGCTTTATATTGAATTAGGTAGTCGACGCGATGCCTCCTCTTATTCCGGTCGAAGTTAGAGCTCACAGCTGCCCATCCAGCAATCGTAACTGGCCGTGCTTGGAATGCTCTGTGAGGAAACGATATAGATTCTGTGCATCTGATGGAGATGTTCTTCATCCATAATGACAGTGTTTTATGGCATAGCGAGCGGCGTTTTGATTAGAGATTCCATATGAATTTGAAAGATACGACATAGGATTGCATCATGAATGAAATGTCTCAGAGCTAGACTCGAGTAAATATTGATTACAATTGCTATGAAAATAGCTATGAAATAGCGCGAAACCTTGTGATTGATCGGGTTAGTAGTATACGCGTGGCCAGGCACTAAGGCAGCAACGATAAGCTGATTTGATTCCCGATAAACACAACTGAACATCTTTCTCCAACTGATCGACCATATGTCGATGATCTGCCCTTCAGGAGTTCTCCACACTCAGACTCCCTGAATCGCATGTGCACTCCCTTGATCACCTCCATGCGATTTCCCCGCGACCCGGTCCTCCCCTTTCCATGCGACTACTCTCCGCCTTGCAGTGTCAACTGACTGCAACAGTCATTGCCACTTCCCTTCTTGCGCTCGCCAGCGCACCGACCGCCTATGCCGATATCTGGAGCCATGGCGGGGTCGAGAGTAACCTCCAAGTCGAGAATATTGCCCACGGGGCCGGACTACCGTTTGCGCTGGACTCGTTTAACGGACTAGAGTTTCGAGATGATGAAGACGAGGAATCCACCGGGCTGGACCTGGTACGAAGAGCGGTTGCCATTACGTCTCTAGCAAACAATAATTTCCAGAGTAGCAGCATCAAAACTGGGGGTATACAGTATTGGTACATTCCGGATGATGTGGTGAACGGGGACCATGGAACCGCCGGGAAAGGACTCCCTGATTACCTTGATGCCAGTGGCAGTGTCGTGTCGCATGAGGCGGCGCATGAGCTTCGGAAGCGAGAGTTGTCCAAGCGCGCATCAACAACCGTTTATATCTCATTGAACACATGCTCTAGGCCTTCCACCAACACCACCGGCGCGGAAGGCTTGTTCCCACAGCTGCAAGTCTACTACTCGACCTCGAAGGACCTGAAGTATCCCGGACCGGGCCAGGATGACTCGCTCCAGAATGTCACTACGGCGAGCGACGGCTACATCGGCTTTGAATTTGAGGCGGAGAGCGATGTCTACATCAGTGTTGTTGCGGACAACTCAACGTCCTATTCAGGCTCATATAACTACGAACTTGCCATATCGATCGATGATTACTTCTTCAATGTGGTTCCCGAGGACCCCTTTCTGTACTTTGTCGACTCCGATCAAAACGCAGCGCTGCTGGTCACCAACAATCTGACCCAGTCTAATTCCAGTTCGGAGAACTTTCAAGAGTGGATGAACCTGAATCCTGCTCCTTATACCCTGTATGCCCATAACGTCAATGACACCTCACTGAGCGGTTTGAAGTCCTCTTTTTGTGCGGTGTCGGCGCATTCCCAGGTGGTCAGCAACCCGAGCAACACTGGAATGACTAGTCGCGGACTGGGAAACAAGCCCAAGGAACAGTTCTACATTTTGGGACTCAATCGTAGTTCGACCTATATAGGGATCTTGGGTATGAATGGCAACTCGACGAGCTCTGGGAATAACATCGTTGGCGGGGGTGGAATAGTATGGCAGCCGATGAATTTCACCACGAAAACAGGTCCGTCTTTCCCCATTCTCCCCCTTCCACATCACGAACTAAGTAATACAGAGGATAACTGTGCCGTCTTATTCAACCTCACCTTCTGCTCAGAAGTCGCATATGCGGTCCCATCCAACCCTAACAAAACAGTCGAAGACCTACGACAGATATACGACAACTACACGTCACAATACTACACAAACTTCGACTACTCCCTCCAACAAATCCAATGCAACACAACAGCCGACTCCATGTTCTCATTAGCCGTCAACTGCACAGACTGCGCAACGCAGTACAAACAATGGCTCTGCAGCGTCAGCATCCCCCGATGCGCAGATTTCACCTCCAACGAAACATATCTCCAAGTCCGCAACGCAGGACAAGACTTCATCAATGGCACTTCCTTACCAGCTGACGATCCCCTCCGATGGTCGGTCCTAACGAATCAATCTCGCAATCCTATCATCGACACAGACATCAAACCTGGTCCGTACAAGGAGATTCTTCCGTGTACAGATATCTGTCACGACATGGTGAAGAGTTGTCCCACGGTGTTGGGATTCGGATGTCCGACTGGGAAATGGTTAAACGCATCATATGGATACCGCGATCCAAACGGAGACATCACATGTAGTTACCTGGGAGCGGCCTATTACTTAAATATCGGCGCGAGATTAGGTGTGTGGGGGAGTGTGTATATGTTGATTGGGATGTGGGGAGTTTGGTTGATATTGTAGACTTAGACTTGACAATGAGCATGAGCATAGATGATTCACGTTATAAGTTCTTGACTTCGTAGCTTTGCTAAATCCAATCAGGTCTAATTACCATTCCAACTCTTTCCTCCCCTCCGCATATTCACCCTCAACCCTCCTATCTCCCCACCGTTCCCTCCAAACATCCCTCTCCTCCCGCCACAAATCATTGACGCACGGATCACACGAACTCCCACAACAAGTTCCCAATTCCGGTGGTGGTGGGGGATCATTATAGGTACGACCTGCAGCACGAAGAAGTTGTTTCGTCCGAGTACCTGATAGTCGTTTCTTTTGAAGTGCTTTGAAGGTTGGGACTTCATTAGGTTTGTAATATGGTTCTGTTTGTTTATTCTCTTGCTCTTCCTCGTCTTTGGGTTTGACTTCTTTAAGAGTGGGGGTGTCATTTGCCGATTTTGATTTTTGCGGGGATGAATCCTTGGTTGATGTTGATGTTGATGTTGATGTTGAGCCAGACAGAAGGTTGCTGAATGGGGCGTATAAAGATGAGAGAATTGATGTTGAAGATAGTGTGGATTGTTGATTCTCTTGCGTTTTCTCTTCTTTCTCTTGCATTGGTTTGGTGGCAGTAGTATCGCCACCCGATTCAACAGCCACAGGCGCAGGCTCTGTCGAGCTCAGACTCGAATCTATACTCATTGCGAATGATGCACTGGACTGAATGCAATATGATGCAATCTTAGAAAAGCAAAATTGAATAATGCAGTTGATCGTTGAACTCGATGTGATAGATTTTGATAGAGTTCAAGGCGGAAGAAGGTTCAGCCCGACCTATTCTGGTATTAGCACCAGCAAAGACAACCATATCTTCTTGTAGATTGTTTCTACGTACCGATATTCGACCAAAAAAATAGATATAGGAGACCAAGAGTTCAAGAGTACAAGTTGATTTCGAGAAGTAGACTTAAGAAAGGCCGAGGTCGGGCCGGATAGGATCGGGTTGTTCGTTCCGATTACCCACTCTATGTGAGGGTTAAGTTAACATATGCCGAGATGACAACATAGAAGTCGAATATTATTATATCGGTTGAAGTTGAGTCTCAGGACTAAGTTGAACCGGTTACTAAATGTACAATGCGATCAATATGCTAGCCATATCTTGAGCTATCGCTATCTCTATTGACAATGAATGAAAACGCCTTTAGTCCCGTGGTATCATATCATTATCATAATTTATTTACTTGCGCCGTGGAGTGGGAGTCCACATATTGTTCAATCCAGAAGCTCCCCCAGAAGTCCGTGGCGTACTTCCAACTCGCGACAGCAGATTCTGTGCTGCAGAAGTCAACATTTTTCCCGAGCCGGGTCTTGGAGTCAGTCCGTCGATACGCGGACTGCTAGCAAACCGGGGCGTGTTATTAACAGGTGTTTTGGACACACGAGCGGCCTTTTCAGCGCGCTTGTTCCGTGCGACACGATCCACCATGCGGTGGTGGAGAGCCTCACGTCTACCGGTTTCGCGTAGTTGAAAGGGGTTTGGTGTTGCATCGCTCGCGCCGAGAAGACGCCAGTCAGCTTCGAGAGGCCCGGCTGTTTGCGGTTCATATTCAGGTTCATCTTCGTCGACAAAGGCATATCCGTTGACCCGTGGGGTTTCCCCTCCCGGAACAGAAGATGCTTCAGACTCGCCGAGGCGCGGACGACCTGCAATGGCATCTTGAATGGCCGAGATAGAAGGCGAGGCTGGAATTCTATTTGTAGCATCAGCGGCGGCTGCTGCGTCGGCGTCGAGCAGTCTTGTATTTTGGTATAGAGTCCGTTTAGGCCCTGCGCGGGAAGCATTCTCAGCCTTCTGCTGGAGTGTTTCGTGGGTATCCTCAACCGATGAGGGAAGAAACATGAGCGAGTTATCCGGGCGGGACTTCCAATGATCGGGCCTTGCTGGCCGAGCATCGAGGTCTGTCTTGATAGCCGGGCCGTCATCGGCCTTGATCAGACTGGTTTCCGGGTTCCCACCCTGGGCTGTGATGCGCTTCACTTCGTGATTATGATGAGCGATCTGCCGCGCGGATGGAATCTTATTATCATTCCAAAGCCAGCCATTCTTTTCACGGCGCTTGATGTTCTGCTTGTCAAGGACTTTGTTGAACGACTCGTTATCCTCGCTAGTGTATTTCGCTTGGAAGGCAAGGAGTCCCATATTGGACGCATCGACAAGTTTCTGATCGTTGACTGTTGCGGCTGTTGCTGCAGTCGAAGTAGATACAACGGACATAGGTGTATCGCCTTTCCACCCCTGAGGGGTCTCGTCTGATAGACCTGGTATGTGTTGTGGAGTGCCCGCCACGGATGCGGCGTCGGTCTTTCGTCGCGCATTTAAGCCTGGAGTCGGAGTGCGCATGACATCCGCAAGCTGCTGCTTGGAACTCTTGATCCATTCTGCATCTTTTGATTCCAGCGCATCGAGGTATTCCTGTTTTGACCGGGTCTCAAGCAGGCCAGGGAAGAAGTCGCGGGCAATAATGTGGGAGAGGGCGCTTGTGTAGACATCTTCGTCGAGAACGGTTGCGGGGCGTTTGATGCGAGTTGGACGTGGCGGGGGTGGCATAAGCTGACCATCTGGCCTCTTGGCCAAGGCCTGCGACTGCGACGACGGAGAGGCCATGGTGGCGTGGAGAAGAGAAGAAGGCAGTAAGATTGAACTGAGGTTTGGGGCGATAAGATAGCCAAGTCAGATGATCCACCGACCATGTACTCCACAGCTCCTTCCAGGTTAGGTCCACCATTCTACAATCTTCTCTAAGATCTAAGATCTACAATAAAAGCTTGATCAAATCACAAGGTACCATGAATTTTGCCCGTGGCTCTATAGTCACATGAAGATAAAAAAAAAGAGATATAGCGAATGTAACAAATCCTCCCGATGTCCTCTTTTCCATGGTTTTTACCCAATTCCCTCCAGACACCAAACCAAAATCGCTGAGAAATGCATTCAGACCAAACGACCGAACAGATTGAACACGGCTAACACAGCCCTCCCACCATACAAAATTGAAACAGGTCATGACTCGTGGGGAAATTCTATCAAGGGGTAGAGCGAGAAAGAGAAAGCAAAACCAGATATGCAAGACATATTTGCTCTCCCCGAAAAACAAGTAAAGGAAAACGGAGAGCGCTCATTGAGCGGCAGTGGGGAAAAGAGAGTAGGAGGGCTTGCGGCTCTTCTTGCGGTTCGGATGTTTAGTAGGAACCGCGGGGAGAGGAGGCTCGCAGCCTTTGACCGGCCGGGTATCCATCTCAGAGATGGACTTGGCGCGGTCGTGAATGGTAGTGGGCGCAGGGAATTCTGCGCCAATGCAAGGGATGCTGCCCGCCTGGAGCAACAGGTGAGCTTCCAGACTCTTGGTCTGGCGGTGGATAGAAGAAGAAGATGGGCGGCTGATGCTAGACCCGGCAGCCAAGGTCTCGCCAGCGCTCAGACGGTCAGTGGGCATCAGCTCGCGACTGCTAGACAGGCTGTGGATCAGCTCTGGCACGCTAGTTGTTGAAACGGATGAACGGTGTTTGCGGACAATAGAAGCCGCGCGAGAAAGCATCAAGCTCTCTTGGGAGTTACATTTGCTAATGGGGGAAAAGCTGCTGCGTGGGGAGACAGGGTTCTCGGAGATCATTCCCTGGGGGAACGGGAAATGGCGATCTGACTCTGCATCAGTGCTCAGGTAGTCCTCGTACAGAGTGTCCTGAGGGATCTGCTTGCCCAAGCCAGACGGCAAGGTGCTGACAGGTTGGAAGTAGTCGCCAGTATTCCGCACGATAAAATCACGCTCATACTCGGCAGTCGATGGTGTGCCGGCCAAGTGTGAAGGTGTTGACCGGGCTGGGCTGGAATCCAGATCCGGTGTGGGGAAAGCGGAGGTGCTTAGGGGGCTGGGCTGGAGATGCCGAACTTTAGGAGCCCCAAGCCAGTTCTCGTTAGGGGAGGGCACACCAATCTGAGGGCGCTGAGTCTCTTCCAGAGAAGTGCGCGTCCAATCGAAGTTGCAGGTGGATTCGGCTGCGTGCTCATAGCAGTAGTCGATATCCGCATCCCACGAGTCATACAGTTCGTCCTCATACGAGAACTGATTCACACCGGAGGTTGATGGCGGAGTGGTCTCCACGTGGTCCTTGGGGGGAGTTGCAGGCAGACTTTCGGGGAGGTTCTGTGGCAGAGTCGGTGAGCCCAGGGCCTCGGAGAACTTTCTTGAAAGCTCCTCAGCCACGAAGATGGAAAGTGGCGCCTTGGGTGCCTTGATAGTGGATGGGTGATACGCTTCAGTAGGTGGCTGACTCAATTGCGAGGTCGAACGAGAATGGGCATAGCCAATGCTATTTTCAGGGCTATCCCACATGCGGGTGGCCTCTTCCTCCTCCGGCACGTCTTCGAGGTCATAGTGGCTACTCATGGAGGATGTGCGAGCGGAGAGATCGTCAGCGGAATCCCGACGGTATTTTATGGAGGGTGCAGTGTGAATGTTTTCCGGGTAGGTCGTGGCCGTGGATAATCCCAGAATCTCATCAATGGCACGCGGAGCCGGCTCTGCGACCTCAGCAGGAACCTCCGGGGTAGCGGGAGGGGGCGGAGTTGTGGGACAAGATCGAGGAACTCTGGGGACCGGCCGCGAGAAGTTCTCACAGGCACGAGACTCCCGTCGAACATGGCCCGGGCTTACGGGGCCTGATGGCGGTGATCCGGGGGGACTTTGCAGGGGTTCATCAACGGTGGTGGCCGTACCATATGCGGCGAGGTCATCAGTCGAGAAGTTGCGGAAGTGGATATCGGTAGCTCGGATGCCCTTGAGACCGGTCTCGGGCCGTTGGGATGCCCGGATCACGGAGAACTCGGTGCATAGATCATTCTCTCGGGTTTGGTCCAATGACTGGAACTGTGCTGGGCTCGTATGGGTAAGGTGATGAAAGTCGAATGGATCCGAAATGAGGCTCTTTAGTCGATCTTCTGCACGTGCGCGTCAGTCAATTGAACCACGAGGGCTTGTCGCACTCCAATGCCAGCCAATGCTCTCTTTCCGGTACTTACGTTGTTCAACATGGCGAGATCGTCGACCAAACATATCACTTTTCTCCCGGGGCTTCTCACGATCATTTTCATCCTCCTCGTCCAGCGTGGCGACGATGTTGATCTTGCTGCCTTGGCGGCGGAGAATCCGACTTCCTCGCGCAAGGAAAGAGCGAGAACTCCTGTCAGGTCTCTCCGTACGCATCCCCAATGCCGAGGTCGTACGCTCGTCTTGAGACGATAGAGAGCCGTCCATGGAGGAAGTCATGGAAGAACCTGGAGATCGGTGGGACGAAGTCGACGTAGTGGTGTTGCTTCTGGAGCGACCACTGAAAACCGACCGGCGTTTGGGACTATGAGCAGTGGGATGGGCCGTGGACCTGGAGCGAATGTGGGCAGCGTGCTCCGGGGGATCATTTGACGAGCGGGTCGATGGAGGATCACTGCTCCCATCGTCGTCCCAGGCCCGCGAATAGGGCATTTGGGAATACATTGGATAAATGGAATATCGGGTAGAGACCCCCTAATTTATGTGCGAACAGGCAAAAGCACCAACAATTGGGCTTTGTTTCATGGTAGGACCTGAAGCGCGCGAGTGTTAAGAAGAAGATGAGACTCGGTTTTTTCCCAGGAGATTGGGTCGGGGCGGAGTTACATATGTACAATACATTTTGGTAAATACTGGTGGAGCTCCCGACTTTCAGGGGGGGGCACGCCATGATTCGATGACGTTTCAACCGTTGGATTTCTTTGTTTTTGTTTAATTCAAGCATAACTCTAGGACGGGGTTTCTTTGAACTATTCGGATCTATTGATCTAGATGCGACGATCTCATAATTGCGCCTTTCCTATTTCCCAATCTCTATTCCTCGTTCTTTATTGCTCTCTCCTTTCCTCCCCTATTGCTCCCGTGTATCACTGATACGGAAGCGAACCCCAAAGGATTGTAGTGCCATGCAACTCAGGGGGACTGAACGTGTTGGTAAATGTGGGGGGGGCCGCTTATCCACGTCGAGTAAGTATCGGCATATAATACGTATCCGTTTTTTAAATACACGAATACTGTACAGATGTGGTATCTTGATCCAACGGAGCCCCGTTTCCTCCAGGGACACAAAGCACAATCCGAGGTTCCATGGGATGCAGGGTTCTCCCTCACATTTGCGGAATGGACATGTGCATATATTATCGAGGAAATTGGCTATTTCTTTTGGGCTTCTAGCGTGCAATTTGGCCCTTGATTCGCTGTAGAAACCCAGCCCGAGTCTGTTTTGCTTTTTTCCCCGCGTCACTAGCGCACGCCTCGGGTCTAACGGTTTTATTCTCGCAAAGTGCGTTTGGGCTGGGCCCCGACGTAGATAGGGCTTGCGATGGTCACAGATCCAGTGGAGCGTAACATACCATACCTCGGCAGAGATAAAAACGATCGGAGGCGGCCGTGTTGATTAGATACGTACGTAGATACGTACCTGGTTGAAGTATAATTGTTTTGTTGTTTTATATGCTCTTCCCTGCACCCCCGGAAGTCCCCGGTTGCACTGTGTGCGTTCTAGGTCAATAGTGTCTCAGTCAAATAAGGGGGGAACCTCTCCTCATTGTTTCCATGGTTGAAGCCTGGTGCCAGTACACATATCCCGTGTATTGATACACCTGAATACACACAGTCTCCGGTGGGGCCGAGTTCTTAAGATAACTCGAGCCCCAAAGCCCCAAAAGCCCATTCCCACAAGCCCTACGGAAAAGACCCGATATCCTCATGAGAAGTGGGGGACTGGAGCCCACCGTTTGCGAAACAAGGGGAGAAAAGTGAAAAAGGAACTAAGAAAAAAGAAAAAGTACGCCAGCGTCTCAGAGTGTCAACGCGGGAAGAAAGTCAAAAATCTCACCAATTACGCTGAGTTATCCACGGGGAACTCTCCTAACGATCCCTCGTCTAGAACCATCCATGGAAGCGAACGTAACAGATTTCTAGACGATCGGTTCGTTTCAAGTGGAACCGGAGCTGGACCTTTTGGGTAGGTTTGTTACCTGCTCCACTGCCTATGATACAGATACAGATTTGGTTGATGAAAGTGGCCCCGAATTCACAATTGGACTCGCAATGGGTTTATTTTAGGATCTGGCATGTTCCTAGCGAAGGCTACGCTGCCAGAATCTTGTTTCCCTGGGGCCAAAACAGATAAGGATGTTCCCGAAAGCCAAAAAGCCAAAGTGAATAACCCCCGGGGCCGAGTAAACCAAAAGTAAACATGGTAGCTCGAAAAAAAGTACATCTTCTTGCAAAACATTGCAACGCTACTTTGGCCCCCGCGTTACTTTCAATCCTGCGCTGCAACAGCCCAGCAATGGGTGCGCGCCAATGGCAACGTGGACGGATCCTGTCGATCCAAGCCCTCGGTATATTTACTTACCGAAATCCTCCTGCGGCTCGTCTCTCCTTTTCCCTCTGAACCATATACTCGCGGGGGCTGAGATCGTCATCGGTTGCCCTGGCCCCCCTATTGTCATCTCTGCAGATTATTCATAGCTAGATAGCTTCAGGGGCCGCTTCTATCCATTTCTCTTCACCTTTCGTCATGGTGCCGTCCCGACCCATTTGGCCCCATGGGTCTTCCGAGGCTGGCGCACGACCCGGACCGCTTTCTCTTTCGCTGCAGGAGTGGTACAACTGTAATTGCCGCAGGATGCAGGATGCAGGATTCTATCTTTAACTATTTCAGCTGTACACGACCTAGCTACAGTTCATGATATATAGATACATCGCCAGGCTGATGTTCACGTGGTCACAGACTGGCCCCGGGTTCGGTTCCACGCGATCTGGACTCGACGGGGCCTGCAAATCGAGCTAAAGAATATTATTTCCTGTCAAACCCAGGTGACTGGCGCCATCGGCGACTAGTCGCGAAAATCCAATCTACTCAGTCCATAGTTGTCCCGGCCAGCTGGTTAGTACTATATTTTTTTGGCGATCGGGTCCATAAGGGGGACCACTAGGGCACTAGGGCACTAGCTACGAATTTAGTGACCACTTCTAAAGTGTGAGTAAAAGGGGAAGACTTCAGATTGCCGTGTCACATTGTCAATTTGGAGATTACAATAATTATTAATTACGTATTGATTCAAACAGTAGATCCCACCGCCCATTTTTGAGAAGAATTCTCCTTTTAACTGATCTGCATGGAAAATCTTAGTAAACAAGATACAAAGAGACGGAGTATAGTACATACCGTCAGCTATTCTCCAGTATAAATAGCTTCGATAGGTGATTGACCCCTTTAACGACGGATGCCAATGGGACCAACGCTGATATCCTCGGTACGCTTCAACACACCCGAGGCATCAGCGACAGGAATTCCCGCCTCAAGGGGACCAACGTTGACATCATCGGCGCGCTTCGCATTCTTAACGCCAGTACTGTCTCCGTTGCTCGGGACATTGGCTGCAATACCGAAATTGTCGATGAGATCCTCCTCCGAGCGGGGGAGAATAGCGTTGCTACCGCCTGTCAGGATGACGGGGACTGCGGTGACAGACACGGCGAAGAGAGCCACAAGTCGGTATTGCATGGTAGATAGTGTTGGATTTATGCAGAAGCCTATTTGGTGAGTTAGGCTTGCTCAGTAAGGCATGTAACTCTGATGTCTGTACACTATATCGCGCGTACCGTGGAAGAAGAAGAAGAAAAAGAAGAAGAAGAAAAAGAAGAAGAAGACAAAGAAGAAGAAGAAGAAGAAGAAGAAGAAGAAGAGGATGCCAATGTACCTCAAAGCTGGGATATCGAAGAAGAAAGAGTAGGGGACAAGCAGCTTCAGAGACAGTCTTCAAGTACTGGAATCGAAGGAACTCTCATTCATCACAGAACGAATATAGTTGACGTGCTCCACCTCACTGGGTAGAGTATAGCGTTGAACTCAGTACACCATTTCGCCTCCAACCAGCAGACCTTTGGTCCAGGACGAGGTCAATGACATAGAAAATTCTATAATGCCTCACCACAGGGCAGGCTAAACTAAACTCAAGCTTTTCTGGAGAAAGACCAAGTTCACCTAGGACCGCAGATACCTAAAAACCTCAGCTAGCAACTCACACGATAGCCACGGATAACCTAGTTTAAGAGAAAACAGTGGTGCTGGAGCTCGTGCGGAGAGCTGACCTGGACCAAATGAACGGAACGTGGGTTCATTGGGTTGCAGAAGGTCAAAGTTAACCGCACACCAGGAGCTGATGAAGTTATAAGTTATCAGGTGGTGACATTTGGTCGTTGACGATCTTTAACTATTTGGGCGAGAGAACCAGAGAAAATGGAGCGGATGGTGATATCATTTCAGGTTACCGAGCCGAACAGTGTTCCCGATTGATTAGATGAACTTCAATACCCCGTTGAAATTAGAAAAGAAATTCGAAAAGATCTGTATTGATGTCGTCTAATCTATGTTTAAATCAGGTACTTTTAGGTACATATGATATATCAACCCAGAGAAACTGTACGCCACCTAAAATGTATATTCAATCTCCCACAACCTTAACGTGGATAAAGTTACCGCCACCGAGGAATGCTCCGCTGCAATCCGAGTTGCACTCCAGCTTCCATTCCTTAGCCCTGGAGATAGTGACAACGTAAGTCATCGGACGATCGGAGACACTTCGAAATGACCAATTTGAATTTTTCCCCTAGCAGTATTTCACGCAAAGTTTATACCTATGCAGCTTAAGTGTTTATGGTAATGACCTTGAGGGTACAGAGCGGGCGGTAATTGTCGGCTATCCTGACCTGAACAAGTATTCTTTCTAATGTCCACTAAATAAGGGTATAGTACAGCACTGCGACTTGAATGTAGGAGCATGTTGTCCAGGAGCCACAGCAGATCTAGAACGCTGCGAGTTCTCTGTCACATTCTTTCTTCTGACCTTGCCTATTCTATTCTGCATGTCTTGGCCACCCCTATCTACTCGGTTATCTATGTCTAGCCACGCAGGTATACATGTATCATGGAGGACAGGTATTGAAATCGTGAGACGTCAATTCAAAAACATACAAGACACTTAATCAAATCAATTCTAAATAAAAAAAAAACCTCTAAGAGGAAAAGGAATTATAAAATACACGACATTGGTATAAGCTCCTGGCAGCAGATGCAACCAATAAGCACTTCAGAACCGGGATAGATCTCATATGCATAGTTCCCGAGATCATATGCAGTGTAGCAAGGGCAATAAAAGGCCCGCAAGGCACACACATGAACTTGGAATCAGTAATGAATTATAATTTCAAACCAAATACCGAAATATGCACGATCGGGACTGCGCCTGCGCCTGCGCCTGCATCCTGCATCCTGCAGCCCGCTGCACCTCGGGAATCGGGATCCAATCCCTGTACAAACTGTACTACGGTGTACAATACCGCATAGACTCTCAGTAAATACAAGTATGTATCGAGTCCGTGGAACTCACTAGTTATCTGTATCCCGGGTAATTCACAGATACGATGGAATTGTAAATCTCAAATGACTCTATGGCACGCCCAAGGTCAAAACGGCACGCGAGTAAACGAGAAAACACCAGGGATCGGAAATTAAACCCGTCAGCTTGGCTCGGCCGGATGGATCTCGGTGTCAATTTCATTCCTTGTCCCATGTCAAGAACCAACCATTTCATTGTATGGCGCTCGGTACCGCAGTACAGTTCGTGTCTTTAATATAGCTAGGATCCGTGGGTTGCATCTGATTGCTTGATTCTGGTTTGTGGGGTCCTTATTGTTTATAGATCGGGGCTAGATCGGACTTGATCCCTTGTACTTTCGGGCAGGTGGTGGGTGATTGGTGGGGAATATTCACAAGCCAGCGACCTCGGTGATTGCGTCAGTTGTGGAGATCGTGGGTTCGAATTCGTATTCGTAGATTATATGAAATGGGCTCCGTGTTACCGATCCATACTGTATGGGTGACCAGGGATTGGTTCGTGTCTTGTTGACTGCGTTGACTTATAATCATGGAAGATGTACTGTACAGGGTAGAGGTGGGGACAATACATCTAAATAGGAAGATACATCTAGAGTAGAGGAAGTATATCAAGGTATTGAGGATAAAAACAACTAAAAGGCTAATTTACATCGAAGAACATCTTGTTTCGCAAACTGTATCTGGCGGAGTAATCGACATCGTCTCTGCCACCATCCCAGACGCCGGAAACACTTTCTGCGATAGGAAAAGAAAAATGGGAGAAAGGAAATAAAAGACAGGCGCAGCTCAGTCCTCCATCTCTTCATCTTCGGTCGGCTTGGGCAAATCCACATCACCGAACAGCTCCTCGTTATCGTCGTCTGCCTCGACGGCCTGCTCCGGCGCCGCTTCTTCCTCATCCTCATCATCATCGTCATCGGCGATGCGGCGAGAGACTCGGTCACGGCGACGGGGTGCTGCGTCCTCATCCTGCATTGGCTCGTCATCATCACCGAAGAGATCTTGATCTTCCTTTTCTTCACCAGGAGTAGCCGGAGCGTCTCCTTCTTCATCATCGTCCGAGTCTTCCACTCTCTCATTGCTCTTGAACTTGCTCGAGGCCTTGCTGCTCTGGGCCTTCGCACCAGAGCGGCGTTCCAATCGACGGCGCTTCTTAGGGGCGGCGTTCTCACCCTCGCTCTCGGGCTCAGCACCACTGTGCTCCTGATCATTCTCATCCTCGGCAGCAATGAAGTCGTCACCACCCTTCTTCTTGCGTTTTGTGGTGGGCTTCTTCTTGCGCTTGACCTTTTCGCCGGTCGCTGAATCATCAGTCAGCTCGGCCTCCTCGCGGGCGCGTTCTGCTTCTGCGCGCTGGAGAGCCTGTCGTTCAGCCTGTTCAACCATGCCCTGGCGCTCTTCAGCAATCTTGCGCTTCCGCTCAGCTTCGATCTCCTGGGCCTTTCGTAGTGCCTCCTCGCGCTCCTTAGCTGCGGCTTCACGGGCCTCGCGAGCTTGCTGAAGTTTCGCAGCATTCTTCTCCTCGTACTCCTTCTGGCTCTGCATGGCACGGTCGAGCTGCTTGCTAATAGTACGACCCATGTTTGCACGTTGCTCCAGCGCAGCACTGGGATAAGGCGGGTTCTTCTCCTTGGAGATGCGCTCAAAGGTCTCGATGGCCTCCTTAAGGCCCTCGGCTGCCTCTTGCACATCCTGCAGGGTCTTCTGGGTGGCCTGGAGACTGTAAGCCAATGAGGCAATTTGGTTCTGCACAAAGGCCACGTTGAACTGCAAGTGAAGCTGATCAGGGGAGACCCCCTGTGCTCGCTGCGCATAGTCAAGGGCAGTCTTCATAGCCACAAGGTTCATCTCCTGCTTGCCCTTTAACCACCAGACTCGACCAAGACAGGCGAGAATCTGCACGTCACGAGAGCGATCCTTGGAAAGGGCGATTTCGTAGTTCTCAATCGACCGTGAGTACTGTCGAAGCTCGGCGTAGACATGTCCCAGGTTGAGATAAACACTGGGGTCCTTCAAGGTTTCTCGAATTTTGGAAAGGATCTGCACAGCCGTGCTGTGATCCTTCTTGTCATCGACAAGGGCAATGGCAATACCTTGAGCGGCATAGGCGTTCTTAGGATCCAGCTGCAAGGCCTTGTCGAAGAATTCAACGGCGCGCTGATACACCTTCCGGCGTTTCTCCTTCTCCTGCTCAGAATCACGACGCATGTCACGAGCTGAGAGAAGATGCACATTACCCATACCAGTCAAAGCGTACCGATCATGCTTATCGTGGTACTGCAGAGTGTGTTTATAGTGGCGCTGCTCGTGATCCTCGGCAAGGTTGGCAACACGCTTCTTGGATTTGCTGAGATACCAGCCGAAGAGCGCGCGAACCTCCAGGTTCGAAGACTCAACTTCGTACAGCTTAGCCATCTTCTTGGGGCCTTCGTCAGTGGGACTCTGGCGCAAGCTGATGTACGTAAGTCGGGCACTGGCTTCTGTGTAATCGCTGTGTCGCTCCAAAAGACCCTCGTAGACCTTCTTGGCTTCATCCCACATGTCGGCCGCCTCGTAAGTACGACCCAAGTTGTAGCTGATAGTCGTAACAAGCGCATCGTTGTCGGCCTTGTCTTCTCTCTCCTGTGATTGGACGCAGGCGTTGAGCGCCGACTGGAACATGCCACGGGCCAATGCAATCTTTTCGTTCTGATACAAAAAGGCACCCATGTTGTTGAGCAACTGTGGAGGAAGCATATTGCGGAGAGCATTCTTCATATCTTCATCATCTTCGATTCCTTCCGGACGAGCACTATCCGGAATACTGGCAAGTTGAAGTTGCTCCAGCTGAACAAGGCACTGCATGCTCTTGTCAGGGGAGGTGCCCTCATACAGTCGAGAAAGGTAGACCAGGACCGATTCGTCGGGAGTCAGGTTTAGTTTTTCGTCCTTCCACATCGATCGCACAGACTCCAAGAGAGTGATTGCCCGCTTAATCTCTGTTGATTTGTCCTCCTTGCTGCCAGACTTTTGAACAGCAAACACCTCTTCCGCATGGATCGCTGCCAGAAGTGTCATGGCTTCAACATTCTTAGACTGCTGAACAATCTTCTCCAATCGGAATTTAGCGCCATCAAAGTCCTTGTTCGTGACTTGCATCTGCACTGCACCAAATTTGGCAGGCAAGTAGCCCTTATCACCACCACCGCGGGCCTGATCAGAACGGTTATAGTATTCGGTAGCTCGTGTGGTGTCGTTCTCATAATGAGCTTTGCGTCCGAGGAGATACCAGCCGTCACTGGCAATTGGCATGACATCAGTCTGCTCGATGGCCTTGCGAGCAAGAGTTTCCACCGTCGGGTATTGTTTTCGCAGAAGGAAGTAACTGCCGAACAAAGCGCAGGTCATGGGGTATTCTTTGTCAAGCTTGAATGCTTTTTGGGTGTACTGGGTCATGGCGATCTTGTACAAGGAACCGAACTTGGGGTCGGTGGTGGATCGGCGAGAGCTGTCGTATAGGTGATACACTGCAAGCAGGATATTTGCGACCTTGGACTCGGAGTTCTATATTCGTAGCAAATTAGCTGTGAGATTAAAACAGGGCCCGGGGATAAACATACGAGAGCCAGGGATCTCTCCCAAGCCACCTTGGCTTGATCCTTGAATCCTAGCTGCCATAAACAGCATCCCAAACCGATGCGAGGATCTGGGTCTGTGAGATTTGGCACCTTCATGAGAACCTTCTGATACCCATCCAGGGCTTCAGCGTATCTTCCTAGCATGTAGTGTGCTCGAGCACGTCCCATAATGGCCATGATGTTGCGGCCACCGAAGGCCTTGGATGATTCGTCGAAGCATTTCAGCGCCTGACGCAGGGCTTCCACCCTCTCGGAGGTATCGATTGCACCAGGGCGAACAGCACGAGGCGGATACAGGGATGCACGGAGCAGGCAAAGGACACCGCGAGCGAGGAACAAAGGTGGGTATGCCGGGTTCAAACGTGATGCCTCGTTCAGGGTCGATGTTGCCAACTGCAGGTAGTGGTCCTTGGTTTTTGCCTGCGAGTAGAGCTCTCCCTCCGGCGCCACGCGAGGTGCCTGTCGGCTCTTGAGCATCAGAAGCCAGCAGACCCAGCCTAGGAGCCCGAGCTTTTCTTTGGTTGCTCCGTGAGCCACGGAGGCTAGGCCCTTGTTGAGAATGTCGAGGGCATGGTCGAGCTGCTTTCGCTTCGCGTAGGCGAGCGCAATGATGACCCAGAAGTTTTTCGCTGCTCGTTCGTTTTCTAACAGCGTGCATAGCTCGGTAGGGTCTTCGGGAAGATCAAGGAGGCTGACTTCGACTTCGCTATCGAAGCTGGAGGCGGGGATATCGATGGCATCGGGGATGTCGGAAAAGCGCAGGGTATTCATAGAGCTCGGGGGAGGCATTGTCTCCGTGGAACCATTGGTGTGGCCGTTTTCGAGGGGTGCCATGGTTGCGACTGCACGCTGACGAGCAAGAGGTGCCCAATAAAGTTGCGAATCAATTGAGAGAATGAGCAAAGACTTCAGCTCATGATCAAGCAAGATTGCCCATCTGAAATCCTGAGGATGCGGGCCAATTCACTGGGAGAACCGTTCGCATGAAACGCGCCAGTGAATCTCGGAGAGGCTCGCAGACCGCGGTGCTTCTAATTGAGAATTGGATGCTTGGCGTGGCTGGATTACCGCACCGCCACATAGCCACACCGCCGCACCGCCACATCTGGCGTCTACTTCATTCACTACTTGTTTTTTCAAAGTGATTGTAAGGATGAAAATAATTCATGTATATATATGGATATATATTATCTAGGTCTTGATAGTCATGTCATGTCCTGTCCCCCACCCAATAGTCAAGTAAAAAGTCGTATCCGAATCCAATCAGTGCAACCAACTGCCCACAAACTTGCACAAGAATGCCAAACCAATAAGTACGGCAAAGATTTGTCCAAGCTCAATCCAATGGTGTAGTCGAACATATGACTCGACATACCCCGCATCGACAGCTACTTTCTGTTCAGGAGAGGCATTTTTAGCGTCGATCGAGCCGGCCAAGTCAGAGGGGAATCGGCCCGTCTCCCAATATTGATCCAGCAGCTGATCTTTCTCAGTCCACCGGGCTCGCAACCATTTTTCAAATTCTGACTGGTCATCCAAAGGAATATCTGCAACAGCAAACCGTCGCCAATGCATGTTAACCGAGGTCGGGGGGCGCCCTTGCATGTACGTAGAGCGGAGAGTAAAGAATTTGTCGGGATAGACTCCATTCCTAAAGAATAGTAAGTATGATTCAAAGAAACCCCGACAAGCAAAACTTACGGTGGGCCTTCATAGGCGATAGTGCTGTCATAAACCCATTCTACTGTCCCCCGGAGCTGCTGGAGACAGAAAAACAGACCCGTCGACCGAGGCAGAATTTGGTGTTTGAGTGGAGCTAGTCCCTGTTTCTCCCCGAATGCATCGCTCCGTCGCTTGGTGTTGATGGACAGATTGGTACCTTCGGGGAAGATCAGTAGCCACATGGGGTCATACTGGGACCCGTTTGATTTGGCCCCCATGTACTTTGTCTTCAATTTTTGCAGCCGGTACTCGATTCGTGCCTTGTCTGAAAGCCACTTCCGTGCGAGGAAAATAAATCCATAAAACATCATTCCCTGACCCATGATGGGGATCCACTTGAGGGAGTCCTTAAGAATAATAAAGATCCGACCATGCATCATATTGGTGTAGGCAAACCACCACAGGTATATCCAGTCGGTGTAGATCTGGTGGTTGGCGATCATCACCAGGCGCTCTGGGAAGTCGGTCTGCAACATGCCATCTTCGGACAGATGAACTTGACCTCGGACGCTGGCATCTCCACTAACTCGGAACAGTGTCGGACTGCCCCATTCTGTGAGTGCAGTGATTACCAGCCCGAAGCTTTGCTTTGTGTACGCCATATACGAGTAGTACCAGCTTTTGTGGATCAGGTACAGCGGGCAGCCAACAAGCTGGGTTATGAAGATGAGGACCATACAGCTGTTGAACCATGTTGCCAATGCCATGGATCGAAGTATTTGCACCACAATTCCATGTTTCAAACCAGGCTCTGTGGGCGGCTTGGTGGACTGTTTTTGAAGCTCGGTCGCTTCTTTGGTGGGAGGTTTGCGCTGGCGAGCCTCGGTTGAACTCATGACGCAATATGAGGCCCTGGATGGGCTAGCGGAAAGAATATTCTCAAGCTGGGAGATGATCGGAAGCTTTCGACCCTCCAGGGCAGATGTTGTACAACACTTCGCTGGTGGGGAGGGGAGGTATTTGCTTTAGTGGTCAGCGGGAGCTGGCGGGATCGGAGTGATCGTGATCGTGATCGACAAGCAGGGCACGGGCTCGGGCTATGTCTACTTCCACTGTCAATATACAGAGAAGAGAGCAAGCAAGCTTTAAAGAAAAGGAAGGAATTAATTAGGAAAACAATGTATAAATCAATTTGGGAAAAGATAGAGCAAGCAAAGTGTCCATCTCTGTGGGGTCTCGTGTACACGCATAACGTCAGAAGCCCGAGAGCGGTGGGGCCTGATCTTATTTACTGTTGCTCTCCGCTTTTCTCTTGCAAGGCGTTTTTAGCTCAACCTGGTGTCACAACTCTGACAAACATATTTCTTTTTACTGGACAGCTGTCCGGACATGATACTCACTACACGGTTTACTGCATGACCGAGGCTGCGGTTATCTAACCATGCAGTGTGCTCGTCGCAAACTCCCCGGTCTGTTCCTGCGTCGCTGTTTCTCCTCGTCTGCGCCCCGTCACGAGATCCGCGATATTAGCGCTTTATCGCAGCGGCTGATCCCCAAATACCAAGGTGTGACCGAATCCGATATTTTTGAAGGATAACTAAAGGTTAACTCTCTATCAGAATCCCAAGGCGAACTTCTGTCTCTCCAATGGCCAGCGCCGCCACGAAACATCTTGCTGGTGCGCAAGGATTGCGCTCCAACGGTGACAGAGTCTCTCATTGAATTTGCCAAGTATGCCAACCTAACCCACCGCCAGCTATACAGCTCGGTTCCCTAACATCATATTCTCCAGTCATATCACCTCCGCGTATCCGTCCACCGCTGTGATCCTCGAATCCAAGACCGCAGCCGAAGTTCATTCGTCGCTACCGTTTCCCGTCTACTCTGCGTCCTTGGACGAAGACCCAACTGCGTTTCATAACAAGGTGGACCTTACGGTGACGCTGGGTGGAGATGGCACCATCCTCCATGCATCCTCACTCTTTGCTACCTGCTCCAATGTCCCCCCGGTCCTATCGTTCAGTATGGGCACACTAGGATTTCTGAGTGAATGGAAATTTTCCGAGTTTAAACGGGCATTTCGAGAGGTTTACATGTCCGGGGCCGGGGCCGGAGATCGCACTCCCGTCCTGGAAGATAGAATACACACTGCAGCAGATACCAAAGAGACCACACAGGAATCAATGGGACCGACAGGCTGGTCCTCGGTCCGGGGCAAGTCCATGGGAAGTACTCGTGGGGCCCCCATCTTGATGCGCAATCGTCTTAAGGTTGGGCTGTTTACACGCGATGGCCAAGAGACAACCCCCATTGGCGGCAAAAGCGATCAAGGGGAAGGAGTCTACGTTATGAATGAACTGCTTATCCATCGTGGTAAAGAACCGCATCTCGCCGTGGTGGATATCTCTGTCGGGGGTCGCTTTCTGACCGAGGCGGTGGTTGACGGTATCATCATTTCAACCCCGACAGGTAGTACAGCATACAGCCTTAGCAGCGGTGGCAGTATCGTCCATCCATTGGTGCCCTCTATTCTGCTGACGCCCATCTGCGCGCGTAGCCTCAGTTTCAGACCCCTCGTATTGCCGCTGAGCACGCCGATCACAATGCGGCTCAGCGAGAAGAACCGTGGTCGTGAACTAGAGGTCAGTCTAGACGGGGTTAACCTTGGCCAAGGAATGGCGACCGGCATGGAGGTCCGAGTGTGGAATGAGGAGATGCGACATGGTATGAATGAATGGCAAGGCGGCGTCCCCAGTGTCATGCGAAGAAGTATGGGCGATGAAGCGCACGAAGGGTGGGTTGGTGGCTTAAATGGGCTACTCAAGTTCAACCATCCATTTGGCGAATGACACCAGGCATGTATTTTATTGTACTATACCCTATACCCTATGGAATATTCTCAAACCCTATCAATCAACTTTGTACTAGTAAGACTTCCCATATTGACGGATTGAGCCGCTCGTACACTGTACACATCGATTTCATGGTACTAGTACTAAGTAGACGCGGGCCCAGATTCACAACCGTGGATCCCATCCACGGCCATTGACGCATTTCAATCTCTATGATTGGTAGAGCTTTGTTTTCTGTAGATTAGCTCCATACACTCCATAGTTGGTTTATTAAATTCTTCCCCTATCCAGTAACCAAAATCCCATCTCAGGGGAGATCTGCCCCCATTCCCGCCCCAAACCACTTCTCTCCCCCTTTCATCCGTTTCCTTTCTTCTTTCCACCCCCACCATTATCATCCCACTTTTTTTTTTCCGAACTCCCCCAAGACTTCTTTCGGGAACTCATTGTCTCCGAGCCATCCTCGCAGTGCGAGGACCGCTCCTTATCACTCACCACAGGTAAGCGAACATACCCCGATTGGGGTTGTATCCCGACCCCCTGGAACGTGGGAGGCCAATAAGCTTCTTTCCCTCCTCCCTCAAACCCTTCGAACGCCCCTAGAATTTGATCGTGCGACAACAGGGATGATGTTGTGCTAATTTTTTTTTTTTTGCTCTAAAAGCCACTAGCTTGGGGCCTCAGGAGGTCTCGTCGCGCATTCGTTTCTTCTAGCCCCGCGAACGCTGATCCCGACGTGACTCCCAACTCGGGACTGAACAATCATGGGTTCTTACGGAAAGTGAGTTGGCTCGTGGCCGAGAACAAGAATCAATGTCAACGATCCCCGACTCACATTCGAATAAATAGTGGTACCGCGTACTCGCCGGATCAGTTCATGAATCCGGGGCCGGCTCCCCGCCCCCCAACTGATCGTCCTAAGTTGACGCTTCCTACCAACAACCCGGTGGCTACCTCGTTCAGCCAGATGTCCTTGAATTCGCCGAGCACCCCAGGCCCCGGTGGCAACCTATCGCTGTTCCCCAACACCAGCACCCCGTCCCTGGCCCGGAGCCAAACCGGCGGAAGCGGCGTCACCATTGTGAAGGAAGGCACCGTGCGATGCAAGGAAGATAAGTTTCTGGCAACATGGAATCAGCGCCAGTTAATCTTGCGCGAATACAAAATCGAATTTTTGAAGACCGAGTCCGGAAAAGTTGTTCTCTCATTCCCCCTATCGACCGTCACCGCTGTTTCTCGCTCGGAGGATTCCAAGATGGCCTTCGAGATCACCCGACTGGCCAACCCCAAGGATGCGAACTCCAAGACTGCTTTGATCACTCGGGATGTGCCCACCAAGACCATCACTTGTGAGGTGAAATCTGATGATGAGATCTACGAGTGGATCGACAAGATCTATGAGCGCTGCCCGGGTATGGGTGGTGTCAGTAACCCCACTAATTTCAGTCACCGTGTTCACGTTGGCTTTGATCCGCAGTCCGGTGCCTTTGTCGGCTTGCCCCCAGAGTGGGAAAAGCTTCTGACAGCCTCTGCCATTACCAAGGAGGACTACAAGAAGAATCCTCAGGCAGTGATTGAGGTCTTGGAGTTTTACTCTGATATCAAAATGCGAGAGCAGAACCCACAATACTATGGTGGAATGAATGGCCCTTCAGGTAGCCCGAACAAGATGCCTACAAGTGCCTCGGTGGGTAGCGGTATTGCCCCTCCCCGGCCTGCACCCCCAGGCCCCATGCAGCGCCTCGACAATGGACAATCTATGCGTTCTGTATCTTCACCAACATCAGATCGAACTGCGGATCAGCAACAACAATTGCAGCAGATGAAGGAAGCAGCGGACCAGGAGCGTCGCCGAGTTGAGGAAGCCCGCCGCAAGGAAGAACAGCAAGAATATAATGCATCTCTTCCCAAGACGCGTACTCCACTGGCCAAGCAGGAGCTTGGTGGATACGGTGGCGGTTCAGACAACCGCTACCAGCCAAGTCGTCCTGCCCCACAAGCGCCTGGCTCTGCAGCTCGCGCTCCGGCCTCCGATGCTCGTCAGCTAACCGCACAACGACCCGCCCCTGCTCCGCCATCGCAAAGTCCTTATGGTGGACAAGCTACTTCCCGCACCCCTGGTGGCTCCCAGGACCAGGGATCGCCCTCGCGCTATGCTGCAAACGATCCTCGGGCCCAGGCTTCGTCAAGCCGGCCTCAACAGGCCCAGGGACCTCCCCCAACCCGGTTGCCGGCTCCTGTGCAGCAGGTGAAGCCGCTGAACATTGCCAACAAGCAGCCAACTCCCAAGGCCGTCCCCGATAGCGTTCGCCAGGCAGAGGCCGCCTTGACCAAGAAGCCCGATACCCGACAGAAAGAGGTGCGTATGTCGGCAATGTCCGAGAATGAGGTTATGGACCGACTTCGCGCCGTGGTGTCCAAGGACAACCCGAACGAATCCTACAGCAAGCAGCGCAAGATCGGTCAGGGTGCTTCCGGCTCCGTGTACGTGGCACGGGTCAAGGAGCATTCCACATCGGCTGTGGCTCACGAGTTGTACCGACAGTACGGACCGCGGTGCCAGGTTGCCATTAAGCAGATGGATCTGCGCAGTCAGCCCCGCAAGGAGTTGATTGTTAACGAGATTATTGTCATGAAGGACAGTCAGCATGCCAACATTGTCAATTTCCTGGATTCGTTCTTGCAGGAGTCAAGCAACGAGCTCTGGGTTGTTATGGAGTTCATGGAGGGTGGTGCTTTGACCGATGTGATCGACAACAACCCAGTTATCCAGGAGAACCAGATTGCGACTATTTGTGCCGAGGTATGTTTTTTCTTCTTCTCTTTTTTGGTCACTTGACACATTTGACTAATTAATATTGTTCGTAGACTTGCAAGGGGCTGGCCCACCTGCATAGCCAGAACATCATTCACCGTGATATTAAGAGTGACAACGTTCTCCTCGATCGTGTTGGCCACGTCAAAATCACTGACTTTGGCTTCTGTGCCAAGCTCACCGAATCCAAGAGCAAGCGTGCCACCATGGTGGGTACACCTTACTGGATGGCACCCGAGGTTGTCAAGCAGAAGGAGTATGGTCCCAAGGTTGACTGCTGGTCTTTGGGTATCATGGCTATTGAGATGATCGAGTCCGAGCCTCCCTACCTGAACGAGGAGCCCCTGAAGGCGTTGTACCTCATTGCCACCAACGGTACCCCACGCCTGAAGAAGCCCGAGAAGCTGAGCAAGGAGCTCAAGGCCTTCTTGAGTGTCTGTCTCTGCGTGGACGTCCGTAGCCGTGCTACGGCCGACGAGCTTCTCGCCCACGAGTTCTTGCAGACCGGCTGCAGCCTTGCCAGCCTAGCAGAGTTGCTGCGCTGGAAGAAAGCCAACGGCCAGTAAGGAGTTTGAGGCAGGTTGGTCATTGTCTCTCAAACTTAATTAAAACTCACCTCTGCACACCTATCCATCCAAGTTGGGAGATCTGTTCCTGCGCACATATGAGTCCGATTTAACGCGCCTTCGGTTAGATTATTCCTTTTTTTCTTGTGTGAATTTTGCCTCTTACGAACGAACCGAATACTGCATGGACATTGCCATATTCCCCCCTGCCTTGAGCTTGTCCTTGAGACCCTTTTTTTTGCTGCAACACATACAGAACACTGGGCGTGGGTAATTTGGCGTTGATGAACTTTGATTGCTTTCGTCTCTGTCTCTAATGTCTCATGCACAAGACCCTCATACCATTTTGCCTTTTCTTCCAATCCCCCATTGTGCTTGCTTCGACGACGTTGACGATTCCGTGCACTGTGTATTTTGTGTCTCTGCACTAAAAAGCGACAACCTACTTAGTTTCAGTCTGAATTGAGGGCTTTTTTCCTTGTTACTGGCATTATACCCGCCAAGTTAAAATCAACATTGCATTATTTGAATTCATTGAGTAAATCCTAGATACATGTTTCTTTGTCGTTTGAAATCAACAATATTTCAGAAAGCCACTCACATGATGTGGTCATCCCACCTTCTCAGCAATACACACGCTAACTACAAACTTCCCTATGATTTTATGAATACATTCGGTCCATGATCCCGTCTTTACTCTTCAGATTCGCATGGCTGACATATATCGGTTGCAGGTGGTCTGAACTAAAAAGCGATACTTCTTCTCAAAATCCCATTCAAACACTGATGTATGCACTCAGGCGAATTGGGCTTTCAATACCCTTGTTATTTGAACTGGAATCGAGCAAGCTTAACTCCACTATAAAATCTCCTATCAATAGTGCGTACCGCGCGCTTTCCGTTCCACGAAGGTTGGGTTGTTCAATGCTAGAGCACCATAAGCACTGATAATTCACGTCAAAGGAGATATTTTGGGGCTTTTTCATAGAAAAATACCTCGGTATTCTTTCGTCTTTCCGATGTACTCCTGGATCTTGTCTCTGGATAAACCTCTCGGAATCAGAAAATAAGTATCATGCTCTTCAAAACGCTCGCCAGCCATCTTCAAGATTTGTGCATCTACCGCCCGTTTATCAACCTTGACCCACACGGGCTTAGAACGGTCGTACTCATTCGCAAGTGTGATGCCTTCTTCTTGAGCCAAGGCATCTTCATCTGCGAGTTTTCCCTTCTTTCGAAGCGACTTGGGTGGCGAGGCATAAAGGGAATCGAGGGGTTTGTCAGTACTTGTCCTTGACTCAATTGACTCTTGAAGTGTTTTCTGCCCTGTGGTTGGAAGACCGTAGGCCAGTGTTTGATGTCCAGGTGGGAGGCGTTCTGAATCATCTGGATTCGAATCGCGGCTTTTCTGATGTCGTTCCTGTCGTTGCCGTTCCTGTCTATTACCATCACGACGCGGAACTTCCCATTGAGCTGGGTCGTCCTCTGGTTGATTTCTGCTTGCCCCTTCATCATAAATATGTGTATCTGACCAGCTAGTGTTCTGAGGGCGATGGAGGGAAGAAAGACCAGGCATCAGATAAGGGCCAGGCGGGGCATAAGAACTAGGCATGGGAGAAGAACCAGACATATATGGGTCGTAAGAAGTTGGATAAGCATGGGCAGAACCACCACCTCCACTCCCCGTGTTTTGTTGCAAGTCTGTCTGACGATGCTCCCCATGCAGCTTGAGATCCGACCAGCAGAAATTGCAAATTAAAGAGCTGAAGTCGTTACCGCGCCATAAATGTGCGGTGTGCGGGGTGCCACAATTCTGGCAAACTCGCTACAATCCAGGTCAGCTCATCATCGTTTACTATTGTGGGTGTGAGTGATGAAGAGGAAGGTCGATATGAGACGAATGACTCTAATTCTATATACTTACTTCTTCCTCTGATAAGACCGATACAGCTCTGGGTTCAGTTGGAGAGGGTTGTTGCTCATTTCTTACATCAGCCTCGGTGTAGCCCTCTTCCCTTGTCCTGCTTTCCCAATAGTCATCCCGAAACTGGCGACCGTTGACAATGATGCGGCACCCAAATTGAAGGAAAATGGACCGAGCAGACACAAACGTGACCTCACTGTGCTGTCTTCCAAATGGAAGGATATGTCTTTCCGTCATAGTCTCCTTTTCGATTGATGTGGCGACCATCTGGTGCAGAGACCGGTACTTCGTGAATAATGACATAGAACGATAGTTCAATGCCTCTGCGCACTCTGCCGAAAGCATAAACAGCTTTTTGCCTCGATAGGGCAAGCGAAAAGCCTGACATATGTATTCACGATTGTGACGCAGGTATCCCAAGAAATCAACCTTGGTCTCACCCACATCATCGAACTTTGTTTGGATGTATTCATCACGCTCTTCATTTAGCTGATCAGATGTGTAGTCGTGATACATTGGCAGGACGCTGGCCAGCGATTTCGTCAGTTTATCTTCCCCTGGAAGGGACAGTTTTCTTCCAGAGAGATCTGGAGTCGAAAAGGACGTTGAAATAGGCATTGCTCCTTTCTCATCGGATCTGGAAGGATCTTCTCTACCACCCTGCAGCTTCCAATGAAACCCTCGGTCATCTGAAGTCGGAGATTGAGCTTCACTCAAATCTTGAGTATATTTATGCCCTTGTTCATAGATAGGACTTGCTCGATTAGTCTCCAGTGGTTCACTTGAACCTGCATGCCTTTCGGTGGACGCCTGTGGAAGATTGTGTACCAGATCTGAAAAAAAGCGGTCAAAGGCCGCTTGACGATCGAACCTCTGTTCAGAAGAAGGCACCGGAGAGCAATCCGACTTTCGGTCAGAGTCAACCGGTGAGTCCAAGTCAATTGGGCTCAGTGACCCTACTGGCGAGAGTGGATCGGCATCTTCTTGCAGTTCCGCACTAACTATTTCCTGTCCAGCCTGGCTGCACAGTTTTGGAGATAGGAACAGATTTCTATCGTCATCAATCGGGAGGTCGGGCACTTGAGAAGGAGTCATGCTATCGAATGGTACACCGCATTGGTGGGTAGCCTCATGTGAAACTCGAGCTGCTGATCCAACATCCGTAGTTTCGGCGGCAAGCCTATCATTTGAAGTCTTCTGTGTCCCCAGCTCACTAGAAGAAAGTGTGGGATCTATGAAAACTTTCAAGGGGGTGGTCGTGTGAGAGGCTGCAAGTGGTGAAATATGTTCTGAACCCGTACGAAGGACGAACAAAGCCAGCTGCTCCAAATGTTCTCCAACATGCCGCTCAAAAGTAATTGGTGGCTCAAAAGCATTATTGCATAAGGGACAGGTGAAAACATCATTGTTGCTGGGCACGGAATGCGCTTCGCACATGTGATGATACCATTGCGAACGGCTCTCGTACAGCTTGAATGGAGTAATGCAATCGGCTGATAAACAAGTATAAGGCATCAAGTCCTCGAAAATATGAAGAGTCCAGTCCTTTGCACATTTGATTGTCATTAAAGAGCCACAGTATGGACATTCAAATGTACAGTTGTTTGTTGAGCTCTCTGGAGGACTTGGGATTGACACCGATTCGTGGTCTGTGAAGGCACTTGTAGGACATGGAGTTTGGAAGAGTTCAGATGTGAACATTTCAAGCGACTGCAACTGATCTGAATCACTAGCCTGAGAGTTCACTGCCGCCCCTCTTTCAGGCAGAGTGGACTTCGAATCTTCAATCTCGCCGCTGAGTCTTGGTTTCTGTGATCTATATTGGAAAACTGCTCTTTGCTTTGTCATGGCAGCGCTGAGCCGGTGGACCGTAGCCTCGTCCAGACCAGGAAAATCTTGAGAAACGTACTGCTGTGCCCATGGTTCAGGGAGCGATACATCTTTGACATTCACACTGAGAAGAAGATCGTGGTCGGCCGGCTTGCGGGTCTCCAAGGACAACTGATTCAACAGACTTATAGCATTATGTAGGGACTGATGCAACATTTGAACATCTGTCATCAAGTCCTCTTCATCCAATAATTCACTAGCAAGATCCAAGAATGACTCATCTCCTGATGTATCTTCTTCTGGCTCGTCGAGCAAGTCCGATAGGCTTCGAACTACCTGCAGCACTCGCTGCAAGATCCTTGATATTTCGCTCTTCAGATGTGAAGCATCACGAAGACGATAATCAAGTGATAATTGATCACACTGAAGGGCGCCAGTATTCCCTGCCCAAATACGCAGTCGGCCAAGTTCGTCCAGCCAGCGAGATTGTGAGACTTCACTTTCATAGCGCTGGACCCTCGAGGAGGCGATGTCTGCTAACTCTTTCAGGCAGTCATCTAGAATGATTGACACTGTTGCCATCTGGCAATTTTAGGTCTCAAGTCTGACAAGGAGGAACGTAATGTGAGGAGCAGTGTTGGTTTGAATGTTATGAGTTCCACACGCCTACCTAGGCGTAGTGGCCCTCGTATTGAAGACTGATAGCTGACGGGGCGGGGAAACGCGGGGGTTGATAAGCATAGTGACTTCCTTCGTACGAGATCATCTCCTCATCTTTTAAGCTCCAGTTCATTCTGCATTTTGTATTGCTCTTAACATGGTGACCGGAATCGAGGCTGTCGGGGTGGCCTTGGCCATTCTCCCCATGGTCGTAAACCAAGTGGATAACTATGCTCGTGGGTTGGAAAGGATCAAAGTTCTTCGTCGGTACAAATGGCAGCTGGAGGAGTATTCCATTGGTTTGAGTGCACAGTACGCGATTTTGTTGAACACGCTAGAGCTTTCTCTCCAAGGTGTTGTGGATGATCGCGACAGAGCTGAGTTGATCAGGAACCCGAAAGGTCCGGGGTGGAGGAATCCGGCATTCGAAGACCGCCTGCTTGATAAACTGGGTCGTGACTATATGCCGTTCACAGCAATTGTGAAGGGATTATGTGGACTTTTGGAAGATCTATCTCATCGACTCGGATTGGACAATACAGACTATTCTACGATGGCATCAATGAAGCCTCTGGGAGCACTGAAATTCCGCAAAATTTTGTCCACGGCGATCTACGATGATCTGCTTGACAAGATCGATAAGACAAATCAGACGCTCAAGACACTCAGCGAGCAGTCCCAATACCGGGTGCAGTCCGGGCCAGATCCAAGACGACGAAGACATTTGCAACGACATCGAGAGCAAAGAAGACATGCAAGAGCTCTATATAAGATCATGGTTCAAGAAAGACAATGCTGGGATTGCGCTTGTCAGGATGCGCACTCAATTGGACTGCAACTGGACTCGAATCCCGAATCCATGTCAACTTTCCACATACTGATCTCACCACCAAATACCACTCCCGCTCATACGCCTCGATGGAGCGAAGTCAAATTAGAGGCCAGTGAGAATAAGCCTCCTCAAGCTGTGACGCATTGCATCTGCTGGAACTCACAATCAAGTGGAAAGGTCAAGGCTAATTCGACCACATCCTGCACGGATTCGGTGCACAAAGTGTCCCAGTCTCCGGACACGGCGCTCACCAATCTATGCTGGGTCTTGAATGAGCAGAGCCTCGATCCATTGGGGTACATCTCCAGTGAAACAGCTTCATCCGGTGCCAGATATATTGTCAACCGCGTCGGCAACACTCAAGACGAAGTGTACCGTTATTCATTACGGGACACATTTCTAGTCTCATCCTCAGCGGTACACCCAGACCAGCGTCTAGAACAAATGAGCCGCCAAGATAGCCTGTACCTCGCAACGGCTCTCGCCAACAGTATTCTTCATTTCCATGGAACCTGGCTGCAAGAACAATGGGGAACTCAGGATATTCTCTTCATCCGCACCAAGGAAGCCCTACATCCCCGATATCAACGTCCGTATCTTATTCGACGAGTATCCAGCATACACCAGCCAGAGCCAAATGACACCGCATCCAGTAAAGGGAAAAATAGGCAATGGATGTCAAATGAGATTCTCTTTCCATTTGCCTTGGTACTAATTGAGCTTTCCTTGGGGAGTTCAATCCTCTCACTTATCCTTCCACAAGATGAGGGCTCCTCTGAGCAGGAGACGCTGTTCAATGCTGCTACGCGTCTTCTTCATCGAAAGGTTTACATGACAAGTGGGTTGGGCTATGGGGATGTGGTTAAAGAATGCCTCTATTGGTCCAGAGGAGGTGGATTCGATGATCCTCGGTTTGACGAATCGGTGTTCGACATTGTTGTCTCTCCTTTACACAAGGATTTCAATTATTTTGTTGGGACAAGTGATTGACATGTACGGGTGTCCTCTTTTCTCGAAGGCTGGGAGGGTTGATGGGCCATCAGCACTATTCAGCACTCCAAGAATGGGCCCTTGTCTACTGGGATTGTGGGACTCGATCTCGCATGTTATGTCGTTTTTCATTTAAATCAGCTGTATAAGAAAAATCGTACAAATAATACATCACTAAGCTGCTGACCGGGCAGTATGTACCCTAAGCAGAAATCTCAGAGAGACAGAAAATACCAAGAGAAGAAGGAAACTCCTATAAGTATCAAACCAAGACACCCTGACGCATTAAGCTCCCAATCAAGGCAGTCCGTTCGCTACAAACTGCCTCAACTGACCACAAGCCTCGCTGAATAACACGCCCTTCAACACACTCTCACCCTCACTAGCAGTCCAGCGTCCAGCATCAGTAAGTCGCTGTTTCCACACAGCCTGATCCGAACCGCTCAGGTCTTCGTAGGCACGCAAGCGCTCGGCTTCAACAAGCTGGTGGTGGTGTGCAGACGAGTATGTCTCAATAAGGACACTCTTTTCAACATTTCCGTGGTCGGTACAGCGCACGATCACAGATAGAGAATGTGGAGCCTGAGTCTCCAGATCAGCTGGTGCAGCGCCGGCCTTGTGAACACGGTCAAGGATATCCTTTAGACTTTCCAGTACATCTTCATCGACTGTGACATCTGCGTTGGGGTTTGGAAGAAAATGGGTTTTGTCGCTCTGGCCGCGGGACGGAGAGAGGACGTAATCCAAGTAGGAGCCTTGGCCCTGCTCTGGAGCAATGTATTCGGAAGCCCAGGATTCGCGGATCCCGTCGGATAGCCACTGGGTGGCGCCGAAGTAGGGAGGGGTTGCACCGCGGATTTCCATGTAGACGAGCATAGCGAATATGATTGCGCAGAATGATAGGATGCAAACAATGACATAGGTGAGGAGTTCCCAGGTTTCGGAGGGACCAGGGAGAGATAGGGTGTAGCGGGGATGGCGCGAGGAAGGTGGGAATGGAGAGAGTGGGAGAGTGTGGACGACGACTGTGTTGCCCATGCTGACAGAGGCGAGTTTGACCCTTTGCGGAGGCACATCTGGAGTGATGGGGTGGGGCGGGGCGATGAATGTTGAAAAGCACAGTTTTGTCATGGAGAAAGGATGTACGTCGCGAAGTGTCGTGTAAGACTTGATGTTTTCGTAGCCACGGTTGGGACCATATTCAACCGTCCACAGGTTAATGGAGTTATCACTGCCACTCGCAGCAATAATGGTCTGTTGTTGACCAGCCGGGTTGGTGCCAAGAGCACAAACATCGAGGCCGAGGCCAATCTTCACGGTTCGAGGAAGCTTGCGGCGACGGAGGATCTTCGCTTGTGCGTCTTTGGTCTTTGGCAGCTTGAGGAGAACCAGCTCACTTCCGCTGCGGTTCGGAGCATTCTGTAGGAGGAGAATGGCGGTGGGAGAGAGGAAGCGCATCGCACGAAACTTGGGGCGAGTACCACTGCTGAGCAGAGGGATAGTATAGACGCAGCGAACATCTGGGGCGGCATTAGAACGTGTAGAGGACGAGATCTCACCGACCATGACATCCACCCCGTTGGTGTATGCCACACGGAATTGGCCACGAGCATCGGTCGTCTGCTCAGGATCGAACTCGAGACTGGCAAAATCCACATCCTCTGCTTCCTCGTTGGCGCCGAGACGAATGCGGCCAATCACATCCGATTGTGTGGGAGATTCTGTCACGCTAAAGAAGACTATTTCGCCCGATTTTGCAAGTCCAGTTGTGATCGCACCGACTCTGGGTTCGCTACTGCTCTTGTCGCCATCGGTCTTGGGCTTCCTCCAGGGCGACAACCTCAACACGCGTTGATAGCAATCACCCGCATCAGCACCACTCTTAAAGCGGAAAAGCGATGCACGAGATAGTGATTCTGTTTTTCCAGGAATCACTTCCTCCTTCGGCTGCTCTTTATTCTCGGTTTCGTCCCCCTCCTCACCCACCCCGGTCGATGTAGAGCGAATTTTCTGTGGCGCGTCGAAACGAAAGGAGCGCATGTGCTGGTTAATATTTTTCTTCTGCTCCGCAACCGAGCTATTAATTCCAGCGAGGACAACCAGCGAATGTTCGTCATCGCCAGCCTGCGGCGCGGCGGCCAACGACGTCACCGAGTCCTCATCGCGCGACAAGCTCAGTTCAACAGCCTCCGTGATCTCATCACGACGCGAGGTATCTAGAAGCGACTGAAGTAGACCAGTTAGAGTTCTGTCAAACTAACATCTCGCCGGATAGCTGTGTAACTCACGATCTTGTTCCCAACTCCGCTGCGGCCCTCGCCGCCTCCGCCGCCCACGAACAAACGACCATTGTTACGTGGGTCAAAGTCGGCGGAGAAGAGCGGACAGGAGAGGGTGATTTTTGCAGAGTGGACTGTAGGCGCCATCTTCTCTCTTTGGTGTGGTCTGTTCTCTTGACGAAGGAAGAGGACAGATCTGGGATGATCGGAGGTTTCGATTCCCCAGATTCTTGGCGCGGGTGGCCACATTGGGCGATGCCGGAAGCTTAAGCTCAAACTATTGTTTACTAGATATTCAAAGGCTCAAGATACAAAAAGCTTGAGTGAAACAATATTTAGAATGATTTATGAACAAAAGGCAAAAGGTGTATATTTTTAAACAACGTCTCTACTCTACTCCACTTCCTGGCCAGTGAACTCGGGCAGCCGCTTGGCCACATCGGCCCAGGTCTCATCGCCATCGGTGAGGGACTTAAGGGCTGCCAGGATCTCATCTTCACTGGCACGGACCTGCTTGGTGGAGTCGCGGTCACGGAGAGTGAAAGTGTTGTCCTTAACGGACTGGAAGTCGACAGTGATACCGAAGGGGGTACCCAGCTCGTCGTTACGAGCGTAACGCTTACCGATGGAAGCGGACGAGTCGTCCACGCGGTTAGAGACACCAAGACGGCGCAACTTGGAAGTGAGACGCTGGGTCAGGGGCTTGAAGGCAGGGTTGGTGGACAGAGGAACCAGCAGCACCTTGGTAGGGGCAATAGAGGGGGGAAAGACAGGACCTAGAAAGAGTCAGTATACAATAGAAAAACAAAAAAAAAGAATAGGTTGAAACATACACCACGAGCCTCATCGCCCTCACGGGACCAGTAGACGTGCTCGATCATGCTGTACATAATACGGCCGATACCGAAGGACGGCTCAATGACGTTGGGAGTGTACTCGCGGACATTGTCAACGCGAGTGCGCTTCTCAATAGTGATAAGGTCCTTCTCCAGCTCAACCTTGCCAGATCCGACACCAGCAACATCAATCTCGATCTTACCGTCCTTCTCTAGGTCCAGGGAGAGCTTCTCACGCAGCTCCTGGGACAAAGCATCAATAGCAGACTCAACGGCCTTGGCGTCCTTCTTGAAGCGGGGGCCGAACTTCTTCTTCTCGAGGTCGATCTGGTACTCCTCGATGCGCAAAGGCTCAGCGCGGGTGGCGCGAACCACAAGCGGAGCACCGGTCTTGTTCTTGTGGACGGTCAAATCGTAGGCACTGCGGTCAGCACAACCAACACACTCAATCCAGCCGTAGCTAGTCTGGAGCTCAGCATCCCAGCAGTCAGCGGCGTAGTGAGCCATCTCGTTGGCCATGTGCTGACGGAAGCGCAGCTTGTTGAAGTCAATACCCAGCTTGAGCAGGAAGAGCTGGATACGACCGAGGAAGTAACCGAGGGTCTCGTTGTCAACCAGACCAGTCTCGACGGCGTGGCCAATGGTCATCTTAGTGGTCTTGGTGCTGCCAGACAGCTGCACGTTACGGTCAAGCAGGGACATCTCAAGGTCCTTGACCTCAACGAAGCGGGGGTGCTTCTTGCCACCCTCGGGGTCGACGTAGTGCTCAATCTCAGCCATAAGGAACTCACGCACACGCAAAAGACCGGCACGGGGAGAGATCTCGTTACGGAAGGACTTGCCAATGGAGGCAGAGGCGAAGGGCATAGACTGCTGGTTGAACTCAAGCAGCTTGGCGAAGTTCAGGAACTGACCCTGGGCAGTCTCGGGACGCAGGTAGCCGAGCATGTTGCTGCTGGGACCGATAGAGGTCTGGAACATGAGGTTGAAGGCAACGGGGGAAAGCACAGGGCCGTCAGTGGCGGGGTTGCGGATATTGTACTTGGTGATGATATTCCCAAGCTCGGGGCCATCGAAGTTATCAATCTGTGCCAGACACTCCTCGTACTCCTTGACGAGCGCATCATCCAACTGAACAGCCTTCTTGTCACCCTTAGCCTTTCTCTTCTTCTTGGCCTCCTTCTCCTCGTCAACGACAACCTTCTGGCCACGGGCCTCCTTGTCGCCCTTGAGGCGGGCCTCGAGGACCTCCTCCACAAGGTGATCCGCACGGAAGATCTCGCCAGTCTTGGGGTCCTTGCACATCCAGTCGGCGAACTTGTCCACGTGCCCACTAGTCTTGAGAATTTCGTGGGGGGTGAGCATGGTGGTGTCGACCTCCAGCATATCCTCCTCCAGCACGAAGTGCTTGCGCCACAAGTCGGTCATGTTGGCGACCAGGGCGGTTCCAGGTGGGCCATAGTCGTAAAGACCCGACACACCACCGTAGATCTCGAAGGAGGGGGTGTAGAACAGGCGACGGCGAAGCATTGAGTCCAGGACGTTGCGGTCAACATCCTGGCCGGTCTTGGTGGCGACGGTAGCCATCTTAGGGTTTCGTTTGGAAGACTTTGGGGGGGCGGTCTTGGATGTGAAAGTCCTGAGGAGGGACGGAGGGGAAAAAGTAGAGCGGGGGAAAAGTCGCGGCAGCAATTGAGTCATCCAATCAAGCCAGGCACACCCTTGCCTGACTCAAACAACAAAACAATCAAAGTGACAGTATTCAACAGTGAATAGGGATGAATATGACAGGGCGCTTTTTGAATTTGACTTTTACTTCTTTATTCAGCCCAATTTACTTACAATTGAAAAGGGATCAACAACTTTCGTGGCCGGAGCGCCTTATGCCCGGGGAAAAGATCTTCCGTGATAATCTATTTTCTTTGCAGAAAAAAAAAAGGTTATCGGACGGTCAAGCTTAACCACTCCGCAAATCAACAACTCAGCAAAATGGGCATGAAAGGACGGGGTAGACCCCCTCCCAATGCGGGACTCGAAGAGTCGAAGCCTGCCAACAAGATGCGCCGTCAAATGATGCACATCAAACGCAAGAGAGAGAAGGACTCCTCGCGCCGAGCAGAGCGATATGCGTTCAAGAAGGAAGAGTCTAAGAACCCCAAATTGAAGGAGGAACGTTTGAAGCGCAATGTCCCCTTGACTCTCGACCGTAAGCGAGTCTGGGATGAAGCCGATAACGACGCCGAGGAGACTGGACTGGGTCTCAGTGTCGACGTTGAACGCATCAAGCGCGCCAAGAAGGAAGAAGAGGATGAACTGAACCGACCCTTGGAGGAAGGAGAGGATGAAAGTGACGCACCTGAATCCGACAACGAGTCGGTCGACAGTATGATTGCGAGCGACAGCGAAGACGAGGACGAGGATGAGGACAACGACAAGGAAGACGCCAGCCGCGGGCGAAGCAAATCGACACTGCGCACTGCCACCGAACGTGCTACCAGCCCAACACAATCGACAAAAAGCACAAACTTGAACCTTGCGCCCGAAGCTCTCGCCGCCAAATTCCCCACCCTCTTTTCCTCAGAGCCTGCTCCTACGCCTAAAGTTCTCATCACTACCTCCCTCAACTCGACTCTCCATAAGGAAGCCGAAACTCTCACCGACTTCTTCCCCAACAGTGTTTACATTCGTCGCACTGCACACCGCTACTCGCACAAGTTCTCTATTCGCGAGATCTCCAAGTTCGCCGCAAACCGGAACTTCACCACTGTGCTCGTGCTGAATGAGGACCAGAAGAAGCCCAGCGGTATGACAATGGTGCACCTGCCCGAAGGTCCTACATTCCACTTCTCCATCAGCAACTGGATTGAGGGTAAGCGGTTGCCAGGTCACGGTAAGGCCACCGAGCACTGGCCCGAGCTGATTTTGAACAACTTCCGCACCCCGCTCGGTCTTCTGACTGCCCACGTCTTCCGGACTCTGTTCCCTTCTCGTCCCGAGTTCCAGGGTAGACAGGTTGTGACATTGCACAATCAGCGTGATTACATCTTCGTGCGCCGTCACCGTTATGTCTTCCGTGAGAAGCGGGAGACCGAGAAGGCCGTCGTTGGAGCCGATGGCAAGGAGATTGCAGGTGTGGAGGGAATTCGTACGGGTCTGCAGGAACTTGGACCCCGTTTCACTCTGAAGCTGCGTCGTGTGGATAAGGGTATCCAGCGAGCCAGTGGCCAGGAGTGGGAGTGGAAGGGTGGAATGGAGAAGGTGCGCACGAAGTTCCAGCTGTGATTTTCCATTTACTTTCTTTTGCATGGGGTTCGGGGAGTATTTAAAATGGGTTTGGGCATCTTATATACTTGAATTGAATGAACATAATGTCATCAACTACTAGATATCATTATGTATTCAGCTCCACACTATAAGTAGTGATCTTAATTAAACCTTGGTATCAATTGATGCAATACTAAACTTTTCGCTATTTACCTGAGACAACCAGGCCAATGACCTACTTGCATGCAATACACCCAAACACCAAACCCTAATACAACTCCTTCTAAACATAATCACACAAAGGCCAACCCAGTATCCATGAATGTGTTATCAATCACCTCTCCCCTCCCTCAAACCCCTAGCCCTAGCCATAGCCCTGGCGAAAATCCCATCCCTGCGCTGCTCAAAAGAAATTGGTTTCATCGCCGTGACAATTCTCACCCTAGCTGTAATCTTCCCAGCAGCAAGAACCTCCTCCTGAACCTTCTCACAAAGATCCTTAACATCGTCAAATGTATACCCGCCGAATTTGGTAAGCGGACGAAGTGCATGCGCCTCCAAGCCTTCCAGGAGTGCAATCAGCGCCATTTTCCCCAGTGTTTTGTCATGAATATCTTCCGGCCATAATCCGATCGGGAACGTCTCTTCGATGACGGTTATGTTGTCGAATCCAGCTGCTAACAGTGCTTCCTTGCGGAGATGTCGGAGATCTCGGGGACAACCTGAGATTTCGCCCGAGGCACGGAGGGCAGAGGCGTAAGTTTGTAAATTTGGCGTATTACTACCCCCTTCGCCACTCTCATTCTCTTCATCCGGGTTGGTAGTGACTGTCACAGTATCCCCAGCAGGATCGGTATCAGCAATCTCAATGTACCCGCCCGGTTTAAGGTGTGCAAAGGCTTGTTGGTAGATACTATGCCAATCCCTGAAGGCACCGGAAAGACCACGAATGTGGATTAGATCGAAAGGCTCATGGTACGTCCACTGTGATTGGGCATCAGCAAGTTCAAAGTCGACATTCGGAAGCGAGACGTGGCCGATCCCTGAGTTGAAGATGCCCAGGTCGGAGGCGACGATTGTGGCATTGGGATATTCGGTACTCATTTCGATGGCCCAGTCGCCTGGACCGGTGCCAATGTCAAGGATACGGGGGGAGTCAGTGGTGAATGTTGTTAGGGTTAGGCGACCCTCTAGGAGGATGAGGTAGATTTGGTGGACGATGTTTAGACGGCTTAGTTCTGTTTCGTCGTTGGGCATGAAGTAGTTTTCGTCGCAGTATTGGCGGCCATTTTCCTCCACGTGGGGGAGGTTTTGGGAAGAGCAAGATCGGGTTGATTTTCTATCATTGATTAGTATGGACGTCCAGGTTGTTTCTTTCCAAGGTTTTCCTCATTATTCATTTGACCACTTACATTGATTCTTCTCCGTTTGAACTTGAGTCCGAGTCCGAGTCCGACTCTGGGTCTGAGCTCCCCACTTCAATCTCTAGGGATTTTTCTCGAGTATAAGACGGGCCAGGGTCCTCCTCTGGCTGAATGGGCATGTCGTCCATAACATGACGGGTTGATCCACTGGACACTATTGCAAAGTATTATGCACCTAAGATCCAGCTGAAATGTCCTAGGGGGGGGGGGAAATTATACGGCACAAAAGTGGCCCAGGGAACGATATCGTAAACCTGGCCCACACTAGTTAAGACGCAACCCACACGGTTCGCAGCTCAATTGTCAGAAGCGAAAGAGGGGCGCAACAGCCGCCTAACATGAGCACCACAAACTTTTGACGGAATATAGTGGAGACGGACCAACACGGATGATACGTCACTGCATAGACCGTCTACAAGAGAAAAAGGAAAAGATAAAAAGTGATAGAGAACATAACCCGACAGACCGGAACACCCGCCACGAGAAGGGAGAACATGTTAAAAGGCAAAATCGACCACCTAGACTCGGGCACACATAGCACGGGGAAGCGTCACGGGGAAGCGTAAGTGATTGGAGTAAGCCCGAAGGCCGGGAAATTAGAATTGGTCCTTGCCCCATAATAAAAAGTCAATACTAGGTGGACATTTGGATTTACTGTTCGCATGTACAGAGTTCACCAGCTCAAATGGACCGGGAAGATCCACGGGGGATGAACCAGTGAGGTTGGGTAATATACGGGGTACTAGGTACAACGGACTCTGTGTAGAAATGACCTGTATCCGACAGCCCGAGAGCTCATGATTTGATATAGAATTCGGTTATACATGTGTGTAGAGTACAGGTGGATCCATGTCCACGGTGTACACAATATGGTACCACGTCCCCGACCCGACACACTGGTCCTACACGACCATGACAGCTCCTTGTGTCTGCGTAAGAACTTTCTAGGGAAATACTTCAGTCCCTAGGGCATGCATCTATGTACATATGGAGTATAGTATCCTCTGTACTCCATAGTATCATTTCTTTCATTGGTCCCGAAGACTTGGGTCATGCTTGCATAAAGCACATGCGCTATGAGTAAGGAAGCCCTAGTAACACACCGCTATACTTCCCCCTTTGTGCCGCTAATGTCCGAATTCATTTGGGATTGTCATTAATTTAATCTCGCTTTAAAACCCCCTGAATTAAAGAATTAGGCATCTCTAGGTAGCACAGACAATTGCTGATCCGCGGTTCCGAGTACCACAGGCGCTAACAGTGCAACTATTTGAGATAGTTCTCTGTCTGCATCTACATGTAGGTGCGTATAGTCACTTTATACTAAATTCCCCCATTGGAATCCATGAATCCTATAGCCCCACAGATCATATAAAGAACCACGCCCTCGGGATACAATCCCCAAAACCCAGAACCCCAACAACCGGAATCCATTTTCGAAAAACTTATTCCCCACCGTAAACCCGACAGTTTGGTTCACACATCCCGTCAGGTTTACCTAATCCGGTAAGGACCAGCGGCACGTCCGAGGCCAGTCACGAGACGATCTCCCGTCCCTGATCCAGACGGGCGGGTTCCTGTTCCAATCAAAAAAAAATCAAATCATACACATGCAAAGGGATCCTCCACTCGACATACCCGTCCAATCGAGTCCAGATCCGGCTTTGGACCCGGTCACGATTAATAAACATAAACACCAGCCAGAAGCAATTATGCCCGCTGTCGCTGCTGCTGCTACTGCTGCAGCAGGACCACCCCGCCGCCTCCTCTTCATAGCCTCAATAGGCAACCAAGGCCCTTACCGCCGAACTAGACACAGCGCAGGCCATGTCCTGCTAGACGAACTCCTGCCCCGACTCCGTACGCGATGGACATTTACACCTAGCGATGCGCAAACACAACCCCCCATCGGCGCATTCTACACGACATGGTATAGCCCATCATTCATGAACGAGTCGGGCCCGAAACTGGTTCGACAAATGGTCAAGTCGTTGGCGCGCCAGGATGAAGTTCTTGGGCAGGGCCCTTCCTTGTCACCTTGGTTAGCTGGGCTGGTGCCTTCTGAATCTGCACCTGGGCAGGCGCAGTATCCCGCCACACTGGTTATTTTGCACGACGAGCTCGAGGCACCATTGGGCAAAGTGCGGGTGAAGCGGGGTGGACCTGAGGCTTCTAGTCTACGGGGTCATCGGGGATTGATTAGTGTTTGTGAGACTTTACGAGGGAAGGGGTTATATCCTGTGAAGCAGGGTCAGGGTAAACGTGGTGGGAAGAACGAGTCCCTGCCGCGAGATTTGTCTATCTTGCGGGTTGGTGTTGGGATTGGGAGACCGGACAGTCGGGCGAAGAATGCTGTTGCCGATTATGTGTTGACGGAGATGGATGCGAAGGAATTGGCAGCTCTGCAGAAGGCGGTTGATCCTGTGGTGGACATTTTGGAGGAAGAGTTGTATAGAGTTGAGGTACCGAAGTCGTGATGATCTGTGATCTCTGATCTATAGTGGATTTGTATTATACTGGTTGGATTTGATTTGGATCGAGCGTTGATACCCATGAGCGATGCACCTGAATTGAACTCCTTTTGTCTCCCGGCACAAAAAAGAAAGAGAAATACCGATATAGCTCGGTTGATCATGTACATGAACAAGGCTGGAAGGAACAGAAAACAAGGAAATAGAACAGGTCACGTAGTCTCGGCGAATGGCTGTCCGAGCCTCGTGAACCCCAATTATGCTAAACGTATCCCATCTTAAACAGTACCAGCAATACTTAAATCACGAATCTCCTGTAGCACCTCCTCAACCCGATTATCAAGATCACCACGAGCGTACTGGTCTCTCGTCTCAGCATCCAGATACTGCTGCACCTGCGCCATACGCGAGTACGCCTCCGCGCAGAAGCGCAGCTGAATCTTCACAAGAGCCTCGAAACTAGGATCCAGGTAAGGAACACGGAGATCGATGAGTTGAGGCAGCTCATTGAAAAGCTGCTCGTTCAACTGCTCGTAAGCCTGCTTAGCGATTTCGGTCTCGCGCTCAGTGCGCGGCAACTTGGTAGCATCCTTATCGGGCTTCTCGACCAGCTTCTTGACCTTGGCGCGCATAGAGTCGTAGTCAATAAGCTTGTGATTGCGCTTCTTGATGCATTCATTGACGTCGGGGAAGTAGGCGCAGAAGCGGGAAATGGGGTCGAGGACGGTGGCCCTACAATTGGGTTAGTCTTAAGAAATGTAAACTTCATGCGGGGATCATACCGGTATGGTCCATCCAGAGCCTTGATAGTTTCGGCATCCAGATCCTCCACAGCTTGCTTATAGCTTCGACTCACGCCATCCGTGGTTCCGGCATCACCGTAGAAGGCATCGATTGTCTCTGCGATGCGCATCTGTGACGCAGTCATAGCTGCATATCGCCAAACCAGTCAGCTTTTGTCTTCCACTTGCATTCGAGTAATATCCAGCAAGCACCCACCTCGCAATGAGTCCAAATATCCCTTTGCCTCTTTCTGCAGCCGATTCGCGGCTGCCTCCATGGTCCGGTATCGCCTGCGACTCGTCAGTTTCTAACGTCCAACTCCAGAGCATATCTCCCGCATACCGTTCTTCAATCTCATAGTCGCGGTCATTTGTTCTCTCCACATGACCTATTCATTGGAATCTCGAATTAGTATCGCGAGTCCCAGTTGTGGTCGTCGGTGGTCGTCGCGATCGGGCAGCGACTCTGCGGGGTAGCATTCCGCGGACTAACCAGTCTTCATCATAACCTGCGTGGTAGCGCGGTTGACATTCTTCTTGAACCCTGAAGCATAATGACTAAACTTTAGCATGAGTCTCACTAGATGACCAAGTGTCTATCAAGAAAGACCTTCAAGGCCGAGGGGTGTTCGGGGTTGTCGGAGTGCGTACCTGCCCAAGACATGATGGCAGTATCGAATTGTAGTGAATGGAAGGGGGTAATTCAAGTTGAGATCGAAAAGGGTTGGTAATCTGATAGCCGCAAAACCAAAGTATCCAGGTCTGAGAGAAGACTACTGTTGGCTGCGTTCTCCCGTTGATCGTGAAGAGCAACCCAGTCCGAAGTCTGCCTTACGAGTGTGGCGGTGCGTGGCTTGATTACGTAATGTATCCGAATGCGGCTACGTCACGATGAAGTATAGAATTTGCTTTAAAAAGCTGCACGATCTCCAGGGCTGAGTTTGTAAGGATTTAATGTCTTGGCAAATAGGGGGAGTTTTAATTATCTATTAGTTGCATTGTTGTATTTTGTTTTTGAAGATCGACGATACACCGTATGAACCAAATTACATAGTGTAAGGCTGAAGGATTACAGCGTTTCTGCATAGCCATATCCGCCGGCGCCGAGGCTGGAATGCAGATGCCTAAAGACTGTTGAGATGCGCCAAGACAATAGTCGAAACAAACATTCAAGTCAAATTTTCAAGTCTGAAAAGATGGGTAGTGGGGGAAGATAACTCAGAGACTAAAAGTGCTGGGGACGCAATATTGCATCAGTTCTGATAAGGCTGTGTCGATCGCTTAGAATAGATTGGGGTCGGGGCGGAAATTGAGGGCTGGAAGGTTACCAGGGCTAAAGCATAAAGTCCGGGACACAAGAACCTGGGACTGTATCGTACAGTCCGTACAGGCTGAGAACAACCGGATGTTGACCGTTCCATCGTAAAATTGAAGTGGCTGTGGACCTGACATGGCCCTGGTGCCACTTCTGTAACCTGATGTCATCAACCTAAGACACGGACGCCCACTCCAGGCCGCCTGATTTTTACGAGGTCATACGGCGAGAAAATGATTCCTAAGCAATTGTGTGGAAAATAAGGTTTGCAGTATGTCATAAATTCCACATTGCGGTTTGCTATGTACAGGCGCATCTGGTATATAGCGTGTTGACAATAAACACGGACATCCTCATAGCTTCGGTCAGGATCGCGTAGGAACCTTCCAATAGTAGAGCCGACCATCACATAAAAATACAAGTCCAGAAAAAGAGTGAGATAAGAGAAAGAGAAGAGAAAAAAAAGACAAAGCCCACGCAACGCCGTCGTCTCGATATCTGTTAAATCATGCAGACTCGAGGTATAAGGGAAAAAGAAAGTCATGACTCTTCGTTGCATTTGACGTGAAAAACATGACGTCCATAAACGGGGGAAAAAAAGCTAATCAACAAACATGCTGAAAAGGATATATCAATGCGCCAGATCAATTGACCGAAAAGAACAAAAAAGGGCCTCCTGTCTATGAGGAGCGTTCAAAAAGACGAAGATTGCCTTTTCCTTGAAAGGGTCTAAAGCACAAAAGAAAGAATCACCCTGAGATGCTCGTATAAGGGAAGGGTTACATCATAAATCAAAAACAAGCCCCCTTTTCCCCAAAAGAATCAAAGGTTGGCGAAACCTTAGAACCCTTCCTCGCCTGCCTTGCACAGTTTAATCTGCCGAACCCACTCGGACTTCAGAACCTGAGAGGCATTGATACGGCGAGAAGGATTCGGGTCCAAAATGGAGTAGATCACGTTGCGGCAGCGGGCCTGCATAGAGCTTGTTAGGAGGATAATCCAATTAGAAATCCAATATAGGATAATGCTTACCCGATGCAGCGTCTCAATGGGCGCATAACCATCTTCGTGCTTGCGTCCCTCCAAGTACCGCTGGTAGAACTCGTCTTCATCCTTGCGAGCCACACGCCAAAGATGACGTCCAGTGCGCATGGCCATGTAGATTACTCCGGTAGCCCACAGATCGACTGCGCGAGGATCGAACTCCTTTTCGATGTACTCCTCAGGCGCGATATAAGGAGCAGATCCACAGAGACCAGCGGTCATGTGGGCTTCCTTTTCCCAGGCCATACGGAAACATTCACCGTTACCAAAGTCAGTGATCTTAAGTGCACCGTGGGTGGTCAAGAGCAGATTTTCAGGTTTGAGATCACGGTGGGCAACGCCCATCTCGTGCATATACTCAACACCGCGCATCAGCTGCTTGAAGAAGCAGTCGGCTTCGGCCACCTCGAGTTTTCCAGCTGACAGGACCAGTGTATAGAGGTCGCCGCCAGCACAGAATTCCATCACCTCACAGTAATCGCCCTTGGCGTCTTGTAAAAGGTCGAGGGTGTGGATAACATTCGGATGCCGAAGGGAGGAAGAGATACAGAACTCCGATGTAAGTCTCTTCTGGTATTTCTTAGCGGTCTCCTGAGGTCGGCGGCGGAACTCCTTGACAGCATACAGCTGCTCACACTTGGAGTCCTGCGGGTCAACCTTGTGCGAGATCCGGACAATACCGAAAGCGCCGCGGCCAACAATCTCCTGGCATTTTCCGTATTTGTCTACCAGGGATGCCGTGGCATTAGGGCCGCCCTTCTTATCGAGGGCCAGCTTGTCCCGCTCGGTTTTGAACTGGTCGATCCAAGTCGACATGAGTGAGAGCTGCTGCTCATCGACCTGGTGATCGTCTCCACCCTTCTTTCGGCCACCGCCCAGCATATCACGGAGGAGGTCGGTCAATTTTTCTTGTCTTCTGGCACTCCGAAGGTGATGGGAGTGGTTACCGAGAGGTTCAGTGAGGATCTCGAAACGCTTATGCGGGGGAACGACATCTTTCTGTTCCTTGCCGGTGATCGTCTTCTTCTTCTTTTCCTCAATAGGTTCGTTTTTGAGAGAGGGTTGGCGAGAGGGAGTGCGTGAGGAAGGTCTGGAGTTGGCTGGGGTAGTTGGTTTTGAGATTGGTTTTTCTTTAGTACTGGGTGGTGGCTGGACGCTGTCCAAGCTGCTGTCGGATAGATCACGGTGAGCGTCGTGTTTGTCGTGAAGGGTGGGCGTTGTTTTGCCCGTAGTAGAAAACATGCGAGAGATACGAGAAGCCATATTTGGCTTCTGAGGTTTCGTGGCGGGGGATGCCGGTGGGGGGAGAGCATCCCCGTTCGCCGCGGACAGATGCATGCCCGCTAGAGGGCGTGTTACCGAAGGTTCTCCATCCCGGGGGTCATGTGAATGTTGAGAGTTTGCGGTAGAAGAGACTGCAGACGGAACAGGTGAGGGAGGAACTGGAGTCATGTGCGATAATTTTTGGGGGGAAGGCGAAAGGGAGGCGTAGATGTCGAGGTCTTAAAAGAATCACGTCGTCCCCGGAGAGGATGTGGGAGACGAGCGGAGCTCGCAACGCGGCCTAGCTGCGCAAAAATGCAAGCTCTGACTGAATCTGTGAAATCGGTTCCCTTCAAAGAGGAAGAAGAAGCAGAAACAGAAACGGGGCGAACGAAACAGGCGTCGGCGAACGGCGGGAAAAAAAGCGGTAGTTGGCCTTAATTTGTTGCCTGAGGCAGGGAAGTGACGCCAGTTAACGTTGGGAAACGCTTTAGATGATATAAGTAGAACGAAGAGAAGAATGGCACTGGAGCCAGAACCAGCCCTATGGAGGGTAGGTATCACATATAATAATGTCTTTGAAATCAAAGAGAAAAAAAGAATCAGAGGAAAGAAGAAGAAAAAAGTGGCAGAGACGAGGGTTAAAATTGGCGATGCTACGGGAGGGAGCACATTGAAATACCACGGGGAAACGGTTTCTGTGTATGGATTTGTATGGATTGTAATGGTGATTTACGGGGTTGGAAATTCCACTTTTTTTTTGGTTTTCGTGAATTAGTAAGGCTGATTCTAGCAGAGTCCTACATAATCAAAATTGTAAATTTCTGGTGGACGCAACCGTGGTAATTACCGCGTATTTTTAATACACTGAGACTAATGTAATGTCAGACTTAAGTAAGCCCTTTCCAATGGGGATTTATTCCTTGTCCCATATTGGAGGACAAATAAGTCCTTTTCTCTGCAATTATAGTAATCTACTAATTGTCAATCATTCTAGGAGATTCCCTTACAGGTTAAGAATGGTGCGGTAGCATCATGCAATACCCCAAGTACATTCCTGGTACCGAGTACCACAAGTGGCGCATGCCCTCCTGCCCTAGTGGTGTGGATTCAGGTCCTTAGTACTTGAGAGATTTTATTTCCTTTCCGCCCTCCGGCTTCCCACAGGGAACCGGCAGATCCTTGGATCCGGCGCTGGGTCGTCTTCCGTGTTCGCAGCTAAGAAAGATTAAGCAATTCGCCAGGCCCGAAATTAACAAGCCGATCCGCTCCGATGACGTCCCCCCCTGATTCAACCACGAAAAAAAACCACGTAACCTCCTCGGTTCCTCCATATTCCCAGTGACGTCGAAGTATACCTCCGAACTGTAAATAAATAAAAAAAAAATTAAAAAATGAGGGGGGTGAAAACGTCGGCTATCCTAGGCTTCCTCGAATCCAGTGGCTCTCTCATAAAGTTGAGGCGAGTGAGGCTGTGCAGCTCCTCTACATAATGAGCATCCTCAACTATGATTCGATCGTGGCCCCGCACCAGCAACAAGAGCCGATGCGCTGGGTGTGTATTGTGGCGCTAGCATGGCCACTTGTTACTTTTTATTGGGTTTGAGGGGTACAGGTCCGATGGCAAAGTAATTATCATTTTCGTCTTCCGAAAAAAGCCATTACCCATTACCCCACGGGACAAAGCACTGTCTAAGCGCCTTTCCCCATGTTCGATTCCCTTGGTATCTGCCCGAGGGATCTTATAGGAGGTGAGATGAATCCTGGACGATACGCCCTAGCCAGTGTGCATACTCCGTACCAGGCAAGTACATTATGCATTTTCATGTTTGGACGTATTGGTTCCTACAATAGAAATGATACCCCAGTAGAATAAAGCCAAGACTTCCCCTCAAGGAAATGGGGAACCAATCTCATTGTTGTACATTTCCACTGATCATTTATGGATCACCGATGGCTTTCCGACTTCTTCACCCCGCGAATCATCCGAAGCCTCTGTCAACAATAATTGCCCACTTTCTAAATATTGCCGGACGATCGCGACGAGACGGGGTCAAAACTATGCACATCTCCTCATCGGGTTACTCACAGGAAGGTCCGCGTGGGGTCCCTGTGCAATGGAGTCATCCGTCAAGACGAAGGGTAAGCTAGTTTGTGCGCCCCCTCTATCTCGTAGCGTCATCCGGGTTGGATGACGGCATCTAGTGTCGGGAGTCCACACAAGTGCACGCACATATAATTTTGTCCAACGAGGGGGGAGAGAGAGAAAGTAAAACATGAAAAAAGAAAGCAGATGTAGGAGCAAAGACCGTGTGAGTGATAAATTGGAGCCTATCAGGACAGCACGAGTGTGCGATCGAGCTTGCTTTGTGTGCTTCACCGTCTATTTACCTATAAAGAAAACAGTAATACAGTATTATCGAGTGGGGTATTTCGCGGGTAAACCAGTCTCATCAATTGTTTGTCAAGCTCCAATTTCCAAGATTCTCGTGTTTGACCTACAGATATACACGGCTGGTGGATTACGAGTTACGGATGGAAGGATACGCATTGAAGGTTTAGTCTTGACACCTCGGTCCTAGATAACCGAGTGCACATGCGAAACAAACCGAACTTTACTCTTTCTTTCCACTCGCAGGAAAGCACTCTACGAGGCATTTACTTCTCGCCAATCAGGTTCTTCAGGAGGGGGCTATATCCGCCTTTGATCTCCTGTATTGCTCTTTATGGTAAGTAGGCCCGTACATGATTACCACCACTTTCTCACTTTCTCTACACTCCACCCTTTAAAGTGTACGTGGTGGAAGCATCTCTATAGATTATCATCAAACTAGATAGAGGGAATCGATGTCAATATATTAGACCATCACCTGATCTACTGTGTATATCCATTCCATATCAGTCACGGTCCCCAGAGAAAACTTAACCCCATTTTCAATTTCGATGGTAAACCTCGCACACGACAGCCCCTCATAACCCCACCATCCACAACCGCGGATGACACGCTGTAGCTCCGGGTTCAAACCCGAAGCCAAAGCTTTTTCCACTGCCACGCCAAACAATGCTGACCGCCAGTTTAGATAACAGAAAATTCAAATTCAAATAAAAAAACCAAAAGCCACAAAGCCAAAAGAATGAGGGGGCTGACCTTAACTTGCATCCACGTTTGGTACATGAAGGAATTACCTAAATTTTGAACTTAGTACCCTAACAGCGCATAACACTAGGGAGAAAGGAAGCGAAACGAAACTAACCTGCAAAGGTAATTATGATTATCAATCCCGTAGGACAAAGGTAACATGCAGGTCAGAATTGTCCCGTGGGCTGAATTGAATGCAAAAAGCGAGCTTCATGAGATAACTTGAGCTCAGCTCGACCTGCATGCATGAGTGCGCAGGAGCTCCGAGCCGTGCTTAGTTTTGCTTTTTCTGTACTTTTTTTTGCTTTTTTCTATTTTGCCCTACGTTGTATTGCCCTAGATAGTGGCTATGGAGTAGGACTCGATTATTGGAAGGTTTAATGGCGCAGCGCCTGCAAGCATGTACATGTAATATCAAAGGTAATACAACTGTGATCATCGGATGCTCATGCATTACTATAGCCACCTATAATAATAAAGGAAGACCAATCTTGGCCTACACCGTTTTTTTCTGCTTTATCATCTTTGGGCATTGAGATCCCAGCGTCTACTGCATACCGCCGAATCTTGATTTCCGAGTCTCTTCGTTTCACACCGAACATGTGCCTCTACGAAGGGCTCTGATAGCAGTCCGTGCATGGGCCATGGGCCAGATTCCAAGGAGCCTGATTTATCTTTCCTTGGCAACATGGGCAATTGGAGCATTGGGCCGCCATGATTGGCCAGCCCTAGAAAAGGATTGGCACTGCGGCTTTTGACATTGTGCAGCTAGACCTTGGTAACTCTCGGGAGCGCGGGAGCGAGGAGAAAAAGGTTCAAAGTGCTTAAGGTAAAACCCACCTAAGATTTACCGGGTCGACTAGGTATTTATAGATTTGATCGTTGACTATATATGGCTTCGGATATTCTGATGCATTGTTGTCATTAACAAGGATAATGGTGTCAATCGAACCGACTAGACTTCCGATTTATCCCGCTCCGTCTGCAACTGTCTTCTGTCCTCCTTGGTCATAGAACGCGAGCTATAGCCATTCGTAGGCTTGTGCGGGGTGACAATCGCCTGTCCAGCCAGAGGGCCTTGGCGCGTGCGCGCCACGTGGGGAGCCAGGCGCACTGAGTGGCAGCCACAATGGTGGGAAAAAAGGCGGTATGGGGCTCTTATCGCTGGGCATGCCGTCCGTGCAGGTACCCATGAAGCCACAATGATCCCGAGGTAAGATTGCGGTGTGCGTTTTCTGCTGTCGGGGTCCGAATCCTTCAGGGGAGAAAAGGAATGGGTGGTTGACCGTCATATAGTAAGGCTGGCCCAACTTGGTACCCGTTGTGCAACATCAGTCCCTAAGTGGTGGAATTGGCAGCATGGAACTGCTTGGGTTGAGGGTCGCTTGATCACGCCAGGACCCGAGTCTGCTAGCAGATCAGAAAACAAGTCAACAACACAAGGGCAGATGGAGTTTATGAAGCGATGCAACATACCACAAATTGCTCTAATGATTCCTCAAACAGCTCATTGTTGACACCCACGCCGCCGGGGTGCTCGACCGGAGACAACGGATTCTTAACCACTAATTTCAGAGATTCAGGTCAGAGAGATTGTGCAACAGAGTTCGGGGTTCACCGGGTCTCACGAACCGTATTCGACAAACAGATTGATGTAGATCTGCTGCAGGGCAATGCGCATGCTGGGACTCTTGAGATCCGTCAACATGACAAACTTGATATTGGTCGGAGTTTCGTAGTAGTGCAGCTTGTACTGATTGGTGGTGTAGGAGATGAAGCTATTGGATTCGCCATTAGCGCCGGGGGTTCGCGAGGCCGCAATCGCAATGGTGGTTGTCCATACTTGTCATCATCGCCTCCTAGCTTGCGCACCATATTTCGGAGAGAAAACACGGTACCAAAGACCAACTTTGCATCATCATCGCTTGCTCTTACTGTCTGACCGAGCCCTGTTGGTCCACCCTGGGTCTGGGACTTGCCCGCGACGGACGTCGGGCGCGGAAGCCAACGGCGTTTGTAAATACATTCCGCTAAATAGGATCAGTGGGTTAGCCAAAGGTGGATATTCCACAGGGCCATGGGGCACATACCATGGCGGTCAAAGATGTAGAAGGAATAGACAGTCATGGCGGCTTCAACGTGGAGAGAGATAGCGATGGGGGCCAAAGGGTTGTTGATGTTCAGGGGACCCGGGCGGTGAACCTTCGGAGAGGCTTTATCGATAAAGAGGTTACGACGCTGCCTAGTTCAGTGAAAGACCCGGGGGTCATTTCTAGTCTAGTGTCACCTAACTTAGGGCTTGTACACTATCTAGGTAGCTCCTTTGATATTCCTTTTTAAAATTAAAAGCTTTCTCGTAAGGCTGACTGCACTGCATCACGCGTTATCTCGACCCCCGCTCTTTCTCCCCTCTTCTACCCCACATCTTCTCATCCGTCGTTTACTCCTCCCTCCATCTTGTCAAACATATCTTCCGCAATGGACGATGGTCCTGAGACTCCCTTTGAGATCTCTGCGGAGCCTGGCGTGGACTCACCAGGTGTTGAGCCGGGAGACCCACCGCCACCCCCAACCCGAGTCGAGTAAGCTCCAAAGACAGAAAAAAAGCCATTGTCCCTTGATTTGGGATGAATGATTGACTCATATTGTCATGTAATCCAGTTCTGCCGCGTCTTTCGAAAGCCTTGATCGGCATCGGCGACGAAACCCCCGAACAAGGCGTCCGGTGAAGGTTGGTGTTACGGGTTTCTTGATGCGTGACAGACTCGGCGAGACTGATCATGTTGGTAGGAAACGCTGGATGCTCGCTCCCAATATACGACAAGCCAGGATGATGGCACGGCCGAACACCATATCAATCAATACCTCATCAAGCAAGAGATTGGACGAGGATCCTTTGGCGCGGTCCATCTGGCAGCTGACCAGTATGGGAACGAATATGTACGACTGCCCGCGATCGCAACTTGTTGGAGGTCAGGTCAAAGTCAAAGTATACCAGAATGCTGACAATATGCGCAAAGGCAGTGAAAGAGTTTTCCAAATCCCGCCTGAGGAAACGCGCACAATCGCATATGCTGCGACGACCACGAGGGCCACGACGACATGGTACCGGTCTGAATCTTCCCAATTCGCCATTGCACCGTAATCCGTCTGAAGACGACAACGAGAATGCGAAAAATCCGCTTTATTTGATCAAGGAGGAGATTGCGATCATGAAGAAGTTGAATCACAACAACTTGGTATCGCTGATTGAAGTGCTGGACGATCCGACCGAAGACTCTCTCTATATGGTCATGGAAATGTGCAAGAAGGGCGTTGTGATGAAGGTCGGACTGGAGGAACGGTGTGACCCTTATGATGACGATCTCTGTCGATGCTGGTTCCGCGATTTGATTTTGGGAATTGAATATTTGCACGCGCAGGGTATTGTGCACCGCGACATCAAACCGGACAATTGCCTTGTTACCAGTGATGATGTGCTCAAGGTGGTCGATTTTGGTGTATCGGAAATGTTTGCGAAGGACTCGGACATGTACACGGCTAAGTCTGCTGGCTCCCCAGCGTTCCTGCCACCTGAGTTATGCGTTGTGAAGCACGGCGACGTCTCAGGAAAGGCAACGGATATATGGTCCATGGGCGTGACTCTCTATTGTTTGAGATACGGGAAGTTGCCATTTGAGAAAGCAAGCATTTTTGAATTGTATGAGAGCATCAGAAGTGACCCGGTGGTATGCGAAGATGAGCCGGATGAGCGTTTCACAGATTTGATGAACCGTCTGCTGGAGAAGGACCCGGCGAAGCGAATTGATATGCATGGCTTGCGAGTAAGTGACACGGTTTGGTTTTTGGATTATTCTCACAGATCTGCAGGAACACCCCTGGGTGACAATGGATGGAGCCGACCCCCTTCTGTCCGAAGAAGAGAACACGGCCCATAATGTTGAACCGCCAACCGAGGAAGAAATGAATGCCGCCATCACGAAAAGTATAGGACACGTCATGACTCTGGTATGTTTCACTTTGGTCCAACCTGGAGGAACGTTTTTTAATCAAGCCTGTAGATGAAAGCTGTCAAGAACTTCAAGCGTCTGGTTGATCCAAACAAAGCAGCTCCTGCTATGCAAAGTATTCTCGGTGGAGATCATGAAGCGCACTTTGTCGAGCCACCCATGGAAATGGATCCAGACGATGAGTTTCCGGCCGTGGGACTAGATGAAAGTGTTGCATCCGGCCACGGGCCAGGAGGTGGTCTTCGGAAGGTTTTAGGGCGACACCCTATGCTCGCTGGACAAGATCGTCGAGACAACTCATGGACAAGTGACTCGAGCTCGTCTCGACCATGTCAAAGCCCTGTTGGTAGCAAACGACCCAGTGGGGTCTTTGAGCCAGAAAGGAAAGACTCTGGGTCAATACGCACTGGTAGATCCCCGGCTGGCTTTGGGTATGAGGCAAGACAATCACAGTCGGGATCCCCACTGCCACCGTCCCGAGCCAGCTCAGCTACTACCAAACGGAGTGTTGAAGGCACTCGGGGTCATGCGCGGGATCCCCTAGAGGAAGAATTCCCATATCTTCACATTGGGCCATCCACATACACGGGTTCTTCACAGGAACCCACTGATCTCAATATTGGAAGTGATCCAGCACCTCTTGTTGATGAGCCAGATAGCATGGTGACCGATCTGGATCCAGATTCTGTCGATCCCGTGCATATGGTCAGCGAATCGCCAGGAGCGGCTGAGTTCGACATTTACGACACGGCTTATCGACAGGAACTCGAGCGGATCAATGTCAACTCGAGTCGGACTAGTCCCGGTGCCGGTCCGAGGGTGTACCTGACACGGCGCATCGAGAACAAAGATGAGGTGATGAATTTTGCCAAGGAAAAGGCGATCGATTTGCAGACTGGGACAAGAAAGTTCTTCTTCTCTTCACCGGCAGCCAGGGGCCCGTCCTCGGCGTTCAGTGCAGCTGTGAGCTTGCTTCGGAACCAAATAGAACAGAAGAAAGATGCGGATCAGCAGGGGACTCCACAGCAAGAGGAGCAAGAACAGCCGACAGAGGCTCCGACTGAGCGACGAGGATCCAATCCACCTTCATCGATCCTGCCGCAATCCATCCCAGACCCAGAAGCGTCGTCTTTTGAGGCGACAGGAGTGCCTATCCCCGAAACTCCTACTGGCGAAGACTCCCGGGCTCAGTTGCGACGACTTCTTGGTCGGGCTCGTGAGAGAATTGGGGAATAGTTTGAGCCCAGTACAAATATGGGGGATGTACAGCACATAACTCTCAGCTTGTGATCATATTTTTTCTTGCCCCTCCTTTTCCTTCGCTTCGGTTCCCTGTATTACCGCTTTTCATGTAAACTGGTGCATTTGCATATTTACCCCTCGATCTGGTCTAGCGGCTTCCCCCCCCCCCCAACCTGAGCTTTTCAAGGTGAATCTCCATCGAATCAACTTGTAGTTTGTATTCTGACGAGATCTGCATCAGCAAGAATACTAGGATGTAAATTTGAAAATCCCAACACACTTGGCATGTTTTCATTGGTCTCGGGGTAATCGATGAGTATTGAGGACCTGTCAACTGGTCATTTGCGTGCATCATGCGCTTTCAAGATCATTGGGTGTGGAGTGTGGTAAGGTTACACACTTGCAGTCATTTTTGCTTTTTCCTTATTTCTTTTGCTCCTTAGATCAGCCTGCGATTGATTGATTGATTTGTTCAACTAATTTGCCGATGGTTCGCAATGTGGAATCTATTTTGTTGCCTACGACTACACCAGGTGCAGGGCTCCCGATTGCGGAGATATATCACGTCAATATCGGCACCCGTGGAATGTGAGGGTTTTTGGATGTACACCGCCACACCACAAGCACACACCAGTGGCCCTATATATACCTGGGAACCTTTTATATGTAATTGAGGTCATCCCTGATTTGGTAACCTTGAACCAGGGGAAAGAAGAGCAAACAGCTCACTGTACATTATGTATCACATCTTACATGCACCATAAACAAGACTCATAAAGAAAAGAAAACTGCCTTGGCAGTATAAGAAATTTATGAAACTGATCCGAACTCAACAAATCAAGTTCCAGGTCAAAAGAGTCAGTCATAAAAATCTCATCATAGATCCCAGAAAAAAAAGAAGGGGATCAGCAGAACAGTGGTGCCGATCATCAGTGTCAGCAGAGAAAGGAATGAGATAAAACCATTAAATAATACAAGACACAGCAGATCCGTGAAATCGAATGCAAGTCCAAAAAAGGAAAAATAGAAAAAAGTCAAGGAAAATCGAAGGGCTTAATATCAATAAGCCGCCGTCGCCATGCAAGACATTCGTTAGTTGGGGTGCATGTCACATTACGCTAGACTGGGCAGAACAGAATAGAAGAATCAAATCAAAGCCAGAAACATAGTCAAAGAAGAGAAGAGACTGAAAAGAAAAGCTTCGGTTAAGCGTAAGCATAAACACACAGAGAGAACGATGCAGCTGGATCTGCATACATAACACTCGTTTCGTCTTGGTCGTAGAAAGCTGCAGATGAATGAAGAAGGGGAGCCATAATCTTCTTGCATGAGCGTGGATCATGGACACATCGTTGTTGAACAGATTGAAGATCGGATGGGATTGGCGTGGAATCAAGATTCAGAATTGAAAGAGTGTCGTTGGAGACGGGTTTACATCACCGTAAACGGGCCGAGTCTCGGTGTCGCCGAAGAGCAAACGCTAACGCTAGCAGACACAGAACGCAAACACAAAGGCAAACGCGGACGAAAATGTCAACGCAAAAGAATAGCGCTACAGAAACGCTTTCTATTGTTCATGGATTCATGGAATCGTTGCTGGAGAGGGGTTGTCAAGTCAATGAGGGTGTATGTTTCAGAAGTTTGTCGACGCAGGGAAGATCGTGAACATCGCATCAATGGGTGTCAAGTGAAGTCAAATCAAATCAGATCAAATCAAGTTTCAGTTGTAGTTCATAGCAGGTCCAGGGCTATCGAGGGTTCTCGCCAGGGGTAGAACTTGCACGTCCATCATAGGGTCCCTGTCCCTTTGGAGTTGGATCTCCCCGACTGGTCACCGAGTCCCTCCGACCACTATCGGGCGAGAAGCGATCCGAGACACCATATGCACCACCTGGATTACTCGTGAAGCGGGGAATAGCATCCGGCGGACCAAGTTGTAAAGCATGTGGGGAGGGAAGAGGGTGACCCATTTCTTGGGGGCGGGGCAATTGGGGCAATTCTCGACCCATGGTGCGCGCCGGGACGTCCCGGCGTTCCTCGGGGCCCGGTAGACCTGGCGCAGGGGCAATTGGACGACCGGCCGAAGGATCATACGGGATAGTCACACCAGCTCCCGGATTCGGGCCATGCGTCTGATGAGGGATACCGGGATGCGCGTAGGGTGCGAGCGGGACAGGACTATTGGGGGACGGTGGGATCTTGAGTCTACCGGAGCCAGATCGTCTCGGGGGAGGGTATGTCTCCCCGCGGGCTTCGGCGGCAGCTTTGCGGCGTTCTGTTTCGACTTTGCTGGGACGGCCTCGTTTGCGCGGGGGCTCGCCGGGGGTTCCTTCTAGTCGTGGGGAGAGCTGGGCCGAGGTACCACTTTCACTGCTGTACGAGGCGACGCTGGCTGGTGGCCCTGGGGGTCTTGGTTGAATGGCGCGCGGTTTATCGTACATTGGTCGTTTGCGCAGGTTGGGATCTATAGGTGGTGCTGATGCCCTGGTTCCCTCTGCACGAGGTATCTGGACTGGGGTGGGCATCACCGGTGTCGCAACCGGTGGATATGAAGGGTAATGGGCTTGCATGCTCTCATAGGCCATTCTGCAGGAGCTCATGGTGCGACCTGTTTCCATTGAAGCATTAGAGATTTGTTGCAATTGCCATTGTGCATGCCGGGGGTCAGATACCAGGCGGAAGAGGGATATGGTCCCAACTGGGCGAAATGCGATTCTCATTGATTATGCGAACCAGATAAGTGGATGGGATACCGGCCTTTTTGAGGATCTCGGTGAGTAAAAAATACTATGAATGGGTCAGTCAATTGTTTGGTCTTTTCTGTGTCTTGTGTCTGTAGTTCATACCTTCTCCTCCTCGGTCCATGGCCTATCGGATGGATTCGACATATCCAGACCATGGAAGCGGACACTGACTTCCTAGCACGATAAGACCGTATAGAAAGTACAACACACTATAACCCAATAGAACAATATATGTATATAATATAAAAAAACACACACGATCACCTCCCCCCGGATTTCAATCAGAGCGAATGGCGGGTCCAGTAGAGAGAAAAAAAAATAAACCGCGGTGGTACTCTTTTTTTCCCAAAAACCCCTCGAGAGAAAGTAAAAAAAAAAATAAAAGAAATCCTCCCCAAAGAAAAGCAGAAAGGCGAATTCTTATGTGGCCATCCTCCCACGAGGAGTTCAAAAGGAGTGACAGAAAAGAAAGGCTTTTCAGCCAGTGGAAAAGAGGAAGTCGAAGCAAAACAAAACGCGGTCCATTCAATTCCCGGCTCGAATTGGTCAACACGGACTTGAGCCGGGATCGCGCAGGAACAACGCGTTGGACCGGGAAAGCTGCAGGGACTGGGGGAAAAACAAGTGCAGGTTTGCAAGTTGCAAGTTTCATATCTTCTGGAAGACTTCGAAAGTAAAATTACCACTAAATCACGGCTCAAACATTGGTAGGTTCGGGAAGAGGGGCCAAAGGCAAAAGTACGTAATTAAGAGGGGCAAACCCCTATTACTTACATATGTGTGTAGGTACGGAGTACTTATTCAGGATCTGCACGTATTGAAGTTCCAGAGCCAAGGTACAATCGCGGGAAGCAAGTGCTTTTCCCGGTTCCAAACCGTGCGTTTATTCCGGCGCACTGGGTCAATGGATTGTGTTTGAAGCTAAGGCCGGTCATAGTTTAGACTCGATCCACTTGTAATACTACACTACGGAGTATATTACGGAGTAATTAATTCTACTCGCACTACGGAGTAGAGTACCCAGGGGAGTTACAAGTCGTCCTGACCGTCCACGATGGGGGAAATACTGTACCTGTACCAGGTATAGTACACCCCCAATGGTTCGGATCGACTCCGTATAGTTCGCATAGACGCTTACATAGACTCCGTCACAGAGCATTCGGTATGAGTGACCAGTATTCTACTATACTGAAGGTTCAGCACAGACACCGTTTGCCTGCATTATTGTCAACGGTTTCCTCTCATCCAATCGATTCCCGCCCAGACTACAATTGCTTTGCTGACGAGATTCATCTGCCATCCTTATCCACTCATTGTACGCAGTTGTCCGGCTCTGCACTTCTTCGCTGGCGTGTCTCATGCTGTGCATGTGGCTTGATCGCTGCAGGCCTTTCGATCTATGAAACAGGAGTCTTTTGGGCAACGTGTCAACTCGTCAAATCATTCAAATCCTTCCAAAGTCCATAATCTACAGCTTCGTTCCATGGTCCACATTCAACGGACATCTGCTCGGGTGCATTTGGTTCTCTATCAGTGACTATCCTAGCCATGGCGATCTCAATCAACCGACGTGGTATACAAGAAAAAATTTTCCTCACCGCAACTATTCAGCATTTCAGCATCTCCGCAATCTCATGACCTCAGCCTTTCAAAGATTTCGATCTTCATCCTCTCCTCAGGACGTGTTGCAAAAAGACAAAGCAATCAAACATGAATTCGGTTGTTAACGTTACGCGTGGGCGGTGAGCGCGCGCGACACGGAATAGCGCCAGTGGTTTCTTTAGGATATTATCACCAATGAATTTGAACTATTTTTCCTCTCCTTCACTTGACCGTCTTTTTCCTTCTTCTCGATCTCTCTTTTCCCCCATAGTCCGTGTCAGTCATGTCTGCCCATGGCACGGACTCCCATGACTTGAAGGCAGCTATGGATTCACCTAACGGCGACGCCTTGAAAAATGGCCGGTCCGCGCGCACGTCCCGGTCGCCTTTACCGCGCCAGACCTCGACTCCAAACTCTCACTCCGTGAAGGACGACCCCGATATGGCTCCGGTTTCTGATCTCGTGGAGGAAAAAGTCGGTGGCGACATCGTCGTCAAGCAGGAGCCCGGTCAGCCCCCGAAGCTGTCTCGGAGTTCATCGCAGAAGATCGTGTCAAGGCCACCGCAGCTGTTCTCGCATTTGCCTGACAGCACCGAAGATGCGAAGGCGACGTTTACGCAAATTGAGGAGTGCTGGTACGCGAACAAATATATGGGAATCACCGAACATGCTATGGAGTGCGAATGTGCAGAGGAGTGGGGTAAGTCTGTCTATTCTTTTGATTCTTTACTGGAGTTCCTACTTTTCCTGGATCGTGAATTGAGAGGGGAGTGAGAGGGGAGTGAGAGGGGAAAGGGGGCTGGCATTGCCATGTACCATCAATTTCTGGGGTTCCGTGTCACTGACCCCCATTTGAATAGATCCCGAAACTGGTCGAAACCTGGCATGCGGTGATGATTCCGATTGCATTAACCGATGGACGAAGATGGAGTGCCTGGGCGACTGTGGTTGTGGCGCCGACTGTCAGAACCAGCGGTTTCAGAAAAAACAATATGCGCCGGTATCGGTCATCAAAACAGAAAAAAAGGGATTTGGACTACGAGCCGAAGTCAACCTGGAGCCGAACCAGTTGATCTACGAATATGTGGGCGAGGTGGTGGGTGAGGCCCAATTTCGGAAACGGATGCGAGATTACGATGAGCATGGCATCAAGCACTTTTATTTTATGTCGCTGAACAAGGGCGAGTTTGTGGATGCGACCAAACGAGGAAACTTGGGCCGATTCTGCAATCATTCGTGCAATCCCAATTGCTATGTCGACAAATGGGTGGTCGGGGAGAAATTGCGCATGGGCATTTTCGCGGAGCGCGCGGTACAGGCGGGCGAGGAGTTGGTCTTCAACTACAATGTGGACCGATATGGCGCCGATCCGCAGCCCTGTTATTGTGGCGAGGCAAATTGCACAGGCTTCATCGGTGGTCGTACCCAGACGGAGCGCGCGACGAAGCTATCCAATGCTACGATTGAAGCCCTCGGTATCGACGATTCCGACGGTTGGGATACTGTGGTGGCCCGGCGTCCGAAGAAGAAGAAGACTGAGGAGGACGACGAGGAGTATGTGGACAGCGTGCAACCGAAGTCTCTGGATGAGGAAGGTGTGACCAAAGTCATGGCGGCATTGATGCAGTGCCAGGAGAAGTGGATTGCCGTCAAGCTACTAGGGCGCATCCAGCGCTGCGAGGATGAACGGGTGCGGAATCGGGTCGTGAAGATGCACGGATACCAAATCCTCAAGTCGCAGCTTTCTATGTGGAAAGAAGATCACAACGTGACACGGCAGATCTTGGAGATCTTGGATACGTTCCCTCGCCTCACCCGGAACAAGATCATCGACTCCAAGATCGAGGATACCATTCGATCGCTTACGGATTGCGCCGACGAGCAAGTGGCCAAGAAGGCGACAGCCTTGTTGGCAAGCTGGGCCAACCTGACAGTTGGGTATCGCATTCCGCGCATGAAACGGGGCGAGCAAGCCAAGCAAGCTGTGAACCAATTCGAACGCCGCGAGTCTGGCCGAGAGCAGCAGCGCCCACGATCTGCCAGCCGTTCTCCATCGCCCGAGGCACACAAACCAAACCAACCGAAGAACCGACGGGAGCCTCATAATCGGCAGCCTCGACCCAATCGACGCAATCGCCAGCAGCAGCAACAGCAGCACCCTTTGCCCGATGGATGGTATACTGCCAAGGACGACCAAGGTCGCATGTATTACTACTCGGCCTCGCAAGAAGTGACATGGGACCGACCGACTGCCCCCGCATCTGGTCAGCCTGCGCTCAATAAGACCAATTCAATCTTGCAAAATATCATCGACGGGATCATGAACACTCAGGAGAAAACCCCCTCTGAACAGAAAAGTGTAACCCCTGGCACGCCTCAACCTTCATCCGATCGACCAGAGAAGAAAAAGCGGGAAGAGGGCTGGTGGAAGAAGATGGATATTCACAAGCAGAAGAAGCTTTATGAGAACACGGTTTGTCTACCAGACTGGTCATAATGCACGAATGCTAATGGTATTACAGCTCCACCCCTATATCAAAGCTGTGGTCGATCAATACAAGCACAAGATCCCGAAAGAGCATCTGAAGCGGTTTGCCAAAGAGGTAGGTCAATCCTTGTCACAGGAAATCGTTCTACTCCTAACTTTTTCCACAGACAGCCAAGAAGCTCGTCGAAAGCGACTATAAGAGGAACAAAGTCTCGGACCCAACTAAGATCAGCGAAAAGCACCAACAAACCGTTACATCGTTCTGCACCTCCTTCTTCGACAAAGCGGCACAGAAGCACAAGGAGCGCGAGAAGCGCAAGTCCGCAAACACCGCCCAACCCAATGGAACACCCGCAGATGAAGATGCAAAGATGTCCGATGATGAGCCGGAGCCTTCTGCTGGCACGGGCACCGCTACATCGCCAATGGACGACGACGCATCTGCATCTCTAAAGCGCAAGCGTCACGATCGTATAGATCAAGATCCAAATCATCTTACCCCTGGTCAGGATGGAAACACATCCCCTTCCAAACGACAAAAGTCTACTCCTCCAATTCCACCGTCACCTCCAGCCAGAGATTCAGTTGACTCGAAGGAGAATGAGAATGAGAATGACGATGGCCCCACCCCACCACCTCCTCCCCCTCCACCCAAGGATTCCCCGGGAAATGGACACGGACATGGGAATGAGAATGGTTACGAAGATCCAGATGTGGAGATGAAAGAGATGCCGACTTCACAGATTGAAGTGTAATGCATAGTCCTAATCCAATCCAAATCAGCGTCCAAATCACGGAGGGAAGAGAATATGAGCCTTTACAAAAGTAATTGTCTGCGGCGGGGAATACAAGGCAGAGGAGAACATGGCTAGACAAGATTGGTATCAATTTTTTGTCGACATGTTCTTGGTATTCACTTCTTGATTGTGTTTTTTTTTTTTTTTACCTTTTTCTGTTCGATTTATGCTCGACTTTGGTCGATGCTTTTTTTTGTTCTTTGCAAATCAATACCCCGATCATAGTTGCAATCAAGGAGTTGGACTTTCTGCTACACTGCTATACTTTTGCCTAAACTGCCTGCTATACTGCACAGGGCATAGATGTACTATTTGCCAGGTTCCTTGCCATCTATACAACATCTACACTTACATCTACAACAGGTCCTAATATGATCTGGAATACCAGCCAAACATCTCATAGAAAAGAAATTCTCAATTCATTCAATGCAGATCCATTCGTCGAAAATAAGGTTAACGTAAGAAGAGAGTAACTTAGTAGAAACTCTCAACAATAGACTCCTTGTTAGGACCCTGTCCAGTGCCACCAGGAGCCATCTCGCCCAATCTGAAGACAGACTCAATAACACTCAACTCAGTAGCGGTAGTATCCAATCCAGTAACAGCGAGCCAGTCGTTAACGACCATACCGGCACCGACAACGGGAGAACCACGGTTAACGGAACCGGCGACGAGAGGAACCTGCAGGAGGGAAGAGAGCTCGTCTTGGTCGCGAATTGAGGTCTTAGGGTGGACGATACCACCTTGGTTGGAAAGGGCCATGTATGAACCAGTCAGGACGTTGTCGGCGACTGTTTGGCGGAAAACTTCTACACCGAGGACATCGGCGATACTGTTTTTGTTAGCAATGGTTTTGGTTTAATGGGATTGAGAGTGGTGCTTACATCTCCTCTGTCTCACGCTCCAGATCGGGGTGCACGATTGCGACATGGTCGTTGCAGCAGATGACGTTGCCCAGTGCGGACAATCGCTCTTCTATGCGCTGGATCTTCACCGCGTCTGGGAGGGTGTTACGCAGGTGCTGCAGTTCCTGGTCTGTGGTGGTGGTAGGGACGAGGAGACCTTTGCGGTTACTATTTGAGGTTAGTATCCCATCTACCCTATAACATCTTATCATATTGTATCATATGGACATTCACATACCCAACTGTTAACCGACCAACAATGCGGGTACCGGCAATGGTAGCGTGGCAGATAGGGATAACATCCTGGAGTTCAGACTCGAAAACACTATAGAGCATCCGTTAGTATATGCCGAGAAATTTCGGATTCGGCCTAGATCCATTACACACCTGTAGAAGTTCTCGGAGGCACCGACAGCGACGATAGCGTAGGAATTGGTCAAACGGGCGAAGACACCGACCCTATATAGTATGTTAGAACATGTATAATTTTTTCTAAATTTTTTTTTGTGAAATCTGCGACGGCCGAGACTGGGATCTGGGTCTTCATGCAGAGCGCGGCTCTGCTGTTTTTTTTTTTCCATTCTGGCAAAGAAACCAAGACCCAGAATCGCATCGCATCACCTCCCACAGATACATAGGTGCACTCACTCGTTCGAGTTCTCAAATTGCGCGCGAACAGCCATGTTGGAGGATTGTCGTAAGACGAGGGTATCACAGGAAAGAATTTCGCGGGAGGACCGGAGTAAGCGAAATACCTAGGTGATAAAGTCCTAGGTATGGAGGTGTGTGTTGATTAAGGGAGGTCGTAACAGAAAACCAGGATAGAACTGGAGTGGTGAAGTCGAGCAGAGAGCAGATCTTAAATGTTGAAGTGGGATGAAGATGAAAAAGAGCAAAAGCTCGGGCCAATCAGAATGCATGGTTTGCTCTGCCCCGCTGGTGGAGTCGTTGGACCTCAGGGTTAGTCACCGGTACATTGGTTTGCTCGTATTTTACTAACAAAATCAGGTACCTGGTACTTTGGCCTTCGATTGACTCATCTTGTCTCATGTTGACGGGGAAGATGACTCGATAAGATGGGGCTTGACTAGTACCATTCTGGATGATTCAATGTGTACGATGTCTAGATTCTGTCTAGTTTTATCCGTGCCTTACCTGCTGCCTGAAAGGACAAAATTCCTGTAATACTAGTTACTCGGACAGATCACAGCATTTACTAGACTCAGGACTAGCATGGTAGGATTAAATTCTTGACTGAATCCTGCTGACAAACAAAAGGCCCGATCAGAGCCCAGGGTAATAGACGCCAGGGGAAAATAACACCGACGCTGAAAAGCAGGTAAAAAGCAGTAGAGTACATCCAGGGAAATCGTGGGGGGAAAAGGCAGGCAAAGTGATTCGATCCGGACTGGTGGGATGGAATCCGGTTGTATGAATTGAGATATACTCAATGAAAATTTGAGGATGGCACAAGAGCACGGAATTATTCTCCGCTCTTGAGATCATCCTAGAAGATGTCTTTTTTGGCGTGTCGAATGAGATCATTCGGTGTGGCTGAGCCACTGTGATGAGATGGTGATGGTACATTGTGAGTTCGTATGAGATGTGATTAGGGAAGTGCCGTCATTCTTTCATGTTTAATATCGGCGCGGTGGCGGGGGCCCATGTCCATGTGGAGGAGGAGGCCCATGTCCGTGAGGCGATGGGAAATAGAGTGAAGGCGGTCCAGGGGGTCCAGGGGGACCTGGAGGACCTTGGGGAGGTCCATGTGAGTGGGGACCTGGAGGAGGGAGCCCGTGAGAGTGAGGCCCGGGGGGAGACAAGTAATTTGGAAGCGGCAGACGCGCAAAGTTAGAACCCGGAGGTGGTGGGAGTTGAGGAGGCCCATTCATAGAGGAGAAGGGATCAGGAAGACCCAGTTGGCCTCGTGCGGGGAGTAGGCGACGAGGTTGCTGGGTCGGAGTTGGACGAGGCAAAATGAATGACCGAGGATCAGTCGGACCATGGCTCATGCTTGGGGGTGGAGGGGGCGCCTGCGAGGGCTGGGACAAAATAGGTCGGTGAGAGGGTGGCATATTAGGGTCCGTTCGCATCTGAGGCAGTTGTGTTGGCATCGGCTCAGCGAGAGCGATATCAGCCAACGCGCACAAAGCTCGAGGCACAGGCTCCGCTGCTCCATCAACGGAATTGATTCTGCTGCTAATGCCTTGCTCGCCGATGGTCTTGGATGCCTCCAGGAGAATTTGCATGGACTGATCGACCAGGCTTTGGGTCTCGGCATCATTTCCAGAGCTCAATGCTCGAATCTGTGGGTTGACATCGACACCCATGCGGACTTGAATCATAAAGTCTTCCCAAGTCTCCATACCGCGGCTGTAAGCAACGGCTCCGTCTGGTGTCCGCGCATGTTCAGAGAAGAAACCACGTTGGACTTCCTTGATTCCAGGCTTGCCGATTCGGAATAAGTATTGTGGCTCTTCGGCATCGGGGTCCGATCCATCAGTTTCAGTGTGCTCATCATCTTCGGCGACACGTTGGCCTGCGACCAATTCAATGAATTTGCCCCGGGCGATGTAGTATAGTTCATCCTGTATATTTGTAATTTGTTCCTAATGACATGTTAAAATCCAGTTGTAATCAACGAGGGGGGAAGAAAAATTACCTTTGTTCGATGCTCAACAGCATGAATCTCACCCTGATAAACTCTCTCCGAGGCTTTCACATTGAAATCGTAATCAGCTTTGAGGCGTTTCATGGCCCTTCGCTCAAACTCCGCAAGTTCCCCTTGTACCTGGGGCCACTCAGGACAGTCTTTGTGGGCATTCTTATCCTTGGCAATCTTCTGCATGGAATGGTCGGCGAGTACAGCCAATGCCAATTGCTGGACTTGTCCCACTTTCTTGAAGATAACGGACAGTTCCTCTTGGCGATCCTTGATAGGCTGGGTGAGGGGAATGGGCGAAGGGGATCGTCGTCGACTCTCACTATCCCAAATTTCATCTTCGATTCTCTTACCGCCTCGTCGAACTGTAGTCGTAGTTGTACGGACACGTCCTCCTCGACTGCCGCGACCTCCCCGGCCTGCACGGCCTGCACGGCCTGCCGTCGAGCGAACGGGCCCAATGGCACCACCGCGACTACCACGACCACGGCCTCGACCGCGACCCCGTCCCCGGAACCCGCCACGACCTCGACCACCCCTTTTGGCAGGTGCGGCAACTTGGGGTTCAACATCAGGATCCGCCATGACCGCGTCTTCCGGGGTAGTTTCCAGTGATGTCGTTTGCATGCCATTCTGGAAAGTGCTCTCTGGGGTAGCTTCGGCCTCTTCCAACTTGGGCTTTTTCGGGATGGGATCAGGAGATTGAGTCTCATCTTTCATTTCAATTGACTTGCGCTTGCGTGATAAGCGGGGTGAAGTAGATGCTTCCGTCAGATTAGAAATCTCAGGAGTAGCCTCCTCTGAAGATGGTTTCGTCGATGCAGACGATTCAGGTTCATCTTCCGTCTGATGAGGATCATGAAATTCCTGGTGATTGGACGCATCAAACATTTCAGGCGTTTGAGAGGCTTTGGTGATTTGCTGCGTCTCATACTCGCCATTCTGAATGTCGTCATGTTCAATTGCTTCCATTTCTTTGCTGGGGGTGGGCTGTTCGAGGTCATCCCCGGGGCCCTTCAGTCGAGATGACTGACGAGCTGTGAGGCGAGCTGAGCGGGTCTCTCTGGATGATTCAGGGACAGCCAGGGCCCGCTTGGAGCGTCGACGCGGAGTCGTCGGAGTTTTACCATTCATACTTGATAGAGCCATTGAGGGCTCATCATCGTCTGGTGAGGCATCGCCCGCGATTTCAGCAAGCCGGTCACTAGGGATGCTCAATTTGACGATGAGTGAATGAGAGACGGGGGATTCTTCCCGCGCCACTACAGGTGCTGGGAGACCACCGCGAGCATACCGATTAGCCCAGCGACCTCTCCCGCGTCCACCCCCACGCCCACGGGGAGTTGGCGTTGAGACAGAGACTGATGGGAGTTAGAAAAAGAAACATGCAGCCATTCGGATTGCATATCCGGGGTTTGGTCATTTACCTGATGCACGACGCGTAGATAGGGATCGCGTAGCCAAGCTAGGAGTATGTGTCGCACCGACACCTCTTTTTCCTCTTCTGCCCACCATCCTGAGGTCTCTGAATGGAGGCGTTAGCGTTGGCTACAGTGGCTGGTGGAACCAAGGGAGGAATGAGCCTCACGCAGGTAGACCCAGTCTAACCGCGATCAGCAATACAAAAGAGAAAGGAATTGTGGAGCTGAACGAAGATCAAGAAAAAAAAATGAGATGGACGACGAGGGTATGGATGGAGAGAAGGGAACAAGGATGGAAGGAAAGGAAGAAAATGCGAGCGAAGATTGGCAGAGAAAAAGTAAAAAACGGCGTTATAGCCGCGACCAAAAGGAAAATGCACAGTGAATGGGAATGGGTAGGGAAAGGGAAGTATGATCCGAAGAAGACCATTCACTAGAAGAATTGGAAATAGAAAATAGCAATGATGGGAATACCACGCGACGAATCTGATACCAGGTAGGTGTAGACGTTAAAGTGGTGCTTAGACAGGGGGCGGAAAAAACAAGATTACGTAGAATGCGCAGGGCTGGGGGGAAGCAAGAGGAAGGAAAAGAACATTTAAGGGGAACGGAAGATGGATAAGCATCACGAATACTCCATTCCATCCGAAAGGAAAACCAGAAACTTACCAGGTGTAATGGATGAGATGGGGAAGAGGAGAAAAAGAAAGGCGTAAGGATCTACTCGGAGCGCAGGATTTGACGGGGCCAGGTGGCGCGCGAATAAGGACGCAAGGGTGGGAATCAAGTACAGTTAACCTCCAACAAAGCCCCATGAAATAATAGGTTAAAGGTCTGCTCCGTTTTCAAGGCAAAGAAATAAGTAAAAAGGGAAAAGAGGAAAAGATAGGAAATTACGAGATTCGGTGCTTTTTCCCGCGCGTCTACAGTGCACGAGACTCCTCGGACTAATCATTAACCCAATGATATCCCGTTGATGTTGATGAAGATTTACTCTTTGATTCTATAGCTTATTCCATTCTACCCTATTTGCACTATAGTTTCTCATCCACTTTGTGAGAGAAAAAAATAATAATAACGGCTTTCCCTCTCTTCTCTGGACCCACTTGAGGTTTTGGTGAAGACGAACGCGGCCGTGGATGCCCGAACCAGTACCACGACTGGGTACACCGCTATACCCGGGATCATGGAAAGTTTGGATTCACTATTGATCAGCTTAGGGGGGAATAGGAAACACTGCTTTACTGAGAAGCTGTTTAAGCATTACAGATCAAGGATATCCAATCAAAGCTCATATTAAAAGAAAGAAAAAACTCCAGATCATTATCATCGCGCAAATCCATTTGTACAAGACCAGCCATATCAAATCACATTACCTCCTTTCCGTAAAACAACAGAGAACAAAGGGAGGAAGTCGAACAAAAAAAAAAGAAAAAGAAAAAGGGAATCAGTTCTCGTAGGGAGATTCGTTCAGGTCATATCTCTTCTCATATTGCGTGATACTGCGCCGGACATGACCGGCATCAACGAAAGACAACAACCCGGAATCGGGTTCCTTTCGCGCCTGGGCCACTTCTTCTTCACTAAGAAATGGCGATGGACTTTGTCGCGATTCCTGGAGAGATCGGGCGGATCGCATCCGAGTCAGGGTCTGATGTGTGATGGTCTGGCCCGCAGACGGGGACGCCTTGACCCTCGTTCCCGGGGTTGGCGTAGGGGAGGGGCAAGGACTAGTGGATCGAAAGAGGGGATGAATATTTTGTTCTTGAATAGTGAGTGTCTCCATAGACCCCGTTGGAGAGTCTAGATGGAATGTGGATGCTGTTGGGGAAGGCTGGACTAGCGTGTCCAGCGAAAGCTGCCGGGAGACATCGTGGCGAAGACTGGGCATACTGCGGATGCTTCCATTACCTCGGAGCAAAGGCCGGTTTTTATATTCTTGGGATTGGGCTTGTTCGTTGGGAGATTGTAATGTAGATGTGGTGGAGGTGGTGTCGATAGAGCCATGCTTCGACTTGGATAGGTCTAAGCTGAGCCCAGAGTCCCGGTTGGTACGCCGAGGAAACTTGCGAAGAGAGCCTCTTCGAGTATCAAATCGATTCATCTCAGGATATGGGTCCGAGACCTGGGCGGGAGGTGTGACCGAAGTTGGTGTGTCCGGGAAGGCCTTGAGCTCCTGTGAGAGATTATAGGAGCGGGGCCATGCAGTCTCGGATTTTTGTTGAAAGCAAATCACGAGCAGATATCCACAATAAGACCCTTGTGCAAAGACTGAAAGCCCCCAGAAGATTGATCGAGCAATCCATAGCGAGGGCAGGCTGTGATTCGTGGCCATAGTTCCCGCAGTTGATCCGGCCGCAATGATCAGGTATGCAACCGTTAGGAAAAACAGACCGACCTTCCAACGAGGCCATTGATAGTTATGACGAATATCTTTGTGCACGAGGAAGGTGAGCATGATCAATGCCACGCAACTCACAACACTCAGACTGACAGGAGCCAACTCAGTGGCCCGTGTGGACGAGGACAATGATTGGACTGCCCCGTAAGCGAGGGCATTTAGAATAGTAACAACAAAGACAGAAAGCAAAGAAGCTCCTCCTAGGGAGTACAATAGCATATTGGAAGACATGGTATAAAAGGACAGTAAAGAATGGACCCAGATGCACTTCAGAGAGCGTGGGAAGGTCTGAGCATCCATGGGCAACGCCGGAAGTTGAATCTTGAGAGCAAAATCGGATGCAGGGGGGGATGCGCATATTTATGAACATGGGAGTTCGCGTGGATTGGAAATAGGCGGGACGGGGCGAAGCACACGGCGTGGCCGCAAAGTGTATCGAGCATACGATATGCAGGTTGCATTGAACATGTCAAATTTGGACATATAGATCGGATCTGATCCATCAACCCGGCAAGGTGGTTAAAGTCTGCGGGGACGGGATAAGCAAGTACAAAGGTCCAGGCACACGGAGATTTACCTTTTGAGTTATGATGAAATAGAGTGAAAATGTCAGAGATGGCTCAATTCTAGTTCATGTACAATTGATCTGTCGAGTGGAGTCCATTGCATTAGAACTTGCGGTCTGCTAGTCAACGGACCAATACTCTATTTCATAGTACGGGGCTCTAATATGCAGGTCTACTTGCAGAAATCAAATCCCAGACACCGGCAGTTAATCTCTGAATGCAATTATCTTATGCTACACTGCATCCCAATACCCACCCAAGTCGTTATGGGCGTGCAGGCGTACCATTATTGACACCCATTTCCGGGGTACAATGGCGAAATGGGTCCAGCCCAGAGACAATTTGCCATAGTGCTGTCAATCTAGCCGCTAGCTGAGAAACTATCTATATGATTCATCCAGTGGAATAACCGAAACTCAAAGTAGCGGATCGAGTAGTCCGATCTCCGGCTGAAATGTGATATATCAATCCGCTTTGGGAAAATCTCCCGTATTCCCCTGAACTCGTTCCTCTCTGGTTGGATCGTTGTTCTTCGTGGTAACTCGTTTCCGAACCAGTGGCTGGGGATCGGTAGAGCTGGCCAGGTTCCTGGGACGGTGTGGACCTATATCTCCATATCTACGCAGATGGATCCATGATTGCCAATCGGAACTCCCCGTGTTCCCTTGCAGGGTATGTAAAGATCAACTTCTATAATTTGTCAATCCAATCGGGAAGCTTTTCTATTGTGGTTGGGTTGATTCCTCATAAAGGTCTTCGATTGCCGTCAGTGGACAAGGGTACCTGGTGCATGCTCATGTCGGATGCAAGCAATTGCATGTAATTCCAAAATCGAACATTTGATTTCTGGTCTAGAGCGCGGTAAGCGAGAACTACAGCTACATCTCATGTGGATGTTGACTCCTAGCCAGTAAGGTCCTCTTGCTTACTTACACCAATGAAGGTACGTACCCACTGGATGATTTCGTGACCTTGGGGGAATCGTGCAGCCTCGGAACTTTTTGTCAATCTCGATGCAAAATAGAAGTCTGGATTTGTTAATTCACGATGATTCAGTATGAAATAGTGACACGATCAGGTCAAAAATCCGATTAACCATGATTTCAGTCGCGACTGACGTGTGGTTCCAAGTTGAGGAAATGGAAATCCCCGAGGGTTGGCCGAGTGGGGCGGTGAGCCTGGGGCTTCTTTTGCTTGCCATCATCGTTCATCTACTCTGTACTCGACTTCTACCAGGACATTCATTGGGACCACATCTCGTCTACTTCGATATCCGTCATTCTTGACTCTGTGGATTTCCATCCTCCCTTCTTCCCTCTTCCCCCACTCCATCCTCAAGTCGTGCCAAAATGAAGCTTACTTTCAAGGTTCGTCAAAATACGCCCCATCCCTCTCTATCTGGCGATCAAACACTAACCTGATATTTTTCACGGCTATAGGATCTGAAGCAAGAGAAGTTCGTCATCGAGGCCGAGCCCTCCGAGACTGTATGTGATGCTCTTAACACAACAAGCTACCCAACGCCACCCAGTGCGGGGCTGATACTGTACTGCAGGTTCGCCAAGTCAAGGAGAAAATCGCCCAGGTGAAGAGCGGTTATGATGCAGACCGCACGAAGGTCATCTACTCTGGTATGTGATTCTTTCCCGCAGTTATCGATTTGATGGACCTGGCCCGCAGCTCTAACCATCTTCGTCTGTACAGGAAAGATTCTGCAGGATGACAAGACAGTGGAGTCTTACAACATCCAAGAAAAGGACTTCCTAGTCTGCCTGCCCTCAAAGGTATGAAGGACAGCTCTCTATACTAGAGAAACTCACCGCTGACATCTCTTTAAGCAACCCAAGGCTGCCCCCTCTGCCTCTGCCCAGGCCCCTTCCACACCCGCTGCCCGAGTTCCTGCTGCCACCCCCGCTGCTCCTCCTGCTCCTGCCCCTGCTGCTGCCTCAGCTCCCGCCGTCCCCGCGACCCCATCGCCCGCCGACCGTGGTACTCAACCCGCTGCCCAAGATGCTGCCTTCAACGACCCTTCCACGTTGGCGATGGGATCCGCAGCTGAGAGTGCTGTGACCCAGATGGAGGCTATGGGATTCGCAAGAAGCGATATCGACCGTGCCATGCGCGCTGCATACTTCAACCCTGACCGTGCTATCGAATACCTGTTGACTGTAAGTTGAACACCAGGGAGAGGAATGAATTTCAAGGTCTAATCACTTCTGGCAGGGTATCCCCGAAAATATTCAGCAGGAACAGCAACAACGGCAACAACAGCAGGAGGATGCTGGTTCCCTTCCTTCCATTCCTGCTGCTACTGGTGGCTCTGGTGGTGAGGAGCCCGTCAATTTGTTCGAGGCCGCTGCCCAGGCCGGTGATGGAAGTGGTGCCCGTGGTGCTCGTACTGGCGGTGCTCCTGCCGCTGCTGGTGCTGGTGGCGATGCCCTTGCCAGCTTGGACTTCCTCCGCAGCAACCCCCACTTCCAGCAGCTTCGCCAGCTCGTTCAGCAGCAGCCCCACATGCTTGAGCCCATTCTGCAACAGGTTGCGGCTGGTAACCCCCAGATTGCCCAGATCATTGGACAGAACTCGGAGCAGTTCTTGCAGCTGCTGAGTGAGGACTTTGACGAGGATGATGAGGCCAACCTGCCTCCAGGCACACAAGCCGTTTCCGTCACACCAGAGGAGCGGGACGCCATTGAGCGCGTGAGTTTTTCCTCGTCACATCTTATCTACGGGTAACTAACTTTTTTCCAGCTGTGCCGTCTTGGCTTCCCTCGGGATTCCGTCATCCAGGCCTACTTCGCCTGCGACAAGAACGAGGAGCTTGCCGCCAACTTCCTCTTCGAACAGCCCGATGAAGAGGAGGATTAAATAACCTCTTACGTATTTCTTTTCTTGTTGCTTCTTTACGTTCTGATGAATACCAAGCATACTGCTTTTTGATTCCACATGTGACAGAGCCTATGCCTCTGCTTTCCCCTTCCCCCTACCCATCCATTCCATCTTCCCTAAATCCAAATCAAGTCGGTGACTCCGGCATCTCCGAGCTTTTTAGCTGTCCGTGTCCAGTTAACCTGTATACCGCTTTGCCCCCATCTTTTACCCTTTTGATATGACATCTCATGTACTTAACCTAATGGGCCAAATGGGACGTTTCGCTGTCAAGTGGTAAATTCGTAGTGTAATGGTCCGTGCGTATCCTGTGCTCTGATCATGCGAATCATTGCAAGTGACCCTGACCCGTTGACCCACCAAACCCTGAACCTTATGTCTATGTTTTCAGCTGTGTGGGAGTTTAGCTCGCGCATTGGTATAATGTAGTATCATTAGTATTAACGGAGCATACATATGTATTGTGTATATTTCAAATTTCCAAGACTTTAAGTGATAGAAATTTTTGGGTACAGGGTCAATATATACATATCTGGGTTGGTGCCCACATAATCCGTGGATATCCAAAACAATATATACAACCACGTCTCGACTATGCCAAAAGTAGGTATGTACTAGTTGTTTTTTTATATTCCAATGTTCTAACTATGTGTTGCCTCTTTCATATTTTGCTCATGTGCAATATTCAAGGATGAACCATAGTACAGGGATGCCCCACTGGAGGTCCTTAGATCAATAGATGGATATCAGTGCCGATACCAAATTTTAGATAAGCATATCGCTGGTCAGGAGGACTACCCTCGCCACACATGCTGCAACCCACTAATCAAATAGCTTAAATCCAACACCTGTGCACTGCGTGACTACAAAAGCTCATACGGATAGATAAGAAATATTTGAAAAAGTTAATTTAATGTTTGGAATGGAGAAGCTCAATGCCGTCAATTCATGCCCCCTCCGATGAGCTATAACTACCTGGTATAACCGGATGTAAAATATAGAAAGAAGCTCAAGGTATATGATGCGTGCCTCCGAACAAATGACTCGATCCGAGGCACTAAGAAAGACCAAAAATTAAGCAGAGAAGTAAAAGAGATATCCCAAAGAAAATAAACATGAAGTATAGGACTGAATTCAGCTTGTGATGGATGATCACAACCTCTCCATCGCCAGTCTATTTGCATGCTCGGCGGACGGACCAAACGCCCAGACCGCGGCGGCCGATGACTCTGTTTAATGTCTCGAGGACGCCGTCGTCGCCAAAGTCGAGGTCGTCTAGGTTTAGGTGTTGACTGTATGACCACAGGCGGTAGAGTTGGAGGTTGGGTGAGTGGGGGGTGGAGAGAGACGAAGGAGAGGAGTATTGATCGAGGAAGGTCGCGGAGGAAGGAGCGACTAGATATACTGGGGAGGAATTTGGGCAGCTAGGGACAGCTGTTTCAAGCTGTTGGATCATTTCTAGACCCGGGATACCCATTAGATCGAGGGTGTCAATCTGGCCGGTGTAATTTCCCTGTTGGGGACCGAGGAGCCAGTGTGGCGGGGAGTAGGTCTTCCACCAGAAGACAGTGGCATCTGGTTGGGACTTGATGCCCTGGGCTGCGGCGTTGTTTTCGACAATGGATCTCATGGCGAGTTGGGCTGGGACGACGCCGCCTTGGTGGTAGACACCCATTAAGAAGCCCATCACTGCATTGAAGATGATCCACACTGCCAAGAATATCCGTGAGCGGTGCATGCGTACGCAGCTGAGAAGGAGAGGCACGCAGGGAATCAAGAAGCGTGGCTCTTGGTGTGGGAAGATAGAGAGCAGGACTGTCGCTGAGACAGCAGACAGAGCACGCGTATTCCGCATCCATGGTGGCACGATCGGCCAGCTGAATAGTGAGAGGATCATGGCGATATATGCGGGGCCTAATAGCTGGAAAAGGTTGGCGACGAAGTGTTGGTAGTGCGGGTGGAGGCCATGTAGTGCCAGGTTCGAGGAGTCGGAGTTGTAGAGAATATTATTAAGAGGGGTGATAATCGGATGGCGCACAATGTCCAAGAACGAAGCCGTAGGTCGGTAGAAGGATGTATCAATGAAGATACCTATCAAGGTGAAGAGAAGCCCGAAGCCGACGAAGACCGCCAAGGAGATTGGCCTGTGGTTCAGATTAGATATGCAACACGCTATAAACCCGACAGACAAACTCACTTGCGCTGGAAGTAGGGCAACAATTGTAGGCCCGGGAAAAGAAGGAAAGCAGGGAAGGTGATGCGGTTAAAAACACCAACCACCGCGATGAAGGAGAGGACGGCGTAGGAGAAGAAAGATGTATGCTACAACCACCAAGTCAGCCCAAGCCTTTGCGCTAGGGTAATCCGGAACGAACCTTGTTCTCGACGATGCGACGAATCAGCACCAGCCCCCAGGTCACCAACAGAGTCTCTAGAGAATTGGAGAAGGTGTGCGTCTGATACGTCCAGGTGACATAGGACGAGGCCACCAGGACAACTGCAGCGCGCCGGTGCCGCGGAGAAGGCACCAACTCATAGATTGCCCAATCCTCCAGCACAAAGCTCAGCAGGAACATTCCACCTCGTAGCGCATAATAAACCAGTTGTGGCGGCGGGCTGCCCGCCCCGATTTCCACGTAGAACCATTTCAGCAGGCTCATGGGAACATCGTAGATCGGCCATAGTGGGAAGACGCTGCGAATAGGAAGATCGGTGGTGAATTCCCATGTGAGTTTGGAGGGGTATCCAAAAATGCGACCTGTAAAATAGTGGGTGTCAGTCGACTTTTGTCCAACTTCAAAAGGAGGGTATCGCGGGATCGCCGGAATAGCCTGGAAGTCGGAATTTTTGACACCAGCCAGACTTGCAAGACTGTACTGGGAGGTGTAGATTATGGCATCCAGACGAAGCCAGGAGATGAAACCTACCAGCAAAGACCTCTGGGCCCTGGAAATGCTCATCGGGATGTAGATAGCTGGGGGAGAGCGCGAAGTAAACACGGATCAGCAGTAACAGTAGGTAGGTTCGTCTCCACATGATGGGGCACCAGGAACATGCTGGAAGAAGAAGAATAATAAAAATTAATACATAAAACAGAGGAGACCAAAGGAGCGGACGGACAAGGAGTGTGTATAAAGAAAGAAAAAGAAACGCGTTGACTATTGGCGATGATATCACTTGCGACCGATAACGCGCCGGCAGAATCTTGTGTGTACGGAACCGTCGTCCACAATAGTTGATAGTTTACTTTTACATTGAGACACATCTTAAATTAAACTCACAATTCTCCTAGTTATGATTCAAAGAAAAAAGGGGTGAAAAAGTAAGAAAGCATACTAGCTGAATGAATCTATTATTTTATTTAGAGTGTCTTTGTAAGGGTAGTCATTAGTATTAAGTACCAAGTACTCAGTCTATTGCTTTCGCTTCTCTGGTCTTCACTATTACATGTCTATATAAGTTATGAAACGAACAAAAAAGAACGAATCATGAAATGAAAATCACGGCTTGACTACGTAGTTGTTGCCTATTTTTGAGGGTCCTTTACTCAATGTGGGGGCGGAGGTACCTAAAAGGCCTTGGCTTGGAAGCCTTTGCCGTGTGCAGAGCCTCGGAGACACTTAGGTAACCATCACTCGAACCTCCATCTTGACCTCTCCACCTCCCCACTGGAACCCTTTCGCCAATACTTAAAGTCAGTCTTCCCTCCCACCCCTTGACTTATTACAGATCCATCTACTCCACTCTCTTCTCCCACCTACCTGTGATACCCCAGGTCACCGCAAAACTGACATCCAATCTTTCAGACCTTGCCACTTCATCACACACCATTTATCATAATCAACATGGCTACCATTAGCCTTATGAGCTCCGACGATGCGTTGGTCACTGTCGGTATGGATCTACTGAGAACACACGTGAACTTCGTGCTGGTGTGAAATTTGAGGACAGGAGACTAACCCCGCTATTCCAGAGCGCGCTGTGGCCGAACGGTCGATCCTCATCAAGAACATGCTGGAGGATCTGGGTGACTCCGGCGAGGCTATCCCCATCCCTAATGTGCGTCTTGCGATTCGTTCCTCCTCCTGATGTACCTAAGCTGACTGTTGCCTAGGTCAACGAGACCGTCCTCAAGAAAGTTATCGAGTGGTGCGATCACCACAAGAACGACCCCCCCACCGCCGGGGATGACGATGACAACCGTCGCAAGACCACTGATATTGATGAGTGGGACCAGAAGTTCATGCAGGTTGATCAGGAGATGCTCTTTGAGGTGATCCTGGTAAGTCACCACAGCTGGGCGGCCTTTTTTCCGGTGGGTAGATACTGACTGACCACATTCCATAGGCTGCAAACTACCTGGACATCAAGGCCCTGTTGGATGTCGGCTGCAAGACCGTTGCCAACATGATCAAGGGCAAGTCCCCCGAGGAGATTCGCAAGACCTTTAATATCCAAAATGATTTCACTCCCGAGGAGGAAGACCAGATTCGCCGCGAAAATGAGTGGGCTGAGGAGTAAGCTTTTTCGAGTTCTCTCATTCTCTTCTTGAACCAGCATTCACTAATTGCTTTTCTAACAGCCGCTAAACATGTAATACAATGTTTATATGGATTCACCCTCCGATTCATACCCCACACCTGTAAGCTTGGATTGCGGTGACCCCGCGACCTACTGGAATTCGGCTGTGTTCTTCCGTCCGGGCATTGTTATCGTGATGCTTGAGATAGGCCCCTTTGCTTTAGAACGGCGTTCGGCTATGTGGAAACCATTCTACCAGTTCGCTTGCTCTTTCACCTGATATGAAATCCTGTAGCCAGCCTCCACACTGGTTTTATGACCTCAATACAATGTTAGTTTTTCGAGCCTGAATGTGCTTCTACTGGGAATTCTAGATTTGTAAAGACTGTTTTTAACCTGGACATCAGCAGTAAAAATATTGCCAATATAGCTCTAGGTCTCCTTTGCTTCATGTTAACCACGAGTATCCCGACCCCCTCAGGGCTACTTAGGTGCTGCTGCTCGTGGCGTGGGAATTATTCCGCAAGTTTTCTACGTTGGCCGATATAAATTGATGAATATTAAAACTCTAGATAGTAAAACTTGTTATGGATATCGCTTGACGACAAAGTTAATATAATATTCATCTAATATATACTCCGACGAATTGAAGCTGCTCTCCAGGCAAGGGCTGCCGCACAAAAATGACTAATAAAATAGGTGGTGATCGAAATTCATCTTGCCTTCACCTTGGCGTAGTTGACTAATTGCCTGAAACCAACATGGAGCCAGTAATAGTTTCGTGTCCCTCTAGTCATTTCCGGCATCTTGCAGTCTCTCTGCATTCGCGTTTATAACCTTTGTTCTTCCCGTCAAGGTGTCTCCAATGAATTGGAAGGTGCGTTGGGCAGTGGCATCGTATTGGGAAGGCGCGATGTTCGAGTATGAGCCCATCCCCTCCCCTCTTTTTCGAATTCCAAACCTTTTTCTTTATCTTTTTATACTGATCCTTCCCCCTTTAGCGTGGAACTTGAGACAACCACAGAACCACATGGGACAGACATTGCTGGTATCTCACTGGTTGGTTTTCATATCCCAGTGCTCAAGATGTCTTACTGTCTTCTGTCGTCATGCTTAGCAGGGAACCCACTCTTCGAATTTTGACGCAATTTTGATAGCTCCCGCATTGAAGTATTCCAAGTGGTCAGTGTCGCCTATGCATGAGTGAGGTCGCCTCCAAGGTTGATCAAATTTCCAAGACTCATTTATTCCCTTGGAAAAAATTCGAAGTCCTACAATGCTACGAGCAGCACAACAAGTATGCAAGACAAAGGGGACGTCAATTCAATTCCGTTCAAAATTTTTGTAAAAAGGAAAAACCGCCCCGCCTTCAAGTCCGTTCCTCCATAAAGACGAGCCCTATCTCATCCCATTTCCATAAATCGTAAAAAGATGAGAATCGTCGGGGTCAGGTCGGGTCGATATTCGTCATCGGAAGCAATCGAATATCGGTCGAAGTCGGAGAAAGATCACCGGCATCGATCATGTTGCACCTGAAATTACACATCGACGATCCCGCATCGGACTTGAGTAGTTCCCCATCAAACTAGCGCGACCAAGTAGGGTTGAAATGGAAGATTCATATCGAGGTAGGCGTCCCGGGATATCGACACACATCGCACAACATATTGGAAGTGTTGGAAAAATGGATCTTGAGACGTAGGTCGGAGGGAATTGTCTGGTCGAATCTAGATGCCCAGACGGGTCTTGCGCCAGTGTCGCCGCTTAGCGTTGTAGCTGTGGGAGAGATCCTGTCAGTTTTTGATTCTTGTGCTTGTTCGCGGTCGGATCGAGAAATTCTTGATTCTTGAATCGAATCGAAATCGGGATTGCAGGGGTCTTGTTGGGTTTTGTTCAGGGCGAATTACCGGATGGTGTTACCAGTGCGCAGGCGAATCCACTGGGGGATAGGGCGGTTCTGGCGCTGAGCCTTAGCAAGCTTTTGCTTGGTGCGGAAGGTCTTGTGGCTCTGTGGGGAAAGATGGGTTAGCGACGTGAGGAAAAAGGCGGGAAAAGAGCACTTGTATATGACACAAGGCTAGAGATAGATATTAGACGTACCGGCATCTTGATGGCTGATCGCAACGACAAGCTGGTTTGGATGGGAGAAAGATGTCGACCTTCGGGAAAGCGGGTGGTTTGTGTGCGGACAGGGCTTGGCGACTTCGCTTGGATGGTCAGGTGACTCAATGACCCCAGTCTAAGTAATATTAATGCCTGAGGCTTACTAAAATTCTTCAATGCATGCCTAAGGCAGAAACACGGCTCACGTTGAAGGTCGTGATTAGATCAGCCATCGACAGAATCCAGGGCTGAAGTGGATCGATCCATCTACACTACGATGCATCACACTTGAACAGAAGATGAGTTGAACGCCCACCTTTGATTTTTGATTTGTTATTTCCCTTTGTTCCACAATTTATGATTTCAGCAATGTTTTAAGTATACATTACATAACCCGATATAGCAGTATGGGAAAATTTCAGGTCCTATCTCACCATCCACCGAAAAATACCTAGATAGGCATCTCAAGGGGTACACGAAGGGCATTCAACATGAGATACATGGCTAGTATAGATCCTAGCACAAGCCCATTACTGAGCATGTAAGCTGTATATGGCAGTGTGCCTTCGGATCTAGGGGTTGCGAGAGTGATCGGACGGCAACGTTATTGGTTCCCCTGCATACCCTTGCATCAGGAATGCAGCAGCCGAAGACCGATGGTCACTCCTTCCCATAAACATTAGTTTGAGCTCCGAAAGCTCGTGATCCACTCAATGGACTTGGATGGATTACGCCTCTTTCGAAACCCGTGATTTGCTTATGCATTAGAATCTTCGTTCCAGATCTAATCCCATAATCGAAAACCCCCGAAAGTCCAGTCACAGCTCGTTGGATTTTTACTTTATCAGTAATTTCCCCTCACAACTCTCGATTTCATGCGCTAGTCCCTACGTTCCTTAAGGCTCCTGCTCGCCATCCATCTTTCGCGGACAAGTTCATCACCAACTTCCTATCAAATGCTGCTCGTCCAGCTTCAAGTCTCTCCTTCCAACAGACTGTCTCTACCAACGATCTACGATTGCAATACGCCCAGGCCTGGCGACAACCAAGGCTTTGCGATCTCCCGCAAGGAGCCAGTCTACTCATTATAACTAGATTTTGCGACCTCCGTTCTCTCAACATTGGTCAACAATATAATCAACATTCATAATGCACCGTCCGGACTCGACGCAAAAGCAGGACTTCTCGGCGCTGGCCGTCGAGCTGGTTGAGGTTCCCGTTAAGAAAGGCGTGATTGACCTCAACAAGGAGCTCCCCAATCCTCACCTTGACCTACCGAATTCCGCTTATCACCTTCCCCCCGACGAGAAAGACTCTGGGGTGAGTCCCCTTTCTGAAGAAGACGCCATATATGCCCACCTGCCTCACGATGAAAAGCACATACTTAAGAGCCAACTGGACCAGCCCAGTCCCACTATTTCCTTATTCGGGCTTTACAAGTTCGCCTCTCGCCGCGATTTGATTATTGTGGCTATCAGCGCCCTATGCGCGATTACGGCGGGCGTTGCACACCCCTTATTTGCAATCATTTTTGGTTCGATGAGCTCAGACTTTGCCAAAGTTTCGATTGGCGCGATGGAGAAAGAGGCTTTTATGCATGAACTCAACCATAAGGTTGTATACTACGTCTATTTGGGAATTGGCGAGTTCATTACTGTGTACATTAGTATGGTTGGCTTTATGCACACAGGCGAGCACGTTACCCAGCAGATCCGGGAGAAATATCTCGAGGCTATCCTGCGCCAGAATATCGGCTACTTCGATAAACAGGGTGCTGGTGAGATCACTACCCGGATCACTGGCGACACCAACCTGATACAGGACGGAATTTCCGAGAAGGTTGGCCTAACTCTGACCGCCATATCCACCTTTGTCACTGCTTTTATTGTCGCCTACTGCAAGTACGCCAAGTTGGCCGGTATTTGTACCTCCACCGTGGTCGCTATGGTGCTTTTAGGCTCGATCGGATCACGCTTTATTGTCAAGTACAGCGAACTGTCTCTGCAGTGTTATGGTGCTGGTGGCACTGTCGCCGAAGAAGTTATCAGCTCGATCCGAAATGCCACCGCATTCGGCACGCAGGATAAGCTCGCCCGACAATATGAGAGCCATTTGAAGATGGCTGAACGATGGGGCACGCGGATGCAGATGGCAACGGGATTGCTGGTCGCATCTTTGTTCTCTATCATGTTCCTGAACTATGGGTTGGGATTCTGGATGGGATCCCGATACCTAGTCAAGGGTGAAATCGACGTCGGAGCCGTCCTTACTATTTTGATGGCCATTCTCACAGGCTCTTTCAGTCTTGGCAACATCAGCCCTAACGCTCAGGCCTTTACCAATGCCGTGGCTGCTGGTACCAAGATCTTTGGTACGATCGAGCGTAATTCTCCTCTCAACCCGACTTCTGATGAGGGTATGTGTCTCCCTTCCATACATGGGGATATCCGCTTTGAGAACGTCAAACATATCTACCCCTCACGTCCTGATGTGACTGTTATGAAGGAGATGAACTTGACATGCCCGGCGGGTACTGTCACAGCTTTGGTTGGGCCTTCGGGCTCCGGCAAGTCAACCGCCGTGGGGCTAATTGAGCGATTTTATCTTCCTGTTAGCGGAACTGTATCTCTTGATGGCCATGATCTTGGAACGCTTAACCTACGATGGTTGCGTCAGCAAATCTCTCTAGTGAGCCAAGAGCCCATTCTCTTCCGATCTAGCATCAGTCAAAACATTCGTTACGGTCTGATTGGAACTCGACACGAATACAAGCCCGAATGGAGGATCCGGGAGCTGATTGAGAACGCTGCCAAGATGGCTAATGCCCATGATTTTATCACTGCTCTTCCAGAGGGATACGATACCAATGTTGGTCAGAGTGGTCTTCTACTATCGGGGGGACAAAAGCAGCGTATTGCGATTGCTCGAGCCGTTGTGTCCAACCCAAAGATTCTTTTGTTGGATGAGGCTACTTCTGCCCTTGACACGAAGTCTGAGGGTGTGGTACAAGCTGCTTTAGATAACGCTGCCGAGGGGCGCACTACCATCGTCATTGCCCACCGACTGTCTACCATCAAGAATGCTGACAACATTGTTGTGTTCGTCAAGGGCGAGATCCAAGAACAGGGCACGCATGACGAGTTGCTTATCAAGAAGGGCCACTATCACTCTTTGGTCGCAGCCCAGCACATCGCGGATATCAAGAAGGATGACGACGAATTAAATCCTGACATGTTAATCGAACAGTCCGTCGCTTCCAATCGCATCAAGACGATGTGGCGTGCGTCGACTGCTGACCCAAATTCTATGTTTCGTCGTGGGTCTGTAGCTCGCCATGGCTCTGTAATGCGGCAGGGCTCTATTGTTAGCCGTAGCTCTGTGATCCGCCAAGGCTCTGTTGTTCGTCATAGTTCTGTGATTCGTCAGGGCTCCGTTGTCCACCACGAACATCTGGATCGCCATCGCTCTATGGGCCACCGCGCATCTATAGCTCATCCTTGCTCGGTATTACGTCCTCACTCGATGTTCCATCCTGCCATGCGGGGCTCCTGGAACCGTGGCTCCTTGATACGTCCGCCTACTTTTTACCCTGACAGAAATCAACGTGGTACTATGTTGCTCCGCCCCGAAGATCGTGCTGCCCTCGGGATGTTCTCCCAGGATGTTTCGAACACTATGGATTCCATACAGGCAGTCAATCCAACTGAGTATCTACGCCATAGCTACATTGGCATGGAGGAGGCTGGTGAAGGTGACTGCAATTCAAGCTTCATTCTTGCAGAAGAGGAACCCGAGGAGCCAAAGCCGTACTCCCTTTTGTCGCTTATCAAGTTCACCTTTGAATTCAATGCTGGCGAGTGGAAGGTCTTGGCGGTTGGATTCGTCTTTGCCATGCTAGCCGGCTGTGGTCAACCCATCCAAGCTTTCTTGTATTCTCAGGCAATTGGGGCTATTTCCCTCCCGCCGAGCGAGTACAAAGAACTCCGCTCCGATGTTAACTTCTGGTCTTTGATGTTCTTAGTAACTGGAATCGCTCAGTTATTTACCTTAGGAGCTATGGGTGTTTCTTTTGCATACTGCTCCGAGCGCTTGATTTGCAACGCTCGGAGCAAGGCGTTCCGCGCCATTCTTCGCCAGGATATGAACTTTTTCGATCGTGAGGAGAACAGTGTTGGTGCGCTGACTTCTTTTCTTTCGACTCAGACCAAGTCTCTCGCTGGTATTAGTGGTCAAACTCTCGGAACCATTCTATCATGCAGCACCACTTTGGTTGTCAGTATAATCATTGGTCTTGCCTTCAGCTGGCAGCTGGCTCTAGTTGTCATGTGTGGTGTCCCTGTTCTCCTGGCATGTGGCTACTATCGGTTCGAGATGCTTGCCAGGTTTCAGAGTCGCTCCAAGGAAGCATACGCTCATTCTGCTGCTTATGCTTGCGAAGCTACCAGTGCTATTCGTACTGTGGCTGCTCTCACCCGTGAGGATGATGTAGCAAGGCACTTCCACCTGCAACTTGAGGCTCAGACTCATAGCAGTCTTCTTGCGGTTGCCAAGTCTTCAACCCTCTATGCTGCCTCTATGGCCATGGTGTTCTTCTGTGTTGCCCTTGGCTTCTGGTGGGGTGGTACCCTTGTATCCCGCGGCAACCTCGATCTTCTTGGCTTCTTCGTCTGTTTTACCGAGATTCTATTCGGTGCTCAGTCGGCAGGGACTGTGTTCTCCTTCTCCCCAGATATGGGCAAGGCCAAGAATGCAGCCAACCAGACCCGTATCTTACTTGAACGTGAGCCTCCTATCGACCCATGGTCTGAGGAGGGCGAGCGTGTCTGGAAAATGGAGGGGGAGGTTGAATTCCGTGATGTCCATTTCAGCTATCCCACTCGCCCAGACCAGCCTGTCCTGCGTGGTCTGGACTTGACCGTCAAACCCGGTCAGTATGTCGCACTAGTTGGACCATCTGGATGTGGAAAAAGTACAACTATTTCCTTATTGGAGCGCTTTTATGACTGCGTGGATGGCGGCATCTACGTTGATGGCCGTAATATCGCCGACCTCAACGTTAAATCTTACCGAGAGCATCTTGCCCTGGTCAGCCAGGAGCCTACTCTATACCAGGGTACTATAAAAGAGAATATCATGCTGGGTGTCGAGCGACGCCACGTTACCGACGCCGATGTCGAAAAGGCCTGCCGTGATGCTAACATCTACGACTTCATCACATCTCTGCCGTAAGGTTTCCTCCCCTTTACTCTGACCCATCACATACTAACTGCGCTCAGTGACGGTTTCAACACCATCGTTGGTAACAAAGGTAGCATGCTATCTGGTGGACAGAAGCAGCGTGTTGCCATTGCTCGTGCTCTCTTGCGTCGCCCCAAGATCCTGTTGCTCGACGAGGCTACATCGGCCCTTGACTCCGAATCCGAGAAGGTTGTGCAGACTGCCCTAGATGCCGTTGCCCAGGGTCGCACCACCATCGCCGTGGCCCACCGATTGAGCACCATCCGGAATGCAGACATCATCTACGTGTTTGAAGATGGAAAGATCGCTGAGGCCGGAAACCACATCGAGTTGATGAGAAAAAGAGGCCGCTACTATGAGCTTGTCAATCTTCAGAGTCTTGAAAAGACTGCTTAATCGGCACGACTTGGTCAACTCATCTCTATGACCTTCGACATCGCTGACGCCCCGTGGATTTAAATAATGACGCATACTACATGATAGCCCGAAACTTCCCACCGACTCAGACACCTCCGTGTGTTTCTCTACCTCAAAAGTTCCCTTTTACCCTTTATGCCCTGGTTGCTCTGCGTTCGCATTGCCTTTGCCAGGTGTTCACTGCCTGGCTGTTCCCTATACCCCTCACCTTCGTCTTGAATCCATTACCTGCATGTATCTATTGAAGATACGTTCCCTGTCATAGATCTCACCACGACTTTGCGCTAGACTTGATTGGTCGTCTATGCGCCTGCAATGTTGAATGCTAGAACCATGAATAAATGAATTTCAAATCTTCCATCAATTAGAATATCGATGCATGACTTAAGGGAAGAAGGAAAGACTAGAGCACAAGGAAAGAATAGGGTATCAATTGAGGTCTCAATCCTTCTCGTCAACTCCATACTCCTTGTGGATCTCCGCTACCCTGACTCCTTTTGCATCTGCAATCAACCCCATTAATCCCTGCGCCGCGTCCTTGATTTCATTGTACTCATGCAATAGACGAACATGTCGCTGTACTGTTGTTGTGGGATCATTCCTAGACCATTGGCGTTAATATCGAAAATCGCTATGTGCATGGACCAGGATAGTTCAGGTATGTAAAATCTCCTAGTACATACCGCAACTCCGCCTTGTTCTTTGCCACCTCCTTCTCTAGCTGAGATAATTCAGATTCGAGCTGCACAATTGACGCACGAAGCCCCTTCTATCATACCGTTAGCAAATCATCATACTCTGGCCTAGTCCACCACTCACTAAGCGTTGTTCCCGTTCCGCCATGTGGGGAACTGATGCAAGTCAGATGAGAGATAGCCAATCAGCAGATGTGCTGAATAATCCGCGGATGGTTGCGGTGATGAGAAAGAGTTGGATCAGGGGAAGTAAATAGGAAGGTAATTTGAGAGACACAAACTATAGATGATCAAAGGATAGATCTTTTGTTCATCTGATTTTGCTTGATAGTTGTGTGGTGATGGTTCAAGGAAAGTAATCGGATGTTCCGGATTCGTGAGATCGACATTGCCTGATCTGGCCGCTTCCCTTTTTCCCTTTCCACTTCTTCAACCCACTCATACTCACACTCCATTATGGATTTCTTGAAGCAAAGGTCCCTTTGGGCCCTGTTTCTGGTTATCGGGCTCGTCACAGCCCATGGCGGCCATGAAAGTGTCCCCGAGGGCGAAACTGTCTCTCAAGATCCGATTGTTTGTCGCCCCCTCCCTTATCATGCGGTTACGTGTCGGAGGCCTATACTAACAGTCTCTAGGATTCGATCTTATGGATCCATATGATTCTCATGGGCTTCACATTCGGTCTCGTGTTCCCGTTCGGTATGGTCCTAGGTGTACGTATTTATTCCTCTCCTCCACGCGCCTCAATCTAACAAGCGCCAGATCGTCCGTTCTCGCTGGCACGTCCCCGTCCAAGTAGTTGGAACCGTCATTGCCGTCGTTGCCTATTTCCTCGGCCACGCGCACAAGGGCCGCCAATTCGCTCCAAACGTCCACCACTCCTTCGCAAACTGGCTGATGCTCATGCTTGCCGCGCAAGTCGGACTGGGATTCTATTTGAAGTTGCACCTTGAGAAGGGCGGCCAGGGCCGTATCCGGTGGATCTTCGTGCTTGCCCACGGTGTTCTCGGAAAGATCATGCCGGTTGTTAGCTGGACGCAGATGCTGTTTGGTGGTATTGCCATGATGGGCTTCTGTCAGGCCGATCACATGGGTCAGTGTCTTGCGCACTTCATCATGGGCTCAGCTTTCATCGGTTACGGTATCTGCTTGACCATTCTTCTTTTGGTGGGTCAGTACTGGCTGCGCCGGACGGGCCGGAGCCAGGAGTTCTTCGACTCGTTAATTATTGCCGCTTGGGGCTGTGTGAACACATTCACCGAGCACCGGTGGGGACAGCCATGGGCGCATAATGATTTGCAGCACACCACTATGGGTATTGTTTGGTGGTGTGCTGGTCTTTTGGGAATGTGGTTGAGTCGCAGCCGTGATGGTCGTCCTAAGCGCAATCTGATCCCTGCGATTGTGATCATGATGACTGGATACGCGATGTCGGCTCATGCTCAAAGCTTGATGATCAGTACTATGATCCATACTGTCTTTGGATACACCTTGATGGCTGCTGGTTTGACTCGTGTTATTGAGATCTCGTTTGTGCTGCGTGATAAGGCTGCTATTAGCATGAGTGGCCGCGACCCGAACAGCTTCCAGTACCTGACACCATTTGTACGTCCCCTCTCCTAATGGAAAGTGGTCTTTAGCTAACGATTGCAGTTGTTGTATGCCTCTGGATTCTTGTTCATGGGCGCCACTGAGGAGCAAATGCAGCTCCTTAATGATGCCGGCATTACCCACGTCTCATACGTGCTGATCCTCTACAGCGTTGCCTTTATCATGTTCCTTTGTAAGTCAGCATTATCTTCCTGTAATCAGCTCATTGCTAACTTTCATAGTCGTCAACGTGTTGCTGCATATCTATGCTGTCCACGCCTGGCCTAACGGCAACGAGGAAGAAGAGGTCCCCAAGTACACCAACGTCAACGGCACCCATATGAATGGCAACGGACGTGCGCGCACCAACTCCGAGGCCCAGCGTATTCAAGATGCCGAGGGCTTCGAGTTACAGGGCCTGATCAGTGACGATGAGGATGAGCAGGAGGGCACCTCCATGGGCCCTAAAAAGACGACCGACGAAGAGATGGGCGCAAAAGAAACAACTCATGCTTGATTGGTTAAGCTGTTTCCCATCTCGACTGTGTTCATTAGATGGCTGGTTAATTTGTACTTGCACTTGTGGCGTCTAGGTTGGGGGTATAACATACCAGAAAACATTATGTAGCGTACCTTAATTTTGAACATAAATGGACTTCTTTTGCTACTGTGACTTGGTCAAAAAGTCTAAATAAGGATAATGCGTTCTTACTCGCTATCGTACAACATATGATTCGTAAGTGAAAACATTGGAACGTTTGATGAAGTATTACCAATGACCATAGATATCGAAGATATCATCCCATCCTGACCCAATCCTGAAATGATTCAAACGCCCCAGCCAAGCACCCAATTTACGCCTTATTATTAGGCACATCATCCATACGTAATGGAATCGTGGTAGAGTGCTGCTGCCCTAAGGGAATGGAATTGGAAATCGGCGGCACGGCAGCCAGTGCCTCCACATTCATGTCGGCGGGGAAGAACGGATGAAGGGGGTAGATAGGACCGACGTTCTTGTCGCCATCAAACAGAAGCATGTTCTGCAATGGTTGTTCTCGTGCAGAGAGAACGTTAATCACATCTTGTGCTAGTGCACCACCAAGGAACGCAGCGATGGGACTCAATTCGCTACCCAGATTCTGGAGGAACATGCGCAGAAAGACGGAATCCAGGGATCCCATATCGAGTTTTAGTTCCTGGTGGCTTTCACTGGCGAGCTTGGTGAAGAGTTCTAGATCGGCGTGGTTATTTGTGGGGCGGCGACCGCCGGATATTTTTTCGAAGCCCCATAGCGCGCGCAGGCAGCTTAGAAGAGGTGTGACCTGTTTGCGACGGCGGGGGAGACGGGTGAAGTCTTCTGGAAGAGGCGAGGTGTTTGCCAGGATAAGCGGCGAATAGGATTCGCGCTTGGTGACTAGTTCGATTGTCTTATCCGTTTTCTTGTCTTTTTGCTTGGTGGTGACCTTCACGATGCTGCGAGTTGGCGTTTCTTGGATTACTGGGGGCACGTTGGACTTTTCACGCTCGATCACAAAGTCATGAGAGATAAGGTCGGCGAAGACATAGCCATATAGACCATGAAGACCGGCGGCGTAGAAAGGGCGGTTTGCAAGGCGACAGGCTGCGTTGATAGTTGCGTTGGTGTTGAAGTCAAGTTCCGTTGCGATTGTGATATCGAATTGGGCGAAGAAATCGGGTTGCTTTGTTCGGACGTCATCGGTGTCAATGGTGAGCTTGACTCGTGGGTTCATGCGCTTGATCTGAGGACCGGCAATCTCGGCGCGCTTTGGAGTGTTAGTCTAAGAGGTAGATGGATAGGGCGAAAGGACCCGGAGAATATGGTCATACATTTTTCCCTTGCTTGATGAGCTCTTCATCGCGGTATACCTCCTCCAAAAAGAATTGTCCTTCCAGGTCGTTCTCCGTCACCGGCTCATGGTCAATGATGGTCAGAGAACCGATACCTGCCAACACAAGGTTCTTGGCAACTTCATTTGCCAGGGCCTTCACAGTGATCAAGAGAATGTTGGCAGAGCGGATTCTGAGGCAATATGTCAGCATTGAACGCGACATGTTGAATGGGTCTTATTACTTCTCTTGCGCCTGCATGCCCCATAGTCGGATTTGACGATCATATAGAGCGATCTCATCTGAGGTTTGTAAGCACTTGCTCTATAACTACACAGGAACTAACTTACCGGCGCTGATCTGGCCATTCTCCTGTTTTTCAGACTCAGTCATATCGGCGGTAGTACGGTGCGGAGTGGAGAGAAGGAAGAAGGAAGCTCTCCGATAAAGAAGCTCCCCACAATGACCTAATCTTATCACGTGCGAATATACAGGGAAGCACCGGAGTCACTGTCGATCGATAGTTGTTCATCTCTTTCTTGCTCCATGGAGCATTCTTGGCTATCATCTTTTCCGGAATTGTGAGAAGTCTGATCTTCAGTCTTTCTGTTCCAGGTAAACAATCATTCTGGAAGTGTTACCTCGCTCCCACTAATCACACAGCATGGTATGATTGACATCCCTGACTTTACTTCCCAGACTAATAGGCCCCTCAAGCCAGAAAATTACGACCATCCTCCTGCTTCCTCCCGCCGGCCATCGCTTCCCAGTGATCGAAGCTCCCCTACCGTTGTTGCCGACAGAAGAGGGTACTACCAACAGCGGCTCTATGATCTTATCAACGCCGACCCGAGCCTAGAACACGTCGCTCGCGATTTAGAGGCTCGCAGGGTGGAAGAAGCTCGCAGTTTACAGCGACAGCCCTCGGATGAATACGAGTCAGATCTTGACACGATACTTTCCGACGCTCAATTTGCAAATCCCACCTCTCGCCTCATAGACCGGTTGATTGACGAAGAGTCAAGAGAGACCCCGCGCGACAACCAACTCTCAGCCCGACCAAGAGAACGCTTGATATATCTCCGGAACTTGATCCATCAAGAAAGCAACCACACAAATACCGATGATACCACTCGTGCCTTGGAGACATTGAATCGAGAGATCGAAGATCATTACCTTGACCAAGCCCGGGATGGACGCATCACATTTCAACAAGCCTTTCATTCACTTTTAGCGATCCCCAATTTAAATACACGAAGAAACTTGCTGGAACAACTCCCTCCACGCCAACCAGCTACTGTGGCCCCTTCCAGTCTTGAGCCCCGCCCACCGAGTAATAGAGGTCACCGTCGTCGTTCGTTCCGACCAGACCTACGAGATTCACTTCCAACACCGTCACTCATGCCTCAATCCCAAGGCAGCCGCGAACGCGAACGCCGGCAGAAGCGGCGCAAGCTGGACGCCGATGATAACCGCGAGGACTCCCGTGGGTTCAACTACGGACACCAAGGCCAGGTAGTCCCCGGAGCCTTGAAAATGGAAATTGCGAGCTGTGATGGAGGTGTCTTCAACCAAGAAGGAGACAGTTTTTTCCCAGGAAATATTTTGCGGAATGACCAGACCGTATACAGCACCAAGTCTGATCGCTGCAACATGATACTTCGTCACAGAGATGAAGCGCCTTTTTGCTTGAAGAAGATTGTCATCAAGGCCCCTCGTACCGGGTTCGGTTCTCCGTATGTGTTTCTATATTTGGGTTTAGAACTTGGCTGACTCCAGTAGAATCCAGGAGGGCATGGTATTTGTGTCCATGACGTCGGATGAACTGCTGGCCCGGACCGCTCAGTATCAGATCCAGTATTCCAGCACACGACGTCGACGTGGCTATCGCCGAATGGATCTACCGCCATCCCAAGCATATTTAACTGGGCTCCGAACCCCCCTTCAATCTCTCGATCGCACCGTGCTTATGGGCCCTGATTCCAATTTGGCCACCGAAACCGAGCCTTCGGGTCGGGGTGCACATGATCCTCAGGCTGAATTTCGTGTTACTACGGAGTACAATGAGACCGTTGAAGATAACGTGTTTGCGGAAAGGGAAGAGGACAACTTAATTGCCTCAGCCACTACCGACCTGGAAAGAACCAACGAACTAGACGATTTGCTCTGCTCGGACACCGATGACGACAGTCCCAGTGACGACGACGACGAAGATCATCCCATGACCCGCCGCCGACTAGAAATTCAACGCCGAATCGGCTCCGCACGCCGCTCAATGAACGGCGATCTATCTCAACGACGCCGCCAACCCCCAAGTTTGATCGACCCGATCCCTCCTCCACCCGTTCCTGGCCCAGCAATGGCCACATCTAATGGCGAGGTCCTCAAGCCACATGCTCGCTTCTTCATCGAGAGGGAGAAGAGCGTGGTCAGCATCAAGTTTGATCCGCCTCCGTACGTCCCGGTCTCCCTCTACTCTCCATTTTCAGGTACTAATCTTACTAGCTCTGGTCGTTTCATTCTTATCAAACTCTGGAGTCCCCGCAGTGATGGCAATATTGATATACAAAGCATCATTGCTCACGGTTATGCGGGCCCTAGATTCTTTCCAGCCGGCGGATTCCGGTGATATTTTTACCAATCTCGCTTCTGTGGCTGCTTGTCAACTTCAGTGTCAAGTAGCTATTCAGATTCGGACGACGACACGATAAATGAATGATTTTATGACTATGACTACTATCCAGGATTGTGTAGAAATTCAGTAGCGCTAGAGCACTACCATGTCTTTCGATATTCAACTCGACTCGTTTCTCATGCTCCGTCACATCTACGGGCTGCGTGGTTCTTAAATGACAGGATAAGACCATGAATCCCATGGCTAAAGAACCACAGCTTCGGCTATTCGTATAAGCCCCCTTCGTCCCAAGCAAAATTGTAGACCATATATGTGCAAGCAAGGCACTCTGGTGAAGTTTGACCCGGGCCAGCCCCGAAGAGTCGCAAAACCCTCTACAAGAATGTCCGTTATAGCTCCTATCAGTCATGGTGAACTTGATCGAACTCTTCCTGTTGTCAATGCTGTCGAATGAAACGGCTGCTTGGACATTGCCTTCAAGCTAAGGGAAGGCGTGTTGGTGAGGCTGTGATGTATTTGCGCAAGGCACGTCTCATCTACAAAACTTCTCGATTCACCAAATCAATTCTCCCCCTCAGATCACTTTCAACAAGGACTACTCATTCTAAACAAAAAAAGATGTCATCGAGATGATATCCTCTTTCTTCCCATTGAGCAACAGAAGTGCACGCTGAGGATATTTCCGTTTCCGGGCTCCAGGAGTTTCTATCTCCGAAGCTCCATCGGGTGATAAACGTCTTTATGAATGACAATACGTAAGTCATTTGTGTTTATGCCCTTCAAAATTACCATGCTAATGAGAGAAGACAAAGTTTTCTTGCAAAAGACAACTCTGCTGTTGACGATTTATGATTCCCCGTTAGGCTAACACACATGGAGCGCAAGGCAATTGTCGGGGTGGTGAAGGGATATTTGCCCTTTGTTGGATAGGTCCTCATTACACTCGATAAGTGTCCATGACTGAAGAGCATAACAATGGTGGTTATGTCTATCTTAGGACTGTTAACCTGGGAAAAGGGTTTCGGCCATACTGGCTGTGTCCTGTGGGAGAAATCACAGTGCATGCATCTTTTGTCTTTATTTTAATTGTGATATTATTTCGAGGCCGAGAATTGTTTCGTCATATTCGAGCTCTAATCATTCAAAAATCATTAAAAATGGATTTCGTTAAGATCTTCTTCAATCACACGAAATGAGGTAGGTGTGTTGATAAGAATATTTCCACAGTTATCATCCATTTTCATAAATCTTCTTAAAGCTCGAAATCACATCACCACCAAGTGCCACTGTCCCCAAACTCACAAAGTTTAAAGGATACTTTGCCATTTGTCACAACTTCTTGACCCTGCCCGTTATGCCGGTAGAAGGAAACCTTCATCTGGAAAAGCCGATGAATGATATAGTTCTCTTTCTCTGGTTTATGAGACCCCACTCTCATCAAAGCACGGTACAGGTTTGGACCAAAGATCTGTTTAAGCGGGCTATGGTAGAGGCCATGGGTAACGATCCGGTCTAGAATCTCACTATACCAAGTTGAGGGACGTGGATTGTCACCGGCCATCCTGATCCAGGGTAGGCATTTGCGGATTTGACCACATATGGTACCAGGACCTCCTGTGCTGAGCTTACATTCCACCGTGCGAAGAAGCTGAGCGTTTTGAATACCGATTCCAAGGAGGAAGATATGCAGAGTCTGCCAGCTGGAAAAGTGGAATCTGTTATGGCTGTAGAATACCTTTCGCGCTTCAGTGTAAATCTGTGAGCTGGTGCCCATGATGGCCAAAGGGTTGTGGACTGATGAAGTGATAGATTCCTGCCTTCGAAAGGATTGGGAGCAGCTGACAGAGTCGAACTCTAACGGTATGCCGCAGCGTTTGGGGACGTGTCCCACGTGCGAATATTCAACTTCGATTTTTTCGTAACGAAAAAGATATTCATAGATCATGAGCCGGATCTCTGATGAGGCTGTAAGCGATGCGAGCTGTCGGCAAAGGACTATGAATTACAACTTACCGAACGGTAGATCCAGAAATCTAAAAGCGGGCTTTTTGTCAAATCGTTTGCCTGGACGATCCAGACCAACGAGGTACCGTCTCCAGCCAGAGCCGGAAGGTTTCCGGTGTCTTTCAGCCTCTCTGGAATCACGGTTGACAATGTTTGTTATTTCCCTGGCGTCATGAATTCCATCGAGTGGGCGTCGCCAATTCTCCTGAAAATAGGCGTGATGGGTGAGATGGATGAAGAGCCCATGCCCATTCTTGAAGGACACACCGCAGTAGGGACATTGACGCTCCATGGTAAAAACAACGAGGACGGTGATAATTGACTGAGAGCGAAAAGAACACTTGAGGAGGACGAAATGAATGAATCCGGATGATGATGAGGGAAAGGATGGAAAGGAGAAGGGAGAATAATCTGAAGGAGATATATCCCAGTGGTAGCTTGGAGGTAAGTGAGAGTCTGGCAGCTCGATGGTAGACATACCTAGTATATTGAAATCCCCGCTTTTAAAAAAGAGTCATGAGCCTGCTGAACAGTACCGTTTGATGACCCCAAAAAGATCTAAATTAGTTCGAAAATATTATCAGGAGATTGGTCAAGATTTTGCGTAATTCATGCTGATACAAGGAAATGCTTGTGGCTTCAAAGCGAGGCAGCAAAGATTGAGACATCTTGGACCAGCTCGATGCAATAGTAGACCTTGGTATGTTTATACTATAGCTCGAAACAGCGGGCACTATCATGAAGAGGGTCGGGGGGCCTCTGACTGGAGTAAGCCAAATCAAAGAAAATGGTAATGTATGAATCACTTATTATGTACAAGCACAAGCTACGCGTAGGGAACAAGGAAGGGGAGTACCAAGCCAGAAGTAATAGGAACTACGGATAGAAGAGGCAAGAAGCAAAGCAAAGAGAAAAGATTGAAAGGAGAAGGAATGCATTTATAGTGAGGAAGGGCAGAAGGCCCACAGAGGGTACAGTGTTTGTCACATAAGCCTCGTTGGGTTATCTACCTTAACAAGGGATCCATTGTAACGACGACATGCCTGGTAGTCTAGCGGTAATGCGCACTACTTGTGCCATCGGGTTTCCCGGTGGTAGGCGCAACCTGAGCCGCTCACCGGGGCCGGTTGTCCGATGTCGCAATACCGGGAGATCTGTCACACCGGACGAGCCTGCCATTCCTTGTTGGGGGACTGAGTAGAGGACTAGTGTTGATGGTGAGCCCTCCACTCCAATTTGGTGGCCTAGAGAGGGGGCCTCTCTGCAGCGAAACCCTCCATTTCCTAAGGAAGTGAGAGGGGGCCTGTAGGTCAGATATGTTTTTTGACATTATCAATACAATTAAACACATGCGGGAGTCTTGTTTTATCTATTTTGTCCTTCTTCTTTCTTTCCCACAAAATATTAATATTAGCGATGAGATAGTTCAGTCGACTTGGAGTCAATTTTGTGGCGTGGAGGAAGAACAGTGTCGACATGTGGGTGTTTCCCAGAGTTGGAAATGAAGATATTCACAACTCTAATGCGGCTTTGGCAACGCCATTTCTTGGGATTTGCCTATTTCAGGACATCCCACGTTCGATTCCTGCTTACCGCAAATCCAATCTTCGCTCATTTATAGAGAATGGCTGTATTGTTCCTTGAGATTGAGGTTCTGAATACTAGGAGCTGATATTTCAATTTCAACAAGCCTGGAGACCGTATTCTCCTGCCATGGCTGGATACGAAGTCGTCGTGGCGGTAACCATCTGATCCGCGAGAGTGGCTGAAATCCATGTGGTCAGTACCAACTTCGAGAGCAACTCTCCCAAATACTTATCTAACCTTGGAACTGATACTTGGACGAATTATGATATTACCTGTACCGCCACAAGCGGATCACTGCCAATCGGCTTTTTTGACTTTGACAACTCACAGTCAAACCGCAGAGCATTTGAAGGAAAATGGCTGTAAAGTTAAGTTTTATCGGGAGAAATTGCTTGATATCTCGGACCCTTCTCAGCTCTTACAGGTGTTACTCCACCCCCGCAATTACGAACCGGCATGATCATCTCGCTGTCAGACAAGGCACGTACCAAGGTATATATGTCTAGGTCTTGAGCTCGAGTCTAGACCCAAGCTGCTCTCTAAGGTCTATGCAACAGTCGAAATGGATATACACAGCTATGACGAGGAAACCCTTCCAAGACTGAGGGGGATCGCCCATAAATGGCTGGGCAACTCATGCAATCTCTGCACAGAATCCCTTCTGCGATTTGAGGGCGACGAAACACCGAATAAAGAAGAATCAAAGCGACTCACGAAGCTCCTATTCCATGGAACTTGCTCCAACGAGAAAGATCCCTACGACTCCGAGGAGTCGCTCTGTGACTTTTGTCGCCACTTACGTCTTAATCATCTACTGAAATGTCTCAAAGATGGCAAGCTACGATGTAGTATACGATTCTGCGAATCCGAAGACATCGAGAAGCGCCAAAGCTGCCCATTTTGTCATCTGCTTATCCGAAGCGCAATGCCCTACGAATTTTTCTCTGGGATGGCTACACGCTCCGACTTTGAAGGTGGATTTCTGGAAATGATCGTTCAAGGTGGAGGGTCAATATATATGAAGTTTCAGTATCCTGATCGTGGGTGGATGGGTGCAAGGCGGATATATTATGGTTCTACGAAGGGTCTGGAACCACTGTGCACGGGGTATACTGAACTGTATGTGGATCCCGTCCCTCTGCCGATGCACCTCTAACAAGCACAAGCATGGCTGAGCAGTTGATTGAGGCGAGAACAGATCAGCCCCGACGGCAGTTTCGGACTAATGCCATCCCTGACACATTTCAGACGGTCAAACGGATCGGTGGACTTGTCGATTGGAACCTTCTCTCAGGCTGGTTATCATCCTGCGCAGAGAAACATTCGGACTGTGGGCCACAAGATATGGGCGTGATGCCTGCTCATTTCAGACTGATTGATGTGTGGCGGCGGTGCATCATCTATGCGCCTCATGACTGTCGCTACGTCGCACTCAGCTATGTGTGGGGGCCTAACCCTAATAAGACCGAGGAGATGACCTGCCGAGCGACCCTGGAATCGCTACAGAAAGACGGCGGACTGCTTGCTTCGAATGTGGCAAAGACTACGACGCCATCATCATCTGCTCCCAGTTGAAGGAGGATTATCTATGGGTGGATCAGTACTGCATCATTCAAGACGATCCGAGTGATCAAGCAGAGCAAATTGCATCCATGGCTGCGATATACTCATCTGCAGCATTTGTGATCATCTCCACGGATGGCGACATGCATGACGGTATTCCCGGTGTGAGCAGTGAAAGAGCGCAGAAGCAAATCCAGTGTCAACTCGCAGGGATTGATTTCATCAATAAGGTGCCTCGCGGGAGAGAAATAACGGGTGGAGCATCCGTATGGTCGACCCGAGGCTGGACATACCAAGAAGGAATCCTGCGGAGAAGAAAGCTTTATTTCAGTTCTTCCCAGTCATTCTTCGAATGCAATGAAAGCGTTCTTGATGAGGACGGAATGAAACAAGAAGCTCTGTATTCATCAAACGGGCTACATCCACAGATTTGGGAACCACTAGTCGACGGCTTCTATAGCCATGTGGGGAGATATTCAAAGCGTCACTTGGGGAGTCAATTTGATATCTACAACGCTATCGAAGGTGTCGCCAGTGCTTTGTACAAGGAGAAGCATCCTCTTTGGTTTGGACTTCCACGCAAAGATTTTGACAAGGCGCTACTTTGGTGTCCTGATTCCAACCGCATTAATCATACAATTGAAAGTTTGGCATCAAAAGATGCCCCGGGAGGTCTAATCCCCAGTTGGTCCTGGTCGTCGACAAGGTGGGATAATTTGCTGCTGGACGACTCCAATCGAAGATCGATTCGATACTGTGGACCACTGGTCGTGTGGTATTCATGCCAGCAGACAGAGGGTGGTCTCATGGTTGAGAGCATTGTCCCCAGCTCAGCACCTGATTTTCAATGCTCCCTTTGTGCAGACGGCAACGAACCGGCAGGAATCACCCGAGACGGACGGTACAAAGATGAGCAGCTCTTGTTCATAGCCATTGCGTGGGGGCAGGGATGCATAGAAAGCCCATATCCATTTAAACTATTTCGAAAGACGTCACTTTCGAGTTTGAAGGAGGCTATTGCCTCTAAATGGCCGTGCATGCATACGTCCTGGCAGTTCCAGGGTTTGAAAAACAGACCGTCCAGTGAATCTCTCTCCTACGCTGCATCGCTACAGCCCAAACTCGAACCAACGGCTATTTTCACACGCGCACAGTCGGCATTTTTCAGACTCAATCTTCCGACCGACCAGGAGTTCGTGCTTCGCGATTACCCTATAATCGACGACGACGGACCAGTGGGTGTCCTTGTCGGCCAGGATCCATACCTACAGGCAGAGCTACTCAGCCATGTAGAAGCTGGCGAATATTTCGAGTTTATTGCCCTATCAATCAGTACATTTGACGGCATTATTCTCCCAGATGCGACGACAAGCTCCGGAAACTTTCAGTATAGGGATCCCAAGCAACATCTGCGCGAAAATGAATCTTTGAGGGAGCTGACATATTTGGATAAGAAGGGGACACCGCTTCTCCCGATCCCAGTCGTGAATGCTATGCTCATTCGACGTACTGGATCGACAGCACGTCGTGTGGGTATAGCTTGGATTTATCTTAAGAAATGGGTGAAGGCGAGACCACAATTTGGCGATGTTTTCTTGGAGTAGCTGCCTACAGTGCCACCCACATGAAGTTATTCTGAAGCGGATTATTCTAAGACACTTACCACATTCTAATCCCCGAGGTCTGCCCAGCGTATATCGGCAGTGAAGAGTCCCATTGCCGAACAACCTTGCCCGAGCCTTTGTAGCCTAGGACAGCCTAGTGGCCCCACAAAAATCCCTTTTCGCCCCCACTACACAGGGTCCTGCTATGAAGCTGCACAACAACTCATCCAGAGTCCCAACTGCAGATCAGAATGTCTCCAATTCCAATCTGGCAGCTCCCTGAGCTTCTAGAGCGGGATGACCCCACCCCAACATGGATGGTGGTTTTTCTATGCCCAATGAAGGAGGAAGAGCGCGACGAAATCATGCAAAAACTCATCACCGTTCATGATGATTGGCCTGATCGTCCTTCTTGTGAACCGAGACGCTTGTTGCAAGTTCCCTGGCTGATCGACACACCTGCACATCCGTCGATTCTTTCCTCTATCGTCAAACGGGTGGAGGAGGCCGAGTCCTTGATTTTTGTGGATGAGCAGTCTTTGAAAGATGAAAAGGTTATTTTGGTGAATTATGAACAGTCCACAAATAAATTTGGAACTTCAAGAGCTCCTATTCATAGAGCCAATGTTCTTTTGAGTGCCGCAGCTGAAGGTATTGTCCTTGAGGGGATGATGCCGCTCCTCGAAAGTTCCGAGGGGATAACAGTACGTACTTCTTCTTACAGTTGCTCGATATAAACCAACCTGATATAGAAACAAGGAGCCAAGTCTTATGGCGAAAACCCAGTTTTTATCCTAGAAGAGATGACTGAGGAAGAGATCCGGAAGATCAAAGACCTATTTTCCGAAACTGAGGATTTATTCAACTGCGACCTGGATTGGGTAGACGTCTCGAGCAAACTTGAGGTCCCAGATATAGAAAGCCTTCTTGAGTATTTTGAATCTGAGCGACACGAAATGAAAAAGCCGCCACGTTATTTCCTTGCAGTGGATCGTGGCACTTTGGAAATTGCCAGTCGCCCCAAAGAAAACGAGACGTTGGAGGCTGTGATTCTTGCATCGCAGGAAGCTGGAGAGCTCCCTTTCTCTGATGAACTGGGTGATAGACACAGTGAAGTGTGTATGGGATATGGCGTTGTATCAAGGAGTGTTCAACATGCCATGGAGGCTGTGTTGAACCTTTCGTTGGCAAATATGGACTTTTGTGAACTAGCCTCTGGGCATGAATATGTGTACTGGAAGGGATATCAGGCTTGGGTGGATGCTAATATGGATGATTATGGTGAGGAAGGAGATAAGGAATTTGCGAGTGTTTGGGTTCCTGGCGAAGGTCGAGTTGACTGTGAAAGATACTGCTAAGATTGAACCTGTTCTATACCCTCTAATATCCATCTCTTCCAGTGAATGCTTATGCGACGCAAAAGCTCGAAGGCGGTCCCAGATAACTCTTCTTGACACCACCGAGATCTAGGACAATCTTCTCCAGAAGCAGATTTGGATGGTTTAATCGTACCCGGATTTTATGAGCACCTGCATCCAGAGAGCCAATGTGGTAAGACTTCTTCCAGATACAATCCATGACAGCATCTAGCCAGCCTTCTGCAGGAAGTTTGGCTTTGCTAGTGGATTCATGGACCAACATATCAGATGTAGGAGACTGGTCATCAATTTCAAAATTATAGGACATTTTGTGGTTCGGATCAAGGTCCAGTGTCATGTTGAAGTAGAGAGTAAGAGTGGACATCTCACGGTGAGAGAATGTGAAGATATTATACTCCAGGAATGGGACATCAGTAGCGATGCTTAGCGCATCAGCGTCAATGGTGACTGAGCCTTCGTTTCCCCGTCCCAGCTCATAATGATGAATATATGGTTCCCTGAGACCTCCAACAGCAGGAATGGAGACACACCCGTCTGCTTCCACGAAGCCGTAAAAAAAGCTGGGGACTCTGTGACCATGAATAGGAAGATGGACATTTTCAAAATCACCCTCCATCGATTTGATGGTAATCAGAACCTCCTCTTCACAGTCTGTCTCAACCTGATCCCAATCGATGTGGATCCAGATTCGTGCATCGTCGCTATCAGGATACAGAGTTCCCTCTTCCAATGAAAGACGAATCCACGGATAAGGCACCGACGCAGTCCAGTGAATTGTCTGTGTCCCTCGAGTGAAAATCTCAAACCATCGCCCCTCAGGGCCATACCGACTCATTGGTCCTAAAGTCAAACCAGGCACCAGATCCCGACGACTAGGATGAGTACGTTCGCTTTCTTCATTGATACGGCCTGCTCGAACGCCCTCATGACCCTCGATCGCGATGCCCATCTGACCCACAATTGGGTTACTATCCTGGCCCCGCTGAACATATGCCAGTCCGAAAATCGCGTCCCGCGATGGTGCATGCCAAGTATCGCCGTAACCGAGATGACTCTGGCACATAATATGATTCCATTTACCATCCAAAAGCGAGTGGAACTCCTGCGAGAGCTTGAAGTCGGCATCAAATAGATCAAGGACTTCTCGGAGGAGTTTGTTCGCAGTGTTTCGTCTTTGGCGGGCGTACAACTGGTTTCGGGCTTGGGTCACCCGGAGCTGGGAGAAGATTGTGCTGGCCTTTACTGGGTGGACGACGAGTTCCCAGATTGCTGCTTTTTGTTCATCGCTACCTTGGTCATAAATGATCTCTGCATCGGATGAAAGTTTCTTCCACCGTTTGATGATTTCGTCGGCTTCATTGTAGTTTATAAGAGAGAATGTTTCTGGGTCGATATGTTCATGTCTGCGGAGACGGACGAGACGATCGTATTCGTGCCAGATATCAACAATCCCCGGACTCAAATTGGCACCAAAATATTCATCAGAGATATCGGCCAGAAATCGAGGAATACTGTCTTCCTGGACCGAGTTGATGTTCCACGCCATTTCCATGGCCAAGGTAAGAGGCACCTCGATGGGTTTGATGTCGCCGACATTGAACACCCATATTTTGCGCGCATTCCGACGATACGCTTCGCGGAGCTGGTGATATGTTTTACCCTACACTTGTCAGTCATATTCATCCAAGGAGTATCCTGACTAACCAATGAGTTTGAGTTGATCCATTTATAGCTCCGAGGCGCACCGACATATTCAAAGTGATAGTATATACCTGCGCCTCCCGGACGAGTCAATTCAGCCCCGGATGGCAATCGCCGAAGAGACCCGAAATTATCGTCTGCAAACAGGAGAGTCACATCATCAGGTACAGTAAACTCGCCTGCCTGGTACAGATCCTGGATTTCCTTGTAAAGAGCAAGGACTTGAGGAACGGCATCCTCCCGCCCATAGATCTCCTTGAAGAGAGCGCGCTGTTGCAAGAGCACATCCCGGATAACAGCACCAGGATCATCGGTCACCATTCCCTTGTCATATTCGCCTCGAATACCCAACGTGAAATAGGACTCAAGGCCCTCGGCTCGTGAAACGCCTTTACGGAAGAATTCGATAATCTCTTCCCGGCTTTTGATCCAGTCCCACGTTCCGTCTGCACGCGGCTCCTCCTCAAACCACTCAGTTGTAGCCCGCTGCATCGGCTCATGATGCGAAGTCGACACACAGATCCCGTATTCATCCGCGATGCGCTGATTCTCCGGGTCATCCATGAAGAAGACAGCTCCGGGATTTGGATATCCAGGCCACATAGCCGGCCACATGAAGTTGGCTTTCAAGCGAAGAAGTAACTCGTAAACCCTCTTGTAGAAATTGCTGTTGTAGGAACCGAACTTCTCCAACACCCACCCTGTCAATGCTGGTGCCTCATCATTGATGAATATGCCTCGATATTGGATGCTCGGCTCGCCGTGAGTTGTTTGGATAGGGAGGGCATAGATCTGTGGGTGAAATTGGGCTGGGACATCGGCCCACCAATACCATCTGCATCGTTAGCAAGACAAGGTCTAGAAGTTGAGTATGGTGAACTTACGGAGATACACCAATCTGGCGGGATAAGGTGTACGCGCCAAAGATCGCACCGCGCTTGTCACTTCCCGCGATGATCAAAGCCTTGGAGCATCCCGTGATCGGGTTGTCCACGACCGCAGTCATGAATGATTCCCATTTTCCTTTGATTGCACCGGTGTCAATTTTCCCTTCTTTCTTAAGTTTTTTCAGCATCCAACTTGACTCAATACAGCCAATGATGATAGCCGTGCTGGTATTCACAGGGCTCAGTCTAGCCTCATCCACGAGCTGGAATGGACTCGCGTTGCCCCGTGTCACTCGACCAAAATCGCTGGCCAAGTCTTGACCCGCATGCTGAATACCAGCGAAGTCGACCGGGTCAATGAAAATAGAAGCTCCGACAAGATTGAAAAGGTCCGAAGACCCCTCGAAAGTGACAAGCTGCTCTGCAAACATGATGCTATGCCATACCGCAGTGGAATGACGCGGTGAACTTCTACCATTTTCACAACGGCTACAATGTGGAGCTACCCCCCACCCCTGCATGGTGGACCGGCGGCATCGGGCACAGCTTGAAAGGGATACCTGGAAATGAAATTCAATTGCGACGAGCCTTACGCATCTACCCGAGGTGCCGGGTAGGTACCAGCCGAGTAGCTATACCTGCATCAAATTCTAGCTTCACATTTACGAGTTTAGATATCACAGGCCAGCCTCCATGAGATTCGAAACCGGCCCTGAATTCATCTGTCCAAGCCGTGGCTTGCGGGACGACCGTTCGGGAGACAACAACCCGAGCGCGGCCGTGGGGGATTATGACGGACTGGGCCGGTGGATCCAAACTAGGGCTGTTACGGCCAACTCCGTTGCCGACCAAGCAATCAGAGCTCGGGCTCGGTGCTCCTGCACCGAACCCTTGGCTTGAGGTGTCACTAGTTCCAGTCGGATAAGAATTAGTCCCGCTTCGTCAAAACCCCGACCAGGGATGGCATATTCAAAGCGTGGGGGACAGGGACATTCCCCACGGGGCACATGTTTAGGTCCACCCCCGCTTCCCCGGATAAAGGAGTGTGGTATTCTTTTCCTTCTCTTACTCACAATTTACAGTTACGGTTGGCGCACGGAAGATATCTTGGCTTCAAATCACCTTGGGTCGGGATCATTTAACTGCTTCATTCGTTTCGTTTGGTCTTGACTGTCCAGGACACAAGGACACACTCACAATGGCCAAAACGGAGAACCAGGAGATTGAGAATGTGGCTGGCATGAACAATGTCGATGAGCCACAGAAAAATCATACGGATTATAGTCAGGTTGACAAGGAAATTGCCAAGTACGCCACCGATGGTGCTATCGAGATCGACGAAGCCACCAATAAACGGCTGAAGAAGATGATTGATAAACGGGTGTTGGTGGTGATGATGTTCACATATTTGCTGCAGACTTTAGATAAGGGTGCGCTGTCTTTTGCCTCGATCATGGGCATTAAGACCGATGCGCACCTGGTGGGTCAGCAGGTAAAAGTCCTTGAATTCTGTACTGTTGCTGTTGCTGACTGCCATAGTACTCATGGTTGACTACTATCGTCTATATCGCTATCCTTGTCGTTGAATATCCGGTGCGTATCTCACACTGATGCCGAGTGGCAGATGCTGATACCTGATAGGAAAACTGGATCATTCAGCGAGTTCCCATTGGAAAATGGCTTTCCATTAATATTTTGCTATGGGGTATTTGTATCTCCCTGATCGCTGCCATGAACACATTTGAAGGTCTGATTGTTCTTCGTGCATTCATGGGTGTCTTCGAGGCCGCATGCCAGCCGACTTTTGTCATGCTGTCGGCAACATGGTACAAGAGAGAAGAGCAGGCCAGTATTATCAACTTCTGGTAAGTCATCTACCAAAAACCACTAAAACCAATCGTTAACGTTCCTAGGTTCATGATGAATGGTCTCCAGAACATTATCGGTGGTCTTCTGGCCTTTGGATTCTCCTTCGTACCCTCCACCTCCCCAATCAAGTCGTGGCAGGCCCTCTTCATGAGTTACGGAATTATCACCGTGATCTGGGCCATATTCGTCTTTTTCTGGTTGCCCGACTCCATCATGCGCGCCAAGTGTTGGTCTGAAGAAGATAAGCGTCTGATGGTTGAGCGAGTGCGACAAAACCAAACTGGTCTACAGAACCGAATTTTCAAATGGGAGCAAGTGAGAGAGGCCTTTGCTGATCCACAGCGTAAGTGCTCCGATCATAAAACTGCACGATATATGCTAATGAATTTCAGTCTACGCATTCGCTCTCATCCAACTATTAACCACCATTCCCTCCGGCGGTATTGGTGCCTTTGCCAACATCATCGTCAGCTCATTCGGTTTCAGCACCTGGGCGAGTCAACTCCTCTTAATGGTCGTCGGAGCCGTCACAGCCATCACGATGATATCCTCCGCCTACCTTGACCGCTACTTCAAACAGACCATCATAATTATGATTCTCTCACTAGTCCCATCAATTATCGGCACATCAATCCTAGTCGGCATTCCATTCTCCTCAGACAAGAAAATCGGCATGCTCATCGCATACTTTATATTCTACTCATTTTTCGCTGTCCAGTCGCTGGGATTGAGTTTGATGTCTCGAAATGTGGCCGGTCAAACCAAGAAATCCATCGTCATCGCCTGCAACTTTGTTTTCTGGGCGGGTGGAAATGCCATTGGTCCCCAGGTTTTCCGGGCCAAAGATGCACCACGGTATTATCTTGCTTTTGCAATTATCCTAGGCTGCTTTGGACTGTGCGTTATTGTTCTTATTGCGCTGCGCATGTGGTACAGCATTCAAAACCGCAGGAGAGATGCGAAGATCGCTTCAGGGGAGGTTGTGCCTGATGTTAACTTTACGCATGCTTTCGAGGATATTACCGACCGGAAGAATCCTCATTTTAGATATAGCTACTGATTCCGAGGCCTTATTGTTGTTATCTGGAACCGTACATAGAATGACTTGCATCGATACAAGGTTGACCACCATATGAATATTTGCGATAAATTCAGGTGATATAGGACAGTAAAGACAACGCTAACTCCAGTGCCTGATATTTAACATGCATCAAGACTCAATGTCGCTCTTCTGATCAATCGTAACCTCGACATCATGCTGAACCCGAATATAATTCAATCCCAAATATTCTTCGAGTGGATTCAAATCCCGATCAGGCTCAGGACTAGCCTCCACCCGAGTAGCATGAGCAAATAACCTCACAACATCCTCCTCCTTCTTACCCCCAAACGAATCAATAGGTGTCATGCTGCGTTCCACAATACTCGCATTCATACTAGCTCGAGCCCCGTTGAAGATCCCACGAATAGAACCCCTCGCTCGAGAAGGCAAATGTTTCCGGATGTAGTAATTGTGTTCGAGTTGGAGTGCCCATTGAACGATTGGTTGCATGGCTGGGAGGCAGGAGCCGATTATTGAGATGCATGGCTCAATCGTGGACCAGAGGCATACTGGTGCGATGGTCCAGGTTATGTCGATGAGGCCTTCGCCCTTGAGTTTGGTTAGGTAGTGGATTCGGATGATGCTTGCCGCAAAGACACTATTACATCCCTGTTAGTATCGCCTACATCAACATCAATGGAGGTCGGGAGGGTCTTACAAGCATCCCAAAAACAAAACAAGCGAGACCATAATCTTCTGCGCAACTCGCATCTTCAACCGCCAAACAATCGGAATCGGCACCGCCATAACGAGGAAATCACAGACGACATTTGTAGCCGCGTTACCGATGTAATAGTTGTAAAAACTGTATCGATAATTTCCGCCCGTTTCATCGGCAATTTGTGTCCAGAAGTAGGAGATTGGCGCGGGTGCGAGGCAGAGTGCGATGGTGCATCCGACGAACCAGCCGATGGCGAAGAAGCATGCTAGCCAATTGAGCGGGTTCATGCCGAAGACGCGGCGGTAGAACATCAGAATGGAGATCTTGATCATGCATAGTTCGAAATTATAGATTAATAAGGAGACGAATAGCATCTTTCTTCATGTCAGTTGAAGTTTGATACTCATAGATGGGTTAGCGTACCTTTTTCATGGTGATCATGTGCCCGACTGTACAGAGCCAGACATGTCTTCCAAGTCCGTAGTGATCGGCTAGATAGTGTTAGAAGATGTTGATGTAGTGAAGAGGAATAAATACATACCCACAAAGTTGATTGCAAATATTACCCCGAGAGGAGCCTGTTCAATCAGTAAGAGCGTAGGAATGGGTATCGACAGATCTCCGAACTCACCATAGCAATAACCATAATCCAATCATCGAGTCGCAGTGTCTTATTAGTCCGGATGCGAACAAATAGGCGTATTGGAAGAACGATCGCTGCTAAAGCACACACGATTATGATGGCGATATTATTCCGAAGGTTTTGGTCTTGGGAGAGATCCACCCCCGCCGGCGGGGGTGAGAGCTCTCCGATGGTTGTTGATAGATTCATCTGTGCAGTCTGCCAGCAGACAATGACACGATGACACGAGGATCAGGGCTTTTTTTTCGACTTCGCTTCGCTAGTCGCCTATCACTTCGGTCGCCTATCCTTATTCCTCGGGGGCTGGTGCTGACAGTATAAAGGTAGGACCAGCAAAGGTCACAAAGTAGAGGAGCTCGCGCATGCCGGATCCGCCATCAACTTAAGGCAGCGCAGGACGGAAATAGCTACATGACCATGTGGCGATTCCCCCGCTAAGACCCCATCGGAGCGAATAAAAACAGCAGGAAAAGGATGGGCGCTGGGGCCATTCTTGTCATTTTGGGGGCGGGTGAACCTTGTACACGAAAAGTGGGCTTTTGACCCCCAACTTGTCAGATTAAAGTCGTGATTGCTGTTTTCGCTTACCCAGATGGGGGCGGAAGTATACTCTCTCGACCTGTCATTGGCCGAGAGACTTTGATCCTGAAGGATTCGTGCCAAGGCTTATAACTCCGGCTTTGCGTGCAGAATGTATTTTAATCTGGTTCTCACGGCGTTTTTTAAAAGAGGGGAGGGGATATTCAGGGAATATCTAGATGATTCATGGATTCGACATGGATTTGATTTAAGCATGTGGAGTGATGGTGACACGGGGGCCATATGTTGGGATGCAGGGAAGCTACTGGGATATAGAAGGGCAAGATTGCAAGTTTTGGCCCGAGCAGCCCCGAATGCACAGCCTGTGAGGGGGTAATGGTGTGCTAGAGACATGGGTATCTATGCAGGGTTGGTGCGTCACCAATTGTGCGTGATGATCTACCTGTTGATCCTGTGGGGGCCATGACACCCCAGTCTACGCTTGTCTAGCTGCATATTTACGGGAAAATGAGGAGTCGCTTGATGAAGAGTCGGTAAGCGTCTGCAATCGTCGTTCAGTCTTCCAGTTCTAAAAATACCGGCCTGTTGTGAAGCAATCTTAAACATGAGCTACAAGGCTGGGTAGCGTCATTACCGCACATAGTGCTGTTCGCCACGGGGGTTCGATAATAATGGCTTTCGAGTCAGCAAGTAAGCGAGTAAGCAATCGAAAGTTCCTTCTGGAAGCCAATTTTAGGTTTATCTGAAACACACAATGGTTCTCGCAGTCGTTTCAGAAGTTTCTTCTCAATGGATCTGCAGATCCGGCACCGAATCGGATCCACCTCTTAACCGAGTAGCCCACTAAGAAGTCTCTGGACCCACGGATGAAGTGGACCGAAGGCGCTCGCTACCGATCGCGACTGTAGTATGCTAAAATTCTGAGAATGTACGTCACAGGGCACAGGGCATAGGCTATTTCCCGTTTTGGTATTCGGTCATGCCATGCCATGGCAGTCTCTATCCAGAGGCAAAAGATTCAAGTCTGTACCTGGCATATGGATGGCTACATGATAAACTTCTTACCGTGATAAGAGATCTTAAATAATCGTAGAGTTCAAAGCCAGCCTCTTGAGCCTGGTCCTTCTATGGATTGTGTAAAGTAACCTGCCCATCTAAGTTGAAGACCCTTTCGGCAGTCTTCATTGATCAAAAACCCATGGGCTCAATACAGGAATTGCGATCATACCACGGTCCAAACCACAGCCAAACCCTCAGCCAAAACAGAAGAATACTACCAGGTTGGGATTGGCCACTTGGAAAGGATCCGGATCGCGAAGACCGTGCGCCACCACCAATTGCCTCATTTGGAACCACTGAAACAGAAGGAAGAGACCGCCTGAAAGCAAAAGCCTTGGCAGGCGCAGAGATGTCAAGTCTTCAGAGTTGAAGAAACTTTGCGCCTTGATATTCAGGTGTCCACATCATTCTCGGTGTAGAAGCAGTGATAGCCACCAGTGTAGAAGAAGCCTAGCAATAAGTACAAGATAACTTCCTATATACTGGAAATCACAGCTTCCATTGAGTCGTCTTGTACTGGCGAGGCCAAACACCCGATTTGCCCGGCGCCATGATCCCATTAGGATCAATAGCATTCTTCAGAAGCTCATTGAATTTCAAAAAGGCTCCATCATTCCAGTTGTACGTACCCATAATCTGATCCATAACCGCCAAGTGCGTCCGGTACTCTCCCCAGCCCTTAGCAGCACAATCATCAATAAGAGTTTTGATAAGCCAGTGTGCTTTTCTCTTTTGCGCGGCGTCCTTTTTGTTGAACACAATACAGACAATGTGATCTGTAGCCGGTATTAGTTGATGATAACCGTGAGTAGGGGGGAATACCTACGCATCTCTCGCATGCCGATGGTGAAAGTTCCGATAAAATCTAAACCGGCTTCGTGGCATCTCTTCTTTGTTACGGCGTATTGCTCCATTGCGTCCTTCCTTGGACCGGTGCAATTGGCGAGAAGAATAAATGAGCTCCGTTGGGAAGCCAGTCTATCCATTTGAGTTCATCATACGTCGGGATACCCCGCATGGTCTTGTCTCGGATGCGAAGAACTGAATTCTCGGGTGTATCTTCCGGGAAGTAGAACTGGGCGCCCGGGATGGCGGAGAAGGCCTTTTTGATGGCGGCCCAAAGGGCATTGCGGATTGGTTCGGGGCCCTGCGGCAAAGTTAGTACCCCATGTCGACTCTTGATAATGGAAACCCACATAAAGCGCTCCGTAGAAATTCCATCTACCGAGCTTGAGCTTCTTGGCAATTTCATTCAAACCTTCCTCCTCGAGTGGCTCTGTTTTCGATGTATAATCCTTCTTGGATCCCATGACTGCGGCATCTAACAAGATGTGCCGAATAGTAGGAACATTCTGAAGCGCCATGTTCAAACGCAGCGGCCGAATAATATCAACCGCCAGCTTCAAGTCCTCCTCCCGGGGAATTGTCACAAGGTAAGACTGATACCCACCAGGATTAGGCATAAGCCACATCCCAAGCTTCGTCACGATCCCAAAGTTCGACTGTGTGAATATCCCATCGACGTATGGACCGAAGCCATAATTGAATAGCTGGGCGGTCTTGTTCCATGGCTGATCTTCTGGTCTGAGATCTGCTGTTTCTGGACGGGTAGGCTCTGGGAGAGCACCCATGCCTGTTCGTAGAAGTTCGCCGTTGGGGAGGACGACTTCCATGCCACTGTGCATCATCCAATGGTCTAACAGGTTAGTTGATAGTTGTAGTATGATATCTGTGGTACGCACCGCCGTATGGTGTGTAGCCCACCCCGCGTTCCATTGTATTTCCAAGGACAGAACCACCACCGAGGTCGGGGGTATCGATCCAGAGTTTGTCTTGTAGGTTGTTGGCAACGAGGTAGTCATACAGCATCTGGAAGGTTACACCTTGAGTTGGGTCAGTCATATCCAGATATTTGACTTGTTTCTCTTACCTGGCTCCAAAAGACAGTACGCGCCCTCCACATTGACTTCTAGAATTTTGGTCATGTTCTTGCCCATATTCAGCACCAAACTGCCAGACACACGAGGCGCGGCACCGCCATACCCGGAGTTCCGTCCGATGGAAATCGGCCACAGGGGGAATGATAGCGTATTAGCTAGTCGCACGATCGCTCTGCCAATTGTGTTAGTAGATTTCTGTAAATCGTGATCTTCTACGACATACTGGACGTCGGAAACATTTCGAGGCGCTACTACTGCAGAGGCAAGGAAATAATCCTGCTCCATCACATGGTGAGGGTCATGGGTATATGTCGGATCCATGTATGACTTGTCGTCGATTTGATCTTTGGATGTAATGATGTCGACATTTTCACCGCCAACGAGTGTGGTTATCTCTTGGATGAACTTGTTGAAATCGGCGAGTGTCACCTTGGGAGGCAGTGCTAAAGGAGTGAACTTGTGAGAATCAGACATATTTTCAATGAGATTCTGAAACAATTGAATGAGGAGAAGGAAGAAGAGAGAAAAATTGGACAGCTGATTCTATTGACTAACTAGACCCGCTGTCATGCATTGTCTGATGAAGACCACCCTATCTACACTTACGATCGCAAGCGAGCTCCACCTTGCTCCGTGTCAGTTTTTCTAAGTACTGGAACGGAAATGATAACCAGTGATGAGATTATGAGGCAGCTGAAGCTATGACAGCGGCGTGGTGTGAGTGGGGAGAAGCCCCACTGACATTACGTCTAGATGGGGCCGAAGAGGGGAAGAATGGAAGAATCTCGGCAATTGCACATATGTCTTCATGCTCAGTCATCAATTCCTACATGGAATCATTCAAGCGAACAACAAGCTTCTTCCCATCCACCTCATGAAGGCGTTGCATGGTATCCATATAAGAATCCAGGTTCTGCATCTCAACCACAGTAACCTTAGGCACAACCACACCTCGACGCACAAACTCCGCGGCCTCGGCAATGTCAGCTCGATCCCCCGTAATGCTGCCGATCATCCGAATCCCATAATCAATCAAAGTAAGTGGATGGATCGACATCTTCTGAGGGGGTGGCGGGATTCCAACCGCAATAAGCGTCGCAAAATAATCCAAACACTCGATCGAAGACTCATACGCCGACACAACACCAGCACAAACAATAGCAGCCGCACAAAGCTTCCCACCCGTTTCCCTCAACACCGCGCTCTTTAAGTCCTTATCCTCTTCATAATCGATGTAAACTTCCGCTCCGGCTTCAATGGCAATCTCCCCCCTTTTTGAACCACCGTCAACACCGATGGCCCGATACCCCATCGCTTTCGCATAAGACACCGCCAACGCCCCGACTCCACCCCCAGCACCAGAAATAAGCACCCACGACCCGGGGGTGATCCCAGCAACCTTCAGCGCCTTATAAGCCGTAACACCAGCACACATCACCGGTGCCAGTAGTTCAGGAAGAACGTCCTCCGGTAAAGGCGTAATGTAGCGTTCCGGAACAGCCACGTAAGAAGTCAATGTGCCCGAAACATCGCGACCACTAAATACCTGCGTCTCGCACCGGGTCATATCTCGTGCACAGTTTTGACACGAGCCACACGCATCACGGATCCAGCCTACACCGACCGTTTGACCGAGCACGGCGCTGGGACTCGTACATGCGGCTCCGACCTGGATGATTTTGCCCACTCCTTCGTGGCCGAGGACTTGCTGAGTTGGGCCAAGGTAGCCTTTTGCGAGGGTGATATCTGTGCCGCAGACGCCTGTGACAGATAGTTTGACGAGAACTTGTTGCGGGGTAATTTTGGGGACTGGAATGTTCGCAATATCGAAGGCGAAGTCCGGGCCAGGCTGGGAATTGTGAGTTTAGACCAATATGTGAATTGAATTGGACTTACGTTTCGGAGTATGGAGGCCTTTTGGGTTTCAGGTATGTTTATATCGGGCATTGCGAAATTGAATTGGTAATTGAGATGGCCTGCTTGGATCGAGGTGGATATTTGAGCGCTATTTGGAATCTTATCAGGTTGAATAAGGTATCTAACCTGACTGGTGGTTGTAGAAGCTGCTGCTCTTTTGTTGGACAAATCTTTGTCGATGTAATGAAAGGCCAATGTTTAGCCAAGTGGGTTGACGATCTTGTCACATGATGGACACCTCCGTAACTTGGCCAAGGAAAATGCCTGAAAAACAGTAATATTGCAGTATTTGTATTTCCGACCGAATGATATTGTCGAAAAAAGCTATATTCAATAACATTCCATATAGTTACATGGATTGTTAAAAAGAGCAGACCGAGAATGTCTTTTGACGAAACGGGGGGGGCTTCCCCGTGGGCCCATGGGTTAAGGGAAGCCGAGTCCCCGGGGAGACTCCGATTTCTCCGGGCCACGCAGTGGATGAGCTTTCTCGCGCTTAAGATGTGATCTATCATTTTGTATCCCACCTTTGTACATTAATGCAATTAAGCGCATTGCGCCACGGTTGAAGTTGATCCTTGAGAGCTTAATTCCGAAATGACGTAATTCATCAACATAAATAACATAAACAAGATTCCTGTCTTGCGCAATTTCCAATTGACCAGCATCAGAAATAATCATAATCATAATCTTAATCAAATCAACGGATCGCGTATAGTCCTAACCCTCCGTACAATCTTGGAAAACACCGGCCGAATAAATTCCTGCAACCACAGCGGAGCAGCTCGAATAGACCCGGCCAGCGAAAGATGTCCAGGAAGCACAACCTGCCCACTCCTCCTTGACACAATCTGCTCAATGATAACGTCCGAGACAGCCTTTGGAGACATGATTGGTTGTCCGAAGTGAGATTGGTAATCCGTGAAACCCTTGATCATGGGGGTTCCAACCCAAAGTGGATGAACGATACTAAACAATCATCAGTTAACTCGAATTTCCTCTGGACACGGCCGTGTGCCTGGAACAAATATTTGGTGAAACTAACCTCGTCCGCACATTCGGAGCATTGTACCAATACTTCAACTCCTGCCTCAACCCCTCATGAAAAACAAGCGCCGAGGCTTTCGAGCAGCAGTAATCCACCATCTCGCCCACGGCCACGAAACTAGCAACGCTAGCTACCGTGATGACGTGGCCGCGGTTCTCCCGGATCATGTAAGGCAGAAACTCCTTAATCAACAGAAAATGAGCGAGATTGTTCACTTCGTATGTTCGTCTGATCTTCTCCTCTGTTTTCTCAAGGATTGTTCCGTGTTCGAAAACGCCAGCGTTATTAATTAAGATTGTTGGGTCGCCGTGTTCTGTTTTAATGAGGCGGGCTACTTCGGAGACTTCCTTCGAGGATGTGATGTCTGCTTGGTAGAAGACGACATTGCGGGGAAGGGGATAGGTTGGTCTCTGGATGTCGAGGATGACCACGCGGAGTTGTTGATTGGAAAGGTCTTCAGCCAGTTGTTTTCCAATTCCGCTTGTACCGCCTGTTAACAGGACCAGTTCGTATTCCGGGTCCCATTTTTCCGTGCGTTGGAAGTTGTTCAACACCAGTTTGGAAAGGCTTTTATGGAGGTAGTATGTTAAGACGGAGCTTCCTAGTGCTCCGAGGAATACAGTTGAAGGGATCTTGAGGTTGACGGTATTCATAGTGCGCTCTGAGAGCCACTGCATCCACTTTTCGTTCCTCATGACAGAAAGAAAAGCAATCTGGCCGGTAAAGTTTTTCTCAGTCGAATCATGCCATATTTATTCTCGGGTCGCTCAGCTGCTCCGAGGTCTTCGTCGCCAAGTTCATCCATTTCGTTAGTACTTTACTTTTAGACTACCCTCATCCGGCTAGCCCGACGAACTAAGTCTGCACTCGTCCGAAAGAGCCAATGTCAGAGCACCCGTCTTTCGTGTATCGGATAATACACCCAGACTCTGCTGACTTCCAATTTGTGCTTGCGACCGAGAGCAATACACGTGTGGTTGCACGGGCGCTTGATGCACGGTCCTGCTCAGTGCTGGGCCTATGATGACCCCTGTATGAGAGGCTCTACATATGAATGGTTCGTGAAGAAGACCCTCAATTTTAAGTTTGTTCGTTCATGTCTGGGTGCCATTGACTGTGAAGATGTGCTGATCGTGAATGTCTTATTCGTTATCGTGAAGTTGACGCGAGAAATCGGTCGCAGACGGACCGCCGTGTTTGGTCATGCTGAGCTGATTGTACTTGGATCCCAGCCTATCAGATTGGAAACATTTATTATGGGTCAGCTTGTGTGTCGCCTCGGGCCGTGTGGCCCCACTGACAAAGGCATTGTGTGCCTGGTTCAGTGGAACTGGAATACGGTTCATGTCACTATCCGAAGGTCAGTGGGTTGTACCACATGAGTTAAGCTTGTGGTACCCGTTCCTATGCTCGCTCATACTGGACTTTTCAGTTTGTCGATGGTAAGGCAACACGATGTTGGCATGCAGAAGCTTGTTGATGGTAAGGCAACACGACGTTGGCATGCAGAAGCTTGTCAAAGAAGATGTGCAGCGGGGAAACCAAATAGGAGATAAGAGATAAGAGACCAAAACATGGAATTTCTTGAAGATCTTATAACCTATTGAGAGCTTTCATCGTTTACCTTGTCATCTGCCCCAATCGAACACGCTTTACACATACGAGTCTGCCCAAGAAAAAAAAATGGATCAAAAAATAGATAAAATAAATAATATCATTAAACGCATTAATCATATCCAGGATAAATTTAAAAGTCCTTTCAATCATGGGAATACATAATCATAGCCAACTTCTTACAATGAATTCAAAAGGCCCTCAACCAACGGCAACAAGCTCGAGACATCATCAATAATCGTAGCCGTCTCATTAACGAACTTGGAGGTGAGCAGGTCACCAGCGTTGGTCAGAAGGGAGTGCAATTCCTTGATAGTAGCCGGCTGGAGGAGGGATTCGAGCTCGGGCATGGAATTGTCGAGACTGGTCACCAGACCGCTGAGGGACTTGACAGTCGAGGGCGTGAGGAGCTCGCCAGCCTCGTCGATGAGGTTCTTGGTATCGGTGACGAAGGCGGTATCCAGGAGGGTTGTTCCGTTGCCTAGGAGGTAGGTCAGGTTCTTGAGAGTCGTGGCGTTGAGGAAGTCCGCCGTGATGTTGGGGACGACCGGCACCAGGTGGTTGAGGAGCTCGCTGAGACCGCCGACCACGTAGGGTGTCAGGAGATCGTGAGCGCCCGAGATGAGGGACTCGGTCTCGTTGACGAAGGTTGGCGAGAGAAGGTCGTTGGCGTTCGTCAAGAGGGAGGCGATCATCTCGATGTAGTCCTTGGTGAGGAGCTTCTCGACCTCGGGGAGGAGTGGGGTCACCTCGCTGAGGATACTCTTGAGGCCAGAAACCAGCGATGGGGTGAGGAGACCGTCCGCGCTGCTGACCAGGCTCTGGGTCTGGTTGACGAATGAGCTGGTGAGGAGGGCGTTGCCGTTGTTGAGCAGATCCTCGAGCTCCTGAAGGGTTTCCTTGGTGAGGAAAGTCTTGATCTCGGGAAGCAAGGGAACAACAGCGCTGAGGATCTCCTTGAGAGCATTCGAGACTGATGTGGTCAAGAGAGCAGAAGCGCCAGCCACGAGAGACTTGGTCTCCGACACGAACGAGTCGGATAGCAGATCGTTGCCGTTGGTAAGCAGAGTCTGGATGTCCGAAATGGTGTCGTTGGTGAGCAAGTTCTTGATCTCCGGCAATAGCGGTACAACGGCAGTGAGAATCTCCTTGAGAGAGTTGCTGACCGAGGTAGTAAGCAAGGCAGAGGCACCAGCCACGAGAGACTTGGTCTCCGAAACAAACGAGTTGGACAGAAGATCGTTGCCGTTGGTAAGCAGAGTCTGGATGTCGGTGATAGTGGCCTGGGTGAGCAGGCCCTTGATCTCCGGGAGCAATGGCACAACAGCGTTGAGAATCTCCTTGAGCGAGTTGCTGACCGAGGTGGTAAGCAGGTCAGAGGCTGAAGCAACCAGACTCTGGGTCTCAGAGACAAAGTTCGCAGAGAGCAAGGAGTTGCCGTTCTTAAGCAGGTTCTCCAGCGCAGTGAAGGTGGAGGCTGTGAGGAAGGACTTCAGCTGCGGCAGTAGAGGCACAACAGCGTTCAGGATCTCCTTGAGAGCGTTGGTCACGGATGTGGTCAGGAGGGCAGTGGCGCTCTGAATCAAGTTCTGGGTCTCGGTGACGAAGGACTCGGTCAGAAGAGAGTTGCCGTTCTTCAGCAGGCTGGCGAGATCTGTGAAGGTCTCCTTGGTGAGGAAGTCTTCCAAGTTGGGCAGCAGGGTGACGACATCGCCCAAGATCGTCTTCAGGGCGTTGGTCACATCGGTAGTCAGCAGATCGTTGGCGTTGTTAACCAGGCTCTCAATAGACTTGACATTATTGGCAGAGAGCAAGGTGTCAGCATTGTCAATGAGGTCGTTAACCTTGCCGATGTTGTTAAGCAGCGTCTGAATGCCGGCCAGGTTCTGATCAGACAACAGAGTATCCGCCTTGTCCAGAATGTTGCTCAGAGTCTGGGTATTCTTCGTCGACAGCAGGGTGTTGGCGTTGGTAATGAGGTCACCAATAGCCTGGGTGTTCGCGTCGGATAGCAGGACCCGGATGTTGGTGTCAACAGGGGGAGCCAGACCGGTGGACAGGTACTTGAAACTTGCGGTGAACTCGTTCAGGAAATCGGGGTTCAACAGACCCTCCAGACCATCCGCTAACTCACCCAGATCAGTGCCAATGGAGCTAAGACCAGAACCAGACAGAAGGCTCTCAAGGCTGCTTAGAAGCCCACTGCTGCTGCTGCTGCTGCTAGTTGAGTCGGTAGAGTCGGTAGATGTGGACTTGGTGGCCGAGCTAGTCGTTGTGCTCTCGGTGTTGGCAGACTCAACCGCCGCGCTAGCACCAGCAGCGGAAGCGGCAGCGCTTTTCGTAGCAGCGGCAGCGTTTGAGTTTGCGGTATTGGCATCGACGGTAGCAGCATTAGCAGAGGCAGCATTAGCTGAAGCAGCATTGGCATTGGCATTAGCAGCCGCACTGGTGGCTGTGTTCTCAGTGGACTCCTCCGAATTGGCAGCATTGGCAGCCGCAGCGGTTGTTGCGGCGGCCTCCGCAGCATTGGCACTGGCTGCTGTGGTAGCCGCATTTGCAATGGTATCGGCCGCATTGTCGACTGCAGCAGCCACGCTGTTCTGACTGTCAGCAGCAGAAGCAGCAGCAGTGGATGCCGCAGCGGTCGGCGACGCGCCTGTGACCGAGGAGACGGCCAGGAAGGCAGTTGCAAGGACTGGAATAAAACGCATGTTGTCGGTGTGGCTCCAATATCTTGTGTATGCGTTTAATCCGCAGTCACAATGGGCGTCGGGCTATATGGAAACCGCGAAAGGAGAGCCTGGGGAGAAAAGTCCATGGACGCGGGTCGCGCCAGGTCTTTATTTTGGCGGGTCGTGGGATCGTCCATCTGGGGTATCATTTCGGGGGGATGCCTCCTCCGCCCGAGTCTTGCGCTAAGAGGCTGCGGTGGAGGAAACCGAGATGTGGATCGCCGTCCGAGGCAGCAAGCTCGCCATGTGATAAGCAGAAAAAGCAAAATCCCGTCCCATCACTAGCGTTGAGAATCGCATCTTTGACATCACTCGGGTTCCTGGGGCTTGAGCGGTGCGCCATCGACCGGGGTATCTAGGGGGAACTAGGCTGGATCCGAGGTAAAGGGGAGCCACAGCTTGTACGAACCCGGTTCAGGGGCGTAAAACCACCAGTTCACATGTGTTGCCTCAATTTGGCATTGTTTAATTTCGTGGCTTTTGTGGAGATAGGTCGTGTTGGAGAGAAAGCAAGAACGGGCTAGGGGGTTAGCGGTAGGGCGCTAAACCCAGAAGAGCGGATCGTTCCCCACGTCGACACCCATTGTTGGGTCGAACCGAGCAGACCAAAGACCAAAATGAGGGGGTTTCGGAGCTTGAGCTAGAAATGGCAGCAAAACCTACCCCGGACCTACTTAAGCGGGGCCCAAGTGGGGTGTTATTGGATGCAAAGCCTTGGAATTGGACAGTGTCCTGCGTCCTGCGTCTACGGTGGAACCCGACGATCATTACTCCACATGTACATAATGCGCCGGAGAGAAAAAAAAATTAAAAAAGTGCCATCATTGGTTCGACTGCCAGGGACCAAAGACCCTGCACAGGTTCCTGGATGCGTCATTTAGTATCCTATACGAATGGTCAAGTACTGCTTTTTCGTTTCTATCTTTTCTATGTTTCGCATGTTGAAGCCGTTGAAGTGGGCTATCTCCACTCTTCCCATATCTCCTCTGATCGACGGGAATTATCTCCATGACGGAACTATGCATTTTCTGTACTAGCGCAATCATCTAAGACATGCAATCGTGGTCACGTTCCCCCGATGATTGCCATGATTCTAATTGGTTGAGTCCGACTTTTCTTTTCTCTCCACTTCCCCGGCCCATCGCCCATCTTCATTTCCTGCTTTCCAAGGTTCTTGTTTCTTCCCCATGTTGCGTCATGTGGAGAGCTGCTGAACGTGAGCAGTATCGACAGGTTAGTCAATTCTTAGGATGATCATTATCTAATATAGCAGACAAAGTAATGACCGCTCAGGGGGAGAGTAGTAAAAGGGGAAAGTGGCATCACTGCCCCAAGCAGGGGAACCCGACCTGTGGAAAACCTCGAAACGAGTGCAATTCTGAGCCATTGATCGGCCTAGAATGAATCAGTGCTTTTCTCACGTCATACAACAAGTTTGTGCATATACAGTAAAATGGTGCAACCGACGTGGACTAAATCTCGCACGACATACATTATCGTGCGTCGCTTTGACTCCTGGACCCGCACGCTAAATCCTGCATGCATACTAGAAAGCTCTATAGCCCGCTAGTTCAGCTCAGGCTCCACGAGGTCTGTAGTCCGTTGTGCGAAAAAAAAAATAAAAAAAGATCTATCACACAAAGTCCTGCACGATCGGAACTCGCCGCCAACCCGATGCCGATGGCGAAATGGTCAGGCATAACACCATGGATTATGACAATAAACATAATGGAACTGATTACTTTGTACCCCATAGACGATAGCAAAATCTGCGAGATCCAGATCCTCCTTTCTTCAGCTAGGGCCTCCCGATTTCAACGGGATCCACATGCCTCTGTGGGACGTGATACATCGTAGAGCCGGGTATTCTTCTTTATTTAGTCACCGTATTCAACCAGATAGAATTTGTAGAAAATCAAATTTCAAGCTGATCCGATGTCCGTGTACTGTAGGTAACATGTTGGCCGGAAATAACATTAGCATGGCGCCGCAAAAATCTTGTTAATGCCCGATCGTAAACTTTGCTCACATTCGAGTTTTCTCTGCAACAGATCGGCATTGACTCAACGGTTGCGGCTCTCTATTTTCCAGGTCAAATCTCCCAATGTTCTATTTATGAGGTTATTGAGACTATCCACCGCGTCTCAGGTTGTCCCCATATTTCAGTATCAGACCTGACCGGCCCGACCCTGAAAATGAACCTTGTGTGATGAAAATTCGGACATTGGATGTGCTCGTACCTTTCGGGGTTGTTGCCTAATGGCTTTACGTTTTGCCTCTATTCAAGCCACACAGAGCTTACCGATAGATTAAGGGTGCGTTTGGGCCAAGTTGCGGGGTTATCATCCAAGCCATTCATTTAATTTTCATTAATATCGAAGATTCCGAGGCTTAAATATCTGCGATAGATTAATCATGTGTTATTCCATCATCGCTTTCTTCAACGTACATTCAATCAAAACACAGGCCCAGGGTTACCCAACCCAGACCTGCGTTTGGCGAGGTCTAGATAATTCCCACGCCACTTTTAAAATAGCAATGAGTCGCTTATTATTCATAATTGGACAAAGTAAGTTGATGTGAATCTTCTCATCGGTCGCGGTCGTGGCAAGACCCTGGACGATGCCTACCAAGGCATGTTTGCATGCAGAGTATGGAGTGACCTTTATAATCCTTGCAAAGCTGGCAATAAGAATGATGTCGCCTCCTGTTGGGCTCTTTCTTAGGTAGGCCAAAAAGGGCGCCTTTGATGTTGACATCAATTTCACCCAATGGCGGTTCTTGCTGATAACCTTTCTCTTGATGAAAAATACCTGAGTATGTCTAAATGCCGATGGAAATTAGAATGTCTACCCTCGCAAACCGTTCATCAGTGGTCGCATCTTTAGAGTCGAAAACTATTTTAGCTCCGTTCTCTGTAATCCATATAGTCCCATCAGAAAATAGGTCATGCAAAGGAGCTTACCTCTGAATAGGTTCAGAGTCGGTATACCAATTCCGATAGATCCACCAGTCAGATTCACAACATTGTCTTTGACAGAGCTAAGCAGCTTAGGCATGAGCTTAACATGTCCCATTTCGTTAATCATATTCAATATAGTTGTAGCAGATTCAAGTGGAATATGCAAGTGAATTGATGCTCGATATTAAATACTGTACATATACCCGTGGACATTCCAATTTGGTTGTCCCGAGCCCTATATATATTTACACGCGCGGGTGCTATTATCGATTCTCGTTTAGACGCTATATACAGGTTTGGCTTGCCGATAGTGCCCAGTAGGAACAATCGCCAAGAGACGTGGATACATTAGCCTTGGACGAAGCTTTTTCTTCCTCTCAGTATTGGACAGGGATAATTACATAGTCGCAGTATTAAGCTTTGGAATCCAAGGTGATCCTTATCAGGTAGAATTGATCGAAGTAAAGGCTCAATTTAATAGCCAATCCAGTATTGCCAAATCATTGTCCCTGATCACCAGACAGGACACTTTGCCTCGTTCAAGGTCTGTACGGTTAGGGGTTGTTTACTATGTGTGCGCCAGGTGGTGTTGGAGACAAACATGAGTGTTTGATTGGGCCATTTGGCAGAGATCCACCGCTTAATATTCTGCCACAATTCTCAGGCAGAATTGAGGCCAGGTTTGCCTGAACCCCCAGCTCAGTAGGGCCCTACTGAGCTGTAGTCACTTGGCTGATAAGGCATAAAGGCATCAACGGGCTGAGTGTGATTAATCTAAGTCACTGTTGACTACATAACGTCCTAAACATGGCGTAGGCATTATGTTATAGCTCTCAACCGGCATAGAATGATAGTTTCCTAAAAAAGATCCTAAAATATTCTACAAATAAATATCATTTGCATGGCAGAGTCATACTCTTCTCTACTGTTGGATTAATAGGCTATTAGAGGTTGAACTTGCAGTGCAGGGCTGCCAGGATCATATGGATGTGAGCCCTGAAGACCAGATATGGAAAAAAATCCAACAAGCACAAAAAACACTCCAAATACGGACTTTTGCGAACCATCCACTTCTAGTCCTTCTGTATTCACTTCTCAACCTCAGCCTTAAAGAAAATCTCCTCCACACCTCAACCTTCACACCTCTACCACCACCCACCGACTCCCTCCATTGAATTATTCCACATCATACATACATCAAGTCTTTTGTGTTGTCATCCGCTACGGTAAATCACCATGACTCAGTCAAGCCACACATCTGCATGGGAGACGAACACGGAAATCGACTTCAATGCCCAAGAGGCTTTCGCACCTCAAAGCCCTCTCGATATCCGAAGCCACTGCGCACCCAAATGCTCCAGCAGATTTCAAGAGCGTTCTCGATCCCCCTCGTTCTTCGACAGGAAGAAGAAGAAGAGAACACGGGCCGAGAAGGTACAAGATCTCACCTTGAACTCCAAAGATGTATCAAGAGACTGACAAGCCTAGGCCCTTGATAAAATCCGAGCCCAGAATAAGAGTATTGCCGAGAAAACGAAACTTCCTCTGACCTTCGGGCAACTCTACGTAAGACGATTGAGTCTCATGCAGGAGTGACTTTCCAGGGAATTACTAACATACTTCTAGCGACTGCCTTTCAAGACCCGTTTGCGACTCCTAAGCCAATGGTATGATGGGAACATCTGCCCTGAGAATCTTCAGGATGTGTACTACCGGGAACTGAACGGCCACAAGGAGCACATGAAAGTCGTGAAGTTGGATAGGAAGATTGCGAGGGCCCTCGCCAACGTGCATGTGCCCGAGCTGCGAGGAAAGATTGAGGAGATGCGGTTTGCCCTGGGATGCTTGACTATCGCCTCGGAGGATGAAACCATGCATTGAATGCTATTACTCCCAACGATGTGAATTCTGAACTTGCATCTAACGAAGTTTTTGTCTGATATCGTTTGCTTTTATCTTTATCCCATTTTCATCTGTTCTTACACGAGACTCGATAGGACAAAAGGCAATGCATAATATGAGATTCAGCACATTCTACACAAAAGGAAGCACTAGATGACTGTCATAATCTCCTCCCATATGCATCCAGTGTAATCCCCGGTTCAACGTGTGGTCGGCACCAAACTTGGAAAAACCCTGATAGCGACCCCCGACTCTCAGCTGCAGGGACTCTCCAACTTCATATTCCACCCCCATGACCCAGATCCCAATTTCCAACCGCACCACTGTGCCAGGGGCAACCTTCTCTTCTTTCTCGTGAGTGTAGAAGGGCCAATTTGGATGCATCGACCGAGAAGCATCTATTTCTCGGTTTGATGCACGCAGAATCCCAGTGGGACCTTGGTAAAGGATGAGTTCAGAATGTTCCGTCTCTGGTATCTCTGCAATTGATGAGACCGGCAAGTTCTTCCAAGGAATATTAAAGTTTAACAGTCTTTCGCCAGAGCTCGAGATCTTCTCCAGAACGAGAAACACATCCATGTCATCGAGATCATCACAGTGCATGTAGAGTACCGCTTTGGGGATGCCTATGAGCTGCGTCCGCTGAGGGAATGTGTACTTGAAAGCCACACCTGCATCTGGGTCTTGAGAATTATACGAGACGGCCGTCTCAGGACCACATGGCTTATCAAAAGTCAAACCATCGGGTGTCAAGTATGCCTTTCGGTACTCGGTACGCGACGGCGGGAAGTCTGACTCGACGATATTCTCGATCGGCGTTTTATCCCCGAATCGCAGAAGGGACATCCGGACTCGAGGTGTCGATTCCCAGTCATTGTTAATGTCTTTCAAATACTTGTCAAAGAAAGACAAAAGCTCATCTCGCCCTTCCTGATTACCCCAAATATCATACCACTCCTGATAAGGGTGCCAGCGAAGCCATTTATAAGGAGAGTCCACTTCCAGCCAACCCCTGATCGCTCCCATTCCGTGCATAGTGTTCGTATATGTACCAGTGATATACGTCGGGATGTTGATCTTGGTCATGTCAGGCCGTTTGTCATTCCACCAGTCATTTGCATGGGGATGCTGCTCGAACATTTTGCGGAAACTCTCAATCCCGTGCCTCCCTCGAAGCATGTACTTGATTATCAGATTGTCGAAGAGATCGCCACCATATATACCTCCTCTTGCAAACTGTTCCCGATAGAGATCCCCACATCCTTCCCAAGGTGCAATCGCCTTCAAAGATGGTGGCTGCAAGGCGGCGATGAACCACTGGACAATCGCCAAGTGGGAGTTGCCGGCCATACCAACATTCCCATTGCACCAGTCTTGTTTGGCAATCCACTCAATTGCATCATATCCATCCTCCGCTTCTTGGGTCCCCATGATTACCATTACTCCCTCCGAGTCGAAGGCGCCCCGAGAATCCACATTGACGATGGCGTACCCGCGATTCACGAATTCGGCGGGATCGGGTCCTTCGAACTTCTCCAGGCCGCTGAGCGCATCCTCAGGTATTCCAAGATTCCATGGTGTCATCAGCCTGAGGGATTGTATTCCGTTGAACTTTTTGCCGAAGGGACTCCAGGAGAGGACTGCTGGTGTGGTTCTATCGAGAGCGCCGGGAGGTCGGTAGATATCTGCGTAAAGGGTGCAGCCATCTCTAACCGGAATGGCAACATTGTGTTCAACGAGAATATTGCATGGTAAGATCAGTCGTCCAGGTGCCGTTGAAGTGCCTTTTGCTAGCACCTCCGAGCGCGGTTGAAGACCTGGATAATCTTCGCTTTGCTCTGGTGCTGAGAGCTCCTCCCACGGAATATCCACATTGAAATTGACCATGATGTAACAAGGAAAAAGGAATCAACACAGCTGTAAAAATTTACCGACGAGACTTGACGTGTATAATATAGTGTAAACATTTGTTGTCCACTCATCCGGCTCGGTTCGGTTCGGTTGGCGGCTCGACCCCAGATTGCGTGTGCCGTGTGGGGGCCCCACAACAGAACCCCGGGGTAAACGAAGGGATTGCTTTTAAGGAAACTTTGATGGGCGAAAACGACTAGCTATAAGAATGTGGCTCCTATCCAGCTCCACAGTCTCCGCCAAAGCTACCCAGGTTCTTGCTTTGCTTCAAAAATTCTCACTATGGACAAGAGCGACATATTGCACGTTGAACTTGCTGAGCAAGGTCCCAAACCACCTACAGGACTGCATGTTGAGCTGTTCAAAGGAGATGAAGTGGTGCTAATTCCGACCCCATCGGCGGACCCCAGGGGTATGTTCTATCCTTTCTCAGAAACCCGGATTCTGACCAGATGAAGATCCCTTGAACCTTCCCCCATGGCGCAAATGGATCCTCCTGATCCTGGTTTCGGCATTCAGCTGCACGGCAGTTGTTCTTGCATCAGGAATGGGATCCATTTTTTCCGTTGTCGAGGCTTCTTATCCTGGACAAGAAGCCAAAGCTAATGACCTGATGACTTTTCCGACTTTATTCATGGGAATCGGGAATCTCATTGCTATGCCTTGGGCTTTCACAATTGGTCGTCGACCCGTGTTCCTTGCCTCAATCCTGCTGCTTCTTGCAGGTGGAGTCTGGTGCCAGTGCTCTACTAGTCTGGACAGTCATATTGCTGGCCGAGTTATTATGAGCCTTGCCGCCGGACAGAGTGAAGCGCTAGCGCCCCTGATCATCCAGGAGATTCATTTTGTCCACGAGCGTGGTCGGAAGATTGCATGGTTTATATTCATCCAGAATATTACGTCGGGGGTTTTCTTCGTGATCTCAACGTACATGGTCTCAGCCTGGGGCTGGAGATGGTGGTATGGATTCTTCACGATTATGAACGCGGTGATCTTCGTCTTTTCTTTCTTTTTCGTAACGGAGTCTCGATTTGAGAGGACAGAGGAGCAAATGCGTGGTGAAGTTCCAGACCCGAAGACTGTCGACGCGTCTGCTGCGGAAGAACAATACGAGCCTCGTTGCTGGCGCGATGATCTCAAGATGTTTGTTTCCAACCCTCGAGTTTCTGATATACCAACTTTCTACAAGCATGTTTTCCAGGGCCTATTTATCCCGACGACTTTTTGGCTGCTTCTTTTGAATGGCTCCAACCTCGGAACATATGTCTTCGAAGCCTCGACCTTTGCCAGTATCTTGATGGCATCCCCATATAGCTTCAGCTTCGACGCGCTCGGCTACGTTCAAGCCGGTCAGATTGTTTGTTGCCTCGTCTTCCTTCCCTTACTTGGCTATGGAAGTGACATGGTCATCCGAAATTTCAGTCGTCGCAACAATGGACTATATAAGCCAGAATACCGACTACCAGTCATCGCAATCCCAGCAATTATTGGTGCCATCTGTGGTATCATATACGGAGAGGCGGGTGCACACCCTGAAAAATGGAGCGTTGCATCGATTGTCATTGGATATAATGCCAGTTACTTTGCATTCTTGGGAGCCAACATTGTTGGCATCACATACGCCGTAGACAGCTTTCCATTTCGTGCGGCGCCATTCTTGGTTGTCATTTGCGCTGGACGAGGATTTATTTCTTTTGGATTGAGCTATGCCACTTTACCTGCTATTGCTACGCTTGGGTATGATGGGACCATGATTGTGGAGGAGGTTATCTGTATTGTGTTGGCTTTGTTCGCCATTCCGATGTTCTTCTTTGGTCCTCGTATCCGCGACTATGTTCAGAGATGGTGTGATGATGAGAAGACCCGTTGATATAGCTAGTCACTACCAGTGTATGTAGCGCAAGAGGCAATCTGGAACAAACATTCTGAATTATGCAAAAGCCCAACCTTATGACGTTTACGTTATTGTATATTTTTTTTTAAAAAAAACTTAACTTCATATGCCGTTCCATGCGACTGCTACGACCTTCTTCGGTATCTAGCCAATCCCAAGGCTCCAAGTTCTGCGTAGTGGGGGGAATACAGAAGAGGCTGTTGATGGCGGCCAGATTTACCTATAGCAATATAAACGTTATTTCCAGTGTTTCTTCAAGTAGGAACATGTGCGCTTGTTTTACACGTCCTTCTATTTCACTACCACTACTCTCTCCTTACGTCTCCTTCACCACCTCCAACTCTGCTTCTTTTTTCACCCTTCATCTTTCCCAACCCTGCCTTTAACTCTACCTTTTACTGCAACCTCGTCCCTTCGACTGGCATCATGCGTAAGTGCACAACCTAAAGTCCCAATGCGTTTTTTGACGAAGCTTACTCACATCATCGAAACAGCCAGAAAAAAGAAATTTGCGCAAGCACCCCATTTGACACGTAAGTCATGTTATGCGTGAGTTCCCATTATTATTTTCAAATTAACGTGACCTGCAGCTGCCCCGTTGGTGGGTGTCGATAGCGAGGGTAACCCCGACTTTGGGGAAATCATCCCTGAACTCATCACTGAATTTGACGACAAGCTTTTGCGGGTTCCTCTCATTCGAAACGTTGACTGGCGAGAGAGCATTGCGCAGAGTTGTGTTACTGCATACTCCAAACGCTCTGCCCTCGTTCAGCGAACAGGTCATATCGCTCCCGCTGGACAGGCCTGCACTTGTTGCGCTAATGGCGAGGGGTCATTCAAAGAGTGCGTTGTCCTTATTTTTGAAGGAGATCTGATTTACAACGGTGCATGTGCAAATTGCTGCTTCCGAACGAAGCCATACAACTGTTCATTCCGGACGGCCCTGCCCACCTGGGTGTTCGACTGGCTGAAGCAGCAGAACCCATATCACCGGATTATGATCGAAGCCAAAGCCAAGGTATGTTTAGTCAACTCGCAGGTTGCGGTTGCTTTCTAGCTAATATACTGCCCTTTTCCAGGAAAAGAAAGTCAAGCTTCAGCAGAATTTATTTCCGACTCCTGCCCCTAAGAAGACCCAAGGGACCCAAACAGCACCCGAATCCCCCAAAGTTCTCGAACCCAAGAAGGAAATTGAGCCCAAGAAGGAGCCCGAGGAGCCCAAAAAAGCAACAGAGAAGTTCGGACCGGACTACAATGGCACTTGGTATCAGTCTCCTTTGGAGGACCCAACCCTTTTCAGCTCCGATGAGGAGGGTTTCGCGAAAGCACGCCTCGCTTATCATTCACACCACATGCTGATTACCCGCGCCTACTTCGACCACGCTTGGTTGAAGAGGTACCTTGAAACACATGGTAGGATGGATGCCCCTCCCTCTGATATGGAGGGCTTGACACCTGAGTCTTTCTTGGCCCCTTCATTGGCCGAACAGTGATCAGTGGTGCCGCAATAACCCTTTGTGCGGGTAGTTTCGTTCTTTTGAGACTGAAGGATCCGATTGATGTCGAGGTATCCATGGAGTTTTGAGTTACTCAAGAACGTGTGTCGTTTGAACGGAATGATGATTGATGATTAGGAGTGGAGTAACTTAAGAAATGACCTTTATTTGCAAGTTGTCTTTCTCCTTGTCTCAGTAGATAGTCTTAGATACCAACCTAACTTGAGTACTGAGTTCGAGGCATCAACCGGGATGTGCGCACTTAAGGAGTAAATTTAAACTCAACGACTAGACAAAAAAAGTCACAAGATCCGGCATTTGATAGCAAAAGTACCATTACCGGGTGGTGTACTTAGAGTTCCCAGCCGAACCGAGCCGGGCCGAACCTGGTAAACCGAAGCGAAATCTACAACTAAAATTTACAGCGGACTTTGGATATAAAAATTAGAAGATCTCAGTCCTTGTTGAATCAAACTAGTGACAATACAACAGGACTCTACAGTTCCTAAAGAGCCAACATTTCACCAGTGACTCAAAATGGCCACCGCCACGGCAACCGCAACCGCAACCTCAACCCACCTGACAGCGCCATCCGGACGTCTATTCTCTCAAGGACCAGACGTACACTACGGTGACTTCCGCGATGATCTGCTTAAAAATGGCTATGCAGTCATCAAAGGTGCCGTTCCACGTGAGCGGGCAATGAAATATGCAGATGAGATCTATGACTGGCTTGAAGGCTTGTAAGTGCATCCCTTCCACCCCTAACGAAACTCATTGGTCCATTCACTGACCAACTATGTGTTATTAAAACAGCAATCTCGGTTTCAAAAGAGATGATCCTTCAACCATCCACAAAGACCATCTCCCCGATATCAACGAAAAGGGAATGTGTCTCGGCTACGCCATCTCCCACGAATCGTTTACTTGGGCTGTAAGACAGGAAGAAGGAGTGGTCAATGCCTTTGAGAAGGTCTACGACACTGAGGATATCATTGTGTCCTTTGATTCCGTGAACATTGGGTTCCCGTCGCGCAAAGATATCAAGCCTAATACACCATGGCCGCACCAAGATCAGGATCCCGAGAAGCCAGGCTTCCGCTGTTTACAAGGTCTTGTGAATCTGTTGCCGAATGGTCCCAAGGATGGGGGCTTAATTGTTTGCAAAGGGGCCCATCTGTTGAGTGAGGAGCTGCATGAGGCCTTCAAGGGGGAGGAGAGGATTTGGTCTTGGTAGGTTGTATCCATTTTATTTGGGGTTCTTCATACTAATTGGATGCTGTACAGGACAAAGGAATGGTACGGCTTGACCGATGCGAACAAGGAATGGTTGAAGGAAAGAGGATGCGAATGGATCAAAGTGGAGGCCGAGCCTGGTGACTTGCTACTATGTAAGATCGGTCCGTGAATTCAAAAATCCAGAAGCTAATCATGTCATAGGGGACTCGCGCACCCCGCACTACAACCTGTCATCGGAGACATCTCAGCCGCGTTTCTGTGTTTACACTTGCTATATGCCTGTGGCAGACGCCACCAAAGAACAGCTTCAGGTGAAGAAGAAGGCTTTTGAAGAGACTCGAATGACCACCCACTGGCCAAATGCAATGCATATTGTGGACCTGCCGGTATCGAGGAATGGGAAGCCCGATCCGTACCAACGCTCGAAACCTCGCTCGGAGGTTCAGCTTTCGGACCGAGGCTTTAAGCTGACGGGTATACCGTATTTAGAGAGTATGGCTTGAAGTAGTGCTTTGTGATTCACTATTTAAATGTTTATATTTGATTTATTAAGATGCAATACTGTTTTTATTCACTGTGTGCGAACAAGTAACTCAAATCATTCCAATCCCATCCAGCCCAATCTAGAGCGGACGGGCCCCAAGCTGACCCTGCTTCAAAAAAGGATTCTGTGTCTCCCATTGGTATATTGCTCAAAGCGAGACCATCTGTGTGTAGAGGAGGAATATTGAGCTGGCTTGCCGTTGGCGCCTCCAAGCAGCGAGATGCGTATTCTTGCAAATCAAGAAGAATATCATCGACATTCCCCACAGTGCCGTGCCTATGATAGTATTGCTTCATAAGTTGGATTCCAACTTTCATCAGCTGGAAAGGGTTAGCTCCGAGCACTTATTTAGAAGCTTACTTACTTCGAAGTCAGACCGAATAAGGAGTGAATTGCGTTCCTGAAATACATGAACTACCAAAGCATAGACTGCCGCCAAAGGCGAGGTCATACTCATGAGAAAATTTGGTGTTCCTGAATCAATCAGGGCAATAAATAATTTGATCGCTTGTCGAGCGGCTTCGATGACCATTGTTGGTCCGGAGAGGAGTCGTAGGCGCCATGCCTTTCCAGCAGCGAACTTGTTGACCATTGCGTGAAGCTCATCTTTTGGTACAAGAATAGTAGATCTTGTTACTAAAATCACCCTGGGAGAGCATTAGCAGAGAAGCTGCCACAGAAAGAGATGACGTACCCGAGGTTGTAGTAGTATGAAAGAAATGCAGATTGTGGTCCAATACTGAGTGCGGATGTCGATCCAGGCCTGTGAATTCTTTAGTTCCATACTCACAGCAAAGATTGTGTTTGAGACCTACCTGTATGCAGCGGGTAGACTATCCTGCCATTCAGAAAGCAAGATTTGCAACTCTCCTCCCGTCTGAAGTTTGTCCTCGATCGCCTGTTCTACCGACTGTGGCATCCATTCCTCCCGCCTCCAGGCTCTAGCAGAGCGCTCCTGCATCTCATGCAATGTATTTGCCAGACTAATCAATGCATTGCGAAATTCTAACTCCGGCCCACCGTCCTGATCGACTTGAACTGGCGACGCGAGGGCTCCATATAAATCACGATCCCAGATGACAGATGGACGACCAAATTCCAAAGCCAGAATTCGTTCAAAGACATACATACACCACCAGGTTTGAAATTCCGGGGAATCTTGAGTTGATAATTCGTTCTGGGCCGAACTCGTCTGATTTATCCCAATAGACTGCGCCATGGAGACCCCCATCGTAAGTATATCCCATGCCCAGGCAACCTTGTCGCAACTGCGCAGCACCATCGCAAAAAGAAGCACGGCCTGCACTGATTGCAATCCGCGATTCGAAATGATATGACCAAGCAGCGAGTTGCAGTAGCTTATATACGAGGAAATGAGTAGTCTAGAGGATCCGTCAGCTGGCATGGCAAGCAAACCTGCTGTAATAACGAGGTATCTCAGAGCTTCACTCGGTGCCTTTGCCACATGATTCGATGGAGAGCGTTGCGTGCTGTAGGTATCCGCATCGAAGAGTGAGTCGACAATGCTCCGATCTAGAAATGGGAATATCTGGTGAACGGTATTCCAGTAGCTCTCAATGCAGAGCTGCAGCAATTCCGGGGGTGGAATATTTGGCGGCTGCATGAAAATTACCGATGCAAATTCCTGGTCGATCACAGGAGAAATTGCATGAACTTTGGGGCCTTTTAACCGGTAGAAGGCCATATCGAGCCACTCGGTCATCAACTCCAGCATACTAGATCCCACAAAGCGGGGCATCATTGGAAGACGCCCAGTCTTCCAGCCTTCTGGGCCCCAGCATTGAGACCAAAATCGTGATCTCCGTTCAGCTGAGGCGCGCACAGCTGAAGAAGAATGGGACGCTAGCGTTCGAGGCGTGCACACATCCGGCGCTGGTGATACCATTTGTGGCGGTGATATGATTGTACGTTTTTGCAAATTGGCATTTGCCGCGATTGAAGGAGATGTGTTGTCATGATTGTTTCGCCTGCGATGCTTGACTAGTACACCCTGGCGTCGTTTGTCTGTTGTAACGCACTCCACCTCGGCGATGCGGCAGTTCCGACACGGGTGTTCCTCATCGCAGCGAGTCTTCTTCTCACGACAGTAGTTACAAGCATAACTAAGTCTTTTGCGCTTTGCAGTGGGTTGATCAATTGGTCCGTCCATGAGGTCAAATATAGTCAGTCATTCAGCATGTATCCCCGCAATTCAGTAATTGTCTCCTCCACTTGCCGATATCACGTGACGGACATGGAATTCAGCTAGCTCGAGACCAAAATATTGAAATCGTGACCTTTTTGGGAGATTTCATCATATTGACCACATAAGAAGATACGGATTAAGTCCGACACTGGAACACCATATGCATGTAAACAAAGGAACCAGGTCACGTGCAAGACAAATACGAGGTATGAGAATTCATCACGCAACCAGACTAGTTTTCTAGCTTAAACGCTTAACAAGCAATACTCAGATAAATTGGGGGACATCTTAGCCAGATTAAATATGACAAATGAGGATTAAAAGTTCAAAAAATTGTCCCCCGGAGTGCCACCGTAGAAGATTCTGACGAAAGGTGACGGCGGATGTCCCATGTCACGATGTGTAGGAGGTTGGGGCTTATACTTCGTATTCGTATCACAGAACACTCAACGCACTCACAACCATCAGTTGCTTAGTCGTCACACTAGCTCGTTCATTCTGGGGCAATACTGGCATTATATCATCGCAAAGAATTAGAATTTTTACACGTCCGATCTTTCCCACACCATCTTTTACTCCACAATTTCACTATTTCGTTCAATCTAAACGGATTTACGTGTTTACACTCTATTCATTCCAATATCTACGTGTGGTTTACTTTTTCTTGGTAAAAAAGCCGCTGATATGAAGCCAGACGCTGAACCAGACTCTACGTGCGAACCCCAGAAATCCGGTCCCTCCAACTCTGACAATACCCCTAATGAACTTAATTCTGGTTTTATGCTGACTGAATTCAACTCTAGGGATGACTCTGGTCTTGAAGATAATTCTAGCCTTGAAGATACTGAATGGGAACTTGAGGATATGGATGCTATGAGTGAGGAACAGTCTCTTGCTTCTCGTACTTTGCCCGACGAATCTGAGGATTCTTCTGCGAATGAATTGCCCATTTTCTCAGGCGGTTTCTCAGGAAGGAATAGCACGCCCTGCATGGATGTTCAATTCTCAGATTATCTGAATCGGGTTGAGTATTTTCCTTTGCCAGTCTATCCTGCAGGAATGCCTAGAGAGAAGCCTGTCAGTATGTTCGGAGAAATGGTCTCAAATGCCCCGGTTTTGTTCGACAGTGCCAACCAAATCATGGAAGACGCCGATCTACCCAGGCCTATTGCCCCGTTTGATTACAATCCCGGAAACCGTCACCCACTCATACCTTACACGATCATATCTCCTGAAGAGATGTACCAGAACCGGCCGCCTTTGCCGCTGCAAGAACTCCAGGTATCTGCCAGTGCACAGCGCAATGCGCAGCATGAAGATCGTCAGCAACCACTGGAGCTCTCTCAGATTCCTGCGTTTCAAGGCTATGGACAAGCTCCTTTGTTCCAAGGTCGTGGGTTCCAAATGCCGCCTTCAGAGCCACAGCCTACCAACGCTGAGCATTACCAAGAGGATTACTTTAGGGCTCAACAGGAAATGGAAATTACACGGAACCAAGAGCTCTACAAAGGATGCCACCTCTATCTAAGACCTCGCTCCCCACTGCCAGACTTCGGCGTGGAACCACCTCTTCTTGATAGCAATCCGCCGCCTTTTAAAGAACACGTCTTTCCGGCGACTCAGGTACTGTGCCGGGAAGAGAAAGCTGAGGCTGATCATGATCAGGTATGAAAGAGGACCTTAAACACATCGATAATCTCACTAATATAGAAATACCAGCCCTCTACTCCCAAGCCTCCCAAGCAGCAGCCCGTTTATGGTACTCCTGATAATGGGACTCGGAATTTTCCGCAAACCTACCCTCCTAAGCAGGCCAAGGCCCACAGAGAGGACAAACGGCGCAGGAAGTCTGATTTCGTATTCAACAAGGATGCGGATTTCGACATTGAGAAGTCTGTGAGCCACCTGACGAGTGTCCTGAAGGAGATTGCAGAAGATGTGAAGTTGAACCCCACAACCACTATGTCTAAGCCCTTTTCTTCCAAGTCAGTTGAGGAAATTGGTCCATTTCATTATGCCCTGCGGGATTCTACTCTAGCAGCTCGTCGGAGATCGGACCCAATGAATCTCGATTCAGTCCGCTGGGAGAGAAAGATGCGCGCTTCATCTATGAACAAATGCTCTTCACCAGATGCAAAGCGCAATGATACGCCATTTCTGGGAGAGGATGATTCATCTTCAGGACAAGATAGCCCAACGCCAAAAAGCAAAAAGGCCCGCGTTGACCTCCGTACATCCAGCAAGCAAGCTCCGGCTACAATCTGTAGCACCAGCAAAAACTCTCCGGTTACCGACCACACTGCCAGAAAAAAGACTAAGCGCATGGACCCAAGCGCTGACAGAGCTCGTTTGCAGACTCCACCAATCAAGAAGACAAAGACAAGGCAACCACTTCCCCATAGCTGGGATGAGGCCTCTGCGTCAGACATCTTGATGTTCGAGCTCAGAAAGCAAGGCGCGGAGTTCCCAGTAATCACCGAGGTTTTGAGAACAACTTGCGGCTTGCATTATCTCTCCAGGACCCTTCGTAATCGCCACTGGAAGATTGAGACGAGGATTGGAGAAATGCCGGATAACCTCCACCCCACTAAGACGTGTATTTACACTTTCCTTTCCTTAACAGATTGGAGTTGAAGTGTCATGTACTAACTTTACATTATTTTCCACAGCGGAGAAGAAGGATGGTGTTATTGACAAGAAGAAGGATGGTGCTACAGACGAGGAGAAGGATGATGTTCCCGAGGCAGCGGACGAAGAGACTTCCGGCCTGTCTAGTCCCAAAGTCGACCATGAAGAAGACACCTGGTACTTTTAGTACGAGGCTAGTGGTTTCCTGGTCTCTGCGAGGGATTGACCTGTTTGTACGACAAAGAAGGGTGATTGATGGGAGAACAACATTTTCATGGGAGTTATAGTTATTCGAGGATGAGCATGGTGGATGGAAGGGGCTTGATGGATGGAAAGAATGGGCAAATTTTGGATACGAGGGCGATCAAAACATTATTCTTAGGCTTCATGAGGAGGATTTAATGGGCCTGATGGTCTCAGAAGTGATCTATGGGAGATTATTTGTATGAAATTTGTATTGAGGACTTCTGTTGTCTGTGGACTGAGTGGGCAGGTCTTGGGTTTAACCAAACCTGATGGTATTGAGGTGCCGCTGTGAGGCCACATGGCGTAAGAATGTTTAGCTAGTTGACATAGGCAGTATGAATAACTTCACAAACATCGCTGGATTCTGGTGGACGATCACAAGGTCCGAAATGCGAATCCGAGGATGATACTAACGAGACTGGAAAGTATCACGAATCATTGCAAGCTGCAGACTCGGATGGAAGCTTCAACAAGAAATAATGAGTGCCCTCAATGGATAAAACGTCCTATTGATACCAACGGGTGTGATTCCGTGTGCTGCACTCTTCACGTCATTCCGCGATAATAACAGCCCAAGGGTGCACTCTGTGGCCTCGAAATATACATGTTCCACTTTACATGCAATGGCCGATGATCCACCAGGGTCATCAACAATAAGCCCTATCAAACCTTGGAACTCAAAGTCATCATCGAACCAAACTCTCCGATAGATCCAAGTGGGTCGATCAGAGACAAACCCGCAGATCGACCAATAGCTGTGGACCAAACAAGTGGATTCCAGTGGGACAACCAATTTTGCTTCAGTCTTATCAGTACTATCGATGTAGATCGCGTCAGCAAAGTGGACATAATCATGCTAGAGCAAGGAAGCGGGTCCTACTTGATGCAGCTTCCCCCTTGAACACCCAATCATCGTCTCGGGTTCGAGCAGACCGGATTCTTTCGGGGCATTGCTTGCTATTTAGTGCAGCAGTCGGGGCCAAAATCTTATGCTCGGTGATCCACCGAGTCGGGCTACGATCGGGGTGGATTCGTTTTAGTGTAGTCTCCCGTGTCCTTTTTTTTTCTCGTGCGCTCAGCTGGAATCTGACTTCGTCATCCATCTCGCCATCGCTAGCGCCATGAGTAAAATCGCTGGAGAGGAGCCTGAACGAACAGGTATCCCTTACTGGCGCTTGATCTTCGACGCGAGCGTCATTCCGCGCGAGGTCGCAGCCCACTATCACGATGGTGCTGGTACAGATGAGGATCCTTTTCAGGTGACATGGATTGAGAACGATGCGCGTAATCCCATGAACTTTGGTATTGTGCATAAGTGGATGATCACGTTGTTGGTTGGGATTAACACCCTTGCCGTCGCATTGGTCTCGTCTGCGTACTCGGGCAGTCTGGTCGAGATCATCGAGGACTTTCGAATCAGCGAGGAGCTTGGTATTGTCGGGATTTCCTTGTTCGTTGTCGGATTCGCTGTCGGCCCCTTACTCTGGGCGCCGCTCAGTGAGATGTATGGGAGAAGACCCATTCTAATCGCGAGCTCAGCCGGATTGACGGCTTTCACGGTGGGATGTGCTGGTGCGCAGAACATCTGGACTCTACTGATTCTGCGATTCATCGCCGGATCGTTGGGCTCGGCTCCGTTCGCTGTTGCGGGTGGTGTGATTGCGGATTGTTTCCCTCCTATCAGCCGTGGGCTTGCGAGTGGTCTGTATTGTGCTGCGCCGTTCTTGGGTCCGACACTGGGTCCGATCATCGGTGGATTCTTGTCGGAGTCTGCTGGTTGGCGCTGGGTTGAAGGGTTAGTGGCTACCTTCGCTGGAGTCCTGGGAATCATTACTCTTTTCTTCTTACCTGAGACTTTTGCGCCTACCTTGTTGAACAAACGAGCCGAGCGGTTGTCAGCTTCTACTGGTCATGTGTACCGTAGTAAGCTCGAAATTGATCAAGGCAAGAAGAGCCCTGCGGATGTGTTCAAAGTGGCTCTCTCGAGGCCGTGGGTACTTCTTTTCCGGGAACCCATTGTTCTGCTACTTTCGATCTACCTCGCCATTATTTATGGAATGTGAGTATTCATCCGTTTGTCACTTGATTAGATCTCTAACTAACTCCCGTCAGCTTATACCTGCTCTTCGCGGCAATGCCCATTGTCTATCAAACGGAGCGCGGCTGGAGTGAAGGAATCGGCGGACTCTCATTCTTAGGAATCACAGTCGGCATCCTCTTCTCCGTGGTCGCAACGTTCCCGATCTATTTCAACTACAAGAAGAAGACTCTCGCCGCTGGTGGTCGCCTAGCACCGGAGCAGCGCCTCCCAGGTGCCATGATCGGCTCGATCGCGTTGCCCGCAGGTCTGTTCTGGTTCGCCTGGACGAATTCTCCCTCTAACCACTGGATGGCCTCTATCGCAGCCGGTGTCCCCCTCGGGTTTGGCATGGTGATGGTCTTCCTTCCGATCCTCAACTATCTGATTGACGCATACACGATCTACGCCGCATCCGTCCTGGCTGCCAACGCTTCCTTGCGCTCGATCTTCGGTGCCGTCTTTCCCCTTTTCACCACCTATATGTATGAGAACCTCGGTATCCACTGGGCATCTTCTATCCCGGCTTTCTTGGCCCTCGCATGCGTGCCCATGCCTTTCCTGTTCTATCGCTATGGTCCGGGGATTAGGAAGCGGTGTCACTATGCTGCTACCTCGCACGCATTTATGGAGAAGCTATATGAGAAAACAGCATTGCCACCAAAGGTTGAGAGAGATGAACCTGGCGATTCTGAGATTGCGTCGGATTAACAGGCTGGACCTAGAAGAGACAAAATCATATTTCCTTCGCTTCTGGCAATAGAATAGCGGCAAAGAAGTTATAGACCGACCAGAATAATAGATTTATTAATTGTGTTTTGTTTCGCTACCGATCACATGTTGGCCAATCACCAGTAGATCTATCACTCGCTGCTCACGTGTGACCGCATCTCCATCAGATAGATTTGCATTAATCTCAGCTACTTGACGGTGGTCTTGGCTCGCGCATAGGAGAATTCCCTTAACCGCTTACAGTATTGTCTCGATTCTCCTGTCGTTCCCAAGATTAAATCGATTTGATACGTTATTCTACTTACAGAATTCCCCCTGGATGTTCTTTATTCCATTATTCAAGTAAGGTTGAAGAGAATAGTAAAATAAAGCTAAAGATATTGAACAAGTAAGAACGCTTACGTATGGTATATAAGCTCCTCTCGTACGGACTATAGAGGTTTATTTAGAAGTGATGCGTTCCTCGCAATTATTAGCCTTTTTGAGACCCCAGAGAAAGGCTCATTAGCCTGGCCAGGGTATCATTGTCTTTTATAGCCCCGTTGTGTCTTTCTGGATCTGTGGATTCACATCATGGGTATCTTGTGAGCCGCAAGAGACTGGCCTTGCGATATGAGTGTATCATTATCCACCGGTATCTCCCAGGACTCAATACACCGTCTCGAGTGTGTTTGACCCGATTCAGTGACCAAAGAGTTATTCGCCAGCTGAATATTTGACAGTCTTATCCAGGTCTCGCAGTCACCTGACTTATTTCCTAACTATAAAAGAGTCAATTTCTCTCTTCTTCAACCTCTTCTTCTTTCCACATCTCCACCCAAACTTTCAGACAGTGAGTGCAGGGTATTGCGGAGGCACCTGGTTGCCAACGCGGGCTTTGATGTTTTCCTTCCGACTCAGACGAGAGGAAAACATCAAAGCCGGCCGATGATGACCGGGGGCGGCCGGAGATTCATCACGACTTACCGATGTGAGAATTACTACGTTTTCTATCCTACCAAGTTGGTCGCCCACATTTAGATGAGTCTCAATGGCCAGGGACTCGGGCGCCAGTTTGTGAAGAGTGAGAGGAGCCCCGGTGAGCGGCAGTCCCTCCTCTTGAATTAAATGGTTTATGGCAATGTCATCATGACTTTCGATGGCCGGTCCTGGTGCCAGCCCCGTGAATTTGAAGCCTGACGAGTGCCACATGACATTTTACAGTGAACCCAACCGAGACGACTACCCATCTGCATACGGATATCCTGGATGTTGGATTCAACAATCTGTGGATGATTGGGCATTGGACACGGGTCCAACAATACGATTCCCAAGGTCAGGACCGAAAGCTTCCGTGGGGATCCTTCCACCGAATGAGGATTTCAAAGAGGCCAGACTTTCCCCGTGATCTTCTGTGAACGATTGATTTCGGATACCGGTTATATGAGTGTGGGCTCTGATCCCGTTCGGATACAAGACTTCGCGAGAAGCACTGGATCAGAATACCTCCTCTACTGCCGACATTTTCTAGTCAGCAGCAACAAGCAAAGAGAAAGGGCGGCATCAACAAGGTCATCCTCACAGGTGGTCAAGACGGCAATCATGGAGGAAAGCTGTAGGAGGCTACGAGTCATACCACATTTGGACTCGGTGGCAATTCTTTCATGCTTGACATGGAGCTGCGAAAGGGTTTTCCGTCCTGAGCGCCTGGGCGGGCTTGATGTTTTCCTTCGAGGACAGCTCTAAGGAAAACATCAAGCCAGCCTAGATGCCCAGCTCCCAAATGTGGTTTCTTGACGCACTATGTGAAGCTTGAAGCGACTTCTGATTATGGCAACTGGTATTGGCGGGGGGGAATAGCCCGCCGCTAATATCACAATGCGTTGGCTAAGGAAAGCGTACAGTCAATCATTCACAAATGTTTGAGGGATTCAGTTCCGTATCGAAATATTAAAATACAATTAATTATTCATATCCATTAGAAAGCCAGACCGAGCTGGTCTTAGCAACGGGATAAACATGCATGTCTTCCTATGTTGCACAGAGTCATCATGCCTAGTTGTGCACAACATTTCCTTCGCCATCAGACGATTCCTCGGCCTTAGCCAAGCTCTGCTCCTTGGTAAGCTTAGGATTTCTCAGACAAAGAGCAAACATAATCAGCGGGATCGTCAGACAAATTCCCGTAATGCACAGGAGCCGCTGGGTTGCTTGGTAGGCAAGGATCACTTCATCCCGGGCAGGGGTGCCAACGGGGTTTGCAGCTGCAAACACTAGTGGCTCCGCGTAAACCGATGCAGCGAGTGTCTCGTTTCCGAGTCTGCGGCTCAGCTCTCCGGGGAGCACTTGGTTCCAGATGGAACCGGAGATGGTGTTACCGAGGGCACTTCCGATATTGTAAGATGCGAGGAAGATGCCAGTGACGACAGCGAGATCTAGAATATGTGTTTAGTATGCGATTAGATCTCCGCGATTGGGATCAACCCTTTCATCACTTACGCTCATGTCTGGAAACTGCCTGAATACTAGCCTGGGCAGGGTAGGGGAAACATCCGCCAGCTATTGAAGGTCAGGGATTTGTCTTTTTTTCTGGGATGTTGATTGTCTTGGTGGCGTACCTATGCCTAGAAGAATCTGTCCACCGATCACACCCGAGTGGCTTGCATGTCCACTGCCGCCACGGAAATGGATCAAGATACCGAAGGCGACCGTGAACAGCATGGTTCCGAAGATGATGAAAGGCTTGAGCTGACGAACTCTTATGATAATGAAACCCAGAATCGTTCCAGCAATCACGGATGTGAAACTGTACAGTGAAGTAATGCGTGTCGCACTGAGAATTGACTCATCAAATCCTACGTAGAGCACAGTGTACAAGAAATCACCCTGGAGATACCATGCTGAAATAATGTCAGATCATTTATAGACTTCATGTTATGTCATACATACCTGTGTTAAGCATAACAGCAATTCCAAGGGCAGCCCATACACCGCGGTCTTTGAGGTGCTATTAAAGTCAGTCCCTGCGAATAAAAACACCCAAAGCATATCACACACCTTGAAAGGAAGCATTGGGTATTTGCATTTCTTTTCCCAAAAGATCCAGACCGGGATCAACAGAACACCGATCACTAGGGGCGCAATGACCTTTGCCGTTCCCCAGGTTGTCTTGACACCTCCGGCGAGTGTGAATGGAACCAGGATGCAGGCGAATATGGCAATCATCAAGATAATGCCAATGACATCCAGGTGCCAGAAAAGCGCGACGGCAAGTTGACGACCGCCCATCAGATCGAAGGAGCTCTTGTAAGATTCCAACTGACCGGATTTCTTTGCGCGGCGGTGGACGATGAAGAGGACTGTGAGCAGGGGAAGCGCACATACAGGGTAAATGATGGCGAACATTCCGATACCCCATCTCCAAGATGTGACTTTGAGAACAGCTGCGGTCAAGTTACCACTGATCCATGTATTGATCTATTGATAGACTGCTGATTAGAAAAGTCATGGTGCTTGTCAAAAAGAAAGAGAAGACTCACGATAAATGGCAGGGCTGGGATGTATGAGAACAGCAGACGAGACCGTGTTGAGGTCAAATCTGCAATAAGGACTTCGACAAGTAGCATGATACAAGTGTATCCAATCTGGGCCCGTCAGAAAGCCCTAGTATTTGTGCTGAGCCCACATACCTGGTAGATAACAGCTCCGGCGCAGAAACTTTCCACGTTCTTGGCACATGCCTCGATGATTGTACCGATTGTGTAGAAGATAACGGAAACAATGATAAGTTCAATTCTGCCGAAGACATCGGCAATCTTTGCAGCGGTAGGCTAAATGAACGACTGGTTAGCTCCGCAAACCTAGGCCTTGAAACTTGTGCTACATACCTGAGCGGCGGCGGCGATGACGGCCCGGAGCACATTGATAGTTGCGAGAAGACTATGCTGACCATAGCTCTGAGTAGCATAGGGCTATTACAAGCTCTGATTAGTGTTCCTGCAGTACCTCTTGTGTGCTTCCGGAAAACTGACCTGGTATGTGTATCGGACGGTTCCATCCAATCCATAGACGTAGGCGATGAGGAAAACACTCGCAAACAAGCAGATGCGATCAAAAAGACGGAAGTGCGAGTTAATGATCTCAATACGATGGACTCCAGGACTACCTTCGCCCAGCAACTGGGCATCCTGAACTGGCGCAGCCTGAGTGTGAGGGTCCTTTCCCGAGTTTTCCCGGGGCGGACGCTGACTGGGCTCTCGGGAGCGGCCATGATTGACTGATTGACAGTGTCAGGACGTGTTCAAGAGATTAGAAAGATCCACGCGCTGATCACTGGGTCAAGGGGACTTCAGATTCTTTGGGTTAGAGAGAGAGAGAAAAAAAAAACAAAAAGAGAGAAAAGCTGGCGCAGGATGAGCTCATTTGGGGAAAGTAAATTCAGGGTCTAATCCATCTTATCAGATGGGACCCCATTACAATGGACCAATCACGGTGCTATACACAAGAGCCTGGAAACAATTAGACTTTTCGCTCATTTGATGACACAGGTATTGCCTTAAAGCGGTTTAGTTACTATACAAATATTGGATCAGCCATTCAAAGCTAATTTGCCAAGGTCTTGACCGGACCATAAACCAAATTTGCCGTGTTCTCCGGCTCATTCCTTGGCCTTGTAGCCTAGACCTCATGATTATGAGACTTCCCTGTCAGACCACATCCTAGTCGTGCGAATACCTGGTCGTGTGACCATCCATGGTAAATTGAAGCATTTTGATATCGGATCACATTTAGATAGAAGTAAGCTATCCTGCAGTTACAACTATCCAGAAACCTGAAGCCCACCCCGAAACTTGAAATGCCGCCAAACGCCATCCAACCACCAATCCAATCCATCCTCATAAATCATAACTAAATAAAATCAAAGAACGCTCAATTCCCGTCTTCCACTTGTCCCACTCCGCATACTCATCGCCATCCCCTGTCCACTCCACTCCGAAGACGATGAATCTCCACGGCCACGTGAACCGCCAGTACTGGTACTAGCACCGATACTGATACCGGCCGTCGTGAGAGAGTCTCCATCATCCATGATCGTGGGGACGGGTCCACCAACCATGACAGGACGGATCTTTGCGCCAACGAAGCCCCGACGATCACGACCTGTCCGGCCTCGGCCGAGCCAGTTGTGTTTTAGAGCTTTACTGAGAACGTCGATTCTTTCCTGCGATTCGTCGTCTGTTTGGACGCTTGCGACCACGCTGACGCATTGGAGCATGCGGCCGACTGTCTCGGTGATGACGTGGGACGAGTCTGCAGAGCCGACGCGGTGGATTATTGTTGGGCGTTGGTTCGAGGTTGGCGGAGACGAAACGGAGGAAAAGATCATTGGATCTGGGTTGGAGGATGTGTTGGATGCGGCGCGGCTGCGGGAGTCGCTGCTTCCCGGTCTGTAGTTGGTGTTTGTGTGAGCCAGAATACTCACTGAGTCGGAGGAGTAGCTGTCAGCGACATTGCTGAGCATTGTTGAGGATTGAGAGTTGTAACTGCCGAGGCCTGCATCTAGTGATGCAGCTGTGCCTGGTCGGCCGCCTGTGCCGGTGCTTTTGGCGGTCACGCTTAGTGTTGGGAACCCGGTGTTGATGCTGTCAAGGCTGAGGCGGGAGAAGGTTTGTTTCAGGGTTTCGTAGCGGTTCAGGATCATACGGTCTCGGAAGGCGACCAACACTAGATTTCGTACGTCGAGGAATCCACCGACTGGTAGTGATCCCCAGAATTCATGAGCTTCACGAGGGGTCATCAACGAGCCAACACCCTTAAACTCGAGGTCCAGAGGCAAGAAGACGGCTTGGATGAATGGCAAGATTGTGCCAAAAACCAACAGCCACACTTGAACTAAATGAGGAACGAGCTTTTCATCGGCAATCCCCACCAAGGAACTATGGTTGAGCGTGGCAAAGCCCGTCTCCAGCAGTTCTTGAAGATCTAAAATGATCGATGTGGGAGTGCGCTTCTGAACACAGCGTTGTAGGTGCACCAGCACAAGCTTGTTGAGATCTTCGATTGCAATTCGTACATCCTCACCATCAAAAATGACTAGCAACTTCGCCTTGAGAAAGTCCCATGCATCCTCAGGAGACATGTTGTTTAGTCCGAACCCTTGCAAAGTCTCTCGTAACACCGCCTCTCCCATGGCACCAGACGAGCTATTTAAAGAAGAAGGCCCAGTAAGGACGGTGGCGGCAGCATTTCCACCCGCCGCCGCATTATTGAACCATTCAGTATGCTCGGATTCCGCGAGCGCCTTCTCTTTTCCCTTTTCTTCCTTCTTCTTTTCGCGCAGGGCTCGACCGCCGTGTAGCAGGTCCAACCCACTAACGGATTTCCCAAAGGTGGCACCCGGAGCCGGGGAAGAAGGTCCGGTGAACGAGTAAAGGGATTGAGGAGCATTGGGGTCAGCAGGACGAGAGTTACTCGACGCCGATGATAGAGGCAGCTTCAAATGCTCGTCACGGTCCTTCAGCTTGAGCTTCTGCCGTGACAAAAAGTGATGCTTGTGTTTATCCTTGTCCTTGGTGTCCTTCTCAGGCAGAGCAGGCTGAGATTTGTCTCCGGCCGGCACCACGGTGCTGACAGACGCATTGGACAGGTTATACATGGAGGAGTTGTTAGAGGGCAGATCGGCCAAGCTGGCCGTAGACCCGCTAACCATGCGCGAAAGACCATTGCTAATCTTGCTTGGAGACGGCAGTCCACGATCTCGGGTAAAAGGATCCGACTTCTCTCGGCTAAGCACGATATTTTTCGGTTTTGAGAACAGCTTTAACTTCTTCTTGTTTTCAGGTTGGTCCATCGGCTGGGCTGCTGCGCCAGCCCGCGGGAACACCACGTTGGCAGCCGTTGTTGCCACATTCGGAGAGGGTTGGTTCAGTCGAAGAGGGGCGGGTACCAACGCGGGCAAAGGTGGAGGGGAGGAACTGCCGCTTCGCAGTGCGTCATCTGAACGTTTGATCTGCTGCATAGCAGCCTGAGCGGCGATGCGCGAAGCCGACACCGGGGGCATTTGATCGGACGATGCGGTGGGCAGTGAGGGCTCAAAAAAACCTTGTGAGTGGTGTCGCGACCTGTGTCGTGTCAGTTCGGACGAAGGGCCTCGACCCGACGGCCGACGGTCTTGTGGCATTCTAGCAGCCGCGTGTTGGGGCGACGTGGTTGCTGAGGATCGGTGTGGAGAGAAATAACCACCACCGGAAGGTGGGTTGATCGGGGTGATAGGGGCCGCGGAGACGGTGGTCACATTGGAGGAGGCATCACTACCGGAGGATCCGGGGCGACCCAATTCGTCGTCGTCTGAATCGTCTTCGTCGTCGGAGACTGGTGGAGGTTGGGGATGATGACGATAGACTGGGGCGGGGGCGCGTTGGGACCGGCCCGGAGAGTTAGGAGAGCGATATGTAGGGTTCATGGCGAGCGATCCATGTTATATAGATTTTCTATCTATAAATGAGAGTGAGTGTCAGAAGTTGACAAGGTTGGATGCCTGTTTAATCGGTGATCAACAAGCTCACCCCTTTGGGTTTAGTCAATCGACTCTCTGCCGATCTTTTCTTTTTCTCCCCCGCCACTCCCACATTCACATTCTACAGTACTCTCTCCTTCACGGTCATGGCCAATACTCCTCTTCAAGCGGTCTACACCGCTCCAGACACCACCCAGTCTTTCCAGCATGCAACCCCTGTGACCTCCGCGACTGCCTCTGATCCCCTCGCCGCTAAGCTCACCCACTTGAGAACCCTCCAATCCCTGGTCCCAAAGCTCCAGGATGAGATCAACGTCTACTTGACCGCACGAATGGAAGAAGATAAAAAAGCTCAAGGGCAAACCTCAGAGAAGGAGGCTAAAGAGGAGGAAAATTATGGCGAGGAAGTTGTCGAAGACGATGCGTGATCAACATCATGACATGATATAATATGCTACAACTGGGTATCAAACGAAAACACCAAACCCTGCACGATGCAGACGGGAAAAAAAAATGAAACCGAATAAATTTACCCGGGACGAACACTCGACCCTCGATTCGCGCAGCCCAGATGAACCACAGTGTTGCTAGACAAGTCAGCAAAAAATTCGAACTTCGGAATAAACCTTGGCACTTACTCGGGGAATACATTGATCACACTCCCTCCCAAGCGCTTGTGACACACACCACATATCCGCTCCTCCGTGATCGTAACGTGTCGCGCTCGGGTTCCACCTCGAATATTCTCGCCGAGTGTGAGTTGGGCTTCGGTCTGCATATCGCGTGCCTTGCGCAGGCTCGCTACGATGCGGGCCTCGTTGAAGACGGAATTTGCCGCGCGCATCCGGCCCTTGAAATAGAACTCGAGGTCCTGCACGGCCAGGCTGGCAGGGATCAAGCCTAGAGCTGCATCGGCGGGTAATCGGGACCCGTGCTTGGCGAGCAAAGCCAATGCGGGTCCATTCTGGGCTGGATAGCCATGTGGTGGGGCCAGGTATAGCGACAACAGGGTGAGATAGATGGACTGCTCTAGTTCTTTCTCTTCGGTGATTTCGGTCAAATGGACATGGTTGCAGTACCTGATATGATTAGTCAAGTCAAATGCATAAGAATGAGATTGAAAACTTACTCTTCCGCTTTCTCATGGGCCTCTAGCTTAAACACGTATATCTCAAGCACTTGGCGATGCTGGCCCATCTTGCTGAAAACAATGGCTCGTGCCTCGTAGAATTCAGGATCTGCATAGGTCAGTATAATCCTAGGTTTGAGTGGGTCCGAGCCTACCTTCGCGGTCCAGCCGGTTTAGAATCTTAGCTGGCGAATACTGCTCGCTTTCCTTGAGCATATCCAAGAACTTTTCTTTGGTCTGGGTGTCGGTCTTGTCGGCTGTAATCTGATCAAGATACAAGACCAAAAGCTGCTGATGTAGATCCGGGGTCATGTCATTCCACTCATGGATGACATGCTCAAGGTATCGGACGGCGAGTTTGAAGTCAACGCTCTGCAAGAATTTTAAGACCTGAGGGCGTGGCAAGGTTTCAGCATTCTCTGTGTCTGTCAGGAATATCTCCATGCCGAGATCTTGGTCACGTTGAAGAGGCCATTCTGCAAACTCGAGGATCAAGTCGATTTGATCAGGTGGCAGGTTCTGCAGATAAGCCACAGTGCGTGCTGGCCCACTAAGAGCACCCTCCTCATCCTGTCCGAATCGTTGAAGCAGTTCCAAAGCTTGGCGGTGTAATTTCTTTCCATAAAGGAAATCAATCAGGTCGTTATACCGGCCGGTTTCTTCCAGTCGTTCCATTACTACCTCTGGATCACAGAAGTTGGCGATGCGGAAAAGAGATCCTGCGAGTGATGGCGTTGCATACATATGGGCGCGGAACAATGTCGTATCAACGAGACGCGCCTTTTCACGGATTGTAGGTAGGAAATCTTCGGTCGCTGGAAAGTCCAATAATTTCAGCACAGAGTCGCTGGCTTCGTCCGTGGATTCAGTTGGCACGGGAGCTTTGAGACAACCATCTTGACCCAAGAATCTCTGGAACCGCCGACGAACGTCTGCCAAGTAGCCCTGAAGTTCACGGACAGAATTCTTCAGGTCCTTTTCTTCGTCACGGATACTGCCCGAGTCGCTGCTCCCATCAGTTCTCGCGTCAGCTCGTCTAAGAAAAGACTGGACAGACGGCGCATAAAGGGACGATGTGTGACCTGCATTGGCTCCATTGGCCCCATTAGTCCCATTGGTAACATTGGCTGGAGGATCAACGGGGCTGTCAGCTTGCGAGCCGTTGATCTTTGGATCTGAGCTCCTTGGGTCTGAGCCATGGTCAATCTGCTCAGGGACAGCTGAAAGTTCACCAGCGATTGATCGGGGATAAAGGCGAATGACTGTCTCGGGAGAAGCTGCAACCTCAGTGAACAAGTCCAGAGACTCCCGGTATTTGTGTAAGGCAAACAAGCTCTGAGCCTTTTTGAGCTGTGCAGTGCGTAGTCGGCCAGCTTTGTCTCGGAGCAAAGCATCTTCCAACATTCCTAGGAGACTAATAGCCTCATCCAAGTACCCCTTCTCGACCAATGTGTCGATCTGGGTATCATAGCTCAAAGCATCCATCCGCCAAATCGTGCGGTCACTCCCAACCAAGAACCCTTTTCCAGCATGGGCAAGGCTGATATTTGGCTGGGGTATGTGCAAGATGTTTGCCGATGGAAGCGGGATCGATTGCAATAACGACAAAGTTTCTGGATTTCGAACTTCAAGAACGCCCTTAGCTGTATCATGAAGTGCGAGGAGAAATGGATAGGAGTAGCCAATCTCCATAGGAGCATGGCTCCAAGGAATCTGCCGTCGCCCAAGTGGCTGACCCTCCACATCGATGAAATTGGTATTCACATCCTTGGCCAGCAGGATCTGGCCTTCTCGTAGCCTCGAAGCAAGAGGCTTGGGCACCATGCCTCCCATCCCAATATAGCTCATGCTCGCTGCACCGACTCCCGTAAACCGTCCTGGTTCCTCCAAACTCCCCGGGCTAGGCAGTTCAGTAACCTGTCCACCTTCAACATCCACCATAACGAAGCTCGAGCTGAGCCCAACAACCATTCGCGTCGCTGATACCCAGGTGAGCGTCTTAACCCCGCTCACCAAGCTCAACTCCGTAGTGTTCGGTTCTAACTCCATATCCCGCCACACCCACATCAAGATCTTCCTTTTGACAGCGACAGCCAACCGAGACACAATAGCAGGAACATTCGTATCGGGGTCATTGACGACATTCGATGTGATTGCAAAGGCCGAAGCACCTTTTGTCTGCGCAAGCTGTTCCTGAAACTCATAGGTCTGCGAGTCATGGAAGCTCACATAACCACCAGACAGCGAAACAATAACATGTGCCTCCTTCACCAAAGCCAGCTGCTCAATCTTGTACCGGACGAACTTCTCAATCTCGCGAAGTAGCTCGGTCTTGCCATCGTTTGTCACGCGGTAGATGCGGAGTGTGCCGTTGTTGAGGCCGGCTAGTAGTCGGTCGCCGTAGGCTAGCACCGAGTCGATTCTGGATTTGTCGCGTGGTTTGAGTTCCACCAGCGGTTGCGCGGTGAATGCGGATAACATCGCGCGCCGGCAAGGGTCAATTTGTCCCTGTCCCTCACTGAGCTCCTGGGTGCTTGTGGTGTCGAGGAGCTCCGCCAGGTGACGTCTTGCTGAGTCACCATTCTGCCTGAGGCAATCACGCTAATCTTCTGATTCTCCAGTAACGAGGATTGCACAATCGTAGTGGTGCGCTCAAAGGCTGGGCATATTCTTTGTTGTCTTTTTGAGGGATTATGGCTTGAATAAAACAGGGTCCTGAGGTTGTTGTTTATACGTGATCAATTCTTTTTTAAATACCCTGTCTTTGTTCCAAGGTTTTTAACGATCTATACTTGGCCGAGGATCTATACTTGGCGAGGTCATTGGCTTTGATTCGAGGATTTCGACCGAGGAATGATCACTGAATTAAGAAACATGAAAGCACCGAAAGCACCACATTTGTATGTTCCCATGGCACTCTTTGATTGCCCATTGACCTCGTGGAAATTCGAACGCTATTCTTGGACTCCCAAGAGTTATTGACAAATACTCATGGCCACAAATCCATAAATGTACCTACCTTGATAGAACAAGGGTACTCAAAGCGAAATATATAGAGAGGCTATTGGAAAATCAACTATCACTTATAATCCAACATCTCCTCAACCTTTGGAATTGCATAAATATCAGATCAGTGCGATTTCTTTGCTTCCTCTCGGAACCTGTATTCTTATTAGATTCTCTGACAGCACTCGGTGTAGGATCGAGCATTACACTTCTTCTATACAGATTATCAGTTTACTCTCCCCGAGTCCCTTGCTCGAGTCGTTACTGTCATAGTTCCTTCGTTCCTGATTTCCAAGTTTATCGCACGACCCCCCATCCACATCTTCAACTATTTTCTTCCTTTCCGAGGCTATCGCTATGGCAGCCGTGCCACCAGGCCAGCCAAAACCTCCCACAACTATATCAGGTATCTTCAGAACAACTTTTGTTGAGGGTCTGATAGACCAAATTTTACGCGATGGATCCCATGACGCACTCCACTCACTTGCTGGCATTGGGCAAGGTGCCTTGGGCCCGGAACCAATGAATCGTCTAATTACAGCAATGACAGCCGTCGTCATAGCTCGTGCACAGCGCATCTATATTGCCAATCATTACCCTAATAGTGCCGCTATGTTCGCAGGGCCGGGCATTCCAGTTGCTCGGCCAGCACCAGTATCAGCCGCATTTGATGATATATGCAACCTTGGTTGTGTCCAATGTTTCCACTTCCTTGTTAGGAATAATATCATTTCAACAAAGGGGTATACCAATGCACTAGATGGTTATTTATTTCGTGCGTCCCAGAATGTTCCGGATAGTAGACCGCTCATGAGATATATCGCGGCCACTATACCCTTAGCAGATTTTAGGGCTCCCCAGGGGGTCACTGATCCCAATTTGACTACTTTCGCAGTAGGCCTTATGGAAGAGCCTTCAATGTGGGTTATATTGAGAAGAATAGCTGCCCTTCCCCCGGCTGCGCCCCTTGCTGCGCCTGACTTTGGCACTTGGATACAAGATCGCCATATCATAAGAATGGGTCGGTGGATTAATGTACCTGCTGCCGATGCACTTCTTACCATAAATATCCACGTTGGTAGGGCGCTGGCTGCAGCCGAAACAATATGGGTGAATATCATTACTTCGCAGAATCCACATAGAGGTAGTATGCTCCAGTGGCTCGATGGCCATCCTGCTCCGATTAAAGCGTTTAATCCAACGGGGTCATTTGTTAATACGCCATCTTCCGCTCCTGGTCTGAATCCGCCCGGTCTAAATCCCCCTTTGATTGGTCATTGGCCACCGTGGGGTATTGCTATGGCAATGGGAGACAGGAGGTCGGCTACTATTCTTTCTCGGATGGCCACTATAAACCCCAAGGCGACAGTTACAGGGCTCCTAGCGCCTGGCATATGTAACCAACTTGGGTATGCCGCGGTGTATTTCCTCGAAGAGGATAATATACCTATGCTAAAGCATTGGCTATCCCATGCTTCCCTGACAAAAAATGAAACCCTCAATTTGTTAGAATCTATACTCGGTAGGCTCTGTGATGTGCGCCTGGAGATTGATGCTATAGTCATGCCTCCCGGCTACACAGGGACGATCTACAGTTGGACACAAGAAAAGTTGCGACAAAAGAAGCAGAAGAAACTAATAGCTATTCGAATGATTAAAGTCATTCTCCAAAAGGGCTTTCGACGTTTCACGGCGACTAATATATTGGACAGGCGGACGCCAACGGTGGCTCAAGAGATGATGGAGGATAAGGCGTACCAAGCATTCCTTGTTAAGGTCAGACGAGGCCAAGTTCAGGGATCTTATCGTGAAATCGCAGATGTGATATTGCAGCTGGATGCCCAGCCTAGAAATACTCGTTCAGGAAGGCAACTGCAGTCAGATGACTAGAATAGACTTGTAGTTGTTATTTTTTGGTATCTGAAAATATCTAAAAACTCCCTTCTAGCGCCATTTCTGTTCCTGTTACTTCTGTTCCTGTTCATCCGCTGGGAAGTCCTGGTGTTTCGCTGAAGATCCCTTCCCACGCCACGTAGACACGGCAGATATACCTGCCTTGAAGCGCTGTTCTTCCGTGCCATACGCACGGGGCGTAAGCTTAATCAATGTATGCAGAGGAACCTCCATCCACGGACTCTTCTCCTGCGGCACATTCATAAAGTACGAATAGATACAGCGCAATACAGCCTGATGTGTGACGATAATGACATTCTCACTGCGCTCCAGTTCCATGATGATGGGCTCCAGACGAATAACGACGTCACGATAGGATTCGCCGCCACGGTAGCGGTAGTTGTATTTGTCTTCGTCGCGGGCGGCGAAGTCTTCGGGGTATTTCTCGGCGATTTCTTCATAGGTGAGGCCGTCGCAGACGCCGGAGTCCAGCTCGTCTAGCGCTTTCCATTCTAGTTTCTCGAAGCCAGTTTCGGCTTTCAGATGCCGAGCTGATTGGATTGTGCGACGGAGAGTTGAGGTCCAGATGACAATTTTGGTGTTCGCGGGAACTCCAGATTTGCGCAATAGCTCGGGGAGGGCACGGGCGTAGGCTTCACCACGCTCTGAGATATTGGAGTCACCGCCAATACGGCCAGTGAGATTAAATTCCGATTCGCCGTGCTACTAATGTGAGCAATTGTTTGATCTCTTCTTTCTTTTCAGGACGGAAACTCACTCGAGATAACCAGATTGATCGTGGCTTGATGTGCAGGTTTTGAATGTAGTATACCAAACGACTAGACAAATAATCCTTGATCTGGTTGATGATAACGGTTGATCCAACATTGATGAGTTTGACATAAGTGTACTGCTTTTCGCTATCGTCGATAGTCTCATAGACCTTTTCATAGTTGACAATGCGATTCCGGAAATCCAAGGCGGCCAGCTCAGGGTCCTGGCCCTTATAATCTGGAGAAGTTGTCTTTACCTCCAGAATATTGTTCATGATGAGATCCTCATCGTCACAAATCGACTCGACAAAGAGAGTTTCGACATCGGCAGCAGTGCATTGCTCATGAATCCACTTGCGGCGCTCTTTGGTAGAATTAGTAGCATCCAAGATGGCGACTACACCCTTGCCCGATTGGAACCAGGCCAGCATGTCGGACATGGCGGCCTCTGCGGCCGCCCGACGCATACGCTCACCCTCAGCATTGTGGGGGTCAAAGAAAGTTGCTTGTGGCTGAGGAGTGTTAGAACGCCGGTAGCTGCCGACATTGAACACACGAGCTGGGATGCCCACCCACGCCAGATATCGCATGGCTGGAGCAATTAGCCTTGAGGATCATCATGTGGTGGGGTTGGTGGGGAGCTTACCCTTTCCAGCTATGAGACTCTTGCCCCGCGCTGGGAGGCCAACCATGACCACGCATATCTTAGAATCATCTGACTTGATAGGAGGTAAGCTCGGTGCCATGGTGAACAAAAGATCAAGGAAGGACGAAAAGGGAAATGGAGCACATGGATAGGATTAATCAAAATGGTAAGGAAGAGAGAAAAAAGAGCCAACGTGGAGGAGTAGCAAGGATCAGATGATCATAAAGATCCTGTTATAAGGATCTCATGGTCTCATGATCATATCAAGTTCTGTACTTCAGCCTCTTATAAGTGACCTCACATATTAAAAGATCGAGGTCATATAGCGATCAGATATGATAGGGATAAGCTTGAACCGAGGCAAAGAGGGGCATCCCCGCGGACAGAAGACGATCCGGAACTAAGGGGGAAAGAGGGGCAATTGCAGTATAACTTACGCTAGCAATAAACACCTTATGCTGCTGCTGACTCCGAATAACACTTTTTGAAGACATTGCGGATTTTGAGATCGGGAGGAATAGGGATAGCTTTCCGACCCGAGGCCGAGAGATGCAGGATTCGGGGTTTCACCAATGCAGGATTCGCAGTATATGCGAGGTTGTAAGTGGATTGACTAGTTTGATCCCAAAAGTAAAAAGAAAAAGGGTTAAACTTTTTTTCTCTAAAATGTGCAGGAAAAAGGAATGCGATCATGCGGTGAGTCTGGAATTGGTTTGCTCCACTATCGATAACTAACGTCATCCACCCCGTTTTCTTCTCAAATGCTTGATTTCCCTATGAATTTATCCCTTATGCCCTTCTTGAAACTCCTGTCTATAATTTTTTTTGGTCATCTGGTCATTTGGTCATGATCATCAATCTGAAAGAGCCTCAGGGCTGATGCGCTCCTCTGGCTTGGTAATGCCCCGCGCCCGCTGCACGCGAATCGGGCCACCCCACGGTCCTTGTTGGCCATTCAGAGTGTTCAGGGCCCGTTGAGCCTCTTCCACACTGCTGAGATCCACAAACAGATAATAGTGCTCGCCGGGCTCGAACCGCTTCGCGGGGTGGGGGGAGAACAGTTTGCTCACTTTCTCACTAGGACACGAACACGTCAGTAACGATCCAGGGAGAAAAAGATGGGAGAACATACACGGTGTATCCTTGGAAAAAGGTCTTGATCTGGGCCTCCGCAACCTCAGGCTCGGCCACACGAGGCAATCCACCTACATATACGCGTTGACTGGAATCCGAGCTGGCTCTGGGCGAACTCTCAGTCTCCGAGCGACGCCATCGGTCCATGGCAATCGGGGATCGCTGCTGTTGTTCGCTGGCACGCTCGGCCGACGACTTAGCCACACCGGGCTTGATCTTAACCGGACGACCCAGCATATCCTTTCCATCCAAGTCGATCATAGCCCGCTCAGCCTGTTCTTTTGTGTGCAGGTCGACGAAACAGTACGATGGATTCCGGCCGGTAAACGGGTCAATGGCAATGTCGATGCGCTCGCTATCAAGTTTCAGACTCAGCAAGGCTGACTCGCCAGCAGAAGGTTAGAAAGGCCATACATGGAGAATTCGGATGCTGTGAAGAGTGCCTCGACGTCCTCGGACTTGGCGGTATAGGGCATGTTGCCGACATACAGACGGCGGCCATCGGAGATAGCCTGGGGCACATGGGATCCTGGACGACTAAAGGCGGTGCGGGAGGTATTGGTTCGCGGGGGAGGGAGAGGGGGGTTGAGGGCTTTCTTCGCCCTTCATGCGCCAGTTGGCGGAGTTGAAGGCACGGCCATTGGTGCGGACATTCTGGTGAGGAGTTCTCGGAGCTGAAGGAACTGTGAGATCTCCAGTGCTCTAGAATGATCGGCTGTATTTTTTTGCGTACCTTGCTGCTCCTCGGGTCTGGGGATCTCGGTATCGGCCATAGTCTGGAGGTTCAGTTTGGATTCGTTCCAAAATCAGGACAATTCTTACTGAAATTTCCACCGGAATTGATCACCCAAAGATAGTTTTCGTGCAGAACCAAGAAACCCCCAAGTGATGCTTCATCACTTTTTTTTGTTTGTGAGTGCAAACAGTGCAAACACGTGATTCCACTATTTATTTTTTCGCGCGACGTCTCGCTTCTTCCCTTTTTCTTCGTTACGGAAAATTTACTGAAATTTTCTAGACTTTTCTTGACTTCAAACCATGATTTGGATTTATTCATGACATTGCGATGCTGCAATGATGCTTTTCAAATGTTATGCTCGCACAATGCCGGCATTGCATGAGCAGAAAGCTAATTTTGCCTTGCCTCGAAAACTCTAACCACTCGAAAATTGTACTCAATCTATTGACACGTATCGGTAAGTTCTTGTCTCGCATTGCTATCCGCTTCAATGATGAGTATGATTATACACAGACCTGTTCCAAAAAACCTTGAGGATACCAGATCGATATTCAAATCTGATGAAGCTTTTCAACCGTGTTTTATTCAACACCAAGTCTGATCATTGCTAATGACCATTCAGTATACAGGAACCAAGATGGTCAGACGACCATTGACCATATCATATACACTAATTTGTGAGTCTCTTTTGCTTTCTATCCCTCCCGCTTCAATGATGAGTAAGATTTTACACAGACCTGTTCCAAAAAACTTTGAGGATACTAGATCGATAATAAAATCTGATGAAGCTTTTGAATTATGTTCGATTCAATACCATGGTTGATCGTTGCTAATGATCATTTCAGAACACAGGAACTCATAAATACCGACCCCATGTACACCATTCCGACGACCCTTATCAACACTGGTATGTATCTTTGCTTTCCATCCCTCCCGCTTCAATGATGAGTAAGATTTTACACAGACCTGTTCCAAAAAACTTTGAGGATACTAGATCGATAATAAAATCTGATGAAGCTTTGCCTTTTATTCTACTTGGCAACATGTTGTGATCATTGCTAATGATTATCACCAGATCCCAGGGCTCCATACTTTGAATTCTAGCGAAAATATAAGTTCTATACCTCTTGATATTCGTTCCAATCTGTAGACCTACCTAGATTATGTTTGCTTCGTTCAATAGTCATTCGTACGATAAACCCTAGCAACCCCCAATCTCCTCGATCAAGCATTATATCCCAAATCCTCCTGCACTGGACCCACATCCTCCCTCTCATAGAGAACCTCCGGCTTAACATCCCTCTGCAAAACATACCTCTTCACAAAATAAGGGATCTGCCTCAACCCATACTGGGCATGAAACTTAGTCGGCACCGAAAAGACCTGATCCAACTCCTCAAGAGTCTTATTCTTCGTCTCAGGCATGAAAAGCAAAACAAGCCACCACCCAACAAGATTCCACCCAGCATAAAAGGCAAACGCCCCTTGAGCTGTAAATGCACTCTGCATAGCCGGCCAAGTAATGCCCAAAATGAAATTGAAGAACCACGTCGTGGCGGTTGCCAATGCCATCCCGTGTGGCCGGACATAGAGCGGATACGCCTCTGCAGAGTAGGTGAATGGTACTGGGCCCGCACCGGGGGAGTAGACCATGCCAAAGAGGTAAGTTCCTAGTACTATGCAGGTGATTCTGGCGCTGTGGTCTTCTGGTATCCAGAAGCTGAACCCTGTGAAGAACATTCCGAGTGCCATTAGGGGGAACGTTACTAGGAGGAGATTGCGGCGGCCGAATGTGTCGATTGTATAGATTGCCGGGATTGAGAAGAGCCAGTTTATTACGCCCCAGCCAAAGGAGACCAGCATGAACGAGACGGCGGAGAGATTTGCGTCCTGGGATTCATCAGATTGGATGTCCTTGGGAGTTAAGAAGTGGAGTGAAACATACCATGAAAATTGCGGATGAGTAGTATGCGATGACATTAACCCCACAGAGCTGTCCCATTCAGTAGACGATCGGTTTTTCGTATGGGAGTTCTCACCTGCTGCATGAACATGACAATCTGCGAAGCGACCATAGCTCGCCGATTCCGAGGTACTTTTATAAGCTCCATTATACTGTGATGTCCAAGCTTCATATTCTTCTCCGCCTCAAGCAACGTATACATATAAAACATATCCCTCGCCGCCTGTATCTTATGATGCCGCAACGAGCACATCGACTCATAAGCGCGGTAATACTGATTCTGACTCATATACCAACGCGGTGACTCGGGGCATGAAAAAACAAAAGTCAAAACGATGACAGCTGGGATCAGTGCAGATCCCATCATGAATCTCCAGTTCAGACTGACGATCGTGGAAGGGTCAGTGATCTGATAGAACGCCAAGTCCGCTACATACCCCAACATGATACCGAACGCAGTCCACATCTGCCACTGCATCACCAGGGCTCCGCGGATAGATGGCGGTACCGTCTCGGCTGCGTAGATAGGAACAGTAGCGGATTTGGGACCAATACCGAATCCCAGTGCGAAACGCGAGAGAAACAGGTTCCACCATTCTGATGCGAAGCCGGACCAGAAGACGGACAGGGCACTAAAGGCACATGTAATGAAGATTGTTCCACGCCGGCCGAACCATTGATTGAATGGGACTGTGAGCCAGCAACCGATGAAAGCGCAACAGAGATAGGGAGCTGAGGTGATCAGGCCTAAGATCCAAGTACTTCGGGCACTGTCATCCGCGATTCCAAATTGATGCTTGTACCAAAGCTGGGCGCCATTTATGGTTGTTTCGTCTTTAATATGTTCACGTCAGCTCTGTCATTTGGTTGGCTCTGGGGTAGTATTTACCCATTCCCTGAACAGCAGCAGAAAGCGAACACAACACAATCACCAGATACATTTTCTTCGGCTGCGACCATCGGTGCTCGACCTCGTGGAGCAGTATTGCTTTTTCTTGAGCCGTCAAGGCCTCTATACTCGCAAAGCGCTCTGGCGCTTGGGCCAACACAGCGCCCAGTTCAAAGGCACGAATGTCCTCCTCATCGCCTATCTCATGATTGAGCGCAAAAACTCGACCCTGTTTCCATAGCTCGGCATGGCTATAGCCAGCAAGCGGATTCGAGAGCTTAGCATTGAGATTGCGACGGGCGCGCTCCGCCGCATTGCCAAAATTGTGTTGCGGCACGAACTCAGCGACCAGCTGTTCATCAAGTGCCTGGTTCTTCTCCGCCATTTCGATCTTGTCGAGGATGACCACAAGAGAAAGAATACCAGCGAGGAAGAATCGGTGTTAAATGGGCATGGAAAGTATGTGGGCGGACGAGATCAAAACAAAGAAATGACCGGAGGCAAACATGTTGCTTGCTTTTCGAGTCCACTGGGTACATAGTACTCCGTACTCGGTTTATCAAAGAAAAGAGGTCCAGAACTATAAACAAGCTAGTGCAAAAAGACCTCCCAGTGGGGAATCAGTTTGTGTATTCTTTCAAGTGATTGGTGGGCCGGAGAGTAAGCAGCCAGATGGACAAAGAATCGTCGCTCGGTTTCTCATTTGGGTGCAGGGCCCGGGGTGCACGCAATTCATTGGAGTGGCTGGGCGCCGAGAGATGCACGGAGCAGTATGCAGGTAGAATCGCGAGGATGCATGAAGCATGAAGAATCAAAGGTGAATAATAGGAGGTGAACTGGAAAAGAGCGCGATGACAAAGCGAACTGTATTCCAGATATAAGGGAAGTATCTAGTTCTGAAGGTTGCTCATAGCTGCAGGGATCAAGCCCGTGGGCAGAAGGTAGGTGGTCTGGTCCCGTAACAGAGCATCAAGTACACTTCTATTCAAATTATATATGTACAATCAAATCATGCTCATTAGCCTTGAAAGTGTACATAGTACTTCATTGTATCTATTTTGAAAATCTGGTCAACCAAGATGCAAGAATGCAGTAGGATTGCACCTATAATGATTTTAAGCTGCCGTTATATCTTCAACTATCCGTGCAGGAACCATCAAAGTAAGGTGGAGTTGGATGATAATTTTCCCGCGGATGACGTGTGCGATGCCCAAGTATATAACTTGCCTCTACAGAGTAGGTCGTCAACCACATGTGTTTAATGACACAGGATTCAAAACATCCCAACACCACTTGAGTTCGAGTCAATGTGATTTTATGAATAGATCCTTATGTTACAAATTCTCACTGCGCCAATGCAGACATCATTTGAGCGCCCGTCGGATAAAGGTCGGCTCGGCGTGGGGAAGTAGGCGATCCGCCCCGCAAACCATGTAAAAGCAGCCGCCAGCGGATCGCCGACCGTCGGATAAGGAGCCGATCCATTCACTTCCGATCGTAACAGCTGTAATGCTTAATGCCATGGAGCAGAGACTTGAAACTACCTTCCGAAGGTGCGGGGAAAGTAACGCTGTGCCAAATATAAAGTGACGCGAACACACCACTTATCTGAACCCCTCACTTTCTTTCCATATACCTCAACCACCCATATTACCACATCACAAAAATGCTGGGAAAGATCGCCCTCGAAGAAGCTTTCGCGCTTCCCCGTTTCAAGGAGAAGACAAGATGGTGGGCTGGCATGTTCGCCACTGATGTCGATAAGCACACTGCCGAGATCAATGATGTCGATTCTATTCGGCTAAACTTCGCGGAGAAGCACGGCGTCGGTCTCCAGATTCTCTCATACACCGCGCCGGGTGTACAGGATATCTGGGACGCCAAGGATGCACAGGCACTGGCTGTTGAGATTAATGACTACATCGCCGAGAAGGTGCAAGCGCATCCAGACCGATTTGCTGCTTTTGCGTAAGTCCTACACCATACATCCCAGCCATGGTACATCGCGCTAACGGTGCTTTTAGAACCCTCTCCATGCACGATCCCCAAGAAGCAGCTGCAGAACTCCGCCGCTGTGTAACAAAATACGGCTTCCTCGGTGCCCTCGTTAATGATACCCAGCGCGCAGGACCAGACGGCGATGACATGATCTTCTACGACAACGAGAAATGGGATATTTTCTGGCAGACCTGTACCGAGCTCGACGTGCCACTTTACCTCCACCCCCGCAACCCTACCGGCACAATCTACGAGAAACTCTGGGCAGACAGGAAGTGGCTCGTCGGACCCCCTCTGTCCTTCGCGCAAGGCGTCAGTCTCCACGCACTGGGCATGGTTACAAACGGAGTATTCGACCGCCACCCCAAGCTGCAGATTATCCTCGGACATCTCGGTGAACACATCCCATTCGATATGTGGAGAATTAACCACTGGTTTGAGGATCGGAAGAAGTTGCTTGGATTGCAGGAGACCTGTAAGAAGACTATTCGGGAGTATTTCGCACAGAATTTGTGGATTACTACCTCCGGTCACTTCTCAACTCCGACACTGCACTTCTGTATGGCCGAGGTTGGGGCGGATCGGATTTTGTTCTCGATTGATTATCCGTTTGAGACCTTTGAGGATGCCTGTGACTGGTTTGATAAGGCTGAGTTGTCGGAGCCGGATCGTTTGAAGATTGGAAGGGAGAATGCTAAGAAGTTGTTCAAATTGGGTGATTACAAGGATAGCAATGCTTGATCTGCATCTTTATGGCTTATGTTTGTGGGGTTTATTATAACAATTTCTTGGTCATGGGGGACTTTATTGCGAATATGTTAAGGTATTTTGAATTCGCAAAATGAAACTGGGTATCTGGTCATCATATCATGCTCATATCGAAGCTTTAGCTCGAGCTTGGGTATTTTTTTCGTCTCTCCTTCCTTTCACATTTTATCTTCCTCGAAGCATCGTGCCACTCGAGAACCACCTGCGAGCTCCACCATGACCGGCGCAAAGAATCGGCTCTTGATACTGTGCAGAGCATCCCGGTAGATAGCGTAGCTTTCAATCGCACGGGACAAAACATCCCAGATAGCATGAAGTGTCCGAGTCAAATGCAGACGGCCAATATCAAGATTCTTCTCCTGGGTGATTTGTGTGTTACGGAGATGAAGAAACGTGTTGTGGACCCACTCGTCGTAAAGATCGAGGTACTTGGAGAGTAGTGTCTGTTCAAGGTGACGTGGTTTTCTGAGATGACTGCCTGCCTGTGTTAGTCATGCTTCAATAAAGGCCTCGAATTATGGCACTAACGTAGCGACGAGAAGCGCCATCCGTCGGTATCGAGTCACCCCTGCGACATCCTCGACGGCCAACAACCCTAAGGTGCCAGCAACGAAACCAGTTGTCTCGACAAGCTCTTGCATCATCCCGTCTACCCATGAGGCAAACGCGAGAATCAAAGTCGCGATTGACTGGGCATTGCCCGTAGCCTCTGAGTCTAGGAACTGTTCCTCATCGGAGAAAAGGGTGTTTTCCAGACGGATGATCATATTGGTTAGCGCAATGAATCTCAGGCGAGTTCTCTGACGAAGCTGCGGGTGAGAGAGGGCTTCTTTCATGGTTTCCAGTGTTTTATTTTTCCTGTCTACCACTTGTCTGAGCACCAAGATATGAGGGTCCACGGTTTGGGTGCGGATCTCCTCCTGCATGGCTGCAGTAAAGGCGACTTTGTAAGCCTTTTCGGTTTCTGCATCGGATACAGACGACTCGTCATCGTAGTCTGGAAATGGCTCGGAGTAGATATGTTTGCGTCTCGAATCGGTTTGCTCCGGGTCTTCGGGCTTCAGCGCGGACGGTGGAGAAGCGTCAGCGTCCCAGTCGACGACGAGTTGTGAACGGACTGAAGTCAGCAATGACATAGCAGATGGACCAGTCATGCTGTGTGCAGTGACATTGGAAGTAAAGGGCTGAAAGTCAATAGTGGTTGTGGTTTAGGAAGAAATGAAGTGAGAAAAACGGCAAAAACGTGGAGGTAAACAAGATATGAATTCCGAAATTATTCTCTAAATATACTTATTATTACTGTAGATATATTCCACGTCTCAATCCCCAAATGCATCGTGAATAGTGTCAGAGTCGCATGAGTAACCCTGACAAAAAGAATGCCTTCTGATTTATTTGAGTTGTGGTCTTGCCTTCCCCTAGATGAAAGTCTGAATAGTGAAACAGACCAGTAACAGCGGAACAAGACGTTCCAGTAGTTACCAGAGCTATCTCTCAGATGATTTCATCAAGAGTTAATGAAGGCAAACTGGTTCTTCGCACATTGACTAATCAACGTCTCATCGGAAAGGAGGACGGCAACTTAAGTAGTGCGATTTCATATGATTACTCGGTTTTTGGATGGGTAGAGGATTCATCGGGTACCATTTCATCCTCATCCTCGTCTTCTGGTAAGGGGACGTCCATGACCTTTTCGCCAGCCCATTGTAGGGTTCGTTTGCTCCAAGACCGGACACCTTTATAAACAGCCTGCAGAAATGTAATTAGTAGATGAGGTAGCGTCTCAACAATGCTCAGCATACCCAAAGGAAGGTGGCCACTCCCGCCAGAATCACTAGCCAGTTCAAGTTGGCAGCGCGGTTGCGTCCAGTAGACCGACCATTGCTCACAACACCTGAGCCACGGATCCAAAATGGCGGCGAGAGGGTGAACAATGCCCTGACAAACGACGTCAACCCCAGGGCTGCAAATCCTTTCACAAAGTGTTCAAGCCAAGAGGCCTCTTCGTCCAGCTCCAGGTATTCATTATCCAAGGGGCCGACGTAGAGATCAATGACGGGGTCAGCAACAAATCCAAGTAAAAAAATAGTCAATAGAAGAATGGCCAGCGTGAGAGCCATCTGAGTGGCAGTGCTACTGATCCAGCGAGCCCATGTCAAACGCTCGAGGCGATATTGAAAACCGCAGGTCGGACACTCCCAGTAGTTCCGTGTGCCATATCCAGGGTTGGCATGTCGCCAGGACTGCAAGCATCCTTCGTGTACATATCGCGAAGATCCTTTGCATTTGCAGGGGCGAAGCAGTCGACCTGATTCCGGATCGCTGGACTCATAAACCAAGCGAGGTCTCTGAAGAAATTCTGAGGGCTGAACGGTGGGCCATACTGTTTCCAAGCAGATGCGACAGACTCGTGGGGGATAGCTTTGCTCGGAAGCCCCTAACCCTGGTGAGTCCGACTCATTGCTTGGGGAGTCCATCGAGGGTTTTGAGGATCATATCCCTGGACCAAAATTCGCGGCAAAGACAAGAGAAGATTGAAGGAAAGGCGAAAGAAGACAGATAAAGAAACTGTGGGAAAGACTTGAGGGACTAACCCGATTGGACTCACCGCCTTGGAGCAGCTCAGTCACAGCTACCTAAGCAACCGCGTCAAACGTCACCCTCCGTCTGCCTACTTATCCAACCTCCTTCTTCTCATCTTTTCGATCTCTGTGGTTTGGTGTTTGTATTCTACACATTATCATGGCTGACCGTTATTCCTTCTCCCTGACCACTTTCTCCCCCAGGTAAGATGATAGTCCCAACCCCCAGCATTGGTCCATAAGCTAACTCATCCTCAACAGCGGAAAGCTGGTGCAGATTGGTAAGACCGAACTAAGAAAATCAGAGGGAAGGTCTTAGCACTAACACTGTTTAAACAGAATATGCTTTAAATGCTGTCAACCAGGGTGTTACAGCCCTCGGCATCAAAGGTAAGGCTTCCATCTCCATCAAACCCTATAAAGCTAACAATTATTCCAGCCACCAATGGCATCGTCCTTGCAACTGAGAAGAAGTCCTCATCTCCACTTATCGATCCCCCCCTCTCTCGAAGATCTCCCTCGTCACCCCCGACATCGGTATGGTTTACGCCGGCATGGGCCCCGATTACCGTGTGCTCGTGGACAAGGCCCGCAAAGTTTCACACACTGGCTACAAGCGCATCTATAACGAGTACCCACCGACCCGGATTCTGGTGCAGGACGTCGCCCGGGTGGTGCAGGAGGCCACTCAGTCTGGAGGTGTTCGGCCGTACGGTGTCAGTCTGTTGATTGCTGGCTGGGATGAGGGTGTTGAGCCCCAGTCCGAAGAAGCTGCAACTGAGGAGAAGCCCACCACCAAGACCGGTGGGATCCTTAAGGGGGGTCCCAGCCTGTACCAGGTGGACCCCAGTGGTAGCTACTACCCATGGAAGGCGACGGCCATCGGCAAGCATGCGACAAGTGCCAAGACTTTCCTTGAGAAGCGATACACTGAGGGCTTGGAACTGGAGGATGCCATCCACATTGCGCTATTGACACTCAAGGAGACCATTGAGGGCGAGATGAACGGAGACACAATAGAAATCGGTGAGTTTGAGCAAGTTCGGCTCATGCCTGCTTCAGGACTAACATCAAATAGGTATTGTTGGCCCTCCAGCAGACCACCTGCTGGGCTTCGAGGGTGTGGAGGGAGCCCAAGGCCCTCGGTTCAGGACATTGACCAAGGAGCAGATCGAGGATTACCTGACCAACCTATGAGAGACACGATAGAAATCGAATGACATTTCATTTGTTTGAGCAATTCATAAATAGAATCGCAAGGACAACTGCCGTTGCAGCACGGACCGGGTAGATGCCGCTTGACACTTGATAGCTAGTCGACAGTAGACTTCCACATTCCGTATACCCACGGCCCCATCCGACATCCTGTTTGGAAACCACGGGTACCGACTGAAGTAAAGTTTTCAGGGGCCGAACCTCGGCGTATGTCTGTCGCGTGAAGCGCTACGTATACCGCATAAACTACTAGGGTACAAAGGTCTGTGCCACCCCTGTCATTGACTAAAAGGAGAAAACCGGGCAAAACCCGACAAAGTTACAAATCTGCCCACTAGCTGTTGGAACTCAAAATCGGCGCTATGAACAATGTCCTGGATCTCCCGTTACCCCGGGTTTGGCTAGACTCTGTCTCACTAATCCTCTTATCCTGAGCCACATACCGCACTATTGAAAAAGGATTTGATTGTATTTCTCCTCGGGTTTGCGGGGTTACAATCTACAATTCTGCATTTGTCGCATTTGTATCTGCTTGTGCCACCTGTCGGTCTTTCTCTTTCTTTCTCCGATTCTTCTCTCTCCTTTACAATTTCCTCCAGACTATTCCCAGCCTAGAGAATGTGGGCATACCAAACCGGGTGAAAGGCTCTACAGAGTCTATTCGCTTTAAATTTGTCCTTCCCAGCCCTGAATGAGCCGCTAGTATACAAAGTGCCCACAAACATGCCCTCGCTACCCCAGGATCTTCTAGATGGAATTTCCGGTGCCCTCGCAGCAGAAGGAAACGTCCTCCAAATGGTTCTAGTAACCTTTATCGGACTATCATGCTACAACATCGCCGAGCTAGTCGTACTGGTGACAGCTACCTTCCGCCGCTGGCGCGGTCTATACTTTTGGTCTTTATTGACATCAGGCTGTCTTGGCGTGGTACCATACACGATTGGATTTATGATGAAATTCTTCACACGTGCTGACTCCGTGATATCCGTTACGGTCCTCACAGTTGGATGGTGGACGATGGTGACCGGTCAGTCGGTGGTACTATATTCGCGACTCCACCTCGTTCTTCGGGATGAAAAGACCTTAACCTGGGTCCTACGAATGATTGTGCTTAATTTCTTCCTCTTGCAAGTCCCCACTACCATTCTGACGTATGGAGCTAATGTCATCCATACGGGTAGTCTGGCCTGGGTATGGGGATACAATGTTATGGAGAAGGTCCAACTGACTGGATTCACGATCCAGGAGAGTCTTATATCTACGCTCTACGTCATCCACACTGTGAAACTACTTCGTCTTGGTGCGGATGCGACAAGTCGCTCCAATTCGCGGACGATCATGTACCATGTTATCGGAATCAATTGTACTATCATGGCAATGGACTTGCTATTGTTGAGTTTGGAATATGCGAATCAATATGCCGTCCAGATCGTGTTGAAGGGGTTTATATACTCCATCAAGCTGAAGTTGGAGTTCGCCGTGCTGGGTCGGTTGGTCGACATCATTCAGGGGTCGAGGCACCCTATCTCGGTTGCTATCGCTGATACACTGCCTCTTTGTTCTTATCCCCGTCTACCCGAGTCGTCGAGTGGTGCTGAGCAAACTGATCCTGGGCAAGAATCTGAGCCCGAGCCCAAAGATATTATTACCCCGCCGGACGGTGAGGTGGTGGAGACGAGGGATTCTGTCGAGTCGAGGGGGTCACGGAAAGCGGTTTCATGGCCATGTAATGAATAATGTGAACCTGAGCTGTCTCACGAATCATTCTTCGGCGCTCTTAGCACCGACCAACGACTCATCATTCCAGTCAAATTCGTCCTCCGAGTCTTCATCCTGACTATCAGCAATCTCATTAGATGCTTTTCGTTTCCGACACGGCGTAGGCTGAGTTTGCTGCAATGGTAATGGTGGATGTAAACCAAAAGACCTCCGGTCAGCCACATCAATCCATTCACAAAGACCATCCTAAACCCATTAGATAACGCACTCAAAGTCTTGGTAAGGGTAATCACCTCCTCAATCCGGAATGGAATGATCAACTCCCCGATCCTAACAGGGAATATCTTTCCACCTCTCTTGGTAATCTCCATGAACCGCTTGTCGGGTAAATCCCGATACATAGCAATCCGCGTCATAACATTCTGCTCCCATCCCCCGCCCGCAAGAATAGGCTGCAACGTTGCACGCAGTTGACCTTTAATCTTCGTATGTGCCTGATTAATGGCTAGTACGGCAATACCCCGGCTCGCCAACCTGGCCAGGTGGACCGCTAAATCGGATGAAACGTTCCACTTCCGATTAAGAAGCCACTGTAGCTGTGCCTTGTCGGTAATTTTGCCTTGGGATTGACGTTCTTTTAGCTCTGCTGCATTGGGAAAGTAAGATGGGAATAATGAGGAGACGGAGTCGACTATTAAGAGGTTGGTTTCTTGGGGTGGGAAGTCTTTAGGTGGATGAGTGAGAAGTGATAGGAGGTGGGGAAGGGTTGGAGTGCGGAGATAGATTAGGTTTGTTAAGGGGTTTTGGGTTAGTGCTTCAAGTCTGGGGAGTGGGATTGGGGAGCTTGTGTCTGATATTGTTAGATTAGTATCAAGGTGTATGTGGTTGGAGACTCATAGCGTACCAATCCAGACGACTTTTCCGCCTTCACGGAGTGCATTTGATGCAATATTCAGTCTGTATGGGGTTAATATCCCATATACTATCGCAGACGCTGGCTCATTGCTCACGCTAATGCAGTTTTTCCCACACCTGGTGGCCCAAATACCTCGGTCACTTGTCCACGCAGGATCCCGCCAGGTCGGCCCGGGTCTACCGACGCGCTATCCAGTGCCTGATCAAGACGCGCCAGTCCCGTCGGAATAGGCTCCCGGGAAAACTCTGACGCATTAAGAGACTGTGAGGCCGAAATTGAAACGACAGGCTCTATGAAGGATCAGTATGGTGTCCTGCATTTTGTGAGTCAACGTACGCGTATCTTGGCCGTCAGCGCCGAACAGGTCAACTACACCACTCATGATGAATGGGCTCAGTCACTTGAGATTTAAGACTATAACATAGTGAGATCGATGATCAAATTTGAGTCCCCGCCAGTCACGTATATTGTGAGGTGTAGTCGAGTTGTGTGGATCAAGTGGGTCCAGATAAAGTCGCGTGCGGCGCGCCGTGATGCGTGGGCCTCCAAGTATCTGCGGTTTTATTCCTGGATTTATGCCACTGTTAATTAATTTTGATCTAAATCTTTTCTTCTGTATATCGCATCCTAGATCATAGATTTTCGGTTTTGCTAATACAGTATGGTACAATCTTTCCAGGGTTATCGGGCAATCGGACTAATTGCCGCCACACGCGTAAAGCTATTTGACACTGTAGGTCGATGGTGTTGTACTAATACTCGAGGTCTGAAGGGATTTGAGGATATCAATTCCAGTTGATTCCATCAATGCAAAATGCTAAATACTACCTACTAGCTAGGTAGGGTCATGAAAAGGCTATATACAAATACAAAACGCTAAGCAATTAAAATCCAAAATTATGCAGCAGGCTCCAACTTGCCAGAAGTTGTCACAGTAGGTTCAGTCTGCTCAACAACCTCATCCTCCGACTCCAAAACAGGAACCTCATCCGGCTCGTCAGGAAGGATCAGGTTCAGAATAACACCCAGAATAGCAGTGACTGAGAATCCATTGGTCATCACCAAGTCAACAGCATTCAGTAGACCCTGCAAAGCATGGTTATCACCCGAGTAGGAAAAGAAGTAACTCCACCACGAAGGAACAAGCGTGATACCCATTCCGAGCGCAAAGCTAGCAGTCAGGATAAAACGGTTGCGACGAGTAAAGTCGATCTGGGAAATAATGCGGATACCCGAGATAGCGACACTGCTGAACAGGAAAGTCGTCATACCACCGAGGACGGGGCTGGGGATGGACACGAGGGCAGCGGCGAACTTCGCGAATAGACCCATGACAACCAGGAAGAAGCAGCAGCAGAAACCGGCGGTGCGGTTTGCGCACTTGGTCAGAGCGATGACGCCGTTGTTCTGGGCGAAGACGGACATGGGTGAAATGGTCATCAATCCTGCGAGAACAGAGGTAATTCCGTTACCGAGAACACCACCCTGGATCCGGGAATCGAACATTGGGCCCTCGACTTGCAACCGGGATACATCGCAGGTTGCGGTAATATCACCAATCGACTCCATCATGGTAACGATGTACAACGCCAGCAGCGGCAGGATGAGTGGTGGGTAAACCGATAGCGGGAAGGTGTGCACCCAGGCGAATGAGATAACGGGCGCCTCAGCGATACCCGAGGACTCGAAGTAGTTGCATGCAGCAGCGACGATTGAACCAGCCAGCAGACCAACGATGACGGCACAGGACTTCAGGATTGGAGGTCCGAACCGTTCGCATAGAATGATGGTTACGAAGACCAAGAATCCTAGACCAATGAATTGCGGGCTACCCCACAGTAATGCGTGCGGGGCATCGGCACTGGGACACATGCTGCGCGGGGACGGCCCACAACCGGAACCACCACCCCAGTCCTCCATGGCGGATTGAATCAAGGAGGCACCGATCAGGAGGACAGTTGGGCCGGTGACGAGTGGGGGGAAGATGCGGGCAAGAAGGCGACTGCTCATGAAGGAGAGACCGATTTCGAGAAGGGCGCATAGACAAGATGTTCCGAGGAGGGCGCCGTAGCCCTTGGGGCAGGGGAGTTTGGTTCCGCTCGCGGAGGTAGGGCAGTAGCCTATTTCATACATTTGGGCGAAGGCGTCTTCAGCGATGGTAATTGTGGCGAAAGATGTACCTGGAGGCTATTTTAGTATGTGGAGTTCCTGTGTCGTCGGGGTATATTCAAGCGACCACATACCGACAACGGATAGCAATCCAGTTCCGATGTAGTATTTTGTGCCATAGATATGGAATCGGGTCATCTGAATGGCGCTGAGAAGGCCTGATACAATTAAAGATGTTGAGACGAGGTACTGGTAGTCCTCAGTTCCAAGGTTGACACCAGAAGTACCACCGAGAATGATTGGGGGCGAAATGACTAGTCTGGATCAGCGTCGGGTATGTTAACCCAATGTCCTGCGATGGTACTCACCACCAGCCAACATAGCGAGCGCATGTTGCAATCCGAGGAGCAAAGCGAGAAGAACGGGGACGCGATCATCGAGGCCGAAGAACGGAGCGGATTTCCGAGCTTGCTTCGTGAAGGGTATCTTTGGTGTAAATAGGTGGGCATAGTCGTAGTCCCCGATGAGACCATCGCTAAGATAATTATTAATTGAGTGATCTGAAGTAGAATCGGCGATGAGCATACCGAGTAGTAAAAGCTCTCACGAAGCCTCGTAGTTTGTCGCTGTAGGTGCGCTTGGGCGAGAGATCGGGACCAATCTGATCGGGGCCGTCCATGATGGGGAAGTGGATGTGTTTGCTGGAGCCCACTTCAACCTGGGGATATCCCACACTATATAGAATTCCATGTCGCGATTCATGATTCACGAAATCACCAAAAAAATGACCAACCCCGGCCCCAATATCGTTAGCGGTCTGTGTGGAGAAAGGCAGATAAGATTTAATTCTCTATCATTAGGCAAGAGCATCGAGTAAATCTAAGAGCGGTGCCTGGTCCACTAAACTCCGTTCGGTTAACTGAGTCCACTTTCACTCTTATCTGTGTGGGGCCGGCTCCCCTCCCCTCGTCAACCAATCACCTTCCAGTTGCTCAGACAGGATCCCGAAGCCTCGAGATAAGGAACCGAATATGTCTTTAGCCGCTATTGGATTTACGGTTCGTCCTCTTTGCTGTTCTACACGGCTGTCACCCCATTGCGTGCGTGTCGTGTGGGTCTGAACACCGTTCTACGGCCTTTCGCCACTCTATGATAGGCCCGGCAGTCATCGGACTCCACGTGTAATCACGGGTCCCCCGAGAATTATTCGACAGCCGGTTATCGTGACATCTGGGGTTTATCTCTGCTGTCCAAACCATCTCACGGAGTCCCCCGCGGATCATGGAAGGCGCCGATGCCTTATCAGGATGACCCAGGATGTGAGAGCTGTGGTATATGAGTTGACCAGGGATGAGAACTCAACTCAGAGTACAACGATTAATCTAAGCTTCTGCGATTGATGCATTCAAAGTCTCTAGCATTACTTTGCTGCCTCGAAGCGAGATTAAAGAGGGAAACTCGGAATATCCGAAGTGTCTGGTTAAACAATAGGGTTGAAGAAATTGAGAGAAGATATGTTATTTAAGAGGTCCCTCTTGGTTAGTGATTTTGATTTATATATTATTTACGGGGAACATGAGTTCGGAGATCTAGTCCAGTTTGGATCTACTCCGATGGCTATGGTGATGGAAATATAGTGGCTGATTCCTGATGGTTTGAACTTGAAGCTATTCACAATGTACCGGCCCCGTTCCACGTGCCTTTGTAGTCAGTTTGCCTGGATTATTGCCACGAGGATATTTAGTCAGGTCTCTCTATCTCACCTTTTGACTTTCAATTCCAAGGGCTATCAAAGGATCAAACCCCATTATTTCAAAGGAAGAGTTGATACTTGTGTATACCTCAAATTTATTAGTCAAGGAATTGTGTAGCCCTAAACACGGTGGCGACTGTGCGTGGCCTTTAGGCCACCAAGTTGTGGAGTTTTACGCCTTTAACGTTTCCACTAGGCCTAATTACGATTAGCACCGCGTGGAAGCTCCAAAGATTGACAATTCGAATAAGGAAATCGAATCTTCAGGATTGAACTGCGATTTTCGGCGCATTAACACCCGACACTATACTAGCAAACAAGCTTGAAACTCGACAAACTTGCTGTTCAATGGGCCTTTCGGGATAATAAAGTGATTTTTGTGAATGATTTTTCAATCTATCTCAATATCATGACGTGTGTAGGTCACGAAGCCAAGCCACATGTCACATGCCAAGGGCTAATAAGGCTCCTATATTAAGACTGGCGTATAATTTGCCTTGCAAATACTCATCGGAAAAAATGGTGGCGGGGGATCAAATACGTGGATCATTGGCTTATATATTAACCAAATACGGTCTAGCTCAGTCTCACTTCCAATGTGCGGTCAGCCGCTATGAGCTCCAGACTAAAGAACAAAATAGACAGAATCATCCTTTTCTGAATATGATGTCATGCCAACCTGAGGAGTCTCATACTACTACCAAGCCACGGGACCAGTAGTAAAGTGTTGACAACCTAGAAGAAAAGACGCAATGTCACTACTCGGCTCTACGTCTTGACCGGCCGTCTTTGGAAGGGACTCAGCCGCAGCCTCAAATCCTTTCATTGCTTCTGCTGTGATCTCCGAAATCTCGTATGTCACCGTGTCGAGGCTTTGTGGCCAACATTGATCATTCCAATATGACACAGTGACAATATTGAAAACATACCCTTCCGCCTGTGGCTAGTTAGGGTATGGAGTTCTATTGAATGAGACTCTCTTACTATCTCTTTCTGGACTGAAAATAAATCGTTCAGACCCCTGCTCAGGCGAGCGGCAAGCAACAAATCCCTCTCAAGCGGAAACTATGTTCAACCTCGACGCACTCAATATATTTCACCATTTCGCCATAAGCGCTCTCGCTGGGCCCAGTCTGTGCCACTGAGCAACTTGTGGCCAATTTCAACGGAGGGGGCCATATTCGGGCGCATATCTTCAACCCCAATTTGAGGTTCATCAGTGACTTTCTTGTCGCTGTCGTTCGGTGGAAGATCCAGTTCCTGTCTGATGTAATTCATAGATTCCTGAGAATAAGCCCTGACTTTTTCGGCATCTACTGAAACAAGCCTATCGCCTGTATATACTTCGTCATCCCAGGCCAACATTCAATTCAATAGCGTAGTCATCGTCTCGAGCTCAGGCAAACCCGAAAATGGATACCAGCTAGATTGGTGACTACCCAGACCAAACCAGCTCTAGAATGGATATTACTATGCGACCAGAGCACCTATGTCTGCCTCCTTCAGGGCCTCCCGCTTCTTCTCGCAGGAGATGTGTTTGTCTGAAATCTTGTCGGTATAGATCTAAATGGCCTTTAAATTGCTGCTCCTTTTCACTGGCCATTCGCGAAGGAGATTTCACACCGCTGGGATATGGAATGCTCTGCCATATAATTGATTGGCCAAAGTCAAAGCATCGTCGTGAAGTGAATACCCAGAACTATTCTGTTCGGTAACCTTCAAGGCTTCAGCCTGCCATCGCTGTAGTAGTAACGAAAAGATTGAGATGCGACTATCATTCTTTATTAAATTTTGGGTTTTGGGGGAAACTCCCATGCCGCCCGGATGGTTCGTTTTTAAAACATTCACCAGAGATTTCTGTTTGAAAACTCAGCTCCCCTGTTGCTTCAGCTTCCCCAAATTAGATAAAGAGTCATTCAAGCTTATCTGCGATGATCTTGGCTTTTAGAACATGGTTATTAAAAGTCCCGAGGACCTCGGAACTGAACCCTTGTCGAGGTCATAGACCTAAATAGGGTCTACACCAGCCCTATGCAGTTGGTTGCCTCAGCGCCCTGGTGGCTTCTTGGCGGTCGATCAACAAGATAATGACGTGTATGACATTTGATAACGCTTTTCGGTCTCTTTTGAAAGTCGAAAAGCAAAGTGTTGAATCAGGTTATTTCCTGTGCAATTCATGCTTTTGAGTTTCTTCTTTACTTGCAAGTGACCGAAGTGGGACTAGTTGGGACTGTGGACCAAAAGCTTAAAAGGATGTTCACGTGGTGGCACGTGATGCTATCGGCCTAAAGCGGAGTAATTTTCATCAGATTTGCCACCATAAGGCTTTGGTGGCGCAGGGGCCGAAATCACGATGGATTGCAGGGAGGGCCGTAGAATCCGGTAAGAACACAGTGGATAATCAGTCAATTAAAGCCAATTGGATTGAGAATTATGTGTCTTGCTGTTTGAACACAGGGATTGACCCTTGCTCTAGCATACAGAGAATGGAGATCCCTTTGGTGCCTGTGTTGGGGATCACGTGTTCAAGCCCAGGCCCTGCACCTTATTTCCCCTACACCTTATTTCCCCTACAATGCAGTTCGCGGGTATACGAACTAGCATGAATACGACGTGGTTGCACATCGTAGAGCGTATGATACCATGGATATTAGTCAAGGAACATTAATATAGAAATCCAACAACAACATGCCATCCCACTCTGAACCAGCAAATCAGAGAGTTACTAAAGCAGGAAATTTCCTAATCTTCCCGGAGCTTCCGCATGGGGTAATGGTTCCATGCCTCAGGCAACAAAGCGTTGGGGCGGGACCCAACATTGTTCGGCAAAACATTTGATCTCGCCACTCACAATCAGGGTAAACTGGAAATAAGAGCATTGATCTTCCTCCGTTTCTCTCAGTTTCTCTACCTCGGGATCTTGTGATTCAGTGGCTTTTTTTTTCATTCGCTTGGGTGCTGAGCTCCCCCCATATCCGTTGGCGATCAAACCCTTCGACGCCCCCCAACGTTGGTCATAAGTGGGCCCTCCCCATATAAAAAAAGCTCCTGCCCGCGCCCTCATCCAACTCTTTTCCTTTCAACCCTTTTGGTCACCTTCACATCACCATCATCATGTCGACTAAGGCTGAGGCTTCCCGCCCCCGGCCGGCAGACACCAAGAAGGTGCACATTGCCGACACCCAGATGACTCGTGCCAACTGGTACAAGCATGTCAACTGGCTCAATGTCTTCCTTATTATCGGTATTCCCATGTATGGCTGTGTTCAGTCTCTTTGGGTGCCGTTGCAGCTCAAGACTGCCATCTGGGCCGTTATCTACTACTTCTTCACCGGTTTAGGTATCACCGCAGGTAAGTTTCAAGTGATCCGAGGCCAATTTTTGGGGGCGGTTAGATCTAACATGCTATAGGATATCATCGTCTCTGGGCTCACTGCTCATACTCGGCCACTCTTCCCCTCCGCATCTGGCTTGCTCTGGTTGGCGGTGGTGCTGTCGAGGGCTCTATCCGCTGGTGGGCTCGCGGCCACCGTGCTCACCACCGTTACACCGACACCGAGAAGGACCCTTACTCCGTTCGCAAGGGCTTCTGGTACTCCCACCTTGGCTGGATGGTCATGAAGCAGAACCCCAAGCGTATCGGCCGTACCGACATCACCGATCTCAACGAGGACCCCGTCGTTATCTGGCAGCACCGTCACTACCTCAAGGTCGTCTTCGGAATGGGTCTCATTGTTCCCATGCTTGTTGCTGGCCTCGGATGGGGTGACTGGTTCGGCGGTTTCGTCTACGCTGGTATTCTGCGTATCTTCTTCGTCCAGCAGGCCACTTTCTGCGTCAACTCTCTGGCTCACTGGCTCGGTGACCAGCCCTTCGACGACCGCAACTCACCCCGTGATCACGTTATTACCGCCCTGGTTACTCTCGGTGAGGGATACCACAACTTCCACCACGAGTTCCCTTCGGACTATCGCAACGCTATTGAGTGGCACCAGTATGACCCTACCAAATGGACTATCTGGACCTGGAAGCAGCTGGGTCTGGCCTACGACCTGAAGCAGTTCCGTGCCAACGAGATCGAGAAGGGTCGTGTGCAGCAGCTGCAGAAGAAGATTGATCAGAAGCGCGCCAAGCTGGACTGGGGTATTCCTCTGGAGCAGCTGCCCGTGATGGAGTGGGATGAGTATGTTGAGCAGGCCAAGAGCGGCCGTGGTCTGATTGCCGTCGCTGGAGTTGTTCACGACGTGACCGACTTCATCAAGGACCACCCCGGTGGTAAGGCGATGATTGGCTCCGGTATTGGTAAGGATGCCACTGCCATGTTCAACGGTGGTATCTACTACCACTCCAACGGTGCCCACAACCTGCTGTCTACCATGCGAGTTGGTGTCATCCGCGGTGGCTGTGAGGTGGAGATCTGGAAGCGTTCCCACAAGGAGAACAGCGAGTACGTTCGTGATGAGTCTGGCCAGCGCGTCATTCGGGCCGGTATGCAGGTGACTAAGATCCCTGAGCCGGTCCCCACTGCTGATGCTGCTTAAATGTGCTTTGACTGAGACGACGTGACTTGCATTTTGTGGGTGGGTTGGTGTTCACTCGGCGTTATTTCCTCTTTTATTGTGTATCAGAAAAGCGACTTTCACATAGATAATTTGTCATGAACTAGAAACGACCATTTTTCATATCAGACTTGAGTCCCTGGGTATTGTAGACCGTATAATCGTAGTCATGTAGCTCTATGTACGACATAGTACCAAGTTAGGGTTAGGGTCAAATTAACAAGCGGGGAACTGTGTACGGACTCCGGAGGGTGTCATCACCTGACCTATATCTGTTATCTGTTGTGTACTCCGTAGGCCTCGATCCCGAACTTGGTTGCATCACAGCTGCAGCTTAAACCTGAAACACACACCGCATCTTTCTTCTAGTTTCCGCCATTCCTTTCACCCGCCACCTCCTTATCATCCTTGCCGCTATCATCGTGGCGCCCCTCCTCCGTCTCCCCGCCGCCCGCCTCACTTCCGTGCTGGGTCATTTGCGTACTACACGGTCCACACCTATTCGATATTTGACAACCTCCAATATGGCCCCCGCTCACCTCCGGCGTCCACCACAGGCCCCGCCGACCTTCACGGCTACCCCACAGTCCGTTGTCGCCGATGCTGAGCGACTGCTGAACACATCCCGAACCATTCAAGACAAGATTGTTGCCGACATCAAGCCCGATGACGCCACGTTTGCGAACGTGCTGCATCCGCTTGCTCAAGATGAGAATGTTATGGCGTTAGAGACACACATCCTGGGCTTTTACCAGGCCGTATCAACCGACCAGAAGCTCCGGGATGCTTCCTCCAAGGCGGAAGAGCTCATGGATGAGTTCTTTATCGAGGCTGTGATGCGAGAGGACGTTTTTAAGCTGGTGGATGCTGCTCTGAATAAGAATGAGCAACTTGATCCCGAATCACGCCGTCTGCTAGAGAAGGCACACAAGGACTTCGTGCGAAATGGACTGGGTCTGCCCGCGGGCCCCCAGCGAGCTCGGTTCAAGGAGATCAAGAAGCGTCTGAGTCAGTTGAGCATTGAGTTCCAGAAGAACCTGAACGAAGAGAACGGTGGTATCTGGTTTACCCCGGAGGAGCTTGACGGTGTGCCGGAGGATGTGACCTCCGGCCTGAAGCGCGGCGAGGGTGAGAACGCTGGCAAGCTCTGGTTGACCTTCAAGTACCCGGATCTGTTCCCCACCATGAAGTACGCCAACAACTCGGAGATCCGCAAGCAGGTCATGGTTGCCAACGAGAACAAATGCAACCAAAACGTCCCGCTGTTCCGCGAGGCTATTGTGCTGCGTGATGAGGCTGCCCGTCTGCTGGGCTACCCGAACCATGCTGCCTTCCGCATCGAGGACAAGATGGCCAAGACCCCGGAGACCGTTGACACATTCCTGGGTGATCTGCGTGCCCGGCTGACTGACGGTGGTAAGCAGGAGATCCAGACCTTGATGAACCTGAAGAATGAGTTGGACCCTAACTCTGATGGCCGCTACTACTTGTGGGACCACCGATACTACGACCGACTGATGCTGGAACGCGACTTCCAGCTGGACCACCAGCTTATTGCCGAGTATTTCCCGTTGCAGACCACTATCCAGGGCATGCTTAAGATCTTTGAGGAGCTGTTTGGATTAGAATTCGTCGAGATTGTTGGCGAGGACCGTGCGGCCTTGGCCCCCACCGGTCAGGCTAATGATATTGTCTGGCATGAGGACGTGCAGGTCTTTAGCGTATGGAATGACGAGGGTGAGGGTTCTGGCTTTGTCGGCTACTTGTACCTGGACTTGTTCCCACGTGAGGGCAAGTATGGCCATGCCGCCAACTTCAACCTCCAGCCGGTATGTACAGCAAAAGCTTCATGACAGCAAGGAACTAACGGTATATTCTCTCAGGGTTTCATTGATGCAGAGGGCAACCGACGCTTCCCCGCCACCGCCCTGGTGTGCAACTTCACCAAGCCCGGCCCTAAGAAGCCCAGTCTGCTCAAGCACGACGAGGTTGTGACTCTTTTCCACGAGTTGGGCCACGGCATTCACGACTTGGTCTCCCGAACCACTTACTCCCGCTTCCACGGCACCAGCACCGTACGGGACTTTGTTGAGGCCCCTAGCCAGATGCTTGAGAACTGGTGCTGGACTCCCTCACAGCTGCGCTCGCTGAGCCGACACTACTCCACCCTATCGCCCGAGTACCTCGCTGGATGGCAGGAAGCCCAACAAGCGCGCAGCGGCGGCAAGACAGCCACTGCCCCGCCTTCGGAGCGCATTCCTGACGATGTGATCGCCAACCTCATCCGCACAAAGCACGTGAACGACGCCTTGTTCCAGCTGCGCCAGCTTCACTTCGGTATCTTCGATATGACTGTGCACGAGCCTAAGAGCCACGCCGAGGTCGAAGCCCTCCCCGTTTCGGCGACTTACAACCGTCTCCGCCAGGAGATTACCCAGATGGATGGCATGGAGGCACTGAGTGGTGGTCAGGAGTGGGGTCACGGCGAGGCGACATTCGGCCACTTGATTGGTGGTTATGATGCTGGATACTACGGATACTTGAGGTAAGCATAATCCTACCTGTTTGAAGATTATTCCTACTAACTCCGTACAGTTCCCAAGTCTACTCCACCGACATGTTCTACACGATCTTCAAGGATGATCCCATGAACAAGGCTGCTGGTCGCCGCTACCGGTACCAGGTGCTAGAGAAGGGTGGCAGCCAGGATGAGATGAAGACGCTGACCGAGTTCCTGGGTCGTGAGCCGCAGACTACTGCGTTTTACAAGGAGCTGGGTTTGGCGTAATGAGCTAGCGATAGATAAATTTAAATACAATGGTGTTTCCACCGGTTTATCAGACAGTACCTCATTATCCTATATTGTGATCAGTAGACCTCGAGATGTGGGATATCTGGACTGATACCGATAAGCCCACCGCCTTCAAATCCACATCTCCAACTTCCAGCTCCGCAAGCTCAACTTCAATTTGATTCAATTCATCTTGATTTCTACAACCGTACGTCCTTGAACAATGCCTCCAAATGCGATTCTTGCAAGCAATAAATTTTAACAGTAGCACCTAGAATCCCCAGACCGTCTCAACCACCACCACACCAACAGAAATCAGAAAAAGCAAGCTTGCATACCACCCGCGACAAGCATATGCACACATCCAAACCCAATCAAATCCAATCCTCCTCTCGCAAACCCTCAAAACAAACAAAATGACATCCTCCGAACCCCGCCTCCAAATTCGAACCCAACATTGCACTTTCTGCAATCACCTTCTCCTCGCGACAACACGAGATATATCAACCCTCCCCCGTCGCGGCGGCGAAGCAAAGGACAAAGCGATAATTATCCCACTGGAAGACCGGACGAATGAAGAAGAGATGGATCTAAATGAAGCGCAAGGCACAAGAACGAAGCATGCGACTCTGCTTCTTTCTACTACTATACCTGATCGACAAGCTACACTTATCAGACGCGAAGATGGGATTGAGAAGAGGATTCTTTTGCGATGTGGACGGTGTAAGGCTGTGATGGGGTATTATCTCGACAGTGTGCATTATGGAGAAGGGAAGACTAAGGCTGTTGATGGTGATGAGAATGTTGAAGAGAAGCGGCCGGCTGTTTATATTCTTCCTGGGGCCATTGTTGAGACGGACAAGATGGGAGGGAATACCGATGACGCAGAGTGGAGGGGATGGAATAATGAAGCCTAGTTCCCTACTAGGTAGCTAATCAGTTTACCATGGACTAATTAAGATCATTGAAATACATTTAGTAATATAGACATCCATTCGAACTGGATTGTAATACAAGTATCCCCTTCACGCCGAGAACCGCGGATAGATGTAAGGGCTTCAACAAGAGAAAAACAGACAGCATTTAAAAAGAAGAAATGTAAAGCCCGATTCCGCCAAGACAAGACATGTTCCATAACCGTAAACGTGTGCGCATCATAAACAGAAATTCAAAGTTGCATTGATTGCAGGGGTATCGGGTGACCTAGTTGGCCAGAATGGTGCGCACAAGATCAGTGTAGTTGATCTCGCCAGAGCTAGTATCGACGGCCTTGAGGAGCTCATCGACCTCGTCATCGGACATCTTCTCGCCGAGGTTGGTGAGGACTGATCATAGTGTTAGCTATCGTCTGACCCAGCGCTTGGGCTTGCTTGTGAGGATCACGTACTGTAGCGCAGCTGTCCCACTCCAATGAAACCCGTCATGTCTTTATCGAATACCTGGAATCCGCGGCAGTATTCCTCTGGCTCGCCGGGCTCACGGAAACCACCGGGGCGGTTAAGGACCTTAAGGAAGGAATCGAAGTCGACTGTTATCATCATTAGTTGGCGTTCATCTATCATCGCATCGCTGTCCACATACAATCAGGTCCAACGGACTTCTCGAGATCACCGATCTCAGCGAGAGTGGGATTCTGTCCGCAAGCGCGGAGAAGGTCACCGAGCAAATCACCGGCGACACGGCCGGTACCGCGGCGGTCGAAGAGGGAGAACGCTTCCTTGTAGTTTGTGGAGGCCTGGTCGTGTTTATTAGCCATGATGAATCGAGATAGTGTGTCTTGTGTTGTGCATATGTGGAGTGGTGGATGTTGTTATGACGGTGAATGTGGGATTGGGGAGGTGATCCAGGGATGAAGGGGCGGAAAGTCAATCGGGACTCGGATCACACGGAAGAGGCAATTCGTCAACATCCCTTTGGTACGCACCATTTTGGAATTGTATTGCTTTGAAGGAGGTCAAATTGTAGGGGGAAACTGAGAGAGGAGCAGAGGAATGAGAAGTGGGAATCTGGGAGAGTGGATCGGCGGTGGTTGTTGCGGCAACGGGCAACAAGCCAGATTAAGGTGAGATCATATTGCACTAGAGATCCAGTGTGGGAACCTTGGATCTTGAAATATACATTTGAATAATTAAGTCCTACGTTTATGACTGTAGTTTCACGATGCAGCTGTCCAGCAGCCGCGCCGCTTCACCTAACAATTCCCATCGTGAACTCGCGAATGAGTCGCGTAATACCATCAACAAACCCAGACACGTATTCCGCCCTTTCATCCCCTCCAACTCATTCGGTTCGTGCACCCCACCAACGCGCTGCAGGAATATCTGCATGTCTTGTCTTCGTTCAATGGGGGTTGCTAGTGTGGGGGGTGGTCGTAAGGGGCCATCCAATGCAAAACCATAACACCACACCACCAACACGGCAAAGTACATAACCCAGGGCCGGTTGAGAAGATAGTCATCGCGGGCAACATACTCCCCCGACGCCTGTTCCACGAAACAAGTCGATAGGAATTTCAGTGCATAAAAGGTGGCATCGCGGGCAGAAGCTTTAGTCGCCCAGCGCCCGGTCTTCTCGAGCGCTGTATTATAGTCTCGCGATGTGATGGACCGACCCATCAGCCGATCGGCACCAGCATAGATTTGGAGGTCTACGATATCCACATGGGATGCCATGTGGGCAAGACCGTGGAGTACATCGCGGGACTCGGACTCGGATGACGGGGTCGGACCTAATGCCTCATCGAAGTCTCGACGCCAGTTATCGAATGCGCGGAGGAGCGCAGTGCGCCATTTATCACGACCACCGAGAGTCTGTCCGACTCCAAGCGAGCTTACCTGCAGATCTCGCTGGTTCAGATGCCAACTCACGCTCAGTAATCCCGCTATCAGGATACTGCGACCGAACGCGTTTGTCCGGACGGGCTGACCATTCAGGGTACGTTTCAGTCCATCGAGGAACATGACAGGCCGCACGCCGTGTGATTGCAGACTTGACTGCACGCGTGCTACCTCCGCGGCGCTGGTTGCAGCCCATAAGGCCTCGTCGCACGGTAATGGTAGCCGTAGCTCATGCGCTACCATCTTGGCTGAGTGTCCGAACATCGTGGCGTGGGTTGAATCTAACACAAATGCAGCAAAGGCGACTCGCCGAGTCGCTTCGGCCTTGATCCAATGTGTCCACGACTCATCCTCCTCTTTAGATTCGGGGGTATCAAATGATGACCGTCCGATGAGCGAGCTCCCTCGTCGCATCAGTGTTAGCGTAGTGTCATGGTGAATATGGGCGCGTTCATGCAGCGCTCGGGTAGAGAATCCCTTCTCATAAACCTCCAGCAGTAGTAACGACTGAAATACCCATAGTCGTGCAGGCGGTCGAAAATCCGGATCCATGAAGATCTCCCAGCGTAGATGCCATGCAATAAAACTAGCCAGTTCAGCGGCTGTTTCAGTAGCCGCTTGTCCATGAATCTTATCTAAAGTAGCTGCTCCAATAGCCATGATAGCTAATAGCAGTAGATTGGGTGTACGATCGGCCGCAAATGTCGGCTGATGAAGGATCGGTAGTTGTGAATGGAAATGATACCAGTAAGACCCGATATACGTCTGCATCATGCGCAAACTCAAGACATGCCGGTCACTATCCAGATCTCCGTCCATCAATGCGTCTTTGCGTTTGGTATCAGCCGAGTACGCTGCCTCGTTGAACCGCGTCGCCATCAAATGAAGCAGTTCCTGCCGTTTTTCCTCTGATATAATAGCCGGTAGCGATCCCGAGTCTAGGATGCTGGTCACACTCATCGGGTGCTGGGGAATGACGGTGCAAAAGTTATGATAGGCTGGCTCGTTCACATAGAACTGGTTTTGCACCAATGGCATCATTCCGTACCCCAGCGGCGCAAGCGGTTCACTGAAAAGCCAAGCCGCAAAGTCATCGGCCATGGCAAAAGGCGACCGGTTATACGTTTCTCCACCAAAAATGGGGTATGCATTTGACATGGCGTCGAGATCCAGCATACTTTCGGGTTGGGTGAATCCCACGGAGAGGTCCGGGTAGCCCGACACCGGGATACCCGCGACTTCAAGGCTGGTAGAGAGCGGGTAATGTGAGCTCGGGGGAGACTTGGAGCTGGGCGCGCCATCGGTCATAAATGTATAATCTGCGGCGGTCATGGATGGCGACGAAGGGGACGAGGCGGGAATCAGCGATTTTGGCAAGTCATCGTGGCTGTCTGCTGTGAACGAGTCGCGCTTCTGCAACTGGGATCCGCGGGTAGTATGGCGCTCGCGATGGCGGATACATAGGTCCTGGCGCACGAAGGATCGATAGCAGTTGGGGAAGTCGCATCGAAAGATCTGTTTCGGGGCATCTTCTCACGGTCAGTTCTGAGTGTGAAGCGGGGTAGAGAAGGAAGCATACGGTTCAACTGGTGTCGGTATAGATGCTCGGCGCGTGAATAACTTTTCCCACAACCCTCATGAGTGCATTCGAACTTGCGATCTGACGGGGCGCGGCGACTGCGTCGACGCCGCTTGGAGGGTTGTTCGTCGTCCATGTCTGTGTTAACGACGGGCCACACCATTGGGTGCCATAGCACGATGATCACAGAAGAATGTCGATCTACCGGCGGGAACGATGTAGAGAATGTGGGATGAAGCAGGAACCGGGGAGTGCGGAGACCTGGAGTGGGGTTGGTTAAAGTTAGCGGAGGTAATATTCGCCGACCTGGGGAAATTAGTCAAGAGGGATATATCCACCTAGCTATTGATACGAGGTAAGTAGTCTGAGAAGTTTAAACTATAATTGATTCCAATAATCTGTTCAAACCCTTTTTCTTGTATATATGTATGATACCGGTGGACCTTGTACCCGAAGATGCAGGTAATTGCATTTTGACTCCATTCCAGCCCCTCAAAATGGAGTCAACTGGCAAGTTCTATGCGACGCCACAATGAAGTGACAGCTTTGACATTGTTTACCAAGTATCGTATAAAACAATATTTCTCGTACTCGGTTATAGTACAGTGGTCTGTGTAGATCTAGAGTGTTATAGGCTCAGTTGAACCTGCATTATTAAACGGCCTTTTCCTAAGATTGACGACTGCATATATTTCGCGATGTCCAGGTGTTCCAGATTTGAACTTTGATTTATATCTAGAATTATTGATTCTGTTCCAAGGTTACTTCCGTACGTTTAATTGGTTCTTTGTGATGTTCCTTTATCCCCCTTACATCGAACACCAAATTCGACTAATGTTGGGATGGGACCCGTGAGGATAAGACCAGTGATATGCATGAGCCGCCCAGAATTGCAAACTTTCTCAGATTCTTGGCATGGACATCTGACTGGTCGGATAGAGTCTCTAGAAGAAACATATAATATAGCTATTTGTGAACATGCATTACTACCTGCATTACTACATACTTCGTATTCTATTGATCTCGGCCTGATTTATAGCGGTCGGGATTCCATACGAGTACGAGCCCCGTGACTCCGAGGACGACTAATCTCGTACCTGGTGCATCTGTTGAACTTGAATACACTTGGACTCTGCCGGGATATGAATACACTCCGTATGCCCCTAATACGTCACAATTTTAATACAATTTTAATGCAAGTTGGTCCACTTATCTTCAATCTGAATCACTCGCGTGCCTCGACGGTTCGGCGGAGATGCTTGGCACAAGTCAATTTCATCCCATGGTTCTCCACCGCCACGGTGAATATCCCATTCCATGGGTAACTCTATATCCAGGGGAATTCAAGATATTCTTCGCATCTAGGGCCCTTGGGATTCCCTGATGATTTCCTCCATTCTGGTCATATTATTCGAATCGTTTACCCATACGCAAGCACCCCCCACACATCCGACGACGGAAATGCCCCACAAGACGCGTATTCCGCCACAGACTGGCGTGGACAGATGGCCGATCGCACCGGTCTGTCGAATCCCACCCATGCAGTCTCACTCTAAGGGGCTTTCAAAAGGGTGGACACGCGGTCCTGTCCAATCGGGAGCCATAGACATGGGAAATGCTTGGTTATCTCCGACTTGGAGGGCGCGTTTGCTCCCTAAAAAGTCGGTCGTAGGCACTAATTACGATCTTCTGACCCTTCGACTTGCTCGGGGCAGTCCCGCTCCACCGTTCAAACCAAGCCTTTTGACTTCTTTTTCTTCTTCTCTTCCTTCTTTGCTCAACTCTGCCCTTTGCTTTGAAGGCCTTCGCTCTATCATGAGTGGTGTTTCCTTCTAGTCATTCCTTTAATGTTTACCATGCTGTTCCTCGCTCTAGGGCTCATGTTATTGCATGGGTCCGTCGCGCAACGTGATAATGACCTCTTTTCCTTTGTCACGGTGAGCAAGCTTCCATCCCGTTTGTCGCTTATCAACTAATCGCATTATATGTTTAGCTCCCTGAAGTGCGGGCCTTGAAATTTGAGATTGAACACATTGATCGAGAGCGACAACAACCAGGGTACTGGTTTGTGGCCCCGTATGGTCAAATTGACCCTGAGGCATCGACCCATAGGTACACTCAGTACCAAATCGGTCCGTATATCTACGATAATGATGGCGTACGTTGATCCTAACCTCCGATAAAATTGCGCACTCATGCTGACATCCGCATAGATGCTCATCTGGGCCGGATCACCGATGTACGACAACCGGAATGTTTTCGACTTCAAGGCGAACTGGAATATCGATGATGATCCCCATCTGTCCTTCATTATACAGCATGACAACCAGGTCAAAGGAAGCGGAATGATCCTGAACACCAATTACGAGGTCGAACATGAAGTCGACGTGGTCAACGACCTCGAAGCCTTCAACATGCATGAATTTAATATCCTGGATGGCGGTAAGACCGCACTTGCCTGCACATATCGGACCCAAACGATCAGCTTTGCCGATTTCGGCCGACCCGGCGAGGAAAGCTGGGCCCAGACTGGTGGATTTGTCGAGCTGGATGTCGACAGCGCCAATATTCTCTTTGAATGGGATTCCCGGGACCAAATTTCGGTTCTGGAATCCGCCGTATTGAGTTCCTCGAGTCCGGCATTGGGCGCCCCCGGTTCGGACTATGTACACATCAACGCCGTCGACAAAAACGAAGCCGGCGACTACATCATCTCTTTGCGTTTTACCAACACTATCTACCTGATCTCGGGCGCCGATGGCCACATCATGTGGCGTCTAGGCGGAAAGGAAAGCGACTTCGATATGGATTTCACCTTCCACAAGCAGCACGATGTGAAATTCATTGAATCGCACGGCACGCACCACGTTATCTCACTAATGAACAACGGCGCGGACGAGGGCTATGCCGACGAGTCTGTCTCCGCGGCTCTCTATATCGACGTGGACGCGACCGCCATGACAGCCCGCGTGATTCAGCGCATTGAGCGACCCGATGGCGGCCTCACCCGTCTGCGCGGCAACGTCCAAAAACTCCCAAACCAGAACACATTCATTGGATGGAGTCAATGGGGATACCACTCCGAGCATGCTCCCAACGGAGACCTGCTTATGTGGGCTAAGTTCTCATCCGAGCGATTCTCTAGCTACCGATCCTATAAATTCGACTGGATCGGCCGCCCTAACACCACTCCCGATGTCGTCTCTTCCGTCTACGGAACGAACAACGAGGATATCCTAACCATCATCCATGTCAGCTGGAACGGAGCCACAGATATTGCCGGATGGAACTTCTACGCTCGCGGCTACGACCAGGGCGAGAACGTCTTCATTGGACATACCGAGAAATCCGATTTCGAGACTATGTACTTGGTAGACGGGTTCATGGACTGGGTCTCGGCAGAGGCAGTTGACAGCGAAGGAAATGTTCTGGGTATCTCAGATCTCCACCGAACCAGCAAGCCAGATAGCTGGCAAGCTGTCGGATTCGAAGGCACTTCCTCGCCAAGCCCCGACGACCCCTCCATCCTTTATGTCACGGATGAAACCGAAGATGCAGCCGATAGTTCTAAAGCCTCCGTTGGCATGAACGTTAAGTCGCAGGAAGCTGTTTACACCGATACGAAAGAGGTGGCCAAGGCTGTCTACAAGGCATATGAGATCCTGCGTGGATTCGAGGGCTTTGTCGTCCTGATTATACTCGCTGGCTGTGTCTATGCAGCAGTGGTAGGCGTACGGAGGTATCTTCGTCGTCGTCGACAGGTGCGCTCTTATAAGAATGTCCCCACCGAGGAAGGTGGGGAAGCGGGTGAGAATATCCCCGTGGAAGAGATTCCGTTGCGTCGGAACTCGAACGGGTGATCATTGGAAGGTTCCAAGGCTCCCAATAAATTTGCATTGTACAGTAGTATTTTGGTAATGAAAATAGTTAGCGCTGCATTTGATATATCAATTGATTTATTCTAAAAGTCTTGCTCACCTGGGCAGTTACATGCCTATATTGTCATTGGCCAGGTGGAACTGCTCATTCAACTACCTATTGCATGTGATATTGGTAACATCTGTGGTAGCTCAGTACAAATTAAATATGAAAGATGATTTAACATCCAATAATCTATATATTTTTCTCCTGTTGGACAGAAACCTTTAGTCCTGGTGGACCGTCACCACCGGTCCCTCATACTCTTTCTTTCCCTTCACAGCATACATCACAAGGCTGAGAATAAAAACGGCACCAAAGATCACGATGCTCCAATTGAAGTTGTCAGCGGTGACGGGCAACTCAGTTGGCCAGAATGACCAGAACATCGCAAAGATGCAGTAGAGCAGACCGACGATATTGACGAACAGTCCCCAACGCCCAAGGTCCCATCGGCGAACAGGAAGGGTCTCAGGGCACCAGATCTTCCGGTAGATGACACAGGAAATCGAAAAGGTGTAAGTAAACATCAAAGCCGCCGTGTTCACGGAAATGATCGCGTTGAATGCGGTGCTGGAGCCAATGTTGATAAGCGAAAGCAGGCAACTAATGATGCAGGATAAAGCGATGGAATTGACGGGAATCTTGCGCTTTGTATCGACCTTGGAGATCCACCGAGAGAAAGGGAGACCCTTATCGCGGGCAAAGGCCCAGGTCTGCCGAGAGGTGGCTGCGTTGAACAGGATGTTGCTGAAAATCACGGGAAGCAAGATAATCGATGCAAGCGCATTAACTCCCGCGGTAGAAGTGATCTGCTTGAACACGTAAAGGAAGGGGAAGCCACTCGAGTCGTTCAGGGAGTCTTCGACAGAGGGAGTAGCGAAAAGGTAGGCGACCAGCAGAATAGCGGCCATAATACCATTCGAGAAGTATCCCCAGTACATGGCTCTTGGCACATTGCGACCCGCGTCCTTGATCTCTTCAGACATGTGTGCACAAGCGTCGGAGCCTAGATAAATCAATTAGCTTTTTTTGCTTCCAGCTCAACAATCTCACACGTACTAAGACAGCCATAAATGGCAGAGATTTGGCCAACCATCACACTAACTCCCATGGTAGGAAATCCTCCGATATTCTTCCAATTCGTGACAAAGACTGCTTCGGCAGATTGGTGGGGAGCCATAGCCCACAACACAATCAAGATCGCGGCCCAGGATAGGATATGCAGAATCATCAAGAGGTTACTCAGAATGGGCATGAGTTCCGAGCAATACACATTGAAAATAAAGATCACCAGAACCATCGAGAAAACGAGCAGGGTGCCCTGCCAGCCCGGAGCAGTATAATCGGGATTGCGGACACTAATCAGTCCTTGAATAATCGTGCCCGTAAGAAAAGAGCCAGAGGCTGTTCCTGCTTGCCATGCCAACACTGACATCCAGCCTGTCGAAGACAAGGGTTAGCTTTGAATGTACCAGAAAGTATCCACGGCTACAAGGGTCATACCGGTGATGTAGCTCAGGAACTTCTGGTGTCGGGGTGAACAGAACTCCGACACCCAATGGTATTGTCCGCCATCAGTGGGCGCCATTGATGCCATCTCAGCCAGGGAGGCGATGATGAATCCGAATCCAATGAAAGTCCACATATAGGACCAGAACATGCCTGCCAGACCACCATCTTCCAAACCAGTGTAGTCCGAACTGAATTGGTGAGTTACAAGTTACAAGTTACATATCAGTCGGAGCGTGAGCTCCGCCCAAGAGCAGCAAATGCTTACATGATAAGATATTCCCAGGTCGCTTGCAAGACTGATGCGAAACTTAATGCTGCCAGGGGTCGCATATTTCTCTAGCGCGAATGGTCAGCGGGGATGGATCATGTACATCTCAGGCCTACGTACCTTGAACTCCTGGACTTTTCCCATGCGATGCATTTCATCATCATCGCCCACCGTCCCACTTTTTTGGGTGGTGTCCTGGTCTCGGTGAGTCAACTCTATGTCCATGGTTTCCAGCGCGGTCGTTTTGGTTGCCGCCATGATGCCAATTTTTTTTGGGGGGAGAATGAAAGAGAAGGATGAACAAGGTTCCTAAAAAAGTTGAGCGCACGAGATATTTAGCGTCAAGGAGAGGAATTGGCTCCACGTGCTGTGCCGGTACTACCGGGGAATTAAGAGGCGCCAAACCATTTCATATTGGCGCGTCATGGTGGCGGATTAAATATATAGCAGTTAGCGTTGTTCAGAGGTAGGCGAAGGTGGTGAAACAATTTAATTAAGCGATCACAGTAATTAAGAACGGTCGAGACGCCGGAGGCAGCAGGTCGTCCCGGCACTACTTTAGTAGACTTTCGTAGATGCTTGGCGGCACAGCTGTGATGCAGAACGCCTTCATTGGGGAAGCACTCTGGTTGGTGCGTTCAAATCGTCTACTGCTTCTTTCATCTAAGCTTGATGGTTAGCGTTCAGTCCAGGATTTTAGTGACTTTCGTTAATTAATTTTAAGGCATTGTTGTTGCGTGGATGGATTTTCTTGGCGTGAACTAGTCATCTCGACCAATGAGATGGCGTGGCTAATCTTCCAACCATGCCATTGCACACTTTCTACAGGATTCACTTTTCCTTCCGCCACGAACTTGAGGGTTTGCGCTAGCGTGGCCTCGCAGGTAATTCCCTCACCGATAAGGGGCTTACAGGATTTAATCCCTGCAAAGACGGCTGGTTGGAGCAAAAGGGCAAAAGTACCTGAGACACGCGTACGGGGCCAGCTATTCTCGATCTGGTATAGATGTAGATTTTCACGGCCCCGGCATCGTGATCTCGCCCTTCGATAAAAGTTCTATGGCTTCGCAGGAATTCCACCTTATCGCTTGGGTTGCCCTGCATCACAAGGCGTTTTGGTTTAATATATTTCCCCCTTTTAAAAATGAAGATGGGCCGCACATCACTTTTTTCAGTGAAATTCCACAAAAACCGTTTCCCTTCTATTCGCAGTACATCAGGGTTGGTTGGCCATGTTGACCTCGTGGCCTGCGGGGGTCTCCGCGCCACTCACGGAGGACAATGAGTATAACCACAGTGGACTTATTGTGGTACTGACTGCGTTCACTCTGGTTCTGTTCCTTGTGGCCATTGCAGCACGGATCAACTCATCTTCTCAGAAAGCCAGTTTTAAGCCAGATGATTATGCATTCGCGGCGCTCGTGGTACGATACTCTGCTGTCCCACGAAAACGATGGCTTTGTTTGAGCACCGGGCTTGAACTAATGGTTCAATAGACGGCAGCATGTATTCAGGTGTCGTTGGTGTTTGGACAGGTCCATTATGGGTGGGGAACTCGGATGGAGAGTATCGACGCAGGGAACCAGGAGCAAATGCTCAAGGTAGCGTCGATCCTATGCAATCTGATTTTGAAGGATATACATTCACACTGACAAAGCTAGGATATGCGGCCGATCTTTTCGCCATCATCACCCTGGGTCTTTCAAAGGTGACCACTTGCTTGTTCTACGAGGGGCTTTTCTCTCATCTGCAGCGTCGATTTATCCGTGCTATCCTTCTGAGCATCATTATTTGGATCGTACTTTCTGTGTTGCTATTGGCAATCCGGTGTACCTCCAAGCCTTGGAACGATATAGATACTGCGCAGTGCAGTGGCCTGGTATGACGAACCCGAGCCGCCCTGGAAGAAAACACGAGAACTGACTATCCTATAGCTCCCCCGATGGGAAGCCGTCACTGCCATTGATGTTTTGACCGAGACCCTACTCCTCGTTTATGCTGGACTTGCCATCAGTAAAGTCAGAATTTCCACCAAGAAAAGAATCATTGTATTTTTTGCTCTGGAGAGTAGAATTCTGTGGGTTATCGTGGACATCAACCCCAAGCCAACTACCACCTTGCTAATGAAATGATACTTTCACAGGCTCATCCCCATATCCGCTGTCCGTGCCCACTTGGTCAAAATTCAACTTAATTCACCAGATCCAACTCTTTCCGGATCCTATGCCACAGCCATCACCGAAATATACCTCGCCTTGAGTGTGACCTGCCTTTTAACGGCGTTCGCGAAATCATTCATTGCGGTCTATGAGGACGAAAATGGGATTTCATATCGGTATAGGGAACCAACCACCAAGTCGGATTCAAAGGGGACTTCTCAGTTGGGATCTCGATCGGGAATGTCCCGATCGAAGGATACGGTCAGTCGGCGGTTTTCCCGCCGTGGAGAAAGACCCGAGCATCTTAAAGGATGGGAACGCGAGGAGGACCCTATCATCGGTCAGTCGGAGTCAGGGCAGGGTCTCCAAATCCTGAAAACTGTGCAGTTGAGTGTGAGAAATGAGTCTATAGAGCTGTCCGAGCGAGGGGGTTCTATCTTATAGAGTATAGAGGCCCGATCTAGCCATGTCGATTGTATCATTTGTGTATTAATCGATTTTAGACCAAGATAAAAAAAAACTTTTCTATTATTCAGGTGTCACGCGTATAGATCATTTCCAGGTTCCGAATTCGCTGTAGTTCAACTTCCTCCTCGTAGATTCCAGGCTAAAGGTACAGCGCTGATATCCGCTCCAAGCGTCCGAGAGGCGTTAGTATTCCCCATACCAATTTCAGATTGGGTACATCCTTCAATGGAGTGTCAGATCAGTGCACCCATTCACCCAATGTGAGCTCAGTGCTCTGAGCACGAGCTTACGTAAGGCACAGGGAGGAAAGACCAAAAAATCTTATAATTAGACAAAGTGAATTGAAATATCTTAAATTATAGTATTAAAAAAAGAAAAAAATAATAAAAACTAGAATTACATATTTTTATGTTACAAAATATTTACTATAGTAGATTTATAAAAAGAAGCAATGATATCCAGGGTCTGACGCCACATTGGTATTTCCACCTGGACCCACTGGTGACCCAAAAAATTGAATATAAAAGTATTCCAGGATACGTATATTTAATCGAGAATGCCCAGTAGCAATAGGTTGCCGACTCCTCTATACCGAACTGGAACTACCACCTGGTCTACACAAGAATGGATATTGAAGGTTGTTTGAATCATACTCCGCTGTAATTATACCTGGTGTCAAGAAAAACAAAATTATACCCATTGTAGACTTTGGATCGCATATTGAGTCAATTGTCATGCAAAGCCCAGCCTCCAGGGCGTGACTGCGATCAGGCAAAAGATCGCGCTATGTGTGGACAATTGAGTCAGTTCTCAGTCTCTTGATTGCATGATAATGACGACCTAGACAAATCTACATGAATGCATAAGGCGACATATTGTCTATTGTATCTTCTACCTGTCATAACGCACATAATTGGGAAACCGATTCGTAAAATCCCGAGGATCCGGTCACTGTCGGAAGACCAGATACAAGAAGATCTGGCGGCCAGCGTGAGCCGGCGGATCATAAATCATCACGAGCACGACCGGATATGTGTGCCTCATAACATACCGCACATGCCACATATCGCGTTAAGAGGGAATGGACCAACACCTGTTGTGCAAATGCTCCGGGGGTTTCTTTTTGTTCCGGAGAACATATGAAGGATAAAAGAAAAGAAAAAATTGTACACATGAAAAGAGGCCTCATCCGCTGAATCGGAATCGTGTCGCCTCCAGGCGGCCAAGGCCATCGCGGGGGGCGACGTTGCGGCGGCGGTAGGAGTTGGTGAAATCTGGAAAATGTTAAAAAAAGGATCGATTCAATTTGAATATGGGACAGGACGAACCTTGAAGTAGAACGCGGATTTTCCGTGTTTCACCAGACTGGACCTTCTCAGCAATGCCCTTGAGCAGCCGTTCGGCCTCGACTGGCTTCATGGACCCAGGGGGTAGCATCTGCAGGGTGCTCTCTAACCAGGCGCCAGTCTCATGAGGAAGCACCTCAAAGAGGGTCATCATCACACCCGATGCATCGGGGAAACAGTCACCAGGGAAGATAAACATCATGCCTGTGAGAACACGCTGGAATAGAAGCTGGCCCTGCGACAGAAGAAGAGCCTTGACGGCCTCACGGACCTCGGGCGGGTTGCTGTAGGGTCTGCCCTCGGGGCTGGTAAACTCGGAGACGGTAGGCTTGTCGAATGCAAAGCTGAACAAGTCGCGGTAGTAGTGAAGGGTGGCAATAAGGGGATCGACTTGTTGGAGGGTGAGAGCACTAAGTGCGGCGGAGAAGATAGGGATGGCCAGAGATGAACTAATGCATTTCTTGGGATAGTAGCGGACGGCGTCGGAAGACAGCCGGAAGAAATCCTCGATAACTGTTCAAATTAGCAAAAAACCGGTGAGCTCATGGGTATGGTGGTCTTACCATCGGGAAGATTCTCCGGGGGCAGTTCATTCAGGATTCGGAGGAATGAAATGGCTTGCTGCTCATAGAACTGGTAGACAGCATCGCTAGTGGCCTGATCCACATACTCAGCACCCTCAGAGAACTCGCGAACCACTGCGTCAGTGGCCCACAAGAAGCAACCCTCCCGGGACGCCTCGAAGCCGCTGGCAATGCTTTGAGCGAGAGTGGGAAGGAGAGGAATCATAGCGGTCCGGTAAGAAATAATCATGTAGCGCCAGCACCGGCAGACGCGCTCCAGAATGGGGGTAGAAGACGTAAAATTCATAACGATCGTGGCCATGATAGGCAGGATTTCGCCGCAGTACTTAACGGCAGGGTTTTCCTCGCCTGGTGCAACAATGGGGGTCACCACTTGAATAAAGATTGTGATCAATTGCAAATGGTCGGCGACCGCTCGCTGACCTTCTTCATCTTGAGCGTTGTTGGCGAGGTTCATAATTCGTTGCATGATCGGGTCACAGAACATTTTGAAAGAGTCGTAAATCTTGTCCAGGGGTTGCACAGACACTACAGCTGCAACACCCTCTGTCACTTCCTCTTGGCTGGTGGGCTTCAGCTTGTCAAGCACAGACAAGAAGAAGGAATGGAGGTGGTCAATATGACCACCGAGCAGCTTCTGGCAATCGGTTCCGAGGAACTTGAACGCAAGAGCAGCCGCCTGAATCACCTCCGGAGAGGGGTGTTGGAAGGCGGAAATTACGTAGTTGAGCTGCGCCTCAAGGGTTTCTGGGTGCAGAGAAGTCCACTCGGTGTAGCGAGCGAGAGCCATGATCGCTTGGAACCGTACCTTCTCCTGGTCAGGGATCTGGACAATCAAGCTGACCAATTGACCCAACACGGTACTTTCCTCGGGGTCAACCATGCGGCCCATGGCACGGAGTCCAAAGAGAGGGGCCTCCAACTCCTGCCAGTGTGGAACGTGCTCGTTACTAGACTGCGCCGCGTACTTGCCAACCCATTGCTGGATCAGCTGATAGATCTTGCCGAGGCAGTCGGTCACGCCCACGACAGAACAGCAATCCTTCAAGACATCACCCATGGAGTGTCTGAACTGCCGGAACTTTTCCTCCTGCTCTCGGTCACCACCGAAGAGATCGGTTTCGCCATCCTCGGGGCTAGGGAATTCCAAATGCTTGACCATGATGTCCACCAGCTGGGAGAAGATATCCTGGAAATTGACTCGAGAATCCGCGTATCGGTCGATAGTGATGTACTGCTTCAGCTCGTACCAGAAGATGAAAGTGAGAGAGACGGCGTCCCGCTCCCAGTCGCGCGCGCAGCACTCCAGAACAGCCTCAACAAGGCCGCGGAATTCGGCCGGAAGACGAGCAATAAGAACGGCCCAGGCCTCACCAGCCTCCGAAAACATTCTGGTAATGCCTTTGAACGCCTCCAAGTCTTCAGCTTCGGCGGTCTCAAGGATCTTGGGCCGGAGAGACATCAATCGGGGGTAAAGAGCTTGAATTATGGAGAGGGATTCGTCGACATCTTTGGTGTCTCGGAAGAGGGTACACATGCAGTCAACACCAGCATCGAAGGAGCCATCATTGTCCAACGCCTTCATGATAACGTCCATGAGGGGTGACTCGACGACCCGTGCCGGGGGAATTTCGCGAAGCCACGAGGTAATGCAGTCCAACAGACGTGGGTTGGTTGCAGCGGAAGGCGAAGACTGAGAATATTGAATCATCAGCTGCATCACCTGCTCCGCATTATCCTCCAGTAGCTCCTTTGTTCGCGACAAGAGTTCATCCTCGCTAAGATTGATCTTGCGGCCTTCTGTAACCTCCTCTGGGAGAATCTTTAAAAACTCCAGCACGCAGTCCCCCGCACTGCTGCCCAATGCGGATCCCACGGTGGCGAGGACGTCTTTCCAAGCGGTCATCTGGATCGCCAGACTGGCCAAACACACACATAGCTGAGTCTGGATGGGTCGCGGACCGGAGGCAAAGGCCACGAGGAGGCCAAGGACGGAATCCCGGAGCGCTAAAACGGACTCTGGGTTGAGTTGGTCCAAATCGAAGACAATCTACCGGTGTCAGCCCGCGCATTCTTTGTATTTACCCCGCAATCAGTATCGCAGTACTCACCTTTCCCTTCAATGTGGTCGCGGCGAACAATTTGGCTTCGATTGGGACGTCGGGTGACTGTAATAGCGAATGCGTGGTTTCCCATGCCTCGATCTGAAACGCGTTAGCCAAGACTGGCTCTGTTGTAAGGGAGGAGTTCGTACCGATTTCTGGAATTTCTCGAGGAATTCATGGGCTTGAGTCTTCTCGGCCCTGGATACATTGCCTTGCATTGTCGCGACGGCCGCTAGGACCGGGGCGAATGCCTGCCCACCATCCTTGCTGGCCATATCGTCGGGAATTGCGATGTACAAGAGATCAAGGCTCAGCAATTTAGACCCCAAGCGACACAGAAAAAAGAAAAAAGAGAGTGTGGAGGGGTTAAGGTAAAGGGGGGGGTTGAAGTCGCGATATGAGAGCGAGAAAGAGAGGAAGGTGGGATGTTGGTGCCCGTGACCTGTGTAATGGTATTACCGCAAATCACGGGACGCAGAGCTTGACTTCTTCATTGCTTCGACACCTTATCAACCCCAACCAACCACCTTCACATTCATCATGGCTGGCCGCAAGACATTGTTGGCGCCAATCCACTTTATTTTCAGCCTTCTGCAGAAACGCAGCACCGTTTCTATCTGGCTTTACGAGCAGTTGGCTATTCGCATTGAGGGAAAGATCCGGGTAAGTCACGAGTCCGCAGGGCAACGCGTTTCCCCACTAACATGCTCCAGGGCTTTGATGAATTCATGAACCTGGTCATTGATGATGCGATCGAGGTGCGCCTAGCTACAAACACAGAGGAGGAGAAGCGGAGGCCGCTGGGTATGGTTGTATCCGTTCAAAGATTTGAAAGTAGCTAACACTGCGATAACAGGCCAGATCCTCCTCAAGGGCGACAACGTCTCCCTCATCCAAGCCGTTTAAATCGATTTCTGTTTCTGTTTCATTTCGGCGGTCCGGATACCGCTCACCCACCATGCGCGCACCAACCCAGCCAGGCCAGTCATGCGCCAATACCGGATCTCCTCGACATGTGCTCCTGGAGCGACAAAGCCACTAGTAACGGAGTTAAGTTATTTCGGATAGGAAAATACAAGGGGATCGGGTTTTATCAGGTAATGGCATCTTGCCAGCTATGAACATCGAGTTAGAAATGGTTATAATATCCTTACCATATCCAAGCAATCCCTGAAGCGCTATGCCTGGAATCACAATCAGATCGAATCCGTTTTCAAATGCTCCATCAAGCCATTGTATGACCTAGCACCCGTACAGGCTATAGCAAGTTCCCGAGGCTGGGTTCTTCGTATCGAATTGACGGGGATCGTCTATACCTGGCACTTTCCACCGCATGAATGTAAACGCTAGTCCAACACCGTAATTCCTACTTCTCAAGCCGATGGACAACGCCTGTTTTGGTACTCAGAGAGAGGAGATGCCTCTGTAGATTATAATACATCTGATACATATTGTACACGATCAGTTTGCTAGAGCTTTCTTCACCAAAGCCGGCACGTCTGCCTTATTTACTGGCTTGCCATCCAGTGGTCCTCCTTTAGTAAAAAGAGCCCCAATGAGAGGACCGGAACGAACTGTCTCTCCCTTTGCTTGGAGTTTGGCAATCTGTTTCGCAATGATGGCTTCCAACTCCTCAATGGGCATTGTTTTGATTTGACCCGCGTATTCCTCCAAAATAACGACTTGTTCATCTTCCTTTGCTTTCAGATCCGCACGGTTTTCATTAGCAAACAGGTCAGCAGCCTCTTGGGCGGCCTTCGAACGTCTCCGGATAAGGGAAAGAAGTTGAATATCGGTCTCGAGTGGGCTGGAGGTTTTGGCAGCATTGTTGGTCTCGGAAATCAATGCGCGAAGGACATTGAGCCTGCAATATTTAGCGAAGAGGCAATTGATTAACGAGGATACGACCATACCGGGCAGTATCTTTGGCACGCATGGCTGTCTTGAGATCAGCCCGCAGTGTTGCCATCATAGGTGGTGTGGTAGCGGTGGAATTCCATCGCACCTGGCGCAAAGGAGCGCAGGCGAATCTCCCGATGCGAAACATAGTTGAAGCTGTGGAATTGGAAAAGTGAATGGCTTGATGGATCAAGTCGAAAGTGCAGACATTCAAAAGGCGGAAGATCATTGAATGGTGGTCCGTGCGTGGGAATTGTTGACCTTGCAAAAGAAACCTTGAAACTAATCACCTTCAAAAGCTGGCCGCAACTTCCTCCTCTATCTACCGCCTATCTCCTTCTGTTGCAGCTTTGCAATATCTCTGATTTCTACTGCAGCTTTCTTTTTGTTTTTCTCTTCAGCGGGGAGTCCGTCTCTCTCTCCTCCCCAGCTGGGCGCAATGTCGTACCCGATTCTTCAAGCAAACCTACCTCCGGCGACGCCGCAGAAACCCCTACCGGGAGCTTACCTGCAAACGCCAGCTGTGCCTCGCAATGGTCCCATATCTCCTCCACAGCAGCAGCTGCAGCAGCAGCAGCAGCCACAGGTCCTTCGAAGCCCGCCCCAGATTAAGCTCCCCCCCGATCGCCGCGACACAAACTCGGGACCTGAGCGTACAAGAGCGAGGAGCGCGCACCATCAATGAGTTTCTCTATCAAGAGTCGCGGTACCCAGATCTAGATAGCTATTTATCACGTATGTTTCTTCACTCTGCTGGACTATTGTGACCGGTACTAACCTTGAACAGAGGGATTCTCGTCTGAATATGACATCCCCACGTCCCCGTCATGGGCACCTTTCCAAAAAGTCAAAATGTACAACATCCCGGACCAAATCTTTGATCAATACAATCGCGCCCAGGTGTCGACAAGTATGGGACTCTTTGCTGAATTGAACCACGCGTGGGTGGCTATCGACAACGCGCTCTATTTGTGGGATTTTACACACCCGAACCCTCAATTGGTCGGGTTTGAGGAACAGCCAAACAGTATCAACACCGTCAAACTCGTCAAGCCTCGCGCAGGAGTGTTTTTGCCGGCGATCACTCATTTACTCGTGGTGTCAACGACCGCCGAATTGATTTTATTGGGCATGGGGGTGGAAAACACCCCGACGGGCGGGCGACAGGTTACCTTATATCAGACTGGGATGGCTGTTCCGATTCGAGGTCTGGATATCCACGTCATTGCTTCATTTGACTCGACTGGCCGGATTTTCTTCGGTGGTTCGTCCGACAACGATGTGTACGAATTGACATACCAACAAGAGGAGCGGTGGTTCCAGGGTCGATGCGGAAAGGTCAACCACACCAGCTCCCGGCTAGCAGCATTCACACCATCGCTGAGCTTGACGAATTTGGCGAAGGTGGCCATGGAGAATGTGGAACAGATGGTGATCGACGAGAGCAGGAATCTTCTCTACACTTTGTCTTCGGCCTCCACCATTCGTGTTTTCCACCTGAAGCCTGACGGTTCTCTCTCCCTCGCCATCACCAAGCATGCTTTGGACATTTACTCGAACATCGGACATATCATTGCATCTAACGAAACCCTCAACCCCAAAGTGGCAATTGTCTCTATCAGTCCCGTCCCTGCTGCGGAGGCCTCTCGCTATCACCTTGTTGCAACGACTGCCACTGGATATCGTATTTATCTGAGTGCCACAGGCTCATATAGCTGGTCACCCGTGCCGAATGGCACCAATGCGCCTACCAGCATGCAAGCCCAGCACGTCAAGACCCCACCTGTGGACGCCCCTGCTGATTTTGGGCTGCCTCGCTTCCAGCAGCCTGGTGGAAAGCTTGCGATTCACACTTTAAGGCCGACACGGATGGCAGCCAGGTTCCCGCCTGGATACTTCTTCTGTTTCGCCTCAAAGGATCAAGCGCAGAAGGCCGATACTTTGTTCATTTCGTCCCCGGATTCCGGTCGAGTTGCCAGGGCCCAGGATAATGTTTTGACTGGAAAAACCGGCGAGTCAGCCATTTGGATGAGCCTAGGTGGCCGAGCAGAGGCCATCGGTCTCTGCTCCCCGCCTCCACCAAGTTCTTCGGGCTTTGGAAATGAGCTGGCTATCCAGTTTGATCACCCCGCCGCCGAGGTTGCTATCCTGACAAACACAGGCATTCATGTTATTCGACGGCGACGCCTGGTGGATATCTTCGCCTCTTTGGTCCGTGGTGGTGGTACCGGCGAGGAAGGTCTGGATGGCGAGGCTAAAAACTTCATTCGCACATATGGTCGACCTGAGGCTCTGGCTACTGCACTTGCTGTATCTTGTGGTCAAGGTGTAGAGATTTCGTCGGATCAGCGGCTCACTCAGATCAACGATCCTGACGTCCTGGAATTCGCCCGCAAAGTTTTCATTGGCTACGGTGGCCGCCCTGCGATAAACGAGAACATCGTCGCCGATAGTTCTACCCCTACAATTGACCTTGTTGAACCCTCCCCCCGACACGCTGGCATCGCCTTGTACCTCTCCCGCTTGTTGCGGTCAATCTGGAAGAAGGAGATTGTCCAGATTGGCAAGGGAGCCAATGGTGCTTTGACAGTCTCCGCTTCAGTGGCTGCCTCCAAACTGCAGACTATCCAACAGGATCTCTCCGCCCTTGAGAAATTTTTCAAGACCAACAAAAGCTTCATTGAGGGGCTCAGTGGGCCCGAGGCTCTCGCACGAGCGGCCACCAAGCAAGAAGAAACCGCGCTGCAAGGCGAGCACCGTGCCTTACACTCCCTTGTTGAATTGGTCTCGCATACCATTGAAGGAATCTCGTTTGTGCTAGTCCTATTCGATGAGCGGGTGGATGAGATCGTGGCGACCCTGCCCGAGGATTCCAAGCAAAAGTTCCTAAAGCTCACTTACGAGGAGCTCTTCAGTACTACCAACGGCAACGAAGTTGCTAAAGAGTTGGTCAAGAGCATTGTGAACCGCAACATTGCCAAGGGCTCCAATGTTGAGACCGTTGCTGATGCCCTGCGGCGCCGTTGTGGCAGCTTCTGCAGCGCAGAGGATGTGGTCATCTTCAAGGCCCAGGAGCTCCTCAAGCGGGCCACTGAGGCTGGAGCCAACTCCGAGCTGGGCCGCAACCTCTTGAATGAGAGCTTGAATTTATTCCGGCAGGTGGCTGATAACCTTCCAATGGACTATTTAGTTTCTGCAGTGGAGAACTATATCGGAAATCAATTCTTCGCTGGTATGTTTTATCACCCGCTTTCATAATCTTGCTAATGTTATTTAGGTGCTATTCAACTGGCACTTAACGTTGCTGCTCGGTGCGACACGGCGAATCTCGCGATCTCCTGGATCATGGATGGGCGCCCTGAACAAGTAAATATTCCTCCCCAATATCACGCCATGCACCAACTTATCGACCTACAGGACCCACGGAAAAATATCTACTTGCACCGCAAGCAATGTTATGACCTCGTCTTCAATGTTATCCTTGCTGTTGATACTTTGGCTGCAGCTGACCCCGGGTTTGTTGATGGTCAGATAACCCAGATTGCCAAGCGCCAGAACGAGGCATACACTGTGATTTCCGACTCCAACGACGAGGTGTTCTTGACCAGCCTTTACGATTGGTACCTGGAGCAGGGATGGAGTGATCGTCTTCTGCAGACACAGTCTCCCTTCGTGGTCACTTACCTCGACAGGAAGTCTACTGATGACATCGCTCATGCCGATCTGTTGTGGCGTTACTATGCACAGTCCCAGCGCTTTTTCGAGGCCGCCAAGGTGCAGTTCCAGCTCGCGCAGAGTGCATTTACCCTTCCCCTGAGCCGGCGTATTGAGTACCTGGGCCGGGCCCGGGCCAACGCATCCACCTTCACACCGGATGTGGGGCGTCAGTCACGGCAGCGCCTGTTGCAGGAAATCTCTAATCTGATCGATGTGGCCAACATCCAGGATGACCTTCTGCAGCGCCTGAAGGATGATGATCGAATCGCTCCGGAGCGCAAGAACGAAGTGCTGCAAGATGTTGATGGTCCCGTTATGGACATCAGTACAGTAAGTCCGGTCAAAATCCGATAAAAATCCGGGCCGTGCATCAGCCACTGACTAAAAAACTAGCTATTCAACCAATATGCCGACTCGGCCAGTTATTATGACATCTGTTTGCAGATCTTTTTCCTGGCCGATTACCGGAATGCAGCCGACATCAAGGCCACTTGGCACCACCTAATTCAAGATCTTCATGCCGTCACTGTGGAGCGGGGCTCCCCACAACCCTATGAAGCTGTAGCTGAGAAGGTTCGGAGCCTTGGCAGTCGGCTCCGGATGTCGGAGACAGTATTCCCTGTGCGTGAACTGGTTCCCTTGCTCGAACGCTATTCGCTCGAGCACCAGCGCCAGGTTGGACCTGAGCATTGGATTGTCGATCTTTTCCTGGATCTGGGAGTTGCACACGAATCCATTTATGCAGTCCTGGAGGCCATGTACTACACCGACGAGGCTCCGTTCCAGGGGACTTACCGCCGGTTCATCGCCACCGATCTACTCTACCTCTTGGAAGGGTGGTTCCACGAGACCATGCGACTAGGCGGGATGGTGTTCGGGTCGGATGTGGTTGCTGAACGCGTTTCCGAGACCCTCCTGTTGCTGCAGCAAGGAGCAGCGGTTAACGGAACTGAGATTGTGGAGCAGAGCCGGGACCTTCAGCGAAGGATTTCGGACCTCCTGAACTAATTTTTTTGTCTCCTTGTCTCCACCTGGAAGGATTGGTGTCTTTTGCTTTTACTCTAGGCGGCGTTTGGAGGTGATGAATCTGAAAATCAATCTTCATTATAATGAACCGTTTCAATGATTACTAGGACACGAAAAGATATAGGTATTATCAATTAGGTAAATGAGATGGAAATTTTTGAGAAGACCCGAGAAATAGAAATAAAAACAGCAACAGTCTAAATCAAACTCCCGCCAAATAAGCAAAAAAAAGGGGGGGAAAAAGCAAAAATGACAAAAGTCTATATACACTACTCGGAATATTCATCGTAAACGGGAATCGGCTTCTCGCCCAATGCGATGAGACGGAAGATATGACGAGCCTTGGCGCCATAGTCTTCGTCAAGGTAATCCACAATAGCAGAGTCTGCGCAGGCGCTGATTAGCATATGTTCCCATACCACGGAAGAAAAAGGAAACTTACGAGTCGTAGCCCTGTTATCAAACATCACAATAGTTCTAGGCTGCCACCGCACTCTGGCCTGGAAATCATGTCCAGTAACAATATGATTCATCAAGAAATCCAACATCCACTTCGTCTCAGGCTCCTTCATGCCCTGAACCTTGGTAATAAACTCGGCGTTGACAAACAAACACTTCTCCCCCGTAACAGGATGAACCCGTACCAGCGGGTGAACGGTATCGACAGCATCCTTCCGCACCAGACCACCCGTCAACCGCGTGTGGTTAATCATCTTTGCAGACGAGTGCACTGTATTCAATGTATCCAGGAATCCGCGCAGCGTAGGCGATAGTCGTTTATACGCCATATCCGTCGCTGCGAAGACTGTATCGCCGCCCACCTCCGGTCCCTGCAGAAGGCCCAGCATGACATAGCCTGGTGGCTGGATCTCATAACTGACATCCTGGTGCCAGAGGGTCGTTGTCGTCCGCGCTTCCAGGAACCGGGCGATTTCCTCACGGTTTCCGTCGCGGTGAATCACATGGAAGGCCGGGTGGTTTCGCACAGTGCCCGAGACGGGCTGGTAATTCGGTTTCCCGAAGTAGCGCATGAAAGCTTCTTGCTCGGCGGGCCCGGCATCGATGAGATCCTGGTCTGGGAAGGCGAGAACTTTGCGCTCGGAGATGAGCAGGGCTAGTTCGTCTTTTTGGACGTTTGTGAGCTTGTTCAGCTGGATGCCTTCCACAACGCTGCCGATTGCGGGTTGGATGTCGTTGACTTTCACATTTGGTGTGAGGAGGTTGGGCTTGGATTTGTCTTTCACGCGGAGAGCTGGGTCTGCGTAGTCGTGTTCTGGTAGTGGGTCGAACCAGATCGGGTCCCAGGTTGGGAGATACTCCGGGTATGGGGTTTTGATTTTGGATAATTTTTCCACATCCACGTAAGGGATGTTGATGTCATAGCTGATGGGGATCTCAGGTTTATGGCCATTGGGGGCTTTGGCTTTGGAGCGGATCAGGGGGGCGGAGGAGGGCATATTGATCAAAGGAAGTATGAGGGATGGCGGGAACCTTGGAACACTCGATTGAGCTGTATATACTGATTGATAAACGGAAATGAAAGTCGGGGCATCGATTTAATTTATATACCCACATCCCCATCAATTACGTCGATATCATCTTCAGGGCCCAACTTCAACGCTAGTGGAAAGCATGCAAGTGGTCTGTGTCCTGTTCGCCAGATGAGCGGTCTGGGAAGGGAGTTTCATTGTCCACATAGACCACCCTGATCCCGGTGAGTTCCGACCTGGGATCCCGGTGTTTCCTGTGCGATGTGCTCATCCTTAATTTTTGGGAGCGAAAAAGGAAAATCTGATTTCATGAAGGAATCCTATACAACTCGGGAATTCCATGGCTCGCTTTTCATTTCTACGTATGGTATCAGCCTATTTTACCGTATAGTATGCAGTAACTACGACTGATAAGGCAGATGCAGGCAGGATGACAACTGCATTATCTGCCGTGATCGGTGCAGTGGATCAGATTGGTCAATGGCACAAGCCGACAAAAGTCCACCAAATACATCCTCGGCTCCCAAACGGTGCAGCTAATCTCTCGCCAACCGGAAGGGGCAGCTCCCTGGAGAACGAGCGTAGAATTTCTGGGCGTTCGATCGTTTCAGGGATTGGATTGGGTGGAGAAGATGCGGTCTGCAAATCCCGCATTCTATAGAGATTAACGGACACGTCGCACGGGAAGTTCGGTGCCACGGGATTCCGAGGATGTGCAGGGACACGTATGGTACCTGGATGCCATTGGGATTGTCAGGTTGAGGCCATCCTGCTCATCCTGATGGAATCTGGCGTCGCAAGGACGCAGTTCGAGTTCAGCTTGTTCGTTCCTTGAATGGATACATCCACTATGCCTTGATCGCACAAGGTACCTATGCCGTGTTACTGAAGAGATTTTCCGTTTCCCCCCAAAGTGGATCTCCCCAAAAACGAATACATAAAGCCCCAAAAACAAGGATCGGCCCGGAGTCAGTTCCAGAGCACAACCACGGTAGAACCATCGTAACGAGTTTCTTGATTGATAACGATTATTGTATATCACAGTGGACCGAGATCTCCACAAGCTTATTTTGGAGGAAAAAGCAATATGGTGTAGCTACCGCCGATCTGGTCGCCCCGCTCTAGGGGCCGGGAGAGACCAGATATGCAGTGTTTACGGTACACCGCCTCGGGAGAACTGTGGACCATCAGCTATACGGAGAACCCAGCTGTCAACACCGCCCTTCATACTAGGTACTCACGCAGGCTACAGCACCACACGCCAATCCCAACCTATCACGATGCTTCGCAGAGACTATGCATACCTCTTCTTCTTCGTCATCCATATCCCCATCATCTTCCTAATCGACACGGTTCCCCTCCAACCAACCTTCCTCCGCACCGACCTCTCCAAATCCCTGCGCGATTTCTACATTACGACCTACCGTGACAAATTCTTCGAAGAACCCGCCCCAGTCTGGTTCACCACTTTTATCTGGATGGAATTGCTGTACCATGTTCCCCTGAGTGCGTGGGCCGTTTGGGCATTACTCCGAGGTAACACGACGCTATCTTGTCTTGATTGATATTTATAGTTCTCAAATGGCTCACTTGCGTGTGATAGATCATCCGCTCGTGCCTGTGAATCTTCTTATCTTTGGCGTTCAGGCGTGTGTGACGTCTTTAACCTGTTTGGTGGACGTGTGGAGTTGGGAAGATCGCTCGACCGACGAGAAGGTGCAGATTACGTATTTGTATGGACCTTATGTGGCTTTGGGTATGTATACTCCATCAATCCCTAACTTATCGTGCTAACCGGTGTAGGGGCCTTCATGGCTTTGGATATGGTTTTCCGGTTACGAGACAAACTTACCCCCAAGCCCAAACGCGAATAAGAGTAAACACGCACATACACACACAAGACTCTTAATCGTACATTGATTCGTTACGTGCTGTGATATAATCCGCTTAAAAAAAACATACCGAAACGCCTATACCCTGCTGAGATTTAGATCAACCATCCAATTGCGGCGTCTAGATTGCCATGGGAAGCGTTGAGTGCCTGCTCTGCCTCACCCCGGGAGAACCCTAGCTCCGTGATCTTGGCAATCAATTCTTCTGGCCACCGCGATGTAGGAGGTGATGGTCGGGCCGGCGGGGCCTGGGATGCACTGGAGCTCCCTTCACCCGGTCGGCTTGCCTGATGCGTCACCGCTCCAGTCCGCGCCCCCACCTCGGCCCCATCAGATCCCTTCACAGTAGGCTCGTCCTCAAACTCTTCGGTCAGATGTTTGGGAATATCCGCCTCGCCGAGGAAGGGGACCGCCTGGTCTTGGATTACCAGTGCTCCGCGTTGGAGGTCAATGCACGCCTGGTGTCGTCGGAGCATGTCCAGACCCAGAAGCAGGTCGATCTGTTTGCCTTCCATGACCGTGAAGGAGCAGGGCAGGAACATATCTCCAATCTTGATCTGGGCCGAGTGCACACGTCCCAGGATCGGGGCGGTTCCCACACCCTTGGCGATACCTCCGTAGCGTCGGTCGACCAGTCGCATGATATTGCAGGCAACTGCGCACTCGGGCGACATGATGGTAACCTGGGCGCCGGAGTCGACGAACGCGTTCAGTCGGTGACCGTTGACTTCGACGGGAATGTAGAGCATCGTAACGCGACCGAAAGCTGTATTGGAATTAGTTCTCTGCGGTATGTAGCGTCATAACATGCCGAGCGCGGATGCCTACATTCAGGATGATGCTCCATAGCATTGTGTAGGTTCTCCGTCACGGCATTCTGTCGAATGATCTCCTCAATCTCGCGTTGATTCTCCGGGTTAAACGGATCAGAATTCAACATCGCAATCCTCGCCTCCTTCTCCGCTTCCTGTCGCGCCTCCCGCTGCTGCTGCGAGAGCAAGACCTCCCGGAACCGCTGCGCATTATCTGCCGCCTCCGCAAGCTCGGGATTCTGTCGGCGAACAGCCTCCCGCACGCGCGGGTCACCCAGGATATGTAGTCGGATGGTTTCGGGATCGGGCATGCCGGGTCGGGGTGCCATCTGGTTCTGACGCGGCGCGGAGCTGGGGCCGGGGCCTGGGCTGGGACGCGGGGGTAGTTGTGGTGGACTGCTACGAACGGCCGCGTGAACACCCAGCATGTCGCCTTCTCCGATGCCGACTTGGTCTAGAGTTTGTGCTGGGTTCTGGAGGAGCTGGTTGTTGAAGACGAGCTGTTGAGCTTCGGGAGGGATGGAGGTTTCGCTTTCGATGATGGCTTTGAGGAGCTCGATGCTCATGTCTCCGCCGACTTCTAGGTTGATGATGTCAGAATCCGCATCGGGGCGGATGACACTGACGGTGATACGCCTGGATCACGGTTAGTTGATGTTGAGTCGCGACTGTCAGCTTGGAGGGGTAGATACATGACTGTCGGGTTGCGTCAGGTGCGGGGAGGGATGGTAAGAGAAGCAAGAGAGATGAAGGGATTATATGCAAGATGATCACAAATCCAGGCAGAAATGAAATGGGATCCCTGAAATAGATTAGTAGAAGGAAGGTGATAGAAGTGGAGAGAGTTGCGGGCTGTGTTCTTGTCCTCCTTACATGATCCACACAGCTAACCACAATAACCGTTCTAGACCAGCTGCAGGTCCATCACCTCCTACGTACGTGGATCTGCCCCGCATTACTATTAATTGCGCCCTATATCCGCAGTAGTATAGGATTATTAATTTACGTCCATGAAGGCAAGTCATGATCCTACGCAATGACCCTCGTTCGTCTACAGACTCAACTTACTATCTTCGGGAAAATCCGCTCTAATCTTACTTTGATGGCTTAAACAGTACGACCGCAGGAAACTAAAATCTACTAAAACTCCGGATTATGCTCTCGGATAGAAACGGGCCCGCATGATCATCCCGTCCGCCTGTATATTCCTCAGTCTTACGATTAGTGCACGCAACTTTGACTTCGACCCTACATCCACTACGGCACCTACAACCCACACCATAAGCTGACCGGCGTCAAGCTCGCAGGTGCATTGACAGCCGCAACGTCTGATTCTCGATGCATGTGGATGATCCCTCGGGAATCTGGATGAGACTAACTCGAAGAAGAAATCACTAAACGTGGATTGGCTGCACTCGTCCCAATGAAGCACGTCCTATTCACTATGTACACTCACTCAATTCGTTGAGCACTTGAAACATCAGGAACCCCTCTTCCTTCGGTGATCTTCGCATCAATCACCTCGTCAATGGGGATCTCCGCCAGTCGCGACACCACATGATGAAGCGTGGGGAGCGCGTCCCAATTTAACTCGTTAATCTCCACTTTGGCATTCTTGGTCCGCCGCAGACGCGTCACTTTCGACGGCACAACCTTGGATTCTTGCGCATGGGGCACAAAGACGGGGTACTCCGCCTCAGCCTCGCCTTTGGTGCTTTTGCCGACCTTGGGCATGTAACGGTATACAAGGATGCCGTCGTCGTCCTCGCCGCCGATCGTCCCCTTATCCGCGGCGGGATCTTGATCTTCCAGATCTTCGAACTCGAAATGGCCCCACACGGCGCCTTGCCAGCTCGTCTGTAGCCGGAAGGACTTGTTACGCTCATGGATGTCAACTGCCGTGTACAATTTCGGCATACCGAGTTCTTCACGTCCCGACACGATCGGGTCTGCCAGACTCTCGAAGAGAATTGGCATGTAAGTGCCACGGAGTACCTCGCCATTCTCCTTTGTGTATTGCACTCCGTGGATATACAATCCGATATGTCGGTATCCGCCACCACCCAGCCAGTCCATTCCGTTGAGGGTGGTCTGTGAGAAAGAGGCTCGCGCCACGGTGGATGGGGAGATGAAACTGAACCGATCGGAGGGGAACAAGTTTTGAAGCAGCGTACGGCTGGTCTTGAACTTGATAGAGGCTGTCTGGAAGGTTGATTCTAGGGATTTGAGCGCGCGGTCTCGTCCCATGTGGTCCTGTCGGGGACCGGGCATCGGGCCAAACACGATGGGCTGACGCCAGTACATATGCGGGTTTTGGGACCAGAGGTGCTTGCGGAGGACCTGGGCGGAGTGGTCGAACTCGTCGTGGCCATAGATATAACCGACCATTTGCAAGGCTACAAGAATCAGCAAATGTAATTTGGTGTTATTTGGATCTTGGCGGGTTACTTACTTCGTTCAGGGGAGATCAATTTGACTGACTCGCGAGTCATTTGCTGGACGGTTGTTACACGTTCATGGCGTGCCTTTTGATACACCTTCAATCGCTCGGGAACATCGCTGGCAGTAATGTCACCAGACAGCATCACGGACAGTGAGACAGCATCTTCGATCGCCATCGCACCGCCAGATGCGCGATAGGGCAGGAAAGGATGAACAGCATCACCCAAAACGGCCAGACGACCCTCCACCCATGACGGCAGGTTATCCATGTCCAGAAGAGGCCACAGTTTGAGAGTGTGCGGGTCGGCCTTCTCCAACAGTTTGCGGACTTGCGGGTTAAAGTCCTTGTACACATCGAGCAAAGTGTCCTTGCCGATCTGTTGATTGTACGAGTCACCCTCGCTCTCAATAGTTGTCAACTCTTCTGGGTGGATGCAGACAAAGTTGAGCAATTCATTGTTTGCACATGGATAGATCACCACACGACGGTCAGGAGAGTCCCACATATCGACGGCGCCAAAGTCGCGCGCGATGCTGTTGGTCTCTGGGTCATCCAGTGCCTGTTGACGGCTAATAAGGAAGCGGAAAGCATTCTTTCCCGAGCTGTATGGCTTTTTGTCTGACAGCTTGGTTCGAGTCATAGAGTGAACTCCATCCGCACCGATCAAAACATCTCCCTCAACGACCTCGCCATTTTCAAGAGTCACTGTTGCATTTTGGGCATCGACGTCAATGATCTTGCTTGCGGTGTGGAGTAGAGCGGGCTTGCCCTTGCCGGCACCTGTCGCTGCGGTCTTCAGTCCTTCGTGGAAATGGGCACGGTGAACAAGCAGCCATCGCTAAGAAATTTTGTTAGCTGGGAACTAAGAATCGGCGTGTCCGGGAAACTTACATGTCTCCACATGTCCGCACGCTCTTTCACAACCGTCAAATGGACCGGCTCCCCGGTTGGGGTGTATTCGCGCAACTGACCCGTTAGCTAGATTGAGTCAGATCGGGGATAAAGCCTTACCAGCTCTGTCTCCACAGCCCCGAATTTCGTAGCATCAATCCCCAGACGGCGCAGGACGCCATTTGCATTTGGGGACAAGTGGATAGCAGCACCGATTTCATTGGCGAAGCGCGAACGTTCAAATATCTACCAAATCAGCCATATTACATGAGTACTTTAGTGAGAGAACATACCTCTACATGGTGGCCTTGCTGTCTCAGGGCGATCGCTGCAGTAAGACCTCCGATCCCCGCACCAACGATCAAGATGCGCAGACCAGAACTGCCGTTTAATTCTTTCAGCGTCATTTTGTATCTGTGTAATATCGAGAAACTAATTCCAAGGGAAGTGCGACACTTTATTATATTACCCTCGGCATCAACTCCTCCCCCGCATCTATACCTGTCCTCTCGGTTGACGACATAGATGTTCGGAACTCCTCGTTTCGGGACGTTCTCGGCTCCACATTCAACGCTGCGGAGCACGCGCAACCTTCCGAGTGGGGGAGAATGTATATGAAATACACAAACTCCAATTATTTTCTTCAAATTATTCGTGTACACATTCCCAACATGCCTAACGAAATCAAAAACATCACGACCCGTGACGAGGTCTCCTTTCCTTACATCTTCGAGCAAAATGTCTCCATCAACCTCAAAGACGAATCAGGTATCGTCCGCGCAAACGTCTACCGACCTAAGTCCTCTTCCAAGGTTCCCGTGATTGTCACCTACGGCCCATATGGAAAGGATATTCCCTACAAAGATTTTCACGCAGAAAGCTTCAGCGAGGTAAACCCCGAACAAAAATCCGAGCACTCGTCATGGGAAACTCCCGACCCAAAGTACTGGACTAGCCAAGGCTATGCCGTTGTGCGCGCAGACGAGCGCGGAACGGGCCAGTCGATCGGTAAGCTCGATACCATGTCCCGGGGAACGAGCGAGGCGTTCTTCGATGTGGTTGAGTGGGCCGCTGAGCAGGAGTGGTCCAATGGCAAGGTTGGCTTGCTAGGCATTTCCTACTACGCTGGTAGTCAATGGCGTGTTGCGGCGCGTCAACCTAAAGGTTTGGCCTGTATCATTCCCTGGGAGGGCATGTCTGACTACTACCGGGATCGATGCCGCCACGGTGGAATCCTGTCGAGCAAGTTTATCAAGTTCTGGTGGGATCGCCAGGTCGTGAGCAACCAGTACGGTCTTGGTGGTCGTGCGGCCAGAAACTGGGGTCCCGATACCATTGAGGGAGATCTGAGCGAGGAGGAACTTATCCAGAACCGACAGGATCAGAACATCGACAATGTGTCGAATAAGTTCCGCGATGATCTCTACTATGCATCCAAGGAGTACAGCATGTCGGACATCCAGGTTCCACTGCTGTCCGTCGCGAACTGGGGTGGCATCTTGCTTCATCTGCGTGGAAACGTCGAGGGATACACACAGGCTGGCTCAGAGCTCAAGTACCTCCGCTTCGTCACTGGTCGTCACGATCTACCCTTCTACTACAGCGAGGAGGTCGAGCTGCAGCGCAGTTTCCTTGACGCCTTCCTGAAGGGCGAGGACCGTGTCGGTTGGTCAACTGGCAAGGCACCCAAGGTTGATATCGTGCTTCGCAAGGGCGACGTTGGATTCAACAATGCCGAAGCTGAGAAACAGTACACCCGTCGCACGGAGCACGAGTGGCCGATTGCCCGCACGCAGTACACAAAGTACTACCTCACTTCCAAGCAGGAGCTCCTCACACACGCTCCTGTTGAGCGCCCAGTCAAGATCTCTTACGAGGCCCTTGGCACGCTAGACACTCCCCAGCTCATCCAATTCACCACACCTGCTTTCGAGAAGGAGACCGAGATCACGGGCCACATCGTCGCACACTTGAACGTCTCTATGAGCGCGAACCCCGGTGCACCTACGCCTCAGGACATCGATCTCTTCATCACATTGCGTCATATTTCCGCTGCTGGGAAGGAAGTCTTCTACACCGGTACAGCGGGTGATCCCGTTCCTCTGTGCAAGGGTTGGTTGCGTGTGAGCATGCGCCAAGTTAACAAGGAGCATGTCCGGAATCGTCCTTACCTCCCTCACCGTGACTACTACTCCACTGACTTCCGTCCTGTTATCCCGGGCGAGGTCTACCCTGTTGATGTGGAGGTTTGGCCCACCAATGTCGTTGTTGAGAAGGGTGGAAAGATCGTGTTGGAGATTTCTAGTGGTGATACTCAAGGCTCTGGCATGTTCCAGCACAACTCGCCTATTGACCGGTAAGCTTGCTCTTTCTCTCTGCTATTTGTGAATTATGCTAATGAAATTTAGATCTGTGGAACGCTTCCAAGGTCAGAATCACATCCACTTCGGACTGGGTGAGAACTACGTTACTTTGCCTATTATCCCTTGATTGTTGGCTCTACGCTAGCTCTACATGATTTAAAGTAGATATCAATGAAATTTATGTGTACTTATCACCATCTAGAAGATTACTGTAACCAATGGCAAATTATCACGGCGCAGCCTTCACCTCACCTCCCCTGAGCTGCTCAACCCTAACTGAAAATGGATTCGAATCCAGATTCTGATCCAAATTCCCAAGCGTGTGATTGACTTCACAATGCTTTGCCTCATCGGCCCTCACATAAAGCAATAAGGACCTCATACACCGCCGATCAACAGGCATCTCCCAGTACCTTACGGCCATATCAGGCGCGCGAAGTGATTCCCACCGCGGAAGTCGTCCATTATCGAGGTCACGAATTGCCTTGCTATACGTGGTAACAGCCTCCTCTTCTAGATACCCCACGAAGCGATGACAGATCTGTGGGGAGATAAGGTACGCGACTGAGAAGCCGGTAAAGAACACACATTGAGCGCCTAGGACCATGAAGCGCATTAAGGGGGTTGGCTGGGCTAGTTGGAGGAATGTTAGGAGGTGCATTCGTTCGTTGTAGGCTTCTTCGAGCAAGGTTTCGATCCTGATAGAACCGGTTAGTAATGTATCTTCTTGGACTCATGTTTAGGGTATTGCTACCATCCGTTGTCTCTGCGCATTTGTCGTAGGCTTTTTAGGTGGCGGAGCATTCCGGCTACCATACCTGGTACACCGGCGACACTTTCTAGAAATATAAATCTCCTGAGCCATTTTTCTTCGTCATGTCGTCCTTGGGTATAGTTGTTGATCTTGAAGATTGATATCCGGTTGCAAAGTCCATGCCCCAGCGTAGTAAACGGACTTTTTGGAGAGCTACTCGGTCTTGCCAGGTGTCGGGCTTACGGTGGGTGGGTTCGACGGCGATAATTTGCTCCTTCGTGTAGCTGCTTCCTTTAGGATATATGAGGAGATAATATGGGCTGAACTTACGTGGGATGTTTCCATGATGACTTCCGTGGTATCTGGGTTGTTGTATGGTGCCTTGTGTGAGGTATTGAGGCAGGGTGGAAGGTAGCCCTGATAATCGGAATACGCAAATTACTGCGAGTCAAGGTAAAGGATGCCATCCCTTTTCTATTTCAGAAGAGATTGATCCTGTCCAATGAATGATATGATAAAGAAGTACGAGTCAGACGTGGACATACTATCACTTTATACTACAAGGATGCTCGTTCTTACGATGTAGAATGTAGAATATCATGCATTGCTTTGTTGAGGATGGGGTGTACTCCTATGTACTCCGTACCGGACTTCCTCTGCCACTTCTTGGCGTTCCCTTTCCGTTTTAGTGCTCAGAGCTTGCCGTTTTTTGCTCACTGAGCAGATCTGAGCACGCCTCTGAGCGGTCTGATCTGCTCACTGAGCATCTGAGCACGCCTCTGAGCGGTCTGATCTACTCACTGAGCATCTGAGCACGCCTCTGAGCGGTCTGATCTACTCACTGAGCATCACCTGATACTTAGCTAAGCAGTCTGGTCTGCTCACTGATCCGCGTCTGAGCGCCCTGATTCGCTCACTGAGCAGAACCTAAGCGTCGGGGTGAGTAGCCTACGAAGCGACCTCAATAAAATGCACTATGCCAGCCCGGCTCACGTGCCATCTACCCTCACTGAATTACCCCCATTATCTCATTAAAAAAGCATTAGCATTATCAAAATAGTTATTTATCCTAGTAATCTTACTGCAGTCAATTACGCAACAATAGAGCCTGCTACTTACTTGACTAATCAGTATATCTTATACTATATACTCCTAGGAACATTCTTTCTAGTACCCCTATAATCTCTTAACCGGGCCGTAGAGACTAATAGTGCTAGGGCAATTAAATAGATCTACTCGGATAAGACCTTTAGCGGGGTTTAGCGTCGGTGCACTCACCAATCATTAGAAGTGAGTGACATCCAGGGGATAGCAAGGGGGCTTGTTTATGAAAGCTTTACTGTACGGAGTGCGACGATGGAATACTCTGTGCGGAGCACTGCGTGTACGTGCTCCTTTTCTTCTTTTCTAAAATCTTTTACTGTACTAGTCTCGTGCCTTCTCAATCAGTTAGAAGTAATTTTGTGGAGGAAGAACCTGGAGTCCCTGAGCTGCAGGGTCTGAACCAAACCGGGACCCAGACACGTGTAGAATCGGCATATATTGTCTTGAAGGGACCCTACACCCAATGAAGACGTGTACCAGGAATGCGAGATTTAGATGCCGAAAATTAATCAGGGACAGAAAATCCATTGCATCTAGAGTTAGTGAGACTGGTCTACCAACCAAAATAAAGCACAGCTCCCACGAGGTCTGGAAATGCCATCTTGTTAGCCCAGATATCGAGATGAATCTTTCGAAGGAACATTTCTAGATGACAGACCCTGGGTAACAAGGGTCTGTGCTTCGACCACGTGCGCGTTTGACATCCACTGGTAACATCCGGTTTTGACAGTGCGGGCGGGGCCGCTATCGTATGCCGTAGTGCGGAACTGATTGGACGCGTGATGCAATCTTCCGTGGCATCCATGGAACTGGTAAATATGCAACTACTATAAAGCCAGGGGTAATTTTACTTACATTAGCCGGCAGCGGAAATAAGCCTTTCCTCTTAGCAACAGGCCTAAACTCTAAACTACCAAATCCACCACGTGTACAAGCACGTGTCAACGGTTGGTTACTGATATACGAACTGCTTCAACAATGTAGATTAATCAAGGCCTTCGACTGTCTCTTCCATCTGTTCCACTAAGCCTTAAGAACATTTTCCAATTGCTCGTTTACGGAGCAGAATCCGGGGTCCAACCACCTAGCCTAGGAATGAGCTGGGAGTATAAATTAGCCTGATCACCCGCTTTTATTTCCCTTCCCTTGCTCGAATTCTATCAATGCATCGAGTCTAAGCATGCCTTCCATCATGAACACCATGAGAGCTGCGACCGTGGTGGCATTCGCTGCCACTGCTCTGGCGGCTCCCCCTCCCAACCCGGTCCAGTGCAATGCCAAGACTTCACCTATCCAGATTCGCTTAGCTTATGCTGGTGATGATGGCATGGCCGTCAGCTGGAATACCAATGAGCAGTTGACCAACCCTACTGTCTACTTTGGTAAGGACATTAGAATGCTCAACCGTTTCGCCTCTTCCCACGTCTCGACCACCTACCCAACCTCGTCCACCTGGAACAACCATGTTGTCATCAAGGGTCTGGAGCCCCATACAACTTATTACTATCAACCTCAGTGCGGTAACCAGACTTACACTTTCCAAACCTCTCGTCCTGCTGGTGAGCAGGTCGAGTTCAACTTCGCCATGGTCGGCGACATGGGTACCTTTGGTCCCGATGGTCTCAGCACTACCGTTGGAAAGGGTGCTTCCAACCCTCTTTTGCCCGGTCAATTGACCACCGTCCAGTCCCTGGCGGACTTCAAGAACAGTTATGAGTTTATCTGGCACGGTTCGTTGTCCCTATGCAAATAAAGTCTTTTTTCCATAAGCTCACGTTTCTATAGTTGGTGACCTTGCCTATGCCGATGCTTGGATCAAGGAAGAGACTGGCGGATACGTTACTCCTCTTAACGAGACTGATGGCGGTGCTGAATACGATAAGATTCTCAATGACTTCTACAACGAAATTGAGGAACTTTCAAGCACTTGCCCTTACATGGTAGCCGCTGGTCAGTTTACCCTTCATCTCTTGTCATTCTTGCCATTGCCCAGATAGCTGACCGTCATTTCAGGAAACCACGAGGCCAACTGCGATAACGGAAGCGATTTGGACATCTGCCCCCCTGGTCAGCTGAACTTCACTGGTTATCGCGCCCACTGGAATATGCCCGCCGCTGAGTCTGGCGGTTTGGAGAACTTCTGGTACTCCTTCGACTACGGCCCGGTACATTTCGTTACCTTCAACACCGAAACCGACTATCCCAACGCTGCTGACGAGCCTGGTGGTGAGGGAGAGGAGAACGCTGGTCCGTTTGCCCCTAGCGGCACCCAGCTTGCCTGGTTGAAGAAGGATCTCGCCTCCGTTGACCGCAAGAAGACTCCCTGGGTTGTTGCTGCTGGTCACCGCCCCTGGTATGTCAGCGCCCCTGAGTGTGTCGAGTGCCAGGCCGCTTTCGAGCCCATCCTCTATCAATATGGTGTCGATCTCGTCGTCTCCGGTCACAAGCACTTCTACGAGCGCCACGCGGCCGTTTGGAATGGTACCGCTGAAGAGATTAATGCTGATCCCACTTACCCCTGGTACATTGTCAATGGTGCCGGTGGTCACTACGACGGCCTGGACACTCCTAGCACCCCTTATGTCCCCACCTCCCGCAAGGTCATCTCTGCTTATGGCTGGAGCTTGTTCACCGTCCATAACAGCACCCACTTGACCACTCAATTCATTGCTAGCGGCAACAACACCGTCCTTGATACTGCCACTTTGGTCAAGAACCACAGGTACTAGATATGCTCTCGAGCACAGAGCTTCATCATTACACTGACTAAAATAATGAAACCCTTTCTCGTGCTGTCCCATCTTGGTTTTATCACCACTGGGCAGAGTTGTGTACTTATTAATCCCTTGTGTATTTTCTCCAGGGGAATCACTAGAGACGTCGGTCGGGCGTGATTAACATGCAATGACTTTTCCATAGCTTTATGTTCCAAATGAGCATGTTATCGACATTTCCCCCCTCTCTAACTTATTTTGGAAAGAATCTGAGAGGCTATGTCGACACTACGTGTACAGTCACTAGCGAAATCAGCTTCCTCCCTATAGACTGCCTTTCTTTTCTCCGGACCCACTGCCAAGGCCTTAACGCAGATCATGTATTGACAGGACCGCCCTATTTTGTAGCCCTCGATACCTTATTCTTCAACAATCTAAAACAAGTCAGCATCTGATTCGACGGGTATTTCTCCTATATAATTACATAATAACTCACTTCATCCAAAGTTTCAAAGCCGTGCAGTACATCCTCCTAGTCTTGGGTATCCTTTTATTCTTCCCTCGGATGGAATCCTCCTTTGCATGAGCGCCAAAGACGTAGCCGCTCTCTGCCAGTTATTTCCGGCGCTTCTCTTTGGTGATCTTATCTTTTTGTGTAAAGAAGAGGTTTCTACCCATAGCTAGATAAATCCAAACACAATGCTAGGAAAAGGTCAAATAGCTAAAAAGATGAAGGAGAAAAGGTAAGTTGTATTGGAGGCTTGAAGTACGGATGCAGGTTCAATTTATAGTTCAGTATTCTGGGATAACCGAAAACTTGTCTAATGCGCCGCCCTATGATAGATGAGCCCCGTGCCTTCCATTTGTGTGTCATGTGCTCTAGTGCGTTATTTTTGAGAGGGAAACGAGATTAGAAGATCGAGCACTTCAAGAAAAAGGGGCATAGTGAGAGATGTGGGCCATCAAAAAGAAAGTCCCTTTTATGGCACTGGAGGATGCAAGCGTCTCCACTCTTTTGAAAAGAGTGGAGTTCGTATCGGTATCCCGAAAAGTCCGCTGCGTCAAGGGTTTGCGCCCGACCTCCCATACCAGAAATACACAAACATTCGCCTCAGTACTTTGAAAGCATTATTTCATGCTACTTTTTCGAATTCTACATGGAAAGATTCACACTGAAGATCGATTCACTGATGTATGTGCCGCATGTCGCATCGATGCTTTTTTCACCAATCAGCGCCGAGCGGACTTTTCTGAACCAAGAGTACGAAGCGAAAGTCCGCAGCTGCATGTTCGCTGTGTACACTATACTCCACGCTCGGCCTTCGCCCTGACAAGCCACCGAGCTCGGCACGTCCTCGAAAAAGCTCCTCGAAACCATCATGGCTATTACCCACAGAATGCTCTTTCTCGCAAATACACTTCTTCCCCTTCTGCATTATCCCACTTGATCATTCCGGGATTTTTGTCCTTTTCTTTTTCCAGTTTCCTGCCAGTTTTCTCAAATATCGGCCCTTGGAACATCCAAATCGCGATGCCTTCGCCTCGTCCAGCTTCAACTAGTGAATCGACTCTCGCCGAGGCTCGCCCAGAGCAAGACATCGAAAAGGATGACGATGAGGTAAATATACAAGATGTAGCAGACAAACCCATCGATCGGGGCCGCGATGCCTGGTTGGCCGCCTTTGGCGCTTGGTGGGCCCTTTTCATCGCCTTTGGCTGGACCAATTCCCTGGGCGTGCTTCAGAACTACTACGAAAAAGATTTACTGAGAGACTACTCAACCTCCACGATTGCTTGGATCGCGTCCACTCAGATCTTCATAATGTATGGTGGTGGACTAGTCTTCGGCAACGTGTTCGACTCCTATGGGCCCCGATGGCTGTTGTACTTCGGTGGTTTTGCTCAAGTCTTCGGCTTGATGATGGTCTCCATATCTAAGGAGTACTATCAAATATTCCTGTCGCAGGCTATTTGCAGTGCCCTCGGCGCTAGCGCCATCTACTATGCTTGCCTCGGTTCGCTGGCTAGCTGGTTCCAGGCAAAGCGCGCAACAGCTTTTGGTCTCGCTGCCTCCGGTGCCTCTGTCGGTGGTGTCATCTTTCCTGTTATGGTTGACCGTCTTATTGACCAGGTCGGCTTTGGTTGGACTATGCGCGCGGTCGCTTTCATAATTCTTGGAGGTCTTGTCATAGTCGTTTTTACTGTGAAGTCGCGGCTGACGCACACCCCAAAGCGGGTTCTCGTTCGACACTATATTAAACCGTTCACTGAGACTCCATTCCGAATGCTGGTCATTTCGCTGTCGCTTTTCTCGTTTGGGCTGTTCCTTCCGTTCAACTTCATCACTGCTCAGGCGCAGACCCTTGGCATGTCCTCTACTATGGCGAATTATCTTGTGGCAATTCTCAACGCAACTAGGTGAGACGTGTATCGAGAATCTCAAACTCCGAGATCAATTTTAATAAATCTAGTGTCTTTGGCCGTATAATTCCCGGTATGATCGCTGACCGAGTGGGACGCTTCAATGTCATGTCCGTAGCCACCCTAGCTTCAGGTATTCTCACCTTCGCGCTGTGGCTGCCCGGTCGCAGCAATGTGGCGGTCATTCTCTATGCCGTATTTTTCGGTTTCTTTTCCGGTGCATATGTCTCCTTGACACCTGCTCTTGTCGCCCAGTTGTCTCCTATCCAGGAAATTGGCATCCGCACTGGGGCCCTTTACTTTTTCGTCTCGATCGCCGTGCTCACTGGCAGCCCAATAGCTGGCGCACTCGTTTCTGTTGACAAGGGTAATTATGGATACCTGGAGATTTTTGCAGGGGCAACTATGTGTGCTGGTGCGGTTTTGCTGATATTGACTCGTGTCGTCAAGGCAGGATTCAAGTTGGAGGTTCTGTAAGACAGTGTTTTGTTGTCATTCTATTGGCATGTAATATAGACTAGGTAGAGTTTTGGGGTGAGAGGTATCAAAGAATTTTTAGACGATTTCTTTGAACAAGTACAGCTCCAATCTTATTACACATTGACTTCTTTGCCAATAAAATAATGAAACCAGCAAAAACATGAACTGGAGAAGAGATGTTCCAAGGCATTTATTAGACCTGAAAATAGCTCAGTACATCAATCGGCCAATGCTCAGCAACATGTGAACTCGTTGAATTTCAACTAATCACAGAACGAGAAGCTATGGTATTTACAAACACAGCAGTAAGTAGTGAATGTGTCAAGGTTAAAGCCCGCTCCGATCGGATCCCATTGATTGATTAATAATGAACAAAAAAGCAATTTCTGCAACGGAGTCATAGACCCCAGACATGCGCTCTTCTCGGAGTGATCGACCACTACTATGAAGGTGCGGAGATTTTGTGCGGACATCTGGCCCGCATGTTTGCGCATGTTTGGCGCACCTTTCGGTGTTGAAAAAGGCAAATCTTGCGTTCGAGTAACTGAATGTAACCTTTAGAAAGGTATATGTATGTCCTTGCCCCCAAATTCAAACTCACCCAACAGCCATTATCCTATTAAGCCAAATCTTCCATCGTCATGCTCCCCCTCAGCCCAGACAAAACCTTTCATTTCGAGATACTCCGAACCCTAGCCCTTGCACGCTACAATGGTGCAGATATCGGCGAAGTCCTTGAAGCCGCCGGTCGCATCGAGCCTGGAAACATGGAAAGCTTCCACGATGCTTTTGACAGCCTCGCTTCACGCGTTCTAGCCCAAGCAAAAGAAATGAATGCCGAGGTCAACCCTATATCAGCTCGAGATGCCTACTTCAGAGCGTCATCTTATTTTCGCGCTGCCGACTTCTTCGTTCACGGCAACGCTAACGACCCACGAATTCAAAGTCTCTGGACTCAACAAACACTCGCCTTTGACAAGGCTATTGCGCTCTTGCCCATCCCTGGAAAGCGGATAATTCTTCATGCCGAGGGGTTCAACGTCCAGGGCATTTTCTTCTGCGCTGAGAACGATTGCTCCGGGCCTAGACCGACACTTATTCTCGGGAATGGGTTCGACGGCGCGCAGGAGGAGATGCTGCATGTTGTTGGCTTTGCCGCGCTAGAAAGAGGCTTCAATGTCATGGTATACGAGGGACCCGGACAACCGACAGTTCGCCGTGAGCAGGATCTGGGGTTCATCCATGATTGGGAAAAGGTCATCACTCCTGTCATTGACTACTTGGTCCAGCAGCCAGAAGTTGATGCCGCACATATCGGTTTGCTGGGATACTCGCTGGGCGGCTACCTGGCCGTCCGGGCAGCAGCATTTGAGCAGCGTCTAGCGGCGGTTATTGCGATTGATGGGCTCTGGGATGTTTACAAATCTTTCAAAGAGAACCTATTCCCCGCTGAATGGATAAAATCATTTGAAGCTGGTGATGCAGCAGGCTTGAGTGTCCAGATTGACGAAGTCCTATCTCAGGCGGATACGCCGACTACACTTCGTTGGATGGTTGACCATGGATTGTGGTCTTTCAATGTAGAAAATGTAAGTAAGTTTCTCAAGGGAATCAAGAGGATGACCCTCAGTGGGCTTGGGGGTCAGATTAAATGCCCGGTGTTTGTTGGTGATGCGGCAGATGATCACTTCTTCAAGGGACAGCCGGGTTGGGTGAAAGAGAATATTGGAGAGAAGGCGACTCTTTCTACGTTCACTGCCGCGGATGGAGCGGGCCATCATTGTCATGTTGGAGCAGCTGTGGTCATGAATCAGCGACTGCTGGATTGGTTTCAAGGGGTGGTTTCGAAGTGGTAGTCCAGTCTTACTCGTTATACTTCCTAGTCCTGATGGTAATTGGGAACAAAACACCAATAATACGGTTGCTCTTACTTTCCTCAATAGGTAGTTTCTCAATGACTTTGTGATTAGTTTGAAGTTCTTCGTAAGTGTTTTTAGTACAGCAAATGATTTATGAATATGGCTAGGCTGCTTTCATTGTAGTCCAAGATCAAATCGGTCTTAGTCAGCAGACTCGCGGGTAATTTGTCGAGGTTGAACTAGTTTCTTCTAATCATCTATGCCACCTTCAACTTCTAGCCGCTAAATATGGATCTCGCCAGTTTATCATGCGAGCGCTGTCGAAAATATAAGGTAAAGACTAAAGGTTGCCCAGTACCTACACAACTGACCTATTCAGCGCAAATGCTCCCGCGAACTGCCAATATGTGACCGATGCCGCTGCTTAGGCGCTGAGTGTTCATATCCTCAGCGAAAGAAAAGGGAGCGGAAAAAACGAGAGGCTCATACGGTCACCTCTTTGGGGGAGTATAGTAACTCTCCGATTGTTGACTTGTGTCAAATTACACCAGTCGCAGGCCGCTCAAGCCTCTTTGCATCACTCTCTCCGGACACTCAACTAGCCTCGCAAATGGCTGGGCTCGCCTTACTAGACGTGTACTTTTCTGGGTTCATTCCCTCTAGTATCATGTTTCAGCAAGAGCGCACCACGCGGTGTTATTTGCAAGGTCAATTATCTACTGGTGTTCTACATGCTATGTTCGCATTGGCATCTTTATTTCTGGGTCACGCACAGACGCCCAGTAAATGGCGTCAACTCGATGGCATTTCTGATGTTGCTCCAAATGCTCGTCATCACGGCCAGGATTGGGCTAATAACGCCAGCCATGTCGTGTCCCTCCAATTGCATGCCCCGTCCCTTGACACTGTTCGAACTCTCTCCAATCTTACCACATATTGGTTCGGCGTTGGGCAGTGGGAAAAGTCCCAGGCGAATGCGAGTAGGTGCATTCTAGTTTACGGACTAAATCTATCTAAAAAATGGAATATAATGCTGAATATAATATAGACTTGGTGATCCAGGCAGCACGAGATCTGCAATTACAAAGTTCACAATTACCGAAAGCGCAGTCTCGCGGTTTGCGATGGAGCTGCTTCTGGGCCGACATGATGTGCCGGTGTTTCGTGCTTGATGATAGCTTTGCAAACTCTAATCTGGACATCGATATATCTGATATTACACACGCCTCCGGTAGCTTAGTCCCAATCGGTATTGAAACCACGGATAATATGTTATCCGTCTCATTAGGAACACATCCAACTACAGGGCAAGAAGCACTGCTTAAGACCTTGAGTCTCTGGTATATTGACTTGAAGTACAACCCTACAAATGAGAACCATTCTAACTAATTGTGCTAGGCGTGAGGCTCGATGGTTCATTCGAAATCTTAGATTCCTTCATATTCTTGCACCGGAAGCAGATCCGGCGGCACAGTGGGCTGCTCTCTTTGCGCTAGATAGCAAAGTCACATCTCGCTACTCATTATTCCCCACCGCATTTCGAAAATTTAATGGAATTCGCCCCCATGATTCGGCTGAGGCCCCAGAGTTGCTGCTTTCGCTTCATGCGGTCTATCACCAGTGCCGGGCCCTACCCCATCTTGCCATGTTCATGTTTTTACGACAAACTGCCTCGGCCCCCCCTGAATATGTCCAGCTTTGCGCTCGGATTGCAGTGTGCCACTTGAATTTATTTGCAGACGCCACAACTAGTTTCTTGTCTTTCGCCTCATCAAGCGCTTCTTCTAATCCACCCTTCATTGCATATTGTGCCTTTCTGACGGCATCCATCCATCTGGCTTGCTTGATCCTGTTCCAGGAGTCCACACAAATTCTCCCAAATGATAGCACAGTTATACTGAATTTGTTGAGGAAACGGGCCTTGTCTAGCTTGCTTTTGCTCCAGCGCCTGCAATCTTACTGGTCTTCTTGCAAGCAATTGGTAAGTGGATGTACTCTTCTCCGATTTTCTGCATAAGAGCTACTTCAAGAGGAGCCCATCACTCACTAAGCTATGCCTACAGCTCGACCGTCTCCGTCATTTATGCTTCTCTGTCGGAATATCAACCGCCGATGTCGAATTCCATGGCTGCATCTTACAAGGAAAATCCGATTCCTTCATATCTACTATAGCAAATGATACCACTAGGATGGCCCCACGAGCGCCAGGACATGAGGATCTCGAGGCCTTCATGATTCGTCACCTCGCGGATATTCTAATGATGATCAATATCAGCCACCCGTTCTACTTCACCTTCCAGAACCTACAATCCTCACATCTTATCGCATGGGATCCTTTGAGTCATGATAGCTCCTTTAGCTTGTCGCATCAATCCTGCGAAGTCGAATCCGAGAAGGCAAATATAGCCTTGTTTGACACTGCAGCACCCCTCCAGCCGGAATTCCTGGCTCCCAAATCTCGGCCTCGCCACAAACCCAGGACTTGGATCCCAGCCCGTCCAGTCACGTCTGATTCTGTGATGGCAGAGGACCCGATGTCCTTTCTTGGGATGATGGATATATAAAAGAGCTCTCTTGTAGGGCATGAATACCCCGCTTTCATCTACAACCCGAGTGCCCATAGTGAATAATGCCCAAGGAGCGGGCATGTTGAATCGCCTGCAAATGATAAATCGTGAGATATCAAATGATGAACAGGCTTATATGATCGCTTAAGCCAAGTACCATGCAGTCATAGTGGGGATTTTCTAGGAGGCAGGGGCAGGTCGTCCAATTGATGAGATGACCCTTGAATAGGAGCTGTCACTCCTGGCACTTCCTCTTCCCCACGCCGTACTAAGCTAGATGCTGGAGTCTCGACTTCTATTTTCTTTATTTCTGACGAGCAGTAATGGCCAAAACCATATGGCATTGAGCAAGGAGAGGAGGGTTATACAAAGGTTGTTGAAGGTGCGGGGTGAGTATCTTGGCAAGCGCTCGACTCGCGGGCTCTGCCCCGACACGGCACCTCTTCTCCACTGTCCCCGCTTCCCTCTCCGCATTTCCAGCAGATGGATGATTGAGATCTCGGTATGATGCCACGATTTGAGGATTGAAATAAATCCACGGTCTAAGACTCTTGATTTCATTGGAAAATATATTTCGATCAACTCGTTCAGCGATTAAAGGCTTTCGGTATGTGCATGTCCACTATCCTAAGCATCGAGGTCACCGGCTAATAGTCTGCATTCAAGCTTTAAGATGGCCTCCTTCGCATCCATTCGCATTTCGGTGCTTAAAAAGGCCTTGGCTTCATCCCGACAGTCAATTTTTCGCACGATCGCAACCCGGGCAACCTCATATACACTCAACACGGGATACAAAATTCCTGCACTTGGAATTGGTACATTCGGAGACGCAGAATCTCAGGAAGCCATCGTCACCCAAGCATTGAACAAAGGCATACGGTTCATTGATACCGCCCGTGTATACGATGTCGAGGTCCAAGTAGGCAAGGGCATGAAACGCAGCGGTGTACCACGTGAAGACGTGTACCTCGCTACTAAGCTCTGGTGCTCGGACTACCACCCCGAAGACGTGGAGCGTGCTTTGGATGACTCGCTTCGTGACCTGGATACCCCGTATATCGATTTGCTCCTTATGCATTATCCATGTACTTTCGAGCGGGGACCTGATCGTTTTCCTCGCGATGACGGAGGAAGGATGATCAAAGGAGAGACCAGCTATATGGATACCTGGAGAGCGATGGAGAAGTTGACTCGGTCGGGCAAGGTGAAGTCCATTGGAGTCTCCAATTTCAGCAAAGGAGAAATCGAGACATTGATCAAGGATTCGTCAACTGTGTGTTCCTCTCATCCCTGAAGTAAGCCCATGTGCTAACATTTTCTAGATCCCAGCCGTTCATCAAATGGAAGTCCACCCGTATCTTCAACAGAAAGGATTCAACAATTGGCTCCAGGACCAGGGAATCCATGTCGTTCAATTCAGTCCTCTAGGCAACATGAACGATTTCTACCGAAAGACAGGCTGGAGCAAAGAGATCTCACACATGATGCGTGTTATCGACCAACCGATTCTGAAGGAAATTGCAGAGAAACACAATAAAAGCCCGGTTCAAGTGGTTCTTGCATGGGGGATCAATAGTGGACGAAGTGTCATCCCGAAGAGTGTGATTGATTGGCAGGTCGACGAGAATATTGCTGCTGATTTTGAGCTGGAAGAGGAGGACATGCTTAGGATTGCGACTTTGGATGCTAAAGCTCGGTTTAATGACCCTATTTTGGATTATGAGTGGAGGCTTTATTCGGATTTGGAGGGGATTGATGGGACGGTTAGAGGGAAGACTCATTAGGGTCTTTAATGGAGTGATGAATTCAGCTTTTTATTGATGCTACTATGAATAGGACTTCTATAGGTCTGGCTCGTCTGGATAAAGAGGAGCACTTTGGTATGGAAGCGACTGCCCGGTCTCAGCCTTATTCAGGAGACGCAGTAGTCGTTATTTGCCGAATCTTGGGTTGTGTACAGTGTCCTATAACGGCCAGAAGTTCGCATGGAAATTGAAGTCATTTTATCCTATTTTGCTCCGCCTTTTATACTCGACACGAGGGAATTTGGACACCAATCGCTTTTTTTCAGCTTCCCCTGCATGTGAAGGTACAGGTCCATGGCAACTGGGTTGGTGCGCCTCTGCTTTCTACTACGAAGAATAGTTTTGTCGGGACCTTCTCCCGGCCTATACCTAGTAAGCGAGGATCCGGCTTCTCTGCCTTACAATCAAATCGCTTTTTGGAATGCAATTTACGTGGAAGCTTCAATGCTCGGTAAATTTTCGAGCTGGAATGTGGGGCTTCAGGCGCCGTGTCGTGGTCAAACCAAGAGGAGAAGGCTTTCTGACGATCGCTTTCTTGTTCTGGTTGTGCCACAGAGTGAAGATCGATGATGCGTAAGACATAATTTTTATTCATCCCGGGATTATTTCCGAGGAACTCGTCTTGCGTGGCTGTTCAATCTCCTCGTAATGGTCATTTGAAGCTTCACATATATCTGTGTGATGCTGCTGTTCGAAAGTCCTACATATTGGTCCTTGAATGCAGTTCAAGTTGTTCTGTCATTGATATTCTCGTTCAGATCAAAATGAACCCATTCGAGCTTCCCCGTTCCATGCGGGCACTAGGCAAGACCATGTTTGTTGCCTTTATGTACACCAAGATAACAGTTCAGAATATTCCGAGGCCCAAAGATTCAGCATTGTCGAAAAGGCTCTGCCACAGATACGAGACCATGATGTTTTGGTAAGCCTCCAATTAGCTTGAATAATCAATCTAACAACTGGAGAGATCAAAGTCAAAGCATGCGGAGTATGTGGCACCGACGTCCATATTCACGACGGTGAATTTGGAGCCCAAGTAAGCCAAATCAAAGCCCATGACTCTATAAAAATTCTCACAACCCCAGTTCCCTCTTGTCCCCGGTCACGAAACGGTAGGTATAGTCGCAGCATTCGGCAACCAAGTCCACGGCTTCAAACTAGGAGACCGCGTTGTCGCCGACAACTCTGAATTATGCGGTACATGCCACTACTGTCGCGTCGGCAACGGCAAAGAATTATTTTGCGAGAATTTCATCGCGCATGGAGTGATGGTCGATGGGGGATTCGCCGAATACGCTGTTTATCCCGGTCATCGCGTATTGTATTCAAATTCAACAATTTATCAGACGCCGATGCGACGCTGATCGAACCCGCTTCCTGTGCTGCACATGGGATCGATATAATCGCTCCGCACATGAACTCCCGTGTTCTTCTTTTCGGTGCCGGTCCGACGGGATTAATGTTAGCGCAGCTCCTTCGCCAGAATGGCGCTAATCATCTGGTCATCGCTGCACCTGCTGGGTTGAAAATGGAGCTTGCGAGGTCGCTCAATGCTGCTGGTGAGTACTTGGAACTTCCTCGTGACGAGGATGCTGCGAATGTGACATTAGAAAAGCTCAAGTTTGACAACCCGTACGGATATGACATTGTTGTCGAAGCTACGGGGAGTGCTAGGATCCTGGAGAACGCGATTAGCTTTGTGACGAAAGGAGGAAAGTTGTTGGTGTATGGCGTGTACAATGACGATGCCCATATTTCACTGTCGCCGAATAAAATCTTCAAGGAGGAAATCAAGGTGATTGGATCCTTTTCGCAGATCTATAAATTCCCCGCCACGATCGATTATCTAAGTAAGTGTTCAACCGAGTGTGGGAAGGCATTGGCTGATAAGGATTCAGATGGGAACAAGATCAACGTTCACGGGATTGTCAACAAGACCTTTAAATTGGAGGAATGGGAAGACTGCCTGCATGCGATGAGGAACAAATCAGTGATTAAAGCGGCCATTGTGTTCGATTGATAAGACATGCATGTGTATGCAGCAGTGCCCACTACTGGGCCACTATCAGCGGTTAATACTACTCTTTTCGTATGAGACGTGGGGGATGATCAGAAAGAACTTTTTATTTTACCGAATGGACCCCGAAGATTCCGCTGTCCTTTTTTTATTTCTGCAGACTTCAGTATTCATTATTTTGATATTGGGGTTTTTGTTTTCACTGTTGCTGGTTAACTCCTTCGTTTTGGCACCTCTACCATGGCGCGATATTTGCAAAAGCCACCAAATTATGTCTTAGCATGCATTTTATGCTCTGCAAATGGTCTTTTATTTGGCATGGACACGGGGATCATAGGTAGGTTCCATGATAATAGCACATTCGCTCATACTAATAATATACAGGCCCCGTGACCGATATGAAAGACTTTAAAGCTGTTTTCGGGGGAAGTCAGAGTTCGACTATTCATGGATTAATTGTCTCCAGTATACTAATTCCCGCTGCACTCTCTTCACTATTCGCTGGACACCTTGCCGATCGCTTGGGTCGTGCAATGGGAATTAGCATCGGATGCTTTTTCTTTGGAGTCGGGGCCGCTATAGAAGCATCTGCCGTCGCACTCGGAATGTTTATTGCGGGTCGCGTCATTGAAGGACTTGGCGAGGGTTTGTTTCTAGGAAATCTGGTGGTTTACATTTGCGAGGTATCGCCTACAAGACATAGAGGTCCTCTTACAACTGGTCCACAACTAGTTATCACGGCCGGTATCTGCCTGGGATACTTTACTTGCTATGGAACGTCGAAGCATATCGAGTCATCCTTCTCTTGGCGCACACCTTTTATCATTCTTGCATCTTTCGCGATGATGCTTTCTGCGGCATCTCTATTTCTCCTTCCTCCGTCCCCTCGCTGGTTGGCGATGAAAGGTCGTCATGCGGAAGCGAACGCGGCGTGGGATAAGCTAGGAGTGGATTATAGCGAACATGAAAATATTGATTTGCAAGAGATACAGGGAGACGCGCTATCCAAGCAGGGTAAAATGGAAAAAATGCTGGATATTTTTTCCAAGGATGTCCGATCTCGCACAGTTCTCGCTGTCTTCATGATGGCTGCCCAGCAATTGAGCGGAATTGACGGCGTGCTATATGTACGTATCATAATCCTGGTTCCGAATATTCTTATACTAACTAGTATTTAGTACGCACCGTTACTCTTCCAGCAGGCTGGACTCACATCTTCCGATGCAAGCTTCTTCGCCTCGGGCATCTCTGCTCTTGTCGTCTTTATCGCAACCATCCCTGGAACACTGTATGCAGACAAATGGGGACGCAAGACCAGTATTATCTGCGGTGGAATTGGACTCGCAATCACCATGTTTGTCATCGGCTCTCTCTACGCAGGAAACGCTGTCCATACCTCCACTGGCGCTGGTCGCTGGGTCGTTATTGTCTTCATATACGTCTTCGCCGTGATATACTCCATAACCTGGGCTGTGAGCGTCAAGATCTTCGCGGCAGAGGTAAATCCACAAAGATGTCGTGCAGCCACAGCTACTCTTGCCCATAGCTCGAACTGGCTGGCTAACTTTGTAGTTGCGCTTGTCACGCCTATTTTGCTCTCGAAAAGTAGCTATGGAGCTTACTACTTGTTCGGGGGCTGTTCGATTTTCACTGTGCTGATTGCGGCTTTGTTCATGCCTGAGACGAAGGGGAAATCTTTGGAGGAGATTGAGGAGACCTTTATACGCAAATCGTCAGCGAGGAAACCATCTGTGAGCGATGATGTTTCCACTGTTTTCCATCAACTAAAATCTTCGCTTTGAGCATTAGTATACGGAATAGAAGGATTCATAATATCAAGAGCAGCGACATAGATTATACTACACGAGCATGATTTTGTATCTTACCAGATACTTAGTGATATTATTCAATGATACTAAGATTTGTATTTCATTCAGAAACTGCCAAGAGACTATGTGCTATATAATGCCACAGAAAAAATTGAACGCTGAAAATGCCACCCGTGATAATCATGCATACTCCGGAGGTCTTTTCATAGATTTCCACTGAACAAGCGCAGCTCCAATAAAGGAAAGGGCAGCAGCAGCAACAGAAACATAAAATGTCTGCGTAACTGCGATATTATAAGCGTATAACACGGATGGAAGAGCCTGCTTCGGAATCCTGTGCGAAAGATGGGCTGCCCCAGCCTCAATAATAGCCCCTGGATTAATCGTTGGAGCGTACCTGGTGATGCTGGCCACCAGTCGATTCTGAAACACAGTTTGTGCGACGGAAATAGACAATGCGGCGCTTAAACTCTGAGCAAATGTGATTATCGCAATTCCAATCGGTATATCTTCCAATGGTAGAACGGTTTGCAGACAATTGATGCACTGTTGGAACCCAACCCCTGCGCCAATACCTATTATAACCTGGTAGCCGATCCACTTCCCGGTTCCTGTGTGAACCTGAAATGTCGTACACAGGCCTGAACCAATTGTGAGGAGGGTACTGCCAAGAAACATAAGAGGTGTGTAGTACCCGACCAAATTCACCAAGAGTCCCCCAAGTGCTGAGGAGACGATCATTGAGACAACCATTGGGAGATTGTTGATTCCGGACTCGGATGCTGAAACCTGTTCGATAGCCTGGAACCAGATAGGGAGCTGTGTCGTGTGAGCTATGGTCTTCAGGGAGGTGGCTTGACTTACATAGTATCCGAACACAAAGAAAGAGCCCCCGAGAAACGTTGCGTGTATGACAGCGCCAAGGATGTTACGGTTCATGAGTAGGCGGGGAGGAACGGTAGCTTCTTCCTGTTTCCAGTGCTGAACATAGCACCAGGCCAAGGAAAATACTGAAAATAATACGAACAGTACAACGATGCGCACATTTGCCCATTCATATTTTGTGCCACCCCACTGCAAGGCCAGAAGAATCGATATAATAGCGGGGATGAAAAGCAAGATCCCGAGCGGATCCATCCGTTTAACCTTGTTCATCCGTCCTGACTCGATGGTTTTCCTCGGTTTCACATCCTTGAAGAATACAGCGATAAAGATACCCGTAATTGCGCCTAGAGGAAGATTGATATAGAAACACCATCGCCAGCTCAGATGGTCCGTCAACAGTCCACCCAGCCTAAAAAAATAAATTAGCGGTTGTACACTCCCTGGAAAGAGTTGTCCCTACAGTGGCCCAGTGACGGTTGCAATTCCACTCGTACTCCCAATGATCCCAAAATAAAGAGCTCGTCGATGGAGGGGTACACTATTGGCGAGCACTAATAGCGCACCAGGTGATAATCCCCCCGACCCAATACCTGCAATCGCCCTTCCCAGTATCAGACCCTTGGATGTTGGCGTAGCTGCACATGCCAACGACCCGATCTCGAATAGACCGAGGGCGATCATGTATGTCCATTTCGTGGAATAGTAGGTGTAGATCTTGCCGAAGGGGAGGGTGACTGCGCAGGATGTCAGAAGGTATGCGCTTGCGTACCAAGACAGGTCTTCCAAAGAGTTGAATTGTTCGGTGATCTTCGGTACAGCTGTCGCGAGGATTGTATTGTCCTGGGTGGATTAGATGAGAACATGAGATGACCACTTCCAAGTTGACGAGGAGCTCACCAGCGCGATGCAGAAGGACTGAAAACAAAGACCTATGAGGATAGGGATAAATTTGATCGTGGACGGGTACTCAATCCCCTCATCATCAATTATATCACTGCTTCCCGACTCTTTCAAGGGGATATCATCTCGACAGTCATCGTTGTGACAATCTCGCACTGCGCTCTCTGCCATTAAACATGCAAGTCCACAGCCAGATGAAGACCGTGAAAATAGAATCGTCAATTCGGGTCATAGGTAGAGAGTAGGCTGAAGGTCAAAGTAGTTAACATGACCCGGAGATTCAGGTTAAGCCAACTTCATAGAACTGCTACCTTAAGCTTGGTTGTAACCCATATCTAAGCAAGGGGGCACAGGAGCTCCCCAGTCGCGGAAGCTCGGTTTTATCGAGCATTCCATTGACATCAGGTATGCGCTAGCTCCGTCACGACGCGAAATCCACAGCCAAGCAGAGCGCGCTCTCTTATCCCGTGATTACATGGTGTCTCCTGGTTTGAACAAAAGTCCCGATTCTAGAATCGATTCGTGGGTCAGATGTACTTTGAGTCCATCTCGCGGGTTCTCTTCCGGTATGTTTTGGGGGTTGGGGACGCCACGTACCTGCATTCCTGGGAGGAACTGCCGAGCAGGATTTATGCACTCTTACTAACTCTAATTTCCTCCGCGGCGATTTTTTAATGCAATTGTCATGTGAGTCTATTACATCATTCACATTAAAGGGATAACATCGGGATTACCTGGGAGTGAACTCGATGTAAATCATACAGACTAGGTGACGATAGTATTAACCACCTTAGGAAGTGATCGACCTACCAATTTTGAGTTGATGTGCCCTGTTGGAGCGTCGCCCATGTTGCAATATATCTGACCCTTTCTATTGGCAAATTGTTTAACCGTGTTTGCAAGAGTACAGGTCCCGAGATAAGAATTATTGCAATAAGAGAGCTAGCTGTAAAGTCTATTCAGAGCTTTCAGGTTGAGAAATCAACCATAACATCAAAAGGATAAGGCTAAATTATTGTTTCATTTGAGAAATCACTGCTTCCATTCGCGATGGCCATGCCCAAGGCCGTACTGAAGGCTCCTCTTTTCTCTTTGAACACAGCCATCGATGAACTTTTGGGGGAGACTAGCTAGTCGTGGGTCCTTTCCCTGGGCAACCTGGTCCGCCCTTCGCAGATATGCAGCACTAAAGACTTCCCACAGTTTTCTATCCAAGCTATCCTCCATTAGTGGAAGAGGATAGTATGGGTCATTCTCGAAGAAAGACGAAACAAGATGAGAGACGAGTGATTCAGGATTCTTTAAAGCAACTGACTCATGCCAGATATTACAAAGATTGAAATCAAGCGTCCAAAGGCGTGTTGTACTTGTCTCCCAGTTAATTGACATAAGAGACTCAATATCTGTATGTGGTGACATTGCGGCCACCTGCACCGTAGTTAGGTTTCGCGTGAAACATCACGCGTATGGGTGATAGAATCCTCGCCCTTTAAAACAAATTCAATGTCGTATCCATCAACGTGCGCGGACCAATGAATGACTGCTAGAGCTTCACCTATATCACGAGCCAACCTTTTGACAGGAAGCCCAAGTTCAATCATTTGATCTAAGTGAAGGTTGAAGTTTCGGAGCGTGAAGTTTGCAGAAAGTGTATTTGAGAGACGACGCCGACCGAGATAAACACGAGCTAGGCAGTCTCGGTTCGTGGGGCTCTTGGCGGCAAAGTCGCGAGATGTATCAGGACAATATTTGTTGATCAGAATATCTCGCGCAATTGTCGGTAAAGGAAGGATACGCTGGGAGATCAGAGTCATAGCCGGCAATGAGACTGATTCGTGCGTCGTACTGAAAAGAGGGTGACTTTCATTCCACCATTTGTCGTTATCCTTTGCAACATAAGAATAAAGTCGGGGAACCCGGCACTCGATCAGCTTTTCTTTGCCTTGTTGCTCGAAAGCTTGCCGCACATTGAAATGCGCCTTGAAGTCGGCCCAAAGACTATCTTCATATGAAGGTTTCGCAACTTTTAGAACAAAACCTCGACCAGATCTCTCAAACACGACACCACACTGACCAAAGCCGATGGTACGGTATCCAACATCCTCTGGGTTCAAAAGCGCAGAGCAGTATCTTGTGAATTCGATGTCAGTCCAAAGAGAAGAGCTTGCAGGCAAAACCGAGTCGTCGCTAGAGGACTGCTTGGAATAATGTTGATGCTCCATCATAAGGGGGTAGCTGGAGATAGATGAAAAGAAAGTATTGGGCAAGGAATACGAGGGAATTGAGAGAATAAAGAATGGAGATCAAGATGTATAGGATGTGAAGGTTTAAGTTCAGAGTTGCCTTATCAGAACCGAAGCCGTATTTGGCTGCGGCAAATGGATTCCAAGGCTGGGGAGTTGTTGAGCACCATATTGACGATCTGAAGGTATAGTACCGACTGCCATCGCCTTCCATGTCGAACGAGGGACTACACGTGACTTGGTGAAATTAATGGTGCCTGGAAATATGGCCGGCCATCTTGAAACTGCGGACCTCAAAAAAAGATGGCAGCGAAATTAAAGAAGGCGCACCGCCGCAGTCATAGTCATATGTGACAAGGTGAAAGTCACTAGGAAATAGCGGCAGGAAGTTATTTTTCAAATGATAATTTGAACGCATCTTTACGGGATCGGAAGCAGCTTGGATGGCTGAACTTGATTTCATCGATATGGTCCGGGTCGATCCGTTCCTGGAGAAGCTCGACCGCGCCCCACACTGATCTACAGCGTACCGGGTGTGGGCCAACCCTAGGTTTGAGTACTGGTCTTAGCCCCTGAGTCACCTGATGATGACGGCGTGGATACCCTACATTCAGTGCCACTAGCTTCCGAGACGTCCGCTACCCTTAGCGCTGGAATACTAGCGCGTGTGGCTTGAATCCGGTGGGTATCATGTCTCAGTCCCTGAACTAACTAGTGTTTGGAAGCCTTGGCGCCAAGAAAGCTATTAGTTGGCGATGAGTTTCGCTCGCCTCAAACAAGAAAATAGGAGGATAAAGAGCAAAAATGCGACGTGGTGGAAACGATATTCAACTTGAAGTAACAATCCTGAGCCCTCGCGTCATGTGACATACAAGTTCAAGTGACAATTAAATCCGAAGTTCGAACTATATGGGTTGCTAGTAATAAGTGGTACTGTACGGATCCTACAGTACCTGGTTAGGCAGCGTTGAATATTGAAAGGGACGGTTGAAAGGCGACTAAAAAAACCGCTAGAATATATCTAGCTTAGTTCAAATAAGGGCTGCTCGAGAGCTTCAACTTTTTACACGGATCTCTATCCACGCCACTGAAAAAGATTAATCCCTCATATCATGCAAATACCTCACGTACTAGCTGCATGAACGAGAGTTTCAAAATGAACTGAAGCCTCAAGAGACCCGCTTTCAGAAGTATACCGACAGGGTCCATAGGGCAAATTTCTAAATTTTGGATATTCCCCCCGAGCCGCTTAGAACGAGCTAAAAAAAAAAAACTAGTATGCCCCCCGGGGCCATAGGGGCCACCGCAAACTCTTCCATGGTCCGATCTATATCCTTCTTGCAGGAGTCGTCTCCGGTCTTGCTGGACCCATTATGCATTGAAGTGACAATGTGGGTTATTTGAGATGGCCCCACTGCGTGCAATTTCCGTTGGTGCGCCACTCGGACGACCTGAGAAGTATGCGACCCGGCTGGCTAAATAGTAGTATTACTGCCTCGCCCACCTTGAGCAAAAAAGTGCTATTTTCCAAGGCCTTCGCTTTTGCTTTTCGCCTTTGGTAGAGCTTCGACTGGCATATCGCAATGGCAGCATTGCGGATGGTGGCGCTGTTGGCTGCCCTGGCGGTTGTCCTGCCTCTGTCCTGGGCGCAGCAATTCACTGGTACCCAGATGTTCACCAACTATACAGGCCTGAGTACAGACTGCCAGCAGGCATTGGCAACAAATGTGACATGCTCTCCGTATCTGGGTGTTGTCTCGGAAAAGTACGTTGATTTATGATCCTACGTGTATATACTCTCCATAGATGAGAAACTGTGTATGGGCTTATCACACAAAGTGCTGAATTTTCCTCAGCAATGGCGTCGTGACAGCGAATCAGATCGAAGATGTGTGCGTTGATGACTGCTATAGCTCTCTGGAGGCTGCCAGAAGCGTCATCGCGGCCGCTTGTACCCTCGACACAGATATCATCGTTGTCGAGAACGTGGCATACCCGGCTACATTCATAGTGGATAACTATCTATTCACGTACGAGCTGTCCTGTCGAAAAGACAGCACCACGGGTGAATACTGCGATCCCCTCGTGGCCTCGTGGTCCAATCAGTCTCTCAATACTAGCCAGCTGTGCTCCGACTGCTGGCTAGGAGGGCTTGCGCTGGAACTGAACAGTCCCTTCGGATATGATAGCGTTGTGGCTGTGAACTACGCATCGCTGACATCCAGCTGCAATGCGACCACGTACACCTATGCCACTCCGACACAATACGCACTAAACGCCACAGCCACATCTGAACCGGCGACTGTGACAACAACTCCGGCATCGAGCTGCACAGGTTCTTATGAAGTACAAGTAGAGGATACCTGCAACTCGGTAGCTCAGGCTCTCAACGTGTCTACGTACAGTCTACTCTACATGAATAACTTGGGTCTCTATTGCCTGAATTGGGCTTCAACAGCGGTCAACTCGAGTCTGTGTATCCCACCACAATGTGATACCCACGTGTGGCAGGCGACCGACACCTGTGACAGTGTGGTCGGTGGCTTGTCCAATGTCACTATTCCGCAATTCCTGGCCTGGAACCCCAACTTCAATGCTTTGTGCCAGAACGCCGTCAATTATATTGACTATGTGGTTTGCGTCGGGTGAGTTCAATCTCTGGTTCTCTTCTTGCCCTCTATCTACCAGGCCACGGTATGCTAATTACGATCCCAACGTTTAGTCCTCCTGGAGGCTATCTTAATCATACCACCGACATGTCAGGCAATTCCACAGTACAGAATCCAACAAGTATCACCTCCGCTGTCCCTGCGCCCACCAACGCCCTGAATGGATCTACCACAGATTGTGGTCTGTGGTATACAGTAAGTTTTGCCCCTCGGGATTCCGACAAATATTAGACACACAGCAATATTTTTAACATGATACATAGGTCGGAGAAGGGGATAGTTGCAGTCTGGTCACTGTCACCAATGCCATCTCCCTCGTAGACTTCTACTTCCTCAACCCAGAGATTGACGCCAATTGCACCAACCTCGAGCTCGGGGAGGCTTACTGCATCGCCGCAGTTGGAGACATTAGTACCTACTCTGGCTACCCAGTCACAACGCCCTTGTTCACTGTGACAACAGCCAGCTTCCCCGCCGTCGATACATCAATTCCCACGGCGACCAGTGATCCGGGGTTCGTCTACACGCCAACATATCTCCCTACGGCCCCGGACACGCTTACTAACTGCCAACGATACGCCAACTATGACAACACCACATATAACCTCAACTCTTGCAAGTGGGTTGCGTGGCTGAATGAAGTCACAACGGCCGATTTTCCTCGACTGGAACCCTAGTCTCAACACTAATCTGAGCTTATGTGCCATGCAGCCAGGGTACAGTTATTGTGCTATTCTCAATAGTTCTTACAGTAAGTGATCTTGTTGCGCCTTTTGCCATTTCTCTCCGGATCTTTCTCTAATGCCACGTCTTTTGTTTTGCGAAAATAGCAACCGGCAGTGACGACACCAGCAGCAGTGACAGCGGACTTGGCTCTCTCTGCTTGTCCCTCAATGCCACCGAGTCTACCACTGTCTCAAACTGCAACTGCTTCACCGGTGTCAATGGCTACGATAAAGGAGGTATGGATGACAACGAACAAAATAAGTGAAGGAATAGGGCACTCGCATTTCATGATACTGATTTTGCCTAGAATACCAATGTGCTGATATTGAGGAAGACTTCGATATCACGGAAGCCCAACTCCTTACGTGGAACCCTTGGCTCGGCACAGACTGTGACACAAATCTGTACGCTAATCTTAACGATACCGATACTCGTGCCGTCTGTATTGGGGTGGGTTCGAGCACGTCAACTACTGCCACCACAACCCCTAGTAGTACTACCGCTACTGCTACGTCGGTAGCCCCAACACAAACTGGATACATCTATGGGTGCCAGGAGTTCTTCACCGTCGAGTCGGGAGATGATTGTTCGACAATGGAGACTGAGTTTGGAGTTACTCTTGCCCAACTCTATGAGTGGAATCCCAGCAGTAAGATCCCATCCATCAAAACCCCCCCTAGAGATGAGTCAAGCTAATTTCGAACTATAGTTGGAAAAACATGTACGAACCTTTGGCTCGGCTATGCCTACTGCGTCAAGGGTCCCACGGCCACGGCGAGTAGCTCAGCTGGTGCGCCTACACAGACTGGCATCGCTTCTAATTGCAACGAATATTACCCGGTCGTTTCCGGGGACTCGTGCGCGGCGGTCGAGGGTGCGTTCGAAATAACATTTGCGCAGCTGTACGAGTGGAATCCGGTGATTGGGTCAGATTGTCAGTATTTGGATGTTGGCTATGCCATTTGTGTTGGCGTTTCATAGACCTGCACCAAGACCAGAATAGCAGGGAAAGAAATGATTAGTCACAGTAGAGGTAAAGAATGATCAGTAATATACATGATTCTTGTCCAGAAAATACATTGCTCGGGCGTTGGGACCGGTCTCCGCTCAAAAGTGAAAACCAATGGCCGGTGGCCGTCGATACTCAACGCTCCAATCCCCATCATCAGTCATGCGTGAGGAGGCTCCAGTCTGCGCCTCACCATATCGAACCTTCATCCAGCCAACCTCGTGCAACGTACAGCCGTACACTGGCTCGTGTCCATCGTCTGGCCCCCCTCCTGCAGCCAACTCTTCGGGGTCCCACTCTGGGGGCCAACTCCCATTGATCAGAATCACAAATCCAGTAGTATTATACGCTTCTAAGTCCTCGGTCGGTATATCTAGCACAGACTGTAACGCCTCCTCGTCAACCATAATACACAGCCGATATCGGGCCGAGTACGCCCACTCTGCTCGTTTATATGGCACCCCTTGCTCCGTCTCGCAAGCCACCCTCGCCCACTCCTTAAAAGCGTCCCGTATTTGATCAGGCGTGGCCCCGTTAAAGCGGCGCGCGTCTTCCATCACAACAGGCCGAAAGGAATCCAACATGTCGAGCCCATCGTCACTTTCCAGTTCTATGCGGACACTACGCATAAACCGATCGAGGAATTTCGCCCAGTCCGCGTCGCTCTTATAGGTGGTTCGGTATATGGTGATACCCCAGTAACGGAACCCGTCCGTCTCCAAATTTCTCTCAATGAGGTCAGCCATGTTGTCGCACATTCGACGCCATTGGGTTCTCTTAGAGTCTTCGATGACCATGGTTGCTGATGTGGACGAAAATGGCCGAGGTAGTGATTCCCCCCTAACCCGGGGAAATCGTTGAGTCCTTGGCTTAGTGCCTGGATATGGTATTTTCTTTAACTGTGAGGCGAAGACGGCTTGTCCAGTGCAGCACGTAGACAAAGATGCAATGCTAGAGAGTGTTCTCGTAGGGGTACTGAACAGGTATGTTGAGCTTCTGAGGAAAACTCGGGAAGAGAATGAGAACGACATTGAATCATCGGTAGCTTGCCGAGGAAATTAAAGAATTAAATTCAGATACAGAAACCGGGAAATCGCGATTCACATCTACGCTTGTGCGCTAGCCACTCACGTGCTGTGATACTTGGCGCGTTGGATGTCCTGGCCTTGGAGCCATATTTGGATTAGCGGATCACATGATCAGGGTCTGAAACAGCTTCTCTATGTATTCGACATGCAAGGCGAAAGCGGTCACTACTATGCGGTATTCCACTCCGATGTAATACTATCAAGTACATTCCCATACCCACGTATTCATAAGAGGCAACCCTAATTATACGGTTGCTGTATCTGCCGTATTTGTGTTATCTAGCCTCACTTTGCGACCGAGTGTATGATATAGGTCTCAACCAGTCGAAACACAAGGCAGATTGTGAACCGGGGCAATTTCTAAGGATCTAGTCCAGGCATAGGACCAAAATCCAATCCTGGTGAATATCCTTCGGGCAGGAATCAGAAACCTAATTACCCCTGGATATTCTATCCACTTATAGCAACAGCCAGTAACATGCAAAGTGGCGCAGTGTAGATAAAGGGGAGTAAGACGACTGCCTTTATTTAATTCATCACAAGGACATTTGATAAATAGTCCATTCACTCGAGTCAGCCATTTCTCCGCTGGCGACATTTCATGACTCAACCCGGGATTAGTTAGCCGCAGCTGATTAGGCAAAGCGGACATGGATCCGTGGTTCCAGCTTGCCTTAAATTATCTTTTTTCATGTCTTAGGTAGTCTGGGTTTTCTTGCATCTCAACGAAAACAGGTTGAATCGCGTCGCGTAGAACTATGACAAAATAATATCACCACTTCAAATTGAAAAGTGTTTCCATGCCAATAATATGCCGTTGTGTTCTTCCGGTCGGAGATTCGGTAAATTGGGGATTGTTGGCTCGGCACATTATGGCTTCAAAATAGCCGGTGACATTGAACACATGTTTGCTATTGAAACGTAGGGTAAGTTTGATACAATGGGCGCTTCACTGGGAGGACCGATCCAAGTCAAACCCAGACCGGTGTACGTATATGGAGTTGTATGATACAGAGGATGACGCGGTGGGTCCACTTAAAATGTAGCATCAGGACAATCATTTTCCCAAAATTGCCTTCGCTGCCGAATGTTTTAACTCCGATCTACGCTAGTCCTGTAACAACGGCCAGTCCGGATATCCCGAGTACGTGCCCTGGCGTGAACCTTGGTACCCCCTGTCTCAAACTAGTAGTTGCACGTCCCGGGTAGGTTCTAGGTTCGGGTTTTGTACATGTGAAGCAGGGGCCTCCGCTCTGAGGAATGCTTATTTAAATTACAATGCTTATTCAAAGGACGATGAGAAAAATAATTGACGAAGGACGCGTTGACATGCACTATAATTTATAGTAGTTCGGATGTTACTTGTGATCCGTCACCGATGGTGAATAGAGATGTTCAGGATATGAGTCTATTTAAGATGCCTTGTCGATCGCTCGAATTCCATTTTCAATCACAATCCATTCGCTTTTCGATTGCACGGTCAATCGCTCACCATGCGCAGCCTCGCACTCCCAATTGCCTTGGGCCTGGCACCTGTTGCTTCTGCTGCTCTCTATGACACCGTCATTGATACCAAGTATGGTCCTGTGAAGGGTTACCCTGCCTTCAACAGCACCAACACTGGTAATATGACGAACTGGAAGGACATCACTGTCTGGAAGGGTATCCCCTTTGCTGCCACCACCGGCGGTGCAAACCGCTGGAAGGCCCCCCAGCCTGCAAGCGCCTGGAGCGAGACTTTGGATGCCCGCACCTGGGGTCCTGTCTGCCCTTCTGCTACCACTGGCAATAACGACTACACCATCGACGAGGACTGCCTGAGCCTCAACATTTGGTCTCCTGCTCAGAAGACTGATGCGAAGCTCCCCGTGGTCATGTGGAGTTACCCGGCTGAGTCAACTGCTGCCGACCCTCTGTTTGATGGTGGTGGTATGGCTGACAAGGGCATTGTCTTCGTTAACTACAACTACCGTACCGGTCCCTTCGGATGGCTCGCTCACTCTGAGCTCTCTGAGGAGTTTGAGAAGGTTACTGGATCCAACAGCTCTGGTAACTGGGGTATGCTCGATCAATTCGCTGCTCTGAAGTGGATCCATGCCAACATTGCTGACTTTGGTGGTGATCCCGACCACATCACTGTGCAGGGTCAGTCTGCTGGATCAGCTGCTACCCAGCACATCTTGTACAGTGAGCTTACCAAGGACTTGATTGTCGGAGCTATTATTGAGAGTGGTGTCCGTGACCCTCACGACCCTCTCTGCACCAGCCTCGCGGAGGCCTATACCACTCTGGATGACGCTCTGGAGGATGGCGTCACTTATCTCTCCAACCTGGGTGTCTCCAGCATTTCGGAGGCTCGTAACTTGACCATGGAGGAGCTGATTAACGGTGCCACTGGCACTACCCGTGAGGACACCATCATGTTCGAGGCTGTTCTTGATTACTACGCTATGCCTGACACCTACCTCAACATTCTGAAGAAGGGACTGGCTCACGATGTCCCCGTGATCACCGGAAACAACAAGGATGAGAACGGCGCCACTTACGGACTTCAGCTCTCTCTCGAAGAGTACTACCAAGACGTCAACGAGACCTACAGTGGTGTCTGGATCGACCGGTTCCTCATGCTCTACCCCGCCAACAGCTCCACTGCTGCCGGTGCCTATAACTCTATGTTCACCGATCGATCAAAGGTTGGAACTTGGTTCTGGACCCAGCTTTGGTACGGGGCCAAGAGCTCCAAGGTCTGGAACTACTTCTGGGATCACGCTCCTCCTGGCCAGACCTCCGGTGCTTACCACGAATCCGAGATCAACTATGTCCTGAACAACCTCTATGCCACTGATAAGCCTTGGGTTGCTGAGGATTATGAGATTGCCAAGAAGATGAATGATTACTGGGCCAATTTCATCAAGAATGGTAACCCCAACGGCGAGGATACCACCGTTGCCTGGCCTGCTGTTGGCTCCAAGAAGCTTGTTCAGCACGTCGGTGATGGATGGGGCCAGATTCCCATTGCCTGGAGCGAGAAGGTTACTCTCTACAAGGAGTGGTTCGCAAGTTTGGTTGCTTACTAAACGATGCCATACTTAATTTAAGTATACTAGTATTACATCAAAGTGTAGTTAGTGACTTTTGTTGCTCGCTGGATGATGCTGTATACTAGCATTACGAATGCCCGAGGTGTATTCAGTTGTTTTCAGTTCTGTCGCTATTGAGTACATAGATGATATATATACAGTATAATCAGTGGAATATAAACTTTTTGAGTAGAATTCCAAGATTCAGTAAGACGAACACATCCTACAGTCCATAACTTCATTTTTCCAGAATATCTGGTGTGTTTTGTCACTTTTTGTGGGTACACGCAGATCTCTTCGAGGCCCCGGTAATTAATCCCAGACCCGAGTAGTAAATTTACCGCATAATCCAACTTCTATATTTTTTGTCTTTGCAAAGATACAATGGATCCAAAAAGACTAAAAAATTGACCGACGCAGGGGTCGAACCTGCAATCTCTTGATTCGTAGTCAAGCGCCTTGCCATTGGGCCAGCCGGCCTTGTATGAGTGGAGACCGCGCATGTGGATACATATCCCGGAGCTGAAAATTTGGCTCGTGTTCGGGTTCGGGCTCGCAAATGTGGAGACTGGAAATTGGATCTTCAAAGGCAATTTCTCTTGGAGGGCATTTCAAAATTCTTTATAGGTACTGGGATTTCTCCGCCGGAATTCCGGAATGAGAATCAATGCCCCGGTATCAATAGCCTATATATGGACTTTTTACCACTTTTTGTGTGTTTTCTAGGCTATCCCCGTCCTGGCGGTCTCGTGCACCGTCAAATGCCATAGAAAATATATATATAACACAAAACTGACGCATTAGCGACCGCTTTCGCCTTCCGTGTCGAATGCATAGAAAAACTATTTCAGACCCTTATCATGTGCCCTGTTAATATAGATCCGGATAGCTTGTAATAAATCCGTTTTGTAGCCAACTAAATTAGTGGGGGCCAGACAGGGCAGTAAGATTTGTTCGTAAGAATCAATCTCTATGTCTATTCTCAACACTTGTCCTTTATCCAAAATATACTATCTTACCTAATTTATAGGCCTTCGACCCTAAATGCGTAGACTTTCCATTGGAATAGAGCGTAGTAAGCCTATTAGTGACACTGAAGAAGGGGAAGAGGAGATAAGACCAAGAAATTGTAACGGGTGAAGATTAGGTCAGGTTAGGTTAGCGCAATGGTATTGGAAGTAGTTTGAAAGCGCAAAGATCACACAAATCGGATAGGTACAACGAATAGAACAATATCTCCGTTCTAAAACAGAGAATGAGTGAGCCAGCTACGCTATTCTGGAAGGGCAAAAGGGCACTAAAGATATATGAAGGATTTGAGGTAGGGATATAAGGTAGATTCAGAGGTGATTCCCACTTAACAACCCTATATTCTGACGGCCGTCAGAAAAGCGAATGCACGAGCTTAAGTTCCCAAACTTTGTTCCTGACGGCCGTTGGAAATCTGGTGCCGTGGCTAGAAGAACTCACTGTTCTCACACTTTTCTACTAGATTCTACAATACAAATATCAAAAATACTACATAACACGCACTGAGTACACGGAACCTGGGCTGTCTATATCATGGGACTGTCATAGTCTCAGAATCAGAAGAATATTTAGAAGAGAGTGAAAGGTCTGTCATTTCTACTTAAATGTCTCGCGCGCATAAAAGATTGTAGATAGGTTGTGCTTAAAACAGAACCAGATCAACATGTAACAGATCGAGCGGGGTAAATCAGTCATCTCGTCATCAGACGAAAACGGGGTAACTTGCAAGATTCAACCTTCTTGTGTTGAATTAGAAAATAGAGCGCGCCTCCCCTTGAAATCGGTGACTAATCTCGTACCCGCCACAACTCTTTCATGTCCAGTATAACTTGTCCATCCGTTCATAGTAGCTAGCGTCCGTCAGCCCATCTTCCTTTGGTATGTCGACAGCCTTCAAGCAGAGTTGAGGGTGGCACACGCTGATAGCATTAGTCACCACTTGGTCACAGTAGCTGTCAACCCTATATTAGTGGCATAACTGAAAGTTGCTATTTGACTGCCGTATGCAGTCCTGATTAGAGCAACAGCAATATCGGAGCAGGATAGATCAGTCCGCTTCGTGAGTGTTTTCCAAATCGTAGGTCACTAGCGAATCGCTAGCAGGCTCATACTCAGGCAGATTGAGCTTTGGATTGTGCCTATTTATTCCCTTTGCAAACAGCAACCTAGCATAGGTGGGGTCGAATACGAATGTCGTTTCGCCGGTCACATAATTTTTCACTTCCGCCGTAGCAGAAATCTCGTCTATAGCGATGTACTCGTCCGGGTTCGGTATATTTGCCCTCTCAATTTGTTCCTTCACGTGCTTTGCAGTCTCAGCATCGAAGCGGGTGTCGATGAAGTATAATGTGTCTCGCCCGGCCGCTGCCACATATGGAGTATCTGGCGCCACAATCTGGAGGCCAAATTCTGTTTTGATGACTGTTGGTACGTAGCTGCCTCTATATTCTTCTTGAAAGGTTGGTGAGCCCTGGCACGGTCGGAACGAGTATAGAAGAAGCATGGCGATTGAAAGTAGAAACAGCATAGTCATACAGGGACAAGTTGACTATGTAGGCTGATCTCGTGATTGGGTTCGCCTCGTGTATGTTGTATGTTGGCTAAGTTAGAGTTTCCTGGGGTTCAGGTTTGGGATAGTGTAAAGGGACAGAGCCACGATTGCAGATTTGATAAACTCATTAACAGGATATTAGAGAAATGTGTATGTATGTACAACGTCTCAACTTTGGCCGTCAGGGGCTTATTAGGGCTTGGGATGATGGTGCCTTTTATAGTCGTTCGGCGAGCGACTGAAGTATTTTCTTTCAAAGAGATTTACGATGTAACCCTCCTTTGAAATCAAGAATAAGGGACTTCAATAATTGGTTATGTCCACTCAGCGTGTCGGATCGTGACGCTTTGACCTCTGTGGTCTATCATATCTGCAGCCAATAAATTAGCGCTCGGTAAGTACACCGGAGCACCGTAGGGCTTAGTAGAGGGGTAGATAGCAAAAGGACATGAAAAGTATCTGGCCACATCACTAATGAAAACATTGTTCTCTTGCATGGCTAGTGAGTCCGTTTTGAAATAATGATAAAGCTCTTTTGTTCCAGATGGTGATTATGCTGGAGTTCATCCACCTTTAGTATTTCCAAATAGATTTCTACCCGTTTCCTTCATCCTTGGGACATTAAATAAGCTAATACCGACCCATTTAATTCAGAGCGAAAATGCTGAGTTGGAGGCTCTGGGGGAGCTTTTGATGGGGAAGATCATGCTTTTGATGAGGATAGCTGGAGGAGTTACCGTCATCGTGTGTGTGCTAGGTATGCTGGACCTGGCACCATATTTCCTTACTGCAATAGAATACCTAGAGATGCTGATGTTGAGTGCGATGAGCTGGTACATGTCGCCCGCTTGCACGTTAAAGCATTTGCCGTAGTGTGTCGTGCTGGACGCTGTCAGCCCGATGGGCGCCGCTGTTGACGTGGCGTATACCGCTGTCTGTATGTCTGTGGCCTGCCACATTTATACCATTCTGAGCCCTGCCACTAGAAATGTTCACACATATCGATATCGGCCAACAGGTTGGTTCAGCCGAAATCGATGCCTGAGTCCTAGTCCACGAACTGGCATCGGGAGTCCATAACTGCCTGCGATGATGATGTAAGTATGACCGCTAATAAATGTATATATGGTGCACGTTTGTGGTAGGTAGGAAGTCTGTCCAACCTCGATAACGGCACAATTTGGCAGCATCTGAGTGATGATCTTTAGGCTTTCAGTGGCCACAGTGTTGCCATGAGCGATTTTTTTGAGCAATCGTAGCCAGATATCACTTAGTGACCATTCTCAGACAGGCAGGATGCAGCATATGACAAGTTGTAATCTAGCAAGGGACGAAATTAATTTTATACCGATCACGCAATGAGCATGGGACCAGAACTCGGGTCGAGATGCATGCATGTATGCTCAATTTAGTATTATAGAACAAAGGTCAAGTTCGCCGTAAGAGAAGTCTAGCCGAAACTTCCATACAACGGTGTACAGTAGGGCAACTCGGGCATCTTACATGCGACTTTAGCTTCGAAGGTTCCAGAACGGTGAGCGACACCCTGAACTGTGGAACCACCCAGGTGAACGCCTTGCATAAGAAACCTTAATGTGTGGCTCTGGTAGATTCGATAGTTCCTCCAGGCACTGAGTTGAGTGGATCACCACTTATATTTCAACAATTAGGCCATAAGATATCCACTGTTCATACGGCATTTGCAAGATCCACCTGGTCACCTGCTAGACTGCGCCCTGTCGATCAGCTGGCTGGAGCCGCATTCTCAGCTGAGGATGGAGTCAACAGCCACGCGCATATGAGAGCACAGCTGCAAGGACCGCAGGGCACAGCTCCACAGTGCAGGGACCAGACTTCGCCTTCGAGAAAAACTCTAGAACAACACATGGGCCAACATGTGGCTCTGAAACGAGGTATACCAGAGATCGGCAATGCGATGTACAACGTACAGAATACAGTGACCTTCCAAGGTCTCCCACTCGAATCAACGACGCGTAAATGATTTGTGATTATCACTTATGATCTCTTGTGATAATCTCATATGTACTCCATACATAAACTCACGATGATGCTCCCCTCACCCCGCAATGAGCACAGACCAAAGGCGCCCGGACCCAATTTCCTGATCCGCACGCCATCAACTCTTGGAAACTTAGAATCCCGCAAATGATCTCAGTGGCGGCGGGAAGCGCCCCGTGGCGGGAGGCATCAATATCAAAAGGGACTGGAGATGGGGCATAGACCGTGTATACTCTTTCAGAGTGTGTAAGATGGGAATGACGGGAGCGAGAACATCAGATCAGGCCGTGTGAAACGAGGCCCGGAACTGCCTATTTAGGCAAGTCGAGCGACTATCCCCCAGGATTCGGATGTCACCGCGGGGAATGACGTTGCACTTGCGGCTTTTTGTTTGTGCGGATGCTATGCCTGTTTAGGGGCTACGAGCCTACGACTGCACGGGAAATTGCATACTGTACTGTACAGTGGTTACTCAAATTGATTCTGACAAAATACAAGCAGTTAAGATTCAAACGTGGGTCTTAGACTCTTAGAGAACAGGCAGTTGAATAAATAATATTGCTATTACAATATATCAGGCAATGATCCCCTATTTCTTTCCCGATAAACAGGATTTTCCAAGATTTGTGATTAGGTTAGCGAAGGGTTACCAAGCCTCCCGAATCAGTGGCTTGACCCATCTAGGCGCCAAGCCGACCAAGTCGCGATTTGTCCCGGTTCCCATATAGACGGACAAGACTAGAACCTGTATGACCCATCAGGTTTCTTGCATCCATTATGGGATGTTTTGCATTTCAAGGTACTCCATACCGCTACGGCTATTCCTATTCCTCCCACACGGGTCTTTTAGTTTCTCAATAAACACAAATTTTATTACTTTGTTTTGTTTTGCTTTGCTTTGTTTGCTTTTTCTTTGTTTCATTATTACGGTTCGTCTAAACTGCACTGCATCGCGTGCCCTATAATCCTCCCCCGCAGAGACAGGGTAATTCCCCAGATCCAGTTTATTTCCCATGGGGCACTTGGACAAAGAAATAAGCGGCTCCACTCCACCACCAAACAGAAATTTGACAGGCCGAGAGCCGATCGGCGGGCTGAACAGCCTAGGGAATTTTAGTGCGAGCTTGCTAACCCAACCTGGTGAACCCGAACACCGATATTCCCCGGATTACTTGATTCTGATTGGATTTACGGGCTCGCGTGGCCCGATCCCGTCTGAGAGAGTACTCGGGGGCCGTTTACCCCCCGTCCTTTTTGCGCCCTGATGACCCCCGGGCCCAACCATGGCGCCGTCTGGGGACGGTGGAGCCCGTTCCATTCGCTCCGACCACTACAGGTTTCTTTGTGTACTGAGGGGGAACTCACGGTCCCCCATTAGCATGGCTTTTTAAATCCGGCCAGATCCCCGGACATGTTGATCTTTTTTTTTTTGATCTTTCTCCAGCTTGTCTTTATATACACTTTCCGGTGGCTTTGTTCTTGTCCTCCCTCGGCATCTTTCCAAGCATCCTTTCCTCCGACTGGGTCGGTTGTGTATAATCTTGGGAGCTCTACAGTCCTATACTACTGATTGGATTGGATCCACGTTCCGACACCATGCAGACGAGGCGCTTCTTGGGCCTCAATGGCACCAAGCTTCAGATCGCCATTGGTCTGTTGGCAGGCATGGACTTTTTGCTATTCGGTTACGATCAAGGTGTGACTGGTGGTCTTTTGACGCTCCAATCTTTCATCAAATATTTCCCCTCTATCGACACGACTGGAGTTAGCGCAACTAGTTCAGCTTCCACCCGTCAAGGAATCACTGTCGCCGCCTACAATCTTGGATGTTTTGCTGGATCAATTCCGACCATCTGGGTCGGTAACATGCTCGGTCGTCGCAAGGCTATTTTCCTCGGTTCTTTCATCATGGTCCTTGGTGCAATCCTGCAGTGCACTTCCTACGAGCTCGCACAGCTGATCGTCGGTCGTCTGGTTACTGGCTTCGGAAATGGTATCAACACATCTACCGTCCCAACCTGGCAATCCGAGTGCTGCAAGTCGCATCGCCGTGGTCAGATGGTCATGATCGAGGGTGCGATGATTACCTGCGGTATCACAATTAGTTACTGGGTTGACTTCGGTCTCATGTTCACTGATCCTAGCGAGGTAGCTTGGCGATTCCCCTTGGCCTTCCAGATCTTCTTTGCACTCGTTATTCTGGCCTTTGTTATGTTCCTGCCAGAGTCCCCTCGCTGGCTCATTCTGAAGGGTCGCGAGGATGAAGCACGTGAGGTTCTGGCTTGTTTGATGGGAGATGACACTGATGAGGTCTTTCTCGATACTGAGTTCACGGCGATCAAGGCCACCGTATTGGAAATGGCTAAGGGGTCGTTCCGCGATATGTTCACTATGGGTCCGGATCGTCATTTCCACCGCACGATGCTAGCCTACGTCAACCAAATGTTCCAGCAGATTTCGGGTATCAATCTGATCACCTACTATATCCCGACGATCCTGCAACATCAGATCGGTTTAACTGGCACTGTTTCCCGGCTTATCGCGGCCTGCAACGGTACCGAATACTTCGCCGCGTCTTGGGTAGCAGTATTCACTATCGAGAAATTCGGTCGTCGTACCCTGATGATCTTCGGCGCTGTCGGCATGTCTCTCTCTATGATCGTCCTGGCCATTGCTGAAGCCATTGCTGTGGAAAGCACCGGTCATAGGAAAACGTCCGCCAGTATCGCCCAAGTCGTCTTCCTCTTCGTATTTAACACCTTTTTCGCCGTTGGCTGGCTTGGTATGACGTGGCTATACCCAGCTGAAATTGTACCATTGAAGATTCGAGCCCCCGCCAACGCCCTGTCCACCTCTTCGAACTGGATCTGGAACTTCATGGTCGTCATGATCACACCCGTTGCATTCGCTAATATCGGATACAAGACCTACGTTATCTTCGCTGTTATGTAAGTCCCCTACTTCCGAAACGAAGATTTGATACTAATCTTTGTAGCAACGCATTCATCGTGCCAGTTGTCTACTTCTGGTTCCCTGAGACAACCAACCGCTCTCTTGAAGAAATGGACCGCCTTTTCCGCAAGTCAGATAACATGTTCGATATCGTCTCCCTGGCACGCACCGAGCCGCACATGTACGGACCGAACGGTGAACTACTCCGCACTCTCGACGATGTCGAAGATGAGGCCGTTCGTCGTGCTAGCGCGTTGAGTAACCCGGCTAAGACTGCCGAGCGTGGCCACCACGAGCACATGACCGAGATCAAGGATAGTGATGGAGGTAGCAGCGAGGAGAAATAGAGTGGTCTATCCCCTTAGTTATATACCCGGTTTTTTTTGTCGTGTAGCTTTGGTGCTACTGTACACTGTTTATTTGTTTCTTGAGCCTTAATGTCCAGATAGACATTCATCGTTCATACTGTCCTTCTTCCAAGTACCTCCTATCAGTAATCTTGTAGTTTCCGCTTTCATTATAGCGACCTAATTATTTTCTGGTGGTTGCAAACGTCGACTAGAGGAAATTAAAATGAGGCTAAAAGGTCGACTCAGGTAAGTGGACCACGTAAAAAAAAATAAAGGGAAATAGAAATTGTCTCCGTATTCATGAGCATTTACACGCCTACTCAACTCCTCAAATGCCAAGGTATAATTTAAACAACTTCCTTATGATCAACCTCCTCCTTGGCCGCATCAACCTTCTTCCCTAGCTCTTCATCAAACTTATTAGAAATGACGTTTGTTCGCCACGGTTTAACATCCGCATCAAACACCATATCAATTTCCTCGAGAGTCCGTCCCGCAGTCTCAGGGTAGAGGAAGAAGACGTGAAATGTCATAACGAAACAAAAAACGGCGAAGATAATATATGTTCGCCATTGGATGTTGTGGAAGGCTGGCGAGACGAAGTAGGCCAGGGCGAAGTTGAAGATCCAATTTCCTGATGCTGATAGGCCGACTCCCTTTGCTCGGTATTTGAGGGGGAACACCTCGGATGCGTAAATCCAGGCTGTCGGTGCCTACAGGTGATACCATGTTAGTTCTGCTTGAAAGAGGGGGTTGAGCTTGACATACCCAGGTAAAGCCGTAGACAGCTGTGAAGATATATGAGAACGCGATCACAGCTTTGCCGGCATCTCCCTTGATCTCCCATGTCAGGTTGGCGTTGCCGTTGACACTAGACACGGCATGTCCCTTTGTGGCCATAACGGCGGCGATGATGGCGTGGATTGCCATGGCGCTCACGGATCCCACCAGTAGTAATTGTCTTCGTCCGATGCGATCGATGACAGGAAGCATGACACCCGTGGTGAAGACGAAAATGACATATTGGATGACGGCTGAGTAGAGCGATGAGTTGCCAGTCTGGACAAGGTAAATTAGCAATTGCCTTCAGGGGTCGGTTGGTCCGAAACTCACCATTCCAGCCATCTCGAAGATGTAGACAACATAGTACATGGCCACGTTACCACCAAGCAGCTGCTGCCAAACCTGCACACTGACACCGCATAAAGTCCGCTTCCAGATCTTTGGTCCAAACAAAGCAAGGAAAGAAACATCCTTTGCCTGGTGTGCGATCCGAGCAGCTTCCTGCACTTCCTCAAACTCGGCCTGCACAGCGGGATTGGTCCGGTCACCGTTACCATGCAACAAAGCCAAGGTATCCAACGTCTCCTCCCAGCGTTCCTTTCCAGCCAGCCAACGCGGAGACTCAGGGAAAAACAGTAGCGCAACAAAGAGCACCAGACCCGGAACAGCCTGAATACCCCAACAAATGCGGAACGCGGATGGTCCGTCAATACCAACCGCACACCCATATGCAATGAGATACATTATTAACATGCCCCACTCAATAGACCATTGTTGCACACCGACAATCCGACCTCTGATTCTCGCAGGTGCAAGCTCAGACATGTAAACCGGTGTTTGAGAAGATGTAATACCAACAGCAAGGCCGCTGACCACACGTCCAGCGACCAGGTGCGTAACATTCTGTGCGCTGCATTGCACCATTGCGCCGACGATCCAAATCCAAGATGCAACCATTAGTGAGCGGCGTCGACCGAGGTAATCACATAGCCAGCCTGCTAGTATGGAGCCGGCAAATGAGCCGGCGGACATGGAGGCTGTGATTCCGCCTTGGAGGTTTGAGTCAGGGTTTCCGAAGTATTCTTTGTAGGCATCTACACCTATCCAGGCACTCATGGAGCTGTGACTTGTTAGTTTCCTTTTTCGTGTTTTTGGACCTGTGGGCGATAGACCTACCTGACATCGAAGCCGAAGAGGCCTCCGCCGATGGTGCCGAATGCGGCGAGCACTAGATTGATTCATTAGCATAACCTGGGACTGTGAATAAATAACCCGCGAAGACGCCTGAACATACCGTATATATTAGAAACACGATACATATTGATGCCTCGCTATGTATGCTGAAAGTCAAGTCAAGAACATGAGTGAAAATCCAGCTTTATAACTTTCACGAGTCCAGGGTCCACGCGCCATTCTCCGGGTGGCTCTCGGGGTGGCTTCAGATCCGGCGCTACTCACAAAACTGCAGTAGCGTAATGGTACCACTGTTGAACCGGGACATCCCTAAAACGGGAAGGATCATCCGGGGGTAATGTGGAGGTGGACCCCGGGGAGAAGAAAGTTGGGGAAGGGCGCTGCGTCATTGGGTGGGGATATGGTGGTGCGAGCCAGTCGGGATATTTTGTGTGAGGGGGGCTCGGGTCGGCTGTGGTTTTTTTAACCGAATCACGTTGCTTTTAGCCGGGTTTTTAGCCAGACCTGGTCTTGATGATCCTGGCCCTTTTGAACGTAGTGTCTGCATGCGGGCGATTTGTTCCTTGCGTTCATTGGGGTTTCGTGTGGTTACGTAGGACTGCAATGGCAGTCGGCTTGATTCTAGGATCGGCATGCCGACGTCATGATACCGAGCTGACAAGCTGTTTTATTCAATAACTGTGATTTAAAGTCTATGGAGATCTTGAGTACTTGAATCAAAATATGGGGAAACGTTGGGTTAATTCCGAAACTAATTGTGATACCAAACTCGGACCACGGGATCCTTGGATTTAAACCTTATGAGCCCGGGTGAATCAAATTCAGGTTATCCCTCTGACTCCAGTTGATTATAGTTTTAAGATGGAGTTGGCAGGATTACATGTAGAATGCTCAGGTTGCCCGGTAATGGCAGTAGTTGTTTTTTTACCGCATTTCGGGCCGCTTTCCCTCCCGATGGCGTGGCGCCACTGAAGGAAATGGCGTACATGGCTTGATGCCGAGACTCTCCGACTGGTCAATGAACGCGTCATTTAATCCAAATGATTATGAGGAACAAGACAAGACTTGAAGTAGATGTGAAACATCCTGATTGAAGAAAAGAATCCTGATAGAACTATACTGGTCCTCGGTTAATTTGACGGGCTGCACCGCCGGACTATTACTTTTTCGGTGGACCCCCCTCGTTTGGTCGAATTGACTGCGAACTTGTTTTAGTATCCAATTCGTCAAACTATCATAGCTTATGCACTCAGGCGCCAGGCACTGGGAGGAAAACGAACTGATAGAAATGTACTGCATCGTAATCGGGTCCAACGAGACCGTCTTGAAGGAATTGGACTACTTTTAGTAATATTAGTGTGAACTCCGGATAAAATAAATTTGCATTAGAATCCTGTCATGCTCAGTAGTTCAAAGAGTTGGATCTAGTTAAGCTAACCATATGGTCCATCACCATGCTATCAATATCCCCGAAATCAGACTCGATCCATTGAATCAACTCCTGCTCAGAACGCAAAAGTACACAGTGGTCCTCCAGAAGAAGCCCCATCCTATCATCTTGACCAGGTCGATTTAAGCAGAAGCGCCATACGATCCAGCAAACCAAGATCCCTGGTCATGATCTCCTCAAACTCTGTCATGATCTGGTCGATCAGTGCCCGCTGCGATCGCACAAACTCGTCACGCAAAAATAAGTTGTATTCGTCGGTAAGATGCACTCTCTGCTGGACTGAGAGAATATCGCAATTCCGAGGGTCCATTTCGGCAACCTTTGCGGACGCGAGTCGTGCTTCTCGTATGATCAGTCGAAGTTCGTTCATTTTTCCTTTCAGGACTGTTCGCTCCTGAGAGATGCCTTTAAGCTCCTGGCGAATCTTATCATGCTTCACTTTCCTCAGTTTCTCACGATCTGCCATGGGCGCGGTTGGGGAAGCTGGCTGACGGCGGCGACCGGGACGAGGAGGCGACGGTCCAGGGGTGGACGCGTCGTAGAACGAACAGCCCTTCATTTTCTCCTTCCAATGACAATTGCCACAAGCAGAAGATCCTGGAGCCTTCACGCAGAGAGCGAATGGCCCATCTTTCTGTTGGCAATGCGTACACTCATCTATCTGAACGGTTCCAACTACTTGGATAGTGGCAGCTTCGACATTGGAAATCTCCAGACCGATCTCCTGTGAAAGATTTTCCCCAGTCCACATGTTTTGATAGCCAGACCGCAGGGCCAGCTCCTGCCTTGGTGGCAGGAAGCGCAACGCACACATAAGATCTGTCTTCGCCAGTCTGCTCCTAACTTGGACTAGCCACGGCATGCTCAGAATGTAGTTTGCCCATGGGCCGGGTTCTCGCATTCCAGTCCCAGTTGGTACCGGAGGGATGGGGTGTGAGCTCGCTTGGCGGTTTACGCTTTGAGCGGGTGCTGATGTCTCGCTATTGATTTCATGTCAGTCTTTACGTCCGACAACGCAGAATGGAGAGAGTGGGGTATCTTACTCAGACATTGGGGAGGTTGAAGTGGAGTATGGGTCCGAAGAGACAATGGGGACCATGCAGATGAGAAGCTGAAAGATGGTTGGAGGGAGGAGGAGGGGGAAGGAGAACGAGCGTGGAATCTGCCTGGAAGATAAACAAAGACGAGGACGTGTTAATTTGCGCAACGCGTGAGGGTCACTTTTTTGCTTTGATACTATGCACACTGGTAACCTAAGTAACCTAGTCTGGGACTATGTGCAACTTTTTTAACTGCAATCCTTTCACTTGCATTGGACAGGACGGATGTATATAAGGTTTTGCAGACTGGATCTCGAACATCTTATTTGGCTTGAAATATTCGTTCTCGATCTCCTTGGAAACTTCGATAAATGCCCAATTTAGGAGAGCGTTCCAAAGTACCAACGCGCCTGACGTGACAAGGACCTTGCCAAGGATGATTGGCATCTTCTCCACTAGGTTCTTCTGTCGTAACAGATCCGCGATTAGAAGCTGAATGTTTGTCACAACCACCACGAATTCAAGCTGTTAAATTGCCATTTTGGTGTCCACGAGACCAGGCTTGTGTTCTCAGCGCTTTGACTCAGCTTTGCCATTTTATTTTTATATTCCCCTGACCTAGCTTGTCTTGTTAGCACTTTCACACAGCTTTACCTGTTGATGTTTGCACGAATTGAATCGAGCTCCATCATTAGCTTACTTACTTCTGAACCCGATAATCCTTCTTTGCGCAAACCGGCCTTTTCTTTATCTCGAGTCAAGCTAGCCTGCATAAGACGCTTCATGCAGGCCGCGGTATAGGTAAGAAAAGGTGCTGTCTCTGTAGAAATCACTCATAGCTACCTTCAGCGTAGGGTGAATAAGTAGCTACATGGGTATGTACCCGATAGGATTACTACTCTGAATTACAGCTCCCGTGCTATCGCAGATGTGGGGTCAGTGAGTTGTCCAACTAATTCAATTATTGATCTCTTTCGCATGTTGCGCCTTACCTAATGTCGTTAATGTGGTGCTCAAGTAACACTGCGGGCTGTTCAATTGACATTTGCCCGATTCCGTTTTAGTTCCGTATATGCTTTGAAACCTGGCCATGTTTCCTCGAGACATTTTTGGCTCAAGAAGGTACAGAGAGACCAGCCCATGTACAAAAACCCGCCATCGATTTACGTCGCGGAAAAAAGCGTGAAATGAAATTTGACTGTCATAAATCGGTCCTATGAGATCTATTTATCTCTAGTCTATCCGAGCCATTAAACAAAACGCAATAGATACTAATATAAGACATCAGGGAATAGAAATGAAAATCTACAGCTTGCTCTTAGCCGGCTCGTTCTTCAGAACGTTGTTGTTCCACGGGTACGGGTCAAACACCAGGTCGTTGACCGGGTTCTCCTGACTGGCCCGGCGGAACAGATCTTCATAGACCTTGCCGTCAGAGCGACCGAGACTGCTGTCCAGCTGCCAGTCCGGAATGGCCCAAGCATCGACCAAGCGAATAGCGTGTGGGCGGACCTCGTCCAGTAGCTTCATCACAGCTGTTGTGCGGGTCAGGGTGATCTGTCGCACGGTGACAGCGCCCGAGGAGAAGAATTCGGCGGCTTCGCGCTCAAGGGTGTGAAGAGCGAAAAGACGGAAGAGAGAGTGCATGAGAGACTTGGTGTCCTGGTCCAAAGCCGAGGACAGCTCGGGGGAGGTAACGGCATCGTGGAAGTTCTTCACCACGAGGTACTGAGAGTGAGCGGTCGAAAGGCGCCAGAAGTCAACCAACAGGCTGTTCCATGAACGCTTCTCAGCATCACGGTGCTTCAGAGCCTCGAAGGTCAAGTGGGCTGTGCGCCAAGCGAAAGCAGCGACGATATCGGCATCCTCCTCGAGCACGTCGAAGGAGGCACCCTTCTCCCGCCGGTTAAGGTAGTTGCGCAGAATGCGGGCAGTATCATTATCGGCAGCCTTGCCTGAGAGGACGGCACGGGCGGATTTAAGCAGCTGTATCAATGTTAGCCTGGATGAGCTGATGAATTTGCTGAGCAGGGTTGACTTACGTAGCGAGCGACCTGTTGGGTCAACATGTAGTTGTCACCCTCCCAGGTGAGAGTGGGAAGGTAGTCAGCGTACCACGGTCCAATACCGCTGTAGCTGCTGTAGCCGTGACCACCACATGCGCGACGGCACACTTCGAGACCTTCACCCGCGGTGGTACTGGCAAGAGCCTTCAGACCGCAAGAAGTGGCGTGTAGATCTGCCAGCAGGTCGGCACCAGCGCGAAGCTCCTCGGGGCCAGCTCCACGAGAGTCCTGACCAGGCGAAGCGGCCGCCTTCATACGCTTCTGGTTCTCCTGGTAAAGACGCATCATACCACGACCAGTGAAATGCAGAGCATACATAGATGCCAATAGTGGCAACAGACGAATCTGCACCATCTTATAGTTGAGGACTTGGTTTTCACCGGCGTGGGGCTCCGCATCACGGTCCTGGAATTGTCTGCGAACAGCGGCGTACCGTGTCGCAATAGTAACACCGCGGGCCAAGACACCACCAGCCTGGAGAACGATGTTGGAACGGACCCAGGTCAGGGTGCCGTAAACCAAACTTGGCACAGCAGGACGGGTATACTTGTTGGTGGCCTTGTCAATGCTAGAGAAGCGGGCCAACATGTTGACGTGGGGGACCTTAACGTTGTTGAATAGCAGGAAACCGTTGTCCATAGTGTTGTACCCGAACTTGGGACCGATGTCGCCCACATACACGTTCTCCAGGGGTTGGTGAGTCTTGAGGTCACGCACTTGCACCACGAATGGGTGAGGACCGAAGTTCTTGCCGCCGATGAAAAGCTGTGCCATAACTACAGCATGGTTGGCGGTACGGCCCAAAGAGCCAATCCACCACTTGGAGGCAGTGAGGGTTGGGGAGGTGATGGTGAAGGTCTTATCGTCGGGGTTCCAGGTGGCGGTGGTCTCAAGACCACGGACATTAGATCCGTGGCCTAACTCTGTCTGAGCATAGCAGCCAATGATCTCGTATTTTTCGGCACGTTCGAGGAAAAGCTTGTGTTGCTCGGGGGTTCCTTGTTCGCGGAGGGTCACCTAGACGAGTCGTGGGTTAGCCATTATCTTCGTTGGTGGGGGCTTATTACATACCAGGAACATGGTCGCGTGAAGGCCATATGGTGTGGGCTCACCAATAAGATCATTGGCGGTATGAAGCTCCTCCGTAGTCCATTTCTCCTGCTCAGCTAGCTGTTGCAGACGCTTGGCCTTGGCCAAAGACCGCTGCAGACGCTCAACGCGACCAATAGAGTGGTTCTGGGACTTATCGAAGACCTTCTCCGGCTCTACAATAGCCAGGATCTTCTGTTGCCTCTGCAGGGCTTCCTTGGTGTGGAGCAACTCGGACAGCTTCTCGACGTTTACGTTGGATTGGGCCCGCTCTTCGGCGAGCAGCTCGGAACCCTGCGGGCCCGACGGCTTCAAAGCCTTGACCCAGTCAGGTGGTGGGGACGGCATAGTGAGGAATATGGGGAGTAATTGAAAAACAGGGGGTGGGTAGAACAGGAGGAAAAATCTGGGGGAAGAGGTTATAACTACGGGGCCCCGGGAATTGCGGACTGAAAGAGCGACGCAGGCCGAGGGACCAGGGTGGCCCAATCCGGTAAGTGCCTCGGCTTAAATTTAACCAATCAGTGGCCTGGCCGAAGATCACCGACTTGCCGACTCTTGATGTACTAAGTTGTGTCCTATGACTTTACAGGAGATTAAAATCGAAATTTGATATCATGTTCCAACTGTCCAAATCTTCAATGCCTATTTACTCTCATCGCCGCCTTGCTTAGATGTTTTGCGGGGGAAGCCGAGTGGGTGTCGGCTGGGTCCAACCCGGGGTCACCGAAGTCGGGTGTTAGCATAGAGGGGATCGTCACCCGATCAGCTACGGCTATGGCCGGTGTCGCGCCATAGTGAAGCCCCTCTGGGAGGAACGCCACAGCAAACGATTACCTCGGTTTCCAAGGTTGGAGTAGCCGTTGCTAGTACCGCGTCTATATATTTCTTGCATTGTCCAGTTGATTTGTCATGTACGCTTTCCACCCCTCATCCCGACCGTGCCGGCTCCGGTCGAACAACTCAACCTTGGAACTGTCGAAAAACCAAACACTAATATAAAATGCACCGCTTGTGGAATGTTATAATGTCTTCATGTGATTTGCCACGACGGTTATGAACCAAGACATCCACCTGGGAGATGCACACCCCTGTCATCGGTGTAGCGCGAGCGGCTCGCCGATCGGATCAGATAAGACATCGATCCCGATTTTCACATGTTCACATGTCAAGTGATCTTTTCCTTGTGAAAAGACACGAGCTTGCCACTTTCTCGACCTCGTGAATCATTGCACATTTTGCTTCGAAACCCGCGGTAGTCCAAGCCAGGCCAAAAAGATTGCCCCTGACAGAGCGATAATGAACGGCTGGAGGACAATCACGCCCTTGGCTTGAGCTAGTGCGCCCACTGCAAAGGGGAGAATGGCGGCTCCAGATCCTCCAAAGGCCGCTGCAAACCCGATCGAACTAACATGTAAGTGTTGAGGAAGAAGCTTGGTCATCATGATGACTGCACCTGGGAATAGTGGACCGAGGAAGAAACCCTGCATTGAAACCGCCACCGCCGATGCATAGAATTGAGGCACAAGCCATAGCACTAGGCTGAACGCGATCGAGGAGATAATATAACCCTGAGTTCACATCAGATATGGTCGACCATATGGATCGGTTAACAACGAGGGTTGAGCTCACCGCGATCGCCACCTTCTCGCCCAGTCTTGGAGTTATAAATCCCAAGACAAGCCGGCCGACGGTGATTCCCAACCAGAATCCAGTCGCCGTCATACCACTGGCAAAAGCGCTGCCGTGTCGGACACGGATCATGAACGTGACAATCCAGCCACCCAATGCAACTTCCACGCCGACATAACCAAGCAAGAACAAAGAACATAGCCAAGTAACTCGAGCAGAAGGCTTTCGGAAAAGTGCACTCCTCAAACCACCCTTGTTGTTGTCTCCAAGGGCATGTCCGTTAGAGGCTCGGAATTCCGCGCCGGTAGATTTCCAGAAGCACATTCCGCATGCCACGACTTCGATGACTGCACAACCCACCTGGAGACCATCAATGCATGAATATTACCAGCCAAGCAGAATTTGCACTTACCATGATGTAATAGAAGTAGAACCACGACAAATGGGCTTCGGTAATCATCGAAGTCGCTGCCAATGGACTTAGAACAGCACCCACGCCATATATTCCATGGAGAATTCCTAGAAGTTCGTTCGCATTGGCCATATTCCCAATCCATGCATTCCACGCCGCATCTTGAATGCCGTTTCCAAACCCAGCAAATATAAACGAGATGACCAGAACAGGATATGGCGGATGCACACAATTGATGATATAAGCCAAGAGGTGACACCCCGGTCCAATGAGTGCTGGGCCACGGCGACCGAAGGAAGTATGGATGCGCTGATTGAGGAAAGCAGCAAGTGTATAGCCGACTAGTGGCGACAGGAAAACAAGCGAAACTACCGTGTAGCTTAGATTATAATACGTCTCGAGCTGCAGACAATCAGCGGGAGTCTGAGCTGGAATCTTGAAGGGTTAATCTCACATATGGAATCAACGCCTGACTTCGTTAGCTTGAAATTTCTTCTTTTGGTCGTTAATTTCATTTCTTGAAACTTACACCGTACGCAGCATCATTAGCACCCATCACTAGAAAACTCCAAAATGTCGAAAAAGATCGATACATATTGATCCGTGGAGAGTTCCATTTCTCCAACGCTGAAAAAGCGCCCGGTAGATCATTTGAGGAATCTGTTGTAAGCTGCTCGCGCCGTGGCAGCGCCTCGAGGGAAATGTGATCTGCCTCGCGTGTCTGTCCCTGCACTACACAGGTTGATGCCATGGTGAAAATGGAATTCTCCTTAGAGCTACTCAGAGTAAGTTTTTTTTTTCGATGTTGAATAACAGCCTTGGGGAATTTCGAATTTATGTGAATGGTCCAGACTTGACCAGGACTGATTCAAATCAAACACGAGGTCATGCGGTCACTTGAATCTCCACTGCGGAGGTGCTTGGCGTCGGAGGGGTCAATGCCCGGTAGAACTTCGGGATGTAACATTTCGAACTCAGCAAAACGTGGATCCTTCAAATTGCTGCAGAATATTATAAACCATTGGAAGATGGAAATTGAAGGTGTACGGGTCGGGTCGTAGTAAAGGAAAACCTTGGAAATAGTGTAGTTAAGTGTATTTAATCAATATAAAAAACTTTGGAAGCCAAATATATGCTACGTGCGGGTTCAGTCTATATTATTTCAGTCATGAACAAGGTCATCTTCTAGCTAAAAATAACATCCAGAGCCGAGGTATCTCGGCTTGCAACAATGGCTGGAACCGTTAAGAGCAAAATTCGAAGTCTGTTATGGTGCCAATAATAGTAATGCTAGATTATTCAAGAAATAGGTAGGTTGGTCATTGATGCATAGGGCCGAGAAATACGACAAGGATAATCAGGCTAGGGAATGAGAAAAATATAAGCGCCTCAATGGCGAGGAATGAACGAAATGATGCCTAATTGCTGGTAAAACAAAGTCAAAAGATTGGCCGTTTTGATGAGCACCAGACAACACACACACTAGGTTGGCTAAATTCGTGTGCTGTCTCCCCTTTTCTGCACCTTTGCCTCTTTCCATTTTCCAACCTCTGGTTCGATACTATGTCCAGAATCCCCTAGACCCAGCACACGCTGTAAATATAGAGATTTGCCTTCTAATATGGACCTAAAGTACTCTTCCTCCTCCAATAATGAACCGGTATCGTCCCAAGATGAGGCTACAGTCGAGGACCCCAACTTTGGCTTTCAGGGATGTGTGCTAGAAAAGCCTGGCTTCTATACTAATCGGCCTATGTAAAACGACGCTGCGAGAAGCTATATTGAATATCAATCACGCGGTAGTCATTAGGTTCGTGGCTTCGTTTGTGGGATTCTTCTTTATGTATTTCTTTGTTCGGAGTTTCTATGAGGAAGATATATGCTTTACCCAAATCGACCGTGTCTTCTTATTCTGTGTAGCCTATGAATTGGATTGACTCGGATTTGAAGGGCATATCGAGTGGCTCGTGATTTTGTCAAATACCACAGGCAGTAGCAGAACAAGAAGGAGGAAGCAAAAGCATAGAATTCTCAGGTTGAGAACCTTGAAAGGTGCACTTAGAATCGAGAAATGAAAATCCAAGCACGGGCCTGCGGTGGCGTAGGAAGGGTGATGTTTCAGATGAGAAGGCTTGTTAGGTCCTGCTATGGACCCAAGGCGAGGTCCAATAAACCGTTTTCGCTTGATTGTCACTTCCATTATCACTCACCCAGAGTGTCTGTCACAAGCCGGATAGTTGATGCGATGGAATGAATGCTTCCTCATGTAACTCAAGATGTCAATCGATTCTCATGAAGTTGCCGTCCTCGAAATGCTTTGCAAGAGCCAGCAACTGCAGCACCATGGTAGCATATCTCGGATTCCCGGTAAATGGAGTTGTGTGGTTAGGTATTGGATTAATAGAAGAGGATTCGGCTTATCCGAAACAAAGCGGTCGGGTCGGGACTGGAGTTTTAATATCTTTTTTTTCTCAGAGCGATCCTATCTCTATGACGTCAACACTGACATGAGCTCATTCTCAGCGCGTGAGGTGAATCTTTGGGAAACAAATTAGCGTAATCGAATTTGTAGGCATATCAAAGGGATCAATATGAAGTGCATGTTCTCAATGTCAATTGACAGGAGCATTGTTAGCTTTCTTGTTGGGGATTTCTAAACTAATCCTGCGATTTGACTACTCGCATTACGATGGTATTCAAACTCTATTCAGCTTCAAGGAGGCATCATATCTTGGTACTGCAGACTTAGTTTTTTTAAGCTTTCCCTGCTTTCTGGCTCTGAAAATATTCATGGTCAACATGGTCTGGACTCTGAACCCTCAATTTAATTATATGTAAGTCCCATTTCTCGGTCATGTCATTCAACCCGACTATTAAGTTTGACAATCGTCTATCACGATCGCTTCTTAGAATTTGATATCTCGTTGCTTCGGGCCCGCATCCAGACTCATGTATTTTACTAGACCTGGAAGCTTGGAGAGCCAGAGCCGAAGCAGCTACCGGAGCGCCGAGATTCCAGGCCCAGAGCTTGCCAACAGACATGATGAACAGTCGGATATTGCCAGGCCCGACAGAAGCCCGCGTGGAAAATCGCGACCCCGGCCCCCTCGAGTACATTTTGGATCAGATTCGATAGAAAAGAACGCCAACGCAAAGACAGCTCTACATAATGGTCAATCATCTCGCGTTACTCGATCACCGGAAAATCCCGAGGCCCCCTCTCGTGGTCATACACCCTTCTATAGTGAGACTTCGCAGAGTGAGACTACTTTGGGCCCGTGGGAGAAGTCATCTCCTGAGTCAGAATATGCTGTTCAACCGAATCCCTCAGAGCCTCACTTACAGAAGAATCGCGTACACTCAATATTAGGGAAGATTAAGTTCCTGCTCGCCCGTCTGTATAACCCGTCCTCAGGCTATCGTGCGGAAAGTGGGACAGCAAACCGTGACGCATTGGATCCGAGTGAGCCTGAGAGTGAAGACTTCTCTGCTAGTGTACAGGCACACCAGCTGGTTCGGGAATTGACATATGAGCAATCTGACCAACATCATACCACTCGCTCACAGGAAAATCTGCCGGAACCTGTAATACAGCGTCGTGAAAGTGAGGGAGGAGTTTTGGCTCAATTGCTCAAACTATATGGAGGTTTGGACCCACCTACTCGCGATACACGACTGCACAGCAATGTTTTGCCAGCAGTTGGGACACCCAATACCCCCTTCAGTGGAAGCAGGTCAAGCAGAAAGAAGATGCCAAAATGGTACGAGAAGCCACAGAATATGACAGCGGGTACGACACCCAATAGCGCAGGCACTTCCGGTTGGAACAGCCCCATGGCATCCAGAGACATGCTCAGTGCCACCCCCAGACGGGCACACATATTTGGCCGCCATATGCGCTTAGAGGACGAAATTCGCGTGACAGTTCATATCGCCGATATAATATCCCGCCAGAGGTGTATTATCCAACTCTGCAAGGCGTTCATGATGTTCGGGGCTCCAATGCATCGGTTAGAAGAGCATATGCAGAAGACTGCATTGGTTCTCGAGGTGGAAAGTCAATTTCTCTACGTGCCGGGATGTATGATCATGTCCTTCGATGATCCCACCACGCGGACGACGGAAGTGAAGCTGGTGCGGGTGGCTCAAGGTATTGACCTCGGGCTCCTAGCCGACACCCACGATGTGTACAAGAACGTGGTCCACGATGTTATGGGGGTTGAAGAAGCTACCAGCGAGCTTGAAGACATCATGAATAGGACACCTCGGTATAACAAATGGATTATCGTGATGATCTATGGGATAGCTTCAGCAATGGTTGGCCCCTTCGCATTTAATGCCCGTCCAATCGACATGCCAATCATCTTCTTCAATGGCGCCCTCCTTGGAATCCTACAGCATATCCTCGCTCCACGATCTGTGCTATATTCCAATGTTTTCGAAGTCACCGCCTCGGTTTTGACTTCATTCATTGCAAGAGGTTTAGGAACCATCAAATGGACCACATCCAGTGGAAACCGGGAGCAGCTGTTCTGCTTTTCTGCAGTTGCCCAATCGTCTGTTGCGCTGATTCTCCCAGGATATACTGTACTCAGCAGTAGTCTGGAGCTCCAATCGCATCAACTTGTGGCTGGATCAATCCGTATGGTATATGCCATCATATATTCGCTTTTCCTTGGGTACGGAATTACCGTGGGCACTACGATTTACGGACTGATCGACCCCAATGCCACGTCTGCCCTGACATGTCCAAGTGCCGGAGCATGGGGTAACGAATATCTGCAGCGATTTCCATTTGTGGCAGCATTCGTATTGTGCTTGTTGGTAATCAACCAGGGCCGGTGGAGACAGGCACCGGTCATGTTGTTCATCGCAGAATCTGGCTATATTGTCACCTACTTTGTGACACAGCGCATCGGTACCAGCTCCCAAGTCGCCAACACCGTCGGCGCCTTCACTATTGGCATGATGGGCAACCTTTACAGCCGTCTATGGCACGGCCATGCAGCAACGTCTATCTTACCGGGGATTTTCGTTTTAGTGCCGTCGGGCCTGGCAGCATCGGGTCCTCTCATCAGTGGCATCAAATCTGCTGATGAGACCCGGGACAATGTATCCAGCGCTATAAACCATACTAGCTACACAGTTTACTCCGTGGAATCTTCCCAGCTCTACACGGCGGATCTGGGCTTTGGCATGGTGGAGGTATCAATTGGCATCACCGTAGGACTGTTCATTGCAGCCCTGATGATCTATCCATTTGGGAAAAGACGGAGTGGGCTGTTCAGCTTTTAGATTGCTCGAAACTAGTGCGGCATATATAGACCTCGTGCAAATTATCTAGAGGAACAGGAATTCAACTGAATTGCATTATTTCCAGCCACGCCTCGTCACATTGGAAGGCCTATCAAGTGACCGGAGCTTGTTCACAGAAAAAATAGATTGAACCCTCATCCCATCTCTTATTCATCATCCAGGACAAATGGCCTGCGGGATTGGACCCAGATGGAAAAGTCCAAGGTGAGCAAAAAAATGGAATAGTTAGAATTCGCACGCAATCGCCCACCATACTACTAACTCACCGACGTGTGGCTTATCTGCGGCCAATAGCCGGGTGGGTGCCGCTAGGGTAAGAAATGGACGGGAGCCGCTTTAGCGTCGCGCGACCGGGGGTGAGAAGGGTGAGTGCGCAATAGACAGGGTGAGAAGCAAGGTGAGAGCGGGTGGGAGATCACCCTCCGTCGCGCGACAGCCGCATTGACCCTCCCATTAGGATCTGGATGATGGGGATTTATTGGTTGGCATGACAATGTTTGAGGTATAGGTGGGTGACAGCACTTGCCTTGCGGCTAATCGGGTAGTTAGTTACTACAATTTAACCTGACCTCGATGAGAATTCTGCAGCATACCTAGAGGTCGCCCCCTCCAGTCCGGATGCAGATCCAAACCTTCCCTATTGTAGCTGGACGTAAGGTTGTCCAAGCTGCACGTCCGCTAGAAATCAGCTCCACCGCTTTACTCTCTTCATTCTTCCTATATAAAGGTTGGTTAGACCCATTTTAATCTATATTTGGCCTAGCACATTCAGGACTGCCGAGTGCGAAAGGTGCTATGGGCAGGAAGTCTGTTCGCATATCCGGTCACGCATATAATGCATTTTGATGCAATCTTGATGCAGGAGACACTATATATATGCAATATGGGGCAGAAATCTAGGAAAATCACATACATAAGCAAATGCGGAAAAGGGGACAATAAACATATAAAAGCTCAGATACCGGCGAAGACTTTCTGCACATCTTGCATTAACTCAATCTTGCAACAATTCAACGATCTTTTGGCAAACCCTAGCATTGAGCTCATCCAGATGAGGCTTGGTCGAGATCTCACTAGAAGTATTCATCATGATCTTCAACATTACTCCTTCGGTCGATACCAACCGGATGTATGGGGTTGGCACATGTTTGAACCAGGCTTTTAGACGGCAGGTCAATCCTCCCATCACGAAATCATCATCGGCTGTGTGCTTGGGTACGTGATTGATAAACGATCCAAACATGGTCTCTGAGGGCCAAGTGTCAGTAGAACCCTTTACTATGGCTTTGAGACCAAGGCTGTCAAACTGCATTGAGTCTGCGTGTTGCTGCTGGATTCTCTGGAGAAATTGAAGACAAGACTCCCCGGCTACCATTTGAACTCGTACGGGAATGCGGTTGAAACAGGGCCCAATCACTTGGTCCAACTTCTCTACCCCCGTGTTTCGGCCGCTAGCCAGCTGACCAAACACCACATCGTTGGTCTGATGGAACTCGAATTGGACCAAAGCCCAGGCAGCTTTAACGACTGTTGCCATTGTGATTCCAGTGGGCAAGGCCATGACAGGTACCTGCTGTACCGATTCAACCACAGTCGGCTCGCCGGTGGTAGAAAAACCTTTAGGCAGCATAGGTGGTGTCATATCGGCACCCAGAAGAAGGGTTTTCCAAAACTCAACCGCCGTAGACTCTCCGTCATGGCAGTGGCGCACATACGTTGTAAAGTCTGCCGAAGCCGAGATCTCCTTGCCCTGGTATAGTTCGAGCAGGCTTTCCAGTATTCTTTGCAGGCATATGCCATCGTACTGTGCATGGGAGATTCTAACAACCAACACGGAACGTGAAGGATGCTTTTGAACCAATGCTATCGAAAGCGGGGGGTTCCCAGTAAAGTCTGTGTTTTTGAAGAATCTTCCTGAGACCAGGCCATTGCAATTTCCATTGGATCCTGTTCGGTGATCTTATGGACTAGAATCGGTTTAAGTTCCAACAGAATGATTTGGATTAGCTGACCCTGATGAGACAAGAAAGCAGTTCGTAGAATGCTGTACTTTTGGGTCCATATGGCAATAGCGCAGTTCAGCGTTTTGACATCCAACATTCCACTGATGTCTAGAAGCCAGTATACATGAGGCCTTACTGCTAGGTCTGCCTGGAGCTCAGTTGTTCCGCCAATATCCTGGATATCATCTCGGCTGAAAGACGTATTCTCCAGATTCAAATTGTGTCGAAGAGCCTGAGTGTCCTCGCCATGTCTTGACTCATCTAAACGTGGCACAGTCTTTTGATATGCTTTGAAAGAGAGAGCCAATGTGCTCAGTATAGGGGTTTTGAAAATATCGGAGACTTTCAGAGAGATACCCTCCGCTCGTGCACAGGACACTAGTCTTATTGCACCAATGGAGTCCCCACCGAGCTGGAAGAAGTTGTCGATGCCAATTTGGTCTGGATCAAGATCCAACGCTTGAGAGCAGATCTTATGAATCTTTATCTCATCTGGAGTCGATGGGAGGCGCTTGGTAACTTGTTCTGCGGGATCAGAGCCCAGTTCCTGCCAGGCCTTCCCGTCAGATGGCTCGGAACTCGAGATTAATGGCTCATGGAGACCAGTGGGCTTTCTGAATCTGAATCCTGGATAAAGCCCGCCCGTGCCAGGGCCGCCCCCAATGGCATCTGCTTCTTGCAATCCTCGGCGAGGTATGCCTGGAGACTATTGCTCTTTGACACTCAATGCCTTGATGCAATACCACCTGCACCACACCCTGCGAGCCGAGTTGCACGACTCTCGTGCGCATAATCGTATGAGCTCTAACGGTGGCATCCCACGCAGCGTGGAACTGATCAAATGTAATACTGTCTTTGAGACGATAAGCATACCTCGCCACATACATATGCGGGGTTTTGACCGACAATGCCACCAGAGCCTCCTGCACCACCGTGCAAGGGTAAGCGTCCTGGACATCATCTTCGATAGTGCTGCATAATTTGGCAATAGTGGGCAGAATATCCTTTGGGCCGGGGCCTCCCGGCATCAGAGAGAAAGGAGGTATAGATTTTTGCTGCTGAGCCAAGATACCATTCTGGGTGCTCCGATTGAGATGATCTGGGGTTGGGTGAAGAACCTTCCCGCATTCAGTTTCTGCAGACAACATACTTTCTATCACGATTTTGGAATGTCAAAAAATCAGCTTTGAGAAAAGAAACTATACGCTTGTCTCATCTCGTGTTAATGCAAGAAAAGGAACGACTAAGGAAGAGGGTGTATGTGTGGTAGTCGATGCGGCTTGCTAGCATATTTCCGGTATCCACTTGATGTTTACTAGTGTAGTTTACTAGTGTACAGCTGAATCTTTCCCGCATTGCATCCAGATCGGCTCTTACACTCGTGAGATCCACCTGAAAACTTTCCCATCCCTGCCAGAAAATTACCGGGGCCCACAACAATCCCCTCATCCTCCCTAGACGGCCTTGCAGTGCGCATGATCTCTAGCAGCTCTTCAAAAGTCGATCGCCCTAAGATTGATGTATGGTACCAAGACAAACACCTCAAAGAAGAGAGCCAGGTGAATTCCGGCAGTCAGCTGCGTCAATTCGTGCGGTGTACTGATGAAGATCTTACCCTATTTGGGGAGGATGTTATGGGGCATAGCTGATGAACTTGTGGGCTCGCATCTTCAGCTTAGTGGAGAAAGAAAGCCAAGTGCATATTCTTGTACGTAATTATTATACCATGTGGATCACTTCTCATTGTTGTCTTTTGGCTGCCCCACAATGTAGCTTTGCGCGTGGTGCACTTGCAAACTGCGTGATTTCGAAGGGATCAGTCTAAGCGGAGACCATATTGCAGGTATTTTCCAAACATATTTACCTTTGTAGAACTACTTTCTTTTCACCTTTAATCAACTTCCAAGCTCCAGGACCAAAGTCAAGCAATGATGGACAACATTCGCCTCTATACGGCTCAAAGCAGGCCTGATCTCTGGGAAATCCTCAAATGTCCCACACACCCATTGAATGCCGCCTGGCCAACGTTCATTGACCAAGACAAATACTTCCAACATTACTGTAGTCAGCTCGACAAATTCGAGGCTTTTGCCCCAATGCAGTATGCCATTGTCCAAGTTGACACCTACGGAGGGGAGCACATCATTGCTTGTGGACGTTCTGTTCCGTTTTACTGGCCTGATCTGGACAGAATCGGGGGAAAAAGGGGGCTTCGCCAGCATCCTGAAGTATTGCATAGTCTACCAGATGAAGGTTATGATGGCATCTTATCTCGGGCCTTTGAACAACAGCTCGCACGAGAAGGCATTGCCCAAGATATGAATGGACTGAGACCTTTATCCGATCCCGCCAGGACGAGAACAGAGTCACCCAATGCACTCTCCGCTATCTCAATCACTGTTTCTCCACAATACCGCTCTCGAGGGCTCGCAGATATATTGATAATGGCTATGAAACAAACCGCAATGGATCAGGGTTATGATGCACTGGTGGTCCCTCTTCGGCCGACGCGAAAGTCGGATTTTCCGAGAACAGAAATGGCTGATTATTTGTCATGGTTAGCGGCACCGAGCCCAAACAATGGCGTTTTCAAGATAAAAGCTAAAGGCACGGACTCGAACTTACCTTTTGATCCGTGGCTGAGGAAACATGTTCGGCTGGGAGCTACGGTGGTCAAGGTGGCTCGACGGAGTATGTACGTTGAAGGGAGTGTCCAAGATTGGCAGCAGTGGACTGGTGTCAATTTTAGCCAGCTGATTGGATGCAAGGATACTCCTTGCAAACAAGAGGCCAACTCGGGCAAGATCTATTTAGAGGCCGTATTTCCGAAGGGACTCGTCCCTTTGCGTTATTACCTTGATGAGCAACGTTGTGTCTACTTAGAACCGAATATTTGGTTGTACCATGAGCTACCTCTCTGAGGCCTTTGTCAAGATGTCAATATTATTACAAAATCGTCGCGCAGTTAGTTTACCTATTGATTGTTTATTTCTGCCAGCCTACATGATAATACATCCACTCCAAAGTTGTGATTGGCAGAGAGGAAACTCATGTCCGAAAATTTTCAAGAACCCTGTAGGAACCCTGGTTGTAACGTAACAATTTCGTCCCTAGCCTCCCCTGATCGATAGGAACGTGGGGGAACTATGGGAAAGCCTTTGAACAGGGGGTCGTTTACCGATCACGCTAGCATCCTGCCCCACCCGTGGATACAGCGCTAATGAAGGTTTGAAGGAGTGAGTTTTCAGGCGCTACGCCATAGTTACTGCCGATCGATCCCTTCAGGCTCTGTTGTCAAATTCAGCTGAAGCCCCACGTGTATGATTGAGGCACACACCGCACACGGATAGGAGTGGAGAGATTTGCAGCAGACTATGAGTGAATAGATTCAAATTTTAGGTCTCACAGCTCTCCTCAAAGAGTGCAAAATCAATATTAATTCTATCTGGCACATCATTTCTTATCCATAATTTTTCTATTTGTATTTAGTGGACCAAATCAAGCCAGTTCACACTTCAGGTTACATCTTGTATTTTGCGTACCCGCTTTCTTGAACTCAAAGAACAAGCTGCCAATGAATTCGCGCAAGTGGCGATCCCCGGCAGTGGTTCTTTCAAAGTGGATCTCATGCCATGAAAGCTAACATTGCTTGAAGATTCCAGACAGTTTCACGCTTCTTATCCTTACATTAAGCACATAAAATCAATATGGAAGACTTTCATCCAGGGCCTACACTCATAGGCTACAAATTGCGCTCTTCCGAATGGTTCATTCTCTCAACTATCACGATTGCCTTGTTTGGTGGCTCGTCTGCTCACACCAAGCAACTTCACTCTAAGCATCATATGCCAACGTGCTTTAAGTACGGCCAGATAAGATCGACCAACAAGGTTTGCCGCTTTGGTAAGCCTCGAGACCTTCTAGACGCATCCAAAGTAGTCGAGCACAGGATTATTCAACTTGCCCGTAATCATGCCTGGGTAAATCTGTGGAATCTCGCTATCGCCAGCTGCATCCGCTCAAATCACGACAGATACTACTCCCCAATTGAATCGTTTTGATTATCTATCGCTCTAGGTTCCTATAACCAGCAAAGATAAAACGGAAACGAGAGTATAAGAAAACGCTGTAAAGCTGGGATTTGGTGGGAAGGGAAAGGGGCTCTACTCTCAATCATCCCTATATATCGAAGAATATTAAATGCAATAACAGCAGACATAAGCCGAATCCAATATTTTTATTGACTTGACTGTGAACGAAGATGATTCCAAAATTTTGCCTGTTGGGGCGATTCAACATTCTCAAACTTGAATCTTCAACGCCAGCAGGGCATATCTCTTGAGCTACTGCTAAAAACATTTGTAGAGGCGGTCGCCGTTTCCCGCCGGTTTTCAATGCCCTACCTGTGGATTGACTGGCTCTGCATCATTCAAGACTCTGTAGCCGACTGGCGAGTCGAAGCCGCGTCTATGGGAGACGTCTACAGCAACAGCAGGCTCAATATCATGGCCACTGGTTCTCGAAAGAGCCACGAAGGGCTCTTCCGATCACGCGACCTGAAACATCTTGCACTCTTCATCGTCGAATCGCAATAGACTGACGCCGCGAACCACCAATTCAGTATAGCGCAAGACGAGATGTAGCAGACGGTTAATATACCTCACACCTCGAAGATATTAACAATAAGTATTACGCCTCTATACCTCTCTCATCTGCTCAGTTACCCATGGGTCTCTCGTATAGCCTACGGTAGCTTATGTTATTGTTTTGTCTTACTAAATCGATCCGCACAAGTTTAAGTGTGATGCTAACGAGCGTTCTCCTCTTCAATAGGTAGGTCAAATGAAGCAGAATATACACATGTAAAATAACCTGGGGTTAGTAGACCAAAGTAAACAAATATTACGCGTATCGGGAAAACCTCAATAGCCGAAAGCGATATCCAGCTTCGTATCATGGTCTATTCCATATTTATCTCTGGGGAGAAAAGTCAATAAAGAATGACAGCTTTAGGAAGAGGGTCTTTAACTAATATTTATTTAACTGGTTTGTTCACTTAGGCAGAAACTACGATTATGCAAGGACCAATTCATCGATCAGGTGCTTACCTTACCGCTCCTATTTATGCTATGAGTACTACAAAATACTGTATATCCTGCGAAATGTCCACGGGTGCAGCCGCCAAATTCATGGAAAACAATTTTTGTGTTTTATTGGAGAATGTGACAGGAACGGCATCCTTCAGCAGCAGCGGGTATGCAGGGCTCAGGAGATTTACCACCAGTCCCTGTGAGGTTACTGCGACGGGCACGTCAACTCAACTATCTACTGAGACCACGGTGGTACAATATACGACTACCATCACGTCGACCATTACTCTTGCCACTAGTACCTCTTCCCCAGCCACTACTACAGCGATGACCTCTGCTTCCTCAACATACTCTGTCTCTGCTCTTCCTGCCAACACCGACTGCGTTGATGGATACTATCAGTATAATGGTCTCTATTATCAAGTTATTTGCGATGACAATATTGAGAGCTACTCGGGATTTGAGATCGCGAATAAAAGGGAGGACGACATCTGGGGATGTATTGAGACCTGCTCGGAGTATTCGGATTGTGTTGGAACATTTTGGCAGGATAGGGTATGCTATTCTCCAAGCTCAACACTCACCTACCGATATGTCCCTTATGACTATGATGATCCTGACGACAACGTCATTGAATACATCGGCATGCGACTTGATGGCGATCCTTGCCCAGTAGCAAGCTCTAGTGCAGCCCCAACTTCCTCGGCAATTGCATCTTCGCGGATCGCGTCAAAGTCACCTTCTGCGTCACCTTCAGCGGTTACTTCCTTCACATCGCCTATTCAAGCTTCCTCTGTCACAATTTCTTCACAGCATATATCTTCGCCCTTCGCATCCCAGTCCGCACCAACTTCGCACTCTGCGCCAGCTTCCCACTCTGTGCCTGCTTGCGCACCAGTCGCGCCATCGTCATCTTCACTGCTTCTTGCTCCCACTACTGACATTCCTTCGTCCAGAGCGATCAGTTCTGTTGCGATCTCAGTAGCAACAAGTCATTTCAGTAGCGCCCAAAGCAGCTCATCAGCCTCAGTCTCGGTCTTAAACACAGATACTGTTTCTACCGGTGCCGCTACTCATACATTATTGCAAACTTCCGTGCCTGTACTGCCGCAGTTCACCACTTCGACTGTCTTCACCACTCGGGTACATACAGCGACAACTTGTCCATCATCGGTTACGAACTGCCCAGCTTCAGAACAGACAGACCACTTTCTATACCGCTGAAACCGTGGCTGCCTGTACTACTGTTTGTCTCGTTACGGCAGGGCAGGGTGCTATGGCTGCCACGGATTCGGGATCAATTGCGAAGGGACAACAAACTGAATCTCCCAGTGAACTGCTACTACATCTACGGTCTTCACCACCCAGGTGCATACAGTGACTGCCTGTCCATCATCAGTTAAAGATTGCCCAGCTTCGGATCGGACTACTTACTACACCACTGTTTGTCCTCTTACAGCAGAAAAGGATTTTACGGCCACCACAGCCCCAGTCACGGCTGCCAAGGGATAAACGACTGGACTTCCTAGCGAAGTGCTCACTACATCCACGGTCTGTACTACGTACGCTCATTCTACCACAGTTTGCCCCTCTTCGATGAAGGACTGTGCTGTTTCCCAGATGATTACTTCTGTCACAACAGAGACCGTGGTAGCTTATGTGACTGTTTGTCCCGTCGTTGAGGCAGGGTCAGGCGGCGAGACTAATACTCTTGCTGCTCCCACAAGTTCGAACTCGCATGATGAAAATACCTCCACTACTGGTACATCGGTTATCTTTAGCACAGATATCGTCACTATGACCGCGACTTACAGCACTTTACATGGGGGATCCATCATTGAGGGTACAATCACCTATCTCACCACAACCACCATCCCCGTGACCAAGACATTGACAGTGGGTACCGTCGTGGGTACCGACTCAGCCAGTGATTCATCTTCCGCTGTTGGTATCTCTCAACCCGCCGGATCCAATGATAGTGTAATCAATGAAACTCATCCTCCAGCCAAGATCTCGCATGGAACTGCGGCTTCTTCTTCTGCATTCTCTGATTCCACTCATGGAGTTGCTCGAAGTGGCTCATCCACTGTTATCAGCCCTTCGTCCAGCACCTCTACTGCTCCCACCGCTGTATACACAGGAGCTGCATCCCAGTTGAATGCATGGCGTGAGCTGGCTCTCTGGATGATGACTCTTGCTAGCTATCTCGTTCTTTGATGTGATACAAGCCTAGTTCTTGATTGAGTCGATAGAACTGGATGTTTTCCTGCCTAGATCTATGTATCAATTCGCTAATTGACAGATTGTTCATAATAACTGTTTTATTCAATCAAATTTCACTTAATTTTATCCCAATATTGTCAGGCTTTGAACTCCTTTCCCAAAATCCTACCTTCTCTAGACGTAGGAGTGGGTGATGACAACTTGTGGTTTTGGCTGTGAAGGGTATGTCACCAATAGCTTGTCGCCCGACTAGTTTTTCCCTCCCGTGCCTTACGTAGATCTTTCTCCGCTCTTCCGCTCACTGATTAGGGATAATTTCCTCTACACTTGAATACGTTGCTTTCAGAATCTATTTTCAATTGCATTTCACCATTTTCGCTGTTCTGAACTCTCCGTTCGTCCGAACCTTCCTCGCCAAAGCTTACGTCTTCCCTGCACGATAACACTGCACGTAACACGGCACAATAATCCCCTTATTGATCTTCGGCTTAGGTCGAAAATGTCGCACCACGTGGCAAATAACGGTTATTGCCAAATCAAGCCCTAGTGCCAGCCATAATATCCACCAGCCAATTTGATTTAATGGAGTGGACACGCTGCACGAAGCGAATGGGACGGTGATCCTTCAGCTAAAACTTGGAAAATCCTTGGTATCTGGCTCCTTGGCCAATCATATCCAGTGGGACTTTTTGCGCCATGAAGGACTAGAAAGAGAAGAGAGGGGGCGTCGTATGAGGGGAACAGGAAACCGTCTCCTTTTAAGCAGTCACATTTCATAGATGCGACCGCAAGGTGAGCTTTTCCTGACACGTTGTCTAACGAAGTGGATTCCCACTGCCTTATCTTGGGTCCGCTTCTCTCGACCTTCCCTCGTTTTCGACACTTTCAACGGCCTGTCATGTCTGATAAGCTGATCGCCGTGGTGTGTATTGAAACGGAAACAGAAGGCTTCCTATATCATTCTTATTCTTTGCCAGGACCCGGATTACGTTATCGCGCGTGATACGTATCAGCCAGACGATTTCCAGTCGTGAGTTTCTGCCTGTATGCGGAATAGCAGAGAAGGGGCATGCATATTAACCTCTGTGCCTCCAGTGAGACGACGTCGCTTTCATCAACCATCTACAGGGGAATAATAGAAAATGGTCGCCGGTACCAGGCGTTGGAGGGCGAGTATTGGTATGTTCAATCCTGCCCTTGGGGGCAATTTGCCGATTGACAGAGATTAACCGGGGGATAGGAGTCCCGCGGACGAACAGCAGTTTGAGAGTTATGAAGCAGGGTATTTACGCCCACTGGTGGAAATTCCTGCAAGGTTCCGCTAACTGAAACAGCCATTTGGTATACGTGCTCCTTGACTCCGAGAGAGAGAATCCGCTTTTCCACTCTCCGGTGAAGAATCCCAAGGTGTGTTTCTCCAAAATGGTCTCTCTTACAAAGGCCTTGCACGTATGTTTCTAACAGATCATGCCATATGTCTAGCATGTTTTGGACATGGGAACGGGCCGTGGCAGTTGGGCTGTGTAAGTCATGCGTTCTACGTTTGCTATTCAAGTCCAAGTAAACTTTATCTGACGAAATCCTTGCCAGTGATGTCGCCGATATTTTCCCAGACTGCAAGTTGCTTCCACAAATCAGCTTTCGAACACAACTGACATCTCACTTGCAGCGACTGTTAGGGGGGTGGACTTGTTCCCTCCACCTGAGAACTGGCTACCTCCAAATTGTGTGATGGAGGTCGATGATGTGCTCCAAGATTGGACCTGGCGCGAATCATTTGACTTGATCCACATACGCCAGATGATGGGCTCGTTCACAGACAAAGAATGGGAAAAGGTGTACAAACACTGTTACGAGTAAGCCGAAGCTCTCTATACCATCAAACTGTCTGCTGACCAGCGATTCGTGACATAGCAATTTGGAACCAGGAGGCTGGATCGAACAGTTGGAAGGCAACCCACGTGTCCGTTGCGACGATGGCAGTGTCCCGGATAACAACAGTCCCTTCGTTTTGGGAGATGAGGCATGCAAGGCAGCAGATAATTGGGGCCGCCGCATTACAATTGCGGATACGATGAAAGAGTCGCTGGAAAAGGCTGGGTTTGTGGACGTGCATGAAAAGGTATACAAGTGGCGTATCGGAGCCTGGGCTAAGGATCCTATCCTGAAAGAGGCTGGAAGACTGCACTACCATCAGTGGGTATCGGGTATGGAGGGCTGGGCCATGTTCTTTTTGACAAAGTATGGCCTCCCACGGCCGTGGAGTAATGAAGAGGTTCAAGTATTGCTGGCCAAGACGCGGACGGAGATTCAAAATCCGCACTACCATGTCTACCAAGTTGCGTGAGTTTTTCTGTTTCCAATTTGGTGGTCTCAGTGACTGACTCACTATAGTCGACGAGTCTGGGCTCGGAAGCCGATGCCAGATGAAGATGTGGCGAGAAAGACGAACGAATGAGAAGCCCGACGAATTCTCTCTAAGTCCCTACTTGATTTAAATTCCGAATCAGGATACCCCTTACCAAGTAGAAATTCTTTTGGTCTATATCGATCAGTGTACGGTTCTGAAAATTTGATTTCGTTATGCATCAATGCCAGTCGGGTTTGATTTGGATGCAGCTATAATTAGCAAATCTCAGAGTGCGTACTGAGCCCATATACTCATCTGCTTCTTAGCTAGACCGTCATGTTTTTATCCCACCTACTTCTTAACTTTCTATGCACGTATATGTTTCCATAATCATATCATCATATGTTCATAGTTCCATGGAGCAAATCTAAGATGACGGGCTCCCTGCGAATTTTTAACCTCCAGGGCGACCACGGTACGGACGGTGTTGTCATTGTTTCACCAAAATCCTCGTCTTTGGGCCTTTTGAGTTGGGGCAGACTTGACTTCAGATTTGTGCACGGTCGGCTCTGGAGGTTGCAAAGGCGACGCTAGGAAATACTTCGTGCCTGGAATCCAAGGCGGAATATCCACCGTACCCCGCGCAGTTCGCACACAGATCGCTACCGCGATGCATAAAAGCGGGCCTCTCAATGGCCATTTTGATAATTAATCTTGTTCATGGATTAGCCTGAACACATTTTGTCTTCTCTCTTTAACATTCCCACCTATTTCGCCTAGGCTTCAAGCTCATAACAACTGGTCACCGCCAAGGTAATTTATCACTTGGCCAAGGTGTCTCCTTACATAATAACGCAAACAAGACGGATTGCGGCGATGGGAGCGGCCTTTTCAAAGGCGACAGGAAATAGTGTGATGCGCGTGTATATCCGATCCATGGGCAAGGGACCGCAGTGCCAACCTCGGGAGTCGGGGATAAAGAGTCAGATTGGCAACTGCTCTGCAGAGTAGTAATGTCATCTACTTCAAGTTGTCCATCTTGTTTGTACTGGATTTAGATTGATCGGGCTCCTCTTCAAACCGAAACATGTCTAATACAGCCCACTTTGCTTAACCCCGAGACACTTTGATTTGGGATGTTTGTTATGAGAAGATATGAGCATATTTTGAGGGCGCTAGAGCTAAAGGCGCGATCAAGCCCCTTCTTGGCGGACTCTGCTGGTTTAACTAAATCAGGCTAGTTAGCGCATTCGCATCCTAGTAGTACAGCTCAATACCTCCGAGCTGAGCATCCTTTGGAGCTGCAATATGGGGCTAAAGGAGCCACACTGTATGATTTAATAAGGAGCGTCGATGGATCTCCGATCTTTTGTTCACCGATGGTTCTTTCGTGTCAGCTTTGCGCAAATTTGAGCGTATTGTTCCTGTCCAGGGAACGCATTCCACGCAAACTGTGATGGTGACATGGTGGCTGCAGCATCTCCAATTAGCAATCAGCATATATGTCAGGATATCTAAATCTACTTGCCTTTTCAATTCCTCCTGCCTCTTGTCGATTTTGTCTCATTGCCAATACGACAGGATCGATTCTTCCACGCTTCTCAAAACACCACATTTACCCGGCTTCTGTCTTTATCTAACATCAAAGGCTGGAGAACCAGCGATATATTTCGAGACTGCGCGCCTTCGTGACGATGACAGCAGATAAACTAGGGAATGATCCGCAGAAGGCAGCCAGCATCCGGGAGACGACGGGTGAGTTTCAGGCAAACAGTGACAGTCAGAGCTTGGAAGAAAGAAATGAGAGACAAGTGCTGGACTATCCCGATGAAGTCACCCAAGACGCAAAGATTGGAGTTCAAAAGGCCGAAGCTACGGCCTTGGTCTGGTCCAGAACTGCCTTGTACGCAACATATGCCTGGTAAGTCTTCTGCGTTTCCTTCAAATAGACCAAGGCCATTGCTTCCGGATCATTTATCAACGAAGAAATGTAATAACTAACATTCTCACCGCCAGGATTTGGTTGTGTTTCTTCGTTCTGTCGATGCAATCGTCAATTAGCAGCAACGTGATGTATTACGCTTACGCAAACTTCGCCTCAGCCCCTCAAATCTCCCAAGCTTTCATTGTATCGACCATTGTTGGTGGAGTCCTTCAACTTCCCATTGCGAAGACCTTGAATCTATGGGGCCGCGCTGAGGGTTTCCTGACATTTCTGGTTGTCTTTATCCTTGGTCTCATTGTGATCGCCTCTTGCAATGGCCCGAATGGGTTTGCAGCGGGATACACCCTTTACTGGATCGGTTATACCGCCATGAATTTCATTTTGAGTGTCTTTGTCGCTGACGCATCTGGGCTTCGGAACCGAGCCTTTGTTTACGCTTTTATCGGGACGCCCTCAATCTGTACGGCCTTTACCGGCCCACTCGCTGCCCAGGCATTCATAACCCATTCTACCTGGCGTTGGGCTTATGGCTGCTTCGCTATCATCACCGTTGTCATCTTCGTACCTCTTGCTCTTGTCTTTAAGTTTTACCAACGTAAAGCAGAGAAGCTAAATCTTTTCATTCGGGTCCCAAGCGGTCGAACCACCGCACAATCTTTCGTTCATTACTTTCACGAGTTCGACATCATTGGCGCTTTCCTTCTTATGGCGGCCTTCATTTTATTTCTGTTGCCATTTAGCCTTAACACTTATGGCTTTACTGGATACTCCTCCGCGACCTTTATCGCCATGGTCATCATCGGGATCTTACTGTTCCCGGTCTTTGCCATTTGGGAGCGATTCTTTGCTAAGACCCCTTTCATTAAATGGGAGCTATTCAAAAAGCGTACGGTGGTAGGAGCCTGCGTTTTATCGGCTGTGATCTTCTTCAACTATTACACGTGGGATCAGTATTTTTACTATTACATCCAAGTCGTCTACAACCTCGATACCTCGAAGACCGGATACATGACACAGATATATGGTGTTGGATCGACCATCTGGGCTGTGCTTTTTGGAGTTGTGATCCGCCAGACTAAACACTTCAAGAAGTTGTGTCTTTTCTTTGGGGTCCCACTATTCGTACTTGGCGCGGCGCTGATGATTCATTTCCGCGGATCCCAAAGCAACATCGGGTACCTGGTCATGTGTCAAATATTCATTGCCTTTGGAGGTGGGACCTTGGTTATTGGTGATGAGATGGCTGTTATGGCTGCTGCGGACCGGGACGGTGTCCCATTGATGATCGCCATTATCAGTCTAGCCTCCAGCTTCGGGGGTGCGATTGGTTACGCCGTTGCCGTCGCCATTTATTCCAATACCTTCCCCCAGGCTTTGCTGAGTGCGCTTCCTGACTCTGCCAAGGCTGATTATGAAAAGATCTACCTTGGCGGCTCAGCAACTCAGCTTTTGTATCCTCCTGGCAGTGAAACAAGGATCGCAATCAACTATGCGTGGGCATACAGCCAAAAGTACCTGTGTATCGCAGCAGCAGCTATTGCAGTTCTTGCCTTCCCCGCAGTCGCCATATGGAAAAACTACAATGTCGATAGGAAGCAGGTGAAGGGTACTGTTATCTAGATAAGGGGGCCGTGTTTCAAGTTCGTTAGAAAGATGGATTGGCATAGAAAGAATAAAGAGCAATGTAGGAATCCCGCAGTGTCTTTTAAGCGCCTCGTCTAGACGAACATATTTCACCACGGGGGCTCTAGCCATGAGGTAATTATGATGGTAAAATCTTGCCTTGGGTAGACACGACTATTTGTAACAAACTTATTTTTTCATAAGCTTGGAAAAAGGCCACATTTCCACATAAGACACGAGGTCCTGTGCTGTGTTGGTATGTGAATCTACCCTGGAACTGGAACCGACAATGACCCCTGCATGAACTCGATCAATCTGTCTTGCAGGCTCAGAAAAACGCTTAGCATGACTCTACATATTTTTGAACAATCGATCATGCATGCGTCTACTATATTTACATCGTGTCTGTCTGTGCATACGAGGTGCAAGCCACGAGATCCGTCATCTGCAATTTCCAAAATTCAAGAAACGTTGCTTTCTTCGATTCATTTCTCAAAAAGGAACATGTGCTTGTTATGTAGGCTACCGCGCTATGCGGTAAAATCCCTGGAATTGCTTTGAAATGAGATCTTACCACAGGATCTCTTACGGCCACTAGTGTGGTAGCTTTGCATTAGTTCCCGAGATGGCCGCGCCTAGATGGGAAATCTGCTCAATTGCACTCACTGGTTTCCTTTTCTGGTAATTCAAGGCTGTGAAAGCATGAGAATGGGCTTGGCTCATTTCCCTTTTCTTGCTAGTTCTTACGTTAGGCTTAGTACTTCTTACGTGTTTTACGTACACGAGGGATGGTAGGATTGTCCAAACCCCTGCGTGATGACTTGAGAAAAACTGTATTCTTGCTGGTCGTGTGGTTTTTGATTGTGGTTTTAAGTATTCCGAGTTTTTTTTTTCTGGAAACGAACTGCGGATGTCTCACTTGGCATTGACTGATTACGCCCTTGCAATTGGTGCCTGCAAATTAGGAATAATTGGCAAATCAATTCCACAAAGACGGTGGAAGGACCGAAAATACGGCAAATACACTGCGAAACATTGGACTGTGTGTTCCTTTCAATGATGAGAATGACATAAACGGCAATTATGCATCAAAAGGGATATGTTGAACCAACTTTGCAGAGCACATGTAAGGGTCGCTCTATGTTCGGAAGGATGGCACGAGTACCACTTGCCATTTTCCGACCCTACAGCACATGGCGACAGGGCTCATGAAGAAATCTGTGGTGGGTCATTCTGTTGGCTTTCATCATTTGTGTGGCTTTTGCTGCCTTTCACACTCTTCCACTCGAGAAAACAAGCCGCGACAAAGGCGGCGATCATCAACGCCAGACTGACGCGATAGGTGTCTCGTAATCCACTCATGTAAGCCTGAATTACACCATCCAGCTGATCAAGTTCCTCCAATGTACTCAAAACATTCCTCATCTCGGTGGCCCCGGCACTGATAATCGCACTTGGATCAACACCGGTTGTATGGGCGGAAATCCCTGCTATTAATCCATTCTGGAAAACTGACTGGCCCACCGCGATGAAAATGGCACCACCCAGAGTCTGAAAGAACATGACAGCGGCTGTTCCAACTGGAATATCTTCTGGCTTCAAAACGGTCTGCACGGCGGTCATTGGGATCTGAAGACCAGCACCAATGCCCGCGCCAACCACAATTTGGTATCCGATCCATTGTCCATTAGAAATGTTGACGCTATACAGTGTCATAAGCCCCGCGCCGATGACGGCAATCGCGGTGCTGATGATCAAGAATGGTGTGTAATAGCCGACCGCAGTGACCAGTGCGCCCACCACCACAGATGAGACTACGGTGGCGAGCATAAATGGCAAAACCTGAAGTCCAGAAGTCATAGCAGAAGAGCCTTTGACGCTCTGGAAATAAATAGGAACATAGTACACAAGAAGGAAGAAGCCGCCGCTGAAGAAAAAAGCGAATAGCGCCGCAGACCAAATAGTACGCTGCTTGAGGATGGAGGGTGGTAAAGTTGCCCTTCCACTTTTTTCCACTTTCCCATTCTGCGTGTCTTGCTTGCTGAGATAGATCTGGAATCCGGCAAAGATGATTGCCAGCAGACCGAATCCCACAAAGAGTCCAATTATTTGAGAGCTTCCCCAGGAATAGGTATTGCCACCCCATTGTAGGGCCAGGATTAGACAGATGATAGCCGGGATGAGCAAGCTCGCACCCACCAGATCGAGCTCCTTTATTCGTTCCATGAACGGCATTCCTGACGCCGTGTCATTGCTCGGTAGACTGAGGACCAAGACAACAACTACCATGGAAACTCCTCCAACGGGAAGATTGATATAGAAGCACCATCTCCAAGAGGCACCGTCGGTGAACGCTCCACCAAGTAGTGGGCCTACAATCGAAGCAATTCCCCAGACCATGCCGTACACACCAAAAACGAGTGGTCTCTTTGCAAGGGGGACAGTCATGGAGATGATCACCAGAGCGCCGGAGAAGATACCCCCGACTCCAATGCCAGCAATCGCGCGGCCGACGATCAATACCGTACTAGAGGGAGCCACACCACAGATCAGGGATCCAATCTCAAAGATGCCAACCGCAGCCAAAAAAGACCATTTCACCTGAAGCAGCGTTAGATTGCCCTCTTGATTTCAGTATCAGGAGGATTTGCTCTTGACATACACTGAATATTCTATAGATTCGCCCGTATGAAGGCTGCAGCGCCGTCGAAGTTAAAAAGTAGGCACTGCCGTACCATGCGATATCGGATATACTCTTGAACTGATCGGTGATCTTTGGAATGGCCACTCCGATGATAGTCTGATCAAGAGCCACCAGAAAGGCTGCCAGATAAATTGCCAAGACAATTATGATAATTTTGCTCATTGAAGGATACTTCGGCTCTTCCGTGGATTCCGAATCCTCGATACTGGTCTGTTCACATTTCACCTGCTGGGCTTCCTTAGAGCAGGCTTCAGGATCTGAGGAACTGCAATTTTCACTCATGATGCTTGTAATTGCAGTGATTGGTGAAAGAATAGTTAGTCCCAGTGGGGTCTTTTCAAGGGCTTGAGTTTAAAGGTAGGAAAGGAGAAGCGAAGTGGCTGCAGACCTCGGGAGAAAATATTTTAAAGTGCACCACAAGACACAGAGACCAAATTGTCTCAATCTCATACTTAATCTTTATCACTGAAGTATTTGGGCTCCATTATCTCGGCTCAAAAGCCATAGACTAAGATTTCCTCTCGCGCCAATGGGTCTAGATGAAAACGAAACATGTCACAATGCCCTCAAACATGCTCTAGTGAGTACCTGCAGTGTGTCATCATTAAGAATAGCTTCTGTCGTACTCATCATTATCCCAATATAGTTAGTCTAACCGGGCAAAAACCTTCGCGACGTGGATTCTCAAATTCACGTTGTGGCGCCAATGGTGCCAAGGTCTTACGGGACCGGCTGATGCTATGCTTTCTTGGATTTGCGAACAAATTCTTTAAGTTAATTGCCCCTGTATCTCCACGTAGAACCGTAGCAAGCCGTGGTCACTCCAGGGTCGAAAGAGACTTAGTTATACCACGTGGGTGGTGGCACTTGAGGATTCCACGAATGTGAGCAATATACGCAGTTCCACCACAGGCATGAAAGAGCCCAGTCTGACTCAGATTATATGAATTGTGACTTGAGTCTTCTCGCTTAGACCACCTAGTAGCGTCGGGTAGATAGTCCCTGTTTTGTTGATACGGCTCCAATACCAGTCCCTATTGGCCCTATATGGCCTTTCGAAGGATAATTGCCTCAAATGTGCGCAACAGCTCCATGCATCAAATCCTTTATGCATTTCGGATTTCGAATAGTAATAGTAGTCTAGGAGTCTCTTGTTGACATGTCTCTTGGCATCCAAGAGAAATGATATCACTGGTCTCTGATTGGCAGAATTGATTCCGTTTGCAGATGCGGAGCATTCCCATGCTAATTTTTAGTAAGGCTTGAGATATGATAAATGAGTTTGACTTGCACTCGGCAGGTGCAAGCTCTCTTATTCCCACGTTCACCGACCTCGCTTGATTCAGCGTTCGTGGAGTGGTTTCTTTTTGCCCAATCCGGAATTTCGTTGGTTTCCGAGCCCTGATATACCATCCCGGGAGAGCTTTCCTGCATAGAGTCGCCATGGCTCCATTGGAAATTTATTCTGACCAATCCCCTAAAAGGCCAGCAGACAACCATACCAGGTCTGATGAGATCCTTCTGGGCGACTCCTTACTTCCCGCAAATAATGTCCAGGAGGTCTCGCGGCTCATTCTAGATGCTTTCCTCGCGAATGCTCTCAATAAGTTTGAGTATTCAGAAGACCATCTGGAGGGCTCTCAGACTGGTTTCCTTTCTGTCATCGCTCGGTATGTGGTCAAAGGAGAGCGGATACAAGCTTGTCTTCCAGCTTTCCCCTTCAAATCGGCCAACAAGGGGTACAAGGTGCTCGGTAGCCTGCCAGATAAGGCGGAGGAGCTGGCCCTTGAACGATTAAATACGTTGTGTCTGCGTATTCAGGAGATCTACGCTCCAGGTGCTGAGATTCTCATCATCTCAGATGGAATTACTTATAATGGTATGCGAACAGCCCCGGGGAATTCCCATTTCGGACGAAGACTAGTTACTAATTCCCCGAGCTTCATGATCTCAGACTTATTGTGCATCTCCGACCAGGAAACCTGGATATATGGCGAGGCTCTGCGTAAGATTGTTATCGAGAAAGGTTTCAACAACATTTCCTTCTCTAGAATCAGAGATCTTCTCGACTTTCCGCTCCCAGAGAAATTGACTGAGATTGTCTACGTGGCTAACTGCACCACATTCCGTCGCTTGCTCTTGAATAAGTACGGGAAGGACGATCTGGACATCGACCACGAAATTGCAACAGATCCAGATACGAAGTTGACATATCTTGGATACAAACGCTTCCTGGAGTCTGATCTCCAATACATCTTTCCTCGAGGGGAAAATCGGTCCGCACACAGCTATAAACGGGACTGCAAGTATGTGGCCAAGCAGATGCTCATAAGAGGATATGTAAGCAAGGGCTATCCACATACACTCATTTTCCGATCGCGAATTTTTATCTGATCTAGAGTGACAGGCATTTGCAGCAGCCATTCGGAATGCCTTCCCCAAACATCTGCGACTTTCAATCCATGAGTCCATCTGCGGTACGAAATTACCTATCAGCTTGCTGAATACAATGACTGGTTTCACAACCCCGTGGCACTGCAGTGTAGCCCAATTGGCCGATGGAAGATGGGTCAGTGGTCCCATGGGTGAGTTTAGCCAAGATAGCCGTCTTGAACTTGTTCATGTCGATGGCAAGCCCAGTCACTACCGAGAAAAGTCACACCATAAAACCAGGCTTCCTATCAGCGAGGAGAATGCGAGCTATCTCCAATGTGCCAAGTCGATCAGCATCAACCAATATAAGAATGGGGCCTTCCAAATGGCAAGACTTGCATCCTCATCCAGCGAAATCTCGCTCTCTTCATCTGAGGGTAGAATGCCAGACACTGCTTATACCACGCCAGAGATTCATTCAAATCGGCGATCTTCGTCTAGAAATTCTGGATTGAACATTACTTTCGACAAGGGCCTTGGTCATACAGCACGCGCAGAGGAGACGAAGAGTAATCTGTCAGTTCCCTATGGTCGAAGACTGATTCCTCAGATTATGGACAACCTTGCTGCTACTGAACCCGAGAGAACGGTATTCTCCCTCGCATCACTCTTCAATGGGTCTCTTGAACTCAAGCCTGTCTCGGCTCGGCTTTTCACCAGAGCAGTCAACAAAACCGCTTCTTGGCTTTGTCACCAGGTTGGCATTCCGAGCAAAATTCTACCTGTGGCCTACATTGGACCGCGTAGGTTTAACCGGCAGTCAAATTTCTTCAGACTGTATTATGCCTTGGATGCTGACTATATTCATTGATTCAGACGATCTGAGACATATCCTCTTGACATATGCATGTGTCAAGGTGGGCTATGCGGTAGGTCCACACCAGAATATGTGATACCAAATTGCGGGTTCTAACCTTCTTCTGGTAGGCCCTTTTTCTATCTCCCAAGAATAACGCCGACGCAGCTCTTGCAGTACTGGAGGGAACAGGTTGCAATATCTGGGTCAATGCAGTCGACGCTTCTCCTGCGACCTTGGTCAAAGAGGTTCTTCAAAAACGAGTGATGACTTCTTTGCAGCTTCCTTTACTCGATGAGCTTCTGGATGCCGACTTCACTGACGCCTTTCCATATACGAAGACATTTGAAGAGGCTATCAACGATCCATTCTGCTTCCTGCATACATCAGGAAGTACTGGGCTACCTAAGCCTATTCCTTGGTCTCACGGGTTGATCGGGACAATGGATGCAGTTAGATTACTACCACCAATCGGTGAAAATGCTGATCTGCTTCCATGGACCTCTGACTGGAACGAGGGGGATAAGATATACTCCTCATTCCCAATGAGTCATGTGAGTAAACTACTCTTCTGTGTTGCTCTGCGCTTTTATTTCGGTATTGAAGATCTCCAGGCTGACTGAAGTGTTAACAGGGTGCTGGTATTATCATGGATATCCTGATGCCTGCACTTTTCAATCTTCATTGTGTCATAGGACCAGTTGGTGTTTTGCCAAATCTCAATCTCGTTGAAAGATTGGCCCTGGATGCGAAAATTGATATATGGAGTATGGTTCCATCTCTTGTCGATGAGTTGGGTGAAACCCCCGAAATTCTGGCAAAGCTCCAGCCGAGCAAGTTTATCTGTGCATCTGGCGGTCCTGTCAGCCCCATCAGCGCTAGTAAGGTGAATGAGGTTGTGAGGGTGCTTAATTTGACAGGCACTACCGAGGGCCTTTTCATTGGAAATTTAAAGACATCACGAGAAGACTGGTTCTGGTTTTGCTTCCACCCCTACTCTGGCTTCGAATTCAAAGAGCTTGAAACGGATACCTATGAGCACTGGGTGCATCGCAACGAGAATTGGTCTCTCTTTCAAGGCATCTTTCACACTTTTCCAGACAAGGATTCGATCAACTTCAAAGACCTGTACATCAGACACCCTACCAAGCCCAATCTATGGGCCTTCAAGGGAAGAAGTGATGATCTTGTTGTTTTATCAAATGGGTACAAGATTGCGCCACTGGAGACGGAGGCATTTGTTACCACGCACCCAGCCATCAATGGATGTCTTATTTTCGGAACCGGAAAGCCTCAAGCCGGGCTACTCGTTGAGCTGAAGGACCCATCAAACAAGCCACCCGAGCTTGTGGACAGTATCTGGCAAACAATTCAGAAGGCGAACTCTATGTCACGACACAAAAATCAGTTACTAAGAGATTTCGTCACTTTCACACTATCTGACAAGCCCTTTCTCCGAACGGATAAGGGAACTGTGAAAAGATCAGCCACTTTAGCATTATATGCTGACTACATTGATCGCTTTTACGGTTCTCGCAGTGATGATCTGAGTGAGACTGTAAATCTTGATATGACCTCTGACAACGCCGTGCAGGGCTCGATCCGCACAATACTTACCTCTTCGCTCCCTGAAGCCCAAGTCGCCCTTCCAGATGCAGATCTCTTTGCACTTGGGCTTGACTCACTCGGTGTTTTTGCAACTGTTAAGAGGATTCGAGTGGCTTCAGGCCTGGGTGAGAAGATCGCTCCTCGACACATTTATGCGAATCCGACAATTGCGAGCCTTGCCGACACTGTCACCGTCTTAATGGCCAGGCTACAGAGTGGCAAAGTCAGTATGCCATTAGAAACGATACGGGATGATGCCTCGCGGATGAAGGTCATGATTGCCCAGCACAAGGCGCGCCAGTCATTCCGCTTGAATGCCTTCGACTATGTCAATCCCAACCACGGTATGGGTATTGTCCTCTACTTCTCTATTCATGAGGAGATCTCATTTGAGCAAGTTTTTGCAAACCTTCAACAGGGACTTAACCGGACATTTGAGATGATACCAGCTCTCAGTGGCAAAATGATGTACTGCTCGGAGCAGGAAATTGGGTACACTAAAGGAGACATCTGCGTGACAATCCCGCCATTGTCCATGGCGGCCTCTGCACAGGACCGACTCGTGTACAAGGACCTCTCGGATATCGTTCCATCTTTTGAGAAACTGAGAGAAGCTGGCTTTCCCCCTTCCGCTTTCAAAGACAGTCTCGTTCTGCGAGACGATCCATTCCCACAATTTCCTGCAGACATTTTCTCTGGCCAAGTGAATTTTGTCTCCGGTGGCTGTATTGTCGCGGTAGATCTCAATCACTGCTGCCTCGATGGACTGGGAGCCATGGTCGTACTCAAGGCTTGGGCAGAAAACTGCAGATATCTGCAAGGTGACCACACTGCAACTTGCAGCTGGTATGACCCAGAAAGCTTTAATCACAGCTTACCGGAGATCATTCATGAGCAAGAAGGATGGAATCGACCGGTAGAGGAAATTGATCCCGGAACTTGGGGATTCTTGCCATTCTTTCCACCTGACGACAACAGAAGCACCAAAGGCGCTTCAGTTCACGACGCCACGTCCATTACCAAGAGCCATACGCTACCACCTGCACCTGAATTCATTTTGCACAATGTCTGGCCCCTCCCCCGCGCTGAAAGATGTCTTAAAACAACGATTTTCTTGATTAGACCCGAGAAGCTTGAGAAAATGAAGCAAGAGGTCATGGCCGATCCCGAAGCCAAGGGAGTCATCACATCAATCAGTGACATTGTGCAAGCCTTCCTGTGGAGAGCTGCCATCAGAGTGCGATATCGGGTTGCCAGGGAGATCCGAAAGCGGACTTTTGGACCTGAAGAGATGTCCATTCTTGAGTTACCTACCGATGGCCGCCCATTTTTCTCTTCCCTCTTGCCCTCAACATATATGGGAAGTCTTCTCATCCTCAGCCGATCAACCATGCCAATCGAGACACTCTGTTCTGGTGAGACTAGTATAGGCCGCGTCGCTTACCTGCTCCGTCAGTCTGCTGCACGCATCACCCCTTCAGTTGTGCACGATGCGTTTTCGATTCTGCAGTCTCTGCCAGATCATAGTCGATTCTCTACTGCTAATATGGGCATTGAGCACATGCACGCCATGATCTCCAACATGATGCTATTCCCGACAAATGAAGTGTGCTTTGGAGACGCATTTTTTGCCAATCGAGGACAGCCGGAATCTTTAAGGCCACAGCTTGAACGCGGAAATGGGCGTTTTCGATTCCTGGTAATATTCCCCACAAGGAAAGACGGGGGTGTTGAGCTTGCGTTGGGCACTCACCCAGAGGAGTTGGACCTGTTCCAGGCGGATGAGGATTTCACAAAGTACGCAACACTTGTAGATACTTGTTGCTAATTTCTCATTTCTGTATCTTACCAAATTCAGATTTCATTTGTGATGTACTATTCCAAAACATGGTTATCAACGACCTTTCTAGTTAGCTCTGTCATTTCAAGGTTGATCTGGTCGCCAGAGAAATTCTCTTCAACGCCCAATGGACTTTCATTCTCTACATGGGAGGCTGCTGGACAACTTTACTAGAGTCTGTGCATTTGGTTCTGACTTATATGATTATTTCCCACGTCTAATCAATGTCGTGCCCACTTTTTTCTCCCTATATCTGGTTATCCAATTCGTGCAAAACATGGTCTCGGATCAGGGAAGATATGATGCTCGAGTGACTACTCAAATTTGCATTTCCTAATTGCTATCTCAATGTCAATGACGATAGCCATAATGCCAATCTGGCGTCGCAATATCTTCCCGAATCTTGTAAACGCTCTCTGCCTCTTCTAAAATGTTCATATCAACATCGACGATCTTCATACCCTCTTCGCTGTTACCAAATCTCTCAATGCAGCCCAAGAAAGGCAGGGCCACTTGTGAAAGCCCCGCAAACCCCTCTTTCTCAGGTCCAGCTACATTGCAGAACACAACCGCACAGGTGTTTTCAAAGGCTCGGCTAACAACTGCCGCATCTAGGAACACTCCTTCGGACTTGGGGTTCCTCTTCATACCGATATCTGAAGCATCACTATATTTCCAATATGCAGGCACAATTATCATCTTGGCTCCCTGTATGATAAGCTCCCGGAAAGCCTCCGGGAATGCAAGGTCCCAGCAGATAACCATCCCGACTTTGCCCAAGGGTGTGTCAAAGGCGATATGCCGAGTATCCTTCTCGGAAGGCTTGACATAAGGTCTTTCGGGATGCCAGAGATTCTTCTTCTCGTATCTGCCACATATAAGCCCATTGTTGTCAATAAAATAAGTGGCGTTGACTATCGTATTGTCATCGTGCAGTTCGGAGAAGGAGCCAGGCACCACGCATATATTGCATTCCTTCGCTAATGCGCAGTATGCATTAAGGTATTTCTTCCAATCTGCGCATTTTTGCCGAGCAGCAGAATCATGGCCAGTGACAAAATCGCCCAAATGATATTCTGGAAGGACAGCTAGCTGCGCTCCCGCGGCGGCAGCTTCACGAATGAAAGCTATGGCCCGAGCATGGTTGGGCTCTAATTCATTTGGCTTGTTCACGCAGTTTTAGTACTCCGTTTTACGAAGTCTTTTCCAACAATTGTCGAGGACACACCTTGGGATAGAACTGTATAATAGCAATTTTATGGTTCGCCATGGAGAAGGTTCTTATATTGGTCAGAAAGGTTGGGTTGTTGACTGAAGATATCTTTGAAAGTAAGTCACAAGAGGAGAGGATTTATATAGTTACGGATAGGTTACCCGACTTACGTACTATACTCAACATCCCCGCACTCAACCGAGCTGCCTAATTGGGAAATTAGAGGCGCGTAGGTCGGTTCACAATTGCAGTGGTGTGGATCACGTAACAATCCACAAAAGGTTTGTGAAGAGATAATTTGAAATATGCATGTACTAGTCGGCGCGGCGCATCTCACATCATACAATTGGCTCTATTAATTAACTCTTCGCATAGACCTTCCCCTTGCAGCGATTCGGAAGCTAATAGATCTGCTATGCTACCATTCGTAATGCTTGCTTACCTAAATACGGTCTTGTCGTAGCATAACCACCATAATTAACTTTGTCGCTTCGCTTCAATTATTGAATCGACCTTTATCAGCAAAACTTTGAATTATGTTCAGCCCTGCTATGAAGAGCCTCGTCGACAGTCTTCGGATGAGCCGATACAATCTTCGGGTGGACCGAAACGGCCTGCGGGTGGGCCGAAAAGCATGTGGCTTCACGTCAGTTCCTGCGGTATTTCCGCTGCATTATTATTTGCTAGACTTCTTTCATAGAGCTTAGGCTTTCTATAAAGTAAAAATACATTAAATAACAGCCAAGGCTCTTTGCAGCTGATAGGTAAATCCTTACAAGACAATGGGTGAATTTATCGACATCGTGACGACGGCGGATCCAGATATTGAAGCGCCGTGCAGCGAAGACATTAACGGCGTTTTCTACGCACCTGGAACCATTTTGCTGGAAAATATCGGTATGTGAGCATTGTTGGAGATATCACCATTATGAAATTGACTGTTACCATCTACTACTAATTACTGAATCTCATCTGCTAGGTGCTAGCTCTGTTATTTTGCAACCTAGGCCAACCGTAGACCCTAATGACCCCTTGGTGGGACTTCTCATACGTTTGATGCTTGGTTATCATGCTGACAATTTCCAAGAATTGGTCCACAGCTAGAAAGTCCCTAAACTTTGGGATCACCGCGTTCTACACTCTTCTGATTTTTGGCCTGTCCGTCAATCCGGTACCAATATTTTGTTTGGTGCTTGATGACTACATTACTGATCGCACTGCAGAATTGATATTGGCCCCGTAGTATGGCAAGACTTTCAGAGCCTCCTGGGCATAACTTACCCCGAGCTTAACGATCAATACGCCGTGAATTGTGCCTCCCTCGGCATCGGTTCAATTATACTAATTCCATTGGGACTGAAATTTGGCCGAAGACCTGTTTACCTCTTAACGGCGCTGATCGTCTTCATCACGGCGATATGGCAGGCCGTTCTACGGGACTTCAAAAATATGGTAGCCGTTCAGGTCTTCAATGGGTTTGCATGCGCCGTGGGTTGGACTTTAGTGCCTATCACAGTATGTGAACTTACTGCTTCTTATTGCATAACTACGTCGCTGATAGAAAGTTCAGATCACAGACCTGTTTTTCGTCCACCAACGAGGACGTGTAAACGCTATATACCAACTCATGCTTAATGGAGGGGTATGATTAGACATCTTTCTCGGTCGATACAGCTCAATACATGTTTACGCATACTAACTATCCACCTATAGACATTTCTAGCACCAGTTGCTGCTGGATATATTGCAGATGCACAAGGATGGCCGTGGATCTTCTGGTGGACTGCAATTTTCCTCGCTGTGAACCTAGTGCTCTTCCTATTCTTCTTCGAGGAGTCCAAGTTCAATTTTTCCAGCATTGCCAATGCAATCCCACACACTCCCGGACCTCCCATGAGAACAAAAGCGAGCGATGCATATAACCATGAGTCGACTGACCGAATTGATCATGGCATTACAGTGAAGACATATTGGCAACGTATGGCACTTCTCACCAGAACACCCAGCGACCAAACCCGGTATCTGAAACAACTATACGAACCAGTTATTGTGTTGTTGATGTTTCCAGCGGTAACCTACGTGACGTTATCCTATAGCTCGCTTCTGGTCTGGTTTACTGTAATCGCGACCACACAGTCGGAATTTTTTGCACTTGAGCCCTATAATTTCGGCACCGCGGAAATCGGCTTGTTGAACTTTTCACCGTTCATCGGAGCAGTGTTTGGGTGTTTATGGGGAGGTCCAATCAGTGACTGGTCTATTCAGCGGCTCTCCATACGTAATAATGGTGTCTACGAACCAGAAATGCGACTCTATATTGCCATACTACCGGCATTGATCGGACCGGCGGGTCTTTTGCTTTACGGCTGTGGTCTAGCAAAGGTGACCCAATGATGTTTCTTTCCCCGTGTCGCGAAGACAGCCTCATTATCACTGACACTTCTTGCTAGGGTATGCCATGGATTTGGCCGTGTCTTGGATCCGGTCTCTATGGCTTTAGCATGGCGGGACTTCTTCCAATTTCGCTTACGTTCCTGATAGATTCTTACTCTAAGGTGGGTTTCCCATAAGGCTCAATTCCTGTGTAGTATAAGTCAATTCTAACTGAACTACCGCAAGATCATCGGAAGTGCGTTGGTAGGTGTGAATTTTGTCCAGTATATGTTCGCCACCATTGTGATTTTCACGTTGGACCCCTGGATTGAGGGAATGGGACTTCAGAACACGTTTGTCTTGATTGGATGCCTTGCGCTTCTGATTAATCTGCTATTCATTCCGATGATCTGGTATGGGAAGCAATGGCGGATCGCTTGTAAAGGGAGATATGAGAAGATGGCGGTGCGACTTGTGGCAGAGCGAACCTGAAACCCCCACTTTCGGCCTGTCATGAAGAGAGAACAGAATACGGGGAAGTGGATATCCGCTGCATTCTAAGATCTAAAAATTCTCCACCAATGAAGTCCAAGGAAATGATCCGCGTTCCGGCACCTTTCAAGCTGCTGCCTTTCTGCTGACCACGACAACATTTGAACACATATTTCAACGTTTCTATTATGAGCTTCACAAACCCCATAATACCGGGTTTCAACCCCGATCCTTCAATTATTCGAGTAGACCAGGATTTCTTTCTGATCACCTCCACCTTTGAATACTTCCCAGGGATTCCAATCTACCACAGCCGCGATTTAATTCAGTGGAAATTGATCGGTCACGTATTGACAAGACCCAGCCAGCTTCAAATAAGCACCCCTGAGCCAGGAGGTGGTGTATGGGCGCCAACGTTGCGTTACCACAAAGGGGTGTTTTACGTGGCAGCTGCCAGTTTTTCCCGCTACCGACCCCAGGAAGATGATCGAGTCTGGCCACTAGGATTCTATGTTCGAACTACCGATATCTGGGATGACTCTACATGGTCGGACCCTGTGTATTTTGATCAAGTGGGATTCGATCAGGATGTAAGCTTTGCAAACTTTGACAGCAGAATTACAGGTGTTAATATCTTTTACAGCTATTTTGGGACGCAGATGGCACAGTGTATCTTTCGACCACTTATCGAAAGCTTGAACGAACTCCGAATGCCAACATCAAGGACTTTGCAGTGCACATATGCACCGTGAATCTGGACACGGGCCATTCTACATCCGAGCCGAAGTTGATTCGCGAATCAGCTTCGGGAGTCGCAGAGGGTTCCCACATTTTCAAACGCGGTCGCTACTACTATTTGTTTACTGCTGAGGGGGGCACGGATAGTGGACATTGTGAATGGGTGAGTCGAAGTTCTCATGGCCCACTTGGACCTTGGGAGCTTGGCCCGAATAATCCACTTTGGCGGAATGGAACAGAAGATGAGGTGCAAAACACAGGTCATGTTGATCTAGTTGAAGATGCTCAGGGTCAGTGGTGGGCGGTTCTGCTCGGAGTCCGACCTGTCCAGCGTGGGCACGAATGGGAGAAATCTGTCCTAGGTATTTACAAGCATGGTCTGCCGTTGAGCCATCTATTAACTTTACCACAGGTCGTGAGACTTTCCTTGTTCCGGTGAATTGGGAGAATGACTGGCCAGTGATTGACGGGGAAAAGATCAGGCTCCAAATGACAGGGCCTGGACTCTACCATCATGCAACGCCGGTCTCCTGGAAGGACGAGTTTTCGAGCCCTCAATTACAGCTAGGCTGGTATAGAAAGAGTGAGATACTTTATTCTTGAATGTTGCCTTAACTAATTTATAAAGATACCCCCTTGATAACCGACTACTCCCTTACCGAACGCATTAATCACCTCCGACTCTATGGTGGCCCTTACAATCTGTCTGTTCCTGCTTGTCCCACACTGTTCTTGCGCAAACAGATCCATCGCTTTTGTACCTGGGAAACAAAATTGTCCTTCCATCCAGACTCGGAACATACCGAGGCAGGGACAGTACTGTGGTGGAATTATTTCACTTACATCAGCCTGGGCATTCGGAAGCGTGGTGAAAATCGAATCCTTCAGTTCCGGCAATCCGGTGGATCTCTCCTAGATCATACGCTCTCCTCGGCATCAGAAGTAGTACTCGTGATAGAATGCGGTGATCAATATCGGTTTGGATATCGTGAATCAACGGATCCTGATATCACTTGGATTGGCACGGTCGACAACGTAACGGCGGCTAAATCACCAAATTTAGGAGCAGCATATACAGGAATGATGCTTGGACTGTATGCATTTGGCGAACGGCAAAGATCCATGACCCCTGCAGACTTTGCGTATGCCCAATTTCGATAGAACAAAGCAGTCTAATGGAAGCGTATTGTTTGACTGTGATGGACTTATCTCTAATTATGACTCAATATGAGTTTGGTTGTTTAGAAGATTTAGAAGAATGACAAATGGCGACTACCATCTGGTTACACATTCAGATTGCAATTAATGCCGAGTCTAAATCAAAAAGTACATAGCGCCATCTCGCGACGTGCTGATATGGGAGAGGCCGAGCTATTGCAAAAGAAGGACAAAAATGGCCAACCCGAGGGCCGAAAGACTGCCCGAGAAGGCTTTTGAGCCGACATTGGACAGAACGACAGTAGAGGTGGGCTTGGGCGGGGAAGTTGGGGGCGAAGTAGCAGTGGTCGTTTTTTCCACCCCCACCTTCGTAAAAGATGATGTACAGGAAGTGTGGGCATGGTGTGAAGTGGAAGATTTGCTGGCTGGGTTGCCAGTCACCAGACTGACAACGGTGGTGGATGCATCCGTATGGGTACTGAAGCCCACTTGCGGGACCGTCACCGTGTGGGTAGACCAGGTAATAGTCGTGCAAGGAGTCTCATATGCCGAGGTGGTCGCGGCAATCGGGCCTGTAGGCGAAGGAGCACCGGTCACATGTTGAGCAGGGATACTGTTTGATGATGTGCTGGTTGGAACAATACTTATGATAGCGGGATTTTGGGGAACGTAAGGGGCGCAAATTCCGGCATAATAGGCGAGTGCAGAATCGGTTTGCTGTTGGGAGCTGCTCCAAGCGTGTACGCAAGAGTTGAACTTCTCGGTAAACTCAGACGAGGGGCAGAAGCACGCAGCATCACTGTTGGAGGCACACTTGGGGACAGAGAGCCAGGTGTTCAAGCACTTAGGTACCAGATCGGGGCATGGGGGAGGACTGGGCGAGCTTGTCACAGCCGATGTGGTAACGGGCAGCGGGGCAGTCGTTTGCAGGTGCTGCTTGACAGATTCAGTAGCAGTGGTATGCTCAGCAGCAGTGGTATGCTCAGCAGCAGTGGCATGCTCAGGACAATCGGTCACAGAAGATGGGCATTGGGTCACAGTAATAACACGGGTAATCCATACGACTGGAACTGTGACCAGAGGGGGCTCTGTAGTGGCAATAGACATTGTCACCACACTGGTTGTGGGCTTGTGTGATTCACTAGTTGAGGGCTTGTGTGATTCACTAGTTGAGGGCTTGTGTGATTCACTGGTTGATGGCCTGTGTGATTCAACTGGAACTGTGGGTACAAATACCGCAGATGTCGAAGAAGACGGAGGCGCAACGAGAGGACCTGCAGGCTTTGGTCCAGCAGAGCAGTCAAAGCCCATCTGATGCAATTCCATATCAACATCACCAACCTGATCCAACACAGAGAGTTCAAACTTGACTGAAACTGCACCGCCACATTGCTCGTTCACAACGTCGCTTCCCATGGGGGAAGTTGAGGCATACTGGCGGCAGGTGGAGCCATCTGCCAAACGATAGGTCATAATGAGATCCACGTTCCGTGACGTGGTGATGTGGAATTTCCGGACGGAGAACGGAGCCTGCTCGGCATCGATCTGCAGCTGCCAGTCATCATCTCGGGAGAATACTCCCTCGATACATTTGCCCTTTTCAACGTTAGAATAAGTCGTGTGATCAGGCACTGTCTCTACTTACTCCTGAGGCACGGCAGCCATCCTTGGGCGCGAAGCCGTTGAAGCTGAACCCCTCATAGCTCCAGTTATCCCCGTTGGCCAATTCAGACCAGTCAAATCCAGACTCTTGTGCCGCAGAGCAATGGTTATCGGTATTTTCCGGGCTTGGATAGCAGAAATCAGTACCCCACCACTGATTCATGTTAGTAAAAGTCCTCAAGGGTGCAACGCCTGCGTATCTCAAAAAGAACTCACAAGACCACTTGGATGGGCGAGAGCCGCAGCACTCAAAAGCACGACGGATCCAATGAACTTCATCTTGGATGAGCGCAGTGGTTTTCTTTGCAAGTGAAATTGCGAGAATTAACGAAAGACAGCAATGGATGAATATTAAAGATCTTATAGGAGAATAATGGGTCTCACGACGAGACAAAGGAGAGACGGTGAAGCAAAAAGGCGAATTTGTCGAGTTGTCGAGTTGTCGATTTGTTTGTTGATTCAAGTCGGCTACGGCGAGATGGAAGGCTTTTAAATCCTGCAGATGTGACGCATGAAAGCCATCAAACTTCCTTGGTATCAATAAGAGGCAAGAAAGCTCAACGAATGATTGGCTAATGTGTTTGTTTACCACTGAATTCATGTTGTCAACACAAATCATTCCGCAGAATGTGATGGTAACAGCCGCAACTTTAGCCTGGACCAACTTCTAATATCCTCAAGTTCAAAAGTCAAGAGATCATACGCGAAGATCATACCAATCATGAAGACTAGCTCAACCTCCACGTGATGTATCGCTCCTCATCCCTTGATCAAGCTTAATCGGGCCGCTGGAATGTCACTGATGCCAATCACAAAAAGCGGACCTTAAAGCCCTGGAATATTCCGTGCCGCATTCTGTACGGTCCCTTGCCTCGCTCTCGGCAACGCATTTGAGTGGCAACATGAGCTGTGTTGTGAAATTCAGGGTCTCGATATCCGGCGCTGTGGCATTCTACGTCATGGTGGAAATTACACAAGAACAAGAAGGTGGGTGCTGGAATGTCCCTGACTGGATTTCTTCTCAATATGTGACATTGATGTCTCCTGTGTCGCTTTTTGTGTGTGGTGGCTGTTCCTCGGATTGTAAACACCCACGGCCAAATGTATCACGACTGTTCGATCACGATGTTGATCATCGGTGTCGAATCTGTCAGTTCCGGGGTCCAATTGGGCCCTGCAGGTCCGTAGCGTATGGGCCATGAAATGGCATTTCTTTCGAAGGATTGAAATTCGATCAAGACAGGTTGATCACGTATCAAGCATGGTGTGTGCGTGTTAACTGTGGAGAATATCGGCGTTCGATAGCGACATGAGCAGAAAGACTGTTAGCTTGCTTTCACCTGATAGACCATCAGGTTTGGTCTCAACAGCATACACTGTCACAGAGACTGGGTGCCGAAAGAATCGGGGGGTGCTTGCGGTAAGAAAGGCGCGAAAGTGAAAGTGACAGACTAGTGTGAACAGGAGAAACACAATTCAATGGTTGATTTCCAGAAATCATTCGCTCTGGTATGACTACTCCGATTGGTTCGAGTCTTGCTTGAGCCCTTCACTTTCATTTTCTTTATATCGTGCCTAGGGTGTTAACCACCGAAAGCAATTCAGATCTGGCTAAGTAACAGCTGAATATTGCCTAAAGAGAAGCGCAAAAGGAAGGGAAAGGAAAATGCATTTTCCGCGACCCAAATCATGGCCTCATCAATTGTAACGAGACAATCGTCCTCGGCTTGGTGCTTACTTTGTGCATGATTCATTTCCCGAGCGTGGGTCTTAATTCTCAAATCTGTTTACCCCATTGGTTCATGCTAAAATAGCCTCATGCACCAAACCTTGGCATTTAATAAAAAATCTCCGCACTTACCCGAGCTGAATATTTGCACATCAATGCATGGGCAGAAAACTCAGGTTAGCACGCCGTGGCTTGTATTGCAACAGCTGATAACCCTCTTTCAGTACAATCTGTTTGCCCGAGGGCAGAGATTTGAAGGTAATTCGTTCAAAGGAGAGGGAAATCCGACAACCGGAGCTAAAGACGCACTATGCTAGCTAGGCGAGCAAAATCCCCCTCCCAGCCAATCAATATACTGATTGAATGCATTCACAACCGAGTTTGGTGAAGCTTAATAAAATCAGTCGTACCTCCGATGCAGGTCATCGTCAATTTAGGTTAGAGGTAAGCCGAGCCCCTGGCTAGCTCATTTATTGCCATGGTCCACGCGTTCTCGAGTCGGTTTAGGGCTTAGTCAAATGGATTGCGATCAATCATTTTTGCTGGAAGATTGGAAGGAAGGCTACATCTAGGTTTCGGCAGGAATTAATGAGTCAAAGGAAATAAGCAGGACGCGTAATGAGGTTATATTGTGGCTCTCAGGTGGGAACAGACTTCACATACATAAAGCAACCATACATATTGAAAGTAAATGAACATTCCAAGGTTTTCTTTCATATCAGCAAGCAGCCTAGATCCCACCATCATGAAGTTCCCGAACGTCACTCTTCTCGTCATTGGACTGGGTTCATCTCTGGTCCAGTCACAGGGATATTCTTCTGAATGCACGGATTTATCTCTGATTGATTCTTGGCTGATCGGCACTTGTCCCACGGACGATGGGACGGGGGAGATCACAAGTAGTGTGTATCTTCCCAATAAGATTGAGAATAGCCAGGGCACTCTTAAGGTATGTTGGGAATATTAGTCTATCTTGAAAGACGTACTGCTCAGCTAACACACTTGTATTGGTAGTGGAAAACCGAGTGAGTATTGACATGCACCGTCCTTCGCCTCGATTGAACTTCAATAACCGGTATTCCTCTGCAGTGGCGCTTATTGGGATTCATGTGACGACTGTGAGCTCGTTGATAGTGGATCTACTCTGCAATGCTACTGCGATGGCACGTACTCATCCGAAGATGGAACCACCACTTTAGACCTGGGTAAGAGAAAGGCCAAACATTATCACATTACGTCACAGTATTGATTTCCCATAGAGACGTACATTGCCAACTATGATGGGCACCTCCTGTCCAACTTGACGGGAGCCATCACCTCGATCCCCGCAAATTCCTCCTATGCAGTCCCGACCAGCTTCGATGTCGAGCTGGAATTAAGCGGTGAGAATAACACCTGCTCCCTTCTGGGCGCGTATCTCACCCTGAATGACCCCACGGACTGTTACTATCTCAACCTTGGGGGAGAATATTCTTGGGCGTGCGGCACATCAGTCGATAACGAGGGCTGGGAGATTGTAGGCTTTGCGGCCGAGGACTGCTCGGGCGATGCGGTGGCGACCTTCACCCCTAGCAATGTCGATACTTGCTTGACCTTCTCGACCGGAGTGCAAGGTTTCTCAATCACTCCTTTGTGGAACGCAGACTAGGAGTGCCGCCGGCATGGCATAGTTCGCCCAGGTGTTAGCGTCAGCGATAGCCAATTGACTTGGAGACAGTCATTTGGAATACATGGTGCAAGCCCAGAGGAAGATAATTTAGTCTTATAAGATGGGGCCTCAGTGTTCCGGATATAGTGGAGAGGGCGAGCGAAATATTCAAGTACCATGTTATTATCAATCATCACTTTCTTTTCATTATCGTTATTTACTTCTTTGTGAGATTTTTGGTTGTCGCTCCGGATAGACGCACCGATTATCCTTGCGCAACGAGGTTGAATCCCATTATCAGTAGTACTCGGGGAGTCCCAGACTGGAGAAGTCAGGCACATCATCCCCGCACTTGAAAGAAGGTGAATATGCTTTATCTGGCAAGAATCCCCCCTTCCACGCGGTACGATAGCTCCACTGTGCTGCGGATTCAGTACGCCAGGTCCAGTAGAACCAGCCCATGGCAGTCTCAAAAACAGACATTTGGGCTTCGGCATAGTAGAGGAGCCATTTTTTGTATGCGTCCGAGTATTCGGAGACGTCGGCGTTGGCATTGGCACAGCTACATGTGCCCTCGCTGGCAGTGGGACAATACTGCGTTGAGGAGCTCGTGTCATATGTTCCTTCCCACCGTGTACCGCGACCGACGTTGTTCAGATATTCCGCGCAGTCAGTGTCAGCTTGGGACCATTCGCCACATATCGTGGGGCCCCATCCGGAGCTGGTGCTGTTAATGGCCTCAATCATAGTATACCAGCTGCTGCAGATAAGCTCAATCTTGGCTGTGTGGTTAAGCACAATCTCGCCGGTGTTGAAGGTGGTATATTGGTGCGTGTCCAGGTACATGTTATCCGGGTGATCCTTGAACATTGCGTCCCATTTGCCCAGATTCAGAAACCCGTCATGGAACACGATGGTGGCATTCACACCGTTCTTTCGGACTAGTTTGGCTGTCTGATTGTTCCAATCCAGGACTTCTTCCACAGATAGAGAAAGCATGAGCGGTTCATTGACAATACCATACATCGTCACAATATTTTTGTATCGGTCTTGGGCAAAGAACGTCGAGAGTTGATCATGAATCTCCAAACTTCGATTAGCGTTCAACTCCCCGTCTGTTCCATTCAACCAGCGGATTAATCCTTGATGGCCACTATGTTGCCATCCGTTTTGGCTACCGGGAACGCCGTGGAGATCGAGTTTAATTCGGAGTCCATATTTGCGGCAATACTCAATTGCACGCAGCAGGTATCGCCAGGAGATTTTTGCCACGTAGGGATCACCGTCATACACCTTCACTGCCCAGTAGGAGTATTGGATACGCACATGGTCCAGACCTGCTTCTTTGATTTCGGCAAAGTCCTGCTCCGTATAAAAGGTGGCATAATGTTTTTCGATGGTGGCAGCGGCGTTAGAGCCCAATTGCTCACTCAAGGTCCACTCGTCAACGATACCCTCATCGGACGAGTAGGTATCAAACAAAGATGGCACAATCCATGGCTCAATGGACAGCCATCCGCCAATGTTGACTCCTCGAATAGGCTGTGAACCATAGGGAAACGCTTCATTCAACGGCGGCACGTTGTCGTTAGGTCTGGCAGAATCATCCCACGAGGAGTTGAGACCCATGATGTACAGACCACCAATAGTTTCGTTTGTAAAGGTAACATTAAACCCTTCGGTCTCATACCAAGTAAAGGGATCGAGGACGGTTCCTTGTGCATATGACTAATAATCGGGTCAGTTTCATTATTCGCCTCCCGTGCATAAAGGGCGAAACTCACAGGAATGCTATCCCGGCTGATGGTGTCCAAATTGGCAGTCAGGTTGCTCGAGGAGCTTGACGAGCCCGAAGAGGAAGAGGACGAGCCTGTTGTTTTCTTCTGTGATTCAATGACTGCGACTGGGACGATAATGGCAAGCAACAGCAAGATTCCCGCCATCGTTCCAATCCAGATGCGCTTTTTCCTGGACCATGAATCCCAAAACTTCCAAAATGGCCGTCGCTCAGTACTTTCATAGCTCCCTTCCCAACCATTTTCGTATTTCCATGCCTGTCCCATCGCAGGTCCACCACCGCCACGACGACGGACATTCATATCCGGGCTGTGACCTGCTTCCAAATAGGCCCCAGATACGACTCTAGCTCCAGACTGATGTCTTGGCCTTCCCTCAAGGACATCAGCTCCGAGGGCACCGGCTCCTGCCCCTAAAGCGGCTCTTTTCCGTTGGCGACGCTCTCTGCGGTCGTGCTCTTCATCCGGGTGCCTGGGTCTTTCCCGCGCTCGCTCTCGTTCTCGTTGGCGACGCTCCCATTGCTCTGGTAAGTCCTCCATCTCGTGCTCAGAGGTCTCTCGGGCCAATGCATCTGCAGTAAGTAAATGGGAAGCACTGCCTGTCGACTCCATGCTCTGATGTTTCTTCTCAAAAGCCCCCGCAGCAGCAGCTTCCATATTCCGCTCTCGCTGTCTTTCTCTTTCGCGCCGATCTCTTCGCCTTTGTCTTCTCGCCTCTGCATCAACATCGAGTTCCCTTGTCCGGTCTCTGTCCCGATGTCTTCGCTCTCTCACTTCTTTTGTAGGACTCCCTTCCCCCTCCACAAACTCTCTCCTTCGCCGATGCCCATCGCGATCCCGCTCCCGATCCCGTTTCTTGATAGGCGATGTAGCCGGCGACTCTTTTGCCTTGCTTCCCTCCTCCTCCCTCCGTCTCCGTCTCCGCTCTCTGCGCCTCCGTTCTTCTTCGTATGCATCACTTCCATCTCGCTCCTGGTCGTAGGAATCATAGCCCGTATCCTCCCCCTGGAACCGATATTTTCCTCTCTGCGGATCCGTAGGACTGGGGACTGTGCCACCATCGTCATCATATCTGCCCCGTCGATGCTCTCTTTCCCGTCGACGCTCACGGTCGCGCTCGCGATCGCGGGATTGCCCGTGTCGATCGCGGCTACGAGACTGCCCCGGCATCCCCTACCCTTAACAGTGTCACCGCTGGACTGGAGGTTCGGAATGATCAATCATGCACGGATCCTTCAATGTGCTTCTGGGGCTTAGTGCGCTGCGGCGGGCCGATCTCGCTCTTTCGGGCCGCTCAGGGGCGTGGAATGCTCTCCGCGTGGAAAGTGGTATGAAGCCCCGCGCAACGTGTTCGATAGGTGTGACGGCTCGGATTATTGATTTTCGCGGTTGGGTTGGAAATCCTGGAATCGCAATGAAAGCAGTTGTCGCAGGCAAGTCACAGGCGTTGGGAGAGATTGGGAGTTGTTTTGATTTCCTTTCCCCACGCGTTAATGCGTGTAAGGTGGTTCGACGCGTAATAAGGGGTTTCTTACTCCGCCAATGACAGGGTTTGGTCGCATTATTATTTGCTTTGCTCCTTCAATCTGAACAGTTCCTTATCTTGTCAAGGTTGGCGTGGACTCTGTGTAGTGTGCTCTGTGGAGTCTGCGATGTGAGGCACGCGTAAGTGGTGGAGCTTCTGAGGGTCTCTGAGGGTCAGGGTCTTTGCGACATCACACATCGTTAGTCTAGGGTTATTACATAGCAACGAAAATTGAATATTTCACTTGAAAATACTATTCTAGTTCTCTCCGTTCTAATCTCTTTTAGTGTTACGAAGTTGAATGGGCCGGAAGTCGTCATCTCTTCGGTGATGCAGTGTCGGGATCGGCCATTCGGTCTCGGCCATTCAATTTAGCAGCCATCCCAAGTAAATTACCGCGAAATCATTTAGAATACTTCGAATTTCAATTATGGAGATAGCAATCTTTAATATGTGAGTCTCGGAAAATTTCTGGAGACTTGGGTCCACCGGTCTAGAGGACAAAAGAAACCTTGGAACCTTGAAGTCGTAATATAAGGTCGGCGATGACCTTGGGATATATATCTACATACGCCGATCTCCATGACTTATACCCCACCCGTGGACTCGCGTCAGCCTTTAAAACCCCCTCCAACGCCCGCAAACCTTGGAACTTGATATTAAAGAAACAATTTTCAAGGTTGCTTTCATACTAAAATGTCAAACAAGATCCGACCTCGCAGGGCTGAGCATCTTGGCTCCCTGCTGCGTCCTGCAGAGCTTCTCGAGGCTATCTCTAGCAATACCGACCCAAAGACTTCACAAGAAATCGAGAACCGAGAGATCGCAGTGATTGTGAAGGACCAAATCAATCTCGGATTCCGAGTAGTCAATGATGGAGAGTACAGACGCACTTGTAAGAACGCTTAAACCCTTGCTGCACATATGAACAGCAATTAATTTCTCTAGTATTTTGGGGGTCGTTCTTTGACCAGCTTGATGGGTTTGAGGAAGTCCCATTGGTATCAGACGACATTCGGATCTATTTGCCTAAGAACAAAGCGCTCCTGGAATACCATGTTGGAAGTACTGTTCTATGCACGGGTAAGATCGGACACCCTGGACATAGCCCACACTTGGAGGAATTTCTCTACATGAGATCTCTTGTCGAGCCGGACAGACTGGGCGATGTCAAAATCACGATTCCTGCACCCCATTGGTACCATCTCCGGTACAAGCATGGTCATGCATACAGAAGTGATGTTTACGCTTCTGATGAGGAATATTTTCAAGATCTGGCAGCTGCCTATCGCAAGGAACTACAGATGCTGTACGATGCAGGCCTTAGAAGAGTTCAAATCGATGATCCTGACCTGTCATGTGAGTTGTATTTAGCTGTGAATCACGAGATATCATGCAGAACCGAAGATCCGACTCTGACAACTTCCGCAGACTTTTGCTCCAAGGATGTCCTAGATGGCTGGGCTCTTGACAAAACAAATACACAATCCCCCACCGAGCTACTTGGATCATATGTCAAATTGTATAATGACTGTCTTCGAGATGTGCCTCCTGACATGCATGTTGGGATTCATATCTGCCGAGGCAATTTCACGGACAGCCGATACTGGTCAGCTGGTGGCTACGACGCAATTGCGATTCAATTGTTTCGGGAACTCAACGTCAACACCTACTACTTGGAATTTGACACCTCACGAGCCGGCGGATTTGAGCCTTTGCAATTCTTGCCAGTAGAGAAAAACGTGATTCTGAGTGTCGTCTCGACAAAGTCGGCAGAAATAGAAGACATTGCGGAGTTGAAAGAGCGCGTCCTCAAGGCTGCCAGTTTTATCGCAAAAGGGAATGGTATCAGCCTGGAACAAAGTCTTCAGATGATAGGTGTCAGCCCTCAGTGCGGATTCGCTAGCAATAGTCGAGAGGATCGATTTACGAAGGAGAACATGTTGGACAAGTTGAAGCTGGTGAGAGAGCTGGCAGCTACTATCTGGCCGGGAGAGCCGTGATACATGGATGCGTGATTTTATTTAGGTGGTTCCGCGGCGCTACATGCTTTGACTGATTTCTATATGCATTTGTTCGTCCCCAAGCTCCTAGCTTATCTCAGGGTCACTCATAAGCACACGCTGCATTCTTACCGCGCGATAGTGAGGCATAATATCAAGAGCGTGCCAGAGAGATCAATTTCAAATTGGGAATGGAATCTGAGATTGAGAAGCACTTGTATATGGCTAAGCAGATAATCCAAATTGTCTTCCTGTAGGCATCATTTCCGTAACCACTATAATTTTGAAACATATTTTCCAGCAGTTCCATCCAGCTGTGCTTCCAAAACCGCACTTGTCCCACCTAGGACGCTCTGGATTGCCTCGGGTAGCCTTTGTGCTAATTCCGCCACGTTGGATGCCCGGCCAGCCCACAACTCCCCACCGGCTGCAGCTTTCGCAATTCCAGCATAGTCAGGGGTAGGCGCGAACGAGATGTTCAAGTCCTCATTCGTAGCTCGGGAGCCATCACCATTCGGGTGAACCAGCAGCATACTTCGCCGGGGCGCATTCCATCCCTTATTGTTCAACACAATAGTTAAAATGGGGATATTGTAGCGACGTGAGATCCAGTAAACCGAGCCTGGGACGGAGAACAGGAATGTCCCATCACCGACAACCTGTACTACAAATTTACCCTTACCAGGGCCTCCATTCTTTACATCTGATGCCAACTTGATTCCAAGCGCACCACCACCAGACCAACCCAGACCGCCACCGCCACAGTTAATCCAGGAGTTTGGCATTGTCGCAGCAATCTGATCCGACACAGGGTGCGTGAGTGTGACTGATTCGATTGCCCAAATCGTGTCTGCAGGGCAACGCTTGCGAACTTGCGCCATAAGATATGAAACGTTTAGCATGGCATCGTCACCGCCATCTGGCAGAGCAGCCAAGTCGGAGATCTCTTGTCGTCGCTTTAAATATTCCTCATCACGCTGCTGCCCCATGATTATGTTTTCCTTGGATCTAATGTACTGTTGGATCTGGCCGTTAATCCCGATGTGATCGTTGAGCTGCTTCAGTGCAGTTGTGGAGTCCGCACGGAATGTGGCCATCGAGTTGATGTAAAAGACAGGGATTTGTTGCTTGAGTGGATCGACATCAATATGGATTATCTTTGCCGAATCGGAGGGCTTGAATTGAGTTGGCACCCATGGCACGTCACAATCAATGACAATAATAAGATCGGCGGTCTTCACAAGATCGTGGCCCGGATACCGCAGTCCCAACCAGGCTGGATGATTGGCAGGAAAGCACATGTCGCTTCCTCCAGTGTCTAGAACTCGAATTCCTTTGAAGTGGTTTGCCAAAGTGACCAGCTCTGTCACAGCCCGGGCGTTCCGACCAGTATATCCGACCACCACTAGCGGGTGTGTGGCATTCGCAAGCTCGGATGTGATCAACTCGACTCCGGCTGTAGGTAGGGCAGCGGGCGAGACAGGCGCCCAGACCTTTTGGTTCAATTGATAGGGTTCAATCTCTTCCTCCATGACCTCACGAGCTCCAACCAGATAGACCGGACCCTTCGGGTCACTCGTGGCCCATTGAAGGGCCCTGTTCACTATCTGTTTCACGTTTTTCCCGGTTTTGAGCTCTCCGGTGTAGCGACAATATTGTGAGACGATTTGCTTTTGATCCGGCACATCTTGAATCCAGTGGATATACTCGGTCCGTGAACCCCTGGTCTCCCCTTCGATTGTGTACGGAGAAAGACCAGCAAAAATCAGAACCGGAGCTCGGCCACAAGAGGCATTGTGAACCGCCGCACCTAATCCTTGAGTTCCCACATCCACATGGACAATGACAGCTTGAGGCTCCCCAGTGAGGCGAGCATATCCATCCGCCATCGAAAGTGCTACCATCTTGACAACAAGATTAGCTCTGGCTCACGTTCCGAACACGCGTGATGAACACCATTGAGACTGCTGGTGAAAAGACTTCGGAGAGAAGCACTTAACATACCTCGTTGGGACATGTGATGATTTTTGGAAATTGGCCTTTCTTCTCGCGCTGTCCTTTCAGCATGGCCTCGAGAATCGACGGGTGGTCTGACCCCAGATTAACAAAGACATGGCTCACACCACCCTAGGAAAGAAAATGGGATTAGATGAGTGTAGGTTACATAACGATGTTCTGGTCACAAACCTCCCAGAGAGCCTCGAAGAAGGCAAACGATGCGGTATAAACCCTGGGAATCCAACAGTGAGCTTCTAGGCAAAGAAAGAACCGTAGATGTGTCAACATACATCACTGTATTTTGAGGTTTCTTGTTGTTCAAGGAGGTTCAAGGCAGCAGCCAGGATAAGTATTTGGAGAGAAAAAGAAGATCATCCTCAACGCGGGGCAATTCTGTGCATCTTGCTGATAAACCAAGTTGGTCTGTTGCGTGGAGTTGATCATCTCGGACACAACTCCGAGGTGAGGGGATGTGGGGGCAACATGATGCCAACATCATCCACCGGATCGGTTTCCAAGAACCCACCGGATGTTTCGTTACATTTTGTCACTGAGATTCTGGATTTTTCTCGCCCAAGTTGGCGTTTGAACTTTGGAAAATGCAAAGAAGATATTAAGATCGCATGGCCCATACTCTTGCATCGGATACCTCGGCAATATTTAAATCCACTGAGCCGGGGCACCTATATTGGTTATGAGCCCCCAACAATACTTGATCAATTCAGTGTGAAATGGTATAGCCATTCTTGGGTCAGGAGTTCCAAATTAGTCGCAGGGAACACATTATCGGACTGGTAGCTCACCAGCAACTTCCCCAGGCTCTCCTTATTCTTTTTTTATCTTCACAATGTGCCCCTGGCTTCATATTGGCCAGAATGGAGAAATGGAGGGTATCGAAAGTATCATAGTTCTCTTTCACTTTGTGAAGAGGTCGCATTCGGTCGCTTAAGAAATCGATTTGTCTTCATTGGTGGAAGATATTCTCCAACCCTTGCTATACCCGGCAAGATCAACGGCGCAAGCAGTTCTTTGATCCCCAGATTCTTCCAACCGGGGGATATTCGAACTTTTCCGTCGCTCCCCCGCAATCTTGGAAAGCTTTTTCTCCGCAGTTTCAGGTTCGGCTTAAAGATCACCGAGAATTGGATAGACTGATATGGAGATCCATAAATATGATGCCATTCAATCCTCATAACCCATTTCCAGGTGTGACGAAATACTACGATGCATCTACTGGAAATCTCCTCAGTGCTGGCAATTGGGCTGGCGTTGTTGGCGCCTGTCTATGCAGTCCCCACCACTGGAAATGTCTGTACAGTGAAGGCAAGAGGTCACCAACAAGATGACGTTGAAAATATCCTCCAAGCATTTAAGAAATGCGACAACGGTGGTACCGTGGTTTTCCCCGAGGGTCAATCGTATTGGATTGCGACGCGATTGAACCCAGTGCTTACTGATGTGAAAATCGAGTGGCGCGGAAAATGGACAGTGAGTATTCCATTCTCACCGTCAAGGAAAAGAACGAATAACTGATCATCGGAAGTTCTCTGATGACCTGAGCTACTGGCGCAACAATTCCTACCCGATCGCCTTCCAGAACCATCACGCCGGTTTCATTATCTCAGGAACAAAAATCAGCATTGATGGCTATGGAACAGGCGGAATTGATGGAAATGGAAATGTGTGGTACGACGCGGAGGAAGGGACTACGCAGCCAGGTCGACCAATGCCGTTCGTGTTCTGGAATGTGTCGGATGTCAACGTGGAGAACTTCTACGTGAAAGATCCACCGCTGTGGAGCTTGAACATTATGAACGGCACGAATATGCGCTTCAACAATATCCTCTGCAATGCCACCGCAGTAAATGCGCCATACGGGGAGAACTGGGTACAGAATACAGATGGCTTCGGTGAGTAGCTCATGGAACCTACTACCAATCAACAGAAAATTGACAGAGCCTTCTATGACACAGATACAATGGATGTGGACAATGTTCAACTCACCAACCTGGTGTACCAAGGCGGTGATGATTGTATAGCAATCAAGCCACGTTCCTACAATGTCGACATTCGCAATGTAACCTGCCACGGGGGAAATGGCGTTGCGATTGGAAGCTTGGGGCAATATTTGGAAGACTCAGGCGTGGCCAACATCCTAGTCGATAACGTGAAGATCATTCGACGCAACAATGACATGGAGAACGGTGCCTATATCAAGACATGGATGGGCGGCCTGGTACCACAGAGCTCGTATGAAAGTGCAGGTCTTCCTCGGGGTGGTGGCTGGGGGAGTATTCGCAATGTCATATTTTCGAATTTCGAAGTCGATGGCGCCAGCTCTGGAATTGCCATTACTCAGGATAGTGGTGACAATGGTTCATATGTTGGAACGAGTAAGATGAGCATTTCCAACGTTGCGTTTGTGAACTTCACAGGCTATATCGACAAGGATTCGACTAAAGTCGCGTCGGTATCCTGTTCCAATCTGCATCCGTGCTATAACATTGACTTTGACAATGTTGTGTTATACCCAGAGAACTCGACCACCCCGGGGATAGGATCTTGCTCATATACAGCTGATGGTGGAGTGCATGGACTCGAGGGATGCTGATTGATATTATTTCGTCCTGAACTAGCCAAATTCTCTCTCTCAGTCAATATCCAAATAAGTGACTTTTTACTAAAGGTAGTCGCTCTCGATGCTCTTTCATGCTGCTCGAGATCCTCTTCCAATACGTAACAGTGATGGTGAGTGGTATGAAAATGAAAGGATGGAAAAAGGATCACACCAACGATATGATCATATAGGCTTTGATGGGTATTTTCACCTATGTTATTAACGAGCCTATTTAATAAGACGAAAATTACAACTTGAAAATAACATTAGAGGAAAAAGGCGGAGTAAATATCTTGATATAATAAAAAAATATCTTAGTACGATATCTCTGCCCAAAACTTGGATTCTTGACACATTTCACAGTGGAACAATTAAGACTAGGGGTCTTATCTATCTCGTTATTGAGATATCGAGTCTATTGGACTATTTATTCTCTCGGAAAGCCCACAATTCCATCCCTTTTGGATTTCCTGTTTGTCCAGAGCATCTTATCTTGAATGTGCAACGAGGCTACCATTGCTTCAGGAAAGATTTCACGCCTATTACAAGGGCTTCTTCGACTAAACTCATTGTAAATTCCAATCATGTCGTCAATTTGTTGGGGTAGATCTCCCCAGCCTTCATCACCCTCATTGTCTGCTTTTGGCAGGCGGCGGTACAATTGATGAGAGGTCGGAGTGTGTTCAGATCGTCTGAGTCTACCTGTCTCATGTCTTGAGAATGAGTGGATAGGATGGGAGGTTCTGCCTGTTCCACGGCTCTGTTGTCGATCAAATTCGCCCGATGAAGCATTTATGCAGGCCCGGCGAACGACCTTCATTTCATGGGCCAGATTGATCACGGTGGCAAAGATTTCCTCAGCTTCATCATCGCCAAACTGAACAATACAGTCATCAACAAATGCCATCAATCCATGCAAACTATGTTTGTTATACTCATCGGCACGACTCCACAGCACAACTCGCAGATCTCGGAGTGTTTCCTTCTTGGATGCGACTCGGGCCAGCATGCACCCAGGACATTTATTGACCTGGTATCTCCAGGCTCCAGGAGGAACAGGTATGGTGCTTGGTGGGGTCCACATTCCCTTCAACGCTCGAAGGTCGGCTAAGGTCTTTGTTTCAAATGGCGGAATCTCTTCTGGGTGTGCATCAAATGGATGAAAATGCACAGTAACCTCGCGTTGAAGAAGATGGAATAGGTCAGTGGTCACTTCAGGATTTATCAGGTGGTGGACTCCACATAATTGGGGTGATTGATTCAACCGTGAGCGTCTTAGGCGTTTGGGGAGAGCTAGTACAAATTTCAAGATCCGAACTGTGTAGGATGACTGAGTTGTGTTGTCTAAATGCAGTATTTGTGTCAGCATTATGACTTCAGCTCGTGTCAGCTCTTCAAGTGACCCTGGGTACTTCTCAGGTGGTCCAAGGTCGGGTTGATTGGGCCTACCAACAAAGGTGGGGATAGATTTCTTGCTATGCTTGTGGGTTCTGTGCCAATTCATGCCTGTGCCGAAAGATGAGTCGTATATGTGTATCTGAACAACAATGCCTGTGAAGATGTGGACTTTTAGTTGTAATTGTGATGGGATGATTTGCTGGGGAATGCTACTGTATTTATGCAGTCCCTTTGATTTATGTATATCCAACGCCTTTGTTTCTGTGAGACCGGTATGTTTCACGTTCTTCATGCTTGGATACAAATATTATTATGCTGTATATTCGAGTCTTTGTTGATCATATACAGTGCTTTGATCCTTTATTTCCATCTCTTCTTCCTCAAAGAATTTGGTATCCATTGTGTTCCAAAAATCGATTCTTCGTTTCCCTTGCCTGGAATTCCTAAGGTCCATTATTGTCTTGACTGTGTATTTTCATACAAATACTCGCTCCAGTTAGACATGGTGCTAAATGAAACAAACCCACATCAATAGATCGAGGTCGCTACCTCAAAAATATTGACAATATTGAGCAATAAATAGAAATTTTCCCTTGAGTCTACAATATAGCTGCAAATATACCTCACATCCAGATGCGCACGCAGGAGTCGGCACCCCCAGTCCCCAGAACATAGTAAATTCCCTGATCTCGATGAATCTGCTTGGGACCCCACCGGATGCAAGTAATAAAATGCTCTGAGGAATCATGGATGGTCTTTATCAGGCGTGCATCTTGTGACAAATCCCAGCACCGAATCGTCCGGTCGTCACCCACACTGATCAGGTATCTCCCTCCTGGGTGAAACGCTAGGCCACGGACCCAACTATCATGCCCTACCAGAGTCTTGACGAGGATCCCTCGGTCATTCCAAAGTTTGACCATTTTGTCTCGACTTCCAGTAGCAATGAACGTGGAGCCCCTCAATGATGATACCATCAATGGGGCAAGGGCAGCTATATTGGAATGACTCGAAGCAGGGGCAAAGGCGCAACACTCGATGTAGCTCTCGTGGCCTGGTAGCCTGGCCTTTGCTTCGCCAGAAGAGGCTTCCCAGACCGTAGCGGTGCGATCATTACCCCCGGCTACTATATATACTCCATCGAAGGAGGGCGCAATGTCACGGATCCACTCGCCTCCGGTGTCAATGTGCTTCACACAGTAACCTGTTAAAACGTCCCAAATGCGAATGGAGGCATCCCGACCGGTAGATACTAGGAGTGTGCCTGTCGGCGTGAGAAAGCGAACTGCTGAAACGGGTTGGTCGTGGCCGTGCAAGGTGCGGATATTTGCATAGTCTGTATTTGGATCCCATAGCTTAATAGTGAGATCGCCGGAGCCGGACGCGAGCAGGGTCCTCCCTTGGGGTCCACCGAAGTCTAGGCCAAATACCGGTCGTGAGTGTCCCTTAAGTGTGCACTCCAGCACTCCGACTTCCCGATCCCAGATCTTGATAAAACAGTCCTCGGATGCCGAGGCCAAAGATGGATAGAGCGGGTGGAAAGCAAGACATGTTATTGCCGCGCGATGAGACTGCAACGTGTGTTTCGCAGCAGATCCAGGCAGCCAGGTGGTTGGCGTCATGTCCATATTAATGGGAGAAGCACATTCAAGTCTTGATTCCAGGCTGGTGACTCTTGATTCCAAGTCCAAGATCTATTCGCTCATTAGCCTACATCTCAATGGACCAGGGACATATCGCACCCTCCTCTGTAGCCGCATCACATTGGTCCACTTTCGCGCCAAAAGCCCTTCGTATTTCTTGCGAGCGACTACATCGAAACTGTTGTCCACCGGAAGCTCTTTCTCGAGGATTTGAGCGCTTTGAAGCGCATTGATGGATGTCAAATAAGCAATCATGGACTTGTGGCTGTGAGGAATTAGCTGAAGAGTCTCGGCACTAACGAGCATCAACCTACAGCTCTCCGGCCTGTCTGGTTGTTAGTATGTAGGTCATGGCGGAAAATATTTCTTACAGGGGAAGTAAAAATTCAAGGTCAAGAGGCAATACATATATATACTGCTCAGCTGGACTTCGCACCCTCGCACAAGTTGTGACTTGCATGTCATCTATCATTTTGACATGCTGCCAGGGTCACACAAGATCTTGGGTCTCATTTCCATATAAAAAGAAAAAAGGTCTTTATAGTAATCTTTCATTGGATATTTCCGGAGTATTTGTAAAAAGAGTCTCACGACCCGCGTCATATAAGACTGAATGCGGGTTGTTTGGGAGTTGTACATGAGCAGAGGCCACCTAGTGGCCGTAAAGGATCTACCGGGTCCGTCACTCATTCCAGACATTGGCCACCAAAGGCATCAGGTATCAAGAAGTTGCGTGTCCTCTATCATATAGGAAGAAAAGAGAGAGAAAGAAAACGCCCGTCGCCGTGCAATGCAAGTGGAAAGTACGAAAGACAAGAGGAAGGAAAAGACCACTTTAAGCCTTGCCCTTCTTCTTGTCCTTCTTTTTCTTTTCCGATTCGGCTCCCGAGCTATCGCCAGACATGCCAGGCATGCCAGGCATTCCCGGGATCGAGGGCACACCGGGCATGCCCTGCATATTCTGCAGCTCCGCCAAAGCTTCTTTGAACGGGTTATCGCTCACACCACCTCCGCTATAGGCGGGGGAATGGATGGGCAAGATGGTTCCGATTTTCCATCCACGCGGGGCCTGGGGAGCTTCAGGGAGTTTCTCGGGGGTCGGGAGGCCACGAATGCGGAGTCGGTATGGGGATTGTTCGTTGGTCGGGTGGGCTTTCAAATATTGTGCGACGATGATGAAAAGGTGGTGCTCTGTGGGAGAATCAATTAGCGCCGATCCAATGTCATTGGAAATACCCGACAAAGAATTGTGGGGAGATGACTGTCGGGCACGTACTATTCTTGATGTTGGAGTTCACCAAGCGGCCATCTTCATCCTTCAAAAGGACACGCACTCGGCCAGGGTTTGCCCAATCCTTCGGGTGCAGCTTCTCGGGCTCCAGCGCGGCTTTTAATCCCAGCATCTGTACTGCATCCACAATGTCCCGAGCCAGCGGGTTTTCCACTGCCAGCTCTGATCCAACCTTGCGACCCTCCGCGCGGGAACGGGTCTTGTCGAAATAGACGGGGTACAGGCATTGATAATGTCTGGGGATTTCGCGCTGAGGCTGGGGTTCGGGCATTTGGGGGAACTGGGGCATCTGGGCCACAGGTGGGCTGGGGGTGGCCGTAGGTGGGACGGACACTGGAGCAATGATGGAGTCTCTGGGAAGAGGCTCCGAGGGAGCGACCTCATCAGGGTCAGAGTCAGAGTCAGATAGCTCCTCGACGCGGGCGTAGTGCGACATGGCGATGGTAAATAAGGGGAGTTGGGGGAAAGTAGAGAAAATGCGGAAAGTGGCCTTCTGCTGCTTGAGTTCTGTGCGGGCGGAGAAGTGTGGATTGGTTCTCCCCGCGCATTGACCAGTTGCCGCTGATGCGTATTTCATACTTCCATACTTCCCATCTGATCGATTGGAGACCCAGGTTCATTCAAATATTTTCATATTATGTTATGAATGCAAATAATTCAATCCGCCTCGTTGCTTGAATTAACCATTTGGGGTCGCCACCAGGCAGGTGAATGCACACTTCGCATTTAGACGAAGCCACCGGAGCCACTAGAGAGACTATCATTATGTTTGAAGGTTCGATCTAAGCCAATGATAATCATAATGTCTCAAATGAATTTATAGTACATGTCGCCACTGAAATATAGCCTAAGATGAAGTCCGCATCCAGATCCTCTCAATCCATCTTCTTTCCTCCAGTAAATGGACACCCTGGGGTATCCTTGTGGAACTCGCTAAAGTAGGCCGGAAAATGTTCATCCAAGTCCTTCCTTTCCTTTCTCCGTTTCGCTTTCTCCGCTGCTGGCATGTTCGATAGATATTCCTGATAGGCAATCCGATGATCTGGCATCAATGTCTCTAAAGCCCATAGGATGCACCCTAACCCCCATAGTAGAACCATGCGGAAGATCGGATGTATCGGCTTTATCCTGTTAGCCTTTAATGTTGCCGGTAGGGACAGTGCATTGGGTAATGCCCGTCCAAACCCACGCAGCCCAGGTGGAAATACCTATACGCAAATTGATCGAAAAGGGCCTCAGTGATCAAATGACCCTTTTCTGTGGGCACCATTTCTGTATCCTCCATGTGCTGGCAAAACTCGATGATGCCATCAAAGTCTTTCGGAAAGTGTTCCTTCAATGAGACTGGCTTCTCCCCGTAAACAACAAACAAGGCGGACATTTCTTTCCAGAAAATGTGAGCTGCTATCTTTTGTTTGCCGGTGAATCCCTTCAACCCCATTCTTTCTTTCAGTCAATGGGTGGTCACCGAGAAACACATCACATAGAGGAAACCATTAATGTGCGAGAAATGCCCAGGGTATTTTTGTTCGTAGTACTCGTGAATCTTGTTGATATGATCGGCAGATTTCTTGGTACGAGGGTCGTGAGGGCCATAATACCACCAAATGGAGTTGTTCAATTGGGTTTGATACTGACGCTCAGTGGATCCGTAAAGTGCTTTGCCACCGTCATCGCGCCAGATGCTGAGCCCCAGGGCGTGGGAATGAAGTTGGAGAAGGTGGTGGTATAGACGAGATTTTGAATGAATTCGTTGTTTCCGGCGTATTCGGTGGACAGGCGCCATATCTCCACGTGATCTTTGTAGGGATCAAGCTTGGCGATTTCCTGGTTGATCCACTTGTAGGGCTTAGATTTTGTCGCTGTAGCTGTGGTCACCATAGCGAATCATGCCACCTGCCTTGGGTGAAAGAAGAAATCACAACTTTGGAATTGAGTGGAAGAAGGATAGAAGCTCCAACGAAGAAGTTTGCTGTTGATAAATAAGCAGTATTACTCTAAGCTGTCGAAAGTTACCCTGTTTATATGCGTTGCCCCCATCTCGGATTTACAGGAGCCATCGGACCGTCAGTAATCACGAGCGAGAAATGCCAATATTGTGGGCCTGTTTTGTTACATGTGGAGTTTACTACTGCACCCCGGATCCAGTCTTCAATAGGCATCGTCAAAGGAGATCCAATAAAACAATTATTCATGAAGCCAGGACTTGTCCGCTTATGGAAGATATCATGACGATCATTGGTGTGCCAGCGGGACCAAGATCTCCGCTGTCTCCGCCGGGGGCTCTACCCGCTCTCTCCCCGATCAAATTTATTCTTTTTAGTGTGATGTTCTAGAAATCCACGATTTCGGCCCGAGATTACCGTAGACGTCGAGATAGTGGGTCATTCCATCGCCAAGTTACGGCATCGCACCCTTACTGACTATATGAGCTGATGCATAGCACCATATCGAAGTATGCATTCTTCGCTCGACATCGTTGGCGACGGCTTCGGCATGGCTGAGGCTGCTTCGGCGCTTGGATATACTATTTGTGGCAGTCCCAAGAGAATTTTCGCCGAGCCACTCCATTACTAGGTTCTGCGGAGTTTGTCTTGGCCCGTATTATGAGTCTAGTTGCATCCTTTACCAATTGCCATCTAATGAATCACCTTCGACCAGGCTTGATCATGTTAGTCTCGTAGACCAGTTTTATCCTCGACGCCGTATGGACCGCGATCCCCCCGTCGATCAAGCCTACTGGGCTCTGACAATAGTCTGTTTTCTGATATTCTCTTGGGGCATGGACATGTCCTTCCCCGCAGCAATTCTCTTGCTTTACAATGGTGTGAGTCGGAAGCATCAAAGCATTGCTGCATCATTGGTCACTACTGTTGCTGAAACCGTGCAAGTTCATATTGCCGATGACATAGTTCCTCCAGCGGAGTTCTGAATGGGTATCGGATCGCCTCGTATTTGGCCATCAGATTAGGCAGTCTAGGAATGGCTCAGTGCCTGCTTAACCCTAAGAAGCTACCGAAAACGGAGTGGGCCAGAGCATGGCGTGGAAGAAAAGAGGACTGATATTTGATAGAATGCTCGACTCGCCTCGCAAGTAGTATTCCGTTTATTTGTTGGAAGGTATTGATTCAATGAGCAACAAACATGCATATAGGTATACCCACATACCCTGCCTTTCTACCAAGGTCCCTTATGAGCGATAAGTCGTTCCTCACTTCTTACCGTAGCTAATTTTTTATTAAGAATGTACATCCTTAATGAGGGAACGAAGAGATCATATATGTACCTCAATGGCGTGGAGTTACGAGGAGGGTTCGTGCTGGCCAAATGACTTGACAAGCGGCGCGGTGGTGCTGGTGGAGGTGTTTAAAAAAAAAAGTGTGGAGATTATGTGAATGACCGAATTTATTGATGGGATTCAATAACTCCGTGTTCACGCTCGGGAAGGTCCAAGCGTGCAGAAAGCTTGGAACCTACCGAGCTCGAGTAGCCAATGGTGTCATCGGCAGTCATTTCGCGAGCCGATCAGCCAAGTATGCCGGCACATACGACGGAGCGATCGAGCCGATGAGACCGGAGTTACTCCGACGGCTCGCGACTTAAACTCGGTGATGTTTCCGTATTAAATCATTGCCAAAGCAAGTATTGCAACAATACTACTAGACCCAATTGGGTGCCCGACAAAAGAAACATGAGGAATTGGCAAGTGAAAACCGAGTGAATTAGTCAACATGGTCAGAACCAGCTACCCCAGGTCCCCAGGTCCCCAGGTCTCGGCGCTAAGTTGCCTGGTGGAATCGGTAAAAAAACACCCCCCCGGTTAATAGCGGGTAATAAACATGACACCACCGACTGGATATGCTAGATGAGGGTATACAAGACTAGGAACTAGGAGAGATATAGAGGTGTAAGGTAAAAGATTCAATCAACTAGTCGCCTTATGTAGATATATGAGACCCAATATGACATAGTAGAGCTGTACAGTCAATGCATACGGGGAATCGACGATGGCCGATCTTCCCCCTTTCGGTGGGGTCTAGTCCGACCAAGGGAGGGGCTACGTGGGATGTATGCAAACCCCGCCGGAGACGCGTTTATTAAACCTGTCTCTCCCCAGTTTCTGTTCCCTGTTTTTCCTCAATTCATTTTTTGTTTCTGAAAACCCATTTACTCAAATCTATCCAATATGTCTCTCGGAAAGAAGGTCACTTTGAACACTGGTGCTCAGATCCCGTACGTCTACCTGAATCGAAATACAACATTTACACAACAATTAACAGTTTCACAGCCAGTTGGGATTCGGTACCTGGCAGTCGGCTCCTGGTCAGGTCGGTGAGGCTGTCTACCAGGCCCTGAAGGCCGGTTACCGCCACTTGGTATGAGCTTCTCTCGCCCCTGGAGAAAACTAATTGAACGGATACTAACATGCTTCCTACCACAGGATTTGGCCACTATGTACGCTACCATTGGTCCCCACGGCCTCAATTGCGATGATACGGAAGATATTGACCGATTTTTCTCTCTCTAGTTACCAGAACCAGCGTGAGGTTGCCGCTGGTATCAAGCGTGCCTACCAGGATGTCCCTGGCCTGAAACGCGAGGACCTCTTCATTGTATGTATTTGCTTTACCGTGGTAAAGTCGTTTGGATCACGCCTTGTTAACATAAATATTTGTCCATAGACTTCCAAGCTGTGGAACAGCCAGCACCGCCCCGAAGTTGTTGAGGCCTCTCTGGATGGCTGCCTTGCTGAGTTGGAGCTGGACTACCTTGATGTAGGTGGAAAATTTGACATTGACAAGGCAACATCGCTAACAGGCTAAGCTTTACCTTGTTCACTGGCCCGTTGCTTTCCAGAAGGGTGACGACTACTTCCCTCTCGTCGCCAACAGCACTGTCGAGGGCGGCGATGTCGTCATTGACGATGATGTTTCCATTGTCGACACCTGGAATGGTAAGTCACAAGACGGATTACACTGCCATAGGTTGTTAGTCTTGCAAACTAATCTTGCGATTGTCTATAGCTATGACCAAGCTCCCCAAGAGCAAGGCTCGCGCCGTCGGTGTTTCCAACCACACTATTCCTCACGTTCGTTAACCTACCCAATGCTGGTTAATCCTAAATCTGTTCTGACTCTATGATAGCTTGAGGCCATCATTAACGGCACTGGTGTTGTCCCCGCCGCCAACCAGATTGAGCGTCACCCCGTTCTCCAGAGCAATGATCTTATTGAGTACTGCCAGAAGAAGGGCATCCACGTCACCGCCTACTCTGCCTTTGGCAACAACGTGCTTGACATTCCTCTCCTGATCACCCGCCCTGAAGTGAAGGAGGTCGCTGAGTCTGTTGCCAAGCGGACCGGTAAAAACGTCACTGGTGCTCACGTTATGTATGTCCCCCTCCATTGAATGATAATTATTCTAATTGCTAACACTCTTTTCTTTCTCAGCCTTGCCTGGTCCCAGGTTGGAGGTCACAGTGTCATCCCCAAGTCGGTTACTGCCTCGCGTATTCAGGACAACTTCCAGGAGATCGAGCTCACCGCTGATGAGGTGGCTAAGGTCAGCGCTCTGGGTAATGACCGCAGACGTTACAACACTCCTTACACTGCTAGTAAGTGCCCTGCCTTGTCAGTCCACTATATTTCAAAAGTAATTGATGTGCTAACCCAGTGATAGACAAGCCTCGCTGGAACATTAACATCTTCGGTGAGCCCGAGGAGCAGCCCGCTGGCCACAAGGTGATCGTTTAAACGCCCTTATTACGCAAATGAAAATGAAAGTATGAGACATGTATTTCCGTGGACACTTGATAGGGATTCAGATAGAACCAGTGCATAGAAAATTGGATACCCACTGCTGTTTCCCATTTTTTGGAATCCTTTCGGTGAGTATGCGCGTGCGCGCATACTTGGCTACCGGCTTATGTATAGTCTGTGTTGACCTTTCTATGAATCCATCACTGATAGAAAAGAAGTTTCACGGGTATATTATTACAGCGTCCACCCGGGGTGTAGTGCTAATATGTAGCTTTGGAGTCCATAAATTGATGGATATACCTTCAGATAGGTCTGCCTGTCGAAGTAGTTCTATGCTTAGGTATAATTGTGCTGATCGCAACATTCTTCTTCAGTCCACACAAAGGCAAAATTCTACACAAGTCAAGCCCGGCCTGCGGTCGACTCAAGATGCCTGGTTCCAGCTTTATCCTGGGCAGAGATGGCTGTATTGACAGATTCAGCTCCATCCTGATATCGCAATGGTCTGTCTGTTTCCGCGCCCAGGCCATCAACGATCGCATCGTCCTTCCAGCCTTGCTCGGCATCAGGATCAACACCATCAAACATCTCATTGATCTCCTCCAAGGTCTTGCCTGCGGTTTCTTTCAGATAGAAGTAAGTAAAGACCAGGATAAGAACATCCAGCAGACCGAAGAGCAGGAATGTCGCCCAGCCAATTCCAGCCATGATATATGGAGTGGAGAAACTCCATATGAAATTAAACAGCCACTGGGAGCCAACACCAAATGCGACACCCGGTTCACGGATACGAGTGGGGAAAATCTCACTCGCGCATGGCCAGGGCAACGGGCCCCAACTGAAGTTATACGCGATAATGTCGAGATAGATCAAGGCAACTGTAGCGATGCCTGCGGAGGACACCACTCCGTCCTGCGGTGGGTAATTCTTGACGACAGCAGCGGTGACCAGCATGCACACGGCCATGAAGGCAGCTCCCCCAGCCAATACTGGGCGACGTCCGAACCGGTCGGACATGAATACCACGAAAATCAGACAGGCAACGACCTTCACGGCACCAAAGATGCCAGTCAGTAACAGGTTCTTGTCGCCAGGACCAACGATAAGGGAGAAGAACTGAGGGCCAAAGTAGGCGAGGGCGGTCGAACCAGTCGACTGCTGCGCCAGAAAGAGGCCACCGCCCACCAGGAGCCGGTGCAAATTAGGCCCTTCGAGCAATTCACGTGGATGGAAGCCAGCCGTAGCATGGCGCTCTTCCTCAAGGCCACGCTGCATTTCTTCAAACTCCTCCCGCACTGCCGCTCCGTCACCAGCACGAATCCACACAAGACTTTCCCACGCCTTTGCGGTCTTCCCATGAGCCAGGAGCCAGCGCACACTCTCATTCAGAGTGAACATGCCCAGGCCCATCAAAGCACCTGGAACGAGCTGCAACCCGATTGGCACTTGCCACTGCTTGGCACTGGAGGGCATCTTCTCAACGCCGTAGTCGATCCAGTAAGACGCCAAGATGCCAATTGTGTAGGTTAATTGGTAGCAGCTGCCAAGCCGACCACGGATCTCCTTAGGACTCATCTCGGACAAATAAATCGGAATGACGGTGGCGGAAGCTCCAACTCCAAGACCACAGATTACACGTCCAACATAAAATGCCGATAATGAGTGGGTGTCGATGACCTCTAGCACGACACCTATGCAGAAGACCACGGAGCAGACCATCATAGCAATTCGTCTGCCCCAACGATTGGTCACTGGCCACACGATAAAACAGCCGGCTAGTGCGCCAGCCTGCTGGATACCAACTGCAATGGCGCTTATCCGAGTCTTCTCCTCCGCAGTGAATTTAAATGATTGTTGAAAGGAGTCGAATGTGAGAACACCACCTGGGGGGAAGTTAAAACCAGGAAAAGCAAGAACGGGTACCAGGGGCCAGCTCAGTACATACCAATCACACCCGAATCATATCCAAACAATGCACCACCGCAACAAAGCACGACGGCAAGCCAATATGTGCGCCATCGGGCTTGAGATAACCGCAATGCCTCCATTGTGGGATCTTGTGTCTCCCCTTCCGATTCAGGGGATTGTTGATCGGGAGCTTGAGAAAGCTGCGAGTAGGATGTTGAAGACGGATGAATATTCCACCAGGTGGTCAGTCCAGCCCACCAAGCTGAGATGATAGATTCAGGAGAAGCGGAGGCGGGCTGGGGCGGAGATCTTGATATAGAGCCGGGAATTACATGGTCGGGCATATTTGCGAAATGAGAAAGAATGAGACAGCTAAATGAAGAAGACCTCCCAAAGGAGTGAGTGAAAGTCGGCTGCCAAAGTGTAAAGTCTGGGTCGCTCGCTGCATATGGTTAACATCGTCTTCGGATTCGCTGATGCGGGTCCAATTTGGGCGGTGAATTGCGCGAATGAATCAGTTGAGAACGTCATGGACTGCCGAGAGCCGATGTCAATGGTCAATTGGGAAGTGATAGCACTGTGGGTCATGGATTCTATTACAGAAAGGGTGTGGGTTCGGAGTAGAATGAATTCATGAAGCGATAAACTGTTAATGAGCCCAAAGGCTTATTCAAGGGACTTGTACCAACTCAAAACATCGTTACCTTGCGTATTCATAGGCTTGAAAACCTTCCCCTCATGTAATCTTACAGCCAATTACACAATACCGCCAAGGGCGGAAACCCGCGTATCCACAGTTACTCTGCGCGGCTCATGCCGCAGCCGAAGGCCGATTGTCGACATGAAAAAGGCAATCAATGTAACTTTGGGGAGTGAACCTCATGTCGCGGGGGAAAATTACCTTGGACAGCAGTATGTCACGAAAGTACCTCCATAAGTGGACCTTGCTATGGTATTTTTAAACACTTTACGAGGGCTAGATCAAGCTTCAAGGCTGTGATTTGCTGGGATAGAGGCGTCCGGCTAGAGGTTTGCAAGACAAGATATCTGGAATTCATTCAAGGGAACCCTAGTAGCTCCCGCATTCTGTTCCTTGCAAGTCTATTTGTTTCAATCATCTCATCATGCATTGTACCCAACTATGATACAATCTTTATGTACTTCCTCCCGTGGAATTGGGAAGGATTTATGACTTGCGGTGCATGGCACCAGCACCCGCCTGACTTCATTAGCTTCAGGACATCCATACAGGCTGTGTGGACTGAACTTACCTGGTGGCTCGGGTAGACCAATGTGTCAGCAATTACGACATTCTCTCTTCGGCCAGCGGCGAAGACCACAACCTCGGCAATGTCATCTCCAGTCAATGGCTCTACGCCCCTGCAGATAAAAGTTAGTTACGCGAGCCGTTTGATACCCCTTTCCATTTCCACTTACTTGTACACGGCATCAGCCTTAGACTTATCTCCATAGAACCGGACAACGGAGAATTCCTAAACATTTGTTAGAACACTGGAACTAAGACTTCAAAGGGCAAACATACTGTCTCAACCTGGCCGGGGTCGATCTCAATGACACGGATTCTGGTCGCGATGAGCTCCCTTCGAAGGGAGTCTGTGAAAGATCGCACCGCAGCCTTGGTAGCACAGTAAATGCCACCACCAGGGTAAGGCTCGCGACCGGCGATACTGCCAATGTTGATAATATCACCACGGCCACCCTCGGATCGGCTCTTGAAGATAGGAAGAATCGCCTGAGTCATGTGGATCAGACCAGTGACGTTGGTGTTGAACATCACATTAATATCCTCGGTCTCAATATTGGGGGCCTGAGCAACGCCCTTGACGAGACCACTGTATGCGCACTCGATATCAGTACTTCATCCCACCCCTCAGTTAATTTTCGGAAAGATGACTCACGCATTGTTGACAAGAACATCGATGTCCTTGAACTCCTCTGGCAGCGAGGGAACGAAATTCTTGATCTCTTCCGGGTTGCTGACGTCCAGCTTCACGGGAAGCACCTGGACGCCATCGCCCACTTCCGCCTTGATCTCCGCGGCAACCTCCTTCAACGTGTCAATGCGGCGTGCGGTCAAGATCAGCTTCAGGTTCTTCGGCGAGGTGCGCGCAAACTCCTTCGCAGTGCTCTTTCCAATGCCAGAAGAGGCACCGGTCACAAGAATTGTCTTGCCCTCCAGGCGCTTTGCCATTGCGGAAGCCATGGTGCGTCGAATGGAGATTGGGTGAACGGCTAGAGCGAACGGCTTGGTGGCTGACAGGTAGGGTGCGGAGACCTGTGTTGAGAATAGATATGCGAGCCGAATTGATCGTAGAGAAGTCCTAAGACGGTTCATAGAGACAAACCAACTTTATTTGCAGGGACGAACTGTGCAGAACGAAACAGAAGCACCGGGGAGATAACGTGCGGGGACAGTGGCCTGGCGTCATATCGGGTTATGTAATCGGCTAAACATTCGGCCTGAACACCGATTTCATTCCGATTAACATTGAGATGGAAGATATACACCCAGAGGGTCTTCATGCTGGGCATCGCTCTGGCGCCGTGTCATTAAACATGCTGTTCATCGCTGGGATTGGCTTGAAATCCACCTGGAGCTCGGCTTCCAATTTCAGATAGAATTACAATAAAAAGATGATGATTCAATGTGTAATTATCAATTATGTTGATTTTCAATGTTTATGTGGATTATATTTGGTATTTATAAGGGAAAGGTCAATAATATACATGCAGCGAGCAGCAAGAATCATCACATCCTAGGGACGGGGATGGCGGTGCTACGCCGCTGGCGCTTCCGAGAGTGAAGGGTGTCGATCCAACCACCCGACCCTGCGAGCTCTTGGAATGCCTTTTGGTTTGGCGGTGCGTCCCAAAAGTATTCACCCTTCGCTTTCCGACGCGATTTCACGTCCTGGTCATGTTGGCGAACAATGTCTCGCAGAAGCTTGCGAACTCGGCGACTTGGATCCAGACCAGCATTATCCATATCGCGCAAGAATGAAACCACCGCCGGGAGATCATTGCAGCTGTGCCAGTAGAAGGCCATCAACTCGTCGCAAAGAACCTCCGAGGTTCCCAAGAAGGCAGATGACCGTCCGTGTGCTTTTGCCGCACTTCGGAACTGGCTGATGAGTTGCGATTCTGGGAAATGAGTACTAAGGATCCGGAATGCGAGAAGTAGAAGCTGCGGGTAGAGTTTTGCGACTACAGGGCCAGCTGGAACCGCGGCCGGGATGTTCAATGGACCGGATGAACGTGATTCATCAGGCGTCTGGAGCGCATTGCTGCTAAGGCTGCAATCGGGATCCTGGGCAGTTGATGACATCGGACCTCCTATATGACTTATCATGGTGAAGATCCGCTGCCTGCAGACGGCCCAGAGACCTGAATCGCCCTTGCCCTGTTCGACAGCTTGGAAAAGCTCTGATTCAATTCTCTTCGACTCTCGCTCAACGACCATATTCACTGCCTCTGTCATGGTGATAATGGCATCGGCGTCGGCGCTTGCATTTGCTTCCTCAATTCCAAGATCGCTGAGGTGGATCTGATTCGCTTCATCGATTGTTGCCTCTTTCTGGTCGCTTGGGCGGGCACGGGCCTGCTCCTGTTTGTCTGCTAGCACGCCGTCTTGAGATTTTTTGACAGTTTGGGGTTCCTTCGTATCGGCACGTCTATTCTCCAGGATCGATTCAAAAATGTTCATGATAGCCATCAGGTCGTCGGTCTTTGGCAAAGACTCTGGCTCCTGTGTCCCCAGCAGCGTGCTTTGGTCCTGCTGCGTCTTGTTCAACCGGTTCATTAGGCCCCCGAACGCCTCCCGCTCATTTCGAGTGATAGTCCTTGATTTCGGGTTTGCCGTCTGTTTCTTATTGCCCTTTGGCTTTGGGTGAGGGATTGAAGCACCGCGATGGCGCAAATAGCTTATTCGCCGTGGTGGAAGATCGGCGGATGTTGATTTCGCGGAGTCATTTTGCTCTGGCTGTGCTGGGGCTGTTAAAGGACCGTGGCCCTCCCCATCCATATCTAAGCCATTGTGCTCTGTGGAATATTGTCGGCGCTGTTGGTGAAGCGGTGGGAAGGAGCGAGATAATTGCGAAAGGGTTCGGGTCTGGTAGAGAAATGTTGTGGATGAAGTAGCTGCCGACTGGAGGTATATACGTGAAAGATTGGTGGCCATCGGATTGAGATAAGAGCGTAGTATTATTATTGAAAGCAGACTCAAGTTCAAACTGAGACTTTCTTTTAATGTGACGTTCCCAGATGTGCCTTCAAGTTCAAGCTGTGTTCTTTACTCCCAGATTTTCCCACTAATGTTGTCACCTGACCTCGTGTTCCATGTCGCGTTCACCCGCGCATCTTCCACTTCTACACACCTCCGTCATATTTGTTCACATTCCGGCCTGTTTTCTGTTCGGTTGCTCAAAAATGACTATTGAAAAACCAAATGCCCTGTCTGAGATCGAAAGGCAGCGGCAGGCCAACATTGCCGAGCAGAAAGCACTCCTGAAAGAGTTGCAACTTACACAGCCCACAGGTAAATTTGCAAGCACGGGCAAGTCAACAAAGAATGACGCCCCGAAGAGCAAGAAACGAGCCCCACCAAAGCGGGTGAAAGAGGAGGATTCGCCTACTCCGCGACGCCAATCATCCCGCCTGCAGGGACTCGCTGCCGACAGCGAGGTTGCCAAGCGTAAGGCCGAGGAGCAATATGAGGCGGCTAAAGAGGTTGAACGCGTGAAGAAGATCAGACGCACAGATTCATTCACACAGAACGACATGTTCATCGCTGGGCAAAAACTGAGTGGAGATAGCCTCATTGGGACCGATGTCGTCAACAAAGGTGTTGCGGAACCATATCTACGAACATTTGGAGATGAAGACATCAAGAAAACCACTGATAAGGAGCTCAAGGCTCTTCGCGAGGAGATGAATGGTTTACAATTGTGGGATAAGTGGGATCCACAAAGTACAGTTTCCCGCGCTGATCACCCCAATCGTTATATGAACTCGAACTCACATGCTATACGATATTCACAGGGATTAAGATCACCCCCGAGAGGATTTACACAATGGCATTCCATCCTTCTGAAGCAAAGCCTCTGGTATTTGCTGGTGATAAGATGGGGCATCTGGGCATTCTGGATGCCTCGCAGGAGAAGCTTGAAGTGAAACAAGAGGATGAGGAGGATGAGGAGGATCCTGACCCCGTTCTCACAACCCTCAAAATCCATACGCGCACGATCAGTTGCATGATGATTCACCCTTCCAAACCTACCTCGTTGTACACAGCAAGCTACGATAGCTCGATTCGTGAATTGGATTTGGAGAAAACTGTATCAAGTGAGACATATGGGCCGGAATCCACGAATATCGACGAGGCAATTTCCGGGATAGATATGGCACCCGAGGACCCCAATGTTCTCTACTGGACGACTCTTAACGGTGGATTCGCTCGTTATGACGTGCGCACCCGCAAAAACACAGTATCATCATGGCAATTGTCTGAAAAGAAGATTGGTGGATTTACCTTATGCCCATCGTCTTCGCATTTCTTTGCCACCGCCAGTTTGGATCGCTTTATGCGACTGTGGGATCTACGGAATCTGTCATTCGACGAGCCAGAGCCTATTGCAGAGCATGAGAGCCGTCTCTCTGTCTCACATGCCGCGTTCAATGCCGCCGGTCAGATCGCCACGTCTTCGTACGACGATACTTTGAAAATCTATGACATGGGCCCTAAGGGTATCTCATCATGGGTGAAAGGCCATACAGTGCCTGATAAAGAATTTCGCCCCGACACTGTGGTCAGGCATAATTGCCAGACAGGTCGCTGGGTTACAATGTAAGCCCATCCCGTTATTACTACCCTGTTAACACATTCATATTGACTCTTTATTAGCCTGCGTCCCCAATGGCAATTGAATCCGCAGTCCCATATCCAGAAGTTCTGCATCGGCAATATGAACCGATTCGTTGATGTTTACAGTGCCGGTGGTGACCAGCTTGCCCAACTGGGCGGTGATGGCATCACTGCTGTTCCTGCAGTAGCGGTATTTCATCGCAGCAAGAACTGGGTTGCTGGTGGTACAGCCAGCGGCAAGCTGTGCTTGTGGATGTGAACATGTATTTGGTCTGGATGTTCTTTTACTCGGTGTTCTTTAGACGCCTTACTTCCACACAGGTGGATAGTTCTTTGTTGGCTGGTCCTAGCCCTGGAGTTTCAGGTGGTGGGGATTTTCACAGCTTAAACTAGCTTCTTGTAATGTACACACTACCGCGAATCACATCTACCTATCATGGCTTCTTGAATCCATTCTAGCACTATCTTGGGGGCTTTGTCTACTAGCAATCCTGCTTTAGACTGGATATGGCAGAACTTGTTTCCATTTCTTCAAAAAGAAGTTTTGTAAAAGCACGAGGATTTGTGTCAAGGGCTTCCCTGGGGTGGGCTTCAATGTAAGATTAGACTGCCACTTCGTGGGAAGGTATGTAATATGAATGAAGTATATGCAGATCCACCCCATAACCCCAGATTTCCTTAAGCTGATGTAAAGAAAGAATATTTGTCCACTGGCCTAGGCCCAAAACGAATTGACACCCATATCTGATCCACCACCGGGCGCAACAGAGGGACAGATACATCCGGGAGGAACATTAGTGGAAGACCAGCCCGAAGGCGGGGAAGGAATGGATCGGCCCATGGCGCGGGCAAGAATATTAGTAGGGCTGGAGACGGCACCCTCACGGGCATGGAGAAGACCGAAGCGGAGAAAGACCTCGGAGATGGTGACGAGAATAGAAATGACAATGAGGACAATGATAATCCATGTTTGGTCTATTCCCGTAATTAGTAAAGTTAGAATGCTGAACAGGGGACATTTGAAGTAACATACGGGAAGTGCGGTTGTCAGCAATCGAATCAGACAAAATCTCCGCAAGGTCCAAGAAGACTCGACAGCGCTCATTGAGCACCTGGATTCGCGGTTTGATTTCCAGGTACTCTCGTACGGCGAGGTAAAGGGGATAAAGTGTAGGCTCACTTTCCCAGAAAAAGTTCGGCACGTCGAGCATGTTAGATGCTAAAAAGTGAATAGTTAGTGACTGTTAGGACGCACGTGGAAACAAAGAAAGACATACAAAGATTGACTTCAACTCGGCTCTTGAAGAGACGGCCAAGGATTCGGAAGACCTCTTCACGTTTCATGCCCAACTTTCCGGTCACGGCGAGACGGCGGGGAACGTCTTTTGCGTCTGCCATTTGACGGGCCATGACCTCCTCGAAGAAACACAATTTTGTGCTTTGAGATATGCCGTGACTGATTGCCAGCTTAATCATGTGGTCACCACTGCGCAGGGTGATCATATCATTGTACACGCGAGGGCGCGAGATCTCGGTTGAGTACTCAAAGTGAAATTCTTCTGTCTCAAAATCCTCCTCGTGAAGCGGCATTGTAGTAAGCGGGATAGGCGTTCCAGTTGCTGATGACGTTGCAAATGCCAGATCCGCCAGCAGATCCTTCTCCTGTCGCTCAGTAAAGTTCCAGAATACCACAACTCCGTAACCAAAGACGAACATCTCTGCAACGTTGTAAAGAGTCCGCGCCGGCGCGGGAGTTTTTCTCGATGATGGCGTTGCTGCTGGCGAGGGAAGGTCTCGCAAGACGGAGTGACTGTCACCAGAACTGTGTCGACGACGAGGAGGCGGGATCTCGGAAGCCTGTTGGGCTTGATCCGGCCCACTCTGGCTGGAAGTGTGGAATACATCAGAGTCACCGGTTACTTCGTTGTTTTCTTGAATGCGACTCTCCTCTTCCGAGACGTGGGTCAAGAATCGTTCTCGACTCTCCTCCCGCGAGATTTGATCATCTGACTCTCCGGGGGGTGCCTCTTGATGATGCTCATCCTCGGGGCGATTGTGACGTCCGACTGAGTGCTCTTCAATCTCACCGATGTAGTCGTCGTGGTGATCACGAAGTTCATTCCGTTCGATTTCCTCATCCAGCAGCGACTTGCCACCAGGGAATTTCACCACGGGACTGCTCCGCAGGCGATATCCTTCGTGGCCTGGGAGAAGTGGAAGGTGATAGGCCGTGTAGAGACAGTCGTCATATAGCTTGGTGCGAGCTCCGTGCCATTCCTTGACAAACGACGCCAAGGATCCCATTTTATAGGCTTGCGCGGTGCAGTATGCCGTGACACGGGCCAGCTTCTCTGCCCGGCGGGCCTTTGGCAGTCGCTCGGCGTAGCTCTTCGCCTTTTCCGGTGCAATTCGTCGCTTTCGGAGTAAATCTTCCTCGGCCAGCAGAGGTGCCAGGTCATTATCGACACCGAAATCTCCGCCCAGGCGCTTTTGCAACAGCAGTTGCCGTCTGATCAGTTCCGGGTCAACTCGTTTTTCCTTGGCCAACCGATCTACAAGCTCCTCATCCACAAGATCGGCGTCATCTTGAGCCTCATCGTCATCGTCGTCGGCAGTATCTTCCTCACCGACGCCGCCCGTGTCGGGCAAAAGGACGAGCTTTTCGCTGACTTTGGTTGTACGTGGGGGAAGACGTGGTTGTGCCGCCAGTCGGCCAATAGTGCCGCCCGAAGTCGGGAGCCCTCCTGAAGTTCCGCCGGCATTGCCCATTAGGCCGCCTGATGGGAGTCGGCGTGGTCGCGAGGTCGGTGGGGGTTGTCGTTGTTGCATTGAGGGAACATCGGAGGCATATTGTAGCACATTATCGACAGTGATGAAACGTGTGGCGGGAGATCGGTGTCGTCGCGGTGTCGAAGCAGATTGTTGGTCGCGAGAATCCGTGACCTTAAAGAATTGATTAGCTCCACAACCATGATAATTGCTCTCTTCTTCTTCTTACCAAAACAGTCGGACTCCGCTGGCTTGTGCCACGTCCACGGGCGGGAGGAGCCATGATTGAGTAACTCTCATATAAGATGAATGAGAAGACATTCAACTTGCTTCCATTACGCTAGACCGGATATGTATTAGCGGCAGTCTGACGTAATGACTTTACCTTCACCCTAGTTAGTTAAGTATAATTACTTGATGAATAGGAAATCGACCTTAAAACTATTAAGAGACTCAGTAATATTTGATTGGGATATGTAATAAGCCCATATACTCCTGACTGATAAATCAGTGTACCTAGTAGTAGTCAAGCACTTCATCTGCTGCCACGCTTTCACCCGTGGATTAGGTAAGACCTTTCATATTGATCTCAACTTAGCTACAACCAAGGTGCCTTGTATAGATAATGTCTTCAATTATTCCAAGACTTCGACTTCCTTCGTCCCATGATACAACCTTGGAAGATTCGAAGGTCAGTTGAAGAGTTTATGCAACTCATATGTTTCTGTGCATCATGCTGAGCTCCGAAAATATATTGCGGCCAGTTGTATATCACCTGGACAGATGACAAAACACACCTGCATGATCCCATCCAGTTCCAAGGGTGCACAGTCCGCTCATTGACACGGAGAATATGTCACACATCCTAGACAAGGCACCAAATACCTGGGCAGCACCAAACTGTCCTCTATGCATCAACCCCGGATGCACATTTACATAGGGATGTTGTGACTGGTACAAAACTCAAGCCCCGCTAACCTTCCGAGCAAATGCGGCGAGTCACCTGTTCCGTTCCAATTTTTTTGCATAAGAATGCCCTAGACTAATAGCTACAAGGTGTTTATCGTGAATCGGCGAGATGTCCGACCCGCATGACATGCATTGCTTGGCGCACCGGTTTACCACACCAATCAAGGGATGTCGACATCTTCCAACCGAACAACCAAAGAAATAACATTGGAATAACAAGAGTATTTGCAGGATACGGAGTCCTTTGGATTCGCCTCTTGTTTCGACACAAGTCTGGATGTACAATCCACCGCGAATGCCAAGCACTGCTGTCACGGACCCGGTCCGGCACCGGTCTACAACCCGGTGCAGCTTCATTGCCCACGAGATCCGATTTGTTTAGCATGAAGCCAATCAAGCGAAGTCTTGGGTAACCTTGGAAGCTCTAGATCATTGAGGACTCTGCGTAATTTATAGAGCTCCCTCGTAGTCAAATGGTTTATGTTTTATGACCTCGGGATTCCTGGACGCATGCGGTTAGGTTTTTTCTAAGTGAATTTGAATCGCAAACGATCTTCAAAACATCGTTGTTTGCATTGAAGCCGGATAAATGTGCGAGGTTTCATGTGAATTCAGACTTGAAACTGTAGTAGTAGCAGTTTGGGTTGCCACTGGGAAATGCCCAATCTTTGCAGAAAAAGCCGTGTTAACCGAAACGCCGAGTTGATGGCTGATCAACATTATTCCTACCACATTGGAACCGACTAGGCTCGAATTATTCAAGAATTTGTCCAGAACAGTACCGCACACAGACTCTTGTCAAGTCTAGGGCGCAGACAATGTGAAAATATTTGGGAGATGTGGAGCTAACCCACAAACGACCGAGTTTTATTTGCCTCTTACCCCAACTTGTGACTGGGACCCTGCGCGAGTGGAGCTCCATTTACATTTGCGAAACTCTGCTGATGATTCTTTATAATCGCTCATCCCACCTGGATCTGCATTTAGTACGTCTTCTCTGCCAATCTGATGTGACTCACCAATATCATGGCGGACCATTTCCCAATGGAAGACAACTTGCAAAGGGCACTGTCAGCGACAGGTTAGTCCAAACATATCCTTTGGTTTGCCCGGCAAGCATTATTAATAAAAAATACTGCAGAGGATGTAGCCATATCTCCTAGTGAGTCGTTTGGAGACTCAGACCAAGACTCAGAGGTTCTACATGAACCTATTCAAGAACGTTACGACAACCCATCATATGCTCGCTTTCGACGTGTGGCTTCAAAGACAATCGTGTCATTTGGGCCAAATGACCCAGATAACCCCGTCAATTGGAAAAACGTACAGTAAAACCTAACACCCCACATGATCGGTGCCGAGATGGGCCCCGAAAAAAGGGTATATCGCATACTAACCAATAGCCCAGAGTCGCAAATTTCTAGTCCTGGCTGCTGGTGTAATGCAGGTGAGTGGCTACCATGAATTGGATCCTCATGTCCATCGTTTAACGCCCTGCGATACGTCTAGGTCATGAACAGCACCATTGCTTCATCAATCTGTAGCAACGCAATTCCTCAGATCGCAGCGGAATTCAACATCAAAAACGAACAAGCTTTGGTGCTGCCCATCTCCATCTTTCTGATCGGCTACATCCTAGGTCCTCTTCTTTGGGGTCCTAGCTCCGAGTACTTCGGGCGTAGGCGCCCTTTGCTCATCGCATACTGCGGCTTCATGATCTTTATGCTGGCATGTGCAGTAGCGAACTCGTATCCATCGTTGTTGGTCTTCCGCCTCTTGAATGGAATGATGGCATCGGCACCAATCGCTACAGCGGGTGGACTGTTTGCTGATGTGCATGACAATCCAACTAGGAGAGGCCGTCTAATGGCATATTTTATGGCGGTAGGCGGAATTAATCTCCGTTGATATTTGTCGATGGCTAAAACTTCACAGTGCACTACTTTTGGACCGATCGTGGGTCCCTGGGTATCGGGGTTTGTCGCTGTCGTGAGTTGGAGATGGTGCTTTTGGATTGGCCTCATCTGCTCCGGCGCCTCTTTTCCTTTGGTTATTTTGATGCCGGAGACTTATGGACCCGTTGTGTTGAAACGACGTGCGATGAAGCTACGTAAAGACACTGGCAATTCAAACATTGTGTCTCCACTGGAAGTGGAGAGTCGCGATATTCGTCAAATGTTCCTCATCACCATCTCACGACCATTCCGCATGATATTCCACGAATTGATCGTGTCACTGACATCTTTGTATCTCGCCCTGGCATATGCAATCTTTTACCTCTATTTTGAGGCATACCCCATCATCTTCCAGGGTTGGTTCTCTTTTCCCACCTGTTGTCACCACATGATCTAGGCCCTCATATTAATCTAATTTGAACAGATTTATACGGAATGAGTGCTGGTGTTGCTGGTTTGATGTTTTTGCCCAGTAAGTATATCGCTCTCATATAAAATGAGGATTGTCCTAACGCAATGAGCAGTTGGTATCGGCGCCATCCTAGCCTGCTTTGTCTTCCTCTGGTATGATGGTTACCTCGCTCGAGCAAAGGCTCGCAATGCCCCTTGGGCCGAAATCGAAGAATACAGGCGACTGCCTCTCGCCTGCCTCGGCGGTCCCTTATACGTCATTTCGCTCTTCTGGGTGGGCTGGACTTCCTCTGAAAATATTCCTTGGGTCGTTCCATTTCTCTCTGGAATTCCCTTCGGAATGGGTTACCTTCTAATTTTCATGGCTATGCTCAACTATCTGACCGACGCATACGAAACGCTATCGGCCAGTGCCCAGTCAGCTGCGAGCTGCACTCGTAGTATTCTGGGAGCAGTGCTTCCCCTTGCTGCGAAACCGATGTTCAATCGGCTGGGTATTCACTGGGCATGCAGTCTCATTGCCTTCTTGGCCTTGGGCGTGTCTCTCATCCCATTTGCCTTCATCCGCTACGGTGATCGCATCAGAGCCAACAGTAAATTCTGTCAGGAGCTCAAACGCATCAAGGCACTGGAACAGTTGGAACTTGAGCGAGAGGAGAATCAGCAAGCTGGGGACCATGATTTGGAGAAGGTCCCAACGACGCACACTGACCCGATAACAAGAGTTGATACAGCTCGCAGTCAAGCCGACAAGGCTTCCATCATTTATTGAAGTGGAACAACGGTCGGCCTATCGCAAAATCGTTGATCTCAATACTGAAAAGTGCTTTTTCGTTGCATTGCTCCTTGGGGCGTTTATGAACACACCATGAATTTACCCTAATGTCTAAAATTGGTTTAGCTGAGCGTTTTAAATTGTGGCAACAGTTCCTGACGTTTTTCATGCATCATTCCTCTTGCTCGCACATGACTTAATAGGAGCCGCCTAGCCGCTTTAAGATAGGTCTAATATAATTGAGGTTTTGTACTCATACTGTATGAAATCGTTCTATCAAAATATATTACATATAATCTGACTCTGCAACCAGACAGCTGAACCTTCTCCAAGTGTGTCGGCTCTGTTTCTACTCTCGTTTCAGACCGACCTTTCCCACTCGCCGCAGTCCCCAGGCACTGATACCTATGGCAGCCAGCAAGAGTCCAAAACAAGTCCAAAAGACCGCCCGATATCCGACCATTAGAGCTTCCGGCGAGTTTTTGTTCTTGTATGAGGACCCATCTGTGACACTAGCCGCGATTATGGCAAAGGTAGTGAGACCGATCGATGTTCCGAATTGGGCGATAGTGTTAAATACAGCTCCTGCAAGACCTTGTGTCTTGGGAGAAAAGGAGTCCGCGATAATCAGGTTTGCGACGGTAAATATCACTGTCAATAATTAGGTTCGTTTCGAAAAAAAAGCTCTTCAAGATCGAAGGGGCCTTACCGTCTGCCGATAACGGGCAAAGTATCATGACCCAGAACACGCAATACCACCACGACCATTTAGGATTGATTATCGCCATGAGTAGTGGTGAAGCGGCAGAGAGAATCGAGGTAATGATGACAAGGTAGTTAGCGCGAAGTCGATGCACTAAGAGGCCAGTTCCAATATTAACGATGATCCCGATGATGACGTTAGGTAAAAATCGAAGTGCTGCTTGGATGGCAGACAACTGCTGGACTTCTTGCAAGCTGTTTTGAGTCAGCCTAAAGCTCCATGTGGGATACGATCAAGACTAACAAAAGACTCAAAATGGTCTCCATTCCGTTCAACACGCCCCAAGAGAAAAGGACCATCACACAGATGGTTGCAAACGCTGTGTTATTCCAAAGCGAGTTCGGGATCAGTGCTGGCCTGCCAGACTTCTCCCTCCATTGCATCCAGGCCCAGAAGGAGGGTATCATGGCAGCAGCCACACAAAGCAAACTGATATTTTCGGGGTTTCGAATGGTGGATGGGTTATCTGTGATGTTGCTATGCAAAAAGGTCAGTTTAAGACTCGCCTCATTACAGAGATGGGAGACCCACGCGAAAACATAAGATATGATGCCCAAGCACGCACTCGAAAGAAGAATGCCCACCCAATCAATCTCGGTCCGGAGTCTGCGAAATGAGAAAGGATCTCGAGGCTTGTCCTGAGGTAGTTTGAAATAATTCACGACAGTTAAAATGAAAGTCGCCCCCGCACAGAGATAGTAGCCGAATCTCCAACCGAGTGTCGAATCTTGGAAAATTCCACCCAAAACAAGACCCACGGAAAAGCCAAACGGTTGACCCAGCCCGAGACAGGAAAACCCGATGTTCCGACGTTTACCTGCAGGCATGCTGTCTGTCATGATACTGAAAGCAGTTGGGAGACACATGGAAGTCGCAATCCCTTGGAAGGTGCGAAACAGGATTAGTTGGAGACCAGTCTGTGCCAGGCTGCAAGCGAGGATAAACACTGTCAAGAGGCAACATCCGACCAGATTGATGATTCGGTTGCCGAGGAAATCTGCCAATGAGCCCGCCAATAGCAAGCAGCATCCGTTTGCAAGACTGGGCTTTTTGTTAATTTCGCAAACCTCACAAGTCTAATGGAAGAGTACTTACGAATATACCGAGGCGGGCCTTTCATTTTCCAGTTGATTCATGTCAGCTTCCCAACTCCCAGTTGGAGAACGGAAAATCACTCACCATAGAAGGAGGTTATCAGGTAGATTCAAGTCGGCTGCCATGCCAGGCAGGCAAACTGTTAAGAGACCACCACTCATACTGCCAATGAAGGTTAGTCCCGTTAGCGTGATCATCAAGATGACCGCCCTAGCTCGAGAGAGGTCCAAGGGCTCCGTCTCCTGGGTCAGTCGAGAGAGCTCATATCCGTGATTGTTCAAGGGATCATGAATCGATACTTGTTGTGATACAGGAGTGTTCCATCTGTCGAAAACATGGTTGGAGTCGACTCTTTCCAACGGGATCATTGGGGTCTCAGTCTGGACAGCGATCGTCATGTCTTGCACAGGATTCAACCGAATGAACTAGTTCGAAGATATTAGAGATCCGGAGTTTACGTGAGATGGCCAAGGCATTAGTCATAACCAGAGAAGCACGCACATGTGGAGACACGCCTTTCGATTGACAAGTGGAGCTCAAATTGGGGTCAAAGTGGGCCTGACAGTGCTACTCAAGATAGAAATATAGTAGTACAATATTTAAACAGCAAGAATTAATATTAGTATTTATTTACACATCTGGTAACAATTTACAGGGTCAATGTCCCTGTGAGCTCCGCTTCTTGTCCTGCCAATACCCCTTCGCGACGAAAATCAAACTCAACACAATGCCTAGCCCTGTCAACCCGATTCCAAAATACCAAGCGCTGCGATATCCAAGGAGGACATCCGCAGGCGTTTTGCCTCCATTGTTAACATGAACCTCGATCGTACCCGCAAATCCCAATCCAAGCGAAATACTATAATTGACAACAGTAGCAATCAAGGCTGCTCCCATACCCTGATGCTCCTTCTTCACAGCGTTCGAGAAAATGACTGTAGCCGCAGGAAATGACGTGTCCATACCGAACGGGATAACCAGCATGCACACAAATAACTGGGCCCAGTAAGTTCGATGTACTGGCGCTGTCGCTACTAGAATAGTTCCCACCATGAAGCAGGTTAGTGAGAACGTCATAACCCACGCCGCACGAACATGGTGCAGTAAGAAGCCTGTAGCGACGGATGCAAACGCGCCAGAGACAGCCACGGGGCAAATATATGCGGCTAGAAGCAACGGCGAGGCACCCCTCAACACCTCGATGAATTGTGTCAGATAGTAAACCCAGATACCAAAGCAGGCCCAACCGCAGGCGATACAGGCAACCACGAAGATGATATCTCCCGTAAAGACCTTGAAGGGCACAAGCGGCATCTTGGCCCAGTGAGACTCGACGAAGAAAAAGCCAACCGCGAAGAGAACACCGAGAATCAAGCAGACATAAATATATGCTTGTTGCCAGCCGTACGCTGGGGCTTGGTTCCACGCAAAGTTGAACAATACCAGCGCTGCGACGCCAGTGATGGCTCCCGGGATATCGAGCATTTGAAGTTTCTCTCTAAGCCCCTTGTCTTGGTCGTGCGAGCGGCATTGTGCTGGGATGACGAGGGTGCTGAAGCCAGCTAGCAGCACCAGCGCGATCGCAAAACTCCAGAATGTCCACGGCCACCAAGCCAACTCAAACAGGCCGGAGAAGACGAAGCCGAAGACACCACCGCCTGGTGCACAAGCACCGAATAGCGCGAATGCCATGTTCTTCCTTGGTCCGGGCGGATAGGAAACTCCCAAAAGTGCAAGTCCGTTGGGTAGCAAAGCCGCAGGACCCAGTCCCTGAAGCACCCTAGCGAAAACAAAGAGGTACTCATTCGAATAGACACTGAGTCCCGCAACCATACTCCAGACAGCAAACCATAGCATACCGATGACGAAAATCTTTTTGTAACCAAACAGATCGCCGATCCGACCCGCAACGAGGATAAAGGTTCCCGCCGTCAAGCTATAACCAGCAATGAACCACGAAAGGACCCCGGGATTAGTGACACCAAAGCTATCGCCGATCCGATGCAAGATGCCCAACGTTTGGGTCAAGCCCACTTGCGTCGTGAATTGCGCCGTGCATATCGTTGCGATGAAGACGCATTCGTGGAGCAGCGACATCTTCTCGGAGGCGTACGTGGAGGATGCGATTGTCTTTTGATCATCGTCGCAGGTAGTGGGTGTGGGTCTCTCCGGCTTCTGCTCATCCTCGACTGCGGTTTCTTGGCTCTCATTATCATGGGGGGGTCCAGCCTCAGAATAGGACTGCCCCTCCGTATCGATATCGTGCTGCGGAGTCGCCATAGGTTGGACTTTTGTTTCTGGGTCCATGCCGCCAAGGCAATGATTACCCTGCAGATATGTTAGATGGGTACGTTTGAGTCCATGAGGTGAACAGACCGTGGTGATATACTGGAAGACCGAAGGCGATCAGAGTTGTTAGAAATATGGATAAGGTGGTGAAGAGGTAATGCACCGATCTCAGTTGACACTTGCGATCTGGAGAGTGCGATCGATATATTTGGAAATGGAAAGAGGAGATTATATCTGGGTAGTAATAACTATATCATAGATATTCAAGTCTTCAGTGATGGACTTCAAGTAGAGGTAACGTCACGTGTTTGACGGGATCATAGACTTGCCTCGACTTGATAATCGCAGGAATATTAAGTCGAACGATTTAAAGGGTTACATCAACGGGATGACGCTGGAGGGTCTCATTGCATCTTTAATCAGAGGGAATAGTGGCCTGTTGCTAAGCTTGCAGATCGCAGAAAACCTGGAAGGCCTGTAGCGCGATTACACAATTATATTTCTCAAATTCTTGCCTCCTGTAGATCATTTGATTAATAACATTTCGATTCCGGCATCTTAGTCACCCATTTGCTCGTTATAAGGTTAGGGTAGTAGGTGGCCGTTTCCGGCCTGATATAGATAAGAAGCTTCACTTCGCTTTCCTTGCTTCTCGATTCTCTGATTTCCTGGGTACATAGATCGTGTAGAAAGCAAGTCAGAAAAGCCAAAAAAAAAAAAAAGAAAAGAAAAGAAAAGTTGAACTGGGAAAGGTGGAGTGCACCCGGAGACGGAAAACCCAACCCCACTCAAACCAAATCGAAGCCGAACTCGCATTCGGGCATCTAGACTTTCCCGTGGGGTATTCTTAAAAGGAGTGACCTGATCGAAATAAAGAAATGTCCGCGAAAAGTCCGAACTTAAGCGACATTAAGGTTATCGTCGGTGAGATGTTGAGGATTCGACGCCGAGAATCGGAAGAATTTTTCCAGCTTAACCTCAACGGCTCAACATCCCGCTCTGAACTCGGTTTGTCTTGGGGGATTTTTCTGGTTTTGTCTTTTTTTCTTTCTCGAGTGAACGTAAAAGTCTGATTCACACGCAAATCCTCGTAAATCTTAGCGACCTTAATACCAGTATGTGCCTACGGTACTTTTGCCAAGAACCCCTCTGATTATCTTTATCAGATCAGCCTCTTTCTCCGCCTTCAACTTTTTTTTTCTTTTCCCTAGACCCATTCCGCTGGAGCCAAGTGAACGGGGAACCGATCTAAGGTAGGTTGACCGGGTATTTTTTACTCCCCATCGTGACCTACTCGATAAGCGATATGCCTCGGTAAAGGCTGAGCGAGAACAGGCCGAAGTGATTTTAGCAATTGGGTAGAATTTTCGCTAATCAATACTGCTAGTAACGAGCAAAAGGTGGTTTGAATCAATCTGCCATAATTTTGATGATCATTATTGTTTAAACCGAGTCGCCGGGGTTATATTCGGCAACGGGCCTGTCCACTTGGAAAGAGAGGAAGAGGGGGGAAACATAAAGCACAGCTTCACAATGAGCGCCGAAGCATCGTCCGCGAGCGTTCCCAAGGAGCCCATTTCCGAGGATGTCTACGAACGCCCACAGGATTCATCCGATTCCGCATCTGGGATCGAACTTGCCCCGGGCGAGTTCAGCGTCGATAATGTCGAGCGCATTTATAAGTAAGGACTCACCCCAAAACCGCTTTGTTTGATGTACTCATATTGTTGACTTAGTAAATTGGATTGGCGCATCATCCCCGCCCTCTGGGTGCTCTACTTCATGGCTTCGGCCATTCGCTCGAATGTGGGGTTGGCGCAAACCATGAACGAAGGCTCCGGCCACGACATTGGCGATGTCCTGCACATGACCAGTCATCAGATTTCGACCGGTTTGGCTCTGTTTTACGTTGGTTATGTGGTTTTCGATCTACCATCTAACTTGGTCATGACTCGGTTGAGTCCACACGTGTGGATGAGTCGCATTGTGATCAGCGTCGGTCTGATCGGCACCTGCATGGTCGCTATGAAAGCGGCTTGGAGCTTCTAGTATGTATACATCGTTCGCTCTGTCAGAATCAGACTAACAGACATACAGCCTGCTCCGCCTCCTTTTGGGTATTGTGGAAGCAGGATTGTGGCCGGGAATGACCTACTACTTGACGCTCTTCTACCCGCCCTCTCGAATGGGCAAACGGATTGGTCGGTACTTTACCGCTGCGCAAGTATCGGCAGCTGTCGTGGGACTCGTCTCTGCTGGGTTCCAGAAGATGGATGGAGCCCGTGGCTACGTTGGCTTCCAGTGGATGTTCCTGGTGTGGGGTGTGATTACTATCGCGCTTGGATTCGTCTTGCTCTGGTGGCTCCCGGACCGCCCCGTCACACCGGGTGAGGAAGCACCTCCTCGCGCATGGTTCATGAAGTGGGCTCCCCGTAGTACCCCGGCCTTGAAAGGACGCGATGCGGTGATTCACTACCACGACTTGAAGCGTGTCTACCACGCCCCTGCATGGAACTTCCGAGATCTACTTCATGTATTCATGGACTGGCGACTGTGGCCGCTCTTGATCATGTACTTTGGCGTGGTTGGAGTTGGAATTGGCGTCCAGCTCTACGCGAACCTGATCATCCAGGCAATCAACCCGTCCTTGAACGGAGTCGATGTGAGCCTGCTCACTGCTCCTATTTGGATTGTAAGTTTCTCTATCAAGCAACCGTTTACTTCACGCCTAGCTAACCATGTTCCCAGATGGATTTGATTGCTATCTTGCTTGTAACACCGTTCTCTGACCGCTTCCATCGCCACCGTGCTCTTTTCTTCTCTATCCCAACATTGCTCCAGATTCTGGGTCTCCTTCTCACGAGCTACGCTGGTTCCGATGAAAACCCCTGGCCACGGTACGGTGGTTTGCTCATCGTCGGATTCGGCCTCGGACCTACTGTACCCATCACGATGACGTGGACTGCAGAGATTTTCCAGCCCCGTCACGGCGAAGTCGGCGTGGCAGCTGCCTCTGCCGTGGTCTCGGGCTGGGGAAACCTGGGAAGTATCATGACAACTTATGCTCTGTATTCTGGATGGGCGAGTGACGCCAATGCCCCCGGACGGCAGAAGTACCGTAAGAGCAACCTGGTGATGATCGGGATTTTGATCGCCAGTATTTTGGCGGCCGTCCTGATGCAAGTGGCTCTGCACTATACGGATCATCGGTACCGTCACGCCGAGGAGCAAGAAGATGCTGTTGATGGGGCTGCACGGCGGGAGGCGCAACAGCGCGGACTGCGGGGACTAGGATTCGGGCGTCAGTGGTTCCGACGTGGCAAAGCTGATCAGGCGTGAAAACAAAAAGATGTGATAGATTGCTTTGTATAATCAGGGTCAGGAAACAGTATCCTGGCTTTAATCGCGGAAACGAGGTGTTTCCCAGGGTTGAATCTTTGTAATAATACGGGCCGAGCCTTTGCCGTATGAACACAAATATGTACTGTATGGGTCTGTGCTGTGGTCTATGACCAATTGGATGTTGAGAGGACTTCCCGGCTCAGTAGGCCGTGTTCCGCAACACACGGATCCTCCAGTGCTTCTGCATGTGAGGCTTTCGCTTCATTGGTTACTTTAGGAGTCAACCTCCACTTCCAAGGTTGAGTCCTTGCTAAAGAATTCCAGAGTAACTTTTTCCACTCCCAGCTGCCCCACTTCACTGATCATTAGACTTCATCTGCAAAGGTATAATTACGTATAATCTCTGGCTACTGTATATATGGATTTTAGGCCTCAATTAATGGGTATCGTGGACCCACTTCACTTTTTGTTACATGAAATTACTGAACGAACGATAGCATAAACAAAGAAACCGAAGTACTGTATGTTCGTAGTCATCTAGCTGGACTATGCGAGATCCACTTTCATGCACCTCGTTGCCAGAGACTGTAATTCAATAAGCCCGGTTTCAGCCACCACATTGACATCCGAACAGACAAATTTCGGAGTACTTGAGAAAGAAATCCAGTTAGTATATAGCGATATCTTTCATTGATGAAGCCAAAATAAAGGTACTCCAAGAATGTTACATCATGAGCCATTGTTGGCAATATCTCTCTTGATCCCGATTCTCTACTTGGTTTATAATTTGCATTCCAAAAAGAATGTAAGTATACTATTACCACGCTCTCTCTTACAGATACTCAGCCAGATATATCCGACAGTCTGAAGTTCCTTCTATCAGAGTTCCTCCCGGTCTGTTAGGCTCTTGGATAGCCACTTCTCGCTTCTCCCAAGACTCTGCCGCCATTCTCCAGGATGGCTATCAAAAGCTATGCACTGTATGCGATTCAGATCAAATCCTCGTCTGACAAAGGCTCTCATACAGTATGGACGATTTGGGAAGCCTTTCAAAATATCAACTCCGAGGCGATGGATCATCGTTGTAACCCAGCGTGCCGCTCTGAAGCAAATCAAGAATGCCGATGAACGGTATTTTCGCATGCAAGCAGCAGCAGATGAACGAAATGCCATGTCATACCTCCTGGGGGACTGTATTCACTAAGATCCCCTCCACATGGCAATTATTCAGCGAACATTGAGACGTCGACTGCTGGAATTGATTCCAGACACCCTCCTCGGGTTAGATGAGTTATTAAAACAGCACGTTACCGCAAGTTACGATTGGGTTACAATTGATACCAGGCATCTAGTTCTTAAATGCATATCTATCTAAGCTGGGTGCTGTCTTTGAAGAGCGTGAGAAAAGAATGCATGAATATGACACAGACTTAGCTGACAGACCGGTAAGAATCCTTCATTGGCAAATTTGATTTTTAATGTCAACTGAACCCGACCAGAAGGATGCAATCCAGTGGATCTCGGAAGCTGCCGGACCAACTTCGCAGCACAATCTATGCATGTAAATCCTTTATAGAAAATTTTCTTCCATCCACACTTCCGCAGCGAGTCTAGTGAATGCACTCTTGGACCTTGCTTGCCACCGGGAATCGCAGATTCCCATTCGTATGGAGATCGCTCAAGTCATTATCAGAAGGGGGTTGGAACAAGCAAGCATTGTCAAATATGAAGAATGTGGACAGTTCACTCCGTGAAAGTCAACCACTGCATCCCGTAACCACTGCCACGATGATGAGAAAGACACTCCAATCTCTCACTCTAGCGGATGGTACTTTCTTGCCTAAGGGCTAGTAGGTTTTAGTTCCAGCGTGGGCAATGAATCGGTCAACTGATATTTACTTCGATGCTCACATATTCAAAGCTCTTCGATCCGTCGAAATCAGTCAAAATGACAAAGACTCCCCATCTGACGCACATGTGCCAGGGGATGGCTTTCTTTTGGCTTAGGGCGGCATGCATGGTAAGTCCACATAACGACCTATTCTCGAAGAAAGAAAAAAAGCTTGTCGTTAACTTTAATGTTTTTCCAGTCCCGGCAGATGGTTTGCAGCAAGTGAATTGAAATTGATCTTGGCATTTATAGTCGCTCAGTACGACTTCAAATTACCAAGCGAAACGATCGACAGGCCGATAAACAGTTTCAATTTCTTTTCTTGTGTACTTGATGAGACACAAATATTGGTGTTCAGAGCTCGAGGGAAGCTTTGAAGCAAGCTGTTGTGAGAAACGGTGTCTCCCGATGTCATTATCATGAATTTTCGATATAATACCTTTAGGCGAGTAAGTCCTAGAATTATTGTCAATATCTGGACCTCAGAAGCGTGAGGCTACTATGAATATCCAGATGCGCAATTTCACGCTGCCCAATCCCCGCATTTTGTTAGGGTTCCCGAATAGTAGGGTGCAACGAGTTTGCCGATAGGGCCGGCGATCTCAAGCCGATTTCGGGCAAAAAAGGTGAAACTGGCGTTCGGCACGCAATGGTGGAGATCCCAAACCAGGGAAATTATCATATCAGAACCAGTAGAATGAATAATAATCAACTATCAATTCAACCGGCACTCTCCGCTGCCCCGCCTTATCACGTGTTGATCCCACATTGTTCGTGTTGTGTGGTCATCGCGGAGGGGTATCTCTTTTCCTTTGGAGAAGTGACCTCGAAAGCACAAGTCAGAGCAATTCATCATCCAACAGCCGCGAGGTTTGTTGGCTGCTTTGTGTATTTTCTGTTGTGTTGGCAAGATATTTCCCCGCCAAGTGGATCTCCAAGTCTCGGGAACCTTGGCAGTGAAGCAGGCGACGGCCGATAAGACTAAGAGAAATTTCTGCCGCGAAGTGGTGCATCTGCAAGCCAAGTGACAGCCAAGAGCAGCCGGTATAATAGATGGCCTCACCCGCAGCTGCCCTTTGATCAGTTCTCTGCATTTTTTCCATATCTGATTCCCACCAGAGAGGGGTCGGAAGTCAAGCGGGGAGGATATATTTCCGAAACGATCGGCATATAGTTGCCCTTGTTATCTTTGAACAATGTCCTCCATTGTTGATGGAACGCCCGTGGACTCGCACAGTCTGAACAGTGATAAGAAATGGAGCTTGCGACCCTTAATCCGCAAGGCCGAGCGATCTCATAGTCGAATGCCGGGAATTCGCAAAATTCCTCTTCGGGCCATCGCGATCATCGCTCTGATTGCCTTTTTAAATATCATCGTGTGGGCCGCCGCAGCAATTGTGCTGGTATGTTGAGTGCCATTGGTTCATCAATAATGAGAAGTGGACTTACAAGAAGCTAACATCATGACAGCACTATCATCCGTATGTTTGGCTGTCTAATAGGTCTTCCCATGCGCCTTTCATCTAATCATTTTTTAGATCCATGGTTTCCACTGCAGCTCTTGCATACTCCCTAGGCTTAAGACATGCTTTCGATGCGGATCATATCTCCGTATGTTCAACACGGATCCTGCTTTTGAGAAGTGCGAGCTCTAACGTGAATAGGCCATTGATTTGATGACACGACGATTGTTGGCAACCGGCCAAAAGCCCGTCACAGTGGGAACATTCTTTTCCCTTGGGCATTCCACGTGAGTGATTAAGAGCCTAATATTGTATGATGAATGGATGCACTAAGTAATTCTCAGAATCGTGATCATTACGTCCATTGTCGTCGCAGCTACCGCCGCTGCAGTGTCATCCAAGTTCGATGGTTTCAGCAAAATCGGAGGAATCATTGGTAGCTCCGTCAGCGCAGCATTCCTGATCCTACTTGGCTTGATGAATGTCTATATTCTGTTCAAATTAATCAAGCAGATGCAAAAGGTCTTCAACTTGCCCGAAGGACAAGAGGACGAAGCTTGGAAGATCGAAGGCGGAGGACCACTGTTCTCCATCTTGAAGAAAATGTTCAAATTGATTGACCGGTATGTTGCAAGTACAGTTCTCCTTGTTCTCACATCTGCTAACTATCTCCCAGTCCTTGGAAAATGTATCCTCTCGGTATTCTGTTCGGACTAGGGTTTGATACCTCATCTGAGATTGCGTTGCTCGGTATCTCGTCCATCGAGGCTGCCAAGGGAACATCGTTCTGGGTGATCTTGATTCTTCCTGCGTTATTTACCGGTAAGTGCATTTTCATGAAAATCGGGTAAAATTCTTACTGATTATTCCCCTTCAGCTGGAATGTGTCTTTTGGATACCGTTGATGGAGCTCTCATGTTCTCTCTGTATATTCAGCCCGCACAGAACTTCCTGTCCCAGAAGGCCGCCAGTGAAGTCCTTGAAACAGCTTCGGATAATGATGATGACGAATTACCTCAGTCTAGAGACAATCATCGAGATCCCGTGGCATTCTTGTACTACTCAATTGTACTAACCGTTTTGACCGTCATCGTTGCCATTGTCATTGGTGTAATTCAGCTCCTGACCATGATCCTCAATGTCACCGATGCCACTGGAAAGTTCTGGGACGGCGTGCAAGTCGCCGGCGACTATTATGATGCCATCGGTGGTGGTATTTGTGGGTGCTTTATCATATTCGGAGGATTGAGCGTTGTCGTGTATAAGCCGTGGCGGAGATGGATGGACCGACGCCACGGGCGATCTGCCGTGGCCGACGAAGAGAGATATCAAGATGAGGCTCCTGAATCCGGGGAGGATGGTGTTGCAGGTAGCTCTACAGCTGGGGAGGATGAAGTTTATGATCGTGAGCAGACCACTGTCATTGTCAAGGGGGCCTCCACTCGTGTCACTACGACTGAAGAGCGACGGATTGAAGATGAGATCGTCTAGCACCACCTTCTGAATCGGAAATGACTCTTTTTTTATTGGCCGTTGGGTAGGGGTTTGCATGGGCGTCAGAAGAGAACTGTCGATGTTTTCCTGCTGAAGAAGCCCGAATGCACATGTGAGGAGTGAAGGTTGAAGGACTCATGATACACGAATGCGCTAGACATGCTCTCATAGCAAACTTAATAACTCGCCAGCCAATTTAGCTAGATTTGCTTAGTTGAACGATATCCATGCATAAGATGATTTAAAGCCTATTTCTGTCAAGCTGTTCTCGTATTTTTTCATTTCCATTTTGCATTTTGCATTTTTCCCTTTGAACTTTGATATCTGCCAATTCTTTTATGAAAGCCTCACGACTGAAACCCACAGTCATGCCATTCGACCCATAGTTGCACTTCTAATTCAACAGAACTTCACTAGGTTCACTTGTATTTCACCGTATAACTTTTTGAATATGTCTCTATCTATCTCCTGCAGGGGGTCTCATGAGTACCTACTTCTTCAACCCGCTAGGTCGCTTAGATTGCTAAAATTGAATCATACTCTTCTCTTTACTTTCTGCTTTTCCTTCTTGTCAATCTATTTATCCTTCCGTTTCTGAAATCACCCTCTTACGTATAGAACTAGACGTGACATAATGCCAGCGGCTGCCAAAAAGTCCCGCGCAAAGGGAATATCGTCCAGATCAGATGATTAGCGTTGCTAAAAGTACCACCCTGAAGTTGTCAAAAACAGCACTAGCTTTTCTCCGGTCTTAGCGTAGAATTTGTATTGCGTCCTTTACATGTAGCATATGTAAAATAATAAATCAAAATCCTCCAGTCGCAGATTAAGGTCTTTCCCATCATTCAATGTAATCAATGGTGCCTCTAAATCCCGAAGACCGCCTCTCTCATATTTTTCTTCGACGCAATCATTTCATCTGTCACGTAGTATTCTGCAACTGTTCATACAAAACTTCCCTGTAAGGAAACTGTTTATTGTACACTGATTTTGTTCATTGTACAGCCCCTCGCAAAGCGGCTTAGTTTGACTATGTCCTCTAGTTAATGACTGCGATGACGTATGATGTCTTCGGTAACTAGCGGTACAGTGACACGTTTGGTTTCTTCCAAGAACTCCACTCTTTCGCCCTTTGTCAGCGCCACATCCGACGACGGCTTGTCAATTACGAGCCTTGGTTATTGTTGTAATTTACCCCTTGTATTTGACAGATGGACAGGTTTAGTTACTGTAAAGATACCCATGTGTCCGTGCGAGGGAATAGAACTGGTTTGTCAACGCACCAAAGTACGCATTAAAGTTCGAGAGGTTTCTGTGCGGGAAACACTACAGCATTTGAAAGGGATGCTCTTTCAGGAAGGGCTAGGCCCTGGCATAGCTATATTTGATTCCAATATTTGGTTAGACAGGGAATGTAATTTACATTTGTGTGACTATATCTTACCGCTAGACCTAATCAGTATCCTACAGAAACAGAGGATATGTGCATAAGGACGCAGGCCATGAATATTGATAATCCTTATTCATGGACTCTGACAAAAGGTCATCTATTGGCGCATTAGCCAAAATCCAGCTAGGCATGGTCCACTCGGACCGTTACCCGTTACGAGAACAAAGTCCGAGCACTTTAGGGTCGTGCTCATTGTGGAATACGTATTGCGTTTCATTACCTTATCAACGAACAACGTTCTGACCCGCGCAAAGGTACCGGGACCGTGAAGCGCTATAATTCTACCGAGCCCCCGACCCCTGCTGCATTTTTTTTAATCCACCACATCCCTGACGATTACCCGCCATTCATGACACCTGGCTCCACCCCCTCAAAACTTCCAATACTTTATTCTCCAATCCACCGCGGTCCGACCTACCACGGTTCGGTCTAACTATTGTTACCATGGCTAAGAGGATCACTTTGGATGTGGACCCGGATTTGCATCTAATAACAGATGAATACAGTCCTGAAGATTGGCAATCAGAGACCACTTCTATCGGTTCTTCTTTGTACAGGGGTCTAATGGAGAATGGTCGAAGATATCAGTCCCTGAAGTCTGACGAGTATTGCTTTCCTGCCGATGAAAGACAATTCGAAACCTACGATGCTGCACATCTCGCAGCCTTAATCGTGGATTCCGAGGAGGAAAACCTACTATTTCAATCCCCGTTGATCCCTAAAAACGTTCTTGATATTGGGACGGGAAAGGGGTCGTGGGCTATTGATGTTGCCGATATGTTCCCTAGTGCCGCTGTCCGTGGCGTGGACCTTTTCCCACCGCCAGTCAGCTGGATGCCACCCAACTGTGTCCTCGAGGTGGATGACGTTTTACAGGAGTGGACCTGGCGTGAGAAATTCGATTTAGTCCATCTCCGCATTATGGCAAGCGCCTTTACTCCTTCGGAGACAGAGCAGTTGATGAAGCAAATCTACGATTGCTTAGAGCCAGGTGGTTGGATTGAACAGATGGAAATTCATCCGACAATCTATTGTGATGACGATAGCATTCCGCATGATAATGTGTTATTCGAGGTCGGACCGAGGTATGGAGAAAACGCGCTTTACAGAGCTCCAAAGATTTATGAGGGTAACCGTTGCTAAGAAAAATTTTGAATTGATGTTGTAGGTTCGATGCTGCCGCTAACAAGTCTGGAAAACCCATGGACCTTATCAGAACAATGCGGGCGTCGATTGAGAGAGCTGGCTTTGTTGAAGTTCACGAAAAGAACGTGAAGTGGCCAATTGGGCCATGGCCCAAGGACAAAACATTGAAAGAACTTGGGTCGGTCAACCTCCAACATTGGCTGACTGGTATAGAGGGATATACAATGTATCTAATGACTAAGTTTGGGAGTCCAACCCCGTGGTCGCCAGAGGAGGTACAGGTCTACAACGCTAGGATGAGAAAGGAACTGCTGAATCCTCGTCACCACGCCTATCAACGCGCGAAAAGAGTCTGGGCTAGAAAGCCATTTTCAGACTAGAAGACTGAGCACAGAGGGTATTGATGCTTCGTGTTGGCTGTCCCTCTCCTGGCGTGAGCTGCGAGAATTTGAGGTTGGCAAGGAGGTTCTGAGTGTTCTGAGCGAGGAGCGTTCAATCGGGCTATGTCTGCATTCCCGAGGTCGTATTGTCATGAATGTCGCATGTTTCAAATTTTCATTTTCGATAGCAGATGAATTGTCATAAAAAACTTTTCAAGCCAGGATCTTAGCGTCTGAGTGTGACAAAGAAAGTTGAAATGAAGTTACCCATGCTCGTATCCGCACTTGATCTCTAGTCGAAAGTCAAATGACGATATTCGCTCACCATTATATCAAAGCCTCAGGCGAGACCTTGACCGCCAACCTTCTACTATTGGCAGAGCAGACAGGGTGATTTTGAATGCTAGGTATATCCATGAATACGTTGAGGGCTCGAGCCAATCATATTCTTTATCGGGAGATGCTGTTTCCGTGAAATGTTGCACAGCACAGTCTCACGCGCATTTCAATGAGTGAAGACCTCGGGATGTGTTGGGAGTGCATTTGTCTGAGATCATCTTCATTTCGAATATATATTTGCTAAATAAGATCGGAAATCGCTCTATTGGGCAAGATGAGAATAACTATACCTCACTGAGCATACAAACCCTACACCTGGAGCGTGTAACTTTAGGCTGTTGTGATCTTTAATTTTTCTAGCACCTCTCAGTATAAAGAGAGCTGATGGGTATCGCAAATTGGCGAAGCCTTCTAGGTAGGCTGTCAATTATTATTATACCTGCTTATCGAAGAACGTCCCTCCCTTCCGATTGCCAGAATGACTATCTCAGCCCTAGTTGCACTAGCTGGCTTTCTATCATGCGCCTTGACTGCCCCTGTCGACATCGACACTAACAACTATGCAATGACTCCATGTTTGGTATGAGATGAAGTTTAGATGAATACTTCACATATTGCTATCTTCTAACATATATTTCTGTCATAGCTCGTGTGTAACGAACAAGCAGCCATCGTCGGAGAGTGCTGGAAAGGTGTCTCAGATACGGCATGCACATGCCCAAGTATACCTTACTTGGATCATTTGAAGATTTGCATCAAGGCATCCTGCCCATACTCGGACTGGGAATGTATGTTATGACAGCGAATTTCAGTGGGAGCTTGTCACTAACTTTGAGTAACAGTGGCCGTTAAGTTGCACGTTGAGGTCTGCAAGACTCCCTTCTTGGAGGGGACCATACTTTAGATTTATAGTAGTCAGACAGCTCCAGAAGGATGATTTCTGTTGGCCACTCGGAGTTAGCATGAGCATCGCATAAGTCGGGGTACCAAATATTGACGAATGATCGATATCCAGTACAGTAGTTTTCGAAATCAGCTATACCGCCATACTCTTACTACTTAATTGCCGGGAAATAATCAACCTGTTTGGTTCGCCGCCCTATAATTCTGGCAGTACTGTTATTGTAATGATTGTATTGCCATTAATGAGTCATCGTCATAGTACAGTAATATTACATGAAACCATCCACATGCTACGCTAATCTACATAGATATGGTTGTTTCCGTATTTGAAGATCCGTTCCGAGGGTGAACTGTATAATACCAAACGAGAAAAAGCATTGGCAAGGTACATCACATCATGGCAACAAACACAAACAACACCTAGCCTACTGTACTCACTATTACCAAAAGAGTGATATAGGTAATAAATCCATAGTCCTGCTACACCCTTGGGCCTTTTCTTTATAGAAAAGCATGAAGTATAGCTTCATTTTCCCCTTGCTGAAGGTAGTAGTGACCACCTTAGTCCGCTAGTTAGTAGTTTTCAATTATTTGGCATAGGTTGCTCACTATCACCGCGCAGAATAACTTCCTTATTAGCATCGAAATTCACATCAGCCGTAATATGCCGGACATCCTTGTATTCGTGTCCATTTGAGGTATCTGTGCGGAAAAGAGTAAATTCTTCAACTTCTCCCGTGATACCTTCGAATCGAGTGTCAGCCTTTGCGCTATCACTAAGAGCCATTTTCGAAATGTCGAATGCCGACAGGGTGATGTCGTCATTGATGAATTTTGCTCTAGGCATCGTGGAGTACAGTAGAATATTTTGGGTTAGAATTATGAAAAGGGCTTGATAGGAAGGATAGTTGCGAAGTAGTGGCTGGTATCTTTTCATAAAATGTCACGGCTCCTGCTAAGGTTGTTGCGGACTGGATGTCATCAGCTCTATATATTGTATTGTGTTAAATATGTACTGTCGTCATAATGATTAATACTACTTACCTATTGCATATCAGTCATGATATCATCACTGGTTCTGTATAAGGTTCTATTTTTGAAGCTAAAACAATACACGAACATAAAGGTAGGTAGCGAGCGTATAGCACATTCGTGTAAAATATATCCTCTATTATTGAACCACGGTATTATGAAAACTACCTACTAATTTAGAAAGCGGTCTAAAAAGCGGAGCCTCTAAGGTCTATCCTATTAGGACTCACGGGCGCTAGATTTATTTTCCGGAAACTAAGTCGTAAGAGTGTGCAGGTATAACTGATTTCGAAAACTACTGTAACTTCGACCAAGCATATTATACTTTCGAATTAATATCACTCACCTGGGTGCCAATGCTTGTAGACTAATCACTCAAATAAGTTACTTCGTACCAATCTACCGAGGTGATACTTCCAAGGCTCTCACTCACAAAATGCAGAAACGGTGAAGAAAATAGATGACGTCATTTGAAGAATCCCATCGGATCGTGCTCACATCCCAACCTCTTGTCTCCAACCACCACGAGTTGCGTTTGCATCTTTCACTTAACTATAAATTTGCCTCTGATCTTCAAATATATCTTCATCTCCCGAGGTCTTCCATACCAGAACCGTCCGTTCACTCTGGACTCAGGCGCGACAAAACGCGACGCGACCCAACCATGTTTCCAGGTCACTGCTTGAACATGTGGTTTTTGAGATCACGATAACCGGTTTCCTGCAAATTTAAATATAAAAACACAATGAGTGTCGAGAGCCCCATCCAAAATGCATCGGACATCCACATCGAGGTGGACAAAGGGAAGCTATTTTCGGGGCAGCCTCCAATCTTCATTCTCCCCACCCACATGGCACTGGACAAGCTACATGAGACCGAAGATCGTCTGCTCAACCATGGGGGTAGCCTGACATATGATATTATGGAAGCAGGTATAGTTCTGGGCAAGGTTGGCCACAAGAAGCGTGCAGCGTTTGAGCTACGCTCACGGGGAATATGGACCGAGGAAATATCCGGGATTTCAGAATTGATGCCGACTACACCCAAAATTGACGTGGAGCCCCCCTTGAAACGACCAAAAATGACCAAACCCAACATCCCTATGAATGCTGCAATAGAGATCGTGGATCTTAGCACGGAATCCGAGGAAGAAGATAAAGCGAGAAGAGGAAACGATCATTCTCGACATATCGCACCGAAAGCCGAGGATGAGGCACAAATAGTCGCAGTCCTTCAACTGGACTGGCTAGACCACTCAATCAAAACCGGTGAACCTCTTCCCTATGGTCCGTTTCTGGTTTACAAGGGACGGAAAAGCATTGCCCCTCCATCAACCAGCCCTACAGCGCCACCCACTGTCATATCAAGCCAGATCATTCAAAGGGCAAGAGAAGATGCAGCGGGACGTCCTCCACAAGCACAGCAAAATCGTCAATTTCAAGCTCGACGCTCAAAAGAGCCCACAGACCAAACTTCAAGCCAGCGAAACCCACCGGTACTTTATCGACAATCCACATCCGAACATGACGAGACTGTATCACTCCCGCCTCAACCAGACTGGGTGCGCGACCAAGTACTGTATGCCTGTATGCGCTCGGCATCTCTTCACCCTCCAAATGAAGAATTCATCTCTCAGCTCGTGAAAATTCGTCGAATCCGAGAGCTAACTCTTGATGAGATTGGTGTACGAGCCTACAGCACATCGATTGCTGCTATAGCTGCATACCCTTATATTATTAAACGCCCAAGCGAAATTATCGCTTTGCCTGGCTGCGATGTGAAAATCGCCAATCTGTTCGCAGAATTCCAGCAACATGGTGCCTGTAGTCACACTGATTATGATGGCAATGTTGCTGCTGCGGGTGCCTTGGAGAGTGACCCAGCCTTGCATGTCCTTAACACTTTCAATGAGATATGGGGTGTCGGAGCCAAGACAGCTCGGGATTTCTATTATCATCGTGGGTGGAGGGATATCGATGATATTGTGGAACATGGCTGGAACTCGCTTTCCCGCGTGCAGCAGATTGGAGTCAAGTTCAATGATGAGTTTAAAGCGGGAGTTTCGCGTGCTGAGTCTGAAAGCATCGCTGCGATTGTACAACGTCATGCTAATCGTGTGCGACCGGAAGCAACCGGTGAGGTTCAAGCGATTTTAGTCGGCGGCTACCGGCGTGGGAAGCAGAATTGCGGCGACGTAGATATTATACTGACTCATCGTGATGATACAGTCACGCGGAGCCTGATTGTTGATCTCGTTGCTAGTCTAGAGACAGAGCAATACATCACCCATACGCTCTCCTTGCATCTCACCTCAACGCTTCGTGATCAGCAAACAATACCATTTCGAGGCGATGAAACAGGGAGGCATTTTGATACACTCGACAAAGCGTTGGTAGTTTGGCAAGACCCGAACTTTGATGATCAAGGCTCTTCGGGGGATCAAGATTCCAGTCGTCAAAAGCGAAACCTGAATCCCCACCATCGTGTCGACATCATTATATCTCCCTGGAGAAGCATTGGCTGCGCCGTACTTGGCTGGTCTGGTGATACGACCTTTCAGCGGGATCTGAGACGTTATGCAAAGAAGGCTCATAATTGGAAATTTGATTCCAGTGGCATACGGGAGCGCACTTTGGGGGGCCAAGTTGTGGACTTGGAGCATGATGGCGACACCTGGGAAGATAGAGAAAGACTTGTAATGGAGCGACTGGGGGTTGGATGGAGGCCAGCTGAGGAGCGGTGCTCACGATGAACGAACCCTCATAGCGGCTGATACCGAGGCATTCGGATTCCATTGATTGTGAATATCATATTTTCGGCAATTTAATGATGATTATTTACTTAAAAGATCAACCTATATTGAAGACCAGTTGATGGGTGTTATGAACCTTTCAAGTTCGTTCTATTGCAAGTAACTCAATATGACGACATGCTCGAGTGAACAACTTTGTGTTGGTTCAACCTGCTTAACTCAACAGTCCTCTTAAATACTGCCACTCGAGCCTTCAAAAACCCCTTGAAAATCAGAAACACACCCCATTGCAAAGAAAATAAGCCCCCAATCATGCGTGTCGCCGTAGCTGGGGGTACAAGTCCCACGCTCGGCGCGTCGATTGTTTCCGCTCTTCTTGCCACTCTCGGCCGCTACACCACAATAATCCTCTCTCGCGAAAACAAACGCGAAGCCTCTCGGCTTTCACCACTTCAACGAAATGTCGATATCCGATATGTGGACTATCGCTCACAAACTTCCCTCGTGGCAGCTCTACGTGATGTGGAAGTGGTCATCAGCGTCCTCCTAATACCTGGCCCGGACTGGATCACCGCACAAGTGAACCTCCTTCATGCAGCGGAAGAAGCTGGGTGTCGAAGATTCGCACCATCAGAGTTCACACTCACAGATTATGCGCATACAATGATTGATTTACTAGCAGCAAAGAACGTAGTCTGGAAAGAAGTTCAGACCTCAATGAGCCAAGGCAAGATCGATGCCGCTCGCTTTCCTTGTGGTATGTTCATAAACTACCTTGGAATTGGAATTCCAAAGGACGATACCAGACTTGAAGCACTAGCCAGCTTTCAAGAAGGGTCCTTTCTCGTTCACCTCGATGCTCCATTGCCTTGGATCAAGGTCCCAGTACGTGCACATGGATCATTCCCGAGTTTGACCTTGACAGAAATCCGAGATGTGGGTTCATTGATAGTCGTTGCTCTGGACATCGAAGAGCCGTGGGGAGGTAGGGATCTGGGAATGGCGGGGGATACCCTTAGCTTCACCGATCTGATCAGTCTATGTGAATGATACACTGGAAAATCAATTCAGGTCCGCAAGGTGACGGAATCAGAACTTGTTACACGCCTCCGAAGTATACTGCCAAGCCAATTCATCGAATACATGGAATGTCAATTAGAGATTGTGGGGACGTTAGATCAATGGGTGATTGATGCCACGTTAAATCGTCTATCTTCGAACCAGCCAACCACGGTGGAACAGTACATGAAGCGATACTGGGGCAGAGAATGAATATGTACGATATATGTGGATTTACTGGTACTTATCCACAAATTCAACTAAAGCACTATTCACCTCCTTTGGATGCGTGCAGTTCAAAAAATGTGCGCCTCCATCAATCATCACCAATCTCGCATCCTGGGACTGCGTGAAAAGCTTTATCTCTTCGGCGGCATTCGCCGAGGAGAAAACAACATCCTTGGTTCCCTGGAGAAATCAGCCAGGGTAGAAGAAGAGCAAATCGATACACTTACATGAAGCCATAAAACTGGGCAGCGAACATCCGCCAATCGAAGATGCATTGGCCCACGCTCAGCCAAGTTAATCGCAGCCATTCGAAGACGTCTGCGACCGTCCTCGCCACGATAGTTCGATTTGATGGAGTCACGCCAGAAGTCATGAACCTCGGCAGAGCACTCATTGAAACCGACTCCAATCAAGGCATCGCAGTAGTCATCACCGGGCTCGAAATCAGGCACTGGTTTGCTAACGGTCCATTGATTCACGAAGCCTGACACAATTGACATGCCATCCCAGCAGTCGAGCTTTCGACTGCGATCTGACTCGGAGTCCATTGACGTTCCCAGGGGGATAATACCCGCAATCTACTAGCGGGTTAGCAGTGACAAAGATGGAGGAACATATCCGCAATCATACCATGTCTGGTCTCAGCAGGGCCATTTGAACGGTGACCCAGCCTCCTTGGCTAGTTCCCAACACAAATGCTTTGGCAATACCCAAGGCATCCAAGACCTGGAGGTTCATCTCCGCCGTATCCCAGTACGTCCACTGCTCGGACGGTGTGCGTGTCTGACCATGTCCAAGTAGCTCGATAGCCACCAGATTCACCTTGGTGGAAAGCTGGGGATCATCAAATTGCGGTCGGTATAATTCGGATGTTGCGGTGAAGGCATTCACGAGGACTACTGTTGGCTTGGCAGGGTCATACTCCTTGGGCATTTGATACGCCGCGTCGATTCCGCCCAGACGGGGAACGTGGATAATTTTGGTATTCGGCATGGCTTGCTATACGTATAAGATCGTTCTCTCGCTTCAAGGCATTGCCCCTCTTCAGTCCCAACCCCGCTACTTATACTCGGGACTTCGCTCTTGGCATCACCGTAGAGTTTCGGGGAAATAGGAAATAAGTGGAGTGGATTCCCCACTGGTCCGACGGGGGTGACAACTCGACTTTGCGAGAAAGATGAAGATCGGGGAATTAACTAAATTTATACATCATTGCTGCTATTAGAGAAGTTGATTTCATATGTCCTCTGCTAACTCCACCACCGGACCTGAGAATCGCTTCTTTCCACCACAGGCATAATAGTACACCCCACCAATAAAAACCCAGCCCACCATCACCACCACACAGTAATTCATGTTGTTAGGCGTTACAGGTTCGACGGTAGGAAATGTGCTGAACACCATTGCAAGAACCAGCCACATCAGCGCAATCACGTTCACCACGGGGCCCCATCGTGGTCCGAGATCGAACATGCCCGAGCCCAATCCACGGATGGTGGATGAGGCTGATCTTCGACCATAGAGAAGCATGAACAGTATTGGAGAGAAGTAGGACGCGTACATGCCTAGAATAGCCATAGAGAGAACGGCATTAAAGGCAGTTGAGCTTCCGAGGTAGATCAGACCCAACAGCATCTGCAAGAACCCGACAACCACCACCATGCGCACGGGCACCTGCAAGGTCGGGTTCACATACGAAAAGAATCCCGAGCCTGGTAGACCGTGATCGCGCGCAAAGGCCCAGGCCGTGCGACTGGTTGAGGTTGTACCGGCAGCATTGGCAGCCAAGGCTACCAGGGTAATGCAAAGCGCCATAACAGAGGCACCGGCTGGGGAGCCTGTCACGTTGAGGAAGAGTTGCATAAATGGGAACCCCGTCTTTGATTCGAGGAGTTCCTGCAGATTTCCCAAGGAGAATAACAGGACGATCGCATAGACAAGTCCAATTACTCCGTTAATGGCGACACTGCCGATCATGGCCAAGGGCACGTTACGCGAGGGCTTGGGAAGTTCCTCGCTTAGGTGGCAGGCGGCATCATATCTGCAAGAAAGGTCAGCAAGTCAATATTTGAAATTGAGCATGAATTCCTACCCAAGAAAAGGGTATACTGTGCTGAGCAACCCCACAAGCCATGAGACTCCGTCACTTGTCCAGCCACTGGTATTGGAAAAGTCCTTGAAGACATAGTCGGCGGAATGCTTGTCGGACATTGCGCCGAGGACGCAGACGATCGCGATGAATCCAACTACATGCAGTATGCCTGTACTATTATCAGCCAGTTATCCCTTGTGACGTGTTTCTTCTTGACTAACCAGCAGTGGTGTTGGTATGAGGTAGAATCTTGGAGCCAAAAATATTGATCGCCGTGGAATACGCCAAAATTAACCAATAGAACAGCATTCCTTGCCATCTTGTCCCAACATATGTGTCGAGGTTGTTGAGGGTAATAAGAGCCTGTAGCTGTAGCCCGGCGGCAAAGGCTGCTGAAGCGGCGAGAACGAGTTGGCCACCGATAGAGATCCAACCGGTGAACCATGATGCCGTGGCTCGATATGATGCAGGAGTGAGACAATGGACCCAGTGATATTGTCCTATGGTTGATCCGATGAGCGAGTGAAGCCAGGGGAAGGGAAACACAGGATATCTTACCTCCTGCAGTAGGATAGATCGCAGCAATTTCACACAGTGACAGGACAACGAAGATCGTGCCGATCAAGGAAATTATGCTGTAAAGAAAAAGTCAGGGATTGCCCCGATGCATAATACTCCCAGGATGAACGTACTAGTTATAGAACAAACAAGGGGCACCGCCGTTGGTCAAAGCTGTGGCCACTACGGACGAGAGTGCCTCCCATGTTGCCATCAACGAGATCTGAAGACACACAATAGACCATAGTGAGAACTCACGCCGGAGTTCCTGGACGTGACCGAGGGCAGCCAGCTGCTCCTCATCACTGATAGGCTTCTCCGGGCAAGCCACCTTGGAATTGTCTTTTAGATCAGAAATGGAATTCATTTGTGCAGTGCACAAGTTCAAGTTGAGAAACTGCCCAGACTACGAATCCGGACTACCTTGGTCTTATAGCCGCGGGACTAGTACAAGATAGGGGCATGAGTGCATGGCGGTGCTCAATCCGCACTTTCCTGATAACCTAGGTAAAGATCAACTTAGATCATGGGAAAGGTAAGGCTTATCGTCAGGGCTGATGCAAACACTGGTCTTGCCTTAGGGTTTTATCACCCCAGCTCCACCTCTTCCCCGCATTTCATGTAAATTCATGTCCTAGTTCTACATTTATCTCTGCGCGTTGTTTCCGCATTTCCAGGAAAAATGCGGGTTGACCCCATACATGATCAAATCCAGGTCCAATGGCTGCTTAGTGACCAAAGCCACCGTTGCTGATTGGGCAGGTAATACTGGGTGGGTCTGTCTGTGGTCTCTCCGAGCCGTTGTTATGGAAAGGAAAAGCTCGGAATCGGAAGGAAAGTCAGATAGGTGAACGATAGGTGAACGATGGGTGAACGATAAGCATGAGTCAACTTCGGAATAGCTGTAGACCTGCACCTGAAGAATTGGCCTAGGTCACCCCTAGTCACCGTCGATCATTACTCCCATGTATGCCAAACTCATAATTCAGAATTAGTTTTCCTCGGCCAAATAGAGCTACATATTTGTAGATGTGACTACCTCACGGGCCAAGAACTCCACATCCCCGCATTTTACGAGGTTTGCGGAACGACTTCCATACAGACCAGTAGTCTCAACGGGTGCCTAATAATCCCTGGACACGAGACCCCTGTTCCATGACAGTTATCACAGTCGTGATTGGCCAGGTCTGCGGATGGTTTTATGTAATAACCCTGGGTAGCTCGCCACCCGATGGAAGATCGGAACGGGACCCGAGATAAAGGCATATCAATCTGCCAGATTGCTAGTAGCGAACAAACAGCTGTATACAGAGTACTCGGAGCTCAAAGGAATTGACGCTAGACAATAATCGCATCTTATCTCCGGAATGTCAAAGATAAATATGACCTACAGAGGTGACACGCCTAGAAAGCAAAGATGAAAAAAGATCTCGGATCCATTCCGGCTTTCCGAGCCAAGAGCCCCCCACTCAAATCCCCTCATTCCGTACATTTATATAAGTCAAGCTAGCATGTCTGGGAGCTTGCAGAGGAGCCGCTCAAACAAACCGCAATCATGCTTCACCCACTCGCTATCCTCTCCGAGGAGGAGACCAACCTGGCCCGTGACATTGTCAGAGCCGCTCACCCTGACACCATCATTGACTTCCGCGAGATCTACCTACAAGAACCCCCCAAGGCGCAATTGCTCGAATTCCTTGCCATTGAGCATGCCGGTCGCTTGAGCCCGACAACCCCTCGCCCACCACGTCTGGCTTTGTGTCAGTACGATGTGATTGGCGCCGACCGGGTGCCCTCATATGAAGAATCGGTCATCGATGTGGCCACCCGGACCCGGGTCAAGCACCATATCGTGGGCAAGCAGCACCATGCCGCGCTCACCTTGACTGAGTTTGATACATTGGTGGAGCAGTGTATGAAGTCGCCTTTGTTCCAGCAGGCCCTCGCGGACTTTGATCTCCCAGAGGGCTTCGAGGTCGTGATCGAGCCGTGGCCATATGGTGGTCTGGACATCACCGAGGATAACCGCCGTTACTTCCAGGCACTGTGCTTTGCCCAGGACAAGCGCTCCGGTAACGAGGACTCTAACTTCTACTCATTCCCTCTTCCCGTTATCCCGGTTATGGATGCGCACACACAAGAGATCATTCGGGTGGACCGACCTGCCACCGGTGGTAAGGGAGAGGGCCTACTTGAGCAGACCTTCAAGCGCGATATTATTGGACACTGCAAGCCGTCCGAGTATGTTCCCGAGTTGCTTCCCGAGGGAACACGCAAGGACCTCAAGCCATTGAACGTGGTTCAGCCCGAGGGACCCTCCTTCCGGGTTACAGATAACTCTCTGGTGGAGTGGCAGAAGTGGCGCTTCCGTGTCGCCTTCAATCCGCGTGAAGGTGCCACTATTCACGATATCTGGTATGATGGTCGTAGTGTGATGCATCGTTTGGCGATCAGTGAGATGGTATGCTCTATTCGGCGTGACAAGTTGACTGTTGCTAATCACTAGTAGACTGTGCCTTATGCCGATCCTCGTCCACCTTTCCACCGCAAGCAAGCCTTTGATTTTGGTGACGGTGGCGGTGGTAACATGGCGAACAATCTGTCTCTGGGATGTGATTGCCTCGGGGTTATCAAGTATCTCGACGCCGTGATGACAAAGCCCGACGGTACCGCTCAAAAAATGCCCAATGCCATCTGTCTTCACGAACAGGACAACGGCATTGCCTGGAAGCACTCCAACTGGCGGACCGGACGGGCTGTGGTCACTCGCCTCCGCGAATTCGTCGTTCAGTTTATCATCACCTTGGCTAACTACGAGTATATCTTCGCCTTCAAGTTCGATCAGTCAGGTGGCATCACAGTGGAGTCCCGCGCGACCGGTATCCTGAACGTCGTCAATATTGACGCTGGCAAGGTCAGCGAGTACGGAAATGTCGTGAGTGGGGGTGTGCTCGCTCAAAACCACCAGCACATTTTCTGCGTTCGCATAGACCCTGCTATCGACGGACAGAAGAACTCCGTCGTGGTGGAGGAGTCACACGCCGTTCCCAAGAACGCGGTCACAAATCCCAACGGAAATTTCTACCAGGTCACCAAGGAGACTGTCAAGCGTTCCTCCTGGATCGACGCTGCACCACAGCTGAACCGGACCATCAAGATGGTTAATCCCCACAAGACCAACCCAATCAGTGGAAACCCGGTTGGATACAAGTTCATCCCCTTGGCTACACAGACATTATTGGCGGATCCAGAATCGGTGCAGGCCCGCCGAGCTCAGTTCGCCCAACATCACGTTTGGGTCACCAGGTACCGGGACAATGAGCTCTACGCAGGTGGTCGGTACACACTGCAGAGCCAAGTCGAAGTGGACGGTGTCTCAGATGCCGCTCGCCGGGGGGATGCAGTTGAAGACACAGATGTCGTGGTTTGGAACACATTTGGCATCACTCACAACCCACGTGTTGAGGACTGGCCTGTCATGTAAGTCTGACCTTCTCCCTTCATTTTCATAACAATCACTGACTTAACAATCAGGCCCGTTGAAATGTTCCAGCTTATGATCCGCCCTGCGGACTTCTTCACTGCCAACCCTTCTATTGACGTACCATCCAACAAGAACGGATCCTCCCGATTGGCGGACTCCGAGTGCTGTAGGAAGGCACACATTTAAGGATTACGGTTGCTTATTCGAAACACATGGATCATAGTATTGTGCTCTGGTAGTCATTATACCCAATTCTGTATATATCACGGGTCATGAATTTGGCGATCTACTATTATTTCGGTTTCCTTCAATGTATCATTCATTCAGATTCACCTTGGAATCAATGCATATAGTCCTTTTCGCACCAAATTTGCTCATGCCAGTGAGATCATTGTGTAATCTATCTCATCCATAGATATGCAAATCATCGCTGCCAGACCAGCTGGAAGCCCTCAATAATAAAGAAGTACCAGCTTCTCAGAGTAGACATATATACTTGGGTACACCCCCAGGGCTGTCTAGGTGTGTACTTCATGAAGTATTCTGCTGAATAATGGTGACTTTGGGTTGTTCTTTTTCCAACCAGGAAGCCCAGAGCTTTCAATGTCAGAATATTTCCTGTTTCGGGTCACATTTGATTGGACTCGAGTAAATAAAACGCCTCCAGCCCAGCTGAAAGTATGGAGAAGTACCAGCTTCTCACCAATGATTAATCACATTTACCCCCAGGCCAGCTGGAAGTGTAGCTAGAATTTCAGGAGAGTACCAGCTTCTCCTGACAGATAAAATGTACCTATTTTGGCAGGTACTTCCATGGAATGTTATATTCCGCTAAGAGACGACTTCAAGCCGCTCCCTTTTCCATTCGGGAACGCCCAAAGCTTCCGACGCAGGAATATTGCCGAATCTGGTTCCCTTTTCCTTCGGTGATGGCAAATTAATTCTTTTATCAGCCTCCCAAGTCTCAAAGTCATGACAAAGACGAACATCTTCTGCAAAGATGGGAGTGTCTCGGAGTGCCTCGAGTACAGTAGCATGTGTATCTTTAATTTCAAGACCATGCTCTGCTCTCAGGATCCTCTTGCTCATCCTATAAATAATGCTTGGATCCCAGAATATATCAACATTGTGATTATATCCTTTTTGGATCAGAGACAATGCTCTCAATCGGAGCTGTAGGTTGCGGCATTTTGCGATGACGAAGTAGAGATATGGGAGAAGTCCGACTTCCAGCATAAACCCTGGCGCTGTGGGGAGAAGTTGCGACTTCCGTGCATAATTGATGATTTTTTCAAAGTCTTCCATACAGGTATCGTAGACCTCGTCGTCTTCTCCCAGGCAAATCACCCAGATTCTCAACATGATCCATCTGAGTTGTAGAATGCAAGATATATTCTCGAACTTGGGGTCAATGGAGAGCCTCGACCTGAAATCTGCGAATTTGATTCGTAAGGACTCGACTTCTGCATTGAGCCGATGTTGCTCTTGGACAATGATTTGTGGCATATTTTCCCCCAACGAATCAGGAGAGGCACGGTATTGTTCTTTCATGCGGGCCAGCTGAACAACATCATATTGAATAGAGTTGATTGAGCCCTGGACCTCGACAAATGAGTTCAGCTTCTCTGGTGTTAGGTAAGGCGGACAGTTGGTGAGAACGGGGAGAGTCCATATAGGTTGAATGGTAAAAATGGGCGTGAGACTCATGTACCGGAGGATTGCACCTATCCTCGAGACATGTTGCGACGCATTCAGCAAATCAATTCCATGCTTAATATGAGTCATCGCTGCATTGATATCTCTCCGTGTAAATTCAATGCATGCAAAAAGCACACATACAATCAATACCGTATCGAGTTGATCGGCTTGGACTGATTTCAACGAGCGAATCTCTTTCATGGCAGAGTTGTAGTGCCGGAGAGAGAAGCCAGCATCATATGGAAGCTGAACAAATGCAGGATCCTGATGTGTTGTCTCATAGAGACTCATGAGACTGATCGTGGCATAGCGTGCAGCCGGCTCTTCAACAATCAATCGCGCTACAATGCGCGACCAAAACAAGTAATTGAGAGGTAGGCAAAATGCTGATTCCAGACTGTGGTAGAAACGATCCAGGCTACGCAGGCAATTGCTGTCAGTATCGGGAAATAGTGATGGCTGCAATTGGGATAATGAGTTCTGTTGAATGGAACTGTATCCGTCACATTTTCGGCCCGTGGACTCGCATCGCATGCAAGATGGACGTGTTTCATCACATTTCACTTTCCGAATTCTGGTTTTGAATTAGCATTTAAGCTTTTGTGAAGATCGCCATCAACGTACTTGCAGGTTAGACAGCCGGTTCGCACTCGACGGTGAACCGTGCGCCGAGTTGCTTGTTTCGACTCTTTGTTCTCCATAGTCATATATAGCCGGACTTTCAATGTCAAAGGATGGGGTCTCTCAGTGGCACAGAGGGGGCGGGATTTTGGCTTTATGGGATTTATGATGAAGCGCTGAAGCCAAATCGCCCCCCATTGGGGTCTAAAAGAGGTTAATGAGTATGTTGGTGTTTGCCACTTGGGCATTCCCCCAAGGCGTATCTCGTTCATTTCATATTTCTGTGACCCCGTTTCAGCATTGTTTCAGTCTGTTGTTTCAGTCTGTTGTTTCAATCTGTTGTTTCAGGTTGTTGTTTGATGTAAACGGAGTCTTCCAATCATTGACCGCTGTATCCTGATACAAGGGTTGGTGCTGACTACATGTCAACAAGAGATTAGCTCTATGTACAGTTCTAACTCTGCTCACGCATTGTAGGAAGCCTAGGTGGTTGTCTAATCATTTTGCTCTCTTGTTAAAAATTGAATAGTAATTTCTGGTAGATATACTATCATCTCCAAGGATTCATTATCTTCATTTCGCATTGGTGCTCACATCAGGCCAGATTGCGGCGGTTGTGGCAAACCAGAATTGGGGCCAATCACGACGATCACTTAAATAGCACCGCGACTGCACGCCTAGCGCCCTACGAAACACCAACAAAACACCAACATAAGAGTGGATTGCATTTAGATTTGAAATTGTACGTCAGCACTTGTGCACGGCAGATATGTCGAGACGACAAGTATTGAATGCACATGTGTGATGTGAGATTTCAGCGCAGAATTTGCTTCATGCCAAAGACAAACTACCCACTAGAACGTGCTCAAAATAAGAATCTCAATCCAAATACTGCCCAGTTTACTATATGGCCTGGTGGTACTGACCAGGTATGAACAACAGCCTCGAGGAAGAAGCATTCCCTGGAGATAACCCTATATCAGCTTAGAGGCGTGAGATTAGCAACATTTGACGCTTCCACTGTTCTGGGGTTCCCGAAGGCGAATGCACTTAGCTATCCATCAAAAATTGTAGCATAATCCAGGAAACGTCGGACAAATGCATCGCGAGGAAATATACTCCTTATATTCTAGATCTACTGGCACTTCCAAGGTTGACCTGATGCGGGAAGATCTTGCCGTTTCAAGATAATGTGCGATGCACCACCTAGGAACTAGATCCCAATTCGACTTCGCCCCTTCACCTTTCTATCTCCGAAAGTCCCACGGGTATCAATATGATTAATCTCTGTTAGAGCCTTATGGTCACATGACACGCCTCATCAACAGATCTCAGCTTTGAGAGATGCCTTCCACCAGCTTCTTTCTAGAATTTCGGTATCTGGAGCCAAATAATGGGAATAATCGTAATTCAGGGGCTCGCTAGGAAATGGGAGGATGGTGAAAGACGAGGCCACCGTCACCTGGAATTGACCCTCTCCTGAAAGGACTGGCTATGAACGTATAGAAGCTTTTATGCAATATTAATTTACGATCTGGTTGTAGTGCCATAATATATCCAGCAACCTTGGAATCTTTTAGCCTTGCCATTCCACAGCGACTGGAGACATTTAATCGTGTTCATCATCTACACCATACTTTTGAAAGTCTATACGATCAACTATACACCCTCGGCCAGCTTCGTCAAAGCATCACCCTCCATCATCATCTTCATCCACTCCTCCATTCCCTTAGCGCCAACCTGCTCATAGAATCGAATGCTAGGTTCGTTCCACTTCAGAACGCTCCACTCCAACCGACGGCCCTTCGCCTCAAGCACCTGCTTTGCCAAGTATTTCAGCAGCAAGAAGCCATAGCCATGGCCACGAGCACTCGGCTGCACGTATAGGTCCTCCAGGTAGATACCGGGTGCAGAGCGCCAAGTGGAGTAGTTGTAGAAGTAAAGCGCCATGCCGACGGGGATTGGAGCGGGGTTTTCAGCAGTGGGAGGCGGGGTAACGAGGGCCGTGTAGACGGCGCCACGCTTGGGCGGGGTACCGGGAAAGGAGAGGGTGGCTAGGAGAGACTCCTCGGTGGCTTCAACCTCGTGCAGAGCCTTTTCATAGTCGGCGAGCTCGCGGATGAATTGGAGGATGAGTGGAACATCTGCAAGTTGGTCATTAGTGGGGCACGGACTTTGGTTTCGCTTGGAATGTGGGGATGAATGAAAATCTCGGAAAGGAATGGCATTCTTGACTCACCCTCTGGCGTCGCCAGGCGAATGGTAGGCTGATCCATGATTTCCAAGTTGCAATGTTGGTTAAACATTCAAAGATGAAATAATGAAGGTTTTGACAGCTGGTACTAGACCCGAATGGGGTTTTGTTGGAGTAAGCGGCTCAACCCGCCCTTGGATCCGTCGACCAATAAATTGCATTGAAAAGCCTTCTCTTCCTCAAAATACATAAGGCATTAAGACAAAGAGACCGCGAAACTGCAAAAACAAAGAATCAACACTGCAGATATATCTCGCTCATTCATATGCTCACACACCAAAAGTTGATCGCATCAGGGTAGCGCCTCTTCGAACCACTAGCTGTGGGTGGGGTTGGATGCTGCTCGGGCCAGGGATCTAGGTCCATACCTTGGTCATTCCCTTCTCGGGGTTATCTTCGCTACCGATTACGGTCATCAACTTGATAGTACGATTATCAGCCATTTGCAATTACTCTCCCCGAGGTCGGAGACAAATTTGTAACCGATTCCAGCCACGTTCCCAGGTGCAAATATGTCAATTCATGAACTCTCCAGGGTTGTATGTACGTCGCATGCATCCAGCGGCATCAGCCGTGAATAAAGACATACCACAGCTAACCATATTAGGAATTAGCTAGATCTTAATTGCTACAAGTTAAGCGGTGTATCAATGCATCACGAGGCAAATAAGCAAACAAATATAAAAAGAAAATTGAAGAAATTAGGAAATACACGGTGAGTACGTACTCCCGGCCGAGTGGAGACGGCCCGAGTCTGAATATATATTCACGGAATAAATATCCTGTCGCTGGGGATTGGTGTGGATGTTCGCCAAGACACAACAGCCTGGGAGAGGGCTTGGTGCTCACAAGGGAAAAAAGAAAACATTCGAAGAAAAGAAAAGAAAATCTTATATATTTTGTCATAAGCTACAGGTGACGTCGCAAGCCTGCATTAACAAAGTTAGAACAAGGAAGAAAACAAGAAAGGAAAGAGACGGAGTTCCCCTGACACGCCCGAGAAAATCTAGAAACAGCTATATGTACGGAGTACTCCTTGTTTCTTCGGATTTTCTGATTATGTCCCTTATGGCTTATGGGCAATGATAAGGTATGGAAGAACGCATAATAACAAAGTTGTAATAGGTTCCCTCCCATTGGTCCTGATGGGGCTGGACAGAGACCTGGAAACCTCGCTTTCCGGCCCTCGCCATCTCCATTTCAAAGTTCAGATCCTCGTCATAGTTTCCATTTTCAAATCCAAGACTAATTTCAATTCGGTCGCACAATCAATTAAACCCCAGCTCCTTGCACAGTAAGTCCCGTTGTGGCGGGTGACCGTGAAATGGGGTGTTTTGCAGGCTACAGCGGCAAGCGCGCTTTGCGTGAAAGGAGCGGTTGCAGCGACCCCGGAATTGGCTCCACCCAAGTGGGACCGTGGAACAGAACACAGGAAATTGGGGCGAAAAGTCGAACTAGACATTCTGGACCTGGTGATCGCCGGTTTGACTATTGATTTTGTCGTCAGCGAACGCCAAGGGGATGTACCTGCACACCTGCCCTATGTGCCCATTGTGACCAGGGGAGATCAATCTAGGCCAGGTCAGGGATTGCGGGGGCCTAATGATGATCTTATTGTATTTCAACGGTTGGAAAGGTCATAGCACACCGATATATCATATATCATCATGTCGGTGGGCACGGAAGTAAAGGTACTGGGTGGGGGCAACCCCACACAGACACAAACTCGGAGTGATACGTCAGGCTCCTTTCAGCTACACCTGTTTGGATGACTGAATGATCAATGTGATGTGCTGGGAACTAGTAGATCGAGGTTTCAGCCAGTCGGATCTACCATTTTAGTACGTCTGTAAAGTGTAAGACGATCCCAAAAAAAAAAACAAAAGTAAAAGCTGGGGCTAAAGTATCTTGGCGTGACTCAGATCAAACATCATCGTTGTTGCTGATGTGTATAGCCTTCGCTTCACGCGGAATCAGCTGCGGTAAGACGGTATCCCCCCGATGGTATCCGGGTCCGTTGCACGACTTGGTCTCGAGGTTTGTTTCCCGATTTCGTTCGGCAAACTCACCACGAGGGGTGCGCACGGACGTATACGCGAGCTTGACGATTTTGATGCCTAGATCGTGCTTTCGTGCCTAGCGATTGGGTCCATTCACCGGCCCTGAGCACGTCCCCTGACTTTCTCCAAGCGCCGATTCCGTAGTGTAAAAAAGACCAGGTCTTAGGGCCTATCTGACCAGCTCCACCAGCCCCCGAGACACTAGTGGAGTCGTTCCCTGCTAGCACAGCCCGAGCCGCTGATGACCCCAAGCTGAGGTCAACGATCATGTGCCTGTTACTGGAGGCGAACTGAGGCTTTTTTTTTGCGGGGAACCCTTGGGCGTATCACGGCAATTCCGTATGAATTAGGAATGTGGAATGCAACTGCTTGCCTTCGAGGTATCCATTTTTTGACTGGAGCTAGCGTTGCTGAATTTTCACTTTAGGATTATTTCAGTATTGAATTATTGGTATTTTTTTTTCTTTGCATTTGATTTATTCGATTTTTCTTATTTTTTTTATTTTTGGTTTGATCAGCTGGTTCTATGCTTTGGTTTTTTGTCTGGGTCAACACAGGGTAGTACGTACCGTCACTAGCCAAAGCCAAAGCCTATTTATGTAAACGATCCTTCCAAGTAATCTTTAGAGCATCGTCTTGTTTTTTCTTTTTCCTTCCTCACCTATCATAGAAGTCTCAATTGTCATTACAAAAAAGTTATTTTCGATCTTCAAATTGAGTTCGGTCTTCCACACATCAAGGTGCCGCATGGAAGAAGTATGACAACCTTTTCATTGGTGGCGCTTTCTATCCTGATCCTACTATTTGTCGTGGGATCTCAAAAACGACTTTTGCATTGGCTATCGTCAAGAAAAGAACCATTGCAAAATGCCTGCTCCGAAGGGCCTTCCGACCTTAAGCGCATGGCTCCATATCCAGCGCAGCCGATTCGAGGTCGAGAACGATACCGAATCATGATGGATGTCCGCCGGTTAGACACCCAGAATTGGCTCACGCTCGACAAGAACTATATGGATGAGCATCGAGTCAGAGATCACCTGTTGCGGGAAAAAAGAGACAATGTTCTTCAATGTCTGCCTGAGTCTCTCGTTGCTTGCCAAGAAGCGCTAGAAGAAGTGTCGGAGTTTCTTTGTGAGCGCTTTCCGGGCATGTTCGAGAAGACGGTTCAAGGGAGTGAAACATGGGTTGAAAACAAAGCCACGAAGGAGAGATTCAATATCAGTGCCCAGGCCACTGTGAACAGCACTGATGCCCTGGAGGCGGCAGTGCGGCTCACAATGGAGGATCTCAGTGTTTTGATGATGAATGGTGATGGCGAGTACTACCTGTAAGTATACAAATTCCGTTCCAAGGCCACTGCTAACTATGATACAGGGCTGCCAGCGCAAGTTTATTCCCTACAGGGTGGACAGTTGATCAACGCATCGGGTGGACAATTTCCCAAATGCACGAACCAGTTCCCCTCTGGCACCAGCAAGTAGCCAACTCAGTAAGCAAGTACGTACAAAAGCCTCCATCTTACTCGTAAGGTGACAATGCTGACAAGTCTTCAGATTTCTGGCTCGTTTATCCCCGACATCGCCAATGGAGCGCTCCAACTACTTCGTGGAAATCAAGCGACCAGACGAAAATCTTTTCGAGATCCTTTACCGACCAGGCTCTCTATGTGAAAAGACCCTTATTGACCCCTCGCCTAATGAAATCATGATTCGTCGCGAGAGACAAACCTTCCGCCGCCTACCACGAACAGGCGCGATAGTGTTTGGCGTTAAAACCTACCTGACACCACTTAGTCAGCTACCAATGCAAGAATTGGAAAATCTAGCCAAGGAGATGAAAACCTGGCCAGAATATGTGGGTGAATACAAAGGCAAGGACGTATGGGGTAGAAAGGTTCTGGAGTATTATAACAAACGTGTTGCGGACATTCGGACCGAGTCCTCGGAAAAGGTTTCTATTGAGGTATGATACCTATACGAATAAATGAAGAAAGGCAGAATGGTATTTGTACAAGCCACGAGCATGAGTTTCGATGCATTTTGGGGAAGAGAAAATGTGGGCGGCTGTTTGTGTTTCTGTACCTTTTTCAAGGTTGTACCGCACTTGATATCATTGCAAGATTGCAGACTGTACTATTGTTCAGATCTCCCTGACAAGACTTCGTTAGTATGCAGCCAAATCCAGCATTTTCAGCTGTAGGAGTCTGAAATTTAACAGCATGAATGTTTTGATCCATCAAATGTAATAATCTAAAAGATTGACCCGATCTACACCCGGAGCGTAGGGGCCCAATGGCGGGACCGTCATGAAAGGGAGGTTGTGGCGAGGTCTACATTTCACTGAAATTGACAAGGTTCTAAGGCCACGAGGTCCCATTGGTCGTCTCAATTATAATTAAATCCTAACCATCCCTATACTACATATAATATTCTTGACATGAAGCAACTTCTGAAAGCGGGAGATGATGCAGCGGGGCTTTCCAGATGCATGCAAATAAACTGGGTAACATGGCAGCTGACCCTATCATGACCCCCGCTCTAATTTTTCTGATAGATATCGTACATCCTTACAGGTCAGGCAGCATTTCCCTCAGCCTATCAGTCACCATCGAAGGCATGTGTTGTCCCCTGGCGCGAAGTTCGACGATGATATCAATTCGCATGCCATCGTAAAATCATCATATAATGGACTGGTTGACGCTGGTCCACTGGGATTTAGCATTCGAGGAGAACCGGGATGCTGGCGGGGGGCTGAGTTCTGGTGTCCAAGTCTTCTGGACAGGCTCCAGAGTGGGAATTTCGAGTCGATATGTGCTATGATTGATATCAGGCGATGGCGCCGCGGCAGAACGATCCCCCAGCAGTCGGGCCAGCTGTCGACGCTGCATTTCCTCGTCACTCAACAAGGGTGTATCGTTCTCCGCTCGATGATGCGCTGAAGATCCATATTCGTGATAAACAAGAATTGCTGCACCGCCGTGTATCAAGGCAAACGCGCTCGGCAGACCGATGGAGACGACCCGGAGCGTGGACAAAGGGAATAGATCGCGAGCGAAGATGTTTAGGAGTATGTTGAACAAGGCGATGAAGTTCACTATAAAGAAAGGCCTAGGAGGTGTGAGTTGGGTATTCAATCCACGCAAATGAGGGGACTGACATAAATAGTGAATGTAGAAGAAAGACGTGTTGGTGCCGCTGGAAGAAGGCAATGCCGACTGACGAGGCATGCGCGAGGCTAATGAAGAAAAGGGCGGCAACGGCGGTTGCGGTTCCATTGATGTAGGTACTGTCCTTCGAGTTGCCAAAAACCACCGCCAACATGAGATACCTGAATAAGATGGTTTGATTAGCAAGCTGTGTTGGATACTCGCGATAGCAATAGTCGCATACCCCGCTAGAAGAAGAACCCCTGCTAAAACAGTTGTGATCCTCCATGGCCCTGAAACTCGATTCGTGAAGGTTCGCGCTGGTGGTGGGACCAATCCACCGTACTCAGACGGAGTAAGTCGCATATCGTACAGTCATGTCAAAAAGTCACCAGCGGACAAGAGGTCGGACATAGGAAGCTGTCACAGAACAGGCTTCAGAGAACGAGCACTTCGCCAACGGAGCGCAAACCGAATGAATCCATGAGGGGTTGGAGAACATTCAACCCTGAAGAAAATCGGCAGTTTTCCTCTCAGCTGCAAGGTGACGGAGAACGGGGGCAATGGGGCAATGGTGTGTTGCAGATCCCTGCTTCTGACCAGTTAGATTGTATTACCGGGCTCCGCCACAATCCAACGTAGGTGGCCTGACTTGACAATTTGCACCTCGTTCTTTGTTCAATAAATCGAGGATAGGGTTATAATATGGACGATCTGCGTTTGTGGTCCAGATTTTGAGGATGTCAATATACAGGGGGTTAGATGGTTGGGAACCAAGGTAAACACGGGTTCCTCCCCACTGAGTCCACCCCACCTCCACTCTTTTATCCACATTGTCACAATTTGACACCTTGAAGAATTTGGATTGGTGATCTGATCTGATCTGATGAACTTCACCACTTCTGAATCGTAACGAATGATGTTATCGGACGCTTGAAACTCAGGGGGCCTCGAGCCGATGCGACGAGTGATTTTGGTCCCGGCTAACGTATTTCACAAGCGAGCGGTTCACCCGGTCGGCCGGGTCACCCCAAAGTACATATAGTAAATGCGATTTTATATCTCAACAACAACGTATGTAAACCGTATCAAATTTTCGATACTATTTCTTTGGGATAATTATAGTTTGAATCTAGAGTTTAGTGTAATATAATAGAGGATTTTATAACGTTACCATAAAATACACCATGATCTGGCCACTAAAGCTCAAAATATATATCTCTGACTCAACCCTCTATAGAAATTAATTAAACCCCAGGGGTGGACTTTAGATAGTATAACGAATATCTATCTATAAGGAAAATTTAAGAAAAGCTATGGTTGTTGAAATATAAAGCTGTAATTTATCGCATTAACTATGTGTTTTGGGGTGACCCGGCCGACCGGGTGACCCCGTTAGTGGCCGCTGTTCGGCGAGTCATATTGCCGAGTCTCACGGGAACTCCTCGGATCCGCCTTATAGCCGACTTGCTTCGCCCTCGGCGGACAGGTAATTATTACTCAGCGCATAGTATATCTAAACAATTCTCTCGTCTAATCAAGCACTCAACTATATCTCCGGTAACTATGAAACTCTCACGCACTGTCCTCGCGCGATTGTCAGCACCGGCGATTCGCGCCCCATCACAACTGGGTCGACGGCAATCAAGTGCAGCTTCCACACACCGCCCAGCTCCTCTTGCTGGTGTAACTGTTGTCAGTTTGGAACAAGCCATTGCAGCACCCTTCTGCACTCGTCAATTAGCCGATCTGGGAGCTCGTGTCATCAAAGTTGAACGACCTGTAGTGGGAGACTTCGCCCGCCAATATGACAACCGTGTCAATGGCATTTCTTCTCATTTTATGTGGACCAACCGCTCAAAGGAGAGTCTAGCACTGGACCTCAAGAACGAAAACGATCATGGAGTTCTCATGAAACTCCTGGAACGAGCCGACGTGCTAGTCCAGAACCTGGCACCGGGCGCATCAGCACGGTTGGGGCTGTCGCATGAAGCACTAAAGGAGAAACACCCCTCTTTGATCGTTTGTGACATCTCCGGATATGGGCAAGATGGCCCTTATCGCGACAAGAAGGCCTATGATCTTCTCATCCAAAGCGAAGCAGGAATGCTCTCTGTCACTGGTACTGGGACAGAGCCAGCAAAGGTCGGTATCTCGATCGCGGATATTTCAGCGGGAATGTACGCTTACAGCAATATCCTTTCTGCCCTATTACAACGTGGTAAGGATGGCCAAGGGTGTCGCATCGATATTTCCATGTTGGAGAGTATGGTTGAGTGGATGGGCTTCCCGATGTACTACACCTTTAACAATGCGCCCGGGCCAGTCCCAGCCGGTGCATCGCATGCAGCCATTTACCCCTATGGACCCTTTGAAACAGGTGATGGTCAATCTGTCATGCTGGGTATCCAAAATGAACGAGAATGGGTTAATTTCTGCAACAACGTTCTCTGTCAGCCGGAGCTGGCTACAGACAGTCGCTTCTCCAATAACTCGCTCAGGACTCAAAATCGCGACGCGCTCAAGGAAACCATTCACACCGTTTTTGCGACATTGACTGCCGAGAAGACCATTGAGCGACTAGATGCTGCGTCCATCGCCAATGCGAGTGTCAATGATATGCAAGGGGTCTGGAAACATGCCCAGCTCAAGGCTCGCGATCGGTGGACTGAGGTTCAAACTCCCATTGGCCCAGTAGAAGCTCTTCTCCCACCTGGGTCCACCAAATCAGCAGACAAAGGTGGATTTGGGGCTCAGATGGGACCAGTTCCTGAGGTCGGCGAGCACAACGAGGCGATATTGGCCGAGTTAGGAATAACACGATAACAAGCTTTACTTAGATCTGAAATAAAATGTAGACATTCAGTATTCTTCTTGATTCTTTTCCGCTTGTCTGATAAATGACGAAGATGATGTTCAAATGATTTACACAGCACTCTAAATTCTAGTGTCTTACTCCATGAGCTCCAGCTTATCCGCAATGGTGAACTTGGCATCCGTCTTGCTGCGAACTTCATCCACTTCAACACCCGGAGCAAGCTCAGTCAAAGTGAGCTCACCAGTAGCCCGGTTCACTTGGAAAACACACTGGTACAGGTCAGTAAGAATCACACCAAGAAACAATTCGGCTCACTTACCAAGTCAGTGATGATGGTGCTAACGACGTTCGCACCAGTCAGAGGCAGACTGCACTTCTGCACAATCTTAGGCGATCCATCCTTTGCCACATGGCTTGTCGCAACCACGATCTTTGTCTGGTCAGGGTTCGAGATAAGATCCATCGCACCACCCATGCCCTTGAAAACCTTGCCTGGGATCATATAGTTCGCCAAATCGCCGTTCGCGCTGACCTGCAAGGCTCCGAGAATCGACACATCGACATGGCCACCACGGATCATGCCAAAGGACTCAGTGCTGTCGAATGTGGCCGCACCAGGGATCAGGGTCACAGTCTCCTTTCCAGCGTTGATGATATCACTGACGAGTGTTAGAAATGAAGCTAACGAAAATAAGGGAAAAACTCACGCATCAACCTCCTCTTCGGTCGGGTATGGTCCCTGGGGAAGAAGTTAGCCATCACGCAATAATATGAATTATTTTTCATCAACTCACCATTCCGAGGATTCCATTCTCAGATTGAACCCAGACCTTGACATCCTTGGGCAGGAAGGACGGAGCGAGGGTAGGGATACCTAATTTTGTGAGTAGCTAAACATTACCAAGGACTTAACATTACTCACCAACACCCAGATTCACATAGAATCCTTGCTTCAGCTCTTTAGCCGCTCTCCGGCCAATGCGCTCTCGCTCAATTTGAGCCTGACTCTTCGTCGAGCCCTTCGCGCTGTCGGTCTCACTCTCTCGCAACTTCTTATTCTCGATGTGTTTCTCATCAGTGGCCGGCACGATTCGATCAACGAAGATACCAGGCAAGTCGACATCGTTCGGGTCAATGGATCCAACGGGGACGATGTTCTCAGCTTCCACGATGGTCAGGGTGGCAGCCTTCGCCATGATCGCACCGAAGGCCTTGGTCGTGTACCTGGTTTCGATCCCATGAGTAAGTATATGAGCTAAAGATCTGAGTCGAAGAACTTACCGGAAAACACAGTTTCCAGCTTCATCGACCTTCCACGCGCGCAGAATAGCCACATCACCCGTCAAGGCGGTTTCCATCAAATATTTCTTGCCATTGAATTCACGAGTCTCACGTGGCTTTCCCGATTCCAGAACCTTACCCGACTCATCCATGCGAACTGGAATTTTGCCCTCCTCAATAAAAGTGTCTAGTATACAAGTCAGAGATGAATTGCCAGTGGATCCTGTGCCAACATACGAACTCCAGTCGGGGTGAAAAAGGCTGGAATACCGGCACCACCGGCGCGCAATCGCTCGGCCAATGTTCCCTGAGGGCAAAGCTCGATTCCAATATCACCCGACAGATACTTCTTCTCCAAGACCTTGTTGTTACCCAGGTAGGACAGGATCAACCGGTTCAACTGTCCATTCTGTGATAGTGTTGAGAGCCCGCCCTTGCCAGCGGCACCAGCGTTATTTGAGACAGCCGTCAAGGAATGCAATTTATCTGCACCTCGTCGACCCATGGCATTGATAAGTGTTTCTACAATATGTGACCGTTAGCATGGATGTTGCCTCCCCATCATCTCCACAATTCACACACCAGCAACCCCGCACAATCCGAACCCGGAACTCAGGATCGTCGATCCGCTCTTGATATCAGCGACCGCGGTATCAGCATCCTTGAAGACCTTCGATCCACCACGTTCGACCTTGGGAGCAAGAGACAGTCGTGGCGCGCTCGTTGAGTAGTAGCTCGGCCGCACGGTCGGGAGCACCGGCCGCACGCTGCAGCGCACTCCCAGGTAGACCCGTGGCCTGCACGCCGTGATCGCTTTACGCGATAAGGAAGCTGTGGTTATTCTCAAGGCTGACATTTTGTGTACTCATGCGGAAGGAAGAAATGGGATTGAATCGCAATTTAAGACGCGCCGGTTGTCGCAAGTTCTCGGTCATCGGAGCTACTTTTGGATGCCGAGTGGCCGAAGGTCAACACTATGACGTAATCGGTAACCGGGTTTCATCTTAGTCGGCGACAACTCTAGAAGTATACAACCGTAACTCGGATGAGATTGAACTCAGATGGCTGGGCTTTCTCGACTTACTACTGTCCTAGTGAGCCGACAATTTTGAGAGCGTCATCTCGCACATTGATCGGGTACCAAATCGGCTATATGATCATGGACTCGGGATGTATAGACATGTCAAGGTGATCAAGGCAATTCGCTCAGTCCTACAAAATATCGATATAATGAATTGGTATAACATGAATTGATAAGAGGTTCACTGGTGTCATTCGGAACTTGGAATTTGAAGTCACAATGCTTGGTATTCAAGAATATTCAAAAGAACAAAACAAAGAAAGTACACATAATAACACACTGGCTAGACATTTCAAGAATGTCGCAAAAGTCTGGGAAAGGCACGATGAGTGAAACGAGATCTCAAAAAAAAGGTATTAATATACAATAGCAAGTTGAATACATTTCAGATCCAATTCCAACATCTCATCCAGCCAGTTCCCTTGCAGGCGCTATATTAATAGTCGGTTGTTCTGGGGGAGCTGTTCGAACCAGCTTCCAAAATGTGGTCTGCTGAGAGTTATGAGTGAATTCAGAATCCATCTGGGGAGGAATGATCGACCCGAGAGGAATTTCTCTCTCAGTTTGTTCAGTGGAAGAGACCATTAGCACTGGAACAGACGTGTTCGTTGGTGTCTGGGTAATCGACGTCTCATTCACACCAGGCACCTTTACATCTTTCGTTATTGGCAGTTTTCCAAATGGCGTCTTGATTACTTTTATCGCCATGAAGAAGATAATACCCAGAACCACCCAGAAAAGGACGTGAAGGAATATTCCGGCATTGAGGGTACATAACGAGGTTTGTTTGGCCCTTTCCCACCAAGTCTTGCTCGACCTGTCAATTATCTCCACCGGAGACAAAGCTTTGTCAATATCGGCTGTAGATGGTCCCTTGTTTGGTCCGTAACTTGGTTCTTGAAATTGTAAGTTGATGTTGAAGGATCTCGTTATGCTAGGAACTTACCAGACGTAATTCGGTAGGCCTCGCCATAGTATATCTCACTGAGATAACCTGGTGTTGAACTGGTCAGTCTGTCAGTCAGGTGGCTCCACTTGTCCGATCTTTCTTTAGGCAATTTGCGAGGCATTCTGTGGGGTTCTCGAGTTCTGTGTGTACTAGTGTCTGGGGTTGGTTGATAGGTTGCAAAATAGGAGCGAGAGAGGGATTCGGGAGAATCTGTATTTCTTTTAGAGGTTCGAAACCCCCCGATCACCAGAAAAAAACGTAAGTTCCCGTATTAGCATAGTCCATTCTGAAGTGGCCGAGGCGGGTTTAGTAGATATCCCCTTTTGGAACCACGGCTGAGACGTGCGCTTAATCCCAACGTCATCGCGAACATGAATCTATTTCCTTTGCTTAGTGATCTCGACACTTTTTGATAACCAGCTTTAGATCAAATACGTCAAGCGTTGTCGTAAGTACTCGAAACTCAAGATTTCTAGAAACGCGGTCGGCGTAGAAGCTCTCAAACATCATAAATTGAGGCAACATAATTGACCAGTCCGCTCGGAATCAGTTCACTGTTACAGACCATACCCAACTAGATAACTTGGGTGATAGAAATTCTGCGGCGATATTGACTGTGAAAGCATACGTTGTATGCTATCGCCTCGCGTCGGAGACTTAAACATCAAACTGATTTAGAGTATACGCTGTCTCCACCTACTATATAGAGTCCTTGTTCCAGATACCCAAGCCAGAACCAATCAGGACTGATCGATTGGGCATTGCTGACACCTCTCATCTTCCAGAGATCTGTGCATCTGATGTGAGCGCCACCAATCGCATGAAAGTCTGGCTCGGCTGGACATACTGAAACGGGTCACTGGATGCGTGTCGGAAGTTTACCCTATCTCGTCTTTCATATGTGTATAAAGTTGTAGAAATCCGATCGTTTTAAACAACTCGGTCATAATATCTATTCTGTTTCCAGACACCCTTTGTGCATATTCAAACAATATGGGTCGGACATTGACGTATCCAAAGGGCGTCTCTAACACGGTGAATCGGTATAAACATCGCGGTAAGGAAAATCTAACAAATCGAGAAATCCAAAAACCTACCGTTTGTCGTCTAACTTCTATCTGGTAGCAACATACGACCTGGGTGCAATCCACTCCATCATCAATACATCCCAGGTGCTGAACGTCTCCTTCAACCCTGGTCCAGAGGAACCATTTCCCACGATCTTGCCTATGATCGGGCAAATGGGATCATTCGACTACCCATCGGCGACAATTGATGAACCACTTGAATGCTATCTCCACGGTTATGTGAGCTCGCGCATTATGAATCTAGCCCGCAATTCCGATTCCGAACAACAGGGTCTCCCTATCTGCATCGCCACGAGTCGAGTTGATGGAATAGTACTCTCTCTCACCCCTAACTCTCACAACTACAACTACCGTTCCGCCACACTGCATGGATATGCAAAGCTGGTGACCTCTGAAGAGGAAAAACTCTGGGCCATGAAGCTTATCACCAATTCTGTCGTCGCGGATCGCTGGGATCACTCACGGGTACCCCCCGACCGGGCGGAAATGTCGTCTACTGTGATTCTCAAAGTGAAAGTAGTTGCTGGCAGTGGCAAGATCCGGGATGGCGGAGTATCCGATGACCGCAAGGATACGGAAAATGGCGATGTTACCAAGCGCATCTGGACCGGGGTGGTTCCTGTCTGGGAAATGTTTGGAGAGCCTGTTCCCAGCGATGAAAATATGGTACCTGAGATTCCAGAGCATATTACCTCGTTTATTGCGAGTAAGAATGCCCACAATCGGGCTTATGCTGAGGGCGCTGTACATATTGCGTTACCCCCGGAGGAACAGCATTAATCTGTCCAGCCTGTATGTATGGCTGAATACATTTATATATAAAGTGCTTTGAAACACCTGGAGGTGGATTGTTTCAGAGTCATGGTATTCTTCGTGTTTCTTACCCAGTATCAACGATGTTAAAGTCTTGTTGGACCGAGGTAACTAGATTGTAAAGTTCAAAGAGAAACTTCGGGAATATACGCGTTCCAAGACATAAATCAGCACAGTACTGAGAGCCTTTTCCCCTATAGAACGCGACGGTAGCGGACAGTAACTTCTTCCAAATCCAATAAATACGGAGTGCTAATCGACAGCCAATCCCATGACCGTGGGGGCCGTTTGTGCCGAGAACACGGAATGAGATGCCCCACCGCTCATCACACCCAAGTCGCCTGGACGTTTCCACAATTCTGACCCACGAGTGGGAAATGCAGAAGACCGAACGAGGCCCGAGGGGCAGATATGCGCGCTTGATTTGCCGTGGCTGCAGGACCAGAAAAATCAAATGTGCTCTACCCAACCCCACGGAAATCGGGCCTTTAGGTGTTCCACAATCCGACAAAACGTGCTGTGATCGTTGTCGCAACCTGGATCTAGAGTGCATCATTGAGCGCAGCTTTCTTGGACGCCCAGCTGCAAATCGTGCTAAGCGTGTGGTTTCTAAATCTCCGAACTCAGACTCGTCGCCTTCGACAGGGCCCAGTCCTGAAGAGGATGAAAAGTCAACTAAACTGTCTGATTCGATCAGACAATACCTCTTCTCGGGGGCGATAGATGATAACCTCATGTTACAGAGAAACTCTCGGTCAGGCTCGGAACCGGCCGAAGAAGAGATCTTTCAAACAATCAGTGATCCTGCCTCTTTTATCGCCTCAATACTGGCCAAAGATGAGTCATTTGGCGCTGACATCCACTTGAGATCAAACTGGAAAATGCCTCTTCCAGATATCATCAATCAGGAGCTAGCGATGACACTTGACAATTTGTAGGCGAAGCTGCAGACCGCCTGGTTCCCTGTGACTAACGAGTTTCGCTAGATTAGTATGGCATCGCCTCTTCGTTCTGGCAATACCAAGCCTAGGCGACTTAAGGGAACGTTTGATATCCAAGGAATCCGGCTCCAGTAACATCGCTACACAGTTACTCTTCGCATTACTCTGCTTAACTGCCTGTGGAAGCTCAGTGGATGTTCTCCAACAACACCCGTCGCTGAAACCAAGTCTGGAACAGGCCGTGTCGACATATGGCCAGGAATTCCTGTTCAGTCCTCCGACACATCCTGATTCGATTGTCGTTTGTCGCTTTCTTACGAATTTCAACCCCACAGCTTTGGCTACCTCTCCAAGAGTTGCACACCAAGCGCTTAAGGGCGAACTGTACATCAACCTTGCATATCGAATTGCCGAGCGATTAGATTTACTACCCAAGCCGGAAGGTCTACATATTGGTGACCTGAGTATTATCGGCAGTGCTGGAATGGAAAGTGAACTCTCAATATCCATCTTGGGACTTCATCTACTCTGCGATGAGCTCTTCTTGGGTGGTTACCTGTCAATTCCTTTTCGTTCTTTACACAATGCCCTCATCCGGATGACGCCTCATATTCACGCCTACCAAGTCCTCATGCAAACACGACTGTGTTCACCTATTATGATCTTCCACATGAAATGGATCACAGCAACATACATAAAGATAGAGGTTCTAGCAAACTCCAAGCAAAACTGGATGAATCCAAGTCAACTATTCATCACCATTGAAGATGCAGAACGGAAATGTCTCGAGGAAATTAACTCGGCCTATGAACTTTTGACAGATGTGTCCGACCCAGAAGAACAAGCTGAGCTGATGGCGATCTGTTCACTTCTTGAGATTCGATTCCATTCTGCAATTGCCAAATTTTGGGGTCTCGGACTTCTATATGCATCCGTTCTTCGAGCACGATCGGAAAGTGGCCAGGTAAAACCAAGTAATGATATCAGTGCCGATGAAGCTAGTCAACTGAGTGACAAGCTTGTTCATACCTTGTTGACCACACCCGATGATCAGAAGAGCACACCTTTCTTCCATTTTTTAGAGCACTTTGGAGAGCGATACCCCGACAAAATGCAAGGCATCTTAGCGAAGTTCATCGAGTGCACAACACTGAAACTCGGCGGTAACACTTTCCAACCCCCAATCTGTCAGATCGTCCTTGAGATCGTCAATCACTGCAAGAACATAGTGGAAAACAACCTCATCCGGTTCAAAACTTTCGGTCAGCTCCATCCCAGTTTTGACAAGCAGCTTGATTTATTCACGCAGTGTGCACAAAATTTCGGCAGCCTGCTCGTTCAACAAGGAAACTCGCCAGAGACCGCCCTCAGGGGTGGATGCATGTACTCCGCGAGTAGCAAAATGATCTATGGCCTCTGTGACTTAATGAACAACTTGAAATTACAAGCCTCCCTGGTCAAGGACTTGGATGAGACCCTTGGGGTGGAATCTTCATCGGTTATTCCTCACAACATGCCGACCTTTGATTTCAACGCCCCGGTCATGCGGTTTAATTCCTTTGAAACATGGAACCTGTGGCCGGAGTTTAACACTTTATACAATGTCACTTCAACGTAATATTCGTCCGAATGGATCTTGCAGTCGAACAATGGTATGGAACTCGACGAGAGCACCCCATCATTTCCATAATACATCTTGTGCCCACATGCATAGGACCACTGCTGAGATGGTTGTCTACCGAAAGTTACACTAGCTCAAATTTTATGTCATGTACTTAAGCCAAATTCTCTTTACATCGAATTATGCTGCTGAGATGGACCTAGAACTAGCGCCGGATATGCTACAGGCCTGGTGTCCCTTGATCGGCTCGAAGATGAACCTACAAGATACGTAAGCTTCAGCGAATTTCAGGTCCTTCTATGGGGTCGGCGAGGCTGTCACCAAGAATGGACCGCCATCTCCTTAGGAAGCACCGGTTCTTCTGCTGCTGCTGGTGGGGAGCTTTGCAAGTCAAAAGTGGGACCCTTTGCTGCGGAGATATAGGATTTTTACCCTAACAAGTTGCCCGAGGTTTTCCTGTACTTTTCATGCATATCAGAGCCTTTTCAATGTTCCTTTTTAAAGGCCACCCACTACCTGCCTACCTCCATTCGTGATAATTAACGTTGACTTGACATCACTTGGGAAGGACGACAGTTATTCGCAGGAAAGGTAACGATCTGTCGCATGCCAGGCTATATGACAGGTTAGGGGCAAAAGCGGACTAGGATGTAGATACAGGTGTGGGAAACGTCGTAACAGTATCAAAGCCCTCGTGTATACAGGGCTTGCATGATGGGCCGAAGGCTCTACTAGAGCAAACAGCGTTACTGAAATCAAAGGTTCAGTAACACCAGGCAGTGCGACACATGAATATTCACGAATTTCAAATACCGAACATGTCCGTCACTTGCCATGCATAAAACTTGGAGTCTCAGAGTCGTGCTACCTGCCACATCGACCTGAACTAACCTGTGAGTTGCCGAAGATATTACTGAAGGAGGAAATATTCCCTGGACCCACGAAGGAGCGATGGCTCTAGATGGAGTAAGGCATAATGATTAGAAAGAAGTATTAAGCTGATATCAAAATAGTTTATTTGAAGTAGAGTTAATATTGACTAGGATGGACCCAGTAGTTGCACCAAGCCCTCCGTCCGGCCCAGATTTTAACTAGGCATGCCTATCAATTAAGTATAACCGTTGGTAACGGATTGCTCTGTCTAAGTTATTTTTGAAATACAAGGATCCAGTTCTAAGACAACAAAATTCTCGGCCTCGGCCTCCTTGGATCACATCAGATACGTTCAACGGCGCAAGAAACCATTGGTTATGCCCCGGATTCTTCGGTGTCGGGTGAGTATCGTGTGACAAGAAGTTCCCAGGATCCCCGTTCGTTCTACCATACCAGTGGAGTCGAGGATTGATGTACGCCTCTATGCTAGGAGCATTGAAACTGCCAAGGTTTTAGCTTTTCTGATATAAATTCCGGCTTCTTGCTCTCTATCCAATCTTTCATTCACACTCATCCGATTTCCAAAGTTGCTCACTAAGTCTTTCAACATGACCATGATATTGATAATTCTTTCTCTACCCTTGATGGCCTTGGCGGGAGTGGCGGCAAGTCTGTTCGAGGATGCGTCTGAGTTGAAAATACTCGACCGGACCGCTTCCACGCCGCGCTTGTTCACAAGTCAAAGATACGGCGACTGGAGTACCCAAAAGGCGATGCCGATGAATGGGAATTGTCAAACGCTCAAGAGCACAGACGATCTGTAAGTCTGCCAGATATTCCATCCCTCATGTTGCTCACCTTGCTAGATACCATAATGTTGGATCCATTTTTATTCCCTGTGCGACAACGGTAGACAAGAAGACCATGTGCACCATGTACAGGTATTTGATAGATGTTCTCCATCATCTGCACAGGCACATGATAACAGAGACAGTGACTCAAACTGCCAGAATATGATAGTGGCATTTGACCGCTCGCACTACAGACTGTTCGATCGCTCCCATGGAAACGCGATGCTGACCTCCTACCTCGGTGGAATGGTAGAGAGCGTCAAGTGCGAGATAGTCGATGTCTCAACCGAGGTTTCGAATAACAACGGCCACGTCTCCACTATGCATATGTCCCAATGCGTCGGTGACAAGTGCAATTCCGATCGTGATTGCCACTTCAACCTCGGCGGCCATCTCTTCTGCTCCGAGAAGGATATGACCTGCCAGATGGGCCGCTTCATTAATTTGGGCTCTGATTGCACCGAAGACCATCAATGCCGCGAGGGATACTGTGCTGAGGATAATGGGCAGATGAAATGTAAACCAAAGCGAGCACTGGATGCTCTATGCTCGTTTTCTGCCGAGTGTGTATCTGGAGAGGTTTGCTGCAATCTGGCCGGAGGATCGCGATGCAGCCGGGACCTCTGCCGCGCAGAAGTCATCAATGACGATATCAATATGTGCATGAACACTGGAGTGGAATGTTACGAACACTCAATGTGTTGCAGCGGAAGTTGTATGTTCGATCCGATGCTTGTACTGGGCAAGTGCATGTAGTGTGGACTATGCAGGTGCAGAGAGCAAACATGATTGGAGTATTAGGTGGAAGACGCTGACGAAGATGTGACATTGATCAGGCTTGATGAACTAGTTTGGCATGGAAAAATAATGCAGAGAAATGGAAGACCACTTCGATTTTATCTGAATAAAATGCCTTGCATTTCATTCTTGCCGTTTAACTATACAAATGGTCAAGGGTAATGTTATCCAGCATATGCTGCAGTGATGCTTGGTGTCTTCCCATTACCACGATCGTAGGCAAGGCGATTTGTTGATTTCTTGGCGAATCGGGATATTCAGCATCAGCTGCATCGCAAACAAGAAAAAAGCCCTCTCAAACAAGCTATCAGCACGTAAGTTTAATGCATGGCACAGCATTACGAATGGCATTCAGGGATTCATTGCATCGCATCAACTCGTTTCATTGACACCCATAAAGGGTTTCAACTCATTGAGCTCCTTTTTCGCAACTCGTCGGGCACGCGCCGCCGCTTTTTGCGTCACGCCATCGTAGATCCATAGCGATTCGAAGCTCGGGTCTTCGGATGTCTGCGGGCTGACTTTTCTGGAGAAGCTCGTGGTTGGGGCGGCTAGTCGTAGCAACCGTAGATTATCATTAGTAGATCGGGGGAAGTCGAGCAGATGAAAACAACGGGAAAGAGGGCTCGTGCATAGCAGCTGAATAAAATCAGCCCTGGATCCTGCGTTTCATTGGGCTTGGCGCTATGGCCGCGTGTTTTGCTCAGAAATAATGTTCAAGACTAGTCACAATAAGCAAGTGATCTCATTTCAAGGATGCAAAATTCAAAAGTCGTTCAGAAAGTGCCTTTCAGAGAGAAGATTATAGTCGTCAAAGCCTTACGCATCCGTAAATGGTATGGCATTTCCGACTAAGGATGATTGTTTCGTCATGCTAGGCAGGAGGTAGAGGCAAGCAAAAAGCAAAAGAAAAAAGAAATAGAAAAAGTTCAGCCGACTCACCACATGAGAGAACCACTTCGCAATACATCGCTGTTCCACGAGATACAATATTGCCGTTCCACACCAAGAGCTCTGGACTCTTCATAGGCTGTTTGAGACACCCGTCAAGGTGCTGCTATCTGGCTGTTCAGTCGTCATAGGAGATGATCCTTCGCCCAGGGTATGGTTCCTGGTTCCTCGACTGCTTTCTTTGGCCAGAGGGTGCCTGGTGGCTCTCCTCGTAGCTGAGGGGCTCAGACATGGTGCTATTTATTTTGTGCTCAGATGTTCTTTTGGACTTCTTAGCAGAAGGATCAAGTTCCTGTTCGTCTGTTTGATTTGAGTTTTCCTTGCTCTTATCATCCTTGGAGGCCGATTCTTTCAGTTGGGATTTCATCTTCGCGATTGCATCATGATCCTTCTCTGACAACTCTTGACGAGCTTCGTATTCGGCATCGTCTTGTTCGAGTTGCCTTGCGCGTAGCAACGAGTGGATCTCACTGTGTCTAAAGATTCGGATCTGTTCATCAGTGAGAGTTCGTTTCACTCCATCCGGGTAGCAGCCCAGGTCTTCATCGTCGCCAACGTCCTCATTATATTCTGGTTCGTCTGCGGGCGCACCGATTGTTTCGTGTCCCGGGAAGTGCTGCACCTGAAAGGCCTGGAGGTCTTCCTGCAATAGAGACCATGTATCAGCATCAAGTCAAGATAATGGATCAAGGGAGGTAGCATCTAACCAAGGTGACTGTTGGGATCTGCATCGTTGGTTTTCAAGGAGATTGTAAAGGGAGGTTTTCGCGCGACGCGGGCGCGACTGAAAAGTTACGTAACCCCTCGCTCCAGCCCAACAAGGAAAATTTTGTGCTTGACCTAGACATGTAGTTTTGATCTGAATTATTTTACATCATGATGGGATAGCCTATCCAAATTTAAAGTCATGACATTCAAGGGTTCGTTGGTAGAGGTATGCTCGCGACATTATTACCAATCTTGACCTTGACGCTATCAAACCGGACTCGAAGATCCTGTAATGGTTTCAAATCAGACGCTGCAACACGATCCTTCTCTTCCTTGTTTGGCTCTTTCAGTGTCCATGCAAGTGATATGTGAAAACAGTCGGAGAAATCTTGGTTATGGGGAGTACCATGGGAGGCATATAGAGGGGGCTGGTCGAATCGAGCCAGGGCTCGATTCGAAAGACGTAAAAGACCATTTAAACTGTCATTTTCTGGCTTAGCAACATGGAGTACAAGAAACCAGCGTGTCCGCTCATAGTTGGACACCCACTTTAGGCCATCAGGTTTCAATGTAAATCTATCTCGCAATAAGCTATCTGTGTCGGCAAGGAAAATGGAAGTTGAGACTTACGGCGCTATCCGGGATTCCTCGATTTCCGTCTTTAGGGATCTTTCAAAAGAGCTGCGCTGTTCGGTGCGAAGAACAACTGGTCGGGATAGGCTGATATGGAGTGGCAGCTGCGCGCCTAGGTCGCTGTGTAGGAGACTTTGAATCCCTAACTGTGAAGACGAGGGCTGAGATAACAGATTTCCAAGAAGTATCAGCTCCTCTTTCGAAGGGTATACTAGTAGAATCAGTGCTCTGTTGGACTGGAAGGGAACATGCACCTACATTCAAGATAGAGATGGGTTGGCCAGTTTCCCTCGACATGAGGGATGACCCGCTTTCGACCCCCATGAAGGCTCGGATCATCTTGAGTGCTGACACGCGTAGTCGAGGCATATAGATCATGGAATGTTGTTGGGAGGGGAGGTAAACTCGACGTCTTGTCCGAGGTCGATTGCTTGTGACAGGGCCTCTTGGGTGGCGGTGCCAGAACATCTGCTTCATCTGAGTCTGACTCGGAATCCGAGTACTGAACCAAAGGCATTCCAAGTTGTTATGGCAAATCGAAGGTTGCGCAATACTTGAAATCGGTGGTTTTATGTCGCTAGCTAACTATGGGAAAGTTCCAATTCTATCGAAGCCTGAAAGACAAGGCTGTAACATCTGGCCCCACAAAGCTCCTATGATTGGCTTTGGTGTGCTTTGTATGTTTACAAATCTCTTGAATGTCAAGTATATGTCTCCTTATCCATATTCAAAGGCTACAGGCTTTCATGCATACATCTAGGTGAATTCTTCTTATAGAAAAACCCAAGTTGCTACATTCTTACTTTGTTAAATTTATCTCTTGACATCCGTCTCCCAGAGGCCCTTGGTGGCACTGTTCCTTCACACGATACTGGTCGTGAGATATTGGTCCGTACCTACAAGCCCGATAATGGCCAGCCTAGCAAAGGCATCTTCCTCCACTTTCATGGTACGGGGCTCGTACTAGCCACGAAATCTACCCTGGTGCCACCCATGGTTTGTTGCTTTTCCCGGGTTGCCTGTGGTGGAGGCGGCAAATGCGCTGGCCTTGGAGTTCATGCAGGGAACATTGAGTGACTCGATATGATCAAAGGAAACTCCAGATATTCATGAAAACATTTTAATGTAATTTAGACAACTATCAGTACCAGTTGAACGATGAATATCCTGTTCTTGTGAATTATATAAGTATTTATCTAAAGATGGCCATGTCCTATCAACCATGGGCTTGGTTTTTTTTTGCAGGCAAAGCATATGAATGATTGAAATTTAATTTTATGTCTCCGAACTTGCCAACAAAATCCTCAAGGCTGCAAGAGAGAGAGAGATATTCATCGTTGCCCAGGTGGTGCTGGTCTAAGGCACTGTGTGCCTCTATCGTGCTGCAGCATAGGAACCTTGAGAGTGACCTCATTACGGGTGTTGCAGGAACAGAGTCCCCTAGCGATGTAACGTTAATCAAGTAGAATACTAACTGCTATGTACAATATCGTCCACCTCGGCTCAATGTCGGCTTAGACCCCAAGTGTCAGGCACCAGAATGGCCACACAATGTGGGGAAATCAAGCAAACCCCACATTCGTCAGATCGGAGTGTTGATCAACCGACAAACTACCAGCCAAGATTTACTAAATTGCGGAGAGCGGCATCATACCTCATACTCCGCATTCCGGGTTTAAACTACACCGAGACCCTGAGATCGTCATCCAACCTGCGGAATGCCTGGGTCTCACTTGGTGGGCATGGGACAGGTGGCTGGATACAAAAGGGAGACCGACTCCGGACAATGAATTCATCAGCCCACCAGCAATTTCCTCGAACCTTTTCTTCAATGTTCGGGTTTACTCTTTTGCTGCTACCGTTGGTAGCGGCCGCATCGCCTGTGCCATACGAGGAGTACATTCTCGCTCCGAGCTCGCGGAACCTAATTCCAGCATCAGTCTACCAAGTCAATGGATCCGTGACAAATGCAAACTCCCTCACGAAATCTTCTGGGGGTGGAGCTACTTTCCAAGGCGTTTCATCTGTGACCTTGGACTTTGGCAAGAACGTCGCTGGCCTAGTATCCTTAGATGTCAACTCCTCCTCATCATCATCGGCATTCTTGTCTGTCACATTTACCGAGTCAAGTCTCTGGATCAGCAGCGAATATAGCGATGCGACTGGTAACTCTGGATTCGACAGACCATTGTGGTTCAATGTCGGCAAGGGTGCAGGAACATACACACCAGCCACCGAATTCCAACGAGGTGCCTTCCGGTATCTGACAGTGGCGAGTAACACCAGTGCCACGGTTGTTCTAGACACTCTCCGCGTGAACCTCACTTCCGCACCAGACCAAAATCTTCGAGGATATACGGGCTGGTTCCACTCCGATGATGATTTGATTAACAAGATCTGGTATGCCGGCGCATATACGAACCAGCTGTGTACTATTGAGCCGACGGCCGGTGACTCTATCACGTCGCAGAGCGATGATATCGTTCTGCCGGAAATGAACACTTGGTACAATAATTACACGATTACGAATGGAACCAGTACCATCACCGATGGAGCGAAGCGCGATCGGCTCGTCTGGCCAGGAGATATGGCTATCTCTCTTGAAAGCATCGCCGTCAGCACTGGCGATCTGTACAGTATTCGGATGGGATTAGAGTCGTTGTTTATTTTACAGCAGGCGAATGGTCGACTACCGTATGCTGGTACCCCATTTACCTACGGTGAGAGCTACACCTATCACCTGCACAACCTCATTGGAATGTCTTTCTTGTATCGCTTCTCGGGGGACAAGGCATGGGCACTGAGCTATTGGGATCAATACGTTCTCGGAGTGAAATGGGCATTGGAGTCGGTTGACAGTACCGGTCTGGCCAACGTGACATTGACTGCCGACTGGCTGCGATATGGAATGGGTGGTCATGTAAGTTTAATCCCCTCGATCAATGGATATCTAGGTACTAAAAATGTCAGAATATCGAAGCCAACTCAATCCTCTACTTCGTCCTTGCCGATGCACAGGATCTCGCAAAAGAGTTGAATAAGACTTCGGTCATCCCCCACTGGGCAAGCGTCGCAGCAGGAGTCAAAGCCGCCGCGAACAAGCTCCTCTGGGACTCCTCTGCGGGAATGTACCGAGATAACCAAACAACGACTCTCCACCCCCAAGATGGAAACACCTGGGCCATCAAAGCCAATATTACCCAATCAGAGACCCAACGCAAGACAATATCCGCCGCTCTAAAGGCCCGCTGGGGACCCTATGGGGCCCCAGCCCCCGAAGCCGGCGCTACAGTCTCTCCATTCATAAGTGGCTTTGAGCTCCAAGCACACTACATCGCCGGACAACCCAGCGCAGCGCTAGATCTCCTCCGCCTACAGTGGGGATACATGCTTCTTGACTCCAAGATGACCCAATCCACTTTTATCGAGGGGTACTCGACAGACGGATCCATTCATTACGCGCCCTACATCGATGATGCGCGGATCTCACATGCTCATGGTTGGTCAACTGGTCCAACATATGCGCTCACGGCATACGCCGCAGGGATCCGGTTTACCGGACCTGCGGGTAAATCCTGGATTATAGCGCCTCAACCTGGGAACCTGACCACCGTTGACGCTGGTTTGGCTTCTGCTCGTGGTATTTTCTCTGTGGCGCTTCAGCGATCATCTGGTGAGGGGTACAGTCGATTTTCATTTAGCACTCCATCGTCTACCACAGGAGTTGTTCAACTTCCTGGTGTTGAGGGGACTTTGATTTCTAAGACTGGGCAGCGAATCAGACTTGTGGATGGTACGGCGAGTGTTCCGGGTGGAAAGTGGAAGTTGCAAAGATCTTGATGTGCAAATCCTGATCTCAATCGAAATTAGCATGATTGGAGCAAGAATACTCCAGAATCATTCATAACTTTCGTCTTTTCTGACTCATCTGAGCCAGTAATTATTTCCAAGTGGGAACCAACAGCCTCACTGTGTCGATAAGCGATGTGGTCCAATAGATCCCTTGCCCTGTTCTTAGTGGAGCAATGCTGTCTCCCTTGAGCTTGGAGCTCAGCTTGGTTTGGAATCCACCCAGACCAATATCATCCGGTTCTCTTTATAGTCTGGTTTTGTAATTTTCATTGGTCTCTTATTAAAGGGATTATGTGTACTGGGGAATGCTGTTCCTTGGCATACATCCATATATGGTGTCAATGACACATTTGAATAGTTAATGGTGAATTGTGGCTTTGTAAGCGCCGGAGATGTGCAAGTGATATAGCTTGAGGCAGCAATGCAGTCACCCCATGAAATAGCTTGGCGGTATGCACCAACTAGACATTTTCTATATGAGGAGGAGAAGCATCTCATAATCCATCTAGACAACTACGAAGCACTTTGAGCCCAAGGATCAACCCAACCCGTGTAACAGAGTAAACAAGGCAGAGCCGCTTGTCAAATGACAACGCATGGTAGCATGAGGCGTCTAGCAGTTGAACATAAGCCAACGCAGTCACATTCGTGGGAGCTCTTGATTGGCTTCTGACCCTTTCACTTCTCGTTGATTCCTCCTATCCACCTGCACTGTAATTCCGGCCAGACTAAAACCCTCCGTCTCACCCCACTCTTCTCTACATTGTCTCTGTTCTTTGTTCTCTGTTTCTTTTTTCCCTTGGTTTTAGTTTCCCTTTCTTGCCAGCTTCCCACTTCAACTTCATCCCCATCCTCGTCCTTGTGGTGGGATAGCATCAGCTCTCCAATCCACAGCGGACCCCAACTCCACTAGTCTCCGCAATTCATTTCCCCACTTTGGGTCAAGCTTCGAGCTCCACCATGGCTGAACCCATCACCAACACCGCAGACATTCAGCGTGAGATTGAGCCATCCACTGAAAACATCAAAATCGTGAATGGCTCGCCGCCGCCCGTCCCCGAAGTGGCGGTCAAAGATGCCGCTACTTCTCCAGTCCCAGAAACGTCGCCCAAGACGGTGACAGGATGCAAGAAGCACGACAAGATGGACGGCATGAAGAAAAAGAAAAGAAAAAGCAAGAAGCGAGATTTGGAGGAATCATCGGACTCGGATTCCTCGCTTTCCACTGGTGGCACTGACACCGACACTTCAGTCACGGACTCAATCGCTAGTGACTCGGAGCCGGAGCGGCGCAAGAAAAATCGGATGCGAGCCAAAGCTCAGGTCAGACGAGCGCTGAAGGATAAGAAAAGGCGAAAGAAGCGCAAGCAGCGTGGTCGCAAGTCGGCAGCTGCTGATTCGATTTCGGATACCTCTAGCGATTCGGATGCCGAGTCGGACTCTTATGAATCGGATTCGTCGTTGGATGAGAAGCTTTTGCGGCAGCTAGTCTCTAAGCTCACGGTGAAGAAGCGACATAAGCGACTGCGGGATCAGACTAGTGATGATCTGGGTGCGACCGATTCTCCGGGTGAGACTCGGCGGGAGAAGCGGTCAAAGAAGAAGAAGCCAGCTTCCAAGGTGGCTTTCAAGCGTGTAGATCAATGTAAGTCGTCTCGTGATCCATATTTTGTCTTGCCTGGGCTCTACTAACGATGAAAACCTCTAGTGTGGGATAGCACGATCCACAAGTACAAGCTGACCGAGACGGTGGATGATCCCGATGCGGACGAATGGGACCAGTACATATTCACGGTGCGCCGGAAGTTCAATTGGGAAAACAAATTCCTCGATGTGGTGGTGGATATCAAGAGCAAGCCCCTGCGTGAGGCGCTGGCCAAGGTGATGGATGGCGTTAAGGGTGTCAGTCTCGTCGAAGAGCCAGCAGTAGTCGACCCAAACATGTTATTCCTGTATCTGGAAGAATCAAGACAGTACATGAAAGAGCTCAAGCAGCAATCGCGCAACGAAAAGAAACGAAAAGCGCGCAAAGCAGCCGCTACCAAAGCGGCCCATCTCAAAGTACTGATCAAATACCTCGACACCGACTATGCGAACATCAAAAAGACCCTCTACCCTCTTCTAGAGGCAAACACCATCACGTTCGATCTACTCTGGGCTCTCTTCAAGCCCAACACTATCGCATACACCCCGACATACGGCAACACCGACGAGCCCCGAGCCTTCAAGATCGAGTACGCCATCAAGGAATCCTCTTTCATGAAAGGCCAATGGTACAGCATCGAGGGTCGATACCTGGAGTATGACGGAAAGGATTTCGGATTCGGCAGCATGGCTGCTGAAGTAGAATCATTCAAAGGTGCCCGCAAAATCACCAGCCTCGCCTGTTTCCCACTGCAATACCACCGGGATGCCGAGGGACTGCGAACCCGTCTTGTCGAGCGCGGCAAGCGCTTCGTGGCACTGCGCGGTATGAACTACCGCTTCCACAAGGGAATGGCATTCTACAAGAAGAAGCGTCATTCTGTAGGCAAGGTCAACATCGAAAGCCGAGTAATGATTGATCCAGCCATTCACCGTCGAATCAATCCTAACTACCCAATCAGCACAGTCCGGCCTAAGGATCCGGACCTGCTCGAGTTGTCTGACGCGGGATTGAGTGATATGGAGGACGGCGATAGCGAGGGCTGCTGCTGTGGGGGCTCTGAGTCTGAATCTGAGCAAGGAGGGATGTCTGATACTCCACGGACGGTGTACAAGGTAATTGAAGGTGAAGATGGGACTCCCCGCGTCGTGGAGGTGGAAGTGGACGAGAACGGATTGGAGATTCACAAGGAGAACATGGATCGCATTGAAGGCAGCGCAGGTGTTGTGGGCCGTGAGTTCACCGAGGAAGAGCTGCTCATCGCCAGCCCCGTCGTACTGGGCTTCGCCTTCACAGAGAAGATGTGGCTCGAGTTCACCATCTCGGGCATCAGCGATATTGACTGGGACAAAGACGCATTCGACTCACTGGTCCTCCCAGCAAACCAGAAGTCCATCGTCAAGGCCCTCGTCGAATCGCACACCTTCCACGCAGCCCAGAACATCGACGACGTCATTCAGGGCAAAGGCAAGGGCCTAGTTGCCGTATTGCATGGTCCACCTGGAACAGGCAAGACCCTAACAGCCGAAGGCATCGCCGAGCTACTCCGACGTCCACTGTACATGGTCAGTGCAGGAGAGCTGGGAACTGACTCACGTTCATTGGAAGCAGAACTGAACAAGATCCTCGACATTGCTCACTCATGGGGTGCGGTTCTTCTCCTTGACGAAGCAGACATCTTCCTAGAGAAGCGGACCATCCACGACATCCACCGCAATGCCCTTGTCAGCATCTTCCTTCGTCTCTTGGAATATTTCCAGGGTATCCTCTTCCTAACCACGAACCGCGTCGAAACGTTCGACGACGCCTTCCAATCCCGTATCCACGTCGCATTGCGATATGGTGACCTGGCCCCGAAAGCGAAGCGTAGCATCTGGAAAATGTTCCTAGAGCGAGTGCGCGGTATCGAAGGTGTTCAGACAGCTGAATTCTCAGAGAACGATTTCGATGTGCTGGCACGGCACACGCTGAACGGCCGACAGGTAAGTCCTCTATCCCCCCTTCTGACTTCATATGCTTCTCATCTACGAATCAATATAAACGAGTATTTGTTTCAAAAACTAATAGATCTATAGATCAAAAACTCAGTTCGAACTGCTCAGGCGCTCGCGGTCAACGAGAAGACCCCATTATCTATGGATCATATCAAACGCGTTCTAGATGTGGCAGAGACATTCGATCAGGACCTTCGTGGTGGAACGGGTTACCTGGACGCGATGCGTAGTTACACTTAGTTTGGGATTTGAGTCGTATGTGTCGTTCAGATTTGAAGAGTTTATGATTTTTGATTGATGATTTACATAGCCGAGGAGTGAAAGGCATCAAGAATGGGGATCTTGCTTTTCTTTTCAGGTTTTATCCATGTAGCTATCTATTGCCAATCAATACAATTTATCGAAATCATATAGCACTACGTATGGACTAGGATTCAAAAAAAGGAACGGTTTACGGTAAGAAGTTCACGGATTAGACCGATATTCATTAAGTCAATTATATCGATCTAGAAATACAAGGCCAGACGCTCTGAAAACGCAGAGAACTGGGAAATGGGTTTGAAGGTGGTATACAGCGACTTTTTAAGGGTTGGCCTTGACGAAGTCAACACCCTTCTGGATGTTCTTCTTCAGGTCAGCAAGGCAGGCCTCGAGGAGACCCTGCTCGTACTCGTTGACGGGGCCAACGGGGTGGATCTTCTCAACACCCTCGGGGCCGAGCTCAACGCGGGAAGCGAAGAAGTCGATACCCTGGTCCTTGTAGAGAGGAGAGTCAACGAAGGTGGGCTCGATGACGTTCTTCTCACCCTGGGCAGCCTTGAGGAGGGACTCAGCGAAGCGAGCACCGGCCATGGCCATGGAGAGGGTGGCGGAGCCAGCACCGTCCTTGGCCTTGACAACCTCGTCACCACCGAACTGGATGCGGTTGACAAGGGCGTCGCGGGCCTCACCGGCAATGGAGGGGTGAGCGGACTGGGACAGCAGGGGAACGATGGTCACACCGGAGTGGCCACCAACAACGGGGACCTTCTCGGCGGAGGGGTCGGTCTTCTGGACCTGGGAGATGAAGCGCGAGGCGCGGACAACGTCCAGGGTGGTGACACCGAACAGGCGCTTGGCGTTGTAGACACCAGCCTTCTTGTAAACCTCAGCGACGATGGGGACGGTGGAGTTGACCTGAGTAGGATATTAGAAAAAGCCCATCAATCGGTCATCGGATGAATTGAGAACGTACAGGGTTGGCAATGACCAGGACCTTGGCATTGGGGGCAGCCTCAGCGGCGGCCTTAGCGAGGTCGCGGACGATGGAGGCGTTGGTGTTGAAGAGGTCATCACGGGTCATACCAGGCTTGCGGGGAACACCAGCGGGGATGAGGATGATCTCGGAGCCCTCGAGGCACTCCTTGAGGCCAGCAGCATCGGGGTTGTAGCCAGTGACGGTGCTGTTGGTGTTGATGTGGCTCAGATCAGCGGCGACACCTGATTGAAAATGACATTAGAAAGGGATTGCAGAGCTAATGACACAATATAACATACCGGGTCCACCACGGATATCGTAAAGGGCAAGCTCAGAGACACGGGGGTTGAGCTTGAGCAGCAGGGACAGAGGCTGGCCAATACCACCGGCGGCACCGAGAACGGCGACCTTGGAGGCCTGTAGAAGGGTTAGCGCGCTTAAAGAAAAAGAAAATCAATTCATCGTGACATACCTGGCTGGCCGAAGCGGAGAAGGCGCGCTTCTGGAAAAGGTTGAAGGAAGAGCGAGCGGCAAACATTATGTCTACTGGTTCCAGATGATGTTGGATGGAGGAAGAAGAAGGGAGAGAATGAGAAGGGGAAAAGAGATTGGGGCCCGGTGAGCTGTCTCCACTCCACGCTTCCGATGTCCCGGTGCTCGGCCGATCCCCAACGCTCGGGCGGAATCGCAAACAATTGGACAATTCGGGTGGAATTGGGAGACGCTGTCACTTGTTTCTTACTTTACATGTGACATCTAATGGAAGAATAAAACACATATCGCATTGTTGTTTCTTACACCCCAATCAAAACGCCGTCGCTGATGGAAAGCCAAACCTAATCCAGAAACAAATGTCCACCATACAGAGCGTCACAGAGTACAGTAGGAAAGTATACAAGTCCTTGATCACCGCAAGAAGTGCAGCACCAACCAACAGAAGAGGATGAAAATGACCACGCCGCCCCAGAAAATCCATTTATCCTGTCTTGCGCGTCGCTCCACCATGCGGATAGTATCTCCGCTCACACCCAGCGTATTGGCCACACTATAAAGTCGGCGCTGGGTACCCTTCAACACCTCTCGCTGCTGGCCCAGATCCGCTAGCACGGCACGTCCGCGATCCAAGAAGTCATCCAATTGAGTGTTGGTATTGGAGAAGAAAGATTGTTCGCGCAGCGCATGGCTTTCACGACTGTGGTCGCCGGGTCCACCACCAAAGCTCAGCCCGGAGGACGGCGCAAAGGAAGATGATGCCTGGGGGAGGTTGGATTGCGCGTAGGGATTCTCCGGGGTAGCGGCATGATGCGGTCGACGGCCTAGAAGCTCACTGCGGTTGGTGGACGATTGCTGGGAAGTTAGGTCAGCTAAGAAGCTCGTCGTAGAGCAAAGTCAAGCCCAGCTTGGTTTGGTATGGTTGGAACGTACTGCATCCTCTCGTTCTTTGCGCAGACGGTCGAATTGTGTTCGGTAATCTCCTAGCTCATTGCGGAAGTTCTTTACTCGATCAAATGCCTTCTCTTGCTTCTCCGGAATCAGCTCCTTCTTCGACAAGGCTGAGTAGTCGTCAACAGTTCGTGATAGGGAGGCTAATGATGCGGCAATTTGGCCTATGCAAAGCAAAGGTTAGCTAGCTTTCGACATCGCATAAGATCGAAGGACGCACCTTGAAGTGCGGGTGAGGAGGTTGCTGGAGACTGCGCAAACGTGTCCAGATCCCGGCGGATAGCAGATGACTGCTTCAAGGCAGAGTTGAAGAGAGAATTCTATCTGCATAAGTTACCATCTCGTATTGTATGGGGCGATTGACATACCATGGTGTGGGTGGTAGCTTCCACGTAATGGTGCGGAAGTCTCAGAGTGTGCAAAGAAGAAAGAAATCAATGTGTCAATATACGATGGCACCGAGAGTTTGATCCACCTAGGCACCTCCAGGTTGAGAGAATAAAGCGATCCAAGGTTGAACTGAGCCCACGCTTCGAGGCCACATGTGTGTTTTGGCCGCTGACCGCCTTCGGGCTTAGCTTTAACATTGCATAGTTCCTTCCTTTACTACTGCAAGACATATCTAATCGATTTACTCTCGTGTACTATGCAAAAGATGGGTCGCCGATTCGACTTTACAAATGACGAATTGATTCACACTTCGCGTCAAATTGGTATCGTTAAGACTACTAGTACAAGCCCAATAATCCGACTCCGTCCTCTCGCCAAAGGGTACAGAATGCAAAGTCTCAGAAAAGCAGGGATGGTATATTAAACAACAGAACTCAAGCCGGGACGAGATTTAGAAAACACTGACGTGCGCACCTCTATTTGGTAGGGTACTTGTTCTGCAGGAACCACCTAGACAAAGAGTTAGCAGGGTGCAGTTACGGCGATCACGCGAACAGCGAATACATTGGAGCGCATTCGAATTCTCCGATCATTTGAGGACTGTAGAATACTTACTTGCTGGCAAAGTAGTCCACGACACCGAAAGCACCTACGGCACCAGACACAAGACCGACTAACTCCCACGAGAGCTTGCCCTGAGCATGCTTGTGGTAGGCACCGAAGCCCAGACCAGCACCAACCAGAGCACCGAGAACGGCGTTGGTGATGTACACGGGGTTGTTGGAGTTGGCGTACAGACCGCTGTTCTTCGCCTTGCGGGCCTTGACCTTCTTCTCACTGGCCTCACGAGCCTTGCGCTCCTCGGCCTCGGCAGCCTCACGCTCTATCCGCTCAGCCTGTGTAGTTGTCTTCACTTCCTGGTTGATGAAATCGGGGTCGACGGTGTTGACGTGTGGAGAGTCAACATCGATGAGGGAGGCAGTGCTCTCAGACTCGTCGTGGTAGACGCCACCTACGTTGGGAGCGCGACTGGATATAGGTTAGCACGCCGTGCGGTCTTCACGGTGGAGTTTTGGCGGTTGCGACTTACGCCTGTGAGTTTGGTTAGCTTGGGTTTCTCTGCACTGATGTCACATGCTGTGGTACTTACATCCTCAGGGGTCTGCTTAGGACCCTTGGCAGCAGCGTCGGCGTAAGACATAGTTAATGTGATGAATAGAGGTATTTGGGTAGCAAAAGGTAGACGTTGTAAAATTCTGGCGATCGTGACCGAATATAATGGTTGAGATCAGGCGAGGGGGGAAGTCATTTTATACCAAGGAAACCTTGGAAGCTTGGCCGTGTGACATCACGTCATTGATATGGTGGAGCCATGACCGTGTCTTACTATGGTGTTATATGATCCTCCTAGTAGTCGTTCAGTTGTTGGAATGGAGTGACCAGGTATTTATATCTTTCATTACTTATAACATTGATATTTCGCTGGTTGTTTGTCGGTATAGCTTGACAAAGCGCAGACGATGCGAACAGTGTGACTCGCAGCCACTGACGTGCTTCCCGCTCCGGTCTCATACCAAACCCGAAACTCGACTGGAACCTTCTTTCGAATTTGTTTTTTTCCTATTTACTACACAGTCTATATACGTAGTCTAATTTACAATCTACTTCCAAGGGAGGTAACTGTCGGAGAGCTTTCGGCTTGCCTTGGTATGATATTAGCTGACGGTCACATTCTTCGCGTCGGGGCAACCTACCTACGTTTGCGACTTGAGAAATCCCCTAAAGAAATTGCCAATTTCTAGGTACTGGTCGAGACCCATTACGGCGGAGACGTCTGCCCGAGACAATCAGTAATTGTGAAAGAGACACGAGTCGACAAAGACTTACATTGATCAGGTCGGACGATGATTAGGGCCCCTTCTTTCGGGTTGATGCCGAGGAACTCATATGCACGCCCGTGGCCATTATTGTAACTCTCATCATCGTAGTATATCTTGTGTAGGTCTTTGAAGATTATAAGCAAGCGGTTGCTATTTTAAACGAAAACTTGGGGACTCACCTTTTGTCTGATTCTTGCCAGTCGCTGGGTAGAAGCATCCTGGAATGTGCTCCAGCTCGATATCGTGTCGCTTGCCATGACCAACCACAATGGTCTCGATTAGACTATCCACGTCCTGGGATGTTGGTGTAAACATATGGATTGGTCCGTCGCGTGAGGACAGGTATTCTCCGAGCTAGGGGATATTAGGACAATCATCTCCAGGGTGACTGGGCAGACTCACAGTGTTCAACTTGGTGCGGTTCTCTGAAACTGTGAGATCACCAACAAACGCTATAACACGCCACCGACCATCTGATTTGAGCGTCTTCATGAGCTGGAGAGGTTTTGAGTCACAGAGTCGCACAACCTGTGCACTGGGTAGGCGCATGCCAACCACCACATTCGATGCCAGCTCTGTGGACTCCAAGGTACTAGTAATGGGAGATACATCGTACTTGGCTGTGAGACCAGCGGTGTATTTTCCAGCTTGGATAAAGCCTTCTTGAAATTCAGCAGATGTATTGGCCCCGGAGGAGAACAGCTTAGCAAAGTAGCGATCAAAGTTGATCAAATCGATGGCGGTCTTTTCCCGCTCCAGGACATATGTCTCGAGCAGAGAAGGGCTGGCTAGTCCCGTTAGGACTTCACCAAGTTTCCACCCGATATTGTATCCATCTTGCAGACTAACATTCATACCCTGGCCAGCTTTAGGAGAATGGGTATGGCAAGCATCGCCAGCCAAGAAGACTCGATGGTCCTTATGGAAGAAATCGGCATGGCGCTGGCCAATCGAGTATGCAGACCACCATACCGTCTCGGCAAAGTCAATCTGGTACGGATGTAAGATCTTCTGTGCCTGATGCTGCAGTTTCTCCAAAGTCACATCCTTTGGGTTTGTCCCCGCGGGAAGTTCGGTGTAGAATCGCGTCAGGTTGTTGTTCTCGCCTTCTCGGGGGATGATCAAGATATTTCCGTCTTTGGAGCGAATAGCCGACTTCTTGCGGAAATCAGGGAAATTTGTGCGAGGGACCATATCCATCACTCCCCAAACTGCATCGCTGCTATCTCCAATCATTTTGTACCCAAGAGCCTTACGAACAACGCTATGCGCACCATCGCACGCCTATATGCCGTTAGAAAGAATCATGACCACAACAGATTCAACGCTCTTACCAAGACATATTTTGCCGCAAACTGTTCCGTCTTTCCATCCCGTTCCGCAGTCACCGTGACAGGATAAGCATTAGGATCCGTAGCAGATGTGCTATCCACCTTGACATCGGTGACATTGTACCCATAATCAATGTGCTGATCATTATACCTCTGCATCACCTCAATAAGCAATCCATTGATGCGCGCCTGGTTCAGAATAACATGCGGCTGGTGCGACAATCCAGGCTGCGTATCAGCCGTCCGACCAGTGCGCTTAATACCTGACCCATCATCTGCCCAAAAGTTGACTTCAAGAACATGGTAGGCTTCGCGCAACAATTCTTCGCCAATACCGAAGCTCTCAAAAATTTCAACAGTCCGACACTGGACACCATCTGCCTGTCCCATCTTCATGGGGCCATCACGGCGCTCGAGAATCTTGCATCGGATGCCGTAACGGGCGAGCCAGGTTGCGGCGCAGAGACCAGCGGATCCACTGCCGCAAACGAGAACGTCGAATTTTTCCATGTTGACCCAGTGGAGAGCTTGATCTGATTGTTCTTGTATGCACGATTTTTTCATGCAGGGGATCTCTGTTAAGTAGGCTGCAGATGAGGTGTCATAGTCTGGAGTATATGGGTTCTGCGGGGCGCGTACGGGGATCCACATCGGGAGTGGCCCGAAAAGTCTTTGACTGGACTACTTCCATCTAGCGCCTAATTTGGCCTTGGAAGTAAGTACCTGCGTTTGAAACTTATTTTCTCGTTCCCGATCTATCCCCGCCGGCTGCATACCCCGGCACCAAGGCCTCGGGGTTCGTCGATTCGGCCATTAAGAGGCTCTGTAATGTCGTTTGTGTAATGTGAAGATATCTCCAATGCCGGTATCCGGGTCATTTGAATTTCTCGGGATAGACCTTTCTTGACTTCTGCCGACTTCCGTTATGACCGGAGAAAAATATATTCATTGCATGCCCTGCTGTTTCCACCTCCACAGGCGAGTCAACCAATGGCTTTTGTCCACCTGGACTGACTTATTTTAAATCTCCTTAAGAATATCTTGTAAAGCCTCAAAATCTGGCTCAATTATATAGATACATCAAAAAGAAAAAAAAATGTAAGATTTGTCGATTCACGCTGTAGGGTTGCGGAAGCATGCCACCCCGGATGGAGCATGCTGGCACCCCTGCTAAGGTGGGTCATCATGAACAGATCTCAAAATTATCATGCAAATAACCACCTGGCAATCGAATCCCCACATCGAGGTCCATGAATGTGCATGGAAATATTCCAAGGTAACGTCTCAAAGTTACCCAGGTGGAAGCTAGTTCCAAGGTTGGAATATGCCCCAGTGGCCTCGGGAGCAGCAGCCCTAGACTCAACATTAAAATAAAGGTGTGATGGTATATAAGCGTCTTCAAAGGTTTCCCGGTTAGTCTACCCGCTTGGCACCTCAGGACCTGCATATGCCCAGACTGGTTGTAATTATACACATACCCAAGTGGAATCTTCCATGAAACAAGTCCTGGAGGCTTAATGCCTGCCCAGGTGGAGCTTCAGCTACATAGATAACCAGCTACACACCGGGCTGGACGTATTTCAAACGTTGCAAGCGAAGAACTAGCTGATATTACTCGATAGCTGTTCAAAAGATGTAAAAAATGGATTGTAGTTGCTAAAATCAAACACAAAAGGACCGATGCGGGTCTAAGGGGGCAAAGGAGATTTTAATACAGATTACAGTAATGTGGGTACTGGAGTCGTGGCAGCTTTTACAGCATAAGCTCAAGAGGGTTCTCAACGACCTTCTTCAGCTCCTTGATCCACTCACCACCGACGGCGCCGTCCACGACCTTGTGGTCGAAGCTACCGGTCACGATGATCTGGTCATCCCACTCAGTAACGGTGCCCTCCTCGGTCTCGACGGGGACAGCGACCTTGCGGACGGTGCCGACGGCCAGGATACAGGCCTGAGGGGGGTTGATGATGGCGGTAAAGCGCTCAACGGCGGGGTTCATACCCATGTTGCTGATGGTGAAGGTACCACCCTGGTACTCCTCGGGCTTGAGCTTGTTGTCGCGGGCACGCTTGCCAAGGTCACGGACCTGGTTAGAGATGCTGGACAGACCCAGAGCGTGGGCACCCTTGACGATAGGGGTGATCAGGCCGGTGGGGGTGGCGACGGCGACACTGATGTCGGCGGACTTGTGCTCGCGGATGACGACCTGGCCGTCGACCTCAATCCAGCTAGAGTTGACCTGGGGAACCTTCAGGAGAGCGGAAGCGCAGGCCTTGATCAGGAAGTCGTTGACGGACAGCTTGTATTTGCCATCGGCGGAGGCGTTCAGGGCCTGGCGGAGCTTGAGGAGCTTGGTGACCGACAGGGTGGTGGACACGAAGTAGTGGGGGTTCTCCTGCATAGACTGCTTCAGGCGGTTGCCAATGGTCTTGCGCATGGAGCTGACGGGAATATCCTCGTAGGCGGGGCCAGCGGCGGAGGCGCTGGGCTTGTACTTCTCAACATCCTCCTTGGTGATCACACCGCCCCGGCCAGTGCCCTTGAGGGCCTTGATCGGGACACCCTTCTCAAGGGCGAGAGCCTTGGCCGCGGGGGAGATGGCATGCTCACGATCCAGGGAAGGCTGGAGCTTCTCATCGGAGTTCTCGGGCTCAATAGCGGCGGGCTCCGCCGAGGGGGCCGGAGCCGACGGCTCAGCGCTCTTGGGCTCCTCCTTCTTTTCGGGGGCCGGAGCGGCGTTGTCACCAGCATCCTCCAGGGAGAAGGATTCGAAGGCAGAAACATCGGCACCCTCCTCAACAAGAACGGCAATGGGCTGTTGATAGGGGGAAACAGGTTAGATTCGGAATTCCGAGGGGAAGCTCGGGAAATTTCTTACCGAGCCGACAGGGACCTCCTTCTCGCCAGACTCCTTCAGGACCTTGGCGAGGACACCCTCATCCTGGAACTCGAAGTCCATCTGGGCCTTATCGGTCTCAATCTCGACCAACACATCACCGGGCTGGAGGCTGTCACCGGCCTTCTTCTGCCACGCGCCGACATTTCCAGCAGTCATTGTCGGGGACAGCGCCGGCATGCTGATGATGGTGTGAGGAGGGAAGGCTATAGAATCATTATAGGTTAGAGGTTATGGATACGAAGGATGCGTCGAGGATTTCATGTGGCCATACACTTGGAGGCATAGTAGCGGGAGAGAGCGGAGATGGAAGGCAATTGAGTTCTGCGCGCAAAGAAACCATCAGTATCATTTCATGAAAGCCCAAATTCATCCCATGGCACATACTGCAGAACTTCCTGGAACTTGTAGGCGGCCTGGGGACGGCGCATGGGGGTGGCGCCCCGGACCATGAACATGGCGCTGGGAGTGCGCATTCTGGCGGCGGCAGCAACCATTTTAGCGGAAATTGCCGGCGACTGTGAAATCAAAAAGGCCCTCGACGCTGAGATGAGGAATAACAAAGAAAGTCCAACACAGAGGTGAGGACGTGGAGGGCCGGAGATGAGGAGTTGGGGAGAAGAAAGATGGTCTCTAGGCGGGAAACTTTTCGTTGAGCTCCTAACAGCCTTCGGTGAACCACTCGAGCGCCGGAACATTGGGAGTCATGTGATGTCAGGTGACAGAACGTGGAATTTAATTTATACACTTTCCTCTTATCTGTTGTGGCTCATGTTTAGTCTATATATGCAATCCATTGTGCTTAATTTATGCAGATTCAATTATTCCGTGTGCTCCTTATTCCCTATTACCTTTCTTTGAGATGCTTCAACATATATATTGATCAGCTTATCACTGCTTGATACGATTGATATTCCCAAAACGGGCAGGCACGGCCGGCATGGTCACGTGCAGGAACACGGCCTGGATCACATAAGCAGTCTCCAGTTCCATTTTATTATGTAAGTGTTATTTAGCGTGGCTGAGTGTTCTCGGTCTAAACTCGATTCGGAGAGAAGAGAACACGCAGCGCCCCCATATGCTTGCTCCATAGCATCCCGCTTCCAGCTCTCACAGCGAATTATCCCCGTTCGATGTCCTTGATCTAATTACAGATCGCCTCCGCCTGGAGTCTCCATGACAATGGCGGACGTCGACACTGGCTCTGAGCCAATTCATCAACCCGCAACCGACTCCGAGAAGCCTCCCGTGGATACTACTACCGAATCTCCCCCGGCATTAAACCCAGACAAGCCGAACCTATCCGAGGCAGCAGAATGGCAAGAAGTGACGGAAAAAGGAAATGAAGGGATGGACAATGAGGAAGAGGAACCTCAAAATGAGGAAGGACAGGAGGAAAAGCCCGAGGTTCCGCCAAAGGATACTTCGGACAACACAACAGAAGCCGAAACGCCCAAGCTTGAGGAAGGACCACCGGAAATCCAAGAACACAAACCCAGCGAAGACAATGAACGAGACTCAAGAATGCGATCTGACTCCCGGTCCACCACCGCCACTTTCGCGACGGTACGGGGAGGTGCAGTCAGTTCAGCCGTCTTCATTGTGACAGCTCTCGATAGCATTGCTGCCTCGCGGGAAGCTCGGAGGAATAAAGAGCTGGAGGATTCCGTTCAGATCGCTCTGAGCAACATCAAGTCAGATCATATTGATCCGGAACTCATCTTTCGCCCACTTCACCTGGCAAGCAAGACTCTCAGCGTTCCCCTCCAGGTGACAGCGCTGGATTGTATTGGAAAACTTATCTCGTACTCCTACTTCGCGTTCCCTTCCGCCGAGTCCCAAAATGACACCAATCCTGAACAATCACCCCTGATCGAGCGAGCCATTGATGCAATCTGTGATTGTTTCGAGAACGAAGCTACCCCCAATGAGATCCAGCAGCAGATCATCAAGTCGCTGCTGGCAGCGGTCTTGAACGACAAGATTGTGGTACATGGAGCTGGTCTCCTAAAAGCCGTTCGCCAGATGTATAACATCTTCATTTACTCGAAATCCAGTCAGAACCAGCAAATTGCCCAGGGTTCCCTGACACAGATGGTGAGCACGGTGTTTGACCGGGTAAGAGTTCGGTTGGATCTGAAGGAACTCCGAACCCGTGAAGTCGACCGTGTCGCAAATGGATTGGATGCGACGTCTAGCGATCAAGGGCAAATTTCCGAAGCTGCTTCAGTCTCAGTCGCGGACCAGGCGGATCAGCCGGATCAACCAGTCACCAAGGAGCCAACTGCTGAGAAGCTCACCCTCCAGAGCTTTGAGTCGCCCAAGGAAGTGACCGGCGTGAATGACAATGCGCCGACCACAGTTACTCGTGCGAAAGCGACGCGCTCCTCAACCCGCTCTATTTCCGGCATCCCTGAAGATCGGGAGGATGATGGCTCCGCTGAGGATGATGTGGATGAAGTCTATGTCAAGGATTCGTTCCTAGTATTCCGGGCTCTCTGCAAGCTGAGCCACAAGGTTCTTGGTCATGAGCAACAGCAAGATCTCAAGTCTCAAAACATGCGTTCAAAACTCCTTTCGCTGTATCTCATCCATTACCTGATCAACAATCATACCAACACCTTCACCTCTCCTTTGGCTGCTATCAAGAACAGCTCGACAAACCCGGAGGCAATGACACTCCTTCAGGCTGTACGACCGCACCTTTGCCTGAGCTTGAGCCGAAATGGATCCAGCTCGGTTCCTCATGTATTCAAGGTCTGCAGTGAGATCTTCTGGTTGATGCTCACGCACTTGAGAGTCATGATGAAGAAGGAGATCGAAGTGTTCATGAAGGAAATCTACCTGGCGATCCTTGAGAAGCGGGCGGCTCCTTCATTCCAAAAACAATATTTCATGGAAATTCTGGAGAGATTAGGTGGTAATCCCCGCGCCTTAGTCGAGATTTACCTCAACTACGACTGTGACCGCACTGCTTTGGAGAATATCTTCCAAAACCTCATCGAACAATTATCACGACATGCCAGCGTGCCGGTCGTCACTAGTATTGCGCAGCAGCAGCAATTCCAGGAGAGCCACACCAAAATGTCTAGTATTGGAGCTGAATGGCATCAGCGCGGAACACTCCCTCCATCTCTCACTACCGCTAATATCGCACCTCCGCCGCAGCCATCTGTTCCCAACTTGCCATCAGAGTATGTTTTGAAGCAGCAGGCTCTGGAATCCCTCGTGGAGATCCTCCGGTCTCTTGACAACTGGGGAGCACAGCGCCCTGATAATCAGCCCACTCAAGATCCCATCGACTCCTCCAAGTCAATGGATCACCCCCGGGAGTCCTTGGATACCAGTGTCCTTGTTTCTCCACGTCCTGATGCTGTCGATGGACTTGCCACTGGCCGGTCCACGCCCGTGCCTGATGATGATCCCAACCAGATTGAAAAGGTCAAGCAGCGCAAAATTGCCCTAACGAATGCTATCCAGCAATTCAACTTCAAGCCCAAGCGAGGTATCAAACTTTTCCTTCAGGAAGGATTCATCCCTTCGGATTCTCCTGAAGACATTGCAAGCTTCTTCCTTCGCAATGAACGTCTGGACAAGGCCATGCTGGGTGAATACCTGGGTGAGGGTGATGCCGAAAACATTGAGATCATGCATCACTTTGTGGACAAAATGGAATTCGCCAAGCGACGTTTCGTCGATGCTTTGCGGTCATTCTTGCAGCATTTCCGTCTACCTGGAGAAGCCCAAAAGATTGATCGATTTATGCTTAAGTTTGCGGAACGGTATACAACTCAAAATCCCAACGCGTTTGCCAACGCCGACACTGCTTATGTGCTTGCCTACTCGGTCATCATGCTCAACACCGATCAACACAGTGCTAAGATCAAGGGGCCGCGGATGACCAAGGAAGATTTCATTAAGAATAATCGCGGAATTAACGATAACCAAGACTTGCCATCTGAATACCTGGTATCTATTTACGACGAAATTGCCAACAATGAAATTGTCCTGGATACTGAACGGGAGCATGCTGCAAACGTCGGGATCCAACCATCTGCTCCGACTGGCCTGGCCCGAGCTGGGCAAGTGTTTGCAACCGTTGGTCGTGATATTCAGGGAGAAAAGTATGCACAGGCATCCGAAGAGATGGCTAATAAGACCGAGCAATTGTACCGTTCCCTCATCCGGGCTCAACGCAAGACAGCGGTCCGTGATGCCCTTTCGCGCTTCACCATTGCTACGTCCGTTCGACATGTCGGGTCGATGTTCAATGTCACCTGGATGTCCTTTTTGTCTGGACTGTCGGCACCCATGCAGGATACCTCAAACATCGAGTCCATTCGGTTATGCATGGAAGGACTAAAATTGTCCATTCGTATCAGCTGTGCTTTTGATTTGGAGACTCCTCGGGTAGCTTTCGTCACTGCCCTAGCCAAGTTCACCAACCTTGCCAATGTCAAAGAAATGATGCCCAAGAACTTCGAGGCCCTGAAAGCAATTCTTGATGTCGCAACGACCGAAGGAAATCATCTTCGTACCTCTTGGCGCGATATCCTGACCTGCGTCAGTCAGCTTGACCGTCTGCAATTGTTGAGCGACGGTGTCGATGAGGGCTCACTGCCAGATGTATCTCGGGCACCGAGTGCAACGGATTCCCCGCGCAAATCCATGCAAAGCACTCGGAGCAAGACCCGCACACGCTCTGTGCATGGCCCCTTGGCTTTCCGTATGGACATTGCCATAGAGAGCCGGTCGGCAGATATGGTCCGCAGCGTGGACCGGATCTTTACCAACACCGCCAATCTCTCACACGAGGCTATCATCGATTTTGTCCGAGCACTGAGCGAGGTGAGCTGGCAAGAGATTCAGTCCTCCGGGCAGAGTGACTCCCCAAGAACATACAGTCTCCAGAAGTTGGTCGAGATCAGTTACTACAACATGACCCGGGTAAGGATTGAGTGGTCTAAGATCTGGGAGGTCTTGGGTCAACACTTCAACCAGGTTGGCTGCCACACCAACACTACCGTTGTGTTCTTTGCCCTAGACTCGCTTCGACAGCTGTCGATGCGTTTCATGGAAATTGGCGAGCTTCCTGGTTTCAAATTTCAGAAGGACTTCCTCAAGCCCTTTGAGCATGTTATGGCGAACAGCACCACTGCCTCCGTCAAAGATATGATCCTTCGCTGTTTGATCCAGATGATTCAAGCCCGCGGTGATAACATCCGGTCTGGATGGAAGACCATGTTCGGAGTTTTCACAGTTGCTGCGCGAGAACCCTATGGTAAGTTCTTATCCTCAAAAGCCTATTCAACTACTAACAAAATTAACAGAGGGGATTGTGAACATGGCCTTTGACCATGTCACCCAAATATACAACACTCGTTTCGGAGTTGTGATAACACAGGGTGCCTTTGCAGACCTCATTGTCTGCCTAACTGAGTTTTCCAAGAACTCCAAGTTCCAGAAGAAGTCCCTGCAGGCAATCGAGACTCTCAAATCTACAGTCACCAAGATGCTGCGCACTCCGGAATGTCCGCTCTCCCACCGTGGTGGACCTGCGCCAAATTTCCAGGAGGAGGGAACCAACCTTGCCAAGCAACTGACTCGCCAGTCCCAAGAAGAGCAGTTCTGGTATCCGATCTTGATCGCGTTCCAGGACGTGCTCATGACTGGTGATGACCTCGAAGTCCGATCCCGGTATGTTTTGCACATGCTTTGCCCTTTGATACACTAACTAACAAAAATTCCAGTGCACTTACATACCTCTTCGAGACATTGATCCGACATGGCGGTGACTTCCCGCGTGCTTTCTGGGATGTTCTTTGGCGCCAACTTCTCTGCCCCATCTTTGTGGTTCTGCAGTCCAAGTCTGAAATGTCCAAGGTTCCCAACCACGAGGATCTCTCTGTTTGGTTGTCCACTACCATGATTCAGGCTTTGCGGAACATGATTACTCTCTTCACTCACTATTTTGACGCACTAGAATACATGCTGGGTCGATTCTTGGAGCTCCTGACCCTATGTATCTGCCAGGAGAATGACACGATCGCACGTATTGGCAGCAATTGCTTGCAACAGCTGATCTTGCAAAATGTCTCCAAGTTCCAGCAGGAGCACTGGACTCAGATTGTTGGGGCCTTTGTTGAGCTTTTCAACAAGACCACCGCGTACGAACTGTTCACAGCGGCGGCCTCCATGACCAAAATGACGGAAACCGCAACCAATGGTGATGTTCAGGCTGCCGAGGCCGCCGCAGCCTTGCCATCTACAGGTGACCTGCCCGATGCTCTGCAGGCCAATGGATCTCAGAGTATGGCCTCGCTCCAAGACTCAGGCGACGCACCTGCTCAGAGTGAGGCTCGCGCTGAGCTCGAGGACTATCGGCCCCAGGCGGATTCACAGCAACAACCAGCTGCTGTCACGGTGGCACGCCGTCGGTTCTTCAACCGTATCATCACGAACTGTGTTCTCCAGCTTCTGATGATTGAAACCGTTCACGAGCTCTTCTCCAACGACACTGTTTACGCCGAAATTCCTAGTCCCGAGCTGCTGCGACTGATGGGTTTGCTCAAGAAGAGCTACCAGTTTGCCAAGAAGTTCAATGAAGATAAAGAACTGCGAATGCAGCTCTGGCGCCAAGGCTTCATGAAGCAGCCTCCTAACCTCCTGAAGCAAGAGAGCGGTAGCGCGGCTACCTACGTCCATATCCTCTTCCGGATGTATCATGATGAACGCGATGAGAGGAAGAGCAGCCGCGCCGAGACCGAGGCAGCACTCATCCCTCTCTGTGCCGATATTATCCGTAGCTTCGTCCGGCTTGATGAAGAGACCCAGCACCGCAACATCGTGGCCTGGCGACCTGTGGTCGTGGATGTCATCGAGGGATATAATAACTTCCCCCAAGAAGGATTTGATAAGAATATTGAGACCTTCTATCCCTTGGGTGTTGAGCTTTTGAGCCGTGACCTTAACCCGGAGATCCGCGTCGCATTGCAGGCTCTTCTACGCCGTATCGGCGAGGTCCGATTAGGCGTTGCTCCACCTAACCCATTGGATGCCCCGATTAGCCCGCGCAGCTCCGTTTCCCAGAAGACTCCTCGTCGTGACAGCCGAGCTGCTGAATGATGATTTTGGTGTTATCTTGGGATATCCCACCCTTTTGTGATATACGGGTGGTCCAAGGCGTTTAGTTTTCCTTGTCTAGCCTGTTCCGTTCAGATTTTGTTCTCACTTGTTGCCTACGGGCTTGGCAGTTGTTTTGTGTTCTAGAGATGCATAGCTGTATTGTATAAGACAAAATTTCTTTTCACTCTGTTCTACTTATTCCTCATGGAGATCATTATTTTGCCACACTAACCGTATTTAGCAAAACATTATAATTGTAATTCAATGAAATGCTGATTTGTTCTCGGGTATGTGTGTTCAAGAACCTGTTGTACATATATCCTTGGTTAATCGAAGTCGACATCCAGATTACGCAAGGTCTATGCAAGGGAGTATTGCCTTGAGATTGTATCGCAGAGCGAGGTCATATATATGATCAAAATCCTTGTTTTTTAATACCCCAGAAATTGGGTAGTGTTTTGTTGGAATTACGACTACGCGCTACTTCATATCCGGGTGAGTGGGGGATCAGATTAATAGCTGTCACGTCCAGATGTCGGACGCGGCGACTAAAACGCAAGCCCAGACCATCGATCGTCCCCCACAGTGACAAGAAAAGACCCCTTACGCTTGCCTCTTCTCCGGACAACACAAAGTTAGCCTATGCGACAGACGAGAAAGTGAGATTGTTCACGACCTTCTATCAAAGAACGTCTACTATCACACCGAATACTATGTCAGTCATAAACGATATAGTCCCTCCAAGAAGCGACATCTCGCTTTCTCCTCCGACTCTAGGTCTCTCACATTTGCTGCCGGGGATCAATGCAAGGTGATAGTCATTGACCGATCTCAAACCCTCCGCGAGGTCCCGATCTCTGGGGACGGGAGATCCAAGGGTATTTCTTCCGATGCAAGGTACCTCGCATATGAGAGCGAAGAGCACGCCATGCTGGCATCCCTGCATCCCTTTGCAAACGGTTCATTAAACTTTGGCGAGTTGATATGACGGAGATCAAACATGTTCAAGCAAAATGACAGAACGAGCTCAATTTATAAGCGCCTTCTGCTTCCAAGGTCATTTGATGTATGGACAGGCTGTAAAGAAATTACTTCCCACGATAATACCACATTTCCCAACAGGACGGCATACTTTCAACTTGAAATTTCTTGAGGTCATTTTAGTCACATCAGTGGTCACTAATATCTCTGGTCTGTCTCTAACCCCAAAATCCATACAAAAGAAGCCTGTCAAGGTGTCCTAACTCAAACCTTAGATCGCTTCCTATCAACAAGGCTGAAACAACCGGAGCCTCGATTCCCCACCCTCGTACCCAATCAGCCAATTCTTAATCTCTCGTCGTCGAACTCTGGCATGTTGTCCTGGATCCGGATCACCACTGTCACGATGCTCCTGCGCAGCTTTCACAGCCCACCCAATAACCCCATCAGGCAGTGTCTTAAGCGCCTCACGCCCTCCACGACGCGTGAATCGTAACCTGCAAGCATACACAATTGACAACACAGCTAGCCCAATAAACAAACCCGCAACGATCAACACAAGCGCCTCAATGACCGGAGGCACATTAGTCGCAAAGACAATGCACCCCTGCGTCTGGTCCACATCCTGCGCTGGGACGGAAAGAAGTACGTTATTTCCCCCGTACACCATTGTCATAGTATTGAGAAGGATGGCCAGCTCAAGCTCTGGGTCAGAAACGGACGCTGTGCCGGTTCCATAGTACATCAGGCCTTGGAAGAGGGTTTTCCAGTTTTCAAGTGCAGTTGAAGTGTTCATAGCTCCAGTGATTGTCTCTGCCAGAACGGCATTCATGCTGCAGGACAGTGGGAGCATGGTGACGTTATCATCGTAGGGTGAGGCGTTGGTTTGAATGGCTGCACGCACGTCCCAGGTACCCGTAGAAGAGCTTTCAGTGTTGAGACTTGTGGAGCTGCTCCACGTGACAAAGTGGTTGTAGTATTCCCCGAAGCTAGAGTACTCGCCTGTTGGGTCAGGGTAGAGTAAATCCTGCCCAATCAGGTCCGCGATCAGATCTGCCTTGTTATATGCGGCGCTATATGTGCGAGTGGCCTCTGTGGAGCAGACCCAAGTGCCCAGAATATCTTGTGATCCAGGACAGAAAGTGACATCCTGATTGACCTTTGCGTATATACCAACGGGACAGGTGTTATTCAGGCTGAAGTATTGTGAATTGTGAGCAACGATGTAAGGCATCCCGTTTGACGGGGGCGCCGTTAACAGATAAGGTCCGGTGGTGTTGAGAACCAACCCTTCCCCGAACGGACACCGAGACTTGATTGGAACTTGGGTGACGAGGTTCGCGGTCAGCAAGTCAGCGATCTTGGACAGTGCGAACAAGATCACCATCGCACTGTACCCAAGCGTTCCGCCGGGAAGCTGGCGGAGCTGGTATACCATTTTCAAGAGGTCGAAGCCTTGTTGCCAGCCCATGGCCGTGTGCGCACGAATGCTGCCAGATTGCATAATTTTGAGCTGGGATCTAGACTGCAGGACCCCTCCAGCCAACCAAGCAACCAGACTGATAACTATCAAAAAGTAGGCTCTCAGCACTAGGCGAGTGTCGCCGGACGATATGTCCGTTAGAATCATATTGGTGCTGATATGGGATCGTCTGAAATTGTACAAGCAGATTTTTGACGTGATAAAACCCAAACATTGCTGGCGTGGTCGCTATTTAAATCCTCCATCTTGGAAGATAGGCCGATAAACGAGAGAAGGGTGTTCAGGGCCAAAAAGGCCGAGTCGACATCTCATACTGTGGCGTGCAGAGAAAAGAAAACATTGAAAAACTCAGGACATCTCTGCCGAGAACGAGGTCATGCACAGCCAAGCAAGCCACTTCTCATGGGCAGTGCTTATCTGAAAAAACATTGGAGTAAAAAGGGGCGATGGGTCAGAGCTGACGACAGGCCAGGAACGCCGCACAATACGAGAAACCCATTGCTCGTGTTTGAGCTGAAATAATTGGTCGAGATTCAACGCCACCAGAGACCCTGGATCTTGCATCTTGCATCTTCCAGCCGCAATGTGAACTCTGGGCCCGACAGACTTATATTTCCTTTTTTAAATATAACTAGCGAAAAAAATCAAGTTTGAGAGAAAATTTCAATTCCATTGTAATCAATCAATTAAATAACTAGTATGGCGCTAAAAACAATCCTACAGCTTTGATACGTTCAATCCAAACTGAACGCACTATAGCCTGGCCCCATTCATGACCTTATGATTGCCATCATTAAGGAAACCGCAAAAAGCGCCACCTGTGTAGATTTCCACCGAGCCTAGCAGGAAACAGGAGTCAGTATGAATGGTTGAATCTCGAACGGGTAGACGTACACTTGAAGACGCCGAATTCGTCTGGAGTATGCTTGTCAGTGACCGACACTAAACAGAAGGACTTTTGACTTACCGACTGGCCTGAAGACGAAGAACTTGTAGTTGAAACGGGCGAAGTGCCCGTGACACCTGATTTTGTCGCGCCCGATGTAGCAGTCATTACTCCAGTCACTACCGTCTCAGCATGTGCACTAGTCAAAGTGGCAGTTGTGCTAGCTGGCCCCGCGATATTCGAGCAGAAACCATCCAACCTTTTAGCAAATGGGTAGTACGTCGGATGAGCCGCACTGCCCGATGTAACACATTCGCTTGCATACGCATCGAACGCAGATGCGTCGTAACTCCCATTGGAGTCGTAACACAGACAGCTTGCGAGCGCGGTGGCGATGGGACCCGTGGTGTAGATCGATCCAGAAGGAAAAAGACTCGGGCTTGCAGTTGAACATGTATAAATCACCTCGACCACGCTAGCACAGGGGTTATCGCTACCACTTTCATTACTACTGCCGCTGGTTGAGCCACTGCTTCCGTGCACCCAAGTGTTCAGGCATGTAGCTGGATCGGAAGAGCCACAGCAATTCTTTGGATCCAGTCCCATTTCTGGACAGGTGCCGGTGGTGGCCGGGTAGCCATAGCAGAACTCCTGGACGCAATTTTCTATGCTTCTGTCAGGGTCCATTGTATGCGTGTTTGAAACTGATAAGGGCGACACCTACGTCCCTCGACGCTGGCAAGCCAGTTGCAGGTCTTGAGTGAATTATCACAATTCTGCTCAAGAAAAATGGCGTTCTCGCCAGTACTCATTTTGACGATTAACGATGAGGATCTTGGAACAAAAGGAACCTCGGTGTTGGCGGTGTGGACTGGGGCACTTTTGAGAAGTTTGGGAGATCGGGGAGAGATAGATTACCATGCATATATGTAGAAAAACAGCATGTCGGCAATATTGGAATGCTTTGAATTGAGTTTTGTGGCAGGGTCTGGGCAAGATGTATAAGCACTAGAAGTGGCATCGGCTGCCGAGAAATACGATCGAGTTTCGCCTGCAAAGTCTTGGCAGAGTCTTGATTCCGGGTGATTGATGCGATCGGTAACATTGATTATTTTCTCTTTCAAAAATTTCGGCCTATCAATTTCTGGGTCTGAGTACAGAAACCCACTCAGTGAAGAACACAAAAGCCAAATGATGGCGTTGAGCTATCTACAGGACGGATCGGTTAGAACACATGAACACCCAAAGAAGGCCGCATCTGCAGAGACATCCCTTGTAGACGTCGGATCGACGCGACTATTGAAAGCTAAAAAATGGGAGATTTTCTGAAATAATTGAAGCATCTTGTGCATCGGATATCCCAGCGTATTCACGAGCTCTGATCTTCCTTTCCGGCCTGACAGACACTTAGCTGCCTATTCTCCCAGGCTCGTTTGCCTAACCAAGCCATCACTCTCGGCTATCACCGACAGGCTGTAGCTTCTCTCCCCGGCCGGTCTGTCACTATCTTGTAGTCACGATGTCGCTTCTTCAGAAAGAGGAATACCCTTTTTCGCAGGGATCGCCTTTGCGGGGATCATAAGCCCGGTGCTCAGATAAATACAGACAACGAAATACTCCATCAGCAACCCCATGACCAAAAACGGGGCAATCGGGCCGAGTAAGGCGTTCCATCTGAGGTCGGACGTGTGGAGGACAGATAGAAACAGGTAGTTAATGCGCACAACGATAAATGGGGTACCAAAAACCATAGCTTTGAGAATCTGAAATCGGTTGTCAGTGCGAGTGAAGATAAAGTACAGGTAGCATCACGAACCAACCGACTTGTCCTTGAAAATAGGGAGTACTGTGTCCAGAAATATGCCTGGATGGCCAACAAGATGGCGGCAAAAACCACGACAATACTGTAGCCAGCTTTGACCAGTTTCAACCCGATGAGGACATCACTCGTAGTGTCACTTCCCTCCAAGGCTCCACCCGCGACGGTAAGAGAAATACCCACTAAGAACAGCACGCGAGACAAACGCAAGCCTTGGCTGACCCGGGGGTTCATGTTTTGCTCGATTGCTGTGCTGGACGGTGTGAGAACTTTTGTAGTAATGTATAGGCATCGCCAATCCTGTGTGCTAGCTTCTCACTTACATAATTCGAATGTAACCCATAGTCGCTGCAATCAATGGGAACACACCGGCATTGAGAAGGATCGTCGCGGCAATCATCACTCCAGTGCTTGGCTTCTGCTCTGAAATGATCACCACCACTCCCGCACCGATACGGACTGGATACACATGTCAGATCAGTTGGCGTAGGATTTGATGTGGTAGAGAGTACTTACTGGTGGAAAAAAACATCAGGGTAATCCATGCCATGCGAGGTCTCTTGTGTTTGTAGCATGCAAGATAGGTCGACAGTAGAATCACAGGTATATAGAGTATCATTAGAGCAATGCTCATCTTTGAGTGATCTTGAAGCATGTTGAAGTATAGATGGATAAATGAGTCGGTCGGATGTGATGGGAGTGCTGTGGTACAGAAGGACCGAATTGCGAGAGAGAGAGATATGCCATAGAATAAGACATCGTGCTTCTTATAGATAATTCTCAGTCGCATGCGGCCTTACCGCAGTAAGGCTGTGCTTCAAAGCAAATTTGTGGATTCATCATGGAACCAAAGTATACAGCCCTGGAGGTTCGCAAGAAGAACCCCCTTTTGGGTTTAGCGTTGGGGGTCCACATGTTGGGCGCGCCGATCTTAGTCATCCATCGACCCACCGCGAAGGCGTAAACTAGTTAACAAACGCTAAATGCTGACGAGATTTAAAAAAAAGCTCAGCGGGGCGAGGCTCTTTTCCGTGACTAGCTCATGATGGTCGGGGTAGCTGGAAAGTCCAAAGGGTGCAACACGTGTCGAAAGCGGAAAATTGCTGTGAGTCACAAGACTTGGTATCTCATTCGCAACCATTGACTTCCTATAGTGTGATCAACAAAAGCCAGCGTGTAACCGGTGTACTCGGTCAAACCGAGTATGCGGTGGGTATGAGAAGGATAGGGTCTTTGTGCTAGTCCAACCAGCTGCGGAGAAGACACACATTTACCTGAGGCCATCTTCTGGCCATGAAAATGACAACTCTTTGGAGGGCTCAACACCTGTTTCCTCTCCGCCGATCACGGAGATCCAACGCGTGCAAGGGACTTCCTCATTTCCCGAGACAAAGTCCGCCTATAAACTGATCCAGAGCCGTATTGAACGCCACAGCTTGGTTCAAGCTTTCATCTCAAAATGTTTCCCATCACAATGGCTGTCCACGTCTCCCCGATCCTGGATTCCCTTACTGGGAGAGCTACCGACCAAAGCCGAAACCCTCGAGATATCGACTGCGGCAGTTGCAGCCTCGGCGATTGGAAACATGTTCCATATGCCTGATCTGGTTCAAACAAGCCATAAGTACTATACTCAGGGACTCCGTCAGCTACAAAGGGCTTTGCATGACCCGTTACTCATGCGTGAAGATGAAACCCTCGCAGCATGCATGGCCCTGAGCCTTTATGAGGCGCTTGAATGTCCTACCGCGGGATCTGAAGGCTATTTCAGTCATTGTCATGGTCTTCTGGCATTGGTCCAAGCTCGTGGTGTACATGCCCATGCTTCTGGTGTGGGTCATCAGTTATTTCTAGGACTCCGGGTCCCAGGGGTACGTCTGTGATATCTTGGAATCATTTATGACATAGCTTACCGACCCGGAATCTAGATTTTGTACGCCTTACAACGCAACTCCACCACTGTCTTGTTCGACTCCATCTGGATGGAGCAGCCCTGGGCAGAATATCCGAAGTCATCACTTGATCGCGTAACCGATTGCTTTGCCCATGCTCCGGGGATCCTGGAGCGCGTGGGAATACTTCCCTTCTTGAGTACCAATCAACAATTCAGCTTACTTCATAACTTGGTCCACGAATGCCGGCACGTTGACCAACACTTGGATACCATATACGATGAGATGCAAAAGAGTACGTCAGGCCCTCTATACTGGCCGATGCCTTCACAGCAAAGAGTTTTGGCTCATGATCATCCTTTCGCCGATCTTTTCCCAATCGTTTTCTGTTTTTCAAACATCCAAACTGCCAGAACACTTACACTTTTATGGGCCACGCGGACTATGCTCTGGACGGGCCTATGCAATCTATACAACTATGCCAAACTTCTTGCAGCTGGGAACTGCACTACTATCAATGACAAGAGTGGTCTACCTCCTCTTGGCCACCGCGAGGACTACATTTCCACGGCCTGTCACGTCTGTCAGTCTGTGGAATATTTTCTGCAAAATGAGATGCTGCTGGCGGGGCCAATGTCAGTCAGTCCAGCGCTTGGTATTGTCCTTGACAGTCTACAGCAAGGATACCACCCTCAGGAAGTTGCATGGCTTCGAGCAGCGCTCGATGTGGTCCGACGGAAAGGTTTGCGGGCACTGGAATATGTCACATAATGTCAGCCTCGATGGTCAGGCGATCATGAACACACCAAGGTATGCGCCTAGATGCTATGTCCATAAATAATCAAGTGAGAGATCGTGTATCATTTTATTGGTATATACAGATATGTATACATGTAGTTATCATTTGCGCACTTCCTCGAGGGTGGGCACGGTTCCTGGCCGGTATTGAGATAGCAGTCCATCCATATCTTGCTCGGTCATCTCCACCAAATCGTCCAGACTCCATGATTCACAGACCGCCGACATCCACTTCATTCTCTTCGGCCCTTCCTCTTGGTTCGGTGCCACATCTCGGAGCTTCTTGCGTAGCTTTCCGACATTTGTAATTGCAGCTCCCATGTTGGATGGCAGAGATGCTGCGATCTTCTTGCGCACGATACTAGCCAATTTTGGGCCATTGCCATTTGTGCTGACCATGATCTGGAGGGGACCATCCCGGTGCATGCTTCCAAAGTAAAAGTCGCACTCGGCGGGAACATCCGCGATGTTAGCTGGAATCCGCTTCTCCTTGCAGAGTTTCCACACTTGTGTCGATGCCTCCGGGTCATCAATGGCGCACATCACCATATCCGCATTATCTAAGTCGGAAGGCTCGAAATTCCGATCGACATGGGTGACTTGTTTCTCGGCGACTCGGTAGGCAACTTCTTCGTTCAGTCCACTGGCCGGGCAGACAACAGTGACGCGGGCATCGGCGTTAAGGGCATGGAGGATGCGCCCCGCGGCGACCTAAGATAAAGCTGTAAGCAATCTAATATATAATGGTGGGGAGCTTTGATCAAGCTACTCGATCGCTGGAAACTCACTTCACCACCTCCTACTACTAGCACATGCTTCTCCCGGATCTGCCAGGCCAAGATCAGCGAGCCTCCACCTTGAACTTCCGGGAACTTCGACATCTTTTCAAAAGCGGGTGAGTGATAACCCATTGAAGAGTCATTTGCACAACGATAAGACGTGGGGCATACGGTCACCCGTTCGGACCAACCGCGCAGTCACTAGTTTTTCTCTCCGTCGCTTTCTCGTTTCTTCTTTCTTTTCTTTTTTTCTTCTCCATTCTCAATCCCATCCGCCATGCGGGGTGTGCAAATTTTCTCGGGCAATTCTCACCCCGGCCTCGCAGATACTATCTGCGAACGCCTGGGGACGTCGCCCGCTAAAGCAGACCTTGGCAAATTCGCCAATGGTGAGACCAGCGTGAACATCAACACCTCGGTACGGAACCAGGATGTCTACATCATCCAGAGTGGCAGCAGCAAGATCAATGACAGCGTGATGGAGCTTCTGATCATGATCTCTGCATGTAAGGGAGGTTCGGCCAAGTCGATTACTGGTACGTCGGAGCTTTCGAATCCAAAATTTGAAAATTTGTGATCATGCACTGACGATCCCTCAAGCGGTCATGCCGTATGCTACCCGTCTTGTTTGAACACAATCACAGTGGATGCTGACGCGCAGACGAGGTACTTCCCCTACTCGCGCCAATCCAAGAAGAAGAGCCATCGCGGTGCCATTACCGCCCGCATGCTCGCCAACCTACTCTCTATCGCCGGCGTCGATCATGTCATCACCATGGACCTGCATGTACGTTTTATCCCATCTCTCCTATGTCTAATTTGCATCTGTTCGTCGCTGGGGGATTACTGTGCTCGATATTGATCGGCATCGAATAGGCATCTCAGATGCAGGGCTTCTTCGGCAAGCCCGTCGATAACCTCTTCGCCGAACCGTTCATTGCCCGCTGGATCCGGATGAACGTGGCTGGCTGGAAGGACGGCGTGGTAGTCAGCAAGAATGCCGGCGGCACCAAGCGAGTCACCTCGCTGGCTGATGCCTTGAAGTTGAACTTCGGTATTGTGACTACTGATCGTCGGCGACCAAAGGTTCCGATGACCATGTCGGACAGCACTGTCTTCTTCGATGCCATGGAACAGGACAGCCGGGGACCCAAGGATCAACAGCTTTTTGCGATTCACATGCAGCGTTCCAATGCCACACCGCCTATTCTGGAGGAACCTGAAGCTCCTAGCCCTACAGAATCTCTACTGCGCCCCGAGACTCCCCCGGCTGCTCGTCGGCCGTCGGAGTTGGAGGCTGCTTACGAGTACACCGACGTCCGCGTGCGGGATGTGGTGACCGGTCGTCTGGTGCAGGGTCAGCTGGTCGATGATGATTACCACGCGGATTCCGGCTCCCAGTCTGGTGGCACCACCCCCGGCGCTGGAAGTGGTGGCGGTGACGACAATGTTGAGAACACAGAAGTCGTCCCGGACTCCATGATGAACTCCATGATCTCCAATGTCTCGTCATTGCCCCCTGATCATGCTCTGGGTGGCTCTTTCGACGCAGTCGAATCTGATGATGATGAAGTCAGCGTTGCTGGCCTTGAGCACGAAAAGACCATTACCCTTGTGGGTGAGGTGCGCGATCGACCAGTGTTTATTGTTGACGACATGATTGACAAGAGTGGCTCATGGATCGCTGCCGCCGAGACGGTTGTGAAGCGCGGTGGAGCCCGAAAGGTCTACTGCATCGCCACTCACGCGCTGTTTGGAGCCGAGTCTCTCGAACAGCTGGAGGAATGTTCATCCATTGATCACATTGTCGTGACAAACACCTTCCCGATCCCGCCGTCGATGCTCCGGTCAAAGAAGTTGATCGTCATTGACGTTTCGAGTCTCCTTGCCGAGAGCATCCGGCGGCACCACTACGGTGAAAGGTAAGGCTTACTTGGATTCTGATTGGTTGAATGATTTTCTAATGGTATTTAGCGTCTCGGCGCTCTTCCACCTTAACGATTGAATGACTGGGATGTGACGAAACCAAAAGCACCGAAAACAAGAATTTAACCCTCTAGGGCGTTTGATACTGATTCGCAGGCGAACTCTGCGCTCCATGATTTCATGGCATGATACCTATTTTTTACCCCACAAATGGAAAAAAAAAAACATTTGAAGAAGTTCGCCTTCTAGTCGGTGAAGATGTTGTAGTCTTTTCTATTTTTTTTGTTTCTTTCTTGTTTCATCACCCAGCGATGCAGTCCACTCTGGGGGTACTGCAGGGGTATCTCGTGATCCACGAGATTCCCTTAACGGAGCGTTGGCAGAGCAAACATCGGGTGATGGGTTTGTGTTTTCTTTCCTTTTTTCCCTTGGGCGATCGGAAGGAAAACATGATAACATCGCACGATGAGGTACGATGGCGCCGGTTTCTGAAGGTTTGCTTCCCTCATGGGAATCAACTTCATGCCTTTTCCTGGCAGTGGGACCGGGGCCAGAGAACGTCTCGAACATATCTAGGGTTTTCACTCCCCGTAGTTCTGTAAACAGTCAATACAAGAATCATTTTTTCCCGGCAACTAGTTCTCATCTATGCGTATTCCCATACTTCAAGGTTGACATCGTCTCAAGTCTCCCCAGCCATGCTCGCAGCCGCATGTATCCCCAACCGTCTGGAAAGCCGTGAAGCATTCAATTCGGGACCGATTGCAATCGAGTCTAGAACTCGGTGGATTGGCATCGTCGTATTGATTTGACAGGTAAAACGAAGGAAAGCAATAGGTCATGAGGGCAATTTCCCGTTTCAAGGTTGCCTAGATCGGCTCGCCACCGATTACGATGTGTCCTGACAGGTGCTTAAAGCCGGGACGGATCGTACTTTTGCGTGACGTTCCGAGGATTTGCGGCTGGAGGGGGTGGAGCCCCCTTAGCCACTGCTGTAGACGCCCGGATCGGGCAATAGAGGGGGAAAGGTAGGATTCCAAGGTCCCGGAGTTCCCCGTGCATTTGGAGAAACAATTCCATTTAATTTCGAATCACAATTTCATAGGAAGAGAAACAATTGGCCCAGGCAAGCGACGGGCCCCAAACTAGTACCCGGGGACGCCCTTCCGGGCCGATCATCATTCAGACAAGGATGTTGGGACTCGTCACCGGATCAGCCTCTCGTCTCGGTTCGAGGCTCTAAACAGGTCTGAAACCATGAACCTATGAGCACCAACCTATAGGATATTTCCCCTGGAACCAAAAAGCTCCATGGTCCCTGAGATGTGCCATGTGGAGACTAGCAAAGAGCCGTGCATTGGTCCAAGCGTCGGACCCATAATGACTATTTTAGTCTTGGGAAATGAAAATGATGTATCTATTTTCCCCAGTACCAGGGGCGGGAAAGAAGCGAGAAAAAGAGCAGGAAAAAAGAGCAGAGCAGAGGAGGGGGTCAAGTCACGAACCAAACATTGGAATGCATCCGCCCGTATGATCGTCGGTAAAACCATGATCGGGATCAGCAGGATTCTACGAATTGGAGCGAACAGAGCGATGGACGATCATCTCCTCGGTGGGAAACCCAGTCTAGTTCAACGCGGCTAGTCGGCTAGTGCTATTGACCTAGTTTAGACGGACCCAGCGAGGGGTTAATACGTAGAGTTACAGTGTAGCCAAAGTACAAGGGGCGACCCACAGGTTCTTTTGGCAACACGAGTCGATCTGCGCCTACATCAAATAAGAAAAAGAAATGAGAAATTGGAGGCCCTTTGATCTCCCTCGGATCGCTTCCTGCCAATTGTACACCTCCGATCCATGAAGATCGCCATCCTGGGCCTAGAAACTGGGATCGGCCGTCTTGATGCGCCATGCAAGATGAGATTCGGTAGATCTAGTTCGGTTTCCCTTCCTACGGATTGACTCTATCCCCTTCCTTCTTTTTCTTTTCTTTTTTTATTCCGACCTTGCGAACCCTGGGAAAAAGGAAAAAAACCAAAAAACCAAAAAACCAAATATTCCTTCATTTTATTCGAATCGACACAAACCCGGATACGTGCGTCATCGGCATTCTGCAGACCTTTCACGGCTTCGGACGTGGACTGGTCTTGATTCCAGGATCATTGGTCTTCGGCCAAAGTACAGTTGATCGAGAGCTGTCCTCTTCAATCCGAAGCTATATATAATGGCCGGTCCAGAAGCCGTGGATCTGCGTTCATTTCATTGTCTCTGAACTATTCACCCAAACCCTCAAACCACCGTCTTCCAAGGTTTCAACCATCCGCAAGATCCACAAGCAAGATTCTTTTCCTTGGATATCTTTCTGATCTCGGTGACTTTGTTCTTTTGTCTCCCAATCCCATTTACTGGACTTGATACCCGGTGATCGACGCATCCAGTCCCTCGGTGTTGTTTAGTGCGGTAGGTGACGGAGTCTCGGGTCCGGAGAGTATAGCTTATCTGACTTGAAACCAGACCTATCACCAATACATCAAAATGGCCAACCAGTGCGCCGGTCACATCTTCGCCATCATCCAAGCGACGAATGGCAACATTCTGACTTGGCGGTGCTCGGATTGCAACTCCGGGCCCTTCGTAGCGATCTGGCGCTGCAAGATGTGTGGCCACTGTCGGTGCAACGCATGCCACAACTCTAAGAAGCCCTAGAGCAGAATGATAGGTACGTTGAGAATGACAATTCCATGCACCGGGATGTGGGAAGTAAACACACCGGTTCTCAGGATTTGATGTGCTCGGGAACTGATTTGTTGGCTAACCTTTTCCGCATGTAGCGCGCTGCATGAAAAGTTTCAGCCTCTTGCATACACACCTCAACCTCAGACCAGGGTATCCCATTGTCATTGTTGCGGCATCATTTCCTGGCTTTGTTCTGATTTTTCCTGTTCTCTTGCTTCCCATGCGTTTGGCGACGTGCATTTGATCAGTTCAAGGTTCACCAAAAGTTTTGGGTGCATCGGATGGAGTTTTTCATTTTGACTTCTCTATGTTATAGATTGTTTTGCTAAAGTGTATTTATTCCGGTTGACTTGTTCGGGGATTTGTCATGAAGATTGTTCGGTCTATTAAATATCTATCATCTATCCACATGCCAATACTAGTACTACAGAAAGCCAAAAACATTTGAAATGGTTCTCTACAGCAATAATTGACGATCATAAACACGAATTGGCCATGTCATGAATTGCTGCACAGGGTCGCTTCCATGTTTAAAAAAAAAAAAAAAAAAAAGTCCCAAATCGATCGAGTACCTTTGCCCACAGCAAGGATGCGGAACTTGAATGCAGGGCTTATCCCTTGTCCAGTAGATCGGGTCCGATGCACCTCCCAACTCCCGGCATGAACGCCCCCGACTCTTAAAAGTCAATTGTACTGCGGTCGTCCATCCGAGCCACTCGGTCTGGCTTGCCATCATTTTCCACTTTCATGACCATGAAGCTCATTGGCCCCGGCATGTCGGAGCTAGCTGACGCCAAGCGGTACCTAACCAATACACCATAAGGGAAGTCATTTCCGCACACTACAGCGCACGCAATCTCGTGGCGCAAAAATAAAAGAATATAATCGACAGGTCAAATGGTTGGATTATGGGAAGCTCGGTCTCGCTCGCTTAACAAATTGCTGTGGACGGTAAGCGAAGCAGTCAAGAAAGCGGCCCAAGGAACAAATCGCAATTAAGGATTTCCAGGGGCTTGGGTCCGCTTAACTCTAACTTACGCATCCCCACTTCAACAAAAGCACCACGCAAGGACCATTTGGTGGCACAACTCGGTGGGATTTGTGGAGGTCTGTGGGTCTGAAGAAAGTACGGTCCCGTATCGCTGGGTTCCTGGTTACCTGGTTACATGTACTCCGTGCACTTTGTCCATCATGCTTAGAGCGAGGGGACTAGTATAGATCGGGGAGCAATGGTGCCGATCGCGGGAAAATTCAAGAAAAAAGAAAAAAGAAAAAATGAGGAACATAAGTACAAGAAAAATATCAGAAAGCTTGACCATGACAAATATTTACTTCCACACTACTGAAAGATACCTGGGATAGGGGAGTGATCAGATGCGAAAAAAAAACTTGCCCACCCTCGCGGTGAGCATATGCGGGATATCAATGGTCGTCAAGTGGGATGGGGGAAAAACGCCCACGGAGACTAAAAAAGAATTGGGTCATCGCTACGTGTAGATGCTCTAGCGAAAAGTGTTAGTCCCGAAAGTACAACCCCACAGGCCACACCGAGGAGATCCGAGAAGAAAAAATGGCAGAAGAAAAAAAAATCTTCTCACATAACTCAAATAACTCACCTCCGTAATCTGATTCACAGCCAATCCAGGCTCGGCCATCTCGGCCTCACACAAAAACTCCAAAGGCAGCCACACTAAGTGGCCCTTGATGCGATCGAGTTTCTCCCGCACCTCGGCTATGGGCATATACGGATCAAACAAGTGACCCTGCTTGTGCGACCCGCGCGGATAGAAATTGTCATAATCCTTAAAGGTCTTAATATGGTCATCTGGATCCGCGCGGAACAGCACCCGATACGTCTCTGTGTTAACGCTAGCCTGTTCGGTCCAGGTATTCCAGACCGCATCACTGAGTGGGTCGGTGACGAAGTCGTTCTCATGGCCTTCGAGGATGTCATTGAGACACACGTCCGGGGGGCGGGCATTCGGCTCGTTAGCTGCATCGTAGTCTTGGGCCGGGAGAAGGCCGAGATGCTCGCGCCAGAGTTGGCGGCGCAGTGTGGCTGCATGACGACCTGCACGGTATGGTTGACCGTTCATTTCGCTGTCGATGAAGTCTTGGTCTTCCATTACGATGGCGAGTTCGCTGTCATGGGAGCCGAGTTGGGACTAGACGGGTTAGATCGATGCTAGGGACACGGGTTATGGATGGTGGGACCTACTCGGTCGTTGATGTTGGCACTACCACAGATGACGATACGATCATCGACAATGCACACCTTGCCATGCACGTATAGCTCTTCTTGCACAATATTGGCCTTTTCAGCCTCTGGGTCACCTTCCCAGGGCTCATCGGACATCTTGCCACCATTCAGCATGGTGACATGAGCCACCGAGTCTCGGCTTGCATCGCCTTGCTTTTCCTTGTTCCGCTCGACTTCCTCCTCGAACTTTTCAAGCTTGCGCACATTTTCTGCCTTTTGGGAGGGGTCGGCGTCGTAGCTCTTTTCGTGTCGATCGCCTTCTTTACCGACGGAGGGGTGCACACTCTCACTCATGATAGACTCGGCAATACCACGCTGGATATCCTGGTACGTCACCCCAGCCTTGTTCTCAAGTTCCTCCAGTGCGGGAGTCTTGTTAATACGGTCATAAGCACGCAAAGCAAAGACGAAAATGTGCTCTGTACAAGGCAGTTAATATCCCCACCCAATACGATGAGCATGCAAAACCTACCTTTGGGGTCCACGCCCGCCTTGGCGATTTGTCCCATGATCGAATCCTCGCCTCGACATATCGACTTGTACTGGTAATCCATGATGGCTCTGGTACCCGACGCAGCATTGTCGCGTAGATCTCCTGCAAATCCGGGAATAGCAGGAATCACCACAATGACACGGAACTTGCGGCCTTCTTTACCAGCCCGAACAGCCGCATCAACAATGGCGGCGCCAATCTTGTTGTAAACTGGATGCTGGTTGTCACCCGTAGCCGTGACTGCAAGAATCAGCTGTGATCAACAAAGCATGAAAAAGGGTGAACATACTGAAAAACTGGTTCTCAATGTAGACGAAATGCTCCGCATTGCGAATGATCTCACAGTACGCATTCTGAATACTATGTTCATTCAAAATGCCACTGCTCCAATCATCACTACTGCGCACAACCTGCGCTCGCACAGAGCCCTGACTTCCACGCGGCTTACTCGAAAGTGGCGTCAAAGGATGCTGAATATACTCGCCACAGGGATACTTGGGCCGCTGAACAGCAATTATATCCTCCTGCTCCCCTTCTCGTCCCTCCATCAACAGCCAATCCACATTTTCATTACGCTTGTACTTATCGCGCTTGATGAAGTTCCAGCGGAGAACAAAGTGCTCGGCAATATCATAGACACAATCGCCAATCAAGCCCATTGCCACATCATGCCACGGCATGCGGCCGTAGTCGGCTTTGCTCAGCTCGTTATTCTGCCAGTCATCCACGCTTTGGAAATCCATGATGCGGTTATTATTGAATTCCTGACCGGGAAAGATGTCGTCTTTGAGACCGGCTGGGTGGACGTCGGCGAGTGGGTGCTGATGAGCGTCCCAGCGACCAAAGCAGAGATCAATACCTCCGATGAAGGCCATCGCATAGTCGATTACAATGAATTTCTCATGGTGGGCCTGTACTACATTAAGATATGTTGAGAGTGCAGAGGTTGAGCGCATACCCAGTAAAGAGTCATATCAGCTCCATTCTCAAAGACATTGTGGTCTGGGTGTCGCAAGACTCGAATGTTGCCGTGTCCCGGTGTACCCTCGGGGCAGAGGTTACGCAATGCATGTTTTGTGTGCGCCGAATTACATGTCAGAGCTTGGTTGACCTGTGTGTTTTAGCCAGCATCGTCATTCAAGGGAGACAAAGGTATGATACCTCTTTGTAGACGATCACATAAATCTTAACACCCGCCTCCGCACGTCTCTTCAAAATATGGTCTAACCGCCATTCCTGGTGATTTACAGGGGGGCGACGGAGGAACAATTCTGGCGACAGCCACCAATCGGCAATGTAGATCGTCTCGGTTGCTTTCTCCAGCGCTTCGGAGACGGCCCAGAGGTAATCCATCCCATCGACATACCATTTTACCCGGTTATTCTCGTGGATGGGTGCGAAGGAGTGGAAACGGTGGGATTCGGCGATTTCCGAGCGTTTCTTATCGGTCACTTTTTCATGCTCCTCATCATGGCGGTGATTGGGGTTGACGATGTTGTAAAACTTGCCGACCTTGTGTTTTAAATGTGCCGCAGAAGCCTTGACGTCGTGGAGATTGTGGTCTGGAGAGGGGTTAACGGGTAAATTGAGGACACCGATGGGGGAGAATCACCTTTAAATTTCTCCTCCAAGTTCTCAATCCCGTGCTCAAACTTATCCTTGAATCGCTGCATGATTTGACGGGGTTGGGAAAGTCCGAAATCGCGGTGTGGGGAAGAGAGGGGAGGAATTTAAATTATGGAAATGAAAATATGCGACTCCGCTTCGAAGTGTGACATCACTGCAGCCCTATCTACTGCATGGCCAGATCTCGGCGTCGCGTAAATATACACTTGGCGTCGATCGTCATTTGACCAGTGATGTGTAGGCGTGCTGACAACCATGGTAATCGAGGTGTTCCTGTTCCGTTCCAGCATTTGATTGGGATCCACTAGTCCGTTCATGCCGAATGGGATGACGCCGGTCCGGTTTCACCGTTCTAGGCCGGGGGGGGGGGGGGGGGTTATATCGATTGATTTCTTTTAAGACGGTATGGTTTGATAAATATTGTTATCTAATAGTACATAAAATGAATTGTCGATCTGGGGAGTGGGTCGGGGTGTCATTCCTGAAGCAAAGGGCATGATCAGCATGGCACTCGGTGGAGAAAGATGCATTAATTCTCCGATTTGAGACCATGTGCGGCCCCTCAACAGCTTGTGATTCGCAGGTTCTCATATGTTAACTGGAGACAAGTCTAGAGTAATATCTATAGATCTCGGCAGCCCATTGAGACTCGGTTGGTGCACGCCTGTTTTGAGCTAGAGAACGGTTCATATATAGAGACTAGGTCCCTTTGAATCCAAGTGCCACATGTATTCCTGCAGTTGAGTTGGATGGATATGAATGGCGTGCATGTAGGTATTCGCTTAAGTAGTAGCATTGAATCAATTTTCACTTGAAAAGCCGAAGTAAAACATCCATATTTTTGAATATTGACTTTAAAGAATCGAAGGTTGTTTGCGAGAATATATATAGATCAGTGGGATGAAAATCTGCAACGTAGCTTAATTGCTACTCTCAAGTTTAAAAACACTTTGAAGACCCTTTGATGATGAAAAATATATGGGACCTACCTGAAGCCCTATCTTAAATGTGTAAATGTGCAACTGTTGTACCTTTCATATAATTTTTGGCGCTCTGGTTTTGTGGTTCTCGCGGAGTGTATGACGTAGGGACAAGAACAAGGCCAACCACCCATGGTCAATTACTCTGCCAAGGCACTGGCAATATGTAAACAATGAAATGAATATATTGACAATCATATAAATAAAGACTATGAAATTTGAATGCAAAACTCATACCTTTAGATCTTACGTTTGATCAGGAGCTCTAGAATCATGATCTCGACTAGAATGGTCTTCATGATGGGATCATTTTCAATGAGAATTTCATAATCAAGCAGTCAATACCAACAGCAACTAATACCAACTGTAGTAATGATCTTGGCTCTGTAACCTCCTGCATAGTTCGACGTGAAATGCTTTGTTTTTGTTTAGTGTGGAATGCTTACCTGATGACATCACGTGATGACCCAAACAACGTTGTCTGAGGAACGGCCTGCTCTGTTTATCCTCCCACGTATCGACTACACCACGCGGCCAGCGATAGCCTTGCGAATTTGGGACGGCTCTTGTGTGGTATTCTGCTGAAAGCACTGCTAGCCATTCTGTCAAGCTTGGTACCAGGTCCCTGAATGGTCATAGTCGCACTGTGTGTGTGCTGGTAAGAAAAAACACGCCTGTGTGCAGGAACGGCCATCTCCCTGGTGACGGGTCTCCTCCACTTTTTTTCAATTCACCAACCGGATTCAGAATGCCTTCTGAACTAGGTGAGGAAGCCTGAGCACACTCCACTCGATCGCTGTTGTTGTAAATGCTCACAAATCATGATAGTACGCGCCCCGTCGCAAGGCAGCGCGGCCTCGCAGACAACCCAGCACATGGGCCCTCATAGTCGTCCAGGGACGGCTGACCCCTTACGATCACGGTCGGAAACACTTTCGCGAGGTGGCCGTCGTGCTCGGTCTCGAGGCTCGACTGCTAGCATCCATTCAAGTACAACCCAGCAAACTCAAGACCAGCACATCGATGCATTCCCCCAATTCATGCCTTCCCAAGTCGCCAATGCCCAGAGCATGTTCGCCAACAACCCTGAAGACATGATCATGCGTTTCGGTCATCAGTTCGGCCATCCAGCCCATGGCGCATCGCTAGGCCAAGACATCCGGGAGGCCCACGCAGTGATGTCCCGACCAGAAGACTTTCCCACTCATGCTATGCACGGACACACACTCTCGCACCATTCGTTGACCCCGGACATGGCTCACAATGGGGTTGCTGGAGTCTCGGTTCCTCAATATCAGGCCATGTATGATAGTGGAATTGAAAACCATCTGCCAGAGCAAGCTTTGGAAGAGCCAGACGTCTCTGAGCAAGGCGGGAAAAAGAAAAGGGGATCAAGCTCCACGTTGGCAAATGACAATGAGCTGCGTAAATTGCTCCGTCAATATGAAGGCTGGTCGTTGAAGCAAATGGCCGCCGAGGTCATGAAACACGAAGGCGCTGGCGGCAAAGCAGAGAAGGTGAAGCAGGTATTTGCCATGATCTGGTAAAGAGACTCTTCCCCTCATGATGATTTTCTTCTTCTGATGAACGCTTGACTGACTTTTCTTCCTCCGTTAATAGGTTGCGAGAAAACTGCCGGAAGAGTTCTGGGTCTGTAAGAAGAGATCGTGTCTATTGCTGTTATGCGGAAAATTGTGGAACAGAACGTGTGTCGGTATTGAACCCGGCATCGTTTGGAAAATTGGTGCGAATCATCTTTCCGAATGTTCAGACTCGACGTCTTGGAGTTCGTGGCGAGTCAAAATATCATTACGTCGATCTGTCGGTGATTGAAGAGAAGCAGCAAAAGCCTGCACCAGTGAACACGCAAGTTGCACCTAGTCAACGGGGATCTGTTGCTCCAGAGAGGCCTGCAAGTGCGATGCGTTCAAGAAGGTACGTTGACACGTCCACGCTTAGTTCCATCAACGCTGACACGTCCCTCAGTATCAGTATCTCTCAGCCCACAGCCGATTCCGCCGTATTCCCCTCCCCTACTACTTCCTTTGCTCCCAGATACCCGGCCAACCCTCCCATGGCCAGCTGTGGCTGCCCATCTGATACCCAGCCCACCATGTCCGGCCCAGATGCCACTGTTACTCACGAAAATGTTGCCCAACACGCTGGCCGCATCATTCATCAGATGCTGCAGTTCCCAACTGATGAAGCTCCAGTTGATAACGACACCCTCATCCTTCCCGACATCCGTGGTCATTTGCCTGCCAACACCGATTTGAAGGTGGCGGATGCTCTTGCGGCTCTTTACCGAACTCACTGTATCTCAGTTATCGACAGCTTCCGGTTCTGTAAGGAACGCAACCTCATGAAATACTTTTCTGCGTTCCACGGCACTTTGACCGTTCCTGTCCAAAAGCTTTTGACTCATCCAAACCTTGCCCCATGGATCAAGGAATGTGACTGGTTGATGTACCAGAAGATGATTCCATTCGTCGCACCTCTCACCACACAGGTTGTGCCTAAGCCTGTTTTGGATGCATTCCGCTCCATCTCGCAGCGTCTTTGTGGCCATATCGCGGAAACTTTCAAAACTCAACCAACCCACGTGTCCATCGCCCGGCTGATCCCTGCTCATATCTTTTGCAATCTCCTCAAGCACATGCTTGACGTCAACCAGGCTGCGAACGCTGCTGCTGCCTGGCTCTGCCATCCTGAAAATCGCAATCAGATGTGGGCCGATTTCAAGTCCCTTGTGGACCCGCAGGAAATGATCACCAAGGCGAACATTCCTGCCTGCGCCGCACGCGCTACCGAACAAATCCTCAAACACGACGTTCGGGCACTTCTCACCCCCGTCACAGACGTTGACCCCACCGATACCTTGCCTTTCTACCGCAAACCAGATACTACCGAAGACATTGAAGCTCACCGGTTACCTGCGGAGAACGCACCTGGTGATGAGTATAATTTCCCCGACAAGTGGATCCAGTTCATCCTCAACATTCCGGCTGTCTTTGCGAACCATCGCTCTCAGTGCGTTATTGAAAAGGTGGACGCCCTGTGGGAAAACATTCTGCATCGTTTGACACTGGGTGGTGCTGCTAGTTTCAGTGCGTGGTGGATGACCAAAGTCTTCTTCCACGAGATGATGCTCTGGCAGGCAGAGAAGGGTGGTTTCATGCGCAGCAATCCGGCTTCTCTGCAAAATCTTACCGCTGGCCTAGAGCCTATGGGAATGGGAAAATTTCAGCTGAAGCACAACCTTGGATCCCACCGCGACTCTTTTGATGTAAACCACCAGCGTGGATCCCACCCAGGCCCCCAAGCTGGTGCGCAGAGCCGTAACCGTGATGCCCATGTTGACCACAAGCATGCTCCCAGTGAAAAAGAGCTAGCCCTGGCAGACCCGGGCTTCCAAGCTCCCAATAACGACGACAGTGCCATTGACCTTGAGGATGATCCGATGTTGATTGCAGTGGGTAAATATGGCGACATGATGGCCTCCGACCCAGCGGACGCCGAAGGCGATGTGGTTGTCATCTAAGTTTTTCCTTTCTGCATTGTGAGGTTTGTCTTTTGAGGTTCGGAGTTGAGATATCCCGGTGTAACTATTTCTTATGTTCTTTTCATTTGTTATCTTACGAAGGCTTTCCTTTGTCACGGCGGAACGGCGTTTTGACTGTTCTGCATGAAGAGATGAGACACGAGATGGGCGCCAAAGTCTTGCTTGCGAGACTGCCAAAGGTGTCCGAGGTCCATACAAGCATTTAATCGGCGTGGGGAAATCCTCGGCTTAATTCTTGCTTTTGCATTTTCTTTCCCCTTTGTCTACTTTTTTGGCCTGCCCTTTTCCTAATAAGGCTGTACATATGCTCCTACACGCTCTGGATCGTGTTGAATGGAGACTGACAACTTGGACGATACACGTTTGTGAAATTCATATGCTACGGCATCAAACATATTCACACATCTAGCCTAAGTGCTCAAGTACGAAGGGTAAACCGCAAAAGAAGCTAGAAAGACCACAGTGACCCAATCGAGCTATTAAGACCGTAGTGGAGCTCGGAGATCTTGGTACGCGTAATCAATCTCCGAGGTGATGATAACCCCCCCGATTTTATCAATCAGCGCTATCTCCCTTACTTCTTGCTAAACAGTCATCTTGCAGGAGTTCACAATATGCGGCTTCATCAAAGCTGGGTTGGGACACTGTCCCTGTTGACCTGTCTCTCTACCCCAACTTTTGCTACCGAGGACAACAAGACCCTGGAAAACGCCAATCACATCTTCAACGCTATCCAGTCGACATTGAGACACTATGGCTCGGAGATTAACTACAACGGCATGTCATTTTACCGAGCCAGCGTGCCAAAAGGCACCCAATTCTACCATGGCACTGGTCTGAAAGACCCGATTCAAGGACTCGAGTGGCTGGCTTTCAAACCTGAGCACTCTCTAGGTTTCGCCCACCGCAGCGGCAACAAGTTTTTCGCAAAGAAAGACTTGCAGCAGCCCCTCGACCAGTATACAGCACCGGAATGGGATGGAAACGGATATCTTCACACCTACGCCGCTGCCAAGGATCTGCGCTTGCTGTACATTGATGGCATGTCGGCTGGACCAGGAGGTGGGGCGGAATCCCAGGATCGCATTCTATACAATAACACCATCACCGGTGACCGGCCGGTTGGTGGTCCCAAGATCGGGGGACCGCCCCAAGAGCAGCAGCGGGCGATCGAGGCATGCCGTATGGCGAAGGAGGATTGGGGTGACAAGATTGATGGCATTGTTCGCACAGAAGCTGACTTTGAGATCATTCTCTGTAACTTTGAGCGTGATCTTGAAGTCGTGCATATAACTCAGACGAAGCCTCAAGAGAGCTCGGGTCCTCCGGGTGGACCTGGAGGTGGAAGAGGACGAAAGGGTCACCATGGGGACGGCCCTGGCGGACCTCCTCGAGGACCTCGTTCAGGGGTCAAGTACTGGTCCTTGGCTACCCGGTTCGATGAAAGACTAGGAAAGAAAGTGCGGATCGACTTGGACAATTTTGTCTCGGCTTATACCTATGGTCTCGATCTGTTCCCTAACAACGCCACTGTTCCTAGAGTGGGCCATCTACCAGTTGAAGAATTGCAGCCTATTCGACAAGACGTCTTCAAGCTACTCAACACCTGGGATTCACCTATCGATGCTTTCGACTGGCAGACTGTCACTGATATGATCGTGTTCCAGTATTCTGATGAGCTGAAGAGTCTGGCTGCAGGAACCTATTCGTCGGCGAAAGAGCTTCGGGATCACCTTGAGAAGCTGTTGGAGCCTTTTATCGATTACCGTGACTTTGATAACGGCGAGGTCATTATCAACCGCTGTGCAAGTGAATGGATTCCTCTCTCGGCCCCTGTCGGCTCATTGGGTGGCAATGCTGTACGATCCGTCGCCCGATCTGTCTGCTCTACCTTGGTCTCTGCGATGATGGATGATGAACAAGACCTGGAGGCTTCAGTTACCAGCTTCAATGATTTAATCTCCTACCTCCAGTGGACCACATGGGCAGCGGATGAGTGATTCAATTTTCGAATATAGATTGCATACTTGTTCATATAAAATAACATTTGCTCAAAGATATTACATACACTGTCATTGACGAACTACACAGCAATCTCCTTGGACCAGCGACCAATTGTGAACTGTGAGTTACACATGTTGGTCAATTCCCAGCTCTCGGCAGCCAGCACGGCGGGCGTGTTCTGGTCTTCAGGATCACCGGCCGCGCCCGCAACAAACATTGCCGCCATGAAATGATCATCAGTGGCATGAGCATCCCTAAAACGAGGATGCTTCATAAGCCGAGTCATAGCAGCACGAAGCTGCGGCCCTGATGTCTTCGTAATGACATCCTCCACAGCCTGTCGGAACTCCATTGCCCAATCCTCCGGCGGCGTCTCCATGGCAAAGTTATCCCGGAACCGAAGCATAGGAGCCCAGCGATTCCGGTATAAATTGTGAACCGCACCTCCTGTCCCAATGAGCAGATAATTCTCCCGACGGAGCGGTCGTAGTGTTGCCCCCATCTTCATGTGGAAATGCGGATCATAACGGGCATTCATTGAGATCAGTGTTGTAGGTGGACAGCCTGCTGGGAACATGCGAATGAGGATCAAATAAACGTCGTGAATCCAGTCGAAGTTTGGGTTTCCGCCGACATTGTAACCCTCCTTGGCTAACATCTTGATGCATCGGTCGGTTGTTTCCAGGTCTGGGTTGAGCTGGTAGTTGACGTACTTTTCCGGTTTCACATAAGCGACCGGACTTTTATCAGGGTTTGGATTGGTTGATAGCTCGATTCTGTCCCCTAGACAGTCCCAATGCGCGCCCTATTCGGGGTTGTTAGTACCTTGAGTGACGACAGCAGATATGACCAGTCTTTACCATGATCACGACGCCCTTGATACCCTGGGCCAACGCTTCATCTCCGCATTTCTTCCAATAGTCGGCACTTTCGGACTCTTCTCCCAGCATCATGGTCGAGCCATGGGAGAAGAAATGCACTGGTGTGAGGCCTACCATTGTGAGTCTGAAGTTCATACCAAAGAGAATAGTAACTTACCCATCTTGTCAGACTTGCAGAACCACTTTTGCAAGAACTGCCATCAAGGTCCCATTGCAGGCACTATATTACCTTGCGCCCACCGGAATCCCATCTTGGCCCCAGTTTTCCGATTGGAACTTCCGTATGGACGGTCGGAAGTGACCCCCCACATCCCGAAAGCGCCATGCGGGGGGATTAGGGGTTGCGTAATCCCCAGGAAATTGAGTTGCACTCTATACCCCTCTTGAGGATCAAATGAGGGGGTGAGTACCGCTGGGCTTACCCAGCCGGTCACTCAGACGAATCAATGACGATCCTTTAACGACCATAATCTGGGGAAGACCAAAGTGTGGAATGGCACTTGGGGATGTACTTTGCAGGAAACACGGAGATTGGCAGAAACCGCCTTGACTAAGCGGGGGGAATGGATCGGCACAAGTTTACGAGCTTTGAAGCTATGCCTGAGTGGTGCCTTGGTACTGTTTTGTGGCAACGGGGCCCCATGATCTCCGGGAACTGCAAAGTTCCCCAGATTTCCTTCTCCGCGTTCTTTCGTCTCCCCTTGCACCGATCAATGTTTGGGGTTAACCATGTTCAATGAGTCTCCTCCGACTGAGCAGCTCAACACCGCCCAATCTCCTACAAAATCCAAGGATGGGGGCTATTTTCAGTGTGGCTTCTGTAAACGTCACTACAATCGAGCGGACCATTTAATCCGCCATGTTCGATCACACACCAGGGAAAAGCCATACATTTGCGATGTCTGCGATAAGGGATTTGCTCGGCCGTAAGTGGTGCCTGTATTGCATTCGTGACACGTCATTGATCCCCCATGCAGAGATCTTCTGAAACGGCATGCAGCTGGGCATGCACACGATAGGGATCGCAAACGCAAAAGGAGCTCGTCAGTTGCGAAGCAAAGTCGAGTATCCCAAGCCTGCAAAGCATGTGCCTCGTCCAAGCTAAAGTGTGACGAAGCAAAACCGTGTAAACGGTGTCGCGAACGAAATCTGCATTGTGACTGGCAGGATGTCGCGCAGGACTCTTCTCCGGAGCCATCCCAGCACAATGATGAACAGGAGAGTAGACTGTCGGCTCTGCCAGTCGATTTAACCGCCACTGTGGCCTTCTCACCGATGCCGACCCCACTGGATGATTTTCCACCCGCCAATGCCATCCTCATGACCCCCCAAGGACCCGCACCCGACCAGGTACTCGACGCGACACTCGATCCAGTACTTTCGCCAGGGGTCCAGGTGAATAGACCGACTCAAATTGAGTATGGTGGTATGTAGCCTGCAGCAGTCTGTGAGGTCCCGCTAACAAGATTAGTTTCACCCACGGACCAAGAAAGTGGCATTTTCAGCGTGGACGGCACATTCTTCCCCAATTTCTTCCCTGACTCGTTCATATCCTCGCTGGGTCGATATAACGACCCATTTGACCCGTCCAGTCTGATCCCCGAGTTCACCCCCTACGGTGCGCTGGAAAACCCGGCTCTGGATTTCAGTTTGACGGATGGCGACTTCGGCTTGATAGACATGTATAATGCCGGAAGTTTAATGCCGAGGAACGAAAATGAGCAACAGGACCGTTTCGACGCCGACAGTGGCATTGGGATCGGAGCGGCAGCTTACCACCGCTCTTCGTTATCCGCATGGAAACCGCTCCAAGAAGACCGTGCATTCATTGACCACGAAAACCTGTCTGTTCCTCAAGCCATTGATAGCCCCGAAGTCAATATTGCCGACCGACAAACTTTATGCGAACGACTTTCCTCGAGCAGCCGAGACCAGATCTTTGGCCTGGTCCTCGAAATCAGCCGCGAGGCCAACTTGAACCGAATTATGAAGTCCTTCCCAAGCACCGAATTGTTGGATGGGTTAATCCAGCAGTTTTTCGAAAACCAGAGTCACAGTGTGGACTCTTTCATCCACGCACCAACATTTCGCCCCAGCACTGAACATGCAAGTATCCTTGCGGCCCTAGCTGCTGCGGGAGCCGTACGCTCAACCATTCCTACAATACGTAAACTTGGCTATGCTTTGTTGGAGATTGTGCGAATGTATATGCCCACGAAAGTAGGTCATCCCCACCCTTGATCTTGACTCAATGCTCACGGCCACCAGTATGAAAAAGACAATCTTGCCACACGGGACCTGCGAACATCACAAACCTATGCCTTGAATATAGACATTGGAGTCTGGAGTGGCAATCGACGGAAGACTGAAATTGCAGAAAGCTTTTCTCAACCGTTGATCACCATGCTCCGTCGCGGGTTGAGATTTCGTCGATCGATCTATTCAAATATCATTCCTCTTGTCGAGGATACGGATGACGTGGTGGAGCGGAAATGGCACGAATGGATCGAGCAGGAGTCTTTCAAAAGGTAAAAACTATTCCACCCTTGAATTTGTCAGTGATCAATTCTCACACCAATTAGACTGGTTTATCATATTTTTCTCCATGATTCGCAGACCGCGGTCACTCTCAACGTCAATCCCCTGATATCCTATGCCGACCTGGAGCTCCCCTTGCCGGCAGCGAGGTCATTATGGGAAGCAAAAACGGCTGGCGAGTGGAGACAGCTGTATCCTGCCCATGGCCCTGTGCGTGTTCCATCATTAGCAGAGCTGCTACGCGACATGTCGCAGCTATCCGTGTTCCAGGATCGTATCGACACCCAACTTGCCGCTTTGGTCCTTCTTCATGGTCTCTCGGCCCTGATAAACGAATACCACCGACTCAAATTCATCTCAACCAGTAACTCGAAGCATTGGCATGCGCTTGTGACTAACTCTCGCCAACAAGAATTGGACCAAGCCCTCCAACACTTTCGAATGGTGTGCTCGGAGTTGCGTGTCCCGTGCCGGCCTGAGATCATCTTGGTAAGTGAGGTCGTCTCAATGCTCTTGCATATGTCCCTGGAAGAGCTCCAGCTATTCGCTGGCAAGGAAGACAAGCAAGAGGCACGTCGGGTGTATCAATCTGCCCTCGAATGGATAGCCAGTGCTGATTCCCGGCGAGCCATCTGGCATGCTGGCCAAATCATCCGTGCCTCTCGTCAGATGCCCACGGGCTCGTTGACCGGATTCTTCGCTATTGGAGTATTCTACGCTAGCCTGACATTCTGGTCCTACGGCGTGGTTTCCAGGGCCAAAAATACTCGACTCCTGGGGAGCCCCGTCTCCCAAATTCCTAGTCAAGGCCCAACAGTCTTCCTAGATGGGGAGGAGGTGACAGATGTGTCCAAGTTCGTAACACTGGGCTGTGGTCTTCCGGCATTGCAAGGATCAAGTGGAACAGTCTTCCTATCGGACTCTGGGTCTATCATGCAGGTTGGGCAGAGAGCTCTTCGAACAGATATCTCAGAGAGTACACCGCCGTTGGTGCAGAGTTTGGCTCAGTTAATGGGTGACCTGGGACAGTGTGTCCATGTAGGTTCTTAGCAACCTTATATGATTCAATGTACAGTATGAATATGTCAACTTGATACCCATGATTATGATTCAATAGCCTTTATCCTTGCATCTACTAGCGCCTATCTGCCCCCGTAGACCCATAGATGGGGTCAACAACCACCAGTAGCACTACTACCGACACATACCTCTCCAGTACAATTGAATCCAAATGTCCCCTCAACATTTCCACAAAGATAATCATCAACCTGAGTACCATTGTTGAATGTTAGATCGACCCCAGCAATGGTGATATTCTCACACGGCTCCACAGCAGAACATTGCAAACTAGCTACCTCGCCACTCGATGAAGTCCCAACAATGTCCTTCAAAACAATATCCCGCAGTTGAAATTTCGAAGAGGTACAATTTCCTGAAGCACCAGAAAAGGTAGTACACTGCGAGATTGCAAAAGCCGGACCCCGTAATCCCGTAGCAGAGAGATCCTCAAATGTCATTTGGGCGGCATCTGTAGAAAATCAGCACTCGTCTTTTACCCTCTCATCCCAATTGATCAGTTCCACTCACATCCCAAACCACCGCCGCCCCCATTCGGCGGATACCCAACCTGCTGCCCTGTCCAAGTCTTGACGTAAGCAGCATGTAGCGTATTATCATACGTTATATTCTTTACTAGAACCCGCTCAACAGTCTCATAAACGCCCTTATACTGTCCAATACTCCCAATGGCGACCCCGAGACCATTGTAAAAGGTACAATCCTCGATCAGAATATCGGTTGAATTAGCCTTGAGGCTTATACTGTCGTCTCCGTTCACGACCTCCCAATTTCGGAACGTGATATCCGAACTGTAGATTGTGTCTGCGCCATCAGTGTTGTGGGCTGTCCCGCTTTCTCCAGTATTATTGACGTAGATATTTGTGAAGGATGTTCTTTGGGAGTGGATAATGGAGAGTGTCCTAATGAAGCTCTTAATATCATTGTGTTGATCAGACTCATTGGACTGATCAGCTTGTTTCTTACCACATCTGACTCCGAACAAATCGCACCCCGTCAAAAATCGAATCAATAGCACCTGATACGGTCATAGCATGGGGCCGACGTGGATAATTAGATACGGATCCGACGAAGTCATACCATGTCTGTCCATTCCCGTTCAAAGTCCCATATCCATGTCCGTTGAAATGAAGGTTCTTACCTCCGATCAACCACGCGGTACTTTGATTCTGATATCCGACTGGTAGGGAGTTGTTAAGCCAGTACGAGATATTCGTGCTCCACTAACCACGATTAATACACACGATTGCTCAGGGTTCTAGCTTGGCTGTGACTGATGTCAAGACTTACCAGAAGTGTTCCATGGAGATCTACCTCGCAGTCTTGTAGTCCCGTTGTGTTCATCACACTATTGACGTGGTAGGTTGTATTTGTAAATATGATCTTTCCGCCATGTCCGCATTTTCTGAAGGCTTCTAGGATAGCGGGGGCATCGTCGATACTTGTATAACCGGCCGCGGGTACTGTGCAGACTGTGGAGGATGCTCTGGGCTGGGCAGCCTGGGATATACCCGTTATGGCTAGGAATTGAAGTAGAACTAGTCGGAGATACATGATATGATGCGTGCGTTCTCTGCGAACTTCAATCCCTACCCTCCGTATAAATAAAAAATTATTCTACGGTTATTCGCCGTAGAGTAATAGCTTTCTCTATTTGTGGAAATATTCTGTGCGTGATCGGCATGAGACTTGTGAAATGAGAATGCGGGGAAAGGGTTCGGTGTATTGAACAGCGAACATGAAAGGAACAAGGGACAAGGGATGTCTCTTACATTCAAAATGGATTAGAACTCATGGTCTTGCAATATTCTTCATCAAAGGAGCAGAGCAACGTGGAATGGGGCAATGAATTTGGAGAGATAGATTAACGGCGGGAGACTGTTTAACAGCCATATGAAAGAAGGATCTAGCGGCCAGATTTACGAGGCACCTCAAGATGGGCCTTGTATCAGCCGCCCCAATAAAACACTGCCGCAAGGCGAACAGTTCGAACAGATGTCCGAATGACATCGGAATTCCATATACTCAAGTCCGTGAAGCAATTCGGGTCGCAGAACAACGCAGCCCCCCACATACCGAGGCGTGGTCTCCACGCTCACCCGAATATGCGGGGTCCGCATGGATCGGAATCGGCGCCGAGGCCGATTGCGACAAGCTCCAAGCGCGTCACAAGGCGCGTATGGGATTTATTATAAGAGTGCAAAGTTCGAGCATGGGGGAAGAAACCTGAAAGACCAGACAACTGCAATCACCATGGCCCTCAAGCTTAAGCAACGAAATGTGTCAGAAAACGCCTCTGCACCAAAGGTGGACACTACTGCAATCGTGCGGGGTGTCATTGACGATATCCGTGCAATCGGTGACCAGGGAGTGAGGAAGTACTCAGAGAAATTTGACAAATGGAGTCCCGCCAGCTTCAAGCTTTCACAAGAAGAGATCCAGTCAATCATCTCTACTGTGCCGCAGCAGATCATCGATGATATCAAGCAGGTGCAGGAGAATGTTCGAACATTTGCACTGGCGCAACGGGCTTGCATTAAGGATTTCGAGATGGAGATCCGACCTGGTGTGCATCTGGGCCACAAGAATGTCCCGATTAACTCCGTGGGAGCGTGAGTATCCCTGATCCTATTGAGGAGATGAGCGATTCTGATGATGGGCAGTTATATTCCTGGTGGTCGCTATCCACTCCTCGCCTCAGCCCATATGACCATTCTCACTGCCAAATGCGCCGGAGTCCCCCATGTTACGGCCTGCACCCCTCCGATCGCCGGAAAGATCCCTGCCAACACCATTGCCGCGATGTACTTCGCTGGGGCGGACGATATTTATGTCTTGGGTGGTGTCCAGGCCGTGGCATCGATGGCCATCGGGACCGAGACGATGAAGAAGGTGGATTTCATCGCTGGACCCGGAAATGCCTTCGTCGCCGAGGCCAAGCGACAGCTATTCGGCGAGGAAATCGGCATCGATCTCCCCGCCGGACCAACCGAGATCCTGATCGTCGGCGACGAGCACGCCGATCCATTCATTCTAGCCACCGATCTCCTCTCTCAAGCCGAGCACGGCCCCGACTCTCCCGCCGTCCTGATCACCAACTCCAAGACAGTCGGTGAGAAGACCATCGCCGAAGTCGACCGTCTGCTCAAGATTCTCCCTACGGCCGACATCGCAGCTGTCTCCTGGGATCGTCTCGGCGAGGTCATCGTTGTGGACAACCTAGATGAGGCATACAAGCTCGCAGATGAGTACGCATACGAGCATGTCCAAATCCTAACCCAAAACCCGCGCGAGGCCCTGGAAAAGATGTCCAACTACGGAGCATTGTTCCTGGGAGAGAAGACCTGTGTCTCCTACGGGGACAAATGCATTGGAACCAACCACGTCCTCCCCACTCGTGGTGCAGCCAGGTACACTGGCGGTCTGTGGGTTGGCAAGTACCTGAAAACAGTTACATATCAAGAAGTCACATCTGAGCAGGAAAGTGGCGAGCTGGGTCGTCTCTGTGGTCGCTCTGCACGTGCAGAGAACTTCGAAGGTCATGCTCGCTCTGGTGATGCCCGTGCTCATCAGTATTTGGGGGATCGGTTTGATTGGATCTAGTATAGCTTATCGTTACACCTAGCTTCATGCATGTATGAGTCAAGAGAAAAAAAAATCTGCTTTTTGCCTAAATCGGCCTTTTACGCGATCCAGTAATGATAAGAGCTTGAAGTACCGAACAAACGAACGGAGACTGTTTTCCGATTAAAAATCTGTCTAGCGGTTTGGATCCACTTCAACCCACTTGTTGCACCCCACGAAGCTGACAGTTTGCTTTTTTACCTTTTTATCTTTGATTTTTCTTTCTTTCGGCTCTCTCTGAAAAGAAAGCTGATTCCTGATTCCTAATCCATAAGTCCTAATATCTGAAACAAGATCAATGAACTTGTCATAGATACACACCAATCCCTAATTCATCTGGGGTTCCTAGCAACTATGGCCCCAACCGTCGTTTCAGGTGGAGACACCAAAACGGGCGTCTATACTCAGTATGATGACCTGGGATCGACGGCTGCGAACACAAGAGCCAATTCCATGCTCTCGCTGTCAACGACCATGGATTCCACGAGAAGAAATTCTGAGGACGAAAACTCCTATAGACCGTCTCAAGATGTCGAGTTGCACACGGTCCCCACTAGACCCCGCGGGAACTCTCATATGGGTGAAGCACTGGAGAATCTGTCTCGGACATTGTCGAGCATGCCCGAGCAAGAAGGACATCTCGACCTCGGCATCGTGCAGTCCCGCCGCTCAATCAAGCATATGCCCGGCCTGGCAGAAGAAGAAGTCGGATCACTGACTCTAGCGAAATATCAGGGCGTCCCACCGGAACTAGGCAGTCTCACCTCCGAGCTGATATTTGTATTTGTCTGCTCGGCCGGACTGATGTTTTTCGCTTTCCTACTTGGTGACATCACCGTGAACCAAATTACACTGAGGCGCGCATTGGGGATCACCAATAGTCAGCTTCCATGGCTGCTGGGTGCCTATACACTTCCATTGAGTCTGTCGGTGATCATTTCTGGTTCGTTGTCGGATCTGACCCCACCGAGAATGATCATGGTTGGTGCATTCGCCTGGTTGACCATTTGGAATATCGTTGGCGTTTGGTCGATTAGCCCGGAGAAGGTCATTCTCTTCTATATCGTTCGCGCAATGCAGGGTCTCGCGATCGGAGTGCTGGTCTCCGGATCAATGAGCATTCTTGGCCGAATCTATAAACCCGGTCTGCGGAAGAACAAAGTCTTCTCTGCCATGTCCGCCACATCGCCATTCGGCTTCTGGCTAGGTGGAATCCAGGGTGGAGCGTTCAAATCCTGTCTATATTGGATTTTCGGATCCAATGCGATCATCTCGGGGATGTGTCTGGTAGCCGCTTACATGGTCATTCCACCTCTTCGTCCGATGGCCGATATTGCAGGCACCGAAGCGCCTTCGATTCGCCAATTCGATTTTCTTGGAGCGGGAGTTGCAGTCACAGGCTGCGTGTGCCTCCTTTTCGGCCTGACCCAAGGAGCCGTGGTCGAGTGGTCCCCGTACACATACGCACTGGTGATCGTCGGAATTCTTTTATTAATCGGCTTCTTTTTCGTCGAACGCTGGGTGGAACGCCCCTTGATCCCTAATCGACTCTGGAAAACAAAGGGATTCACACCACTCATGATCGCCTATTTCCTGGGCTATGGGGCGTTCTCCGGCTGCTGGCAATTCTATGCGATTCAATTCTTGCTTCGAATCCAGGGACACAGTCCGCTTACCTGTGCCCTCTATCTCCTCCCGAATGCTATCGTCGGGGTCCTCGCAACGTGGGTGGTGAGTAAGACCCTTCACATCGTTCCCGGCCATTATATCTATTTCACCGCCATGGTCGCCTTTGCGCTGGGCCCGGCATTCTTCCTCCCACAAAATGCTGGTACGAGCTACTGGCCTCTTTCCTTTCCAGGAATTGCTCTAGTCACATTTGGACCTGATCTATCGTTCGCCGCCGCATCGATCTACATTACGAGTAATGTGCGTCGATCCTATCAAGGCAGTGCTGGTAGTCTCCTGGTTACGATGCAGAATTTGAGTAATGCGGTTATGACGGCCGTTGGGGATGCGATTGGGAATAAGGTGGCTAGGGATGCATCTGGGAGTATTGGACTGGAGGGGCTTCGCGCGGTCTGGTGGTTTGCTTTGGCTGCTGAGGTTGTTGCAGCTCTGATCACTTTGATTTGGGTGCGAATCCCGAAGGAAGAAGAAAAGGAGCATGTTACTTAGATCTTGGGTATTGATTTTAGATGAGATAGATGGATTTCGGGGTTTAGATGGGCTCGGTCACGAATAATGTCATACACACACACACACACACAGAGCAGGCTGCAAGGGAAAGATTACCTTACAGTATTCCAAGTTACAGTACCTTTCCGGCGTAACATCTATGCTTGAAAAGTGGATCTCACTGATCTCACTGAGATCTCATTGGTTGGTACATCATTGGTAGATGATTATCTCCGTCCAGCCCTGCGCCATGTCAGCACCCCGCATTAGCGCAATTCCAAGACGCACATTCCATGCTGTATACATCCCTTCGTTACTACATAAAAGTAAAATCTCGTCTACATATATCGGAAAATCAACTTCTCCCCCCTTTTCGCGCGCCACGCATTTGTAGAATTCATCAACTCCGGACACCCCCTCACCACCCACTGCCACTTCTTCAAAAATGCTTCAGTGAGTTCCCAATTCCTAACGTCCCAGGGATCCCCCCAGACTAGAAGTCCCACATCTTCCGACGAAGCATCCGTCCAGAACCCCATAATTTCTAGACACAATTCCTCGTCGTCCCACTCATTTCCCGCTTGGATCAGGTTATCCCGCATCTTGGGTATAGGGAAGAAATCCAGCCATGGATGATGAGGAATTGTTCGCTGAATTTTAGTCGGTCGGAGACTGACAGGTAAATTATTCTCCGTAGTCTGGTCGGGCGACGATCCGCCCATGTTGGGGGGTGGAGAAGGTAAGATTGTATTGAATCTTGAGATTGCGTCATCGTGTATCCCATCCAAGTCCGTCCCGATTAAACGCATATTGTGTCCGAATGCGCGAAAGACGTTGAGTTTCGTCAGCATGAGCAGGTGATCTGGAGCAGGAGAGCCAAGCATGTAACTTTGGTAGGCAGCTTTTGCGAATTGGTCGAGGAGGATGTCTCGTGTATGAGGCGACATGCATCTCCGCGCCTTGATTTCTTGACCGCCTGGGATGTCCGACTGGGTGGTGGATGATGGGGGTGTTGGGTAAGAGGTCACCAAACTCTTCGGATGGATATCTTTGTCTTTGACTTGGACGCGCTGGCGTCTCCCTGTGCTGGGTAAGCATTTGGTTGTATTTGCGCAGGGTTGATGAACGTACGGTGGGCCCGCTGATTAATTCGATTTTGGCGTCTTCGTCGTTCTATCGGATCGGTGGTGCCGACCCAATCATCTGTTCTCTCGTTTGCAGAGACCGGGCCAGTTGTGGATTGCGGGAATTCAGCCATTGTATCGAGGTAGCAGATTGCGTGTCAGCGTCAGCAGTTTCCAAGAGGAAGGATGGGGAGGCGAGTCTTTATGATGATCTCGATCGAACCTCGTCGGCCAATCAGATTATTGGCTGAAGACCCACGCGCATCCGAAGGACTCGAAGGTACGGAGATTACGGGTACTGTCAGAAGATGTACGATACATATCGTTGAAGAAGTTTGGTTTCTGATAGAATCTTGTGCCCCATTTACTAAGAGACAACCTCGCATCCTGTAGCTCAACTACATGGGTAGATGGTGTTAAAGATGAACTAGCAATAGAGATCGTGACCGGTAGAGTCCAGGGAGTGTTTCAAACTTGCTACTGTATAATACCTGTACTGTTCTATTCTACGACCTGGATCCAGACCGTTTTTCGCGGTTCATATAGATACCTTGCTGATAGTCCTCAACTGGTGAGAATATGAGAATACCTCGATTAATGTGAGATAATTAGTGCCTTGCGGTGGAGAAAAATGGACACGATCCACCAGTCAAGCGCGATCCGACAAGAATCATCAGGGTATTGGCGGTGATGCTGTTCCAATCTGTACAAAGTGTATGAAATTTCCTCCAAATTATAATTATGTTCTTTAACTCCCCATCAGTCACAGCAGATGGTCGTTTCTTCCATCCGTGCGGCTTGCACATCCATGCCAACCGTAACGACCATCCAATCACATAAGAACTTGCCTAGCCCCGCTCCAATGAAAATGCAGATGATCACGTAAACGTTGAAGTACATGGCCAGGAGCATAGTCATGTAGGCTCCGGCAAAGGTCACTGCATGTAGGACAGCGCGAATCAACTGTTGGAATGGTGTTGCCCGAAATGTGGCGGATTCGCCCACGCGAGTCTTGGCAAAGGTGGCATGCGCGGCTTGGCGCTGGAACTGGCGGGTCAAGAAGTTGTCGTATTCGCGGCTCATGCGACGACAAAATTCGACCAGAATGACGAGCAGCATCACCCCAATGCAGGTTACGGCGAACATTCCATTATTCTGGATCTGCCATCCAGCCGACAGGAAGCAGGCGTCTGTGGTGTGAAAGTTGAACAGCATCTGGGATTCATGAGCGAACCACTCGGGCCAAGAAATGCGCCTTGGCACTTACCGAGATTTTGCACTCGGTGCTGTCACTTGAACTCATGTCCATGTTAAAGATTTGGCAGAGCAATGGATGAAGGGAGAATAGAATGTATACGCGTGAATGTGGAGGTGCATTTAAGATACGCCCGCGACCTTATAGCAGGTTTGGTATCTCGCCAATACTCTTGCAGGTAGACTAAGTGGAGCAGCTGGACTGCGGAAACCGCCATGGCGTTTGACAAATTTGCTCAAATGGCCTCATTCAATCAATGGCAATGTTCGGGTGTCAAATCCCACAAAATGTCACTCCCTACAAAGAGCCCTCAGTCTCCCCGGGTAAAGTCGAGAACAATAACAACCGCCATGTCCAATACAACTCCAAAGCTTCCCTCCTCTCATAAGTGAATGGTTTCACTCTGTTTAGGCTTATCTTTATTCACTCGGCATTGGGGAATTGAAGCCCAACCTCCACCTGAGCTGAGGCGTGTATGGCAAACGACACGACAGCATTTGACGACACCATGTCTTTCCCGAAGCTCAATCCTCGCCACATCCAGAATTTCAGCGCCGCCACGACATTAGAGCCACATTGGGGGTATGCAGATCGCGCCCTACCATGTACCAACGATGCCGGCTCTTGTGCTTATCTGGACGTTGTTTACGCATCCCACGACCGGGGGATGCTATATAGTGGCATGATGTGGTGTGCGATCGGTGGTATTCTCCTCATTTGGGCTATCCTTCGCCAGGTAGCCTCACCGGCTACTTCTTCAATCGTGCTTACTTCCGATCCACGTGGACTTCGCCGGGTCCAACATACCTTCGCTTGCTTTTCCCGCAGATATCTCCTGCCTGATGCAACCCGCGTGATCTTTGGACGAACAACGCGGCTTCAGGTTCTCATTCTCACTCTTCTGGTGGGCTACCTCTTGATCTTCAGCTTCGTTGGGATCTCCTACCACACGTGGACCACTCCCGTTTCTTCTGTGCCTGGCCTTTACCAGACTCGCAGCAGTGTTGGGCCCTGGGCAGATCGTGTGGGCACCTTCGCATTTGCTCTGACCCCGCTTTCCGTCATGCTGAGTAGTCGAGACTCCTTTTTGTCACTCATTACCGGCTTGCCTTATCAAAGTTTCAACTTCCTTCACCGTTGGCTTGGCTACATCATCTTTGTGCAAAGTTCTCTCCACACGGTTGGCTGGTGTATAGTTGAGCTGAGATTGTACCAGCCTCAGCCATCCGTCGGTATTGAGTGGATTACCCAAACATACATGGTCTGGGGCATTGTTGCCATGATATTGCTCCTTCTCCTCTTCGTGCTGAGTACACCATGGGGCATCAGATTTACCGGATATGAGACCTTTCGCAAGCTTCATTATGTCCTTGCGATGGTCTACATCGGTGCATGCTGGGGGCACTGGAAGCAATTGAAGTGTTTCCTCCTACCATCTTTGATTTTCTGGTTCCTAGATCGAGGTGCTCGTCTCGTTCGCACCGCGATTTTGCATCATCGCCCGGATCACCCTGGGATATTCGCTCTGAAGGCCGTGAAAGCAGCTATAACTCGGTTCCCGGATCAGGAACACGGAGATGTGATTCGTCTAGATTTAGACAACGCGCAGGACCCGTGGGCCATTGGCCAGCATTATTATTTGTGTTTTACACAATCTAGTATCTGGCAGTCCCATCCCTTTACCCCCCTCAACGCACCAATGGTGGCAAAGGGGAAAGTAAATCACTCATATCTTATCCGGGCAAAAAGTGGAGAAACGAAGAAGGTTGCCCTGCTTGCTGCACAGGGCAACATTGAGACCCCGGTCATTCTCACAGGCGCATATGGCGACGAGATCACGAACACATTAACGCCGCAGACCAATATTATATGCATCGCTGGCGGTACTGGTATTACATACGTTCTTCCTGTGCTGCTTGAGCTTGCGCGGCAACCACGTTCACCGAATCGAAAGATTGAATTGGTCTGGGCGATTCGTCACAGTGCCAATACTGCTTGGATTGGCCCAGAACTAGACCTCCTGCAAAAAGCCCGGAAAAGTTTGAATCTCCAAATCAAAATCTTCGCAACCAGGGATGCTGACAGCATGCCTTCCTCAATCAACGACCATACGACCTGCAACTTATCCCGTTTAGATATGGATGAAAAGGTCATCGGCGTTTCACAATCCCCCATTTCACCCACGTCCTGTGATTGTGAAAAACCTGCGCTGGTGGAGAGATTAGGCGGAGAAAAACAGCAAGGTGGCAAGCACCCGGATCTATTGAATCTGGTCAACAGTTTCCTACAGGATACAGTAGAAGGTCCAACAACGGTCTTTGCTAGCGGACCTGGTAGTATGATAAGTGATTTACGGGATATCATTGCCATCTGCAACTCGGGCCCCAAGGTTTGGAGCGGAAAACGGAGGTTTGACGTTGATCTTGTGTACGATGATCGTCTTGAATGGTGATCATTTTCTGAATGAAATGACTGTTTAGAGTAAAATACTGACATAAAAGTTATGCATGGCTCGTGAGCATACAGTGCTTGTGGACATGCGTATAATTTCTGCGAAGTCTCTCTCAGAGGCCGAGACCCAGACCCAAGAGACATCAAATATGAAGATATAGGACTCTCATCTCCGCCTCCCACTGTTGTATGAGACCTTGATGACCATCTGGGCAACCCTACGGGGCCTTTGGTGACCAGACGCACTCTGATAAAACCCGAGCTGCTGTAGGTATGTATCGCGGACTTACTTGAGGCCCCTAGCTAGGCAGCCTTGGCGCATCACCCGTCACCTTTAGTGCCCTAAAGTCACCTGACAGTCAAGCTGCAGTCGCCCAGATACATACTATTAGTAACGTTGTAAAGTTCTTCATTAAAATAGATCAAGCTCCAAAGTCAAACTATGATTATGCTAAACATTATAAATCCATAATATTATTGGAAAACTTGATACAGTTTACATGTGTTGTTGCTGAGATGTAAAAACAATAGATTATATTTACTATGTGATTTGGAGTCGTCGGTTCGCTTGTGGGCTACTTCAGTAAGTGCATTGGACCGATCTCTGTCTCTATACACACTGCGAGGATGAGTGAATTCCTCATACCAGAACCAGCTTTTTTGATACCGACGCATCCAGAAAAGACCTAACCAATCGGCGTTTGGAAATTAAGATTGGTTCGACCATGCTGCGCAATGAGTGCCGTCATCTCCATCATTCCCGGTCATTCTCATTAAGTTATCAAAGAAAGCCATATCGGCATCTTGCAATGTCCAGTCATCATATTCAGCAGTGTATAGAGGTTCTTCATACCGTTGCGGAACGGCGTTAGGTATGGCTGTATGGGATTGCAATGAACCATGTGTAGCAGGACTATTGTGATTGGTGGTCGGCAATTGGGCTGGAATTTCAAGTGGTTGTGCCTCTATCTCTGTTAAGGAGCCTTCATGGTAGTTTTGTATCGTGTAGGCTGGTGTTTGGCCTCCGAGATTGGGGTCCATGCTAGACATACCAGAGCTGGACAAATCCGCTGCAGCTTGTAGACAAATCCCATTTGCACAAGATCCCTTGGCAATGTGGCATTGGGGTTGACTGGTGTCTGCTGCGACCGCGGAGATGCCCTTGCGCGCGATTTTGATGACCCCGAAGTAGGGAATTGACACCCGAACAGTGTCGCTACTATCAGACGGATCCGGCCCCTCTTCATTGACCGCAACCTGCACACCGTCGTGGTGCAAAGTCTCCGCTGCTTCCGCCTCGACAGCCATCAACCGCCGCAACAGGCCAGAACTGTGCACGCTCATGGCATCTCCCTCCAGTCGGCTCACTTCCTCGAAACTCTCGACGACCTTCTCTATCAGAGCATGATCGCAAGGCCGCTGGTGTGCTAGCAGATTGTCCCTCGATACTGTATGATTCCATGACCGCTGTGGAAGGGTAAGAGAAGGAGGCCTACGCCGGTGTTCGTCGATATGCGCTATGAGAAGGGTCATAGCCGCCATCAAACCAAAAAAGTCGACGGTACGGCAGCAGAAGGCGATCCGGTTGAAGCTATGGAACATGACAAAGCGCGAGAGTATCTCGCGGGATGCATGAACACAGGTTGACCGCGAATAATCGTACATCTCTCCGATAGCCAAGGAACGGAGCATGTATGGCAAGTGGAGTTGGATGAGGAGGTTGTAATGATATAAATGGTGAAAGAGCCGCCGCATATCCCAAAATAGTGCCTCTGGCTCGCTCATTGAAGTGGCTAAGTTCGGGGTAAGCCACCATTGAGGTGGCAATCCTCCGGACGCCCTCTGCAGCTCTTCGTCCAGTCCTTGAGTCAGGGCAAAATCATGTGAGCTAGGATTTGATTGGTTGCGCTCCAAGATCCGAGACGTTATGGCACAGTGTATTCGATCAAGGCGCCCCATAGGCGTATCACTTGTGAGCATCGATTCGGAGGCCATGGTCACATCGTGTGTCCCTTGAGGGATGTCCAACATCAAACAGAGATAGCGCTCGATAGAAACAATTCGAAACCATACAAGCTCCGGGTAAGCTTCCGTATCATGCGCGACAACCTTGCACTGTGCCCTTCCTGGCCGGTGGAAGCCCATCAACTGCGCAATAGTCATAGCTCTCCGAATTGCGACCAAGCCCTTCCATAAATTTCCACCATTGGCATGATACCAGCTCTCTATCATCATACATTCCAACCCTTCAATGCAGCCGATGCTGTTGTCGTTTGTCGTGAGAATCTTGATAGCTATGTCAGCTAGTCTCCTCATCATCTCGCGGGGTGGCACTGATAGCCCTTTCATCTCTTCGTAAAAGTCGGGATGGAGATGCTGCAAGGCAGTCGCAGCATGCAGCATGTGCCTTGCTATCAGAACCGGGTGGACGTTAGGTTCTGGTCGCGTGAACATGTTCTTGAGAGACTTTCTTTTCTTAAGACTCTTGTACGGCATAGTCTGCATTTGATAAAAGAATGTTGATGTATTACCGCATGCTGTGAATATGATTCTGATGTCCTCTGGCGACAGTAAAGGCTCGTGCAGAGCCAGAGACAGCTGCCCATAATTTGCTGGACGAAGGACAGGTGCCTTAGCAGATTTCGGGTTTGAAGTCCCAGCAACATCATCAGGAGGCTCAAAGCCAGCTGTTTCAGATCCCTAATTGACAGCTCAGCGATGGTCACAACCGCAATATCATTAGACGTTGAACGTACAACCGCCAAAGGCTTGAACAAAGCCAAATCCTGTGAAGGCTCAGAGCTGACTACCGCGGGAGCGAAGATGCCATGGTGTGTTTCCACATCATATGTCTTTGCTGCTGGAGCACTAGCAGAGGGCGAATCATTAGGGACTTTCTTGAGCAGCTGCTCGACTAGTGCTTCGACCCTCATAATGCGATCAGCCATCTGGATGCTCCTGTCTAAAGACGGTGTGATCTCCTCCGGGTAGTCTTGGCCAACACATTTCACGCCACGTCGATGACAGCGAGAACAGGTCTTGTCTGCGGGTGAGCTGAATATGCATTTCATCTTCCGTCGCCTACACTCCCAGCAGCTACGGGTTCCCCTCCGTACTTTTTTCCGCTTTGCCTCGGACGTGCCATCATTTTCGTGGACGCTGACAGCAGGGTCCGGAAGAGGGTTGGCATTAGATGTAGGCATTGCATCTATTTACCCATAGTGACAAGTGTGGCTTGAGTGGGTAGTTCGACGGTCGGGACTGACGCAAGGCCGGCGCTACATATGAACATCTGAGCACGGGATCGGACTGTCAGCCTCTCGCCCAAACCCGGGCTGTCGGTCGGAGAACCCAACTAGCCCAATACACAAAAGATTCGACTTGTTTTTTCTTTTTTCTTTTTTCTTTTTTCTTTTTTCTTTTTTCTTTTTTTAACAGGAACCTGCCCTCCTGGTGTTCACGCGCATGGATAGTAATATCACGGATTGGTGGCATGAATGCTGGATTAAATGGTAGGGGTGGATAGAAATACGCGTTTCACAGGTTTAGAATCAGTAGAGCATGCAACGGCTCTTGAGCGGAGAAACCTGGACTGTTGTGCCCAGTGCACTGTTCAGACCGTCAGACGGTGGCGGGACTGGAAAGGAATTTCGACCGGTAGCTCGGCGGAAAAAGATTCAGAATTCGGGGGCCAAATCTGCCGGCATGCGGCCTCATCCAATGATGTTGTGATGTGGTGCGCAAGAATGTCCGTCCATCGGCCTTGCAAGTTACTAATTAACGAGTCCTAAATCTCGGAGGATGAATGGAAGTATCTGCCACTGGAGATGTCCATATAAATCTGGTCTATTGAGTTGACTTCCGCGCACTATCAGTCCATGCTCCTTCCACAGACAATTCTACTCTAAGTCCACGGCTGGAGAAGTTCATCACAATGGCGAATTTATTCAACATACTTCCCTCTTATACTCCTGGCAAGCCCGAGCCCTTCGCTTTCCACGTATCCGAGGAAGAGCTGGTTGAATTCAGAGACCTCTTGAAACTATCGAAGATCGGACCTGCAACCTGGTGGAACCAGCAGAAAACCCCAGAGTTCGGAGTGTCTCTCGAGTGGCTCAGCAAGGCAAAGGAGACTTGGCTCACTAGCTTCGACTGGCGGAAGCATGAGGAATACATTAACAACTTCCACAACTTCAAGATTGCCATAAAGGATCATGAGGCCGGCCACATCAACATTCATTTTGCTGCGCTTTTTTCTGCAAGGAAAGATGCCATTCCTATCATCTTTCTACATGGCTTCCCAGGCTCCTTCCTTGAATTTTTGCCAATGATGGAACTACTGGTCGAGAAGTATACCCCTGAGACTCTACCCTACCATGTCATTGTACCCTCTTTGCCCGACTTTGGACTGTCCAATAGGTCTAGTCAGAATGTGGAAATGACACTCAACCGAGCTGCATCTATCATGAATCAGTTGATGCTCGATCTTGGATTTGGTGGAGGGTATATCGCACAGGGTGGCGATCTCGGATGCATGCTGGCACGGATCATGTCCGTTCAATACAACGAATGTAAAGCCCTCCACGGTACGTACAAGCCCAAGGAATGTGTCAGACTAAGGGAAAGCGCTTAACAGATTATAGTCAACATGCTTACGCTGAACCCTGGACAGTCGGTCCCTTCTTCCGGCGGTCCTACTCCCGAAGAGCTGCGTATTATCGAACGGACCGAGGCTTGGCGCCAAACTGGCCTAGCGTATGCACTTGAGCATGGCACTCGTCCTTCCACTGTCGGATTGGCTATTTCGTCTAGCCCACTCGCCATGCTGGCTTGGTAATTAACCCCTCCCTCCCTTTTGTACCTGAACTGACAGCCTCCCAGGATCGGGGAGAAGCTCCTTGAGTGGGCTGATCCTCGGGAGCCATTCACACTCGATACAGTTCTACGTATGGTCAGCTTCTATTGGTTCACGCGGACATTCCCCCGCAGTTTGTATCACGCCACGCTTGTGAAAAATCTTCTTGCAGGTGACCCGCACCCGATAACAATGGAGAAACCTCTTGGATATTCGTTCTTTCCATATGATCTGGCCGTGCTGCCTAAGGCTTGGGCCGAAGAGATTTACCCTAATCTGGCGTTCTTCAGGAGTCATTCCAAGGTGAGCGATGCTTGCAACTCTTACAACCTGGTGTAGAAGAAGTCACTGATTCGGACTTTTAGGGTGGTCATTTTGCCAGCTTGGAACAGCCAAAAGAATTCTTACAGGATGTTGAGGAGTTTGTAAGTGAGGTTGGCGGATTATTTGCTGTCTAATAGATCTCTGCCACCCAGAGTGGAGCGACAGATGGCTTCCAGCTTAGTTGTCTCGATGTATGTCAAGGCATACCAAATGGCAAATTACTTCGTGAGCTTTCTTACAGTCAATGGCGCCCAGGCAAGCTATGTTTATCTACCAAACTGGTATTTGCTTCAGCTCCCAGGAAGTCGAGGTCGTACAAAGTAATCAGTATGGATCCCGGCAATGCATATTCTCACATCGCCAAAGGTATTCTCGTTATCGATCAGCCACTTTGATTTCCATTAGGATAAAGATAATAATCAAGATAGAAAATAGCTAGGCCCTTTCATGATATTTAGGTCTATGCTCTGGAGGAATTAATTTTCGGGTACCCTCAAAACAGTCAAAGGGGTATCGGATTCTTCATCTTCTTCCAGATGTATATCACTAGAGTTCATCACGTTGAATAATTCTTATTTCTCGAACATTTAGCATTAATAAACCATCTGGACATTCATTCGTTGAGCCAATCCAAAGATATAGACCCTTGATCAATAATGAATTACTCGGGGTGGCCAGTTAAATCGCACCCCTTATATAAAGCCTTGACTTACCAAAATATTAGAACCACATGAATTGCATAGACCTTATCTACCGTTATCTTGGCTGTGCTTTTGAACTCTTAAGGGTAGGTGATATAGGTTCGACGACCCTATTTTCACCCTAGTGTGAGGGTAGGTTTCGTTCCCCTTGAGGCTGTATATTCAAGTGGAGAACTGTCTGCGAACCAGCACGTCAATACGAACTAAGCCACTCTTAAGATCCAGCTCGACCACGGGAGGTAGTGGGAGACAAGAAAGGAGACCTAGAGGTGGCTTATAGAAGGAAAGATGGTCTAAATTGGCTTTCCCTAAATAAACGCGTATATATAACTAGTAAAGAGGGGAACACTCGAAGGCAGCACACTCGAGGATGTGCCTCCGCAGGTTGATCTAGCTACATAACACAAGTAACATAAGCTACCGCAGGTTATGCGAGATATCCGTGGGAAGCACCTATATATGCAAATCAGAGAGGTATAGAAGCGTGCTATTTAATACTATCTTCGAGGTCCTAGATATATCTAGGCCCTATATACTAGTGTACTGTAAAACAGGCGTTATGATATAGTCGAAAATACCTCATCCGGTCTAACCTATAATATTAAGTAACAGGGGTTCCCCACTACACTAGGTAGCATTAGGTTAATAGAATATCATTATTATCATTATCACCTAGTTAAGAAGGTAGTACTATTCTACTAAATAGTATTAAAGGCCTTAAAAATGCTCTATTTTAAACGCCAATTATACACGCTAGAGATTAGCTATTAAAGATTAGAGAGCTACATCAAACTAACTAAAGTCTGCTCTATCGACTAGTGTTAAAAAGTCTCTAGAATATTATCGTAGGTAGGGAACCTTAAGGTTATGACTTCCCTTATAGAAGAGAGCATGATTTAAGAGATATGAGGGTTTAATATTATTTAGAACTATAGTAATAATTAAAAGGCGTAATGGTTACTTAGATAAACCTAAAGTTACTCTAACATTATGCATCAATGGGCCAGTAGCGTTTGAATTACGAAGGTCTAGATGGGGTGAAATACTGCGCTAGCTATCGAACACCCGCCATACGAACTGAATAGCACTGGGACTTATACCCGGTGCTGTTTCGATGCACGAGGTCTATTATTATAAAGGACTGTTCATTTGATCATCGAAAAACAGTGTGAATATTAACAAGCCAACAAAACCGTGTCAAAGGATGAGGGCCAAACCATCCAAGGACTATCTTCTATAGCCAAAATAGCACACTCTGTAGATGGCACAGGGTGAGTCTCTTACACGGGAACTTGTTGATCGCGTTATTGACATCTTAGTTGATGTTGTCCATTCCGCACTGGGCATATTAATCAACCTCCCTGTCGACGGCTGAGTCCACAAAGTTGTTACCGGAGCCGCATTGTTAATAGTTGTTATTGTTGTTGTTGTTGTTGGAACCACCGCCCTGGTTTAAAAATCCTGTAATCAATCCAATTGTTAGTCCCTTAATGCAGGTGATATCCTGAAAAGAAGTTGGGAGTATCCATCATCCACTAACCCTGGGCTTTGTCCAAAAGGCCACCGAGGCCACCGCCGCTGGAGCTTCCACCCTGATTACCATTGCCACCGAAGTTGCCCTGGTTTCCAGAGGACTGGTTATTATAGCCATCGTTGCCTCCCTGGCCGCCGAAGCCACCAGACTGGCTACCAGACTGGCCGCCATAGTTATCATTTCCACTGCTGAATCCGCCACCACTGCCGCCCTGGTTTCCTCCAAAGCTGGAGTCGTTACCACCGCCATAGCCGCCCGATGAGCCGCCATAGTTATCATTTCCACTGTTGCCAGATCCACCGCCTGCACCGCCTGCACCGCCGCCCTGGTTTCCTCCAAAGCTGGAGTCGTTACCACCGCCATAGCCGCCCGATGAGCCGCCATAGTTATCATTTCCACTGCTGAATCCACCACCACTGCCGCCCTGGTTTCCTCCAAAGCTGGAGTCGTTACCACCGCCATAGCCGCCCGACGAGCCGCCATAGTTATCATTTCCATTGTTGCCAGATCCACCGCCTGCACCGCCGCCCTGGTTTTTACCGAAGCTGGAGTCGTTGCCACCACCGTAACCTCCTTGGTTGGAGCCATAGCTATCGTTGTCTCCAAAACCGGAGCCTTGGTTCCTACCACCGTCTGAGTCGTTGTAAGACATTTTGCAGGATTATTCGCGCGATGGAATGGCTAATAGATCAACTCAAGGGGGAGAAGAAGGGCCGCGGGGGGAGATAATATGACACAATTTGTACAGGGCTGAGCAGGGTATTTATCCTGTGGCCTGGGACTGGATAAAGCCACACTACCCCTCCAACCCCTCAGGTATCACAAGATGCACCTTCTTAGCGACCCATGAAAGAGCCAATAATATACGCACGGAGGAGCATTGAGTTGGAGCGCCGACTAGCCTTTTGCTCATTTATCGCTAGACCGGACTCTAGCGAACTCTAATTAAAGGGGCACGGACCGTGGCCATGTCTTAGCTCGTCGAACCTACGTCAAACCGACCCTGGTTGATGTGATCTGGTCAGATTTCCGAAAGCACTTACCTAAATGACGCCATGCAGAAAATGATGCAGTGTTTTCATTGGCCGATCAGACTGACCCGATCAGACTGGTCTTATCGAGGCTTTGGTGGTCGAGAGAGTTCCTTTCGAGCCTACAGCCTGGACATCCACTACCGTAAGGGAGAGAATGCGGTCATACAATACCTGATGTGCCGAGACCGACGAATCCTCTATATAGGTCTGACCTTTAAAGATTAGATATAGGACCATAGACCACCCATTAGCGGTAATATACTCGATTAAAGTGACGATCTGACCTCGATCCTTTGCAGTATGCTTTTCTGAGCTATATTGATATTACGTCACGACTTTTTGAGCTCTTCCTTGACCTAATTGGAACCCCGTTTCGTCAAAATTATAGATATTTTTCGGACTAATACCCTCAATCCAGCCAGCAACGTGCTTAAACCAGGTAGTTATATAAGCAATATCCTCTAATTTAATACGCTTCTTGTCTATTGGCTTCTGTTTGATCCAAAAGAAGCCTTCTAGAAGATGTTAGACGAATCGACTAGCCCGCATCTTACTGACTAGACCTTGACCAGAACGGGCTAGTATTGAATTTGCGTAACGCTCGATCTCTTGGAGCGTATAATGGTACCTAGAGCTCATTAAGCTACGTAATATATCGGACTAAAGCAGCTTCCTATACCTAATTCAGCGCTTTATTAACCGGTTTGATGGAGGTTCGAGGTTTGCGACCGTGGTACAGTAACGGCCCACAAGCGTATCATAATTCAGACCAAAAGCACGTGCTAGAGCACGTAAATTAGGGGTTTTCTGGTCTGATACAGAAGCTAGGGCCTCGATATACAGGGTTTCGATATCAGATAACATATTGAACGTGTTTATGTGGCCTGATGGTTGAATTGGTCTGAAAAATTGGATTGCGGTGTGGAATTGAAGATCGGTGTGGCTGATCAAAACGCGGGGTGCGCGTTTTGGTCAGCATACCACTAGTGGTCAAATCATGTGACATATATGCGCTTCCTTCGTTACGGTACAAAAGCCGAGGAGAAAACTCTTCGGATCAGATAGAAGTTCATGCGCCCCGACTAGCCATGCGCGAAATCCCGAAGCCATGTAAACTAATGGGTGTGGGTACACGAAAGACGAACGATGAAAATGACGAAGTAGCATGGCCCCAAAGCTGAATGTTTCTGTGTCCAAGGAGTTATGGTTGCCCTCAAAGGCAAGATCTGGATCTTACAACGGGTCGCTGCTGTTGAGTGATAGCCACGCCCGGGCTATACTGGCTCCTAAACGTTATGCACTCCTGCAGCAGTGCATCAATATTGTCACATCAAACAACAACGCATCTAAAGAGTCCTAGTTATATAATGTATTATATATCCAATTTGCTTTGCTTCGATATGTAACGTTTTATAAAGACTTGAAGTCACCGAAGCTCTCGAAAGAAGTAAGTCAAACTAGCCATTTAAAATATGCTTCCCAGCTTCTCGGGTCTTCTGGCGGTCATTTATTAAATCGATCTACGCTTTCAATCGCCATGGAATATCCATTTTGTCCATCATAACCTCGACCAACCGAATCGAACTAGGGTTAGCATAGGCAGACGACAAGAGGATTTGCTCAAATTCAGCCTTTGTATCAGCTCACAGACTGCTCTCCATTCCGTTCCTATGGCCCAAAGCGCTCAATAGCATTTGGTGATCCCATACTGCAATATTATTATATCCTGTGGCAATGGTTAACTAAGACGCGATGGTAAAGCACGATCCTCGTGATGAATCACACCTTTCGTTGCTCCATAGATCGCTCGCTCGATAGTATATCCACCATTGTTGATAACCACCCTACAATAGCCAATAAGCAGATGTTAGAAGCACTACGAGGGGAAATATCGCACATGATCACGTACGGCAACTTCAACTTGACCATCGTTCCTATTTCCTATGCAGTCAACTGAAGGCTGCCATCGCCCACGACGAGAACCGTTCGCCTTGAACTATTGGACTCGAGCTGTGCAAGGCCAGCACCGAGATAGGCGGGTACAGAATAACCAATACTGCCAAAATAGATTTGTGTCAAATATGTGACACCTGTTCCAAATGAAGCATCGGAGAATCCAAACTATGCTGTTCCTGATTCTGTAATGAGAATGTCATTGGGACGCATTAATGAACCGATTAGTTTCCAGATCCACGGTTGCGTGATGCGCGTAGATAGTGAATCAACAGGAGGCTTTGGAGACGATATTTGCAGCCAATGGGGTCGGCACCGTGGTAGTAGAGGAACCCGTTCCAAAAGACCAGTAATAACTACGATAAAATAGCGGCCTTAGTAACATGCGTACATTTAGGAGCACATCTTGACTTACAATCAACTATATGAACATTGGCGTACGTCGTGTAACCGATTTTGACGTGATCTGCGCGAACTGAAATATAGAGATCTTCCTTTATTTCTCGCGAATGCGCACTAGTGTTCGAGTCCGATAAACAAGGGCCCAAATCGAGGACAAAGTCACTATCTTCCTCGATGGCTTTTGCAATGCCTGGATGAGAGATGCGGCCATTGTAAACACCGCAATAGTAATCCATAGACTCGTCGACTATTGACTTGCCCATAGGAGTGGTGAACGTGGGTATGCTGAGCTTATCCAATAGCAAGCGAGTTACACTTGATGCTCCAAACCTGGACACCAATGCGTGCACGATGATAACCGGCTTTTTGGACACATCCAGTCTCGAAATCACAGCATCAACCGCAGCTTCACATGCCATATCGTTACCCTTTGGTTTTAGGTCTAGAGACTGATCCAAAAGGTTGGCTGGGACCAAAACATGGACAAAGTCCATTGGAACGAAAATGTAAACAGAGAGGCTGTCAACATAACATTTGCGCAGAACTATCTGAATCAAAGCAGAAGTTAGCATCTCCTTGAAACTGCTAGTTCGATGGGGAAATTACATCAATCTCTTTGGGTGCCGTTCTGGGATTGTCAAGCCAACAGTGCGCTGTTCTCGCGGGTTCTGACATCTTTGCGTAAACCTTGGTTATTCGTTAGCTGAATAGACCTTTTATAGGGCTCCAAGAGCGAACCTACACGATGATCTGGATTAGGACCCAGACAATGATGTATCATCGTTCGATTCTCCTGTGCCTTCAAGCCTGTTGTTCCCACGACATGGATGAGTTTGACATGCTCCGTAAAGGCACCGGCAACACCGTTGCAGGCACTCAATTCTCCAACTCCCATTGTAGTGACGACTGTATGCAGTTAGTAGGAGGTCTCTTTAAGCCATGAATAAGCAATGACTCACGGACTCCCGGGCAGCCTTTCACCCTACAGTATCCATCTGCAGCATAAGCAGCATTCAACTCGTTAGCATTACCGACTGTACGTAAATCAGCAGTTGTAAATTTATATCATCTCCAGACAATTGTGAATCATGGAAGAACTAACCCCATACAATTCCGTCAACCTCATCGATATAGTCGAGCAATTCCAGGTTCATGTCACCGGGCACTCCCATGATACTTTGCACGCCCAATTGGCGTATACTTAGGCATGTATTAGCATGGAAATGGCATTGGGGAAAGAGCTACATTTACCGGCGCCAAAGGAATGAAGCCAGGGGTATCTGAGAGTCTTCCATGATAGAGCTCATTGTTAAATGTGGTTGAGAGAGCTGGGGTGGAGATATGAACTTCGTGTCTCTAGTTCTATTTAAAAGAAGTGGCCATACATAATTCTGAGGCCTAGATTCTACTAAAGTTAGTGAATTATTGCCGACCAAAAGTTGGGATAGGAAAATAAAGATAATCCTACTCAGTACCCGTGCCAACCCGTACATCCCCGCATTTCCTACATACTGTTCGGCCCGACGGAGTGGCCTAGATCCGGTGCATCTTATCCATAAATTTTGGTTCTTCAACCAGTCACATGGGATAGACTAAAATTAAAGCGCGGAAAGGGTCTAGATAGGTGTGGACTATATTGACTCCTAGTTAAGCTTTGGACAATGCCCATGAGCTAGTTGCCGTCAGTATCCCAATTTTCCGTTTGGCTGTCGCATGATTATGCGGGGAAAGTGAGCGACGGTTCTGGAACCAAACAGGCTATTGTTACTGGAAATGATTCCGTAGATGAGCAGCCTTTGTTCTCAGCCCCGCAATTCAAGGCCTCCGTCTGAGCATTGGCCTCCTAGTGGATGGCCAAACTGTATGGATATTAGAATTCTTATGCCTAAGTCAGATATGGATGGCAGTCTGAGCTAGGATATCACGTAAGACTGCGATGGTATTCCAATGCGCAGCTTAAGATGAATATATACAGCGCTATATACAGTATAAGCAGCTATTTCAGTTACTCATTCACATAGAAACCTTGATAGAGTATGATATTAATTATTGCATGTCCTTTTGGAAACTACGCAGGTTAGGTCTGGATCTTTTCCGATCTCGGTTTAGATCGGAGCACCCCCGATTCACGTCTAGAACCTCAATCCCGTGCGACCACAGCCAGATGCGTCACTTATAGCCTATAATCATTGCATAGATGTAAAACACGTCACCAAGCTTTCTTCCTTAGGGCCGCAACATGGATATGGTTGGAGTAGTGCCAAAGATGTGGTATAACCAGATGCATGCTCTCCTACCGTCTCTCATCCTAAGGTTCCCTCAGTCACTTTTGCTTTCGCTGAGGCGCTTTTCACAAGCTACACGTGCCCAGGTAAAACACTATATTTATCTTAACCACGAGGGTCCTATCAGAGTCTCTCCCCCTCTTTACACCTCGAGTGGAAGAACAGGTGCCTTGGATCGGACAATATCATCGACCTAATTGATGTGCTGAATGTGATCAGAGAGGTGAATCCGGGGTAAACAAGGCCACCAGGAAGAGTGGGGCAGGCCAGAACCATTAACCCCAAAAGGAATGCGATAAGCCCATTCTGTAGAATTAGTAACAAGGCCTTGTAAAATACCAGCAGCAATAAGTTGGTCAACAACCCAGCAAATATTGACAAAAGACGTTAAGAAGCCCCTGAGAGCCAGAGGACACTCTTCTGAAGCATAAGCAGATCCCATAATTGCAAAAATCCCTGATAGGATCCCACCAATAGCCCTACCCACGACCAGCACCTGAAGATTCGGAACAAAGAAAGGCATGAATATAGATCCCACCATGACAACCAGGCCAACCATAATGACTTTGCGATGCCCAACCCTCTCGGTAACATACCCGTTTATCAGCAACCCAATCATCGCGCCCCCTAATCCGACATCCAAAATTGCAGCCTGCGAACTGGCACTAATTACCCACTGATGCAAGTCAGCATCGCACGTCCCATATTTTCGGTTAAACTGCGGGTAGGCGTAGAAGTTTCTTAGCGGGTTAGTGTCGTATCCTTCCATGACAATAGTGAATGATATGGCAATGGACCAGAATATTGCTGTAGGGTAGCGCCGGCAGGCCTCCCTGAACCCGAGGTTATGCTCATCTTCAGTAGCAATTTGCGCAGCGGAATCAAAGCCCTGGGATTGCATAATAACATCGACATTAATGGTGTAGACAAACCGCGGATTAGTTGTTGCCATGTTGAGAGGTGGCTTATGGTTCACAGCAACAAGTAGAAGAGAGGACATGTACAAAAGGATAGTGAAAGCGATGTGCATAGAGGAAGTGGGGAACGAGGTAGGATTTTATAAATGCAGAAGATTAACTCTTGAGGAGCAGAGGAGACAAGCACGAAGAAGAGTAAAATAATAAAAAAACACTTGATGGGAGAGAGGGGTTTCCCACAGATCTCCTGATTTTTCTTGCAACAAAGTCCGATACGGGATAATATTCATATACTAAGATTAGAGATGTCCCTGAGAAGACATCACAGCCAAACGGATGTGTATGATACTGCCGGAAAGCTCTACACGAGTAGAAAAGCGTAGAGACCGTAGGTACGATACTCCTCAGGTACGGGATTTAGCCAGTGAGATCTACCAACCGCGCGGAAGTAGCAAAGTAAATGTGCCTTCTTATTAATGCAAGACTAATAGCTGGTATCCCTGAGCCCAGCTCGGTGATCTCTTCATACCCGAGTTCCTCGTGATCCCCTAGAGAGGATTACATCAGTGGCATCGCAATCCACATGCGGAATGTGATATACCAATTTGGATAATGCGCGGTGATGTATGCCGGCAGGGAAGCTGGTACATGCAGGGAACATGGGAGATGTGCGGTGGTCCTCACAAAAAGCCATTTCAGAGAGCTCAGCTCGATCTGAATACTCACATGAGTCACATCTTGGACGATTTATGGGAACTGGTGCTCCACCCCATAAGCTCGAATGTACACGGTACCAGTTATGGCTTTACCGAATCGTGCGTAGACCATCGTAGACCATCGACCGCAGAACTGCCTCGTGTCGTTTCATCTCACGGGCAAAGGCTCGGTAGTAGTTGGAGGCCAGGAGGAACAAGACGAACAGTGAAGCAAGAGCAATGACAAACTAGACAAGTCTGCGATTTGGCCCAAAAAGCACAAGAAGAGTCACTTACGTAGTGGAAGAAGACAATGATCAGAACCATGACGGAAATTATCATGGTCATTGTCAGTGCGTACATACGCATGCCATCCGAAAGTTCATTGTCCATCACCTGGATGTCCTTCGAGAACCGGTTGGTGATCCGTCCGAGCGGCGTGGTATCGAAGAAAGATATCGGTGCGCGAAGAACGCCAGTCATTGCCCGCTGAAGCATTGTTCTCCTGGCGTTTGTGCCGCATGTGGTCATATAGGTCGAGAAACCAAACATGAGGAAAACAACACTGCCTTCCAAACCAGCATAGATGCCAATGTATTGGCCAGTCGACAGACTCGGGTACTTGTTGGACGTCCAGTAGGAGAGCCACAGACTGGTCCAAATGTTCGCGAAGTTGGCCATCGCCAGCAGGAGGATCACCACGATAGCATTGAAAGAGCTTCTAGAGGCTTTGATGTATGCCTGCTACACATCCCACCCGACCGAAGCTGTGGGCTTTCCCTCTTGTTGCATTAATGCGGCGGCTGGCTTTCCGGATGTTGCTGTCATCTAGTCCGCCTTCTTCTCTGGCTCGTCCTGAGCAGCCTCTTCTTCCATCTCATTCGAGTCCTCCTGTCCCGTCGTGGACATGAGTCGCGGAAAAACTTTATTGTCCCGCATCAGGTTATCTTAGGTATCAACTGCATGGATACAGCCCGTGTCCATGACAACAACTCGATCACATCGGCTGAGGACATGGAGCTGGTGAGTTGCCAGAATCCGACATCGATCCTTCAGAAGCCCACAAATAGCTTTGTCAATGATGTGGCGCGCGACATGTGCGTCGACCGCCGACAGAGGATCGTCTATGAGCACGAGTTCCGCATTAAAGTAAATGGCACAAGCAATGTTCAGACGTTGCTTCTGGCCCCCCGATGCCGTAATTCCGCGCTCACCAATGTTGGTTTGGTCGCCATTGGGGAGGATTTCGAATCCAGAGCCAGGGTGCAGGCGTTAACCACTTCATTTCGACTTAATCACTCTCTTCAAGATAAACTCGCTATAGTCATAACTTAAGGGCTTTAAAGGTCTATAGACTAATAGAAACGCATCACGGACAATGGGTACACGTAAAACTAAATAATCAGGATATAGAGAAAGGTATTAGAGTTAAGTATAGTTAACCACTATAGTATAAGGCTAACTAGCAATGGTACGATTGCGATTAAGACTTAAGGACGAGCCTTAACGTATATATAGCACCACTACGAGTGATACTTACTATGACTAGTTAGCACCGCGTAATAGAGAGCACCTATATGATTCGCTAAATCAGGGCTTTGCCCCCTCCTATATATATTTGATACACCTAAGGAATCGACTAATTCCTTAAGGATTAGTCTTTGTCTATTCTACACTAGAATTATACGTGACATCTTTGACCTTACCTAGTTAATATCCTTTATCTTAACACTTTAACCTTCGACAGTAAGAGCTACAGGCGGCTAATAAAAAACATAGAAGATGTTCTAGAGTTTACAAACCGTCACATTTTTATTAATATTAAATTTGATTTATTTAAATTCGTGGTTATGGCGAGTTCGTTCTCATGAATGCCTCTATAGACTTAAAATATTTCAAGGGCCGCCCTCTAAGGGTAGGGTAGAGACCTACCCAACCCGCGGGCAGGAAGAGCCCGCCCTCCGCCCGTAAAAGTGCGGGTCTGTGGGCGGCCCTTAGAGGGCGGCTCGCTGGCGTTTCTAAGGTCTAGTTTTGGGTCCAGGTACGCCCGCCCATTTTTATCCATAGGTATTGCCCAGCCTATTCTAGGCAATTCCCACTCGCTTAATTTTACATTAAATCGCCCAAAATAGACGCAAAACTTGCTGACTTATTGGTGTCACATATATAAGAAAACTGGATGAATGGTATATATCACGTGTGTACTACCAAGAAAGGCCCACTATGGGCATAGCCCACCCGCCCGTCCATGGGCGATGTCGCAGTCTACTCAGCTTGCCTTACGGTTCCACTCACTTGGCTCAAGACAGCACATCCTTAAATTCCCAGGCCCGATCAGTGAACATCGCACAAGCCCTATCTTAACCTGCTTCTTGGATATATGGACGTTCCGATCGTAGGGCTCAGTAACTACAATACTTCACCAGGTAGCCAGATGAGGGGCATTGGATTTGTCAGCTGATACGCCTGATTTGGTGGGGACTCAAATTTTCTTAGCACCTACAATTCCATCATCTTTCGAGCTAACAAGATTGAGACAGCGGAACGTATGAATAACTAAAGATGGATAACACAACCCTGATAGATTCATCTCGTCAGCGGAGGACTGTGACGCTTGCCTGCGAAAAATGCCGTGTCCTCAAGGTAAAATGCGTCCGACCTGAGGAGGGACAACCTTGTACAAAGTGCGCACCTCAGGCCCGACCGTATGTTTTCTTGTTAACCTAATCTGAGTAGATGTACCAGATCAAGCTCTCAATGCGTAATTCCCGAACCGAAACAAAGAGCTCGAGTTTCACAACGAACGAAACCGTAAGTGACGCTGGAAGGCTCTCCACCATATGGGTTTTTGGTTTTTTGCTGACAGGGAGGGGATAAAGGCGACTGCTCGATCTTGAGTCCAAGCTCACCGATGTCATCAATATTCTTTCGCGCTCGAATGCACCCCTTTCTGGAGTGGAAACACCCGTGCATCCGGATTTTGGACAGCCTGCGATTCCCGAATATCCTAGTGATAGTTCACACCGAACGGCTGTATGCATGAACGGAGAGTACCTAGCTAATTCTGAATTGAATGAAACTCCGGAGTCGGGCGAAAAACAGAATACCACTGAAAATACCCTGAAACATCCGTGGGACTCATCTACTGCCATTAGTGCCGCGTGGATCACCGATTTGGGACTCGGCCCTGTCACCCTCGAGCATCTTCTGGACAGGTTCCGTGGCATGGCGTCTTATTTTCCATTTGTGCGGCTCTCGAATGCGTGTACTGCTGCATCAATGGCTAAAGATCGACCTTTTCTATTGCTTGCAGCTGTTGCTGCTGCATCCTCAAAGTATTATCACCTTCAAGATGCTCTCATCACACGATTCAAAGAATCCTTGAGTGAGCGGGTAATCATGGCTGGCGAGAAGGATCTGGACCTGCTCCAGGGGTTACTTGTCCACCTTGCCTGGTAAGATCTCGGATCACAGAGTACCTCCCATTTTGTCGGCATCAGGAACCCCTGCCAGCTGACTATATGAAAGGTTCCATTTTCATTTTGTTCCGGGAAGTCAACAAGCCTACCAGTATATACAAATCGCAATCAGCATGGTCATTGACCTTCGCCTTGATCATGAAGCTGCTGACTTGCTTGAGCAGAGGACCGAGCTTGGTGATATGTATACCCTAGAAGCGTCCCGTGCATATCTAGGTTGCTATTACATGTCTAGCATGTAAGATGTCAACTTCCACCCGGGTGGGCGATATTTGGCTTGAGCTGACCTAATTAGAATAGCAATAGCTTCGGGGAAGCCCAACAATCTTCCATTCCACAAGAATATACTTAGATGTGCGATGATGCTGCAACAACAACCGGAATTTGAGACAGACCTTTTGATATACCCAGTGACGAAGGTTTTGCAGTTCACCGAAGAAGCCTGTGAGACTTACCGGTTGGAAGGCATTCATGGCTGCCGGTTGTACATCCATGCTGAACGATTTACAAAGTGGCTAGAAGAATGGTGGTCATCACTATCTATGGATCTTCGCGGCACGGGTAGGAACTTCTCAGCTCCGGGATTTCCACTTAGCCGACTGACTATTTCATAGTATTGCTGATCAACGGCTACTATGCTGCCAAAATACGGATTCAAGAAATGGGCTTGGTATATTGCTACGGGCAGAGAAGACCGCCATCTTCGAAGACGCAGGAAGATTCCACCATATTATCTGCACATCCGATGGTTATCAATAACTTGATCAATTGTGTCAGCTCGACAAAAGACTATCTTGATTTGTTTTGCGCTCTTCCAGCTGCAGAGCATAGGATCTTGCCATTCTCCGCTTGGTATCAAGTCATTTTCACGATATTTGTGCTGTACAGATTGTCTGTGGGGCTGCCAGAAGTACCTCAGTGGGACGCGGAGATTGCACAACAAATTGTGGATCTAAGAGATTACATTGATACAATGTTGTCTCACTTACAGGCAATTGAGCCCTTGTCGGATAGGCAAATACCCACCAAGAGCCTCTTTACGAGGCTACCCGAGATCATAAGAAGTGTAAGGACTTCTTATATATTGGCCAAAGAAAATCCCGCAGAAGTTCGTGATAGCCGCCATGCTCATTACGAGCTTACGTTTTCGAATAACGTATCCACATCTGCTCAAACTTTGCACTGCTGTCCTGGAATGCGGTATTCAAGCTGTCACGTCGCTCAGGCTCAGGGTCGACCCGCACTACAAAGTGCTATTGCTATGGAAGTCCAGAATATAGAAGTGGAGACATTTTGGGGTGATATTCAGTTCCTAGACACATTTTATAGCATGACAGATCCATCATCTATACAGGTCTAACAAGTTATCCATGTTTCCAGAACTCAACCCCCCCAATGCAATTTCAGCACAGCGATACCTCAGATCTCGTCGGGAAAGACATGGGTGGAAATCTTGTTTCCGGTCAAATCGTATCGCTGGGGCAGGACATTGAAAAGTCCATCAACATCCCTTGGTTCATAATCAAGCGATAATGCCGCTTGAATAAGAGTTTCCAGCCCAAAAGTCTCTTTTATCCAGTGTGCAACCATATCCATCCCCGCCACAGCGCCACTCCCTGTCCAAATGTTGCCATCAATAATCCACTTCTTCTCCTTCGTCCACTTGACATTCGGGTACTTCTTCTTAACCCAGTTGTACTCAAGGTTATTGACTGTAGCCCTCCTGCCGTCTAGAGCGCCGGTAGCTGCAACAACAGCGGACCCGGTACAAGTCGTAAAGAGTAAATTCCCAGAATTAACATGGCGGCGAATGAGGTCCTGCAATTTTGGAGGAAGATTGGTATTCGCAGGGCTATCCCCGCCGACAATGAGGATATCCAATTCGTGGACGTTATCCACGGCGACCGTAGGCACCATTGTTACACAACTTGTAAGCTGATGCACTGGCTCCAGAGTCTCTCCAATATGATGGAACACAAAGTCGGGTGCGTTTGCCAGAAGTTTCGGATCCACGGGGGTATAGCGGTTGATACCCTCCATAAGCATCTTACTCGCGGAATTGAGCAGATCGCATGGTCCAATGATATCGATTGTCTGATAATCAAAAAGCAGAGCGCCAACGTGGATCGGGGCCATTTTTGTAGGAGTATTGAAAGACAAATATCGAATGCACTTTGTATGTATGTTGATTGTGTATAATATTGGCTACGTTTCTTAGCATTTAAATACTGCCATTATCTAGATGCCGTAATCGCGGAGCGGGCTATACCCAAGCATCCGTGGTCCGTGGTTGACAGTCTTGGCACGGGCACTAAGAGAAATTAGAGCCCGTGTCCGTGGTTTTCTAGCTTTAAAAAAACATAACATATTTCATAAGCGAGCGAGCCACTCTAAAACACGTAGTAAATGCGATATATTATAACTTTATATTTTAACAGCGAGGTATAAAAATTATTATAATCTCTAGTATAGTCTAGATAGCTTTAGTTGATCTTCGGAGTTTAGTATAACTTAATATAGGATACCATAATTAGACCTCATAAAAAATATTTCGAGGGCCGGTATCTCCCGCCCTCCACCCGGCCCTCCGCCCTTAGAGGGCGGCTCGCGGGCGGCCCTCTTTAGCCCTTATTTATGTAAAAAAGTTAACTATTCCTAATTTAGATATATAATCTTACTAATTTATTCTATTTAATAATTATGTTACAGGTTTTAAATCTCTAATAATAAATTATAGAGAATAAATAGAAAAGAGATAATTTTTAAATATATTGTTAAGGTAAAAGGATGGACTAGGTAAGGTCAAAGGTGTCACGTGTAATTCAGACGTAGAATAGACAAAGACTAATCCTTAAGGAACTATCTTGTTCCTTAAGTGCAACAATTATATACATAAGGGGGCTAAACCCTAACTTAGCGAGTCATGTAGGTGCTTTCCGGGGTCAGATCGGGCACGATTAGACACTATATCGGTCTACCCTGATATCATGCCCTAATATCTGGGTTAAGCCGTAATAATTATCTCCCTCCTTCTTAATAGAGTCGACCTCGACGACGTAGAGAAATAATAAAGAGATAATAAGCGAGTGGTAGGAACTAAGGCTGCGTTAAGATATAAATAAAGTGTGGTTATAGGGTGCGGTAGTCCTTTATTGTGATCTAATAGCGTGATTCGTAACGTAAATAAAGAACGTCCTTAAGGTTAACTTTTCTAGCACTCCCTCGTTTTCTCTCTTATACTTCGTAACCTCTTATTTTAACCGCGCTTCGACCTTGTTTTGATCGCTTTCTACTACTATTTCCTTGCCCTTTTAGGGCTTAATCGCCCGTATATCTCCTCCTCGTCCTATTAGGGCGAACCCTATCGTCGCTACTCGACTCTAGTGCATGACTTATTTCCGTTCGTAGACGGCGAAATAGGATATAGACGTTGCTAATCCGGTAGAGTTTAGCTGCACTTTCAATAGTATTACGGCGCTTTCCTGTCTCTACTACTTATCTAATAATGGCACTTATAAATAGATAGGTTCGGCCTTCTTTCGGGGGAGTTTCGCTAATATTTCGTCTATCTTAGATCGATAAAGGAATAACGGGGGATACTACTAATCTCTATGCGCTCCTCGCGTGGGTTTCTGAGTTCTGGGAGGAGAATAACCGCTAGTCTACCTTCGACTAGGATAATAACGACTTTTATCTTAAGGTGATTAAGGCCGCTCTTTACCTTTGTTTATCCTTCGATGCGGTACTAAAAATGCACTGAAAGCACTTCGGTTTGACTAGGTCTAAGAAGTCTACGGTAGTAGGTTCTTTTATTTTAATTTACTCTTTTCGGGACTATTTCGCTAACGAATCGGTAGGATGCCTATATCTATTACTAGTAGTATCTTACTTCCCGTCGTGCTGACTTAGCTATATATATCCCCGCCCCCCTTCCTTAAGCGTCTCGTGTGGAGTAGGCTCGTTTCTACGAGTCTTATTAGTACTACCTAGAGCTAGGCGATAAAGGGTATATTAGTTAGCTTAGTACTAAGTATACCTTTATTATAGAGGTAAAAGCGGCCTATATAGAGGCGTAGCCCCTAGACGTAGATAACTTAGGTAATCCTAACCCTAAGGATCTAGAGACTAAGCGTTTCGACTTTATAGTAGAGACTTATCCTATCGAGCTTAAAGAGATCTGATTTCGGGTGGTTTTCACTTAGGTTTCGGGCCTATTTCTTATCTTTTGTTTTTCTTATTTTAATTATCTCTTTCGAGTCGATCTACGGCTTCGTTCCGGCTAATCTTCGATAGGGTTTCGTGATGTTTTCGGCCTTCTCTATACGTAGATTAAATTCTATAATATAGTTCTTTATTTCTTTCTTTTCTTATAGTCTTAGATTACCTTTTATATATTCTCTATTCCTGATTTAGGGATCTATTAATTATATTCTAAGGGCTAGTCCTTCTATTTTACGAGAAAGTGCGTCTTATTATTGAGTATTTCTTCGTCTTTAACTTCTTTAATTTCCTATTCCTAGTTATTATCTATAAGGGGAAAAGATGCTGGTTTAGTACCGATTTAGGGCCTTTTATGCTATAGTTTAAGAAGGGAGATATAGAAGACGTTATAAATATGGTTATATTCCTCTAGAAGTATAAGGCGGTAGGCTTATTACCCTACTTTATTAATAATTCGGAATAGGCTGATAAAGTAAGGAGCTAGCTTTTTTGATAGGATCTTAAGCCTAAGATTCTTTATTAAGAGTACTACTAGACTATTCTTAGGAAGTTCGAGCTTTTTATGTGCTTTATTATAGTATTTCGTGTGTGATTTAGTAGTATTTCGCTAGTGTTCCTAGAGTTTTACTCTAATTTAGGATAGCTTTTTAACTCTTACTATGGCTTTAGGGACCTCCCTTAACTAAGCGCTATCCTTAGCGCTAATATAGAAGTTAGGGTTCTAATCTAGAAGTGCGTAATATAGTAATATCCTAGTCGTTACACTAGTCGTATTATTATAAGTAAATTAGGTAGTTTATAGTAGGGTAGGCTAGTTTGTCTACTCCTAATTCACAAAATTTCAAAGATATTATTTAATTACTTAGTTTATCCTTTTTATTTAGCTATTAGTTTAGGGGTAAAACGCTATCGAAAGGCGTAGCTTAATTTTTGATATAAAGTAGAGTTTAGACTAGAACTTACTTATAAAAACTAGGCCTTAATTAGAGATAATACTATTAGGCGGGCTATACTTTAATTCTACCTCTATATAGAATAACTTAGCTAGTTTAGCGGAGTTAATTATGGTCGAAACAGGGAAGAATAGGGTATATTTCGTGAATTAGTTAATAATTACGAGAATTACATTAACGTATTGTTTCTTAAAGATTATAGGTAGTATTCCCGTGATAAAATCTATTATTAGCTCTAAGAAGGGCCTTTTAGGGATTAGTAGGGATTTAAGACTTCTATATAGACGATAATAAGGTATTATAGTACCTTAGTAGATAGTATATGATTTAATATATTCTTCTACGTCTTTTATAAGATTAATCTAATAGAACTTCCTTTTTAATAATTAGCTTATTCGGTTTCTTCCGAAATATCCTACGAGTGGGGTATTATAATATAATTTTAATAAGGTCTAGCGTAGATTCTCTCCCGCTAGGATATAGAATCGGTCGCGAAACATAACCAAATCGGTATTATTTAGGTACTATCCTTAGAATCCTTTAGATCCTTATATAATTATAGCTTTTCTTCGCTAGGTCTTAGGGTCTTCGCCCTAGATTCGGCTAATTTCTGATATTAAATCGGCACTTATCGATATCTCTAGAATATACAGTCTCTCTTTAATCTATAATATATCTAATCGACACTAGGGTATCTTTTAGTCCCTTATAAGGTCCTCCTAGATAGTCTAAACGCTTAATTCATACTTACCGCAGTATAGGAGTTAAGGTGGGTATTCCCCCTAGATAGTTCCATCGTCCCTAGCCTTAAATTAGGATTTATAACTAATTAGGTTATCTAATTTTAAACTCTAGACCGCCGCAGCGCTTCTAGGTAGTTTAGGCACCGTTTCGCTATCTATCCGTAGATAGAGCTAGGCCAAAAGGTCAGGATCTTAGGCGTCCCTAGTCCTTTTAAATAACCTAGATAGTATATCTATAGGGTTCGACTTCCCTAAACGGTGCTTAATTAGGAAATTAAATAGAATAAGGGATATATACTATCTAGCTTATCGCCCGTTGATTTTGGGTTAGCGTATAAATACTTATAAATTAGCGTGATCTAATAGTACTTCGATAGTGTATCGGCTACCTTCTAGATAGTGACGCTAGTGTTTAAATAAGTATATAATTATAAATAGTTCTTAATTAGGGGTAGCGTAATTAGTCTCTATTTCGGAGAACTTTCGGGACTAAAACGCTATAGGATAGTAGACGTTTATATTATCCGGCTAAGATAGTACCCCTACTATACTATATTTTAAGGCATTAGTTTTAAGTCTAATAGGTTTTACTAGATTAAAATGCCTTAGTAGCGGGGCGGCCTTAAAGGCGTTAATAAACTAGCGGAATACTACTATTTCGCTTCTAGAAAGCTATACTTTCCTAGGTTTCCTACCGTTCTAGCTCCCTTTAAGTAGAGAGGTTAGGGGTCTTATAATACGGGAGAAGTCTCAAATAAAATATCTATAGAAATTATAGAATCCGATAAAGACCTAGATATTACGGAAACTCTAGGGAATTAGCCACGATTCGATAGTAAAAACGCGCTAGGGATCTATTAATACGCTATTACGCGAGATAATATATCTAAGGAATTCGACCTATTCTTAATAGAATATATATTTAGAGGGTTTTGTATATAGTTAGGCGTCTTATATATAAGAAAGGACTTACTAGATATAGTCTATATATTCTTCCTTTGTTTTCGAGAAGATTAAGATATCGTTAAGGTATATAACGTAGAATATATCGAGGATCCCTTATAGTATAGTATAAATATATCCTTAGAATATAGCGGGCGTATTTATAAGTCTAAAAGGCATAACTATATACTTAAAGTAACTATATTAGGTGCGAAACGCGGTCTTCTACTTATCTCCCTCTTTGATCCTAATACAGTAATAGGCGTCTTATATATTAAGCTTAGAGAAGTACTAGGCGTCTGATATCTAGTTAAGGATCTCCGAAATAAGAGGTAATAGGTACCGATTCTTTACTAAAACGCGGTTTAATCCCTGGTAATCAATATATAAGCGAAGGCCTCTATCTTTCTTTAGTACGAAGAGGATAGGGGCTTTAGCGGGGCTCTTTAAAGGTCTAATTCGACTATTCTTAATATTTTCGTTAATATATTCTCTAAGGACTTAGAGCTCGTTCTAGGATAGCGGGTAGATTAGTCTATATAGTGCTTTAGCGTCCTCTACTAGATTAATTATATAGTTGGTTGATTTCCAGGGTGGTAGAATTTTAGAATTATAGGTGGAGAAGATATCCTAAAATCCCTCGAATTCGGGTAGGGTTCGCTCCTCTTCTAGTCCTACTTCGTCATCTCTAGGTAGTAGGATTACCTCTAGTAATTATATAATTATAAAGACACGAGCTTTATTCCTATAGGCCTTAGCGAATTTTTGCGGGCTATATAAGTTAAAATTATTCGTTTTAAACCACTATTCTTTCTTCTACAGAATAAGGTATATTTAGTAGTTAATCAGGGTGGTTATAGATAAGAGAACCGGGCTCTTATCTAGGGCGGATTCTCGGTCTATAGCGATATATAGGCGTATAAATAAGCGGGTAACTCCTCGAGAGTCTTAAAGTATAATAGGCACGCGAAAGGCGCTATAGTTAGGAATATTAAGGTTTCCGGCCGCTTTTAGGGCGGGAATTATAAGTTTTTCTTATTCGAATTTATAGGTCTTAGCGAATTCGAAGCTAATATAGTCAATTTCGGCTCCACTATTAAGATCTACTTAAATCTTAATCGAATTCTTAACTTAGGCGTAGGTATAGAGTTATATTATAGTCCCTACCACTAGGAGGGGAGTTAGATCGGTAGGGTCTTATTAAGGTAAAAGGATGGACTAGGTAAGGTCAAAGGTGTCACGTGTAATTCAGACGTAGAATAGACAAAGACTAATCCTTAAGGAACTATCTTGTTCCTTAAGTGCAACAATTATATACATGAGGGGGCTAAACCCTGACTTAGCGAGTCATGCAGGTGCTTTCCGGGGTCAGATCGGGCACGATTAGACACTATATCGGTCTGCCCTGATATCATGCCCTAACATCCGGGTTAAGCCGTAACAGGTCTAGTCTAACTCCTTAACTTTTCCTGATTTAGTAGTAGATAGGGCCTAAATCGATTATAGAAGGTTAGGGTAATTATTCGCGAAGTGGTTTGCGCTTTTGTAGATATTATAAAGTATGGTTTTCCTGTCCCTTCTAGTGGGGTTTTAGTAGTATTTTAGTTAGTTATTAGTGTTTTGATTATAAGCTAAGGTATTATTTAACGACTAGGTTTTAGTATCGCTATTTTATTAGTATCTTATACAATTAGATTAGTTAAACTAGTTTAATTACTCTTAGGGCTTACTACTAGTCCTAAAGCGTTTAGTATCCTAATCCCGTTCTTTCTAGGGTTTATTATTAGAATACCCTTATTTCGGGACCGTAGTAGGCTTAATTAGATTCTAGTAATATACTATAACTTTAACTATTTCTTCACGATTACTAAGTAGTGGTCGGACGTAATAGTGGATCTCGTTCTTTAAGGTTTATTATAGTTTAGCGAAGAAGTTAAGGGTACGATTCTCCTCTGGTTCGCGTTCGAGATACTACTCTAGTAAGTATAGGTATATATAGAAATCGCGGGGGTCCTAGGTACTTAACTAGTGTGCTTTTTCTAGTTAGTCTTAGACGTCTATGCGGATACTTATAGTATTTTAAATTAGAGATAGGGTCTAGTCTTCGAAGATATTCCACGTTTCGGTAGCGTTTCGGAGGTCTTCTACTTCCTTTTCGGAAGTATATTCGAACCACTTTATCCGACACGATAACTCCATAAAGCTTAGGGCTCCTAGAATTTTGGTTTTATCGTTATAGTAGCGACGGGGTGCCGCTTAGAAGGCGAAGTTAAGGTTAATAAGCCATTTATAGCGTTTCCGTATCAAGAACCTTATATTAAAGGATAGAATATCATCAATCTTAATATCAACGTTCTTAGGTGCCGAATTCGTAGCGAATTAGGGGTAAATAGGTGCCGGAGCTAGGGGTTTAAGCTGGCGAAGACCTGCTTTAAGTTCGGCGATCTTTTCACGGGCGGCTTTGATCTATTTAAGCTATTAGATCCGCAGGTTTGTTGCTTTAAGGCATACCGCGAGATCTTCTTCAGGCGTAGGTGCTCTTACTTAGGTTAGGGTATCCACAGCGGGGGTGCTCGCGGCCCTAGCGGACTTGGTTCGGCGGGTATTAACCATCTTTCCTTAGGTAGTCCGGGGTAGAAGGATTAGAATTATTAAGGTAAAAGGATAGACTAGGTAAGGTCAAAGGTGTCACGTGTAATTCAGACGTAGAATAGACAAAGACTAATCCTTAAGGAACTATCTTGTTCCTTAAGTGCAACAATTATATACATAAGGGGGCTAAACCCTAACTTAGCGAGTCATGTAGGTGCTTTCCGGGGTTAGATCGGGCACGATTAGACACTATATCGGTCTGCCCTAATATCATGCCCTAACATCCGGGTTAAGCCGTAACATATATTAATTTAACATAGTTAGGTTAGATATATATATTTAATGCACTTAAGGAACTATCTTATTCCTTAAGGATTAGTCTTTGTCTATTCTACGTCTAAATTATATATAATATCTTTAACCTCGCCTAGTTAACCTCCTTTACCTTAATACTCAGCGAAATCGTACTAGAAAAAGTGCTTATAGTCTACTTTTACTAAGCTTTTCCCCCTATACTTAAGAGCTTAGGGTGAATTATAGTCTACTAGAGTACACCAACCCCTACTAGATAGGGTGAAATATGCTAACTTCGACAGTCTAGATAGTTATATAAGCATGACTCCTTAGCAAACGTGTGGTTAATATCCTAAATCAAGGCTATTAAACTTACAACACTAAATAGAACGTCATGCATCGTCCCTATACAGCCCTTCTGTGGGCGAGGCCAATAGATACAGCGGCAAAGGTGGTTCAGTTGAGGGCTGTAGGCCGAGCAACCCACTATTAAAACAGGTAAAACAGTTGACGATGGATATCAGTCAGTATAAGATTTCAGAAAATTATTTACTTCAATTTACTTCAATAGCATAGAGAAGAAGGGTTATAACCCCTGCTGTAGGAGCAGGATCTTAGTCTTCAATCTAGAGCATACGCGAGCATATATAAAACAGGCAGTCGAGGTTATGTTCACATATTTACTGAGAACTTCCTATAAAGACCAACCGTAGAGAACCGCTATCTCAAAAGTCTTTATCTTGGTTCGTGAACCTGTTCAGAGTCCGCGATTCAAATGAGACCAAACTGAAAGCCGAAAGCAAGTGTCACATTTATTTTGATTGGCCCATAGAGGGCACCCTATCGAGACCCGAACTTTCTCAATAACAGCGCCACATCGGAAACACTGTTATGAGCCAGAAACGAAGATCGTACCTTAAGCTCATTCTTACAGGCCCTTGAAAGTTATTGCAGCAGAATTATGAATACATTGATCTCGCGCGTGCCTCAAGAGCTCATTTCATTAATCCCTCTTGCTAGAGTCAATGTGCTAACCCAAGTTAAGCGCCGCTTTGCTTCTCAGAGTTGCGCCAAACCGGTGGAACATGACAGGCATAGGGATCATAGCTAGAGTAACGAAGCCCAACAAAGAATTCCCCCACCCATAACCCAGTGACTGATACATGTAGGGACCAGCCAGGGGTAGCAATGCGCCGAACAAAGAGCGACTCACGGTAATGGCTGCAATTGCAGAAGCTGCATATCTCGGGTATGAATCGATGACGTAGGTCTGCAATGTACCGAAAATACCAACCATCCCAAACGCGAACGGAAAAAGCCCGATGATGGGAACGATCCAATGTGTGTGCGCTTTAACAGACCAACCGTACCAAAAAAATGATATTGGAACAAAAAAGGCGAAAAATATCGATAAGGGAAGACGCATCTCTGGTTCAAAAACGCCGTGGTTACGACGCTGAAGTTGCAGAATGATTTTATCACTCAGCAGACCAAAGAGACATTGCCCACTTAAGAAGCCGAGCCCAAGCCCAATGTATGATAGTCCGCTAATTTGGAGGCTCCAGCCGTAGGTATTCTGGAAGACGTCGGTCACCGTTGTGAAGAGAAGGTAGAGGCAACCGTAAACTGTGGCGATGTATAGGGCCATGATTGAGACGATGGGAGAGCGGAAAAGAAGCTGAAGAGGCATTGTCAAACCGTGTCGGAGACGATCCGCATGCTTCACTTGAGTGCCCCCCTGCTTCTCATAGCAACTGCGAAGATTAGGTCGTCGAAGCTCGGATCGCAATGACTCGGTTTTGTGTTGTATGATAATGGTTGGATTCGTTTCGCGATTGAAGATCATCACAAGAATCGCCACTGTACCGCCAACAATCAAAAGAACCCAAAATATCTGCGGTTGTTAACTTCCGTCTTTAAATGAACTAGGAGTGGTCGACCAACCCATCGCCATCCGGCGCCTTGGGCTATGAACCCGCCGCAGATCGGACCTAGCACTGGCCCAAACAAAGGCCCGAAGGAAAATATCGACATCGCTAGTCCCCGCTGCTCCGTTGCGAATAAGTCCGAGACAACCCCACCCCCGATGGTCAAGCATGCAGACCCGCCAATGCCGGTGAGGAGCCTGAAGACGATCAACGCGGACAGGTTCGGGGCAAGGGCACAGCCAATTTGAAAAATAACGAAGAAGCAATTAGCGATGCTGAGTATAATCCTCCGTCCGTAGATCTCGCTAAGCGGAGAAAAAAGCAAAGGTCCACTCTGCGCATTCTGTTAGCCTATCGTCATGCAGGAAGCCCTCGAAGTCGAGAGCTAACTTACGGAGTATCCGAACAGGTAGCCTGTCACGGCCAACGACCCACGAAGCGAAGACGTATTGCTGAACTCTCGATTTGCGTCTGCGACGGCAGGCGCGAAAACAGATGATGCAAATGGGCTTTATAGCGCTTTGTCAGGACCAGAAAATATGGACTGTATTCTATAATCGTGTGGGGAGCCGTAACACACCTAATGAATGTAATGACGCTGACGAGCGATAGAAGAAACCATTTTCGTGTGGCAGGATAATTTCTTTGCGATCGATGAGATCGTAATCCACATCTTTGGGATACATAGATCAGCGTACCTTGGGTTGAGAGGGTCATCTTGGCTATCCCACCCGACAGTTCCAGTTTCAAGATTCGTCAACGGGAAGAGTTCCCGCCTGATATCAAGTATAGCCTTGCTCAAACAACCTCATTAGCATGAATAGAGCACTAATAGAGCAGGTAAATTCACTTTGTTGTTCTCCATCTCGATGGCTACTATTAGCCGTCGGTCGCGACTTCGTAGAAACTCACGAGGGCTTTTTAGGCACTGTTTCACGCGAACTTGAGATAAAAAGAAAATTAAAATAACCACTGTTAATGTTTCACATATAAATATATAAGTAGTACCCAAAAAAATATTTTCCGGTGGTGTATAATTCGCTGTTTTCGGTCCACGCACCAATTCGAACAATGGATAGAGGCTAACCCAAAAAACGCTTCTCGGAGAAGTCTCGGGCCGACTGAGCAAGGATCAGGTAATCACCATGGTTCAAAAAATCCCTCCGTGGATCTATCTTCAGTACGAGATTAATCTACCTAAACAAGAGGTGATAGATCCAATAGTGAGATCAAAACTAAACGCATTTAATTCCGAATATCAAGGCTCTTCATCAGTCTAATTGGTTCTTCATAGAAAGCTCCTCTCCTCTTCATGGCAGAGGTAATGTCTCTTTTGAGTGAAGATTTCCCGAACTCGAAGATAATTTGCTGCGAATTTATCTCTCACCATAATGCTCGGAACTGTAAGACAGGCATATCACTTGACTAATATTGAAACTGCTGGATAACGTCAAAGACTGTGACGGGTTAACATCGATAGGTAGCATGGGTGAATTGGTTACATTTGTTATTTCCTACTTACCTACATACGGTATTGGCGATAATAAAGCCATAAGTCCATACGGATTCGACTTAAATAAAAAGACCGATTAGTTACGTGGATAGGTAGAGTTGTAATAACAAATTCGCCTTTCCTTTTTCCATGGCGCAAAATAAGACATAAAGATCTTTCGTGATAAGAACGGTAATAATCCGCCATAAACACTTCACCATGAACACGTATTAAAGAAATCGGTAATTCATTAACATATAGCAAAGTTATTAAGATACGCTACGTGCGGAAAGAATATCTCACTTACCCCTTATTGAACTTATTTAAATTATGCTTATCCTCCATCTTCGCCTAGGATCCCATCCACCCACAGAACATTATATCATGTAATTGAAACTCAACATTAGTGTGCATGGCTTCCTCCATTTTTTCAACACATTAGCTAGCCCTTCGGGGGACGATAGACAAATATGGGTGGTGTTAATAGCCTTAGCATCCGTAATATCAAGAAGACTAAACAGCGGATTAGCGCGACCGCAAAATGAATTCGGCTTATACACTGAGTGGGTATTAACGATAAGCCGTCAATTTGTAATAGAAGAAGTAAATAAATATTACGATTGTCCAAACAGAGAGTTCGGAAGAATGTCAGAGTGAACACCAGACAAAGAAGAATCGTACGCAGCCGTTTCTTAGAGATTATAAATGAACCCAGCCAGGATGGGCACCCGCTACCTGAATTCCTGAAAGCTTTCCGGTTAACCTAGAAAGACTAAGTTTCAGAAAGCTGGCATTCTTGACATCCCGGTAATACTACAAGACATTTTCTTTATCACCGAGTCTGCATGCCCAAAAACGCCACGAAGCACACTTCCCGAGCTCTAGCATTCCGGGGGAAGTAGACGATATTCTAAGTAGGTTCTGGCCTATAACTTTGGAGATATTTGAACAGTGGCGCTCAACGAGAATTTCTCTTGTTTTGTTCGGTTCTCTGATCCGCTGTGTCTCTGCATCCTAAACCTAAAGATCAGTAAGTACAGCCGGATGCGTTTCTAAAGGGTATACTGCTCAGTTTCACAAGTAAGAGTCACATATCTCCACGTGATGAAGAATTGCGGATATTGCGAAGGGTCGGCGTTCTGAAATGTGACCAGTTTTCTATTGATCTCGTCCATCTTATGGCTCATGTGTACCTCCAGCCCCGATCGCACCGAAGCGTGATTCAAAGGATTTTGTTATTCGTCCTTGCAGCCACGTCCTGTGTGTCAGCTTGAATTACACACTCGGATAACGTTCTACAAGTGCAGTATGGGAACGCCACGATTACCCCAAGGCAAAAGTTGAGGTTGAATGGTACGGGGTAGTTACGAGACAGAAAAAGAGCAAAAGAAGCTAATAGAGCCAATTATACGCTAGAGGTCACATCAGCGCCTATATTGGTCTCCCCGCGCCAGCCCTGGCTGGAACGTATCTTATTATCATGGTGTTTCTTCCTCGGTCTGGTTCTCCACGTCCGCTGTCTCTGCGACCTAACCCAACTTAGATCGACCCCGATGGACCTGACCCGGCACTCCCTATCTTCGCGCAGGTCCTTCACTGGTTGCAACACGATCTCATCTTCTCACCAGCAAGTGAAGGCGCCAACACTTTCATCCCCCTCATTGTGTCGTCACGCGCGCCCGCTGCCGCCCCTTACCTATCTCCTATGCCACCACCACTCCTAGCTCCACACAGATACATCCAGTCTCTATTCAGACAGCCTGCCGGCTTCGAAATAAATGACCTTCGCCTTTATCTGACCGATTCCGCCTTAAGGTTGGGATTCAATGTGTCCAAATTTACCGAGGAAAATATGTTGGACGACCCTGTCGCATCTAATCTTTTCTGGGTGGGGGGCGAGATGGTCTGATTCTAGTTGAGAGATTGACTCAATCCGGCTACTGGTCTCGCGGTGCTCTCTGAATGGGCTCCATACAGGTGTCCATAGTTTGCTAAAGATGATAGAAATATATTTCCTGGAAGTGATAATTAATGGCTGAGTTAAGGGAGACAATGGTAAGAGCGATATGTGACAGTTTTGTCGTTGCTTTAATAATAATTTGCGCTCGGTTGAATTGGAAGTTTACGTGTAGTTGGTTTGTGAGCGCGGAAAATAGGGTTTCATGCTAACTCGTTAATCCATCCTCCCTACTAAAGTAACCCTAGCCACACCACAATAAAAGAAGCGGACCTAGCCAGTTGTACGAGGATGTTAGACTCACAACAGGCTAGACTTGCGGAGCTCGATTTGCCATTATATTGAGACTCATTCATCCAGCGACGCCAGTCTATTTCAACCCAATGGAAGATATACTTCAAAAAGTGCCGACACTTCAGGTATTTGGAATTTATTCCTGTTGAATTGCCAGGGCGAGCTGGCAAGATATATGGAATAGTTACTCATTTTGCGGCTTTCAGTCAAACTACTTCTTGAAATAGCTCTATCGGTAACGGTGGGAATGCAAACACGTTGATCTGCTTCCCTGAGTGGAAAAAGCAAATATCTTTGATGATGCAAGGGGTTTCACTTAAGGATGCTTGCTTTTATGAAAAATGGTTTTCTTCCTCGTCTGCGCGGGGCTATGGGATTATCGATCAAAGCTCTCCGGTTCCTTCTGAGAAATGACAAAGCGTATTGACCCTCAGCGGCACTCTCGACGATGCTTCGCGACCGCTGTACCCAGATACTCTCGAGGCCCGCTCACTAGTCCAGGGTGATGCCGACTCTCTGGCTGCTACAGCTTCAAAATTATATGCAGGGGCCGACTCTGGAATCACCAGTTGTGATGTGAATCTTAAGAATGTGCCTGAAACGGCTTCAGCGAGCAGCTTAAACACAACATCGAGAGTCTAGCCCCGCAGAAAGCAACTTGCCGCCAGGTTACAACGAGTTGAATGTGAGTGATGACGTTCGATTGTCGGCAGTTTTCGGGGCTCGGTACGTGTTAATGCCGCTGCTCGGGTTAGCTCCGGCTTCCCCGTCCACGCTCGTAGACAGTTTAACGGTCAGTTCGGGCGCTCGACAGCGCAGGTTGAGCATGATGCAGAATCAATCAATAGGGCTGCCATAATATGGTGCATTTTCAGATTTAGTAAGGTCGGCTCTGTCAGCTTCGTGTAATTTTTATTCTGCCTTGTAACCGTCCCATACCATCTGACCTTAGCTTTTTCCCGGGGTGGAAACCAAACCGTGACATTCCCGTACTGTACTTGTAAGACGGTCTCCGGCTCTAAGATGTGACCTGACGTGGTGGCCAGCACACAGAATGCGGCTTCAAGGAAGAAAAACAAAAGCATTTTGAATGATAATCGATGCTATCGTCGCTAGAAGTACGAATAGGTCAGATCAAATGGACGAGATGAATGGAAGAGCTGGTCACAGTAGCTAAATTGAGTATGTCGGCCTAAAACGGCTATACGTAACTCTTCATCACGTAGAGTTATGTGACTTGAGAATGACATATTAAACTATACAATATATCCTTGCCCAAAGCATCTGGCCATAGTTACTGGTTCTATTACCGGTACTATTTCTTTTTCCTTCTTGTATTTTCAACCAATTTAAAATGGTCTGATATAGCGGGGTACAAGAGTGATGAAGACTATAAAACACCTCGTCGAGTGCCGCTCAAGTAGCTGTGAAATTAAGGGAACTCAACCCAGACGCTGCTCTTAAATAGCATTGGCTTTCGTCAGAATGAGTTCAATAAAACTCGACAAGGATTACGCAGTTGGGAGATGAACGTAGCGAGCCACATTGTGGCCAAGAACCCTAACTGCACACAAAGCCGTTTTGGACGGACCCAGTGGCGGATGACCATCTTACGGAGCATCAAAGACCACCAGCCTCCTGAAGCCCCTTCTTTGGTTGCCAGGCCTTTGTTAATACCGGTAGCGTAGACTCATTTCGTTCGCTTTCTCTCCGATATTTCAACAAATGTTCATTTTCGCCATTCGTATTAGTCTGTTGTTGGCTTATTCAACAATGCAGAAATGGTCATAAATTGACAGTCAATGTACTTGTCCGGGTTTCTGTTTGCGGACGCGCTAATCTGCGGTGTAAGTTGCAAGGAGAGCTGGTGCGTCAGTGGCTCAATATCCGATCGGCCCGAAGTTTTATCTGAGTCCGGTATCTGGGTTAGCGTCGACCCACAATGGTCCAAGCTCTATGCTTGGCGTCAGTGGCTCAATATCCGATCGGCCCGAAGTTTTATCTGAGTCCGGTATCTGGGTTAGCGTCGACCCACAAGGGTCCAAGCTCTATGCTTGGCGTCAGTAGCGTTTCGTCAATCAATTAATTCATGTTTGGAAAGACAATCGCCTAAAATCGATGGCCCCAATACCGATGTAAATTTTAAAAAAATCTACCTTAATGCGCCATCTGAAGGCTTGTGCCACGAGAATTGAGGAACCTCCATCAAAGTGCTGCACGATCTGGTATTGAGAGAGGAAATATCCACTGCTCGTTGATCTTGAACTAAATCTAGTACAACACAAATTTTTCGCATGTGGGAGGCCGGCGGACTTTTGATTCCCTTAAATCCGGTAACACCGAGGCTTTGCACACGAACAAATAAAAGTAGTTCAACATTTGCTGTGACTCTTATTTAAGCCTCCACCCCTAGGGCCTCCCAGAGTGAAAGACTCTTTATCACCTGAACGCACTCTTCTGTCAGACTTACCAGCCAGCCAGAGTGAGTGAAGTTGCGAATATCCACAATGACTTCTCAATCATGCTGTTCAACTCCTGCCATTGGAGAACCGGCTATATCCACCGAGCAAGGCACTGATATATCTGCGGGAGTTCATTTGCGTAAGTCCAATATGAAGAAACCAAAAATATTATACAGATAGCTAATCCGACAAAACTAATTTGGGCAGATATTGTGGGTAACCGCTCATCGCAACGCGGAGTGATGCTCGTGTACGATATTTTCGGTCTTTACCCGCAGACCATACAAGGGGCCTCTATTCTCGCACAAAAACTGGATTGTCTTGTGATCATTCCAGATTTTTTCAGAGGCAAGGCAGCCAGCCTTGATTGGGTCGCCATGGACACTGAGGAGAAGCGAAGCAACATGATGACCTTCTTCGGAGAGAAAGCGAGTCCGGAAAAAAATCTGTCTACTCTTCTGGATATCATGAACCAAAGCAAACATCTGTACCCTCAAGTCGAGAGTTGGGGTGTTCTTGGTCTGTGCTGGGGGGGAAAGGTACGTTCTAAATAAAGTTCATCCCACGATAATATAAACTTATTAATGCATTTGACAGCTCGCTGCTTTGGCTTCCGGTGGTCAGAGTTACTTTAAAGTCTCTGGCCAAGCCCACCCATCGTGAGTCTCCTATTATCTTATAGCTTGGGTCGATTTTCAGTCTCTGACACATTCTGCCATTCAGCCTTCTTGATATTGAGGATGCTAAAGCCATCAACATCCCTCACATCTGTCTATCGTCCCCCGAAGAGCCAGCCGAGGTTTTGAAAGACTATGAGCAAGCCATGCATGCAGATGTTGAATTTGAACTATATGATACGATGTTCCATGGGTGGATGGGATCCCGTGCGAACATGAAAGATGAACAGAATTTGAAGGAGTTCAAAAGGGGGTAAGAAAGATAAATGTTACTCGCATAAGTTGTCGCTAATAACTTCGACAGGTATGAACAAATTGCCGACTTTTTCAATGTGCGTTTGTGATGAACTTTTGTGCCTTATTGTCGTTCTCGAACTGTAAGACTCGTTATTTGATCTTATATTGCGCTAGAGGACATAGGAGGCGACTTTGGCATTGTAACCCTTTCTCTTCGAGTACTTAAACCATTTTGCTACTCGTGTTGTATCCGTGAGGGGCACATGTCGCACTATCGGCAATATAAGATTAGGACAGATTAGGGATAATCAACGCGATACATCCACTTGTAAATACCGTCCATTGTTAATCAGCCCGCCCTAACCGCGACAACCCGAACCCAACCCATTTGGGTGGGTCCTTGCTTCTGCATTATTTATGTAGTATTAGTCTGTATTTTCGGGTCTTAGGTGGTAACAAAGAGTAACTAGGAAGATGCAGCAAGTGGAAAGAGGTGCCACCCGAAGGGCCGGCGGGCATCCGTGGTTTACATTTTTGGGCCCTTTTTTTCTTTTTCGAACTTAATCTATTTTCATTCTGATTTGTTTATATTTTCTAAACTTGATTTCCATACTCGGTTGTTGTCTTTCTCTTCTGTAAATTCGCCAGTCTCGCGTTCAAACACCTCAGACCCACCGAACAGTATCACGAGACGCTACATGACATGTCGAACGATAGCACTATATTATCTGAGGATAATTCCTCCTCGCCCACTCTCTCAGAAAGTTACTGAAGCGTCCCACAGCCAGCTCGTCAGAGAATATGCCCATGTTGGAGTTGAGCCTCTCTATAGAGTCGGTGCGTTGACCTCCTCCGTCTCTTCACTTGCTCGTGTCTTATGGTACTCTCTACCACGTCCACCAAAATACCAAAAGAACGGAAAAGAACTTCATAATTTATTCAAAGCATCGACCCTTTCTTGCCTGCCGCACCAGGGGTATATTGACCCGATAGAAGGGAATCGGGGTATGGCAAGCTCCCACCAGGCGCGCCCTCAGCTAACATACGCCAGCTTGCACCATCCACTATTTTGGGAGATCAGCATCTGAATGACTAGTAGAAGCTTCAGTTCAACTGTTAACAACTCACCGACTAGCACCTGGCCAGTGACGTAGCTTCCAGCGTCAGAAAAGAGGTAGACTGTCGCATCGGCAACATCACGTACGTGCCCGAGCCGACCTAAAGGCTGGCTTTGGTATAAGCAGCCCTGGCACCGGAGGGGAGAAGACGCTCCATACCCTAACAGTGCATGCTGTTAGTTTTTCTGCTATTTTCAACTGAAAACACTACCATATTAGCAAATTTACCTCTGTTTGGGCAATAGGGCCTGGTGCAATGATGTTCGAAGTCAGTCCATAGGGTGCATATTCTATCCCCACTGAATGGGACAAGGCATCATCCCGCAACGGTGGTATCAGAGGGGCTGATAGCACTCCTCAAGAAACATGTTCCGAATAAACAATTTAATTTCTGTCCTAGAGATACAGTATGATCCAAGTTATCCCGCACACTTAAACAGCCTTGCCTTTCCATAGTAAATCACCGAAAACCACAAATCAGCTGGAAACAACATTTTGGTGACTGATTTCTCGCCCGAAGTCGTTGAAATGCCCCAGCGCAATGACACCCAACGTCTCGTCTTCCTTGACCAACACATTCTGCAATTCATCTAATGCTGTCAATAGTTCAGCGAACCTATAACCTTTTGTCCTTTCCTGTTCCACGTATGCCTGGAGACTATCCCCTTCTGGGGTAGAGACGCCGCTTGTGGGGAATTCGAAAGACTTGGGGACATAATCGGGTTGAAAGCTGGTTAAATTTATCGAAGCATCCTTTGAGGATACGCTTTAAAGTAGTCCAGAGGCACCAAGTATCCTCTCCGGAGGTACGGTTAGTCTACCTTTCTTGAAAACACACTTCGATATCGACGTTGCCAAAATGGGGGATTGTGTGCCACTCGAATGCCCTGTCTTGTCTTGTTCTTGTTCATCCTTGGAATCCGCATAATATGACTCCTTCCTGTCCTTTGTCCAGCTTCTATCTTTCCTTTGCTGGGCAGTGACTCCGTGTCTCTTACTCAAGTCTGGAACGAAAGCTTTCGGAATAATCTGACCTTTCCGTACAAAAAAAGGTCACAATGTAAAGCCACTTATGATCCCATGTGAGAATCTCTGACCACACTTCGTACGGCTGGTATATAGGAATTTCTTTTTTGAAGCTGGTTTGAACAGAACCGAGTAGGATCAGCAGACGCCCTTCTCTGCCTTCCGCTGTCAATTCTCGATCTGTGGTAATGTATTCTTTGGAACAGTGATCTCGGCCCTTTCAAAGTCAAAAAAAGAGCACCTACTAGTTTTCTGGACTGTAGAACCAAGTTGATGCTTCCGAGGTAGAGATAATTGTATATGCCTGGATTGCACGAAGCCTGGCGTATACAGCAGCTTAATGCCGAAGGGCACAATATGTCCGTGGAATGATAGCGAAACTTTCAAAACAGCACCCCGAGAACCGTGTATACCCAGACATTCACAGTCTGCATGAAGATTCCAGAAAATCAATGCTGCAACCTTTCGACAAATTGCATCTATAACATGACCGCGTTTTCTATTGTGGAAGACATTGGGATAAGTCTGATCTAGCTCGCCCCCATTTACCATTCCACGTAGACACTTTAACGTGCAGTAATACCCATGATTCTCCTCGAAGGAGGACCTACGTGTATCTGATGTGGGTGCTGAATGGGTTCACATTGCTGTCTCCGTCCGATGTCGCGATAAATCCTTGGATCTCGGCTGGGCAGACTGGGGTCTGAATGATCGTCGTCCCCATTTCCCTATATCTACTAAGGCTTCGTTTGTTTCGCTTGCGACACGGTTGTATCGGAGACATTCAAAAAAAACCATTCGTTTGTGGAGGGTGATATTTGGAAGACGGCACGGCACCTCCCTATCCGTGGTTATGTTCAAAATATCTACGACTACTACTTCCCAATTTGGCTGAGTTGATTGCGTGCTTCCTCTAGGCATAGCTCCGAGGCTGCAACTTGGGTACAATGTGCAACTCAATAGGTTGATACGAACAATTGACTAGGAATGTTGTAGACGCCGAATTGATCGGCAAGAGGCCTGCTGTTTCGCGTTGCAGGCGGCGTTTTCAAGCCATGCGTCACTGCGGTGTTTAATGCGTTTTGTTCTCGGGTAGCTGAACGCGGTGAAGAACGTCATGGCTGACCACGAATGTCAATATTCTGCGTTCCCTCCTCAAGTTCTGAGTTGGGGTTCAGTGTATTAGAGTGGGCTTCAAAATGTATTGATGCTCTCAACCGAGTGTTTGTCGCTGTCTTAGACCGCTAGAGTCCTTTAATAGATTTCGAAATGTGGTCCTCAACGGTTTGGCGAAGAAAATGGTGAAGGCCAAGTTCCTAGCCAACGAGCTGCCCCCGAATGTTTTCTCCTGTTTGTTCCAAGGTATGGAGAGAAGTGAACAGTTTATCTTCGACAAGCGAGGAAACCATCAGCAATCGCCAAATTCCCTCTTGTTCCTTCGCGCTTTGAGTCTTCTGGGGCGAGATTTGTTGGTCGCGTTTACGGGATCTCCGCGCGTGGATTGCGTCTTATCTTGCTGAACTTCAAGATGAAGGGGTGCTTATGGTCAGTGTTGCTTTTAGGCCTGATTTCTTGCCTAAAAGATGGCTCCTTACTCAGAATTAACGCCTGTGCTCCGTGAGCGCATATGTGAGCTATTAAATCCTGCTAGACGGGGATATAGACGCAATTATAAGCGTTATCCTTGGGTTCCTATGTCAGGAATTTGCTATAGAATCAAAAAGTATCGTGAGCGACTAGATAGTATCTCAACGCCACGCCCCGGACGTCCAAAGAAACTTAATAATAGCGGCAGACAACGTTTACTAGATGCGGTACTGTAACACTAGGGGTCGGTCTTCTGTCCCTTTGAGATCCAATTTACGATACAAAACAGCTCGAGTGTCTGGAAACTAGAATGCTACTTTGAGCAGTTAAATGCCCCAATTCCTGTGGGCTGGGCTGCTGTTTCAACTTCGGAAATATTTTCGGCATTTCACTGGAGTATCCCGTAAGAAACGTGGTGACTATTAAACACGCAGACAGCAGGAATAACTATTTTGCCAAAATGGACTAATGTCCACGGGGTGGAGGCTTTTGGGGGCATACACTAGGGTGCTGTGAAGATGACATTGGACATAAAAAGAATACAAATGGCCTTGACCGCGAATCATTGGCCACGAGAATCCAGTGACATACTAGTGAGAGGTTCGTCGATTTGGGATAATGGTATCACGACATTTCAGTTAAGTGCATTGTTGTCATTGAATATCCCCAGTTGGTGCCACCACTGAAATCATGCATCCCCTTTCTTCAAAGGCATAGGTGTCTCATTTCATGGTATAAATGCATGATCTCGTTCGCCGCATGTCATGTCAGCCCTGACACCCATGGGCTGAGAATTTCCCCGTTCGGGTATCTGGCCTGTCACCAAAGATTCACCAAAAAGCATTATGTATAACGTTTGTCTAAAAATATCGTGAAAGGACTATGTGCGATTCAGTCCACACTCTCGGAAAAATAGCATATACGTCATTGCCCACCACAATTACGCTTGCCCATAACGATGGTGGTGATTCATAACCAACTTTCAAACCCGAAATATTGCCCAATATCTTCCGGGCCGGTGAGAAATATTTGGGGGTTTTCTGATAAGTTGATGCTGCCCATGTTAGAAGTGTTGGTCCAGGCCTCATCAATGCAATGTTGTCCAAAATTCAACGGCTGGGCTTCAATAACTTGGCTTGTATCTCCCATTGAGTCCATTTTCTGATTTTGCGGATGATGCTGGCTTCTCGTTGGAGTCGAGATTGAAGAATCATTATTTACGACCGTTGGTCGTCGATTTGAATCACACGGGGTGCCATAGCTCTGGCGACAATTCGATGCGTCAGTCAAATCTTGGTCAGGAATGTGGATTCTCGGAAAAGTTGAAAGGTACGCTCCGGGAGTCCATTGGCTAGTGCTGAGCTCATTTGATGGATCAACGTTTCTGCCAGGCCCTTTGCCCCAGTCACCCGCGGCTGAGACTGGCCAGGGTCTATCAGCGGTTGGTTTGAGCGGTGACGAGAACGTTTTGGATGCCAACCACAGAGTATGTTCATCATCAAGATGTCGTAAATTGTGTTCAACACTACCATTTTGATCTTCGTTAGGTACCCCACCGTCTAGTTCAAGGAACCTCTCCCGAAAGCCTTGTAGATATTTCGGGAAATTCGAGATCATAACCTTCATTAACCGTGTCAGCGAAAAGAATTACGAGACAATCTAGGCCCAATTGCTGCTCACCGTCAACATGACTTTACCACGATTTGCAGGGTAGCTATGCTGGGCAAGGTGACGCAAGACCTTCCACCCAGATGCCAAGCTCTCCAGAGGCAAGTCTGCTTCATGTGAGGCAAGGCAAGCAGCAACGAAACACAAGATGGTCATAATGGAGCTAACCAATGTGCGCGTTACAGGCCAATAATCGCCATCGAGGAGACCTCGTCCGTACATCTCTTCACACAGAGCTATGATGTTTTCACTGGCCCGAACCGACGCAGTGGCGTAAGGCAAAAACCCCTCGATTGGAGAAATTTGTTGCTTCCGAATTTTGACTGCATAATGCAAAAAAGGCCGGTAGAGATACAGCTGAACATGGGCATATGACATAGCCAGAATATATTGGGCCCTTCGGAAGGTCGTTAGTGGGCTGTACGAAATGTGAGGATAATATTCATTTTTCTTACCTTATCAAACTGGCTTCCGTGTAAAAGGTCCCGAGCCGATAGCCGTTTGGTATATCTTTCACCCACCTATCGAGTTCTTCTTGTATTCCGCGTATTGACCCCAAACTCACAGGATGACCCGGGCAGTCATGTGTGCCAGTAGTATTGGGACCTCTGATAGGATAGACATATTTGGTCACCTTGTCACGAATCATATGCAGTCGATTGTGCGCGTTGACCCCGGAAATATAGCAAATCTCGGTTTGTGGCTGCGCAAATATCTGGTTCTTCTCGATATACATATCATTGGCTTCTGCTGGGAGTTCTTGGTCGATTTCTTCATCGCTTAGAAGTTTTGGCATCCCGCAACAGGCGGCAACGTCGTTGACAAGCAGCCTGAGCGTCCAAAAAATTCTCTTGCTAATTTCATGAGAAATCAAATTGCGTTCCGTTTTGAGAGACCGATGGAGACCCATTCGTAACGCTATCGACAGCGAGGCACTCAGGTATGTGTAGCATGTCGATATTCGACTGGAAGAAAGAAGAAAGAGGTTCAAAAATATAATGGCTTGGAGAGAGGTTATATCTCTGCATTCGGCGATATCCTGAAGCTGCCGACTCTTTGCATAAAATTTCAACCTGTCCGAACGTGAGAGTCTGAACAATAATAGTGGGATAGTCGGAACTTAGTACCCTTGCGAGACCATTTCATCTCGCCTCAGGCCCTCTGACCTGGGATTAATGAAGAGAGACCCATACGCAAATATGGCATAGAGAAGCGGCAAGAACCTCTTTTCCTTGGTGCTGTAGTCGGACTCGTTGAGGGAATAGACCAAACTGAAAGAGACATCAAAACTTGGTCTGTGTATAACACAGAGTAATACCTGCGCATCTAAAGCTGCTTCGACAAGCCTAACTGCGAGTTCTTTTGTAGGTAAAGGTACTCTTTCGGGAGACTGATCCGGAAGTTCAAAGAATGTTGGCGCGAATTCATACGAGGGGAGTTGGCGGCGAGGCATGTCGTCACCGGGCCCGTCACCTAGCTTCGCTTTGAGGCATTGGATGAAAGACCGATCCGCAGACTGTCCTTGGAACTCGATTTCATCGTGATCAACCACGTGATACACGGTATCACGATTCCCGATCTCTGCAGACGCAACGTCGTCATTTGATATGGCTTGGACAGTCTCAGCCGAAGCATTCGGGGCCATTGCAATCATTGGACTAGAAGCCAGTGGCAACGCTGTTGCCCTTGCTGAAATGGATACTTCCATTGCTTTCAGTCTGGATTCAAGGGACTCTATCCTTTCCGAAGGCGGCTTACGCCTTCTTTTCCGCGACGATTCAGGGTAAATGCAATCTAGGGATTTCAAAGTCAGCGTCTTTCTCGACACAGCATCTCTTTCAAACAGGTCTCCCTCTTTACCGTGGAATGACGATACGCATCGGCTGCATGGACTTTTTCTGTCACACTTAATTTTACGTTGCCGGCAGGAGCTACAGGATACCTCTTTGCCGGTTCGTTGCAATAGCCTTTGCTGGACTGCGGAATTTGAGGGTGAGGCGTTACCCACGTAATACTCGGGACTAAATTGGGGTTCATCCCTTGCTTCAGGCCGGTCGCAAGTGTTTCCAGAAGAGTTGTTTGATAGAGGCGATCCGAGAACGCCTGAATGATGTTCTTGGAAATTGTTAGCCGCCATGGTCGCAGGGTTGAGCGAGCGTTGGCCGTAGGACGCGTCTTGTGCAGTTATTGAGCGGGGCGCCTATAATTGTCTTAAGGTAGGTCATGTTATGTTATCACGTGATCGGGATATTATGCCGGGGCGAATAACTTATAGCAGTGGAGATCAAAATAACGTAATTTACCACTAGGCGACGCATACCGCCGAGTGACGAGACCCCTATTTCGAACCTATCTAATAGGGGTCAGTATAGTCTAGTAGACTATAATTCACCCTAGGCGCTATCCTATGGGGGTCCTCTTAGTCAGGCTGACTAAGAGTAGGCTGCGCCATAACCCAACCCATAACCCGAACCCAACCCAACCCGCAGTTAGGTGGGTTCGGGTTGATTTTCTTAACCGTTGAAGGTCTAAACCCAACCCGAACCCACATAACCCGAACCTAACCCATTTTAAGTGTAAATAGTGCAAACATAAATTATGCAAAATTACGTGTGTTTTGCTCTTGAAATAAGCTACTTTAAAGTGGTAAAATTAGGTTTAAACCAGTATTATATATTAAATATACCTATATTTCTATAATTATAATATAAAAGTATAAGAAAAGTTAGGTTATATAGTATTTAGAAAAAAACGTTTTGCTTAGAAAAAATGGTCCTTCTACCTTAGGGATATATATATATCTTTAATATTACTTTAAATATAGCCCCTACTTATCGAATTTAGTTAATATAAGATTATATAAGATAGGTAAGTTATAAAGTTAGCTTATGATACAATAATTTTGTTACGGCTTAACCCGGATGTTAGGGCATGATATCAGGGCAGACCGATATAGTGTCTAATCGTGCCCGATCTGACCCCGGAAAGCACCTGCATGACTCGCTAAGTCAGGGTTTAGCCCCCTCATGTATATAATTGTTGCACTTAAGGAACAAGATAGTTCCTTAAGGATTAGTCTTTGTCTATTCTACGTCTGAATTACACGTGACACCTTTGACCTTACCTAGTCCATCCTTTTACCTTAACATCAAGCTTATAACATAAAAATAATTTTATTTTTATTATTTTTTATTTTTTTATTTTAGAGATATTTTTTAAGTATACGATCGTAGGTAGACGGGTAGTGATAAGATTAGGATTTTTTTAAGTATAGCTTAGTCTAATTAGGTCTAGATTAGGTCTAGATTAGAGAAGTTTAACCTAGACCGAGGCTAGATTAGGTTTTAGGTTAAGATCTTTAAGCTAAGTTAGGTTCTATAGAAGTCTAAATATAGGATATTTCTACCTTAGAATAAGTCTTAGTAGTTTACTTAAGAAAGAAATATTATATTACTTTATTCTCTCTAACTATAAATTCTTCTCTAACTAGATTTATATTTTAATAATAAAATACTATCTATCTTTACTCTATTATATATAAATTTTATAAAGATTACTCCTATAATATAGTATATTTCTACTTTAGAATAAGCCTTAGCGGCCTAATTAAGAAGATAGTATTATTCTACTAAATAGTATTAAAGATCTTAAAAATACTCTATTTTTAAACGCTAATTATATACGCTATAGATTAGATATTAAATATTAAAGAGCTATATAACACTAACTGAAGTTTACTCTACTAACTAGTATTAAAAAGTCTCTAGAATATTATCGTAGGTAGGGAACCTTAAGGTTATAACTTCCCTTATAGAGCATATTTATCTTATTTATTATCTAATAAGGTACCCAATAGGTTCCTAGTACTAGGTCTAGATAGAAGGAGGTAACCTAGAACCTAGTACTAGGTTAAGATTTTAGACCTAGACCCGGACCTAGCCGGGTCCGGGTCCGGGTTAGGTCTGGGTTCTACTAGGTCGTGCGGAAGCCTAACTATAGATCTACCGCTCACTCCTACCTTCTTATAGCAAATCGGCATAAAGGCCCAGAGTCTTGCTTATATGATCTCTTACCACCTCAGTGACTTACGCGCAATTATTAGTGCCATTCCAATTATACTCTTCGCTGAACGGCTACAAAGCTTCTGTAGTTGATTACAGCGTGCGTTCTCCCTGTCATCCTTAGAGTCGGAGGGTCCCCAAAGTCCATCTAGACCGACAGAAGATGGAACCGCAAAGGACGAGTCTTATCATGAGGAGATGAATTACTTCATTCCCAGAGACGAGGCAACCCGATGGGTAGTATTAAGGAAGGTGCTTCACACGACTGCTGGACCTTGGTATTAAGATTTGAAGAGGAGCAGGTGCCATTCCGAAAGACTGATATTTCCGAGAACTGCAACATTATCACGTTCCAATGCATCGCAGAGCGTGTGTCAAGAGTCTGAACTGGGAAGGAGGTTTGGCCTGCCTGCTAACTATTAGCAGACTAGACACCTGAATGAAGTCAATGTGCTTCCTTCCTAAGTTAACTAAACTGCTGATACCATCTAGAACCATGCAAGAATCTCTAGCCAACCACTAGCTGGAAGGAAGGAATTTGAGGCGACTTAGAGGGAATTTGAGGTCAGTTGGCTATTATGGAGACAGCCATAGAAGGGGAGATGGCTATTCCAGAGGGGAAAAGGACCGGGCGAGCGCGTCGTTAATGATTCCAGCTAGGACGCCACTTGGACTAATAATTGTTGACTTCCTCCGATTACGTATTACAGCATTTTGCTCTATGACTGACTATATGCAATACGCATAGTATAACAGTGTGTATATATGAGTAGTATTAGTTAACAGAAGATAATAAAAATTACATAGATATTGGACAAGAAGCTGAAAGGGAAAAGTGGTAAAAATAGAAAAAGAAGAAAGGAGAGGGTTAAAGATCAAGAAGATACGGAAGGTCCAAAGTTGCTGTCATGCGCATCCTAAACTGGTGACAAATTCTGTTGAATGTCAGGTTTGGAAAACCACGAATAGAACCGTGTGGATGAAATATCAAATACAAGTCGTGAGTATCTTTTTGATGATCTCCTCTGCTCACTTGTCTGGACTTGTTGTCGAGTGGGAGAAGCGGAGAGGTGGGAGCGAGGCACCAAACCTGCCTCAGGAGAGTCGAGTCGGAGTACAAGAGCCTTTATGAGCATTGATTAGTATTCTGGAGTCATCGTATGAATTTCAAAGATGGTCAACTCACCCATCCATTATCAAAAACCTGCGTCATACACAAGAGCTGACCCTGCTGAATTTCCAGTTGTCCGAGTTTGCAAGGAGAGAAATCCATTTCCACAGCATAAATATTATTGATTAACGGGCTGGAAGAGAGCAAATTCCCAATGCTAGGGGCTTGAACAGGCCCTGGGCCGTAGGTGCAATCCTGACCTGAAGCCTCTGTTTGCTGCGAGCATGAATGTTCAGATTGTGTTTCCGATACTGTGGGGCTTGATGAAACAACGTGTACTGGGGAATTGTTGAGCGTCTGTTGGCTGCCAGTTGTTGCAGGAGACTTGCATCTTTCTATTGTCCCAGTACTATAGATTTCTGACATCGAATTCCTCGAAGACACAGAGTCCATGACTGTAACACAAGGTGGGTTCTCTGGTACAGAGAAACATTCTTGCTTGTGATCCCCGTTGGGTGTGCTCAAAGCTCTCCTTGTTCTTCCCAGGATATTGGTGACTCTGGTAATCTTTTGTCCCTTGGAACTGATGGCTTTTTCCACAGATGACACCACTCGAGCACCATAAGCCTGCATGTTTGATAGGAACCCTCCACGGGGAAGATTATCCGCCGTGTGATTGGTCTGAGTTTCCCAATGTTTCTTTTGAAGAAGTTTGCGTCGTTTGTGGAGTGGGAGCAAAATTAGCGCCGCGATGAAACCTGTGACTAGGAGTACAGCGAGAGCGATAGATGCAGACCTTGCTGCGTTGCTTGGCGAGGTTGATCCTGAGTGAGCGGGTAGCAAAGTGGCATCAGGACTTGCCTGGCTCGCAGTCACCAGCGAAGGTTGCTGAGTGGAGGTGGGGAACTCGGGAATACCGGCTGTTGAGCTTGGTATCAGGCTTGATGCGGCAATGTTTCCCCCAGAGGCTTGCGGGAATTGATCATCTCCTATATATCCTAATTGGGAAACTGGTGCGTTTTGTGTCGAGCTGCTTGGTTGATTCAGTTGACTTTGGTCTTTTGCTGGCTGTTGTTGGGGGTATTGCCCATTATCTGAGGTATTGGCGGAAGCCTGTTGGTTTGGATGATATTGACCATCGTCCAGAGCATTGGGCCTAACCTGGCCATTGCTGGAGGCTGACTCGTTTGAATGGTACTGACCATCGTCTTGTATCGGCGACGAATTTTTCTGGTTCCATGTCGACTTTTCGCTCCCCGTATTCAAAATGGGCTGGCTCGCTGTTGTTTGATACGGCGGGGCCGGTTGTTGAGCTGGAGAGGAGGGGCTTTGTATATATTGAGCCATGATGATACCAATTGAGGAATTACTAGCCGATTAAGCAAGCTCTCTAGACATTCATGAACATTCTAGGAGAACAAGAAGGTGAAAAATTGTCAAAGGCTCATAAAGAAAACTTGGCGGTAAGTAGCATGTAGCGGGCATGCTCCTACTTTGATTTACTGTTTATACATTTCTTCCGGTATAGTCCCATAAAGGAAGACCTGTAGCCCCTTGAGTGCTTAGTCTCTAGCTATGTCAACAAAAGTGCCAGTACTCGACGGAACTCATAGTTGAAGCACTAAGATCACATTTTGTTCATGGTAAGGAATGTGGATATGTTTAGGCTATTTGGCGAAAAGCCACGTATGCATTCTTGTGACAGTGTTAACATCGCTGCAGAACCGAAAAAAATCAGGTCAGACTGGCCAATTTGCACAAATCTCTGGATGTAAATTAGCTATTTCCGACCGAGCATTTTAATCGGGGATGTTGGGTCCTTCAGTCCTCTACCGATTAAGGGAAGCTGGCATGGTATTAACATCCTTTATCAAGCAAGCGCAATGGGTCGTATACAGACGCGCTCGGGTCCCCTCCCTTTTTCCCTCATTCCGGTCAATAATGGAAATGTGCCCAAAAGCTTCTACGTGGGTTGTTGTTGTTGTTGTTGTTGTTGTTGTTGTTGTTGTTGTTGTTGTTATTAACGTCCAGCAGGACATGGGCGTAGCCCGTGTCCCTGGGAACCTCCTAAGGGGTATGGGGACGTGCTAAGCTAGGTTCTTAAAGTACAAAAGTGCTGACCTGTGAAAGTAATTCAAGCAAAAACGCAGTGGACTGACCAGTCGACAAAGGCCTTCCCCAACTTGCAGGATGGTCCTTTGGTGGAGTCGAGAGCGGGTGTCGCTCGGCTAGATACATGCAGGGGCAATGGAGAGGCTACCGCCTGCCCCAGTGGGTGTCAACTCCGTAGCGGGGGAAATGTGGTCGAGGCCGAGGCCAGCTTCTACGTGGGGGTGTGCGAGGCGAATATTTCTCAGCTAGTTCCCCTTGAACAAATAAATCTCGGCGCCCCACATTGTGCAATCTGAGTGAAACCTAATAATCGGACTATGAATCAATCCTATTCGATGAAAGGGGAAATAATTGGTCAGCACCATCATAATGGAATGCAGACCATTGTGAAATTCCAGAAATTGTAAATAAATAAATACTCAATGGATAACAGTGCACAGATTTGTTGTTGTAAGGAGGTCCAGATAACAAAAGACTAGGTAAGAAAATAGTAAAAGGTAAGTGAACTGGATATGGAATGATACTGAAATGAAGTAGAATTGAACTAATAAGTAGTATGACCCATATTGATCACAAAACTAATTCTTAAGGAAGGAAGGATATAGATCATTTCCCTTCCTTAAGTATTAGGGTAGTCTAAGCTAATGAACTGATCATAATGAGCTCACTTCTAGTAATTCTAGACACTTACAGAGAGCTCTGGATTTCTGTAAGGCCAGGGTGCTAAATCAGGCACGTTTCAGTACCGATTCGGCACTTCCTTAGATCAGAGATAAGCTTAGATCTTATCTCAATCAGTTCTGCCTTAGAAAATAGGGAAGCATAATTTCTTTCTTAACAGTTGTCCATGATGGAAATAATGATATAAAAACTGTTTCTTAGAATCGGCCTCCACCTCCAACTTTGCCCCATGAGTAGAAAGCAAATCCATACAGACCACCCAAGCTCGCTTCGAAGAACGATCTCTACTCGACATCATCCCTAACCATCCTGCAACCTTCCCGATATTCCTGAGTATACCCACACCCTCGGGGGTACCGGTCTGGACCCGAGTAAATAGTTTAACTAGGAGATCAACGGTTGATTGCATTAAGTAATGAAATACAACCCACCATAGGGGAAGGTTATCTAGGTGCACTATATCTAGTTTATCGGGAAGAATATCAACCATTAAACTCGCCATCTTAACGCATATACTAGCCATGTTTTTATATAGTATAATGACGGGTTTTACCTCGGACAGCCTAATTAGTTACTACTATAGTAGTCTTACCTATACACTATATAATTAGGAATACTATTTTTTTCTAATTATATTTCTATATAACCCTTATCTAAACTAGTTAAAATATAGTGTTAAGGTAAAAGGATGGACTAGGTAAGGTCAAAGGTGTCACGTGTAATTCAGACGTAGAATAGACAAAGACTAATCCTTAAGGAACTATCTTGTTCCTTAAGTGCAACAATTATATACATGAGGGGGCTAAACCCTGACTTAGCGAGTCATGCAGGTGCTTTCCGGGGTCAGATCGGGCACGATTAGACACTATATCGGTCTGCCCTGATATCATGCCCTAACATCCGGGTTAAGCCGTAACACTTGAGAAGCTCAATTGGTAGAGCGAATCACTGAAGCTGATTAGGTTGTAAGTTGAAGTCTTATCTCTAGCACCTAATTTTTAAACTATTATTATACCCTAATTCTTAGGTCTTAGAGTCTAAAATATAAGAATAAGAAATATAACTAGGTAACGTAGAATTACTATTAATTTAATATTAAATCAGTTAGCTAGAACTACCTTCAGTCAGCTCCTAAAGTCAGCCTTAGTCAGCTTTTTTTTGATTTTCCTCCCATACTTAAGAACCACGCTAAGCTCTCAGTCAGCCTGACTGAGAGGACCCCCATAGGATAGGACTTTATCAGACATGAGGCATCGGAAGAGCGCCTCGGTGAAAACAGATTTGGTTTGACGACAGATCAGGTAAAGAAGAAGAATGTGCTCTTTTGAAAGAAACCTATAAACCCAGTATAAGAGCTCTGTTAGAAGGTTAGAAAGCATTATAGTGTACTTTGGCCGTGTTGGTTCGTGTTCAGGGAATGAATGCCGGTAGATAGCGAATGTGATCACGGAGAGAGGCCTCCTAGCTCCGAGTGTGTTTTCCCTTATATGTTCATTGTAGTCTAGTATACTTAAGCACTGGAAAATTTATCATTTGAGATTCCAGGACCAAATCCCGGAATTGAGATCACTCGGACCAGAAGTCTGCCTGTGAAACTAAAGTGTCTGTCGCAAAGAGACCCCATATGGATTCGCGAAAGCAGAAATGCGGCCCTGGGACCTTGAGTGAGCGTTCTAGGAGCGCTGCAGCTCCCAGGACCGGTCAAGATGATCCCAAAACCAACCGTGCCGTAACTGGGACAGGTCTTCATGGGTCTGGCATAAGTTTGAGTGTATTCGTCGACACACACGCCACATGGCCGCAGTGGTCATAATTATGAGCGTCCGCCCTCATCTCTAAGCCTACGCGTTTATGAAAGATATTTCTAGCGCGAGTGGTGGGCTATACAGAAATTGGGTGCCGGCTTCAAGGCGTTATCACTCATACGTCTGCAGAGTGCAACGGTGAAGGCGAGTACCGCAGCGACAGCATCTCGATCGATCTTTTGGGGTAACGGCGCGTAGGTAGGGGCCTTTGTGAGCGCCGAGGTTGGCTTGCAACGAGGAAGGGGGTAGCATAATGTATACGCGGGTCGAGCGCAGTTGGCGACACAGTCGGATTGATCGAAAGTCGAGTACAAAGGCGATTCTTGTAGGCCAACAAGGATACCGTGCGATGTCGTGCTCGCATGTGGCTTGAATTCTGCGCGTCGAAGTTCGGAGACGCCTGCACTTCCTCTTCGCGTCGCATCGGCTACACGCCCAGCCACGATGCACGTGATCGATCTGTTGCCCCCGCAAAATGACCACTAGATCAAGGTGCATTTTTCAGCTGATGAGCAAGACTGATAGTTGCTTTGACTTCTGAACTTATGATTAGTATTGTGTTCTAGGTGGTCCTTGGCAAGGAGGATTGTGGGCGAATCCTCTGTGCAAACAACGCTGCCGTTATCAGGAAAGCATCGCTCATTCAAAAATCATTCGGAATTTTAGTCATAGAGATAGGAAAAATTCCAAGGCAAAATAAGTTTTTGGGAAATGTACGTCTGGACTCGCTAGCATGTCTCTTTGCTCCAGGATGTCTTTGAGGTCTAAGACCGCTGATCAGCCGAATAGCAGGCGGCTCATAACTTACACCAGATATATATTTGGAACATCGTCGCGTAGAGTCCCGTTTCTAACCGTATAACCCCATCGTGTTCGAAAGACGACGCTTTTAATAAAGGACGTAGATTTCAATTTCCACACTTCTACAGCCCAAGTGAAAAGGCTGCACTTAATGAAAAAATTTTCAGGGGGCTGTGGCCAGGACCCTGTGCGACCGCACTCAATAAGTGAGGTGCGTTGACGTAGACTTACTTAGAACAAAATACGCTCATCGGTCTCATTTTTTCACCTGCAGCCAAAGCTGGAAGTAGAATGATGGTGAGAACAGATCACACCGTGGTAGTGGACCGGTGATCTGCTGCACATCGTTTTTAAGTGTTGGAATCGTGATCGTTAATATATATTGAAGCTTGAATAAACGTAGGTGAATTAAGTTAAGTAAATATATCGCTGCTTCAACAGGTGTGGTATAAAGAACTGATGCTATGGCATGGCTCTTAAAAGAGTCTTTCACCGAGTCACCTTCATTATTGCCTAGACCACCACAGTAAAGGAAGTTCAACGGGCCTCACTTTACACAGGCATTATCAATGCCCCTCAAAAATTGGCAATATACAGACCAGGCCACGCTGCGGCAATATAAGGTAGGCGGCAACAAGGCAAGCCAAAAGCCTATAAATACGGCCTCTCCTAGTCCTCTGTCATCTCTACCTTGCCACATTGAATTGATTTCCGTCGCACCAGAAGCCGTTAGATGCTGTCGTGCAGAAGACCCCTAATAAGTTCTTCACCTTTGTTTTTTCTAAGCCCTTTCAGTTACTAATACGAACAGTACATACTCCGATCATCCATGCCAGCCAGCTCCCTTACGCAGTTGATGTTTCGCTTCATTTTCTACTCGTGCCTAGCCAGGATGAAGATCATGAGTCCAGACTTAGCACCAGAATCTCCTATACGTATGTAAGCATCTATTAGCCTCGCCAAGATAAGCTGATCCAATGTCTTTTCTGACCAGTTTTTTTGACTACGAGAATGCAAGCGAGTCTTTCTGCGGCAAGTATGTCCCTTGTCAGCCCGGAACGATCTGAGGCAGTGCTAAAATACCAGATGCTACTACCAGTACGGCCCATATATATTAAGCCGCTCTAGGTAAGCGCTACGAACATTCTACACCTGCCAGCCAGACACCAACCGCTTGCCAAAATCATTTATGAGCCACCAGAACATGCGAGCCAGGAGCCTCTAGTACAATCTACCTGCTAACACGATGCCCCCACGGAACAAGCCTCACGAGACCTCCAGCGTCCAATGATGATGCATGCCCTGGTTTGATTTACACTGCCATGTCTGAGTAACACTTTTAAATCCACGTACGTGTCGCCAATGTCTCACAGGAGTCAAGGCTTTGGGCAGCGTGCCCAAAAGAAGGCTACGGGCGCACCCAGCGACGGCTGCGGCTGCAGCTAGCTCGGGTTATTCATTAGCAATCAGATAAGCCTCCTAGGTGCCATTGCTCCATGGCTTTCTCATCGATCGTCAGCCACGATCTTAGCCGAGGGGCAGACGGATCCGAAGCGAAATTCGTATTATGGCAAGAAGGAGGGTGCATCGAGTGGAAAGTTGGAGGTCGGGCCGATCCTCGCCAAGGCGATATCTGTGTTGTCCCGACTGTCTGTTGAGCATCGTTATTACGAGATAAAAGTGGACAAAGTCGAAGGTGAGAGATCGTGGGTGATCCGCCATATAACCCAATGCGTACTAACGTATCTTAAAGGGTCGTTCGCTAAGTTGTTCAGGGCCTACCAGCTCTGCGGGACATGGCACAAACTCCCGCACCCTTTCTTGCCGATATATCAGCTGGAATGCTATGGTCGCTATTTGGTGGGTTGTGTGTTGTGATTCGTTCTTCCACAGCTCTTGCACCGCGATGCCATCCGCTGTGAGCACCTTTTTGTCTCCAAGAAACGTTACTATCACCGACCACGACTAGTATACGTTATATCGCAGAACTTCGAAAGCTTTAATAGATGTGTCTGTTCATCTTCGCTTCGCTCGCTAGCTTCGTGCCATATCGCATTATTTGGGTCCTTGATTGTGGGTGTATCCGTCGTGAATGCCGGCAGGGAGGGTCTAATAGTTATCGCTTATTGCTGTTTGTGTTTTAAGATAACCAATTTTCGGTATTTAGGACTATTCGGGTATACGTCCTCGCCGTTGGATTGAGTGTGTTGCCGGCATTATTAACTGTTATAACTTAGCTGATGAATTAGGAGAGTAGGTCTCTAAGGCCACCCTACTAAGTGTTGCCCCTAGGTATATCTACTAACGTAAGCTATATGTTGAACTAATCATTATTATCTCACTATTTATTCATGGTCTCTCCTGGCTTGACCGTGCGAAGTCTTTTTGAATTAGTTTATTCCTAGATTAGCTTCTAAGAGGCCACCTAGAGCCCTATTGATTATTCGCATGCGAGTAGTACTAACGGGGGCTTAGGATGCTCTGTTCTAGCCCTTAGGCCCTATAGGCGGCTATAGCCTTTTTTGGGTGGAGCTAGTTTAGCGAGCTTATCTAGTATTATCTCTACTTCTACTAGTGCTGTCTCTAGGCCGATCACTATCTATTGGTTATTAAAGGAGGATTCCTCTTCTTATTGTCTTTCTAGAGCATATATTAACGCTTATATTTAATTTGCTCTAGTAGGATTCGAACTAGACGAGGTTGCTGCTATATTAGCACCTGGTATAATCCCAAAATATAGTGGGATAGGATGGTACGTAGGACAGTTGGTAAGCGCCTGCTTCGCTTTATTCATCGTCGCCATTTTCACTAGACACTCTCGACTAATAATAGTCCATACTATAATTAGCGCACTTAGTAGGTATCACTTAGCCTTTAGTCGATGGGCACTCCTAGATCGGGTATCCACTAGCGTAATGACTATATTCGAAAGTATTAGAATAGTATAACTAGATATACCCCGGCTTTTAGTATTTTCTATATAGCTTTATCCGTCCCTTACGGCAGAATCATAATATATTATATTTACTTTCCCTATACGACGCTAGTTATATATAATAGCGCGATTCGCTATAACTAGACTAGCGAACTCGATCAGAATCGAGACCTCTATCCTTTTACCTAGACGCGTTAGCTATCTTAGATACTGGATTCTTAATTCTTCGCCCTAGCTATTTTGCCTAAGTAGTTTACCTATAATATCGGCTATTATCTCTAGAGCTAGCTCTATCGACCTCACGGGAATATAATACGCTATAACTCCCTATAACTATTCCTAGATCACTAAGCCAGGTCTAAAAGGTCCTAATCACGTAGGGTATTTACGAAGGACCTCTACGCCTATAGCGCTATTTATGACTATCGCTACCTCGCCTGATGGCAATTTTTAGACCGCCATAAATAAAAACGATATCTAGCTAATACCCCTAAATTCTTCTACTAGGTATTTATCGCCCTTTGTTATTCTACTTAGTTAACTAGATTCTTCGGCGTTAATCTACGGATTACTTTACGATTTAGTCCGACCTTAACGATGATTTTATAGTCCTCTCAAAATTCGACTTCTAGCACCCTAGGAGACGATATACTATTACTCCGGGTATTAGGTGCTATAGCCTTAACTAAGTCGTGCTATTAGTCTCTAGCTTAGAAGTTACGCTATACCGCCGTAGAATTTATCGCGGACTTAGATAAAGCTATCGATAGGGTGTTTATCGTCTTTTCGATAGTATCGATTCGCCGCTTCAGACGTTTAGTGTCGATGTTATTCTTAGTTAATACCTCGAATACTTTAGCTATCCCCTAGCCGTCGCCCCGTTAAGCGTTTAGCGCGTACTAGCGGACGGAGCGGATATATCCGGTGATATATCGGTCTTCCCTGCTATTGTTTTTAATATAATTAAGAACTCCGCGGGCCCCTTCCGCGATGTCATTAATAGATTAAGGAGGGGCCGCGGAGGCTAAGATTTTGGTGTTCCTCGTTTGATAGAGGGGGAAATTTTATGCATTCGCACTAGTCGCAATCTCCGCGGCCATCTCTCCTCTAAGACGGGTATTAGGCAGTAGCGCCTGAAGTTAGGACTACGGTGAACTATTTCTCGTAGTCCTGCGACCTCTGGTTGGTAGCTATTCTAGGAACACGTTTTTGCCAAGAAAGATTTATTCTATAATTACCATCCTATGGGTTAGATATTGGAAGACCGGTCATGAGCGCGGTAATAACCCGAGGGCCTACAACGTCTTCAAAGTTGACCCAAGACATGAATGGCTCAGACCTGCCACCGTCATCTTTGGCTATCTCCTGAATTGGAGTTTTGTTCTGGCAGAAAATCTTAAGTTCCTTGCAAGCCACATCCCCGTTTTTCTGCAGATACGCCTTCATGATATCACCACAGCTCACGACAATTCGACTGATGATCTGACTACCATCATCCTTGGGCATCATTCCCATGCCTTTTGCATTCTGTGCAGAACCTCGTGCAACATGATGAACAAGTATCACAATATTCGAAATAAAAGACTCATCAGGCATATAACCGTGAGTGAAATACTGCACGAACTTATGGTGCTCCTTCGCCTTGATTTCTCTGAGCAACTCCAAAGAGCGCTTATGCATGCCGAAGTAGTTAAACAAAATCACGGGCTCTTCCTCGAATAATCTGCTCTTAACGAGGGCGAGGAGTTGAATCGTGCCGATGTGGTGGGTGTGGGCCCACTTTCGTTGGAGCACCTTCTGACGATTCGTAAGTTGAATCTTCTTGCTGGTGGCTTCGAGGCTGGGCTCCTGTGATAGCGTGTCCAATACCTTGTCGATATTTTCGATTCCATTTTCCCGGAGGCCAACGACATATTGGCAACGGAACAGGTTCGCAACGGTAGTGGTTGGCTCAAGGATTCTGGGATTCTTCCCGTTGGGACGGTGAAAGTCGCTCCTGTTGCGCGAATCGCGGGCAAACTTGGTAGCTGATGATATGCCAGTCGCAAGCTCAAGCCTATTCAGTGATTCGCTAGCATTCCTTGGTCGGCTACCGATGAAAATATGAGATTCGCCATGTATTTTGATGAATGTTTCCATGTCAGGCCAGCTCAAATGCGCGTGCATCGGTGCTTGCTTGACAAGATTGTACAAAAAGGCTAATTGTTGGACATCGTACCATTGTGTGACAAGCTGTTGGCCGACGGATTGCATCCTCATGTTGATATGGAACATATTCACACCACAAAGGATAGCCTGCTGGGAGAAAAGCGCATGTTTTTCGGGAACATGACCTTTGGGAAGAACATTAACTTTCAGCACGTAGATGGGATCCTCAATGATCCAAGACTCCACCGTTGAGTGTATATCCTTGATCTCTTCGTCTCCCTCCTTTGACCAGAATTTTGGCTGGGGGTGTGATTGAGAGACCTTCAAATATTCCGCGATTGTGCTCTGAATTCGCAACCCAGACATGCGAAGGTCTTCGATGCACCCAGATGGCTGTGGCGCATGAGATGATGGACATCAAGCAGAATCTGAGATGCAAAACAGAGCCATGGAGTAACCTTCTTGGTTTTACAAAATTTCACCAATCCCCTGGTAAGCACATCTGAGGCAGGCATTTGGATGCTATAACCGACGATGCAAAATTCCGGCAGCAGCTGAAGCAAAATTATTTTGTCTTCATTAAATTTCTGGTCCACGGACATCTTCTCTCTGTTTGCCCTGGGTTCATAGTTACCGAAATACCCTTTCTTGAAAACAGGCAGGTCGTTCTGGTGTAAAACATCTGCGAATGAGTTCAGGAGAACCAGGGTTGGGAAGTAACACCATTCAGCTACATCTGCCATGTCCTTGTTGTATGGCAAGCCGGTTTCAACGGATGGAGTCGGCATGATGCCTCGGCTCATACAGGAAGCGTTGAAAACTACTCGCTGAAGGCTATCTGAAGGGGTGCCATAATTGTCATAATCGTCCAAAACCTCCTGCACAAGATCACGCGCAAGCTGCAAGGCACCATCGGTCACAACAGCAGCATTCATGAGATCAATCTTCTTATCGCGATACTCTGACCAAGTCTGAGAGATAAATGCCCGCATATTGTGCAGATCCCGGAACAAGCAGAGTGTCTTGAAGAACGTATACGCCAATACTGCGTCCGCTGTGTCTTTCTCTTCCTCTTCATTTTCGACAAGCTCCACCTTGACAATTTGTTGGGATTCAGGAGACGCGTGTTGGCTCAGCTCCGGTTCTTGAGGTTCCTCGACTGCGAGGACAGCGAATCTGTTGAGGAACATGTCAAGGTCGGCGACATCTCCATCGTAGTCAGCTTCCGGAGGTGGTTTCCGAGCATTTTTATTGGCAGATTCGCTTATCTTCCACTCCAGGGTTTCGCAAACCTTCTCTAGCGCGGAGATAAAATATTCGTGGCGCTTATTATTCTCGGAATCACCCTGACCCAAGAACCAAGATGTGACCTGTCTCCTCAGTTTGATGGCTCGTCTGGCAATGACAAGAATTTGCTTCGGCACAACAAGGGTCGACTTGGCAACGACTTCAGCGAGCATTTGAAGTTCCTTGATGGTAGCATTATACTGAATGGGCTCAGTGGAAGCATTTGCACCATCGTTCTTGCCCTTGGCTTTGGACCTTTCCTTTCCCTTGGCCTTTTTCAATGAAGGGAGAATTGAAGCGAGGCCGTCCGGTCGGTGACCACATTTGGTGGCTGCCTCGAGTAACCAGGTTGCGAAGCTGTTTGTATCATCCTTGTAGAGGGTGTAGCTGCTTTGAAGGTATTTGGGCAACATGATGTTCATTCGGAGTTGGGTGTTGAGATTGGAGGCATTGCAGCGGATGAAGCTGGCTACTGAAGGTTGAAGTCATATGACACGTTGGTCCGTGCCCTTCATGTAGATAGTGTCGACAAAAGAGGGTCGCAACTTTACTAGTGCGCCCGAGGAATATTCAGCAACCCCCATATGCCTGACGATCGTAAGGCTCTCAACGACGTTACCAAGCTCAGCCCCTTACTTATTCTGCGTCTTCCATAGTATTTAGCAATTCACACTCTCAAGTACTCAATTGGTTATGCCCGTACTAGTCCGTACTGTAACGACCACGTTTCGACAGAAGACCCTCGTTGCTCAGGGAAGGGGTGGAGTGGTATTCTTTGTATAGGGTTCATGTAGATTACATCCCGATGCCAAGTTACGGTAAAATGGGCGCCGAAAAAGGCTACTTTTGCCGCCGTTTTAAGCGTCTTATTTACTAGCATATTAGTCATTTGTCGAGTTCGGAATGCGATCAATACGATTGGTTGGTGTGGACCTGGGCGGTCATTTCGGCGGTACTTAAAGCGGTGAGTCAAATCATTGGTTCTGAGGTTTTGACCCGAACCTCTCTGTCGTCTTCCGTATCCCGTGGTTAACTTTATCTGGCAGCCCTCAAAGACTATAATACTACATGTGACGTATCAAATGGCGAAGGGGCAGAAAGCCGTTTTAAGCCACCTCCCGACGACTCATAGCTGACTTCTTGGCCGCCGTCAACTTGTTTCATTCGGCAATATCTACAACCATGTCGTCTCAAATAGATTCAGATATTCCTCTTACAGAAGAAGTCATCTCTCCAGTACTTGACAATGAAACGGATGATATTGCGCAAAGGTTCAACGAAAGATATACTTTGAAGCAGGGCCTTCACCAGCGGCACATTCAGATGATTGGTTTGGCCGGCACAGTCGGCTCAGGACTATTCCTCAACTCTGGCGAAGCACTCGCAATGGGAGGGCCCCTAGGTGCCTTCCTTGGGTATACTGTTATTGGGCTTGTTGTCTGCAGTGTTGTCATCACTACTGGAGAGATGGGCACTTTAGTGCCTCTTAGTGGAGGTCTTGTCCGATATGCAGAACTCTTCTTCGACCCTGCCATGTCGTTCGCTAATGGATGGAATCAAGTATTCTCATACTTGGTGACTATCCCTGCTGAGATCGTGGCAGCTTCGATCTTAGTCGAATTTTGGATTGCTGTCAGCAGCGCAATATGGACCACTGTTTTCGGCATGCTGATACTCGTCACTGCACTATTGTTCATCAGAATCTACGGAGAGCTTGAGTTTGCATTTGCAATGCTGAAAATCTTACTAATCATTGGGCTAAATATTATGGCCCTTGTGATTACTTGTGGTGGAGGACCAAGTGGCCAATCGATTGGATTCAGATACTGGAAAGACCCAGGGCCCTTCGTTCAGTATCTTGGTATCAAGGGTTCATTGGGTCGATTTCTCGGTTTCTGGTCAACTCTGAACAATGCAGTGTTTGCATATGCAGGAGCTCAAAATATAACCGTTGCTGGAGCTGAGACGAGGTCTCCAAGGCACGCCATCCCAAAAGCAACAAAGCGCATCTTGGTTCGCGTCCTTGTCTTCTATGTCCTGTCCATATTCATGGCTGGTTTGGTTATTCCTTCCAATGACCCAAACCTCCTTCATATAACCGGCACAGCTTCCCAATCCCCGTTCGTTATTGCCGCTCATCGGGCAGGGATACACGATGCACCCTCGATTATTAATGCCGCTATACTCACTTCGGCCTGGTCAGCTGGAAATTCATTTATCCTTTACGGCTCCCGAATCCTCTTTGGCATGGCAATCCAGGGACATGCTCCTGCGGTCTTCGCGTGGCTGAACCGATTCAGTGTGCCTTATGTGGCCATCAGCTTCTTTGGGCTCTTTATGTGCTTGGGGTATATGGTCGTCTCCAAGTCAGCAAACACAGTCTTTAGCTGGTTGCAGGCCCTCGTGGCGATCTCGACTTTGGTGGACTGGGCAATTATCTGTGTCGTATACCTCCGATTCTACTACGGTTGCAAGAAGCAGGGGATTGACCGCCACAAAGAGCTTCCGTGGGCTGCCCCTTTTCAACCTTACTTGACTTGGGCTTCGCTTGTGTTCATCCTCCTTTTAATTCTCACGGGAGGTTTCAGCACATTTATCCATGGTCACTGGGATACCAAATCATTTCTTTCGTCGTACATCGACGTCCCAATCTTTCTGGCTCTATACTTTGGCTATAAGGGCTGGAAGAATACACGCATCCTCGGTTTAGCGAATATTCCGATTGTCGGCTTGATGCAATTCTACCTCAGCCAAGACAGCCTTGAGCCTGAACCGACACAGAAGAAGGGACTTGCGAGACTCAACATCCTCTGGTCATAGGTTCACCGGCTGCAGCTTAGGCCACGGGGGCTGAACTCGCAAAGTCTTTTCTGGAGTATGGATCGATCGGTGGATGAATACATCATGAAGAATTCAGCCACGTCACCTCAAGAATCGAGGCGATGCAGCAGTCAGTCAGCGCCGTTTGTGCAATCGATTACTCAAATCGCAAATAACATATCGATTGTTCATATTCCAAACCAAAGCGACTTCCAGCCTCCTCAAGCTTTTACTCACAAAAATGGAGATGGGAACGTTCACTTATTAGAATCACAAACAGGCTGCTGTTTCGTTTCTCTGTTCAGGAGGAACTGGGTATGGCCTTGGAATTTTGACCGCTGCGACTATTAGGGATCGTGGGGCGAAGCTAGCACTATTGTACGGTACGTTATTGAGATCCAACTGGAATAGAGAGAAGAATTGACAGCACAAGAGGAGGCCTAGGGGACTGGTGCCGATTTCGATATCCTTTGTTCATGATCGCTGTTTAGAGGGTACCATACTAAGCACCCGTTTAAGATCGCTGGTAATATCACTACCTAATAAGTAGAATAATACCATAGTTATTTATTTAGAAAATAATTTAGCCGTAGGTAAAGACTATCCCTAATTCTATACTAACGGAAGGCGGGAGAAAGTAGGTCGGCGGAATAGTTAGAGATAGACCTTATAAAAAACATTTAGAGGGCGGATCCTTATTTACCCTCGCCCAGCCCTCCACCCTTAGAGGGCGGCTCGCGGGCGGCCCTTATTAGCCCTTATTTATATAAAAAAAGTTGACTATTCCTAATTTAGATATATAATCCTACTGATTTATTCTATTTAATTACTATTTTTTAAGCCTATTCTTATTTATATTTTATTCTCTATAGTATTACTTTCTAAGTCTTATAAAATTATAGGAAATTTAGTTATTTTATAATAAAGTAAGATAACAGTAGTGTTTTTATACCACCCGGCAGAACCCTACTAGATCCTCCCGGGGACTATCTAGTTAGAACCTAATAGTTCTACTTAGATAGTATATAATCCTACTCGAATCATATCTAGTAGTATATCTAAAAATATATAATCTACTATAATTATATAAGATTAGTAAGGATTTTCCCTTATAATAATCTAATTTAATCTAAGAAGACCCTTTTTTCTTCGTTTCGTTAATACTTATTAAGGGGTGCGTCTAAACGTATCTATATAGACCCTAACTAAGCTATATAAAAATAAAAGGGGTTAAAAATAAAGGATTATATCCTTAGAAAGTAAGAATATACTCCTAAGTTACTAATTTAATAAAATAACCCCTTCTAGTCGCTCTTATATATATCCCCTATTAACTATAAATATAGAGTAATAAGAAGTATAGGGCCGATCTTAAATAGCCCTAAATATATCTATACCCTAAGTCTTATAAGGGTAGTATAATTAGCTATATCTAGTTATAAATAAACTACTATCCCTAGAGATAATTACTACCCTTAGGGCCCTTAATATAAAAATAGGAATATTATTATATAATATATAGGTTTACGCTTCTAATCCTAATATTTATATACTAGCTATTCTTTATATAGTAAATCTAGTAACTATAGCTCTTACTACTTAGAGCGAAGATATCTTTTCTAGCTAAGACCTAAATAAATATATTTAGTTATAATAATAGCTAGCGCTTTATAAATAAAGCTCTCTTAAAGAATATCCGCCTAATTAATAAATATAATAAAAAGATTTACTAATTAGTAATATAGTAATTCTTATTTAACTATAAATAGTACTTTAAGAAGATTAGCCTATATATAGGGTAATAATTAGATAAGAAAGTAAAGGTTATTTTTATAAGTAGAAAGCTAGTAGACTAAGTAAGTAATATCTAGAAGGCTTTTAAATAAAAAGTTAGTAGTTATTATACTAATCCTATTAAGATATTTACTAACTTTAAGACTTAGATTAAATAAGAATTCTTAGAATATCTTAGATCTAAAAAGTATTAGGATTATTTTAATTCCCTTTATTAAGGAATAAGAATTATCTAAATATATACTATAGAACTATAATAGATAGTAGTAGATATAAGATTTAAGATTCTAGAAGTAATTTTAATCTAATATCTCTAAAAGGAAGTAAATATAGTCCTATAATAATAATAGGTAGAAATAAATATATAAGTTTCTATCTTTTTAGAGGCTAAGAAATAACTTATTAAATTTAAATATAAATAAATACTTTTAAACTATATTAGTTATTACTCTAGAGAGATAGATCTAGATATTATAAATCTATCTATTCTCTTTATAGCCCTAAATAGATCTAAAAAGGATAATAGAATCTACTATTATTATAGAAAATTAGAGTACTTTAAAAGAGATTACTAGTAAGATAAAAAGGGGCTATCTAACTAATATTATTTAAGAAATAAGATTAGTTAATAGAAGCCCTTATTAATTATATAAGACGTACTTTATATATACTTAGTCTAAATAATATTAATCTTCTTAATCTAATATAATATAGTAATATAGAATTAGATATCTTATTAGATATTATTATAGACTAGCTCTTATAAGTTTAAGTCTTCTTAAATACTATAAATAGATTATTATTATATTTTAATTATATATTAGAAATAAAGAAGTTAAAGATTACTATTTAAGCCCTTATTAATAGTAATATATCTTATTTTTTTATTTCCTCTTAGACTTTAGAGAAGTTAGATATAGATATATCTATCTAGATCTAGAAGAAAGAGTTAGAGATAGTACTTCCTAATAGTAGCTATTTATAGATAAGAATATCTATCTTCCTCTTAATATATATAAAAAGCTAGATAGGAAGTATAAAAGCGTAGGTTCTAGATCTAGTAGATTATATATTTATCTTAGGATATAAGTTCCTATAAATTTAAAACCCCTAATTTAACTAGATAATATTATATATAATAATATAGGATAGTTAGAATAAATATTATTAAATCGCCTTATTAAAAAGTATCTATCTAAGTTAGATTACTTATATAAAGCTATATTTAATAATAAATAAATAGATTTAGAGATTAATATAAAAGAAAGAAACTAAAATAACCCTTTTTATTATCTAAAAGAAGGAATTAGATCTAAAGAGATCTAATATAAAGATCCTTTAATACTAGGATCTAAAAGTCTAAAAGATCTTAGATTAATATTTTCTTATATTCTAGAAGGAGCTACTAAATAGACTACTACTAAAGCGCCTATTTAATTATAGGATTAATATAGGGATAGCCGCTCTAATTAATCTTAATTTATATCTAATATTAAAAGAGAAACTAGATAAATAGCTTTAGTAGATTAAGAAGTTACTTAAACTAAGGCTTATCTATTTATTAAGTAGTCTTTAAGGGTTTTTAGTAATCTTTATTAAGAAATCTATAAATAAATAATAGATATATATTAATTATTAAGCCCTAAATAAAGTAATTATTAATAATAGATATCCCTTTCTAAGAATTTAGGATCTTTTAGATCTAGTTAGAACCTCTTAGATCTTTTTAAAGATTAATTTAATATTAGAATACTAATAAATCTATATAGATAAAGACTTAATTAAGAAGACTATATTTAATACTATCTAAAGAAAGTATAAATAGCTAGTAATATTAATTAGACTCTATAACGCTCTTATAATATTCTAGATAATTATAAATAAAATCTTATAATCTACTCTAGGATAATATATCCTTATATATCTTAATAATATCTTAATCTTCTTAGAAATTATTAAGTAATATTATTAATATCTTAATAAGGTCCTTATATTACTAGAATAATAAGGACTTATTATAAAATTAGATAAATATAAGATTATAATTATAGAATTAGACTTCTATAGTTATATTATTAGAAATAGATCTATATAGTCTATATTAGCTAAGGTTAAAGCTATTTATAACTAGCTAGTATCTATAAATATATATAAAGTCTAGTAGTTCTTAGGTCTAGTAACTTATTACTATTAGTTTATTAAGTAATTTATTTATATTATAATACTCTTATATAAATTATTAAAAGAGATAGATAAAATAGTATAAAAGAATAAGTTCCGCCTTATTATTTAGATAGTTATCTATTAAAGCGCTTTTATCTAATTAAAGTAATAGCTAGTAAATATATCTATTCTTATCTAGCTAGATCTATCTAAGCCCTTTATTATTAAGATAGATATATCTAAATAGATATTAGATATAATATTAATATAAGAGAATAAGAATAGAATCCTCTATCTTATTATATTTAATAAATAAAAACTTTAAGATATAGAATTAAACTATCTAATATAAGAGAAGGAACTTCTAGTTATTAAGTATACTCTCTATCTATAGAAGCGGTTTATTAATAATAGCTATAAGATAATAATTATTATAGACTATATAAGCTTATAATATATATAAATAATAACTACTTATAGTAAGCGCTTAGTCTATTAGATTAAGGAATTCTAAGAATATAATCTTATAATTAAATATAGGAAGGATATAGAAATAATAATATTTAATATAATTAGTTATTAATCTAATTTTATTAAGAATAGCCTTATAAATATAGCTATAAACTATCTAATATAATTAGTAATATCAGTAACTATCTAAATAGTTTAGTATATATCTAAAGATATTTAATTAGAAGTAATAAAGGAATTCCTTTAAATAAATATATTATTAGATAATTAGTATATAAGAAAAGCTATAAAATACTATATATAAAGCCTATTATTAGAGATAGAGATTATAAAAAAGAATAAATATTTAATCTTTATATATAAAGATAGGATAAAATCTCTATATATAATAGATCCCTTTTAAATAGATCTTATTATATATTTATATAAGGAATTTAGCTACCTAGGATAGTCTAGATTAGAAAGAGTTATAAAGCTATAGACTTAGTAGCCTTTTATATATATAGATCTAGAAGAAGAGATTTAGATATATCTAAATTATTAAGTCTCCTAAGGGTTAAAGGAGAGTCTAGAATAAAAGACTATATAATATATAGTTATTATTAATATCTAATTATTTAAGTAATAAAGAATAGATCTAATTAGATATCTTTTATTAACTCTAAATAAAAACTACTAGATTATAATAGCTATAGTGTTAAGGTAAAAGGATGGACTAGGTAAGGTCAAAGGTGTCACGTGTAATTCAGACGTAGAATAGACAAAGACTAATCCTTAAGGAACTATCTTATTCCTTAAGTGCAACAATTATATACATAAGGGGGCTAAACCCTAACTTAGCGAGTCATACAGGTGCTTTCCGGGGTTAGATCGGGCACGATTAGACACTATATCGGTCTGCCCTGATATTATGCCCTAACATCCGGGTTAAGCCGTAATATATAGATTATATAATTAAGTAACTAGTAATATATATAGTTCTAGATATAATAGAAGAGATATTAATAAAGTTCCTTTATAATAATATTTTTACTCTTTATAGAATACTAAAGGAACTTTTATCTAATAATAGTCCTAATCTACTTATAAGAGCTATTTACTACTATATCTAGTTATTAGGGATCTATTATTATATAATAATACCCTATTATCTATACATAAATAGGAAAATAGAAAATCTAAATATATTACTTAGCTAAATACTTACTAAATATCTAATAGATAAGCTAATAAAGGCCTAGGATCTTTTTTTTTTATAAGTATTATTCTCTATATAGATTTAGATATACTTAGTATATTAATAATTTCTCTTCTTTATTATCTTATATAAAGAGAATAGAACTATTTATTAGACTAATCTATCTCTATATTTTTATTCTTTAGAATTATTTTTATCTTTCTAAGAAGATTATTTAAACTAAGCTAAATTATATAGATAATATAAAAAACTTAAATAATTATAGAACTATTATTAAGCTTAAGTACTTATAATAATTCTTATATATTTAATATTAATATATTATTATTTAATATATTATTAGTTATTACTATTAATATTTAATCTATAATTTTATATTATTAAAAAAGCTTTAAAATTATATTATTTAGATTTATATTAGAATAGGATCTAGATAAAGGTTTAAATCTAAGAAGTATCTCTTAATATTACTAGTATTAATTAAGGAAGTAGCTAATAATAGCTATAAAGGCCTATTAAAAGAGAGATATTTAGTAATCTAATATTAATAAAGACTTTATACTTAGAGGAAGCTTCTAAAGGATTAATTATTACTATTCTTAGTATTATATAAGAAAATAGGAAACCTATTTTCTAAAGTAAAATAGTCTCTAGGCCTTAGTATACTAGGATACCCCTAGGACCACTACCTAGGTAAGTAGATCTCTAGGCTTATATCTAAGTATATATCTAAGTATAAGTATACTAGAGATAGTCCTTAAGATAAGATATATAAGTCTTAATAAGCCGGGAACTACCCCTAGGATTAGGTATATATCTAGGTATATATCTAGGTATAAACTATATTCTATATCTTTTCTAGAAAGGTACTAAATCTATTATATTTTTATATATAATCTATAAGGATCTAGAATATACTATAAATATCTATAAATCTTATATATAAGCTCTATATAACTTACTCTTATATAAGATAAGTATATTATAATTATTATACTATAATTTAGATCTTATATTTATAGAATACTTAAGGAAGAAGAATAATCTATATTCTTTCTTCTCTAAGAATTAGTTTTATTATTAATATATATTATATTAATCTATGGTATTAAAATTAACTTTATTTTAGTATTATTTTATATTTATTTTACTTATCTCTTACTTCTACTTTATTATCTTCTTATCTAGTCTTTTATCTTCTTATAATTTCTAATTCTTCTACCTTAGCTATCTAAGAAGATAGTAAATATATATTATACTATCTTTAAAGAAAGTATAGAACCTTTATATATTATATCTTCTCCTATTCCTAGAATTAGTTAAAATCTAGAGGGCTAAGATTAGCTATTTCTTAGTATTAAAGAATAGTTATAATAAATATAAGAAATAGTTAAAAATTTATGAAAATCTTAAAATAAAAGAAATAAAGTAAACTAAGGTTTTAAATCTTAGATTTAATCTTAATTTATCTCTAAATTATCTTAGAAAGATAAGGATATTAAAATTAAGAATATTAATATCTTTATAAATTAATTCTCTATATAAAAATAATATAAATAGTTAATTAATCTTAAGCTTACTTTTCTAGCTACTCTATATCGATATTTAACTAAAAAAGTAGAAGTTCTTAGTAGACTAGCTTATATTAATTATACTAGTTAAATAAAATAGATAGAATATCTCTTAGAAAAGACCCTAGAATAGCGCTAAATTTATAGTAATTCGTAGGACTATTTTAAAGAATAGACTCTTATTTTAATTAGAAATACTACTAATTTTAAGGTAGATATTAGAAACTAGATTAAAGTAGTATATTAATTATATAGTTAATATCTATATAATTTTAATATATATTTATATTTATAGAAAGAGTATCTTCTAAGAGAAAGTAAAGAAAACCATTCTCTTACTTTCTTCTTAAAATTACTACCTAAACTAATACTAGAGATCTAGAGATATATAAGATCTTTACTAGTTTATAAAGAGGAAATAGTAGAGATTATAGCTCTTTACTAGAATCTTCTTCTTTTAAAATCAGCCTTAAAATAATATTCTTTTACTACTAAGTTAGATTTATCTTATAAAAGATTTAGAAACTCTAATAAAGAGTCTCTAAAACTAAGAGAATCTAATTATATACCTAAGATATTAAGAAGGTAAATTTACTACTATAACTATAGTAGTCTAGAATATATATAATCTAATTATCCTTAGAATACTTAGATATAAGAGACTATCTCTATAAGATTAAAGTTAAAAAATCTAAAAAGGTTAAAATAAACCCTACTACTTTAATATCTCTTAATTTAATAGGGATTTTATAGTATTTTACTATCCCTATAATAATAGATTAATAATAGACCTATATTAACCTAGATATAGTAGCTAAGATTAATATTATTAGCTTAGAATTTATATAAAAGTACTAATTTAAACCTATAGGACTTAATCTTCTCTTAATTTAAGTAGTTAGAGATCTCTTAGTTCTAACTTATAGAGTCTTTACTATTCCTCTTATTTTAATATATAATTATAGGACTATAAAGAAAATAAAACGCCCCTATATTATAGTAGAAAGAGACCTAGAACTAAGTAGAAGTCTTATCTTATTATCTATAATAACTTTAATAAAGCTAAAAATTTACTTAATACTATAGAAGAGAAGATAGTAGTTTAAAAACCCTATCTTTAAAATTATATTAGCTCGCTATCTAGTTAAAGACTATTAAAACTAAGCTTATATCTTTACTATAATTACTAAACTAGAGTTTCTATAAGAGAATATAGAAGATATAATAAGTAAGGTAGAAGTAAGATTAATCTAAGGTTATAATAAGATTATCCTAGAAGAACTAGAAATTCCTCTAGAATTACGGGATTACGAACCTATCTTTTCTAAAGCTAATTCTAAGATATTATCTACTAATCTAGTAAGTAATTATTTAATTAATCTAATTAAAGATAGAGAACCTCTATATAGACCTATATATCTATTATTATAAAATAAGCTTAAATTACTCTATAATTATATAGCTAAAAACCTAAAAAACTAGCGAATTAGACCCTCTAAGAGCCCCGCTAGAGCTTCTATTCTCTTTATATCTAAGAAAGATAGAAGTCTCTATCTATATATTAATTATAGAGATCTAAATAAGGTTTTAGTAAAGAATTAATATCTATTATCTCTTATTTTAGAGATCCTAGATAGACTATCTAGAGCTTAATATTTTAGTAAAATTAATATTTAAGATACTTATTATAGAATTTAAATTAAGGAAGGAGATAAGTAGAAAATAGTATTTTAAACCTAATATAGCTACTTTAAATATATAGTTATACCTTTTAGGTTAACTAATATATCTACTATATTTTAGAACTATATCTATATTACTTTATATAAGATTCTAGATAATTTCTATATTACTTATCTAGACGATATTCTAATCTTTTTAAAGACTAGAAATAAGTATATAAGCTATATTAAATAAGTACTAGAATATTTATAGTAAGCTTAGCTATATACTAAGCTATTAAAATACTTATTCTACTAAAATTAAGTTAAATTTCTTAGATATATTATATCTAAAAAAGGTATATTAATAGACTAAAAATAGATATCTACTATTATTTTATAGCTAATATCTAAGAGTTTTAGAGATATTTAAGTCTTTATTAGATTCTATAACTTTTACTATAGATTTATATATAACTTCTCTTATATTACTTAACCCCTTACTTTACTTCTAAAAAGAAGTAAAGATAGGAAGAAACTAGGTTTATATATCTTAATAGATAATAAGTAAAGAGTATTTTATAAGCTAATTAAAGCTTTTAAATCCGCTCTATTTCTAGCTTACTTTAACCCTAAATTACTTATTAGACTAGAAATAGATACTTCTAAATAGGGTATAGCTAATATTATATCCTAGCCTAATAAATAAGGTATTTTTTACCCTATTATATTCTAGTCTCGGAAATTTATTAGTCTAGAAATAAATTATAGGATACCTAATTAAGAGTTATACACTATAGTATACTTATTTAAGTATTAGCGTTATTATCTAGAAGAAAGTAAGTATATAATTAAAGTACTATCTAATTATACTAATTTATAGGTATTTATAAAGTAATAGAAGATTAATAGTAGATAAGTAAGATAGTATATAAGCTTACGATCTTTTAACTTTATTATTAAGTATATATCTAGTAAGACTAATCCTATAGATACTCTATCTAGATTATTTAGAAAATCTAAGGATACTTAGGATCCTAGTCTATTAATCTTACTTTAGTCTAGAATTATTACTAAATTAGTAGTAAATTAGGAAGTAAGAGTTAAATAAGGTATATATACTTCTAACTTAATTAGTTAAAAAGTTAAGGTTTAAGGAGTTTCCCTTAATCTATAGGATAATTTAACTAGAAATCATTAATCTTATATTAATTTAATTAGAAGTAAAAATTTACCTAATATATAGGATATATTATCTTAATATAATTTAATAGCTAAAATATATTAAATATAGATAATAGATCCTTATATAATTAGACGCGTATAAGATATAAAGTAAAAAAGTATCTAGGTATTAACCCTCTAGAATATACCTAGGACTACTATCTAGATAAGTAGATATCTAAGCCTATATATAAGTATATCTCTAAGCTTTAATATACTAGAAATAACCCCTAAGATAAGATTTCTAAGTATAAGTAAGCTAGGAATAACCCCTATAGCTAGGCTTACGTCTAGGCGTATATATAGGTATAAATATAAAAGGTTAAATATAGACTAAATTAGCTATAAATCTATATTAAAGTTAAATAGTAGAAGTAATAAAATATTACCTCTATTAGGATAATATATATCTAAATAGAAGTTAGGCTTTTCCGCTATTAGATAAGCTAAATAGAAGTTAGGTTTTCTTACTATTAGATAGGCTAAGTAGAAGTTAGGCTTTCTCGCTATAAGATAAGCTAAGTAGAAGTTAGGCTTTCTTACTATAAGATAAGCTAAGTAGAAGTTAGGCTTTCTTACTATAAAGCTAAAGTAGAAGTTAGATTTTCCTATTACTAGGCGAAAGTTAGGTAAGAGTAAAGTAAGCTTAAAATAAGCCTAAAATACTACTAAATTAAGTCCTATTACTAAGTTAACTAAAAAGTAAGCGAATTCTAGGGTTATAAGATCTACTATTATAAGAAATTATAACCCTTATTCTAAGTAAAATAGAAGTAAAGGAATAACTAAGAATTAGTCTCTAAGTTCTAATAGACTAGTATTATTTAAGAAGCGCTTATATATACTTTCTATAGTAAATTTAAGGCGAATTCTACTAGAATTATATTATAATAACCCTCTTATTAGATATTTTAGAGAGTGTAGAATAAGTAAATTATTAAAAATAAACTTCTATTAGGAGAGAATTAATTAAGAAGTAAAAGATTATATTAAAGGATATACTATATATTAAGGTATTACTTTACTAAGATATTATCTATATAGTAAGCTTAATTTATTTCTAATTTTATTTAGACCTTAATCTAAGCTTACTATAGACTTTATTATTAGTTTACCCTAAACCTATTTTAAAGGATTAATTATTAACTCTATATTAATAATTATTAACTATTATATAAAAATAACCCTTTTCTTTACTATTTTAGTAATAATTATCTCTAATTAGCTAGCTAAGCTTTTCTATAATAAAGTAGAACTAAAGTATAGAGTACTAGATAGAATTATCTCTAATTAAGGAGTAATATTTATTAGTAAATTCTAGTTAAATCTCTATTATCTCTTATATATAAAATTATATCTATCTATTATATTTTATTTATAGACTAATAGTTAAACTAAGAGAATAAACTAGGTACTAGAATACTATTTATACTACTTTATTAATATAGAATAAACTAACTAGCTAACTTTACTTAGAATAGCTAAATTTATATATAATAATATAGTTAATTCTACTATAAAACTTAGCCTATTTTTAGTTTTAATAGGATATCGACCTAAATTTTATATATATACTAAGATTAGCGCTAAGGAAAAGGAGGTCCTAGAAGCTAAGATAAGAATAATAAAAATAAGAGCTATTAGAGAGAAGCTTAAGAAATAATAATAAATTATTACTAAATTATATTAGAATTATTATAATAAGAAGTATTAAAATATAAGCTTTATATTACGTGGTGCTAACTGGTCATAATGAGTATTATTTATAGTGGTCGTATACGTACGTCGAGGCTCGTCCTTAAGTCTTAGTCGTAATCGTACTATTGTCTATAGGCCTTATACGGACTTGGATCTATAGAATAGACTCTTATTAGGTAGTGCTAGATAGTGCGCCTAGTTAAGCTATGCTTAGGATCTATATTAAGTGATAAGAGACTAAGTATACCTCTCCTAGTAGGGTGGTTGTCTTAAGTATGAAATAAGTAGTGAAGCTAGAACTGTAGGTTCTAAGTAATAATATATGATTAAACACGAAGAACTAAATATATATATGGTAATGACCGTCCTTATATAGTTAGTCCTCCTATTATCTTGTCCTCGTGTTAGGATAGGTCCGTTCTTGCTATTAGGTCAGGTCCGTTTTATTTAAATAGATAGGATCCTATATGCTTAGTTACTAAGGGCTGATCCTTATGTGACTCTTCCGTGAAGGCTATATTGTTTTGGCGTAGAATCGCGTATTATACTTAGGCAGCTAGTTTCGGCCTACTACTAACCGTCCCGTAGTATAATAGAGTATTTATTGGTATAGTAAGTATAAGGCCGTAAATGGCGCGGGTGGTGAGCGTAGCTGATTACTTCCTAGGATCTATTAGTCCTTAGTATCCTAGAGTAATACGTGCTAAGTGGGTCCGTAATATCACCCCCTCCTTCCTTAGGTCTTTATCCCTAAAGATATTTCCTTAATAACCGCTATCTCCCTTAGGTAAGTACGGCCTCTATTTTCTAATATTTTCTTATTTTCTCTACCCCCTATACTTAGTTAAATATATCTTCCTCTAGGGTTTCTAGTCGTAAACTTTATTAGCTAATTAAGTATAAAGGTTTCGAATCCCTCGTCCCTTATTCTTGTTGTACTCGTCTTCGCCACGTTTATATTTATTCTAACTATTCTAAGAGTTATTCTTATTACGTTCGCGCTGGTTAGGGTACTAAGTGCGAGATGCCTAAGTAATCGTTTACTAATTCTAAATAGCGTCGCCTCCTAAAGTCTTAGTCTTCCCTTCGTAACTAGGAAGAGGAGCTCCTTAAAGCCTAAGCTAAGATTATTGCTAAGTTAATACGTATCCGTAAATAAGAGCGTTTATTGCGTAAGCGGGCTGGTGATTTTATTACGCGTGAATATAAGGATATTACTAAATTAGAGGAACTTAAGCGTCGTAAAAAAGAAGAGTTGGATCGCCTTAAAAAAGAGCGTGTTAAGACCGATTAATAAAAAGATCGTGAAGTAGAGACTATTTAGGCCGCTAGTAAATATTCTAGTCTTGCTTTTAGTAAGGATAACTGTGTTCTTGCGGCCACGTCTAAGGATGTTACTCTAATATAGATATTAGCGTTAGCTTCTTTACCTTCTACTGATTAGGCAAATGTTAACTTTAACACTTTCTTCGCTACTGTCTCTTATGGGTCTTCTTCGCCTTATAGTAATACTATTAAACTAGCTAGTAATAGCCCCTTAAATTCTTAATAGGTTCCTATATATTCTCTAAGGTAGGATATCCTTACTATTTTACTAAGAGTTATTGCTGATTATTATACTATCGATCTACTAGGATTTCCTTAACTTTATATTCTTCCTCGCTAGCGTTCTTAATTTCTATATTTATAGCGATTTCTATATTATCTAGTGCTTTTTCTAATAATAAGATATAAAATACTAGATAAATTCTTTTTATATTTTATAGTAATTTTAACTTATAGTTCACCAGTCTAGTTTTTTCTTCGATCGTAAATAGTCTAAGTTATTTATAGTTAAGTTTGTTACTTAGTTATTTAGTCTTAATATTTCGTTATAGAAGGTATACTTTCTCCCCCTTTTTTAGCTTTAGTCCCTCCTAGTGGTTTTTATCGTAGTATTTTTTTATTTATAGGTTAATAAATTTAATATTCTATAATATTTAAAGGTATAGCTGCTTAATTCTTATAGCTAGGATCCTTAATAATTCTGCTATTATGTGGTCGTTGATTAGGTCTCCGATAATTATAGGATTAAATCTATAATTCGCGAAGAATAGCGATTCTTTTATTATTGCGTGTATTATATTATTATATATAAACTACGCGATTAGTAATAATTCTAACTAGTTATCTTACTAGTAGTTTATATAGTATCGTAGATATTATTCTATTATTTGGTTTATTCGCTCTATTTAGCCGTTAGTTTACGGGTAGTATGCGGTAGAGAGTCTATGCTTAATACTAATTTAATCCGCGAACGAACGCTATATATTTAAAGTGAATAACTTATCTCTGTCTAAGGTGATCTTTCTAGATAATCCGTGATTAGCGAATATATTCCTAACTAGAATTAAAGCTATTTGCTTTACGTTAATTCTTTCGGTTATCGGGATTATATATATATACTTAGTAAGTTTATCTATAATTACTATAATTATATTATATCCTTCCGACACTAGTAATTTCGTGACGAAGTCTATTATAATCTATTCCTATAGTTTCTTTGGTACTTCCGAGGTCTGTATTTCTCTATATAGTAGGTACTTGGTTGGTTTATCTTATAGGTATATATCGTATTTGCTAATATATCTTTATACTTTTTTATGCACGTTCGGGATATAGAAGTAGCGGGTAATTAATTCTACTATTTTCTTAATTCCTAAGTGTTCTCTGGTGGGTTTATTGTGGTATTTCTGGATAATCTTGTCCTATATTGATCCTAGGATATAGATTAATCCGTGTATCTATAATATTCCTTTGTTTAGGATTATTTTCCTGTTTTCGTTGTTGAGTATCTGTTATAAGGCTTCGTCCTTAGTAGTTACTTCCTTGATCTATTATAGCTAGGTGTCGTCTTATAACTTACTAGTCGCGGTAAGGGTCTAGTGATTATAGATTAGATTCCCTTCTTTATCTAAGGTTAATATAGTAGGTACCACTTCTTTAACTCCTATCTTATAGTTAGGTCGTCGACTAAGCGCGTCTACTTAGCTATTAGATCGTCCGTTATAGTGTTTAATTCTATAATTATACTAGGATAGGGTTTTAGCCTATCGTGCTTATCGTCGCGTGAGTTCTTTTGTTATTATAAAGAATATAAGGTTCTTATAGTCCGATTTAACTAAAACCTAGTACTTTGCTCCTTCTAGGTATAGTCTTTATATTTTAAACGCTAATACTATAGCTAGTAGTTCTTTATTATAGATATCGTAATTAAGCTCTACGGGTATTATTTTCTGTGACTAAAAGGTAATTACCTTAGGTCCTCCTATATTATTAATAATCATATCCTATGTTATTCTTACCCCTAAGGCGTAGTCTAATGCGTTTGTTTCTACTATGATCGGGAGATCTAGGTTAAATACGTGGAGAATAGGTCTTCTTCGGAATAGTTCTTTTAGTCCGTTAAACGATTTTTTAGCTTCTTTATCCTATTCCTATTTCTAGTCTTTCCTTATAAGTTTATTAAGTCTTACTATGGTTACTCTAAAGCCGTCTATACTCCTTTAGTAGTAGTTATATAGTCCTAAAAACTATTAGACTTCCTTAAGGTACTTCGGTTATAGCCACTCTAAGACGCTTCGAACCTTCTCTTCTTTTATACTAAACTTATCACTACTAATGATGTATCCTAGGAATCCTATTTCCTATATATGGAATTTATACTTCTTAAGCTTAAGAGTTACTTTAGCTTCTTATAGCTTTTGAAGTACCTTCTAATTATATATTCTATATTCCTCTATTATTTTAGAGAACACTAGGATATTATCTAGGTATGCTACTATAAATACGTCTAGGTAATCTTCTAATACGCTAAAGATAAAATATTAGAACGATACTAGTGCGTTAGTGAGCCCGAATAGTATTACTATATATTCGTAATATCTAAACTTAGTTCTAAATACTATCTTCCACTTATATCCGCTCTTAATATAGAGGTGGTTATATACTTCTGTTATATCGAATTTCGAGAAATACTTAGCTCTATAAATCCGGTCTTAGATTTCTTAGATTAATAGTAATAGGTATCAATCCTTCTTAGTGATTAAGTTTAGTTATCTATAATCGACGTATAATTGTAGACTTCTGTCTTTCTTTAGTATAAATAGGATTAGGTATCCTACTAACGATATTAAATATCTAATATAATCTTTCTCTAGGTTCTTTTCGATATATTCCTTTAGTATCTAAGACTCTTTCTTAGATAGCTAGTAGATCTTTATATAGGTTGGTTCCTTACCCTCTATAAGATTAATCTTATAGTTATAAGGTCTATACTCTAGTAGCTAGTCTATTAGTAATAGTATAAATACGTCCTTAAACTCCTAGTATTCTTTAGGTAGCTCTAGTGCTTTTTCTCCTATTATATAGAAAGCTATTAATTCTTTATATATTATAATATATTCCTTAAGCTTATTATCTGATATATTTGGTCTCTATTCTAGATTCCCGATAACGCTTATATCTATAGGCCGTTAGCCTATTGCCTTTAGTAGAGGTATATTTTCCTATTATAGAGTATCCTTAGGATCACTTACCTCTATACTTAGTATCCTTTCTCGCGTTTCTCGTGATATATCTATCTATCGTTAATTCGTTTCCCTATATTAGTAATTCTAGAAATAGATAGATCTACTATCCTATTTAATAATCGGATTATAGCGCGTTAGCTAGGGTATTCCTAGTACTATATTATATCCTCCTAGTGGCGATATATCAAAATAGATTATTTTAAAGTAGATCCCTATAATCATAGACTATAGTTAGGTTTCGTGCGTAATACCTAGTCCTAATTTTTCTCTATTAAGTCTAGTAATAGGTACTACTTGCCGTTTCTTATATAGTAGGGCCTTGATTCTTTAAACGCATTATAGGTCTATAAAGTTTCTATATACTCCTAAGTTAATTAGTACTCTAACTATTTTAAGCAGGATATTTATGTTAATCTTTAAATAAGCCGCCTATTACGTGGCTATAAGGTATTATTACTTCTTTAGGCGCGTAAACGTATTATTGTTAGCGCTAGCTTATTTGATTAGTTTATTAAGTAGTAGGTCCTAGAAGACTACTTTTATAGTTCCTAGGACGTCACGACTATCGTTTTAGGGCTCTAAGACTCCTAGGATATTAGTTATATATCCTAGTTTGTTAGTTCCTGCTCCTAGGAGCTAATCAGCTCCTAGAGCCCTACCCGCGCGTCCCCTAGGGTTATATAGCCTAGGTCCTAGGAATAATATTCTAGGTTCCTACTCCCCTATCACTAGATCCTAGGAGTTAGTATTATTCTAGTCTCTATACTAAGTCTATTCTTAACTCTTAAGGATTTTATCCTCTATCCCTAGGAATTCGTTAGCTAACTCTTATTCCTGTTATATCCTAATTTCTTTCTTTATTAGATCTAATTTATCTAGGACTTTAGTATTCTTATAGAGTATCTTCTATAAGCGTTACTCTAATTCTTATAATATAGATTTAGGTATTTCATTTTCGCTCTTAATTCTTTAGAGCTTTCCTATAAGTTTGTCTTATTACTATATCGTTTCTTTATTAGCTCTTTTAAATAACTCTTTACTTAGTTCTTTAGCTTAGTTAGTTTCTTTTTCCTCTATGGCTAGCCTCTAGTTTTACTCTTCCTTTCCTTATGATTAGTTAGTAGCGTAGAGTCGCTATGGTTCGTTATAGCCCTCTCGCTCTTAAGTGGCTTTAATTTATTATACGGGCTAGTCGCTATAGCTCCTATAATCCTTAATTTGGTATCCTAGCTTTCTATACTTAAAGCATAGGTTATTGTTCTTATATCTCTTTTATTCTTCGTCTAGTAGTCTTACTATATTAAGATCTATTAGTCATGGGCCGTAGTTATCTTATCTTAGGGCTCTATAGCCTCGGTCTTATAGTTAAAAGCGGTTTTCTTAACCTAGGTTCCTTCTCTAATATTCGACCTCCTTCTTTTCCTATTATTGGTTAAAGTATTAGTTATTAAATCGCGTTACTATATCGATTAGTTCTATTATTATAGTTAGTCGGTCGATACGCGCGAGTTCGTCTTTTACGTAGGATTTTAGTCCCTCTATATATCGTGGAATAAGGGCGTAGTCGGCCTATCCTAATATTACTATAGCTTATATAAACTACGTAGTATAGGCGGTAGTAGAAGTGGTTTAGCGGAGTACTACTAGCTTCCGTTTAGCGTTAATAGTTATATTAATTTCTCTAAATATCTTAGTTATATAAGCTATAAAGTTACTATAGCTAGCGAAGATATCCGTTATAGCCGTGCTCTATTCGTTACGTGTTTTCTTATAGTATTCGCGGATATAGACTTTAAACTAGTCCTATACTTATCCTTAAAGGTAGGTTAATATAAAGATGACCTTACTTTCTTCGTTGGTTAGTCGTTACTGATTTATATATAGGTACATTCTTATCTATATAAGGAATCCTCTAAGTTTAGATTAGGTTTTATTGAAAGTCTCTACTTTCGGGAGTTTAATAATATATATAGCCGTGGCGGGAGCTAATACTCTGATCTAGGTATTAAGCTACGTGATATGGTCCTATATATCAGGGATCCGATTCACGTCTTATGTTATAGCGTTAAGCTAGGTAGTGAGCCCTATAATATAGGCTCTTAGTTATCTAACTAACTCGGTCTAGTTATCGTCTTTATTGTCGCTCTCTAGCGGCGGTTGTGTAGTTTAGGTCTATGGGGGAACTATGGGTCGCTGCGCTGGTGCTATAACTGCGGTTACTATTTCACGAGTTATTTTCGCAAAGATAGGGTGTTTAATATATTACGCGGTGCTAACTAGTCATAGTAAGTATCGTTCGTAGTAGTCGTATATATACGTTAAGGCTCGTCCTTAAGTCTTAGTCGTAATTGTACCGTTACCTATAGGCCTTACACGGACTTGGATCTATAGAATAGACTCTTATTAGGTAGTGCTAGATAGTGCGCCTAGTTAAGCTATACTTAGGATCTATATTAAGTGATAAGAGACTAAGTATACCTCTCCTAGTAGGGTGGTTATCTTAAGTACGAAATAAGTAGTGAAGCTAGAACTATAGGTTCTAAGTAATAATGTATGATTAAACACGAAGAACTAAATATATATATAGTAATAACCGTCCTTATATAGTTAGTCCTCCTATTATCTTATCCTCGTGTCGGGATAGGTCCATTCCTACTATCAGGTCAGGTCCGTTCCGTTCGAACGGATAGGATCCTATATGCTTAGTCACTAAGGGCTAATCCTTACGTGACTCTTCCGTGAAGGCCATATTGTTTTGGCGTAGAATCGCGTATTGTGCTTAGGCGGCTAGTTTCGGCCTACCGCTAACCGTCCCGTAGTATAATAGAGTATTTACTAGCACAGTAAGTGTGAGGCCGTAAATAGCGCGGGCGGTAAGCGCAGCTGATTACTTCCTAGGATCTACTGGTCCTTAGTGTCCTAGAGTAATACGTGCCAAGTGGGTCCGTAATACTTTAAAAGAGAAGATCTTATTTTACTCTTAACTAAGAATCTAAGACTAAAGGTTCTAGTAAAAAAGCTTATATCTAAATATATTAGCCTATTTAGAATTCTAAATCTAATTAGCTAGTAAGTATATTAAATTACTTTATCTAAAAAATATAATAAAATTTATAATATTTTCTATATCTTACTACTTAAACCTTAGATAAATTAGAAGTAAGAGTAGAGTAATTATATACTATTTCTATCTCTAGATAATAAGGATAAATAGGAAATAGAAGAAGTAAAGGAAAAGAAGAAAATTAAAGATAAAGATTACTTTTATTAAAATAGAAAGATTAGTCTTCTAAATATTATTAATAGATACTAAAATTAAGTATTAACGTACTAGCTCTAATTAATAAATTCAAAAAATTAAGAAAATAATAATAAATTACTTCTACTTTAATTTTATCTTACTTCTAGCTTATTTCTATCTTATTTCTACCTTAAATCTATATTAATTCTAAAAGAAATAACTCTTAAATCTCTATCTATTATATTTCTATAAGATTATAAAGAGTATAATTTCCTAGCTTATTAATATTACCTTTACCCTAAACTTTATAAATTATATATTTAATCTCCTCTAAAAGCGCGTACTTTATTATTAGCTAGTTATTATACTCTATATTACTTTCCTAAAGTTAAAGTAAGCGTTAAAAACGAATATCTTATATATTATATCTTAGTAATATTAGATAATATAAGATAGTATCCTATTTACGCTAAGTAAGAAACTACTAATAATTAGTATAAGAATTCTAATAAAATATTAGCGAATTAACCCTAAAATAGTATCTAAATAATATTTACTAGAGCTACTTACTTCTTCTCTATTAAATTATACTTAGTTTAATAAGCTATTAAAGCGTTCTTAAAACTCTAATCTAGATTATAAATTATATACTTTAATCTTAATTAAAATATATCTTTAGTCTAGTCTTCGCTTAATAAACTCTTAGAGCTTATAGGATACTAGAATATAGTAGCTTAATCTAATATAATATTAAAATTAGTAGTATTCTCTACTATTCTAGTATCTATAGGTTTATATATCTTCTTAGGCTATATATAATTATTATATAGTAATATAGTTATACTATAATATAAGTATAATATTATAATTAGATCCTTAGGATCTATAAAAGCTTTATCTCTATTAGTAATCTCTTACTTTATTTTATATAAGGTCTACTTAAGTAACTATTCGCGAAAATATTATATATACTAAAGTCACTTAGTAATAATTAGTCTAGACTAATAAATTACTAGAACTATAATATTAAATTAATACTAAAATAAGATAAAAGTAAGAGAAAGATAAAGGAGAACTAAGGAATAACTAAAAATTTCCTAGTCTTTTTATCTCTATCTCTAATAAAGAAAAATTCTACTATAGAAGCGGTAAGTATTTCTTTAATATATTTCTATAGAATTTCTATATAATTCTATAAGATTTCTTTATTTATAGAATTAAGATTAATTCTATAGAGTAAGAGGGAATAGTTATTATATAAGAAAATAGGAAACCTATTTTCTAAAGTAAAATAATCTCTAGGCTTTAATATACTAAAATACCCTTAGGACTATTACCTAAGTAAGTAGATCTCTAGACTTATATCTAAGTATATATCTAAGTATAAGTATACTAGGGATAGTCCTTAAGATAAGATATATAAGCCTTAATAAGCTAGGAACTACCCCTAGGATTAGGTACGTATCTAGGTATATATCTAGGTATAAACTATATTCTATATCTTTTCTAGAAAGATACTAAATCTATTATATTTCTATATATAATCTATAAGGATCTAGAATATACTATAAATATCTATAAATCTTATATATAAGCTCTATATAACTCGCTCTTATATAAGATAAGTATATTATAATTATTATACTATAATCTAGATCTTATATCTATAGAATACTTAAGGAAAAAGAATAATCTATATTCTTCCTTCCCTAAGAATTAGTTTTATTATTAATATATACTATATTAATCTATAGTATCGAAATCAACTTTATTTTAGTATTATTTTATATTTATTTTACTTACCTCTTACTTCTGCTTTACTATCTCTTTACCTAGCCTTTTACCTCCTTATATAAAGCCTCTTAGGATAATCCTAATAATAAGCTTACTTTTATTATAGATTTATAAATAGCCCTCTAACCTAAGGTAGATTAGCTAATAGATAAGATTATCTAATATCTCTTAAAAGATTTATATCTCTATAGTAATCCCTAGGTCTTAGCTTATAATACTATAGGTCTTATAAGACGAAATCCTTATCTCTTCTAGAGGGAGTATAAGTAGGAATATCTAGTACTTATAGCACTAGCCTAGAATATTCTCTCTATTCCTATAAGCGGTACTAGTATTAAATAGCTCTTTAATTATACCTATAATATCTACTACTATCGCCTAGATAAGCTTAAACCTAACCTAATTAAAGTGCTTATACTCTATTTCTTTATCTCTAAGTTTAATCTTTAGTAAAGTGAGCTTAATCTAATTAAGGAGTATACTTTAGAGGGAGAGGCTACTATCCTAAATAAGTCTTAGTAGCCTTCTCTATTGCTAAATAATATTAACCCTATTAGTAAAGATAAGGAGGAAGAGGGTAGAAACTAAACTAAGGAGCTACTAGATAAACTAGAGAGTGATTTAGAGAATAAAGTATATCTTATATAGACTATAATATAGAGTAAGAGATTATATTAGGCTATTAAGTATTAAGATAGTAAGGATAGCGGCCTTCCTCTTTCTAAAATATCAACTAAGAAGGCTATATAGGGGCGATCGGGGAGGATTTAGAAGAGGCTAAAGATACCCGATGGCTTTAAGATAGAAAAAGATCTAATATAAATAGTCAAAATCATATAAACTAGCTAAATTCAGAGCCCTGTAGGGATACCTTTATATTAATATCAAAGAGTATATACGCTACTAAATATTAAATAATAAAACTATATCCAAAATCCTTATTCGATCATACTATACTATATAGATACACAAAAAATACCAGAAAAACTGCATAATCTATGCAGGCTCCACGAGATTACGAGTCTTAGCCTATTTATAATGTTTATTATCCGACGGATATCTTACGATATCCGCCGAGGCCAAAAAAATTATCGTATTATATCCGCTGCGGATAATCGATAATAAAAAGCTATCGTTATCGGTAGTTAGATACGATCGATCGATAAATATCGTACGATAATGCGGATAGTGACGCAGCCTACGCATAATAATAGGCTGATAGCTTCTACTTATCTTAGGGCACTCCTAAAATATGGTCTGTTATAATTCGATCTAGCTGATTAGGTTCTTATCTACTAGATTCCTTCGATTCGATCGGCTCTTCTATGTGATGGAGAATAACACATCCGAAAAGCTTCTAAAGTAGCTGTTCATTACAGTATGCAATATTCGATATAGTGGTGCGGTAGTGCTAACATAGTATATGAGCCCGCTTACTGAAATATCAAATCTTTATATTCGATAAATGGGGCATGAAGACATCTGCGCTAGATTGGCTAACACAGAAAGATATAAAGCTAGGTAGAAATTCTTTTAGCTCTGGGTTCGTCTTATAAGACTATACTACGAAGGTTCCAACGCCTGTTTGAACTCGGCATATTAGTGACCGATAAAAGCGCATCATCTGGACAAAGTCCGCCACCAGAAAGCCGACTTAATGCATCTAGAAACGCATTTTTATATAACAAAGAAAGCAACGCCCCTGCGATTTCGCTATAACTTCTAATTCATAACGTATCTTCTTAAACAATACTTGCTTGTATTATGTATCTGATTATCCGAACGAATCTAGAGTTTCCATGCATTCTTTATCGTATTAGTGCAGGATTCAGCGTAGAGTGGTTATTCTCATAGTTAGATTGTTAGTCTAAGAATAAGTAAGTAATTTTCGAATCCTTTTATATCTACCAATTCTAGTGACGAACCTATTAATTACAGTTACCAAATCCTCTCTAGATTGAGAGTAGTGGCCGGCTGCACACCCCTCATAGAGCACACGATTATAAGGGCCTCTGCCATCACGGGAAAATAGAGGTCTTTCCACCTTAAACCTATACCATCCTTTAATCTAGTAGACGACCTTCTCGGCATATAAGTGATCTAATATTAGACAACTAAGACGCCTATAAGTCTTACACCGTTAATGATATACCCTCGCATTATACTTTCGCTCTAAATATAAATAAATAGTGACGGCAATTATATTACTTAACTATCCACTAGATCTATACGCGCTGTTCTGGCATACAAATCGCCCTATAATATTTATATCATATTTTTCGGTGCACTTAGCGTCATCGTCATAACCGTTAAACTTAAGGTTAAGTCCTATAGTGGCTAATAGGGATAACACTACATTGTGAAGATCCTTATATAAAGAGTATTTTACGGTAGAGTTTTTCCGTCTAGTCGACACTATTCTTGGAGAATAACGGCTATTAGGAATTTAAGAAAAATGCCTACACGATAAGATTTAGGTATTAATAAATTACCTGAGCTAATGCAATATAGAGAAGATAAATCATGAGAGTAAAGGAGGAGATTGTGTTATTTAAGATAATATATAAACTATACCCGGACGTTCTAAAGATCAGCAGGTTTATAATTACGTCGATTGAACGAGAAAGTAAGTATCCGTATGCCCTAACTGATCTTATTTGACAAAAATAGCAAATAAATATGTAGAAAAGCCTGGTGGTGGATTTTATTAAGACTAAAGGATTCTTCGTGAAGAGTGAGGCGAGGATAGTTGTTGGGAGGCACTCTGTGAAGGAGAGTATAAACGCGTGGTATCCGCGGACTATGTAGTTTATCTTCCGTTTTTCTAACGCGTGTGAACTATAAATTATCAGAACTGATCGTTATTTAGTATATAGATCATCTAACTAACGAGCGATGAGTTTATTATTGTAATACTATTTTCTTATATAGCCTATTTAGAAGGAACGGTCGTCCTAGACTCTCTAGACTATTAGCCCGTAGCTCGTGATGGGTTCTATAGGATATCTATAATATTATTTAAACGTCTTTCTAGGCGTGGAAGTATAGTAGTGATTACTAGTGGTGTCTTTAAACTTATTCCTTACTCGCCTTATTCTTCCTTATAGAATATATTAGTATGCTAAAAAGGGTTGAGCTTAAGACGATAACTTATATAGTAATGGCACTTATATGGATTAGTTAGAATCGTTGTCTTAAAGTCGTCTATCTAGCCTCTGAATTCTGATATATTATTGACGCTAAACCAGTATATTAACTAGTCGCGTATACTCTACCGACTTTTACGTAGATACGCGGAGTATTACTAAATGAGTCTTATAAGATCGTCGTATCTCTTAGTATACGCTAAAAGAAGTCAGCTTAGCTTCCGAAAGTTTTCCTTATCTAAGCTGGTAAGCCCTTCTAGAGCTTAAATTGCTTCTTAGAGAGCTTCTAAACCGCCGACTAAACCTTAAAGAGTATCATCGAGACTATAGTAAGTGAGCACGGCTTATGCGGCGAAAGTAACAAGAGAAATAATCGAGATTAGGTCGACTATAACGAGTGTTTGAAGAGTAGACGGTTCTATGTTCTAGTAGAAGTATTATAAGGTAAGATATAGTCCCTTCTTATACGGCTAGGTGGTGCTGCACTGGCTTAGCTCCTCTTTACCGCTAAAATGAAATAGCTTAAGTAGCCTCTCCTGCAATCTAGTATTTCTGTTAATTAAATACTATCTATAGCCTTAAGCGGTTAATTGAAGTAGATCGGGGATTAGTCCGGGCGCTTAGTGAGAATAGGTACGTTCGGTGTAGAGTGGTTGGCGCTTAGGGAGATTAGGGGGCCTAGATGGGGAATCGTTTATGAAGTGCGAGCTAATCATCTCTATATAACGTACTAGCTACTCACCGCTATACTAAGTATATTATAATAGTAGGGAATATAGATACTAGGTGTCTAAACCTACTTAGGCATAGCATTAAGGTCTTTCGACCGATTTCTTGGCGTATGGCTTATATAAGAGTCGGCTATAATTATGTTAAGAATGATAGTAAATGTGGGTTAAGTTAAGCGCCTGGGAGCGTATCATAGGGTTCCAGGAAGCCTTTAAGTTCCTAGCTATTCTGTGATGGTCTTATATATACGTAGATGAGGATAGTGTCTTATAGATAAATAATCAATAATAAGAAAAGCTATTATCGACTCTAGATATAAGACGTAGCGCGAGGAAGCAAAAAAAAGTAGCTTCCTCGCGTTTAGAGGAACGGAGATACGCCATATAGGTCCCGTATACAATATCATTTACCCTCCACTTATCGTGTACGTATACCCCTATAAGGGAGCGACTAAGGTTAATCTAAAGAAAGAGAGTCTGCTCCGATTCTCAAAATCCAACGGTGACATCAACGCCACTACTACTCTACACGCTCTTAAAGCCAGCCTTTCCAATATAATCACCATACTCATAAGCGTTCTCCAGACTTCTAGTGTTGCCACTAGAAGTAATTAGAATACCAAACTTAACCTCCGTCTTCGGGAGTGACCCATAAGTATACAAAGCCGCCGAGTTCTAAGGATAGTATTCAACAAAGCCTACCTAGGACTTCTCGATACCCTCTAATCCCGACGGCAGGGTATAGGAGCCAATATACGTCTACTTCCCAGTAATAGAATCAACCAGAGTTCTAGTCCACGAGGTCCCTCCAGTGTTCTTAATTTACAGCAAGTATCCGTCCGCGTAGGTGCTATCGACGTCTACGGAGCAGCTAACACCCGCACCGCCGTCGGCACCATCACTATAGTTATCATCGCTAGAGGTAGTTCCTTTAATAAAGCTAGAGAAAACAGCGTGGACTACAGATAAAGATCCCAAGTCTTCGCGGGGCTAGAGACCAGTATATCCCACGTCGTCTTAGCCGACGAAGTTAAATTATTAGGCGAAATAGAAGCCAGAGACATAGGGTGCGTTAGGCATAGAAATAGGGAAGGTAATATCTTTAAGGCCAGCTAAGGGCACGTTAGAGACGCTCCAGGAAATACCGACCAAAGCCTCGGTGGCTTAAAAGATAGAGGAGAGGAGGGCGGCGCGAAGGATAGGCGTTATGGACTTCATTGCGGTAGCTTAATATTAGAGCTTAGGAATAAATAGATATGGTTAAGTCGTTTCTTCAAGAAAGTATTACCATTTATAGTTTTTCGGGAGTTAATTACTTAATCACACTAAAACGCCGCGGCGTTTTAGTATATATAGAGATCTGTAAACCTAATTTACGTTCGCCAGGGTTACATTATATATCGGATTAACAGATACTAGTATATACTAGTATTAAGGTGTCGCATTAAGATATATTATTATATTCTATCTAGGTCTTTGCTATTAAAGCATTATCAGATCTTAAGAGTCGTTCCTAGCGTATTATATCGATAAAAGAGGGTCGTAAATTTACTAGTATACCCGAGGAATATTCAGTATCCCATATGCCTGATTTCAACCATGATTATAAGGCTCTCAACGACCTTACTAAGCGCATCCCCTAGTTATTTATTCTACACTTTCTAATAGGGATACTATCATTTTGATATTCCTCGTAAAATAACCGTCAGTAAATTAAAGTTTAGCTTAGTAATATCGGTTATCCAATAGGAGGGTGGAGCTATGACCGGTCGATTCACCGCTATAACTACTTAGCAACCTTTACTCCCTCGCATTTCGCTGAATAAATTTTTGTTTTTCTACTCCTTATTTTTTTTTTCGTCCCACAGAAAAACAAAGTTTCTCTTAGCGCCGTGTCAAGCCTTTTCTCTTGACTATCAGGGCGTGAAAATGACGGTAAATAACGGTAATTTTGACATTTAAAAACCGTGTCTACACAGGCTATATTCATATAACCTAGTATGCTGAGAAGACCAATAAGGTTAAGCAGAATCAATATGATATAGATTAAAATAATTAATTGATTAATTATCCTCAGGAGACTGCTATTAAGAGTAGTCCCCTTACCCTTATGGGTAGGCTTGGCGGTTCGTATGGGACTGTCAGTCCGTACGACCGATACTCGACGGTTGCTATGCTCAAGTCCATAGGTAAGCAGAATTACATAACTACAAGAACATAGGAAATGTAATCATTAATATGACCGCTGATTAGCGATAAAGTATCCCTCCATGGGCTAACAACATCACACTTGATTCGGGTAAGATACATACTGCCGTGATAAAATTAGAATAGCTTTGGTAATCTGGCAATTCCGCTACTATGCCTCGGATTATTCAAAAGAAAGATTTAGTCGTCTCGGTGCCCTCAAAATAGAGCTTAATGATTAATTCTTTTAAATAAGCAAAATCGTGAATTATAACGGGAGGATACTCGTTTATTATAACTCACATATGCGATGATTTCGGCATCTTCCATTGAGATCCTGATCAAATTATTGACAGACTCAGGGTCTCCAAGCAGGTTATCGATCCAGCGATCAACTACACTCACATCCCAATAACCAAAGGACGTTACCAAGTATGGATAATCATCGATAATGGCCCGCAGTTTTCGTTCTATCGCATTTTCCGACCAGTCAAATCCCCGTCGTAAAAGTAAGCCACGGAGCGACCGCATAGTGACTTACCGAGAGCAAAAATACACTACAATGGTCTTTTCTACGTCCGACCACACTATTCTATTATATATTACATAATCACTAGTTCTGGTAAACCTATACTATAGTGGTTAACTATACTTAACTCTAATGCCTTTCTCTATATCCTGATTAGTCTATTTTACGTATACCCATTATCCGTAGTATATGTCTATTAGTCTATAGACCTTTAAAGTCCTTAAGTTATAACTATAGCGAGTTTATCTTTATAGAGAGTGATTAAGTAGGTATTAATTAACTAATTAATAATATAAAGATAATAAGAAAGATAAGGCTTTATTAAATACTTAGCCTATATAGACCTTTAAATAATTAACCTACTAGTAGTCTTAATAGAAGATAAGATATACTAGGAGAAGATTAGAATATATATTTAAAAGTAAATACCGATATATTTAGTATAATAAACTTATTATTTAGAAAGCTAAAGCTAATTCTATTATATTTCTAAAGTTATAGGAAAAGATCTTATATTTACGCTTATATACTTATAACTTTATAATATAGGCCTAGCCTTATTTTTAGGGGCTTCTTATATCTACCTAGACGCTCTATTACTTAAATATATTAATCTCTAAATTCTAAACCCTTCTTAGATTAATAATCTTAATTCTACGCTATAGTCCTTTATTATATATATTTTATTTTTCTACTTCTTTTTCTTTTAATTTCTTATTACTCTCCTTTTTAGAACTACTATTATAGGCTTAATTAGGAAATTATTTATATATAATATTACTTATTAGTTCTAGGTCTATAAGACCTATTAATATATAATAGACGCGAAAACTATTATTATATATTTAGCTATAAAGTACTAGTAGTATCCTTCTACTTATACTAGAGCGTAGTAGGTGGCGATATATACTAAAGCCTTAAAGATTAAAATATAGAATCTAGATACTAAGTCTTTTATCCTACTATTATTAAGCTCCTAATTAATCCCTAGGATTATAGTTTATTATAGTTACTACTATCTAGCTATAAACTACTAATATATAGCTTATATAGTTAAGACTATAGGTAACTATTATAAAATAGCTTACTAGACCCCTAAAAATAATACTTTAGCTACTTACTTAGGAAGGCTAAGAGCCTATTAGATAAAAGATCTATTAATAATCCTATATCCTATATATTACTAGTGATTAGCTCTATATAGGACCTATAGTTTCTATTTTATAATTATACTAGATCTAGAGGAGTTACTAAATATATAGATATTAATACCTAAAAGCGATAAGGCTATATTTATCTAAGCTTAGGTTTAGTTTGCGCTTTTTTACTCTAGCGAGATTACTAATATAGAGGATAGTATTACGCTAACTAAAAATAATAATATAAAGACTTCCTTATAGCTTAAGCTTACCTAATAGCCTAAGTATATCTAAGAGTATATATTCTTTAATATTATTAAGCTCGCTTCCTTACTAGACCCTATAGTAGAGCTAATCCTTATTACTATAGAGTATAATATAAGAAGGCTTATTAACTAAGTATTCTAGTTAATCTTATCCTATTATATTAATAAGTTTAATTAAGTATATATTAATAGTTTTATTTAGAGGCCTAATATCTAGGAGCGCCTAATCTAGATTAAGCTCTATCCTAGGACCTACTATATCTATTACTAGATCTAGGTCTATCTTCTAAGTTTTATATATTATATTAATTAGCTTAATTAATAGATCTAGCTTCGCTACTAATTTATAATAATATAATTAAGCGCTATTAATAATATTTAATCCTTTTACTAGAGACTTCTCTAGGAAGAAGAATATACTTTAAAATAAAATACTATAATTAACTCTACTATATTATATTCCTATAATAAGACTTAAACTCTAGCTAGTTAGGTAATAGAAGATCTAAACTAAGCCTATCTTAATCTCTTAATTATACTTCTTAATTATAAAATCTATAGTAATCTATTTAAGAGTCTATTAGTTAGATATATAGCGGCTCTAAGGATTAATAATAAGAGCTAAACCTACTATAAGCCTACTAGCTATATAATCTATCTTTCTACCTTAGTTAAAATCTTATAGATACTAGTTATATAATATATAGTAGATCTTACTAATAGCTATTAGGTAAAATACCCTAGTAATACGCTTAAGGAAATATAAGTACGCTTCCTAATATATAATATTTAATATCTATTTAGCTAGATTACTTAACTCTATATCTATAGTAAAAAAATCTAAAATATATCTATTAGTCTTAGATTTCTAATTTAGAGTAATAATTACTAAGTACTCTATTATTAGGATCTCTAACCCTAGAGTAGTAGGAAGTATAGCGCTACTCTTTATATAAGTTTATAGTAAAAAGAGTAATAAAGAATAGAGTTATAGATCTAGCGATTTGAGTTAAATAGGTATTATCTCTCTTAGTTATATAAGCTAGTCTTAGGGTACTAACTCTTCTCTCTTAGCTTTAAATATCGCGGCCGTCCTATACTAACACTCTCTTAATTACTACTTAGGGTATAAAACTCTAGTAAAACTACTAGATAAATTATATTAGCCACCTATTTAGCCCTTTTATTACTTAGATCCTAGGAATATAGAGAGGTAGTTATATAAGTTATAAGTAGAAGGATTAGACTAATAATTACTCTTATATAATAAAAAAGAAGTAGAAATAGATACTAGCGGACTATACTATATAACTGTCTATTTCTTATCTTATAATCTTAGTTGATAAGTTAGATAACGCTAAGAAGGACGAGATTAATACTAGTACTAATAATAAGGATATTCCTCTACCTATACTACTATTAAAGCCTCTATACTACGGGCTAAAAGGGCCCCTATCCCTCCCTCCTAGAGATACTATCCCGCCTCTTAGCGCTAGCCCTCTAATTAAAGCTTAATCTCTAGTCCTAGCTTATATAAGCGATTCTCTATATCTTTAGCGTCTAGCGTTTTTAATTTTAGGATAGAGAAACTTAAAATCTCGCTTAATAGGTTAATAGTAGTGAGGCTAAAAAAATATATAAATTTAACCTAAATAATAAAAAAAATTAGATACTAGATCTCTCTTAATTATAAGATAGACTTTAGATTAGCTCTTATTATATAAGATAGGAGATCCTATAAGTTATAGATATTTTTAGTTAGTTATATAAGTAAAGAAGTTATCTATCTATAATATATTTTAGAGATATATAGTCAACTCTCACCTATTGCACACCCGGTCTTTACACACTCCCGCTTTAGCACACCCCTTCGCTTGGATAGACCCACTTTTTTGGGTTTTCCCATACAAAACTCCCGCTTTTGCACACTTACCTTTACACATACCTTTTCCTCCCATCTTTGCTGAGTCATCCGCTTAGTCAGCGATATCAACCAATCAGAATGCCTGAAATCTCTGATCTGCCTCCGTTGCCATGTGTCCGACCGGCCACCCGAGTACCTGCTATACCACCACCATCAAAACGTGCTCGATTAGGCATATTAGATGCACATAAACAAGCTCTTCGAGTCTTTTGGTCTAATTCTAATCCAAAACCGACCCAATCTGCTTGTGTGGATTGGTTTCAGTCCCAATTTAACCATAAGATTAATCGTACTTCGGTCTTAAGAATTCTTTCGTCCCAATATAATTACCTTGATTTAAGGCCCTCAGAGACCTCGGAGACCTATATATCCTCGTCTTTCTGGCCTATTCTAGACCAGAAGCTATTTAATTAGGTTAAAGGGCATATAGATAATGGATATCTAATCTCTGGCTCTTTAATCCAAACAAAAGCAAACGAGCTTTGGTCCCAAATCCCTGAATATTAATAATAACAAAGACCCGCTTTTTCTAAGGGTTAGCTTACTCGATTCAAAAAACGGTATAATCTTCGATATTATACGTTCCACGGAGAAGCTGCTTCTATCCCATCTTCTATATCTAATCAGATTGAAGGAATTCGTACGATATACGACTAATATAAGCCATCTGAGATCTATAATATAGATAAAACGGGCCTCTTTTGGCGATAGATGCCAAATAGGGGTCTTTTATATAAACAAATAGCCGGAAAGAAGAAAGATAAGACTAGAATATCTCTTATTATCACAACAAACGTAGATGGATTAGACCGAATGCCTTTATGGTTGATTAGAAAAGCAAAAACACCTTATGCACTCCGGGGAGTTAATTTCCTAGCTATTGGCTATGTCTAGCGTCATAATAAGAAGGCGTGGATGCGTTAAGATATTATAGAAGAATGGTTACGTGCCTTTTATAGGCGTATTCCTATATATAAGAAGGCAATATTATTATTAGATAATGCCTCTCCGCATATCGCTAGTCTTAAAAGCACCCCACCACCTGCCCATATTAGGGTTGTTTTTTTCCCAGCAAACGCGACGTCTATTTATCAACCTCTAGATCAGGGGATTATTCAAAATTTGAAGCACTATTATAAGAAAAAATGGTTACGTTGGATGGTTACTATCCTCGATCGAGGACTCAATCCCCATCTTCGGATGAATATTAGATATACTCTATTTTAGGTTACATAAGCTTAGAAAACGTCTATATTAGATCAGACGATTAAGAATTGCTTTATAAAAAGCACTCTAATTTGTACGACTAAAGATGAGACCGAAACTGGAGATGGGACCGAAGGAGATGGGACTGAAGGAGATGGGACTAAACCAGTATCTGAGCCAGGATTAAGTGCTGAGATTCAAGCTCTATATAATTAAGCAGCTGAGAAGCTTGGTCGTGATGATATCATACCAATTGATCAATTTTTGAACCCTAGCGAAGAAGATATAGCTGCTGGAGATGAGACCGAAGCTGGAGATCAGACCGATGGGCAAGATATATATATTGATATGGAGAGCTCGGAAGCAGAAGATATCGAGGAAAATGGGCCACCACCGGATATTCCATCGAATTCTGAGGTTATGGGCCATCTCCAGGATATATTAATATGGGTTGGAAGCAAGGAAAAGAGCACACCAGACCATATACGTCAGGTTGAGAGCTTAATCAGCGAGTTTAGCAGGATTCAGGTCGAGGAAAAGCGTCAGGTGACCTTGAAGGATATGGGATGGAAACCTAAATAGGAAATAGGGCTTAGGGCAAACTCTCACTTATTGCACCTCTCACCCATTACACATAATTTTCCATGGATAGTAGAGTGTGCAATAGGTGAGAGTTGACTATATATATATAATCTATCTATCTAGCTATCTTAATTAGTTTATAATTAGTACTTTTAAAGCGATTTTAGGTAGTAGCTTATAAGATTAAATTATTCTATCTTTCTTTAATTAAGCTTTTTAAATTATCTAGAATTAAAGTATTATAATTTTTCTATATTAATTTCTAAAATATATTTTCGTGATTAGTATATCTTATACCCCCCCTTTAGTAGAGGATCCTTAACTATTAGAATTCTTTAAATAGAATAGTTAGTTTAGCGTCTTAATTTATTAAAAATATAAATATATTATATAAATTAAGAATATTATAACCTATTTAATTAATATAAATTATTAGCTACCTTATCTAATTATAAAAGAGATCTAGTAGATAGTTTAGGATTAGGATTAGATTAATACTAAGGATCTTAAGGTTTAGAACTAGCTAATTATATTATATTAATCTATTAAGGAGTTACTAATCTTCTTAGATAGATTACTTTATTTAAAATATATAAGTACGCCCTATATCTACTATAGTCTTAAGATTATAAAGAACTACTAGTATATATAGTATTAGTAGTCCCTAAGTTCCTACTATAGTTAACCTAACTTATCTAAGGCCTAGTAGATCTAGGAATAGATAAAGATAAGTATAAAGACCGTCTTCTATTAGTGTATTTATCTATAATAAGTTAGGTCCTATTTTATTAAGCTCCGCTAAGAGGTGCCTAGTCTTACGCTAATATTTCTCTCTTTAGATACTTTTAATAAGATTATCTAGCTTATCTAAGCCTTTTAGATTAAATAGACCTATAATTAGGATACTATTATCTAAGCTAGGGATATTAATAAGGCTACTCTATAATTAAATTAGATAGGCTAGATATAATATCTCTAGGGGATTCCCTTTTAGCTATTAATATAGATAATAGAGTGACCTAATAAGTATTCTAATAGCCTAGATAGGGCGGTCTTTATGATCTAGGAGGCTATAGAGCGTCTTATAATTATTAGTTAGTAGATTATCTAGATTAGTAGTTTTTTAGTATAGATTAAGGCTATTTATATATAAAAGGCGGACTCTTCTTATATATCCTTATTAGCCTATATATATAATAGGGAGATTCTAGATTATATTAATCCTTAGTAGCGGATTCTAATATTCTTTATATATACCTAATAGTTATATAATTAGACTAGCCTATTATATAAGTTAATAAAAGAATAGTATCGTGCGTTTAATACTATATAGTATTATATATAGAATATTCGCTAAGACCTAATAGAGATTAATATAGAGCTATATAAGTTTTAGCTATTAGAGATTATAGTAATAGACTTTTATATTAGTCTTCTTTAGTAATAGATTTAATACTATAAGTATAGATATATCTTAATCTATATCTCTATAGTCTTAGCCTAGATATTATCTAGATAGGATATAATAAAAGATTATTTACCTAAGATTTCTAGGTTAATTAAGATTATCTAGTTTCTTATATTATATAAGGCAATCTATAAGGACCTAAATTCTTTAGCGATCTAATAAGGATTAGTAAAGGGATTAACTATAAAGTATTTCTATAATAATAATATAGAAATTATTAATCTTAAGAAGGATAAGAGCTATACTAGTAGTATTAGATAAGAGATAATCCTAATTACGCCTATAAGTTCCTCTCTAGATTAGATAAGGCCTTAGTTCTTTCCTAAGTAACTATAGACTATAATTAATAGGTTTATAATATAGGGGATAAATAGACTAGTATAGTAGATATTAGATCTCTATACTTATGGGATAAAGGTCTTCTTTAATATCCTATCTAAGGGGTATATTAGTTAGAAAGGGAAGGATAAGTTATTATATAAGTAGATATACTTTATAATAGGTAATTTCCGCGGGATAGTCTATAGTCTAGTAGATAGTTTATATAACTAGTTATATTAGTAGTTATTCTTTATCTTAGATAATATATAGGTCCCTAGTATTAATTTAATAGACTTATATAATAATATAATATAGTATATTACTAGTTAGAGTTTCTTAAAAGATTCTTATATCTAGTAGCTAGTAAATAGGGTAGAGTAGTTTATAGTATATATATAGTAGGATCTAGTCTTATATTAATAGTTTACTAATCTATCTAGATCTAGGTTCTAGATATATATAATTAACTAGTATTTTATTAAGGTTATATAATTCTATAAGCGATTAAGCGTTATAATCTATCTTATAGCTAGCTAGTCTAGTTATATACTAGAGTTATTAAGTCTCTAATACTAGAATAGTGAGTATATAATCTATAATCTATTTATTAAGGATAGTATAGTAATATTAGTAAGCTAGTATTATAAAGGGTTTTACGCTAATAATAATATAAAGGTAATTTATTAGTATTTATCTTAGGAGATTAGGGAGCTCTTTATATAATATCTATAGTTAGTTTTACTATTTATTAAGTTATTAAGGGTATACTAATAGTATACCTATAAGACGTCTCTTCTACCCTAATATACTAAATATCTCTAGGGCTTAGATACTAGTACTAATTAGAAGTAGACTTCTACCTAATTTAAACATGTCTTAGAGTCTATTATAGCTACTAGATTATATAGATAGTTTATAAATATCGCTATATATTAGGATATTATAATTATAATTAGCCGCTAATATCTTTATATATTAAGTTAGTTTATTAGTAATATTAAAGGTCCTAATAACTAGGTATTATCTAACCCTAATAATAAGGATTAGATAGATAAGAATAAATTCTATAGGTATATTACTAATTTATAAGTGATATATTTCTTATATATAGCTAGGATAATATATAGTTATATAATAATAGAGCCTAATACTAGTACTATATATAAGTAATAATAGTTCTATTAGTCTAGTTAGGATTAGTATTAATTTCTTAGATTCGCGTTTACTATCCGCGCTAAGGTACTTAGGAAGTAGTCTAATCTATAGAAGGACTATACTAATAAGAATTATATCTAGTGTTAATATTATCTCTCTATAGTATCTATATTAGACTAGTTCTAGTAAATAGTTAGATAATCTAAGATCTACTTTTATAGTATATAGAAAAAGATATTATAAGTAATCTAGTAAGGGATTAGTCTAATAGTAGTAGTTATATTTATTAGCGGCGGGAAGAGTCTCTTATTTATATTACTTATATAAGTAAGTAATAGATTAATAATAGTAGTAATATTATTAATTATATTTTAATATAAGATAGTTATCTAATATAAGTAATTAGGGATTTCTTATATAGTGTATAATAGCTAGCGCCCCTTAGATAAGATAATAATTATAATAGTAACGCCTAAGGCTATCTATAGCGCGGCCTTCTATATATTTTTAAACTAGTAGTAGGTCTTATAATAACTTAACTATATTATAATTAATAAGTACTATATATTATTAAATAACTATAAGGATTTTCGGTCCTATTTATAAGAACTTAGTATTCTAATATTAGTAAAAATATAGATAGTACTATTAATAGCTATCTTATCTCTATTATCTAAGACTATATTATTTTACTAGATATAATAGCTCCCTTATTAGATCGCGATATATTAATATTAGATAACTTAATCTAATCTTATATACTAGATCTATTAGCCTATAGTTAAAGTAGGATATAATTACCTATAGATATAGATCTAGATAGACTATATAATCTATTTTATCTAAGACCGCGTTTAATAGACTAGCTTAGGATAGGTAATTATCTATATAAGTCTTATAAAGTATATTAAGATAATAATAGACTAATTAGGGTATAATATATATTATAGTAAGTAGTTTAATTTAGATAGGATTCTAGATTAATTCTATTAGATAACTAGATCTATAATTATAGCTACTAGCGCACTTAGTATAGGTTTTAATATTTCTAATATTTATAGCGTGATCTATCTTAGGTAGCCTTAGACGATATTAGATTATATATAAGAGAGTAAGTATATAGATTATAATAGGCTCCCTAATAAGGTGGTTATTATCTAGCCTAAGAGGGATTAGATTAGATATTAGTATTATCTCTATTAGATAAAAGAATACTTAGATAAGAAGACGTCTTCAGTATAGTAATATATAGTAGATATAATTAGTTATTATTATTAATAGGTATTAGATAGATATTTAGATAGTTATAAATAATATAGTTATATAGTGGGTAAGTCCTAATATAATAGATATAACCCTAATTAGGAGACGGCTAAGGAAGTTATTAAAGATAGTTATATTTATTTATATTTATCGCCTATATCTAATACTAAAGTACTAGTAAGCCCTAGGATTATTTTTATATCTTATTAGATAAGTATTAATATCCCTTAAATAGTATATATCCTACTATCTATTCTAGTACCTATTACTACTACTATAACTATACCTAAGATACCTATATCTAAGATAGTATCTATTCCTATTAGTTATATAAGGATCCTAGACTCCCTACTATAGACTATAGATAATAAAGTAGTCTATAATTTAGAGAGTTTTATCTTATAAGCTCCGCGTAATAAGCCTAGTAGTTTATCTATTATTCCTTAGATAAGGATTCTATATTCTTTATTAGCTATACTAGCTTATAATATATTATCTAGTAATAGTATAGGTATAATATCCTAAGTAGTACTCCCTAGGTAGCTATTACGCTAGTATCTAATAGTATATAGTTCTCTATTTATACCTACGCCTCCTAATCGTATAATAGTACTAATAGCGGTATAGTATATAATCTGTAGTTAGGATATTTAATATATATAGTTCGCGCGTTAGCGGCTATAGGCGGGCTAGATCTATATCTAGAATAACTAATATTTTTAGGATAAGATCGTCTAATAGTATACGTAATATTAGATATATATATAGAATAGAATAGATAATTAATATAAATTATTTTAGTATTAGGCGGATTCGAATTAGACGGCTAAGATATAATAGGTCTAGGTCCGTAAAGAGATCTAGTATAAAGTATATAGTATATATTATTAGTGCGGTATACTATAGGCGATATACCCCCGCAGGGATCCTAGTAAGATCTAGGTAGATATAGCGGAGGCGTAGATATAGTATATTAGTATTAGATAATATTAGGGCCGATAATTACGATAATATTATATAGTTATAAGATATATCTAGTAATTCGGATAATATAGGATTAGTAGATAGTAGATATTAGGGTTAATAGTTAGGATTATAAGTAAGTAAAGAAGTATTTAGGGAGTATAGTAAAGGGTATTATATTATAGTAGGCTAGGATAGTATAGGAGTTTATTTAGTTATAATAGTAGTATTATAGGCATAAGGTTATAGAGTAATATATTATATAAGTAATTTTCGAATTCGTTTTAGGTATTATAATATCCTATTAGATAAGTTTTAATAGTTTTATTATTTTATATATTCTAGTTTATCTATTTTAATAGATAAGATTTTTTATAATTATAGTAGTAGATTATATATATATTCTATTAGACGATATTTAGTATATATTTAATTCACTACTAGCCACTAGGGATTAAAGGATATATTTAAGGGTAGATATATAGATTTATATAGCTAATAGCCGCTAGGGGTTAAAGGATATATTTAAGGGTAGAGATATAGATTTATATAGCCGATAGCTACTAGGGGTTAAAGGACGTATTTAAGGGTAGTAGTATAGATTTATATAGCCGATAGCCGCTAGGGGTTAAAGAACGTATTTAAGAGTAGTAGTATAGATTTATATAGCTAATAGCCGCTAGGGGTTAAAGAACGTATTTAAGGGTAAAGGGATATATTAAATTCGTTAATAGCCATCCGAGGTTAGAAGATATAAGATAGAAAAGATATATATAAGTTAGATAGGAGATAGATTCGCGGGCGATAGGATATATAAAAGATAATATAGTCGTCTAAGGGTATAGTAGATATAAGATAGAGTAGGCGTAGATAGAAAGGGTAGAATAGTCGTCTAAGAGAAGGATAAAGAGGAGATAGTATAGGGGTGCGTAGGTTAGGTAGAAATAGATATATATTAATAGGGGTATATAGATCAAGTAGGTATAGAGGAGATAGTATAATTATCTAGGAGGAGGGTAAAGGGGAGAGTAGAGGGTAGATATAAGGTAGAATCGTCGTCCGCAAGGAGGGTAGGAATATAATAGAATAAGGGTATATAGTTAGCTAAGAGGAGTAGAGAGGGGAGTTAGGATAGTAGGGCGTGGGTAGGGTAATAGGGGGTTAAGATAGGCGTGGATAGAGAGGATAGTAGGGAGTAGGAGTAAGAGTAAGGAGGATATATAGATAAGATAGATAGATAGTAGAATAGATATAAGGTAGAATAGTAGTTAGACGGGAGGGTAGGGGAGAGATAGTATAGGGATATATAGATAGTATAGTCGTCCAAGAAGAGCGGAGAGAGGGGGTAGAATAGGGGTAGGTAGGTAGGGTAGGAAGGAGGTACACTTAGTATTTTGAGAGAGATTGCGAAAACAAGAAGAGGGACACGTAAAGTATGTACCATTTACTCGTCCTAGCTATACTTGAAAGAATAAGAAAGAGTGACTTTAATAGAAAGACCAATCGCTGGCCTTCATACGATGGTCAGCTGAGGTCTTAGTGGGTCCTAAACGAGGCGTATGGTAGACACCTAGCTTAGGTGAGCATCTCACTAATGCCCTAGGCCTCGCAAGCAGCGAGTGACTCAAAGTTTATGAGACATCCCAATCCCTGCTCCTCAGACAATGCTTAGGCATTCCGTCTATGGTGGTCTTGACAGTTGCAGTCCACTTAGGACCAGATCTCTAGAAATTCCCGCGGGATTAAGCAGGGCCTAAGCAAACCTAGTTCCTAGTGCTTCCATAGCCTACATAACCTTCATAGAGAATGGATCATCCTTCAATCTCAGAGTCTTCGACTATCAATTTGGTATAGCGAACAGAGTTTTGAGTGTTAAATATAATACAGGTAGCATAGGGAAAGATCTTCCTGTGGGGGTCGCCGTCCAAAAAAAGAAAAAACGAAATAAGAAAGAAAGGAAAAACCGAGAGCCAGTAGCTGGTTGCCCTCAGCAAGTTATTGGGAATACGCCCGCATACTGACGGAAACGTTTACTCGCCAGTCTCTCTGTCCATATCCCAGTGAACATATTGCATGACACGCCATTTGAGAGTAGCACGGCGAATTCGCTTACCCCAGAAAAACAAGGGAACCCATAAAGCCAAGATGACGAAACTGAACGCTGCCATGGCACCAAATGCTCCTGCATAGCCGTCACGATTGACCCATGGGTTAGCGTAGAAGGACATGAGGAACGTTATGATGGCTAGAACGTTCGTCGGTCAGCATCAATGTTTCCAGAATCCTTAGGAAGAGAAGCGAATAACCCACATTTGAAGGCGATTTGGCTCACCACAACCTCCTCAGCAATCGGTCTGTAACAGTCGATTGTATAGACCACACTAATGCCGATCGCAGCACTACTTCCAAACGAGACTATAGCTCCAAAGTCAGCAAGCTCCCATCAAAATATACTGAACAAAAGTTCTTACACAAGAATACGCCTAAGACAGGCACCATATAATGCGCTTTGTAGTTGATCCCCAGGCCGTAGAGAAGAAGTGCTGCAGGATAGGTAATCATAGCGATGCTCACGGCGGGAAGACGCATCTCTGGTTCGCGAACTCCGCCATTCTTCGTGGTTGCGCGGTTGGCTACGCAATCCGAGAAATAACCACCAAAGGGTATGCCTAGGAAGTTACCCACAATGCCTGCAATCCAAACCACTCCCACTTGCCAGGTTGTAAATTGGTAAACCTCTGTGAAAGCCGTTGCGGCTGTGGTGCCCATGATGACGAAGATCCCAATTCCTATCCCGAAAGACACCGTGGACCAGAGGACTGGTGGTAAAAAGAGGACCAGCGCGGGCCGGATAATGATCTTCCAAATAGGTTCATGGGTGAGAGAAGACCGATTGAATGCCATCCGTTGAATGAATGTTTTCTTGTGCGCGGTGGGCACCTCGGCACGCTCCATTTCGGACGCGTTTGCGACCTTCTCATCTGTCTCTTCCTCTTCTCTTTCCACAGTCCTCTGATATACAGTCTCGGGCATGGTAAAGAAAATCAAAAGTGTCGTGGTGAGGACGAGACCAGCGCACAAGTAATGAAACGCTCTCCAACTGGTTGAGATTGACATGACTGCAGAGACCATCAACCCCAACGCGGCACCCGTCGAGAGCGCAGCCGAGTACATCCTAAATGCAGTTGTAAGTATTGGAGCGTTGCGAGAAGGAGGAGGATGGGGTTGCACATACGCTGTCATTTTACCCCTTTCATGAAGAAAAAAGATATCCGCAATAGTAATGGGAGCAACGCACTCCGTGCTTCCCGAAAACCATGAGGCTATAATTCTTGAAGCCAACAGACTCCCGTAAGTGGAAGCACGTGCCGACCAGATGCAGCAGAGGCCAAAAGCGAGAAATGAAGAAGTATATACCATGCGACGGCCATATTTGACAGCGAGTGGGACCCAAATAAGGTTGCTCATACCGGCAGCCAGAGAAGTTGTGGACATGAGCAAAGCCACCTTGCTCACTGCAGACAAGAATGCCGCAATCGACTTTGGGGCTAGTGTGGCGGGATTCTTGGGGTTAGGCGGATACACACCAAAGAGGTCGATGACTATTTCGACCAAAACAGATCCAGGACCAGCTGCAAAGAAGTTGACCCATGTCAACGCGAAGCAAGTAAGCACAGTGATGTAGATCTTGAAGGGGTTCGACCTGGAATAGAGAAGTTGGAGTTAATAATGTTCCAGGGCTTACAAGGGCATGTAAGGATGCGAGGGTATCTACCAGTTGAGAGGATCATTAGGGTCGGATGACGGCTGGGGCACGAGGAGTGTAGCACCAGTGCTTTCGTCTTGGAGTCGGACATGGCCGAGAGTCTCCGTATGACGGTGGCGATGAGTAAGGATGGCTGAGCCGTTAGGCTCATCTTCACGATCAGGCATATTGAACCCTTCACGACGTCTGAGTGATGGATGGATAGGTCGGAGAAGATCAGACAATGCTGATATGGGATGACCGTCTTCTTAGGATTGTTTTGTATCGTGGGGAAGTAAACCGTATGCAAGGCGGGGACCAATCGGCTTCAATCAGTCAGACACTAGAGAGATTCCGCGGAACGTTATGCTGCTTATATTGGCGATGACACTTGGCAGATGCTGGCCATGGTTATACATAATGGCCAGACAACTTTTAAGACATTTTGCACAGCAGTTGGGCCAATGACAGGGCTAAGCGCAGGCAACGAAATAGCTTCAACGCCTCAATAGAACACCTAAAGCCTATTTTGTAGGTCTGATGGCTCGCATGGAAGGAGCGAAGCTAGCGGAGCCATGTCCCGTAGATACTGCATAGGATGTTGGTCCGCTGCACCGGACGCAGGAGTAAGAACTTCAAATTCCACATATGAAAATCTTCTCGACCATCTCACTTTCGACATGTTCATGCGACAGGCAACGCATGCGTGATTGAGTTTGCCGGCGAGGAATTGAAGGGTTGTCATTGAGACTTGGATTTTGACTAAAGTTCGTTTGTCTCACACAACTGCGGGAAGCGTGTCCATATGTCCGTCGCATGGAAGAAAGTGAAGATGGTGTAGACTAATCGTCAAGTACTGGCGAACTGGTCATCCTTTGAAAAAAATCGATTACATGATAGACTTAGGGTTGAAGGCTTAATTGATGTCCTCGGACCGGTAACGAAGTGAGAGTCGCCCCCGGAAAGAACTTGGCTACGCGATCTGATCAGTTCGGTGGCGGCGACTCGATTGTTTGCTCGAGCTGAAACTACAAGAATTCCGCGGAACGACCGACTTCGGACCCAAATCCGCTTTCCGCGGCTTGACAGTCAGGACTCAGGAAGTCGGCAGAATAGTTACCGACCGCAACGCAGTCGCAATGGCCATGTATCATGCGCTGTTGAATATATAATGGGACTTTAGTTTGTGCATTTCTAGTCTCTCTCTCTCTCTACATACCCGTCTATATATCGAAATATCCAGAGACTGTGTTGAGTGCAATGGCGGTACTGGGTTCGGAAGTCATGCAGGCTGAACTCTATTCGCCAGTCGGCAAGAGCCAGCTTAAGAACCACTTCGGGCTCACATCACCATGGGAACACTACTACCAACCCTCCGACGCTGCTCCTCAGGGTCGATTCGAATGCGAGCTGGACGAGGTGGTCGTCTTTGGCGAAATCCCTACGGAGATCAGCGGAACCTGGTATCGGATGCTCATAGATCCTCATTTCTGCCCTCAGGTTGGAATTCCCTTCGTCGATGGGGATGGACATGTTTGTGCCTTCCGCATCCAGGATGGCAAGGTCACCATGAAAATTAAATATGTCCATACCGAGAGATGGCTTTTGGAGCGCAAGGCTGGTCGCCGCCTCTTTGGTCGGTATAGAAACCCTTACGACATTCACCCCTGCGTCCAGTTCGCCAATGATACCACTGGGAATACCAACATTGTCTACTGGGGCGGCAACCTCCTAGCTCTGGCTGAAAGGGGTTTGCCGTATGCTATGGACCCGGACACGCTGGAGACAAGAGGTGCGGATCCGTACGGTGGTCAGGTGGCGGCGAAGACCTTTACGGCCCACCCCAAAGTCGACCCACATAAGAATCAGCTAGTCACTTGGAGCTATTCCGCCAAGGGTCTCGGCACCCGCGATATTTGCACCTACGCGATTGATCCCAAAGGGCGAATCTCGGATGAACACTGGTTCAAGCAGGACAAGCCCGGGTGGCCACACGATGCCTGGATCACGGAGAACTGGATCATCCTTTCTAACATGCCATTCACTGCCAACAGCGAGGAGGTGATGAAAGCTGGGGGCGACTACTGGAGATTCATTCCCGACCAACCCTCGGAATTCCTTGTCACCCCACGCAAGGGAAACGCTCCAAATCATCCAGACTGGAAGGCTGGCGAGTTCCGAAAGTATACCGCCCCTCACGGTCTAGTTATTCACACCGGCAACGCATGGGAAGAAGAACATGGAATTTTAAAACTTGAAAGCCACTTCGTCAGCTTCAATGTTTTTGACTTCTTCAATCCAAAGGACTACAAGCGCCCGCAAGGGAAACCCAGTGGTGATTGGATACGCTGGACCTTGGATCTTTCCAAGCCCGATGGAACTGCCGTGCCACCACCTGAAACATTATTGTCGGGAATCTTTGATTTCCCCATTTTTGATGAGCGGAGGACTGGCCTCAAGTCCAAGTTTGTCTACTTGACTGGTATGATAGCCCCAGAACAAAGCGAACGCCCCCGCTTCAATGGAATCATCAAGTTGAACACGGAGACGGGCGAGAAGTCCGTATTCTACACAGCCGACGATGGTTGTGTCGGTGAGCCGGCATACATCCCTCGAGGGCCTGATTGTGATGAAGGTGATGGCTGGATTATCTTCTACCTGGAGAAGGATTCGTCAGCCAAGGGGGAGCTGCTCATCCTCGACTGTAAAGACTTTTCCAAGCCGGTCGCCATTGCGCAGTTGCCTTTCCACACGCGTAATCAAGTCCATGGAAATTGGGTCCCTAACCCGCATCCTGAGAGGCCTCTGCCGCTGTTAACGGGTCCTGTCAAAGATGTCCTGCCTAGCACTAAGTACTCACAGTTGAATAAGCTTCCGTAGAATCTGAGAATGTGATTTGCTTTTAGTCTTCATGAATGATTAATTTGAGATTTTGCGGAATCTTCAAGGTCCCTCCTTTGTTGAGAAATAGGTAGATAACCTCTAACGACCTATTAAATAAACTTATCTGCAAAACAGCATGTAAAGTCCCTAGAGGGAGCTAAATAAACTGAATACACCGTGTTACTGTGCCCTACTTTAGTGTGCAGACGCATCGGAAAGCGAAAGCAATTTCACTGACTGAACATGATACAATCGGTACGCAGGAAACAATTTCAAGGTCGTTCTTTCAAAGGAAAATGAAAGAAGTTGAGCCAAGTCAATACGTTGTTTGGATCCATGAAATAGCACTAGTCTTCAAGAGAAGATCTTAGCCTGTGGTATGTAGTTATCCGGTACAACATCATTGTCTCAATTCTAGTGTTGTAGGAGGGGGGTATAAAGCATAATGCACTGTGCACAAGGAATGACATTGCTCGGTATCAAAATTCTATAGCCAGGGGTCATCATATAGATCAGTGTCATCATTATGGAGCGCACCAAGGTCAAAGCTTCCGCTCACTGGATCAGCCGACCTGGAATACCGCGGATAAGCAAGACTTCCGCAACATATTTGGGTATAATTTAACTCTTTTCACGGTTTTGTCCCAGCGCCTCCGCATGCACGCTTCATGGCTGGTACCGCGGAATTATCGGAAGTAGCCTTTGCTAGATAGACTATCTAATTAGCATTTAGTCGTAAACAATCAGTTTCCTTCAGCTTTGCTGCGTGCTTTTCTCCAGATTTTTGCTGACTCGGAGAATTTTACAAAATGATTTCCCAACTTGTGTACCTGCCGTATAACGTGCCTGTGCTCATGGCCGCAGCAAGCGCTCTCCTGGTCTTGTATTATTTACTCGGGGCTCTTGGTCCTTTGCGGGATATCAAAGGCCCAACACTCGCTCGATACACTCGGCTATGGGAGTTGTACAAGAATTGGCAAGGGCAATTTGAACATGTCACAGTCGCTCTTCACAAACAATATGGTAGCTTTATTTACCCAACATGGAATGTCTTTACTAAATATTGAAAGGCCCTGTCGTCCGGTTAGCCCCAAACCGCTACAGCATTAGCGATCCGGCGGCAATTCGTGCTATATACGGCCCCGGCACAAAGTTCAGCAAATCCGATTATTATCTTCCATTTGGCGCGCCTGCTATGGACCACAAAGATGTCTTCTCTGAGACCAGTAATGCAAAACATGCTCTCGAAAGAAAAAAGATCTCCAATATGTACGCCATGAGCTCTTTGATTTCTTACGAGCCATTTGTGGACAAAGTCAACAGCGAATTTATGGCGAAGTTGGCCGACCATGCTCAGCACGGGCGTGCATTCGATTTGTTCACCTGGATGCAGTTTTACGCATTCGATGTGATTGGTGAGATCACCTTAGGGCGATCTTTTGGCCTAATCGAAGCGGGTTACGACAAGGATGAACTTCTACATGCTGTTCATGTCGGTTCAATAGGCTATGGTTCCATGGTGGGATTAGTCTCTGAGATTTATCCATGGTACCTTTGGTTACAGAACGTCTTCCCCATCAAAAGCCATTGGAAAGTTACGCAAGGAGTTATACGCAGGGAAATTGGTGCCAGAATGCAGAACGTCAGTTCCAGTGATCGCAAGGATTTCCTAGCAAAGTGTATCGAATTAAGCAAAGCTGGCAAGCTTGATCAGTTCACAATCAATAATGTGCTTGGTAACAACATTGGAGCTGGGTCTGACACGACTGGTATCAGCATGACTGCTATCATTTATTTCCTCATAAAGCATCCAGCTTGCTTGCAGAAGCTTCGTGATGAAATTGACGCGGCCACTCAGCAAGGAAACCTTTCTAACCCCGTTACTTTCCAAGAAGCACAAAAGCTTCCCTACTTGCAAGCTACAATTAAAGAAGCGTTGAGGTTACATGCGGCTGTTGGCCAGATTCTCAGCAGAGTTGTTCCTGAGGGGGGCGCGCAGATCGCTGGTCGACACTTCCCACAAGGTGTAAGTTACAAGTACCTCCTGATATTATGCTACATAGTCCACAAAACTGCGGCTAATCGTAAACTCGTCGACAGACCGTGCTGGGTGTGAATCCTTGGGTAATCCATAGCGATGAAAACATCTGGGGCAAAGATGTACACGAGTTTCGACCAGAACGTTGGCTGGTTGGCAAAGAGCAAGTTGCCTTCTTGGATCAACATTTCTTAGCAGTAAGTGTGCTCGTGTTCATATTATATCAAATTATCGTATCAACTAGAAACCATGCTGACCGAGTCTACAGTTTGGTGCCAGCGCAAGAATATGCATAGGCAAGAACATTTCACTCCTCGAAATGACGAAACTTTTACCGCAACTGGTGCGAAGATTTGATTTTGTCCCCTCGGGCGATAGTCAATGGACAACTAGTAGTGGGTGGTTTGTGAAGCAAAATATCCAAGTTAAAGTCATTGACAGGAAACATGAGACTAGTCAAACCGTCTCGTAGGTTTGAGATTCGCTGTGGCATGTTATGTAGAGAACTATGGAAACGAGGCTTTGCCATCTGTACAACTTGTGCTCAGGTGTCTTATAATGAATATCCGTGAGCAATCATAAATGTTATCCAAGCGCCTGGGCGATCCAATTCGTACTGCTCTGATTCTGGATTCGGTCGAGCGCGAGAACTCTCATATTGGCAACAACAAAAGTTACGTTCTGCCGTAATTCTGCAATTCCGGTTCCGCGGAAATCTGGCAAGTTTCCGATTCTCGTTAGATTGCAATGACGTTTACCTGCGTAGATTTAGCCAAAAAGGTATTGTTTTGGTTCGGACTTCTTGCAGCAATATACCCACATGATGTGGTAAGGCGAGCCATCTGCTGTTCCTAATAAACTACGGGATCTCTACCATAAAGTTTTAAAAGATAACAGGTTTCGACAACTGAATCCAGGTAGAGTATATACTGACTTGTCTGGCCTGTGAGAATAATTGAGAAAAGGCTTGGTAACAATGGCGGGGCTGACTTGGGTTCATGTCGTTTCGTTAGTTCAATGCTGTATTCCGCGGAACTGCTGGTAATGACGGCTGAATATAGGAGCTTGATCGGACGCATCATTGAAAAGACGTAATGTTCAGAAAGATTTCCAGGTAGTGTAGATTTAGACTCACATCAAAGTAATTGAAATCGCAGCCGACTTCCAGCTTATTTGGTGCTGTCCTTACAGCATTCCGTCATGGCTGATGCCGCAATCAAGGCCTGTGATTCTCACGCTAGAATAATTCAATGGATTGAAGAAGTTCAAGGTCATGAGCAACGGTATGTTTTACCAAATGGGATCTTACCCTGACATTGACTCCTTCGTACAGAAGCAATACTAGCGACAACTTCCACGGTATTGAAATGGAGTACAGACGAACCTACGAAGCATTATTGCAACATTACGCGAATCGCTTGACTTATCCAGGCTCGAGCCCTAAGCACAAAGAAAAATGCAATGAAGCGGCAACCGGATAAATAACGAATGCAGACATGTGGACAAAAACGAACCAATCTCTGCATGAATGACTGGATTTGAGGATGTATCGTGAAGGTGGATATCTATTGCAGAATGGACAAGAAGTAAGAGGAGATTGTCGGAGTGATTTTGAAGGGCGGAGAACATTCGTGCATCACTTTACTCAACTTAACGAGAGAATATGTTCTGAACGGTATAATCGAACCAAGAATTGGGTCTCGAGGAGGCTACTAAGTGAGATTCATTGCTTTGACCAGGCAAGACGGATGCGATCGTGACAAACACAAATTCAATACTGATGCTATTTCTCTCTGTTTTATAAAGGATCTTGTTAACCGCACTCCAAAAAACGAACTGTTGCACTCCACGCTAAGCCTAATTGGGAACCACACCAAAAGTAACCTTCGACGCGGTAGTTCGCACACTATTTATTTTAAAAACAAAGGCTATCTAGTCACGTAAACTACATGAATAGATAGCAGTTACCGCCAAGGACAACCACAAGAAGTGCTTATGTATTAGAATGTATATATATACGGACTTAGAAAGTGTTTTTGTAGATGTCGAATGTTACTTTTTGGTGGGGTTCCCAATTAGGCTTAGCGTTGAGTGCAACAGTCGTTTTTTGGTGTGCAGTCAACAAGATCCTTTATAAACGCTTAGTCAACAGACTCCTCCTAGGATTTCGCAAGTAAGTGGATGTCTCAAACTAATATCCCGCCACCCTATCTACACTGCCGCACTTTGAGTACAGCGCCTGCTACTTTAACCTCGCGTCTAACAGAGCCGAGCGGCCGTTCTGCACAGCTTCCACAGCCTGGGGCAGTAGAACTGCCAGTTCTTCAACGGTGCTGGCTCGCCCTCCCCCAGCATTTCCCTCCCGATGCACCTTTAGCAATAGTCGAGTAATCTGGGTTTGGTGAGAACGAGATGTTGAGTTCCTCATTGCTGACTTGAGACCCCAACCCGTCAGGGTGAACAAGAAGCATAGACTTCCGAGGTGCATTCCACCCTGCAGTAACATTCTCTGTCAGTCCAAAATCTTCCACAATGTGACTCAGGAACAGAGGGTTGGGCCTCGACTTACCATCGTTATTCAGCACTATAGTCAGCACCGGTATCCCATACTTCTGCGCAATCCAATACACACTTGCGGGAATTGAGAATAGAAAGCAGCCGTCGCCAATGATCTGACATACGAACTTGCCTTTCCCTCCGTGAAGGGCATCTGTGGCCATTTTTATACCAAGAGCTGCGCCGCCCGACCAACCTAGTCCACCAGCACCCGAGCTGAACACGCTTCCCGGCGATTTTGCTTGTAACTGATCAGCCACGGTGAAAGTATTGGTGACGGCTTCAACGACCCAAACAGTGTCGATTGGACAAGCTCTCCGAACTTGCGAAATGAGAAAGCCACATCCGAACGAGCCGTCCGAGTTGGGTTCGGCCTGTGAAGCTATTTCTTGTAGCTTCCGACCATAGGATGTCTGCAGAGCCGACCATCGACTTGTGTAATGCTCGTGTTTTGTGCTGATTTGATCTGACAGCTCGGCCTTCAAATGTCGGACGATTTGTTCAACAGTGAACGCGGTGTTGACGCGACAACGCAGGATTGCGTCGATGTAGAAGAGAGGCATCTGCTGTTTCAAAGGATCGACATCGAAATGGATGATCTTAGTGCCATCGGCGGGTTTGCACTGGGTGTTGATCCATGGTACATCGCAATCGATTACTAGTATCACGTCGGCCGTGCGAATGGCCTCATCTGAACCGTACCTCACGCTCAGCCAGCCAGGGTGATCTGCAGGGAAGCAGAGGTCCGAACCACCCGTGTCGAGAACCCGTAAACCCTTGATAATATTTGCCAACTCAACGAGCAATGGTACCACGGCGGTATCACGTCCGCAATACCCTGTGATGATGAGAGGCTCCCGAGAAGAGACCAAGGCTTGGGCAACCAAGTCCAGCTGCTTTGGTGTCAGACCGCCAAGCTCCACGGGGCTCCAAAACTCCTGTTGGATCTCATAAGGCTCGATGACCTCTTCCATGACCTCTCTCGTCCCTTGTAAGTAGACTGGACCCTGGGGCCCGCTTTTTGCGAAACTCAAGGCTCGGTTCACCATCTGTTTGACGTTCTTACCCTTCCTCAGTTCGGCGGTATAGCGACAGTATTGCGATACTATTGCTTTTTGATCCGGGACGTCTTGTAGCCAGTGGATGAATTCGGTTCTGCTTCCACGATATTCGCCCTCCAATGTGCATGGGGATATACCGGCAAAGATGAATACAGGTACGCGGCCGACGCTAGCATTGTGTACGGCACAGCCGAGCGCTTGGGTTCCAACGTCGACATGTATAATAACTGCTTGTGGTTGTCCAGTGACACGAGCATAACCGTCTGCCATGGACAGAGCCACCATTTCACTCGGACAAGTGATGAACTTTGGGAAGTAATCAGGTCTCTCGCGTTGGCCTTTGACCATTGCTTCCATGATGCTAGGATGATCCGACCCTAGATTTAAGAAGCAGTACCGCACTCCAGCCTACCCAATTCAAGTCAGCACAGGCTCGGAGGCCGACAAGTTCGTTGTGGTGTAGTAGGTGGATACTCACGGCCCATAGTGCCTCAAACATGGCTGATGATGCAGTATACTCCCTGTTATGATAATTAGCCTCGTTGATTAGCCTCGTTGTATGTAGCTGGGCTTCGCTTACATTCTGCTCAGATTATGAGATTAGGTCAAAAGGCTCGGGCTCAAAATCTCTTCCAGTTTTCGGGTTCGTGAATCAGACGAAGAACGTGTCAAGTAGTGACTTGAAGGAGTCCCCAAGGTTGCAAGGGCTTTCGCAGAATAGATAAACCATCTCGAGGCAAAATTTCGGCTTACAATAACGGCAATCTAATATGTAATGAATCTCCAACGTAAGAGCCCTCAATGAACATTTTCTGGAACCTACCGAGTTGTTCGGGTGTGCTACCGAAGTTCTCTCGGTAGAGATTTGCAATAAAGTAGTTCCGCGGAATTGACGGTTCCTGCCGCGGCAACTAGCGCCCGCACGGAACATACCAAATGGTCAAGCGCAGCTATTACAGCCAGACCATTGGCTTTAACTATAATAGAAGTCGTTCGAGTGGTTATTTTTCTACAGATTCTATCGAATTTACTATCCACTTGATTGCAAAAGAAATTATTAGCAGACATGGCAAGCGTCGACTACGTCTTCAAGACTGTACAGTATGGGCTCCAGACGGTAAAGCTCTCAGCCACTGTACATTTGCCTAAAACCACAACATCGGTTAAGGGAATCGGTAAGGCTTTTGGAAGCGAATTAAAAATGAGAATCCATTCTGATCCAGCTTGCAGCGTTATATTTCCACGGCGGCGGCTATATCGTTGGTAGCCGGGCATTGTTTCCGGCTGCCCATATCGAGGCGTTGACCGAAGCTGGTTTCGTCGCTGTATCTTCAGACTATCGCCTCGGCCCGACTATCTCTGTACTGGAAGGTCCAGTCGGGGATTCGGTAGCCGCGTATGAATGGTCGCAGAACGAGCTTCCTGGACTCCTCGAGAGTGAGCATGGCATCCGAGTGAACGGCAAGAACATCGTCACACTCGGCCATTCATGTGGTGGAGGGCTTGCGTTGCTCATGGTGAGTTTAAAACATGTGAGACCGGAGGGACCAAGCGTTGACGTATCTTACACATCTAGGCATCTCGCCCTAACCCGCCCAAGGCCATCCTTGATTTATTCGGATTCAAATACCTGCGCGATCCTTTCTATCACACTGGGAGCAGCGCTTTGTCTCCGCCAGGTGCAGCAGCTCCACCGTCTGCTGAGTTTGTCGAGCAAGTCTTCAATGAGATTCCTCCCCCAATCGCTGCACCTGTTCCTTTCGGTCCCAACGGCCCGGACTTGAGCACACCGCGCAAGGCTTATCTCGTTACATCTGTCCGGAAGGGTACCCAGTTTGATGCAATAATCGCCGAAGATGAATATGATCATGTGGATCCCGAGAAATTGCTGAAGGAACCCAGTTTCCCGCCAACAGTCTTCGTTCATGGGACGGCGGATGTCGTTGTTGACATCAAGTTCTCCCAATGGGCACTTACGGAACTGCAGAAGAACGGGGTACCAACTGAGCTGTACGTTGTCGAAGGCGTGCCTCACGGCTTTGATGCCAGGCTGAAGCGTGACGACGCCGCTTTTAAGTCTATTCAGAAATCCGTAGACTTCCTGGCGCAGCATGTGGCGGGCAAATAAGGTACAGAAGTTCTTCCAGCTTCCCTTTATGTGACAAGAATTTTGAGAAAGCCGTTATAAGGACGTAGAGAGTTTACAGGGCAAAGTTGTCTACGGTCGCAGGAAGTTATGTAGTTGTTTTCGGTCCCTACCTAGAAGGATAATACAAGAATTTTCATGACCTGTTACGACCTGAATTGCAAGAATGCAACGGTTCACGTGGCACAAGATAGTTCAGGAGTTTATACAAACGAGAAAACAGCATCTTCGTTTCATTGAATATCATATCAGAAGACAGTCAAGGGGCTGGAATATCTATGTCACGACTTGACCGAAGTACGCGATAGAGGATGCCTAGAGTGTTCGGCACGGAGCGATCCAAATGCTCGAAACTTCGGACTGAACTTTATTGAGACTTATGAGTGACGTCTCCTAAACAGCATATCAACACCCTTGAACATAGACATTTCGCCCTTTAACGTTTCATATTTCTGATCCAGCGGGCAATCTAACCTCCCAATCCCCAGATAGAAACTCATTTACCAGACACTGTCCGAATACAACTTTTCAGATATCTATCCACTCTCTGCACATCATCAAGAGAGGCAGCGACCCCAACGTACCCATCAGGCCTAACAACAACCAACACGCCCCGGGCCGGATCCACTCCGTAGATGGTATACGCATCATCCAGAACTGACCCATCATAGAAGCACATTTCCGCCTCCTGCTTCACACACGCCGGAATATCATCCCACTCAAATGATCGATGTAACTTGGGATGCAGGATAATTTGCTCAACGACAGACTTGGGGAATTGTGCGGCCAATAGTGTGACTGCCTCCAGTGTCTGTGCAGAGATACCGTTTTGATCAAGCAGGTCTGCCGATGTGAGACAGAGGATGCGAAATCGGCCAGTGGAAGGGAGGTCTAAGAGTCTGCAAGTTAGATATAATGCTTTAAACCTTCCAAAGTCTTGATGGTTTTTGATGGTGTTGAGCCACATACCATCATGGATATCCCGCTGCCACCCATCAGCATGCCGCAGCAGCCGAACATTGAGTAATCTCCGCCCTGGTCTAAGGATTCCCGAAAGATAATCCGTTCCTTGAATAGGGCTCGGGCTCTCGGTATTATCCTCATCTCGGATAACTAGCATGTTTTCCGGGTATTCCACGCCACAGCCGCTGGTAAACCCATTGTTGAGTTCGAAAGCTTGCTGAAGTTCTTCCTGCATCAGTCCTTCGGTTGTGCCTGTTTCGCCCGAGAACATGGTTGAAAACTTGCGGTCAAAGTCGATGAGTTGTTGCGCGTGTTGGTGACGTTCTGTTTGGTAGGTCTCCAGCAATTGCGTTGGTTTGTTTGAGCATATTGGTTGTGCTGCAAGTCCATTAATGTGGTACATCAGTTTCCAAGCTAAATTATATGTGTCCATCATCGAGACGTTCATGACTTGACCGGCCTGGTGGTACGAAAGTCAGTTGTGTTCCGAGGAAAGCGCGCTTGTAGACTTACTTTTGGACTATGTGTGTGGCAGGCTGGACGTATAGCTTAGGTTAATCGAAAGCCATGCAAAAATTCAAAGCAAACGTACCATCTCCAGTGATAAAACCCTCGCCGCACCCTTCGAATCCTTCACGATAAACTCAGGCGAGACACGCTGGCCAATTTGATATGCCCCCCACCAATCCACAGCACCGTCCTTGGGCCTCAAGTAATAAGGCTGTATACCATCTGCAGCTTGTTTCAAGATCCCCTCAAGGGTAATTTTACTCCTCCGCTGCCGTGCATCATCAGGCCTGACACCCTCTGCTCCACCCGGTACCTGATCATATTCCGGAGCAACATCCTCCGGAACCTGAACATATAGCCGGGTAAGGTACTCGCCAGTGGAAATCCTCTCTCTCGGAATAATCATAATCGAGCCCGCAGGAGAATGAATAGCACAGCGCCTGCGAATATCCGGAAAGTTAGTCTCAACCACCATATCAACGACTCCCCAGATGCGATCCAGCGATTCCCCTTCCAGCGGCAAGCCCATACAGCGACGGACAACAGAATGAGCCCCATCCGCACCAACGAGATATTTCGTCCTTATCACCTTCTTAATACCATCAGTAGCCAAAGACACCAGCACCGGAAATTCATCATCACCCTCCTCATCAAGGCTCGCATCCAAAACCTTCGTGTTCCGCGGAATACCCTGCTCCGAGTACCGCAGCAGATCAGTCTCTATGATCCGCTCAATGCGTCCCTGGTGGATAGTAGCCTCGTACTTGAACCGCGCCGGAGGAATAACTTCCGGCACAATGACTGTACGCTCAATCACCTTTTTTGGATCAGTTGCCGGATTCCAAAACGCGAATTGCCACATCTGGCATGCTTCGTTTTCGATCTCGGTTGAGATCCCCAGCGTCTTGAATACCTCCAGTGTGCGTGGCTGCACACCGTCTGCTTGCCCGGATTTCAGGGTGCTGGGCTTGGCGTCGACACAGAGGAGTGAGGTATCGTTGAGACCGTAGCGGGATAAGAGCAGGCTTAGCATTAGGCCTGCTGGACCGGCCTGGATATTGGGGTTAGAACACTTTTTGCTCTCAATTTTCGTTGTGTAAAGATGGATGCAATCAGATAGGGACACATACGCCGACCACGACTACTTCATATCTCTCGCCGATTTTAGGTCCAGGCTTGAACGGGGGTGCTAGTCGAGGTAGAGGCGGGGCAAATGATGGTAGGGCCCTCAAGTTTCTAGATGAGGATGATTGTTCAGTGAAGACTGGCATTGTTTAAATGATTGGCGAATAGTAAGTTTATACTAGCTATGCGGAGATCAAGAGAATATTAGGTATACCTATAGTCTGATTAGTGGGGTTGTTGGTTTATGGAATTTGGCTATCGCACCCCGCCAACCCCCCAACCTCCCCACCTTTCCACCAATTTTCTAATGTAAGCCATATAAAGTAAGGCGTATTGTTTTTATCGTGGAGGAATGCTAGTGTACTCTACTTCGTGTTCTTCAGGTCTAGGATTGTCCTTTATTGTCTCTCTGCTCTCCTACTCCTAGTAGCGCCACAGAGCATCAGTGCTGTTGATGCAGAAAGGGGAAAGGACTGAATTTCAGTGGCCCACTAATTCATGGCCATCGTAAAGACACCAGAGGCTACTGCATGGAGTATATCCACCGTTTTGAGCAATATTGTATGAGAGACATGGTAGTAGGTTACCCATGAGCCTCTGATGGGATTGTCTTTGGAGGCTCACGAAGCACTCGAGAAAGTGTTTCCGCGTTATACCGGTTCTCTATGCTTGCCTTTTCCTCACGCTTATAGCATTTATCTTCCTGCTCAATTACCAAATGAATTGCTCGATGCCATGATACTGGTGATCAAAAACAGGCAACGTTGTACTTTTCCAAAACCAGGATGAGTGATCAAAAGCCGACTAGTTACGATATCAATAGTCAATACTCAGCTATTGGACAAGTGGATGAAAATGAAATGACCAATGATTTGGAAGCAATTTGTCAGGAAGCAGTTGAGTAAGAGAGTTGGCGGTGGGGTCCGATAGGACTTAGCCAAGCACATGATCAGGAACTGCCTATTATGGTTTAGCCAAGTCTGTCAGACTCCACTTTTTCGGGAATATTTGCACTGTTTGACTGTATATCCAGGAGGTAGTTGAGTTCGACAGTTGAAAGTGGGCCAGGCCAGAGTTGGCCCCTCACATGACCTAGGACTGCCTATTCTGGTTAAGCTAACTCTGGCCTGCCCCACTTGGCGCCAGAATTTTGCACTGTTTGACTGTATTTTACTGAAATTTTCATACAACCTGCACCTGCAGCGCTAGACTAGCGTTCTGTAGCCAAGAAATTAGTGCCCCCCGCTGTAGGCTCAGCTACTAATGATATCTCTATGTCGGAAGTGAGATGGAAGTGGATTTGATGGATGTTTCGTAGACGTCTAGAGGACATCTAGTTATGCTTCCGGTAGGGGAAGTCGATCTTGCGCTTGCGCTGGCGCTTGGTGGTGCGGGTAGCCTCGTGCTTGGTGAGCTTGTGGCGTACTTCCGCTGGCGCTTGGTGGTGCGGGTGGCCTTATGCTTGGTGAGCTTATAGACGTTTCGTAGATGTTTGTAGGATATCTAGAACTCTTACCTTCGAAAGTAAGGTCGAAGTGAAAGTTAAGGGGGGGATGAGAAAGTAACTGGTAACGGCCGGTTAGTAGATATCTAGTAAATGGCTGCTAGATGTTTATTTACTATAAAATGATGTTATAATGACTAGTAGACGTCTATTAGACGGCTACTTCTGGTTACTACCTAATCCGGTAAGGGGTATAAATACCCCCCCTCCCCCTAGACGTCTGCTAAACCTCTCCTCTTATATCTTTCTTCCTCCTATATCTACCTACTTACTATAGTATTATTAATATAGCACTAGTTACGCCTACCTTTCTAAAGAACTACGCGTTATATAATCGATATATAAGAGAGGTCTAAGAGGGGATCTTAGCGCTTCTAGCTTATAAGTAGGTAAGGAAGGTTTAAGGTCGTCTACTAAACGTCTAAAGAATATCTAATTAATCTTACGTTTTCTAGGCTAAGGATAGCGGTGTGATTATCTAGCCTAGTGAAATTTTTTGCCGGATGCCTAATTACCCTAAAGGTCGCGTAAGTAAGTCTTAGAGATATCTACTAAATGTCTATTAATTATTTATTAGAGCCCACTAAGTAAGACTATCTCCTTATGATACCACGTAGTATATAGGTATAGGGGTATAACTATATCTAATCTATAAGCCGGAATCCTTAAGCCTTAGGCTAAGTAAGTAGCTATCGATTTTTTTAATAGTTTATTTACTTAGACTATATCTATCCTGCCCATGGTAAAGCCGGCTTTGCCTATGTTCCGCGGAAAGGTAAATAATCCCTCTAGATATCTAGTAGACGTCTACTAATCCTCTAATAGATTAATAAATCTACTATCTAGCGGATTCATAGTCTTAAAAAGAATGAGTAGTATATATCCTGTTGTGAAGCCTATATCCGTAAGTAAACTTTATAGATATCTACTAGATATCCACTAGATATTTACTAACCTTATATTAGTATATCTTACTAACACCTCTATCTATAAGTACCTTAGTCACTTCGCTATATCTACTCCCGTAGCTAAGTCTAATAATAAGGAATAATATTGCCTAAATAGTTATATTTATTTTAAAAAATCTGAAAAATAAAAAAAATAAAAAATAAAAAAACCCTAAAAAACATTACTAGGTATAAATTACCTTAGGAGAATAAACTACTTCCTAAATTACTTTAATAAAAAGGATTAGCCTTAAAAAACTCCTTTATTTTATAGATGGCTAAATACCTTATAGACTTCTAGTAGATATCTATAGAGACTAAGAATTATAAATCATGAAAATATATATATATTGAATATAGATAAGATATTTATATAAAAGATAACTATCTTAATGAATATTTTATAGACATCTAGAGGACGTTAATAGACGTTTTATATTAGGAAAAAACACTTATATATAATTATCTAAGCTAATATAATTCAAATAGGATTATATACTATCTAAGTAGAACTATTAGGTTCTGACTAGATAGTCCCTAGGAGGATCTAGTAGGGTTCTGCTAGGCGGTATAAAGATACTACCGTTATCTTATCCTCCCTAACTAAGGCGGAATATATTCTTATATTCCCGAATATATAAAATCTTTTAAGTATAGAAATATTCTAAAGAATCTAAACCTATACGTTCCCTTTTAGGTCTGGACGTTCCTATCTATATACGTTTACGGCCGTTATATAGACTTTTAGGGGAAGAGTAGCTAATTTTAGTAGTAGATAGGGGTTTTCGTATAATTCTTTATATAAAAGATCTTATAATAAGTCGAATTAAAGAATAATAAAGGAAAAGCTTATTAAAGTATAGTAATACCTTAAAATAGATATTTAAAATAAAGGAAATAAAGGGTATAGCTTACTACGTTTTAGCCCGCTTAAGGCTTAAAAGGTTCTTTTAAGTCTATTCTAGTCTAAACTATCTAATTAGTCGGCCACTAGCCCTTAGGAGCGTAATAAGTACTTAGAGAGCTAGGCTACTATGGTTATAATTAGTTAGACTAGAATTATAGTATCTAGAAGTATATCTTTTATATTATTACGCGTAGTGATATTATTATCTTACTTTATAGTATAAATAGCTACTTTTCTCTTACTTTAATTCTTCTCTTTTTTATAACTCTTTATTATTACTACTCTTAATCTCGTTAAGAACTCGCTTATATAAATATTTATATAATATACTTAATACTATCGCTTTCTAGTGGCTACCTATATATAGTTAATTATAATAATACTATTTTAAATGTTATAGTCTAACTTCCTATAACTTACTTCTTTATAAGCTATTATATCTAGTATATTTATCTTCCTTTTATTCTAATCTATAATACTTAAGTATAGCTTTATATAGACTCCTATTAACCTAAATAGATCTATTTAGACTAGTATATACTTATATAGGGCCCCTTTTCTTTATATAGTTACTAATATTCCTAATACTATAGATATTAAACCTATTAGGGCCGCTAGGCCTATTAAGAGACCTACTAAGGAGATACTTATTAAGAAGGATATTAAGGAACCCGCTATAAAGCCTATTAGTAAGGTTAAGAAGGATATAGAGGAATCTATTATAAAGCCTACTAGTGCGGGTATAGTCGATCCTAAGGAGGAGTGTTACGGACCTACTTAGCCCGTAATGAGGATAGGGGCTAAGAACTAACTGATTCCTAAGAAGGAGAGTAAGATAACCCGGAAAGTTATATACTAGCGCTCAGGAACTCAGGGTAAGCGCTTAGCGGCAGAATGACCTAAAGCGGGAGTAGTAGATATTATCCTATATATATATAGATCTATATATAGGATTAGGAGCCTCACCGCCTAAGGCTATTTCTGGCCCCCTACTCGCTATAATAATAAATACTCTTAATGGAACAGTTAATAAATACGTGATATCCTATCCTAAGATAGGATAGGAACCCTATCCTATAATAGGAAAGGATCCTATTTTAGTATAGGAAGGACTAGGATATATAAGGACGGTCGTTACTATATATATATTTAGTTCTTTGTGTTTAATTATATATTATTACTCGGAACTTATAGTTCTAGCTTTACTACTTATTTTATACTTAAGTTAACTACCCTACTAGGAGAGGTATACTTAGTCTCTTATTACTCGATATAGATCCTAAATATAGCTTAACTAGGCGTACTATCTAGTACTATCTAATAAGAGTCTATTCTATAGATCTAAGTCTATATAAGGCCTATAGGTAATAGTATAATTACGACTAAGACTTAAGGACGAGCCTTAATATACGTATATAACTATTACGAATAATACTTACTATAACTAATTAGCTATATATAATATATTAAATACTCTAACTTTATAAAATAACGTTATAAAGTAGTAATTAAGATAGTACTATTAATAAGACTAATTATCCCGCCTTAGATAATATTAATACGTCCTTACCTTAATAGTAATAATAAGACGCTACTATAAAGGCCTAGTATAGCTAAGTAGATACAAGCTAACCTTAAGATAATTAATAACTAACTTAATGTATTTCGTAAAGCTTATAGTAATAATATACCTAACCTCTAGGATTATCTAGCGTAGCTAGATACCTAAGTTATTAGTTTAGCACTAGCTTTATCTATACTAATAGTTAAGCTACTAAAGGTAGAGCCTTTTAATAGAACCTAATCTAAATTAAGGGGGTTCCTTACTTAGATAAGAATATATCTAGACGTAAACTAAGTAAGATTAACTAACAAAGAAAGCAAAGTCTTCTTCGTATTAACCTACCTACGCGGATAGACATAAGACTAGTTCAAAGTCTATATCTATAAGTACTATAAGAAACCACGTAATAAATAGGATATAGCTACCTAAAGTATCTTCGTAGACTATAGTAACTTTATAGCCTACTTAAGTAAGATATTTAGAGAAATTAATATAACCATAAACGCTAAACGAAAGCTAGTAGCACTCCGCTAAACTACCTCCGCTACCACCTATATTATATAGTTTATATAAGCTATAGTAGTACTAGGATAAGCTAACTACGCCCTTATTCTATAATATATAAAGAGACTAAAATCCCACATAAAAGACGAACTCGCGTATATTAACCGACTAACTATAATAACAGAACTAATTAATATAGTAACGCGATTTAATAACTAATACTTCGACTAATAATAAGAAAAGAAGGAGGTTAAATATTAGAGAAGGAACCTAGATTAAGGAAACCGCTTTTAACTATAAGACTAAGGCTATAAAGCCCTAAGATAGAATAACTATAGCCTATAACTAATAGACCTTAATATAGTAAGACTACTAGATAAAAAATAAAAGAGATATAAGAATAATAACCTATACTTTAAGTATAAAAAGCTAGGACACTAAATTAAGGATTATAGGAGCCGTAATAATTAATCTATATAATAAATTAGAGCTACTTAAGAGTAAGGGGGCTATAACGAACTATAGCGACTCTACGCTACTAACTAATTATAAGAAAAGAAAGAGTAGAACTAGAGGCTAGCCCTAGGGGAAAAAGAAACTAACTAAACTAAAGAACTAAGTAAAGAGTTATTTAAAAGAGCTAATAAAAAAACGATATAATAGTAAGACGAACTTATAGAAAAGCTCTAAAGAATCGAGAGCAAAAATAAAATACCTAAACCTATATTATAAGAATTAGAGTAATACTTATAAAAGATACTCTATAAGAATACTAAAGTCCTAGATAAATTAGATCTAATAAAGAAAGAAATTAGAATATAATAAGAATAAGAGTTAGCTAATAAATTCCTAGGAATAAAGGACGAAATCCTTAAGAGTTAAGGATAGACTTAATATAGAGACTAGAATAATACTAGCTCTTAGGATCTAGTAATAAAAGAGTAGGGACCTAGAACGTTATTCCTAGGACCTAGGCTATATAACCCTAAGAAACGCGCAGGCGGGGCCTTAAGAGCTAATTAGCTCCTAAGAGTGGGAAATAACGAACTAAGATATATAACTAATATCCTAGGAGCCTTAGAGCCCTAAAACAATAATCATAATACCCTAGGAACTATAAAAGTAGTCTTCTAGGACCTACTACTTAATAAACTAATTAAATAAGCTAGCACTAATAATAATACGTCTACGCGCCTAAAGAAGTAATAATACCTTATAGTTACGTAATAGGCGGCTTATTTAAAGATTAATATAAATATCCTACTTAAAATAGTTAGAGTACTAATTAACTTAGGAGTATATAGAAACTTTATAGACCCGTGATATATTTAAAGAATCAAGGCCCTACTATATAAGAAACGGTAAGTAGTACCTATTACTAGACTTAATAGAGAAAAATTAGGACTAGATATTATACATAAAACCTAACTATAGTCTATAATTATAGGGACCTATTTCAAAATAATCTATTTTAATATATCGCTACTAAGAGAATATAATATAGTACTAGAAATACCCTAGCTAATACACTATAATCTAATTATTAAATAGAATAGCGGATCTATCTATTTCTAGAATTACTAATATAAGGAAATAAATTAATAATAGATAGGTATATTATAAGAAACGCGAGAAAGGATACTAAGTATAGAGATAAGTAATCCTAAGGATATCCTATAATAGAAGAATATACCTCTACTAAAGATAATAGACTAACGGCCTATAGATATAAGCGTTATTAGGAATCTAGAATAGAGACTAAATATATTAGACAATAAGCTTAAGGAATATATTATAATATATAAAGAATTAATAGCCTTCTATATAATAGGAGAAGAAGTACTAGAGCTACCTAAAGAATACTAAGAGTTTAAGAATATATTCATACCACTACTAATAGACTAGCTACTAGAGTATAGACCTCACGACCATAAGATTAACCTTATAGAGGGTAAGGAACTAATCTATATAAAGATCTACTAACTATCTAAGAAAGAGTCTTAGGTATTAAAAGAGTATATTAAGATAAACCTAGAGAAAGATTATATCTAATACTTAATATTATTAGTAGGATACCCAATCCTATTTATACCTAAAAAGGATAGAAGCTTATAACTATATATTAACTACTAATAACTAAACTTAATTATAAAGAAGGATTAACACCTATTACCGCTAATCTAAGAGATTTAAGACTAAATCTATAGAGCTAAGTACTTCTTAAAGTTCGATATTATAGAAGTATATAACTACCTCTATATTAAGGCGGAACACAAATAGAAGACGGCTTTTAGGACTAAATTTAGACACTATAAATATATAGTAATACCCTTTGGACTCACTAACGCACTAGTATCGTTCTAATACTTTATCTTTAGTGTACTAGAAGACTACTTAGATATATTTATAGTAGCTTATTTAGATACTATCCTAGTATTCTCTAAAATAATAGAGGAATATAGAATTTATAACTAAAAAGTACTTTAGAAGCTATAAGAGGCTAAAGTAACTCTTAAGCTAAAAAAGTACGAATTCTATATATAAGAAACGGGATTCCTAGGATATATTATTAGTAATAATAAGTTTAGTATAGAAAAAGAGAAAGTTCGAAGCGTCCTAGAATAACCACAACTAAAAAACCTTAAGGAAGTTTAATAGTTTTTAGGACTATATAACTATTACTAAAGAAGTATAGACAGCTTTAGAAAGATAGCTATAGGACTTAATAAACTTACTAAGAAAGACTAGAAGTAGAAATAGACTAAAGAAGCGACCTAATTATTTAATAAACTAAAATAACTATTTAGAGAAAGACCTATTCTTTATATATTTAATCTAGAACTACTAATCATAGTAAAAATAGATATATTAGATTACGCCCTAGGGATAAGGATAACTTAGGATATAATTATTAATAATATTAGAGGACCTAAGATAATCACCTTTTAGTTATAGAAGATAATACCTATAGAGCTTAATTATAATATTTATAATAAAGAATTACTAGCTATAATATTAGTATTTAAAGTATAAAGACTATATCTAAAAGGAGTAAAATACTAGGTTTTGGTTAAATCTAACTATAAGAATCTTACGTTCTTTACGATAATAAAAGAACTTATATAATAATAAGTATAATAGGCTAAAATATTATCTTAGTATAATTATAGAATCGAATACTATAATAGACAAGCTAATAGCTAAGCGGATATACTTAGTAGAAGACTAGATTATAAGAATAGAGTTAAGAAAGCTATACTAGCTATCCTAACCTCTAATAAATAAGAAAACCTAATCTATAACTATTAAACCCTTACTATAACTAGTAAGTTATAGAATAATACCTAGCTATAATAAATTAAGGAAGTAACTACTAAAGATAGCGTATTATAGTAGATACTTAATAATAAAAATAGATATATAATCCTAGATAAAGGAATATTACTAATATATAGACTAATCTATATTCCTAGAGAAATATAAAAAGAAATTATCTAGAAATACTATAATAAGCTAATTAGAGAATACCTTAGGATTAAAAAAATAGTAGAACTAATTACCCACTACTTTTATATCCTAGGACTATATAGGAAAGTCTAGAGGTATATTAGTAGATATAATACTTATCTATAGGATAAACCAACCTAATACCTACCCTATAGAGAAATATAAATATTAGAGATACTAATAAAACCTTAGGAATAAATTATAATAGACTTTATTATAAAATTACTAGAGTTAGAAGGATATAATATAATTATAGTTATTATTAATAAACTTATAAAATATATATATATAATCCCGACTACTAAAAGAATCGATATAAAATAGATAGCCTTAATTTTAGTTAGGAATATCTTCGCTAACTATAAAATACCCTATAAGATCATATTTAACTAAGATAAGTTATTCACCTTAAATATATAGTATTTATTTACGGACTAAATTAGTATTAAGTATAGACTTTTTACCACTTACTATCTATAAACTAATAGCTAAATAGAATAAACTAATCAGATATTAGAATAGTATCTACGATACTATATAAATTATTAGTAAGATAACTAGTTAGAACTATTATTAATTATATAATTCTTATATAATAATATAATATATATAATAATAAAAGAATCACTATTCTTCGCGAACTATAGATATAATCCTATAATTATTAGGAAACTAATTAGTAATTATATAATAGTAGAATTATTAAAGATTCTAGCTACTAGAATTAAAAAGCTATATCTCTAAATATTATAAGATATCGAATTCGCTAACTTATAAATAAAAAGTCACTATAATAAAGGATACTAAGAGGGTCTAGAGCTAAAAAAGAGGGAGAAAGTTTACCTCTTACAGCGAAATATTAAAACTAAGTAACTAAGCGATAAACTTAACTATAAATAACTTAGACTATTTATAATTAAAGAAAAAACTAGACTAGTAAACTATAAACTAAGACTACTATAAAGTATAAAAAGAATATATCTAGTATTTTATATCTTACTATTAGAAAAAGCACTAGATAATATAGAAATCGCTATTAATATAGAAATCGAGAACGCTAGTAAAAAAGAATATAAAGTTAAGGAAATCCTAATAGATCAATAGTATAATAATCAGTAGCAACTTTTAGTAAAATAGTAGGAATACCCTATCTTAGAAAATATATAAGAGTCTATTAAGAACTTAAGGGGCTACTACTAGCTAGTTTAACAGTATTACTATAAGGCGAAAAGGACCTATAAGAGATAGTAATAAAGAAAGCGTTAAAGTTAACGTTTACCTAATTAATAAAAGATAAGAGAGCTAACACTAATATCTACATTAGAGTAGTATCTTTAGATAAGGCTATAAGAACCTAAGGGTTCTTAATAGCAAGACTAGAGTACTTAATAGCGGCCTAAGCAGCCTTAGCTTTATACTTAGTATTAATACGCTCTTTTTTAATATAAGCTAACTCTTCCTTTTCGCGACGCTTAAGTTCTTCTAACTTAGTAATATCTTAATATTCATAGGTAAGGAAATCGCCCGCACGTTTTTTCAATAACTTCTTTTATTTCTATAGTCTTAATAACTTAGCTAGCACCTCCTTCTCCTTATTATTAAGCGATAACTAGAACTAGAGTAATTAGCGCTATTCTATATTAGTAAAAGACTCCTTTAGTATCTCGCACTTTATCGTTCTACTTACCTAGTTATAACTAGTATAACGTTTAGACTAGTTAGATTAAATATAGGTCTTATTTAAGGAAATATAATAGAGATAAGGAACTAAGGACTTAAAACCCTTATGCTTAATTAGCTAATAAAGTTTACAACTAGATATACTAAAGGAAGATATTATTAGTCATAGAAAATAAAAAAAACCAAAAAATAGAGGACCGCACTTACCTAAGGGGGAGCCCGCGGCTATAAGAGAAAACACCCTTCTTTCTTTAAGGATAAAGAACTAAAAGAGAGGGAGGTAATATTATAGACCTACTTAGCCCGTAACGAGGATAGGGGCTAAGAACCAACCGATTCCTAGAAAGGAGAGTAAGGTAACCTAGAAAGTCACGTGCTAGCGCTTAGGAACTTAGAGTAAGCGCTTAGCGGTAGAATAACCTAAAGCGGGAGTAATAGATATTATCCTATATATATATAGATCTATATATAGGATCAGGAGCCTTACCGCCTAAGGCTATTTCTAGCCCCCTACTCACTATAATAATAAATACTCTTAATAGAATAGTTAATAAATACGTAATATCCTATCCTAAGATAGGATAGGAATCCTATTCTATAATAGAAAAGGATCCTATCTTAGTATAGGAAGGACTAGAATATATAAGAACAGTCGTTACTATATATATATTTAGTTCTTCGTGTTTAATCATATATTATTACTTAGAACCTATAGTTCTAGCTTTACTACTTATTTTATACTTAAGTTAACTACCTTACTAGGAGAGATATACTTAGTCTCTTATTACTCAACATAGATCCTAAGTATAGCTTAACTAGGCGCACTATCTAGTACTACCTAATAAGAGTCTATTCTATAGATCTAAGTCTATATAAGGCCTATAGGCAATAGTATAATTACGACTAAGACTTAAGGACGAGCCTTAATATATATATATAACTACTACGAACGATACTTACTATAACTAGTTAGCTATGTATAATAAGGAGATACCCTTTCTAAAGCCTATTAGTAAGTATATTAAGGAACCTAAAGAGAAACTTACTAATATATACGTAAAAGATAGTAAAGAGGTCTATAAAGGTCTAGTAAAAAAGAGAAAGGGCGCTATTATTAGCCTAGTAGGTTCTTCTAATAAGCTTTCTAATTCTTCTAAGTATAATAACTTAGGTAATATCTCTAGGTCTAACTCATCTATTAAGTCTAAGACTATTTAGAAGCAAAAGGGTAAGAGTACTAAGTATTTAAAGATAAAAGAAAAGGAATATACTAATTATAAGCGTAAGAATTATATCGCTAAGGAAAAGTCTAAAAAAAAGAGTAAAGAAAGAGCTATTATAGATTTATCTAGATCTAATTCTAACGTTTATAAGTAGATATTAGGCGATATTATTAGTTTAGATATTATAGGGAATCCCCTACTTATTCGCTTTAAGACTAAGGCTAAATAGGTCCTTCTTAAGTTAGGTTATTCTTAGATAGACGTAGATTAGCGCGAAGATATATTAAGGCCTATTATTATATCTATAACTCGCTAAGCGGCTTTTATCTAATAAGTTAGGATCTTTATATCTCCTAGATAGGCCTATAGGTATTATATCTATATTTTAGATCCTTTCGCGATCTATTAGGTCGCTATTATTAAGGGCTAGCTCTATTTTAATAAGGCCTATACTAATTATATCTAGGGTAGTATTTCTAGATACTATTTCTTCTATTTAGGTCTATTATCTATCTTTATTTACTATCTCTTACTTATCGCTAATCTAGATTATCTAGATCTACTCTATAGATATATTACTAATAAGTCTAAGTCTAAGGTTAAGGAGGAATATCTTATATATAGAACTCCCGCTAGGAAATATTAACTTATAGCTATAGCTAAACCTAAAAGTACTAGTAAGCGTGCTTATATTACTAATCCTAAGAGTAAGAGTAAGTAGAAAATTACTACTTCTAGTACTAAGGTTATTATTCCTCGCGGGCCTAATTATAATAAGGCCTTATTTAATACTATCCTAAAGGATTAGATTATCTTAAAGAAGGATTAGGAAGGGATCTATACTATCTAAAAGAAGCTTAATAATATTAGTACTCACGCGTTATAGGAGTCACGTATTCTTAAAGCCCTTCTTATTAAGAATAAGAAGAATAAGAGTACGCCTATATCTAAGGAGGAGAATATTTATAAGGGTCTTAATATTTTAGATTAGTATAGTAATTATAGATCGGTTTTTATCTTTTTTAAATTATTTATATATATTTCTAAGTATTTTATTACTAAAGGATAGTTTTAGGTATTTCTTAAGTTAGATTTATTCCTTAAGTTTATACTTAGGTTAGTTAGCTTCTTTTTTAGTGTATAATCTTTCTCTCTATTTTAGTTTAAATTATATTATAATCTATATAATCTCTATACCTATCTATATAGCCTATATCTAGTATACGTCTATTTATATATAATTATATAGGAGTTAGTAAAAACTCCTTCTTACTATTACGCACGGCTAACTAGTTATAGTAAGTATTATTCGTAGTGGTCGTATATGTATATTAAGGCTCGTCCTTAAGTCTTAGTCGTAATCATACTATTGCCTATAGGCCTTATATAGACTTAGATCTATAGAATAGACTCTTATTAGGTAATACTAGATAGTGCGCCTAGTTAAGCTATACTTAGGATCTATATCGAGTAATAAGAGACTAAGTATACCTCTCCTAATAGGGTGGTTAACTTAAGTATAAAATAAGTAATAAAGCTAGAACTATAGGTTCTAAGTAATAATATATAATTAAACACGAAGAACTAAATATATATATAGTAATAACTATTCTTATATATCCTAGTCCTTCCTATACTAAGATAGGATCCTTTCCTATTATAGGATAGGATTCCTATTCTATCTTAGGATAGGATATTATATATTTATTAACCATTCCGTTAAGAGTATTTATTATCGCGGTAAGTAGGGGGCCAGAAATAGCCTTAGGCGGTAAGGCTCCTAATCTTATATATAGATCTATATATATATAAGATAATATCTACTACTCCCGCTTTAGGTCATTCTACTGCTAAGCGCTTACCCTAAGTTCCTAAGCGCTAGTATGTGACTTTCTGGGTTACCTTACTCTCCTTCCTAGGAATTAGTTGGTTCTTAGCCCCTATCCTTGTTATAGGCTAAGTGGGTCTGTAATACTTACGCCTTATTATATAGTCCCTATATATATCTATATAGCCTATACTTAACTATATATCCTTTATATATAATAGTATAGAAGCTAATAAGCTCCTTTTCTCTATACCTATATATAGTCCCTATACTATCTATATAGCCTATATTTATATATATCTATTATAGTGATTTAGATAATTACCGCGAATAGGCTATCGAACTAGACCTATTACTTTCGCTTAGCGTCCTAAGTAGGTTACTTCTCTTCTAGTTCTAATCCGCTAGTATCTAATATAACTAATTTATAATTATTTACTTTAGAGTCCTATTCTTCTAGCTTAGTATAGTTATCTACTAGCTAAGTAATTACTTTCTAACTCTTTCTTTTTATATTAGCTCTATTCTTAGCTAAAATATAGTCGGTAATTATATTTCCCTCCTTTACTAGACTTAACTATATATCTATATATCGCGACTCTTCCTATTTCTTATAGATAAAAGTTAATAGGTCTAAGTATATTAGGGGAGTCTCCTCCTTATTAAGGACTTTCTAAAGCTTCTCTAGCCTATCTAAATAGAGACTAGTCTTTCGTAACGCTAAGTAAGCGGCTATAAACGCCTATATTTATTTTAGGTTATCTATAGTTACTTTAATTAGGCGTGATTTATTAATAAGATTATATAAGACTTATCCGCTAGGCTCTTTAAGAGTATATATACCTAATAGATAGGCTTAAATAATCTAATATAGGCTAAACTATTTACTCTTAAACTTCTTTCCTAATTTATTATAGATAAGTACCTAGCTTCTCTTCTAGAAGCTTATCTTTATAATTATAGAGTTATAGATATAGTTAGTATAGATTATCTAGTTTAGAAGTAATTTATTCGCCTTTATTTAGGTATTATTAAGGTTCTATAGTACTATCTCTTTATTTACTTCTTTCTCGCCTAGGGATTTCTTATTACTTAGGATCTATAGATATATTTTATATATTAAGTAAAATAGACTAAATCCTATTACTAAGTATATCTAAATCTATATAAAGAATAATACTTATAAAAGGAAAAGATCCTAGGCCTTTATTAGCTTATCTATTAGGTATTTAGTAAGTATTTAGCTAAGTAATCTATTTAGATTTTCTACTTTCCTATTTATTTATAGATAGTAAGATATTATTATATAGTAATAGGTCCCTAGTAGTTAGATATAATAGCGAATAGCTTCTATAAGTAGATTAGGACTATTATTAGATAGGAGTTCCTTTAGCGCCCTATAGAGAGCGAAAATATTATTATAGAGGAACTTTACTAGTATCTCTTCTATTACGTCTAGAACTATATATATTATTAGCTATCTAGTTATATAGTCTATAGCTATTATAATCTAGTAGTTTCTATTTAGAGTTAGTAAGAGGCGTCTAATTAGGTCTATTCTCTATTATTTAAATAGCTAGATACTAGCGGTAACTATATATTATATAGTCTCTTATTCTAGACTTTCCTTTAACCCCTAAGAGACTTAATAGTTTAGATATAACTAAATCTCTTCTTCTAGATTTATATATATAGAGGGCTACTAAGCCTATAGCTTTATAACTCCTTCTAATCTAGACTATCCTAGATAGCTAAATTCCTTATATAAATATATAGTAAGATCTATTTAGAAGGGATCTACTATATATAGAGATTTTATTCTATCTTTAGATATAAAGATTAGATATTTATTTCTTTCTATAGTCTCTCTCTCTAATAATAGGCTCTATATATAGTATTTAATAGCTTTTCTTATACGCTAATTATCTAGTAGTATCCCTAATTAGAGAAACTCTTTTATTACTTCTAACTAGACGTCTTTAGGCACGCGCTAAATTATATAGATTATAGCTAATATTACTAACTATATTAGGCGGTTTATAGCTATATTCGCGGGGTTATCCCCTATAAAATTAGATTAGTGACTTATTATATTAGATACTATCGCTTCTATATCCTTCTAATACTTAATTATAAGATTATATTCTTAGAATTCCTTAATTTAGTAGGCTAGGCGCTTACTATATATAATTATTATTTATATATACTATAAGCTTATATAGTCTATAATAACCGTTATCTTATAGCTATTATTAATAAACTAGTCCTATAGATAGAGAGCGTACTTAATAGCCAGAAGTTCCTTCTCTTATATTAGATAGTTTAATTCTATACCTTAAAGTTTCTATCTATTAAATATAATAGGATAGAGGGTTCTATTCTTATTCTCCTATATAAGTACTATACCTAACGCCTATTTAGATATATCTATCTTAATAGTAAAGGGCCTAGATAGGTCTAGTTAGATAAGGATAGGTATATTAACTAACTATTACTTTAACTACGTAAAAGCGCTTTAGTAGGTGACTATTTATATAATAGGATAGAACTTATTCTTCTAAGCTATTTTATCTATCTTCTTTAGTAGTTTATATAAGGGCGCTATAATATAGGCGAATTACTTAATAAATTAGTGGTAGTAGATTACTAGGCCTAGGAACTACTAGACTTTATAGATATTTATAGGTACTAGTTAGTCACAGATAGCTTCGACCTTAGCTAGTATAGGTTATATAGATCTATTTCTAATAATATAATTATAGAATTCTAGCTCTATAGTTATAATCTTATACTTATCTAGAATATTATAGGGGTATTATATAGTCTAAATAGTATTACTAACTATTTATACTTTCTCTAGATAGTATTAAACGCGGTCTTCTTAATTAAGTCTTTATCTATATAGATTTATTAGTATCCTAATATTAAATTAATCTTTAAAAGGATCTAAGAGGTTCTAACTAGGTCTAGAAGGTCCTAAATTCTTAGGAGAGGGTATCTATTCTTAGTAATTACTTTATTTAGTATCTAGTAGTTAATATATATCTACTATTTATTTATAGGTTTCTTAATAAAGATTACTAGGAACCCCTAAGAGCTACTTAATAAATAGATAAGCCTTAGTTTAAGTAACTTCTTAATCTATTAGAGCTATTCGTCTAATTTCTTCTTTAATATTAGATATAAATTAAGGTTAATTAGAGTGGCTATATTTATATTAATCCTATACTTAAGCGGGCACTTTAGTAATAGCCTATTTAGTAGCTCCTTCTAGAATATAAGGGGATATTAATCTAAGATCTTTTAGACTCTTAGATCTAGGTATTAAGAGATCTCTATATTAGGCCCTTTTAGATCTAATTTCTTTTTCTAGATAATAAAGAGGGTTATTTTAGTTTCTTTCTTCTATATTAATCTCTAAATCTATTTACCTAATATTAGATATAGCTCTATATAAGTAATCTAGTCTAGGTAGGTACTTTTTAATAAGGCGACTTAGTAATATTTATTCTAACTATCCTATATTATTATATATAATATTATCTAGTTAAATTAGGGGTTTTAAGTTTATAGGAACTTATATCTTAGGATAAATATATAGTCTACTAGATCTAGGACTTACGCTTTTATACTCTCTATCTAGCTTCCTATATATACTAGAAGAAAGATAGATATTCTTATCTATAGATAGCTATTATTAGGAAATACTATCTCTAACTCTTTTTTCTAGGTCTAGATAGATATATTTATATCTAACTTCTCTAAAACCTAAGAGGAAATAAAGGAGTATAATATACTACTATTAATAAGAGCCTAGATAGTAACTTTTAACTCTTTTACTCCTAGTATATAGTTAAAATATAATAGTAATCTATTTATAGTATTTAAGTAGACTTAAACTTATAAAAATTAGTCTATAAAGATATTAAGTAGAGTATCTAGTTCTATATAGCTATATTATACTAGATTAAGAGGATTAATATTATTCTAATTAGGTATATAAGAAGCACGCCTTATATAATTAATAAGGGCTTTTATTAACTAGTCTTATTTTCTAAGTAATATTAGTTAGATAGACCCTTTCTATCTTATTAGTAGTCTCATTTAAAGTACTCTAGTTTTTTATAATAATAGTAGACTTTATTATCCCTTTTAGCTCTATTTAGGGCTATAAGAAGAGTAAATAGGTTTATAGTATCTAGATCTATCTCTCTAGTATAATAACTAATATAGTTTAAAAGTATTTATTTATATTTAAATTTAATAAGTTATTTCTCGGCCTCTAGAAAGATAGAAGCTTATATATTTATCTCTACTTATTATTACTATAGGGCTATATTTACTCTCTTTTAGAGATATTAGATTAAAATCGCTTCTAGAATCTTAAATCTTATATCTACCGCTATCTATTATAGTTCTATAATATATACTTAGATAGTTCTTATTCTTTAATAAAGAGAATTAAAGTAATCCTAGTACTTTTTAGATCTAAGATATTCTAAGAATTCCTATTTAATCTAGGCCTTAAAGTTAGTAAATATCTTAATAGAGTTAGTATAGTAACCGCTAACTTTCTATTTAAAAGCCTTCTAGATATTACTTATTTAGTCTATTAGCTTTCCGCTCGCGAAAATAACCTTTACTTTCTTATTTAGTTATTACTTTATATATAGGCTAATCTCCTTAAAGTACTATTTATAGTTAAGTAGGAATTATTACGCTACTAATTAGTAAATCTTTTTACTATATTTATTAATTAGGCGAATATCTTTTAAAAGGGCTTTATTTATAGAGCGCTAGCTACTATTATAGCTAAATATATTTATTTAGGTCTTAGCTAGAGAAGATATCTTTACTCTAAAAGCTATAGCTATAAGATTCGCTATATAAAGGATAGCTAGTATATAGGTATTAGGGTTAGAAGCGTAAACCTATATATTATATAGTAACGTTCCTGTTTCTATATTAAAAGCCCTAAGAGTAGTAATTATCTCTAGAGATAGTAGTTTATTTATAATTAGATAAGGCTAGTTATACTATTCTTATAAGGCTTAGAGTATAGGCACGTTTAGGGCCGTTTAAGATTGGCCTTACGTTTCTTACTACTCTATATTTATAGCTAATAAGGGATATATATAAGGGCGATAGGAAGGGGTTATTTTATCGAATTAGTAACTTAGGAGTATATTTTTACTTTCTAAGGATATAATCCTTTAATTTTAACCCCTTTTTAGTTCTATATAGCTTAGTTATAGTCCGTTTAGATACGTTTAGATATACCCCTTAATAAGCGTTAACGAAAAGAAGGAAAAGGGTCTTCTTAGATCGAATTAGATTATTATAAGGAAAAATCCTTACTAATCTTATATAATCATAGTAGATTATACGTTTTTAGATATACTACTAGATATAATTCAAATAGGATTATATACTATTAAGGTAAAAGGATAGACTAGGTAAGGTCAAAGGTGTCACGTATAATTCAGACGTAGAATAGACAAAGACTAATCCTTAAGGAACTATCTTATTCCTTAAGTGCAACAATTATATATATAAGGGGGCTAAACCCTGACTTAGCGAGTTATATAGGTGCTTTCCGGGGTCAGATCGGGCACGATTAGATACTATATCGGTCTGCCCTAATATCATGCCCTAACATCCGGGTTAAGCCGTAATAATTATCTCCCTCCTTCTTAATAGAGTCGACCTTAACGACGTAGAGAAATAATAAAGAGATAATAAGCGAGTAGTAGGAACCAAGGCTACGTTAAGATATAAACAAAGTGTGGTCATAGGGTATAGTAGTCCTTTATTATGATCTAATAGCGTGATTCGTAATATAAATAAAGAACGTCCTTAAGGTCAACTTTTCCAGCACTCCCTCGTTTTCTCTCTTATACTTTATAACCTCTTATTTTAACCGCGCTTCGATCTTATTTTAATCGCTTTCTACTACTATTTCCTTGCCCTTTCGGGGCTTAATCGCCCGTATACCTCCTCCTCGTCCTATTAGGGCGAACCCTATCGTCGCTACTCGACTCTAGTATATGACTTATTTCCGTTCGTAGACGGCGAAATAGGATATAGACGTTGCTAATCCGGTAGAGTTTAGCTATACTTTTGATAGCATTACGGCGCTTTCCTACCTCTACTACTTATCTAATAATGGCACCTATAAACAGGTAGGTTCGGCCTTCTTTTAGGGGAGTTTCGCTAATATTTCGTCTATCTTAGATCGATAAAGGAATAACAGGAGATGCCACTAATCTCTGTGCGCTCCTCGCGTGGGTTTCCGAGTTCTAGGAGGAGGACAACCGCTAGTCTGCCTTCGACTAGGATAATAATAACTTTCGTCTTAAGGTGATTAAGGCCGCTCTTCGCCTTTGTTTATCCTTCGATACAGTACTGAAAATGCACCGAAAGTACTTCGGTTTGACTAGGTCTAAGAAGTCCACGGTAGTAGGTTCTTTTATTTTAATTTGCTCTTTTCGGGACTATTTCGCTAACGAATCAGTAGGATGCCTATACCTATTACTAGTAGTATCTTGCTTCCCGTCGTGCTAACTTAGCTACGTATATCCCCGCCCCCCTTCCTTAAGCGTCTTATACGGAGTAGGCTCGTTTCCACGAGTCTTATTAGCACTGCCTAGAGCTGGGCGATAAAGGGTATATTAGTTAGCTTAGTGCTAAGTATGCCTTTATTATAGAGGTAAAAGCGGCCTGCGTAGAGGCGTGGCCCCTAGACGTAGATAACTTAGGTAATCCTAACCCTAAGGATCTAGAGACTAAGCGTTTCGACTTTATGGTAGAGACTTATCCTATCGAGCTTGAAGAGATCTGATTTTAGGTGGTTTTTACTCGGGTTTCAGGCCTATTTCTTATCTTTTGTTTTTCTTGCTTTGATTACCTCTTTCGAGTCGATCTACGGCTTTGTTCCGGCTAATCTTTAATAGGGTTTCGTGATATTTTCGGCCTTCTCTATGCGTAGATTAAATTCTATAATATGGTTCTTTATTTCTTTCTTTTCTTATAGTCTTAGATTGCCTTCTGCGTATTCTCTATTCCTAATTTAGGGATCTATTGATTATATTCTAAGGGCTAGTCCTTCTATTTCACGAGAAAGTGCGTCTTATTATCGAGTATTTCTTCGTCTTTAACTTCTTTAATTTCCTATTCTTAGTTATTATCTATAAGGGGAAAAGATACCGGTTTGGTACTGATTCGGGGCCTTTTATGCTATAGTTCGAGAAGGGAGATATAGAAGACGTTATAAATGCGGTCGTATTCCTCTAGAAGTATAAGGCGGTAGGCTTATTGCCCTACTTTATTAATGATTTAGAATAGGCCGATAAAGCGGGGAGCTAGCTTTTTCGATGGGATCTTAAGCCTAAGATTCTTTATTAAGAGTGCTACTAGACTATTCTTAGGAAGTTCGAGCTTTTTATGTGCTTTATTATAGTATTTCGTGTGTGATTTAGTAGTGTTTCGCTAGTATTCCTAGAGTTTTGCTCTAATTTAGGATAGCTTTTTAACTCTTACTATAGCTTCGGGGACCTCCCTTAACTAAGCGCTGTCCTTAGCGCTAATATAGAAGTTAGGGTTCTAACCTAGAAGTGCGTAATATAGTAATGTCCTAGTCGTTACACTAGTCGCATTATTATAAGCGAATTAGGTAGTTTATAGTAGGGTAGGCTAGTTTATCTACTTCTGATTTATAAAATTTCGAAGATATTATTCGATTACTTAGTTTATCCTTTCCGTTTAGCCATCGGTTTAGGGGTGAAACGCTATCGAAAGGCGTAGCTTGATTTTTGATATAAAGTAGAGTTTGGACTAGAACTTACTTATAAAAACTAGGCCTCGATCGGAGATGATGCTATCGGGCGGGCTATATTTTAATTCTACCTTTATATAGAATAACTCGGCTAGTTTAGCGGAGTTAATCGTGGTCGAAACGGGGAAGAATAGGGTATATTTCGTGAATTGGTTAATGATTACAAGAATTGCGTTAATATATTGTTTCTTAAAGATTATGGGTGGTATTCCCGTGATAAAATCTATTATTAGCTCTAAGAAGGGCCTTTTAGGGATTAGTAGGGATTTAAGACTTCTATATAGACAATAACGAGGTGTTATAGTACCCTAGTAGACGGCATATGATTTGATATATTCTTCTACGTCTTTTATAAGGTTAATCTAATAGAACTTCCTTTTTAATAATTAGCTTATTTAGTTTCTTCCGAAATATCCTACGAGCGGGTTATTATAATATAATTTTAATAAGGTCTAGCGCAGATTCTCTCCCGCTAGGATATAGAATCAGTCGCGAAATATAACTAAATCGGCATTATTTAGGTACTATCCTTAGAATCCTTTAGATCCTTATGTGATTATAGCTTTTCTTCGCTAGGTCTTAGGGTCTTCGCCCTAGATTCGGCTGATTTCCGATATTAAATTAGCACTTATCGATATCTCTAGAATATACAATCTCTCTTTGATCTATAATATATCTAATCGACACTAGGGTATCTTTTGGTCCCTTATAAGGTCCTCCTAGATAGCCTAAACGCTTAATTTATGCTTACCGTAGTACGGGAGTTAAGGTAGGTATTCCCCCTAGATAGTTCCGTCGTCCTTAGCCTTAAATTAGGATTTATAACTAATCAGGTCATCTAATTTTAAACTCTAGACCGCCGTAGCGCTTCTAGGCAGTTTAGGCACCGTTTCGCTACCTATCCGTAGATAGAGCTAGGCCAAAAGATCAGGATCTTAGGCGTCCCTAGTCCTTTTAAATAACCTAGATAGTGTATCTATAGGGTTCGACTTCCCTAAACGGTGCTTAATTAGGAAATCAAATAGAATAAGGGACATATACTATCTAGCTTATCGCCCATTGATTTTTGGTTAGCGCATAAATACTTATAAATTAGCGTGATCCGATAGCACTTCGATAGTGTATCGGCTACCTTCTAGGTAGTAACGCTAGTGTTTAAATAAGTATATAATTATAAACAGTTCTTAATTAGGGGTGGCGTAATTAGTCTCTGTTTCGGAGAACTTTCGGGACTAAAACGCTATAGAATAGTAGACGTTTATATCGTCCGGCTAAGATAGTACCCCTACTATGCCATACTTTAAGGTATTAGTTTTGAGTCTAATAGGTTTTACTAGGTTAAAATGCCTTAGTAGCGGGGCGGCCTTAAAGGCGTTAATAAGCTAGCGGAATACTACCGTTTCGCTTCTAGAAAGCTATACTTTCCCGGGTTTCCTACCGTTCTAGCTCCCTTTAAGTAGAGAGGTTAGGGGTCTTATAATACGGGAGAAGTCTCGAATAAAACGTCTATAGAAATTGCAGAATCTAATAAAGACCTAGATATCACGGAAACTCTAGGGAATTAGCCACGATTCGATAGTGGAAACGCGCTAGGGATCTATTAATACGCCATCACGCGAGATGATATATCTAAGGAATTCGACCTATTCTTAATAGAATACATATTTAGAGGGTTTCGTATATAGTTAGGCGTCTCGCATACGAGAAAGGACTTACTAGATATAGTCTATATATTCTTCCTTTGTTTTCGAGAAGATCAAGATATTATTAAGATATACAACGCAGAATATATTAAGGATCCCTTATAGTACGGTATAAATATATCCTTAGAATATAGCGGGCGCATTTATAAGTCCAAAAGGCATAACTATGTATTTAAAGTGACCGTATCGGGTGCGAAACGCGGTCTTCTACTCGTCTCTCTCTTTAATCCTAATGCGGTAATAGGCGTCTTATATATTAAGCTTAGAGAAGTACTAGGCGCCTAATATCCGGTCGAGGATCTCCGAAATAAGAGGTAATAGGTACCGATTCTTTACCGAAACGCGGTTTAATCCCCGGTAATTAATATATAAGCGAAGGCCTCTATCTTTCTTTAGTACGAAGAGGATAGGGGCTCTAGCGGGGCTCTTTAAAGGTCTAATTCGACTATTCTTGATATTTTCGTTAATATATTCTCTAAGGACTTAGAGCTCGTTCTAGGATAGCGGGTAGATTAGCCCGTATAGTGCTTCGGCGTCCTCCACTAGATCAATTACGTGGTCGGTTGATTTCCAGGGTGGTAGAATTTTGGAATTATAGGCGGAGAAGACGTCCCGAAACCCCTCAAATTCGGGTGGGGTTCGCTCCTCTTCCGGTCCTACTTCGTCGTCTCTAGGTAGTAGGATTACCTCTGGCAACTACACGATTGCGAAGACACGAGCTTTGTTCCTATAGGCCTTAGCGAATTTTTGCGGGCTATATAAGTTAAAATTATTCGTTTCGAACCACCATTCTTTCTTCCACGGAACGAGGTGTATTTGGTGGTCAATCAGGGTAGTTACGGATAAGAGAACCGGGCTCTTATCTAGGGCGGATTCTCGGTCTATAGCGACACACAGGCGCATAAATAAGCGGGTGACTCCTTAAGAGTCTTAAAGTGTGATAGGCACGCGAAAGGCGCCATAGTTAGGAATATTGAGGTTTCCGGCCGCTTTTAGGGCGGGAATCGTGAGTTTTTCTTATTCGAATTTATGGGTCTTAGCGAATTCGAAGCTAACGCAGTTAATTTCGGCTCCGCTATTAAGATCCACTCGAATCTCGATCGAATTCTTAACTTAGGCGTGGGTATAGAGTCGTATTATAGTCCCTACCACCAGGAGGGGAGTTAGATCAGTAGGGTCTAGTCTAACTCCTTGACTTTTCCCGATTTAGTAGTAGATAGGGCCTAAATCGATCGTGAAAGGTTAGGGCAATTATTCGCGAAGTGGTTTACGCTTTTATAGATATTGCAAAGTATGGTTTTCCCGTCCCTTCTGGTGGGGTTTTAGTAGTATTTCGGTCGGTTATTAGTGTTTTGATTGTGAGCTAAGGTATTATTTAATAACTAGGTTTTAGTGTCGCTGTTTTATTAGTATCTTATGCGATTAGATTAGTTAAACCGGTTTGACTGCTCTTAGGGCTTACTACTAGTCCTAAAGCGTTTAGTATCCCGATCCCGTTCTTTCTAGGGTTCGTTATCGGAATACCCTCGTTTCGGGACCGTAGCAGGCTTGATTAGATTCTAGTAATACACTATAACTTCAACTATTTCTTCATGATTACTAGGTAGTGGTCGGACGTAATAGTGGATCTCATCCTTTAAGGTTTATTATAGTTTAGCGAAGAAGTTAAGGGTACGATTCTCCTCCAGTTCGCGTTCGAGATACCACTCTAGTAAGTATAGGTACGTATGGAAATCGCGGGGGTCCTAGGTGCTTAACTAGCGTGCTTTTTCTAGTTAGTCTCGGACGTCTGCGTGGATGCTTATGGCATTTTGAATCAGAGACAGGGTCTAGTCTTCGAAGATATTCTACGTTTCGGTAGCGTTTCGGAGGTCTTCTACTTCCTTTTCGGAAGTGTATTCGAACCACTTTGTCTGACACGACGACTCTATAAAGCTTAGGGCTCCTAGAATTTTGGTTTTATCGTTATAGTAGCGACGGGGTGCCGCTTAGAAGGCGAAGTTAAGGTTGATAAGCTATTTATAGCGTTTCTATATCGAGAACCTTATATTAAAGGATGGAATATTATTGATCTTAATATCGACGTTCTTAGGGTTAGGGTGGTTAGGGTGGTTAGGGTGGTTAGGGTGGTTAGGGTGGTTAGGGTGGTTAGGGTGGTTAGGGTGG